>OW052235.1:0-2400000 GCA_932527175.1 Operophtera brumata
TTCTACGTATTTAATCAGTGTTTTTAACTGAAAATAATTGTCATTTTTGACCATTTTTATACAAAAATTAAAGTTCAAACCTAACCTAACCTACGGTTAGGTTTGACGGTTTTTCGCGTGTATTTTCTTTTGCGAGTGAGATTTCTCTCCAGTTGTAGCTGAAACACCATCCCTCGACGCTCTCCTGTCGACCAGCAACAAAAAAAAAAAAAGTAACACGCGATAAAATTAAAATTTGCGAATTCAGTTCCAAAAAGTTGATATACCCAAGCTAATTTCTTGAGAAATTGCCTTTGATTTTGAAATTATTGTTGTTTTTGTGAACAAAAATAATTCCAAGTGTGCATAGGTATCTACACCTGTTAATTAGTTTCTAAGTATTTTATCAGCAGTTTTTGACTCAAAATTTTTACATTTTTGACCATTTTTATGCAAAAAATAAAGTTTAAACCTAACCTAACCTAACCTACGGTTAGGTTTGACGGTTTTTCGCGTGTGTTTTCTTGTGCGAGTGAGATTTTCCTCCAGTTGTAGCCAAAACACCATCCCTCAACGCTCTCCAGTCCACCTGCAACAAAAAGAAAAAATTAGCACGCAAAATACTAAAATTTGCGAATTCAGTTCCAAAGAGTTGATATACCCAAGCTAATTTCCTTGAGAAATTGCCTTTGATTTTGAAATTATTGTTGTTTTTGTGAACAAAAATAATTCCAAGTGTGCATAGGTATCTACACCTGTTAATTAGTTTCTACGTGTTTTATCAGCAGTTTTTGACTCAAAATTTTGACATTTTCGACCATTTTTATACAAAAATTAAAGTTCAAACCTTACCTAACCTAACCTAACTTACGGTTAGGTTTGACGGTATTTCGCGTGTTTTTTCTTGTACGAGTGAGATTTTTCTCCAGTTGTAGCCGAAACACCATCCCTCGACGCTCTCCTGTCGACCTGCAACAAAAAGAAAATATTAGCACGCAAAAAAACTAAAATTTGCAAATTCAGTTCCAAAAAGATGATGTACCCCAAGCTAATTTCCTTGAGAATTTACCTTTGATTTTTAAATAAGTGGAGTTGTTTTTGTGAATAAAAATATTTCCAAGTGCGCATAGGTATCTACACCTGTAAATTATTTTCTACGTATTTAATCAGTGTTTTTGACTTAAAATAATTGTCATTTTTGACCATTTTTATACAAAAATTAAAGTTCAAACCTAACCTAACCTACGGTTAGGTTTGACGGTTTTTTGCGTGTATTTTCTTGTGCGAGTGAGATTTCTCTCCAGTTGTAGCTGAAACACCATCCCTCGACGCTCTCCTGTCGACCTGCAACAAAAAGAAAAAAGTAACACGCGATAAAATTAAAATTTGCGAATTCAGTTCCAAAAAGTTGATATACCCAAGCTAATTTCCTTGAGAAATTGCCTTTGATTTTGAAATTATTGTTGTTTTTGTGAACAAAAATAATTCCAAGTGTGCATAGGTATCTACACCTGTTAATTAGTTTCTACGTGTTTTATCAGCGGTTTTTGACTCAAAATTTTGACATTTTCGACCATTTTTATGCAAAAAATAAAGTTTAAACCTAACCTAACCTAACCTACGGTTAGGTTGACGGTTTTTCATGTGTATTTTCTTGTGCGAGTGAGATTTTTCTCCAGTTGTAGCTGAAACGCCATCCCTCAAAGCTCTCCGGTCGACCTGCAACAAAAAAAAAATTAAGCACTCGAAAAAACTAAATTTTGCAAATTCAGTTCCAAAAAGTTGATATACCCAAGCTAATTTCCTAAAGAAATTACCTTTGAATTTTAAATAAGTGGAGTTGTTTTTGTGAGTAAACATATTTCCAAGTGCGCATAGGTATCTACACCTGTTAATTATTTTCTAAGTTTTTTTTTAGTGGTTTTGACTTAAAATAATTGTCTTTTTTGACCAGTTTTATACAAAAATTAAAGTTCAAACCTAACCTAACCTAACCTACGGTTAGGATTAACGGTTTTTCACATGTTTTTTCTTGTGCGAGTGAGATTTTTCTCAAGTTGTAGCCGAAACACCATCCCTCGCTCTCCAGTCGACCAGCAACAAAAAGAAAAAATTTGCACGCGAAAAAACTCAAATTTGCAAATTCAGTTCCAATAAGTTGATATACCCAAGCAAATTTTCTTGAGAAATTGCCTTTGATTTTGAAATTATTAGAGTTGTTTTTGTGAATAAAATAATTCCAAGTGCGCATAGGTATCTACACCTGTTAATTATTTTCTACGTATTAAATCAGTGTTTTTGACTGAAAATAATTGTCATTTTTGACCATTTTTATACAAAAATTAAAGTTCAAACCAGATTTTCCTCCAGTTGTAGCCGAAACACCATCCCTCAACGCTCTCCAGTCCACCTGCAACAAAAAGAAAAAAATTAGCACGCAAAATACTAAAATTTGCGAATTCAGTTCCAAAGAGTTGATATACCCAAGCTAATTTCCTTGAGAAATTGCCTTTGATTTTGAAATTATTGTTGTTTTTGTGAACAAAAATAATTCCAAGTGTGCATAGGTATCTTCACCTGTTAATTAGTTTCTACGTATTTTATCAGCGGTTTTGACACTTTGTCATTTTTTTCCATTTTTATACAAAGAATAAAGTTTAAACCTAACCTAACCTAACCTACGGTTAGGATTGACGGTTTTTCACTTGTTTTTTCTTGTGCGAGTGAGATTTTTCTCAAGTTGTAGCCGAAACACCATCCTGGACTCTCTCCAGACGACCAGCAACAAAAAGAAAAAAATTGCACGCGAAAAAACTCAAATTTGCAAATTCAGTTCCGAAAAGTTGATATACCCAAGCAAATTTTCTTGAGAAATTGCCTTTGATTTTGAAATTATTGGAGTTGTTTTTGCGAATAAAAATAATTCCAAGTGCGCGTAGGTATCAACAGCTGTTAATTAGTTTCAACGTATTTTATCAGCGGTTTTTGACACAAAATTTTGACATTTTTGTCCATTTTTATACAAAGAATAAAGTTGAAACCTAACCTAACCTAACCTACAGTTAGGATTGACGGTTTTTCACTTGTTTTTTCTTGTGCGAGTGAGATTTTTCTCAAGTTGTAGCCGAAACACCATCCCTGGACGCTCTCCAGTCGACCAGCAACAAAAAGAAAAAATTTGCACCCGAAAAAACTCAAATTTGCAAATTCAGTTCCGAAAAGTTTGATATACCCAAGCTAATTTCCTTGAGAAATTGCCTTTGATTTTGAAATTATTGTTGTTTTTGTGAACAAAAATAATTCCAAGTGTGCATAGGTATCTACACCTGTTAATTAGTTTCTACGTGTTTTATCAGCGGTTTTTGACTCAAAATTTTGACATTTTCGACCATATTTATGCAAAAAATAAAGTTTAAACCTAACCTAACCTAACCTACGGTTAGGTTTGACGGTTTTTCGCGTGTATTTTCTTGTGCGAGTGAGATTTCTCTCCAGTTGTAGCTGAAACACCATCCCTCGACGCTCTCCTGGACCAGCAACAAAAAAAAAAAAGTAACACGCGATAAAATTAAAATTTGCGAATTCAGTTCCAAAAAGTTGATATACCCAAGCTAATTTCCTTGAGAAATTGCCTTTGATTTTGAAATTATTGTTGTTTTTGTGAACAAAAATAATTCCAAGTGTGCATAGGTATCTACACCTGTTAATTAGTTTCTAAGTATTTTATCAGCAGTTTTTGACTCAAAATTTTTACATTTTTGACCATTTTTATGCAAAAAAATAAAGTTTAAACCTAACCTAACCTAACCTACGGTTAGGTTTGACGGTTTTTCGCGTGTGTTTTCTTGTGCGAGTGAGATTTTCCTCCAGTTGTAGCCAAAACACCATCCCTCAACGCTCTCCAGTCCACCTGCAACAAAAAGAAAAAATTAGCACGCAAAATACTAAAATTTGCGAATTCAGTTCCAAAGAGTTGATATACCCAAGCTAATTTCCTTGAGAAATTGCCTTTGATTTTGAAATTATTGTTGTTTTTGTGAACAAAAATAATTCCAAGTGTGCATAGGTATCTACACCTGTTAATTAGTTTCTACGTGTTTTATCAGCAGTTTTTGACTCAAAATTTTGACATTTTCGACCATTTTTATACAAAAATTAAAGTTCAAACCTTACCTAACCTAACCTAACTTACGGTTAGGTTTGACGGTATTTCGCGTGTTTTTTCTTGTACGAGTGAGATTTTTCTCCAGTTGTAGCCGAAACACCATCCCTCGACGCTCTCCTGTCGACCTGCAACAAAAAGAAAATATTAGCACGCAAAAAAACTAAAATTTGCAAATTCAGTTCCAAAAAGATGATGTACCCAAGCTAATTTCCTTGAGAATTTACCTTTGATTTTTAAATAAGTGGAGTTGTTTTTGTGAATAAAAATATTTCCAAGTGCGCATAGGTATCTACACCTGTAAATTATTTTCTACGTATTTAATCAGTGTTTTTGACTTAAAATAATTGTCATTTTTGACCATTTTTATACAAAAATTAAAGTTCAAACCTAACCTAACCTACGGTTAGGTTTGACGGTTTTTTGCGTGTATTTTCTTGTGCGAGTGAGATTTCTCTCCAGTTGTAGCTGAAACACCATCCCTCGACGCTCTCCTGTCGACCTGCAACAAAAAGAAAAAAGTAACACGCGATAAAATTAAAATTTGCGAATTCAGTTCCAAAAAGTTGATATACCCCAAGCTAATTTCCTTGAGAAATTGCCTTTGATTTTGAAATTATTGTTGTTTTTGTGAACAAAAATAATTCCAAGTGTGCATAGGTATCTACACCTGTTAATTAGTTTCTACGTGTTTTATCAGCGGTTTTTGACTCAAAATTTTGACATTTTCGACCATTTTTATGCAAAAAATAAAGTTTAAACCTAACCTAACCTAACCTACGGTTAGGTTTGACGGTTTTTCATGTGTATTTTCTTGTGCGAGTGAGATTTTTCTCCAGTTGTAGCTGAAACGCCATCCCTCAAAGCTCTCCGGTCGACCTGCAACAAAAAAAAATTAAGCACTCGAAAAAACTAAATTTTGCAAATTCAGTTCCAAAAAGTTGATATACCCAAGCTAATTTCCTTAAGAAATTACCTTTGAATTTTAAATAAGTGGAGTTGTTTTTGTGAGTAAACATATTTCCAAGTGCGCATAGGTATCTACACCTGTTAATTATTTTCTAAGTTTTTTTTTAGTGGTTTTGACTTAAAATAATTGTCTTTTTTGACCAGTTTTATACAAAAATTAAAGTTCAAACCTAACCTAACCTAACCTACGGTTAGGATTAACGGTTTTTCACATGTTTTTTCTTGTGCGAGTGAGATTTTTCTCAAGTTGTAGCCGAAACACCATCCCTCGCTCTCCAGTCGACCAGCAACAAAAAGAAAAAATTTGCACGCGAAAAAACTCAAATTTGCAAATTCAGTTCCAATAAGTTGATATACCCAAGCAAATTTTCTTGAGAAATTGCCTTTGATTTTGAAATTATTAGAGTTGTTTTTGTGAATAAAAATAATTCCAAGTGCGCATAGGTATCTACACCTGTTAATTATTTTCTACGTATTAAATCAGTGTTTTTGACTGAAAATAATTGTCATTTTTGACCATTTTTATACAAAAATTAAAGTTCAAACCAGATTTTCCTCCAGTTGTAGCCGAAACACCATCCCTCAACGCTCTCCAGTCCACCTGCAACAAAAAGAAAAAATTAGCACGCAAAATACTAAAATTTGCGAATTCAGTTCCAAAGAGTTGATATACCCAAGCTAATTTCCTTGAGAAATTGCCTTTGATTTTGAAATTATTGTTGTTTTTGTGAACAAAAATAATTCCAAGTGTGCATAGGTATCTTCACCTGTTAATTAGTTTCTACGTATTTTATCAGCGGTTTTTGACACTTTGTCATTTTTTTTCCATTTTTATACAAAGAATAAAGTTTAAACCTAACCTAACCTAACCTACGGTTAGGATTGACGGTTTTTCACTTGTTTTTTCTTGTGCGAGTGAGATTTTTCTCAAGTTGTAGCCGAAACACCATCCCTGGACTCTCTCCAGACGACAAGCAACAAAAAGAAAAAAAATTGCACGCGAAAAAACTCAAATTTGCAAATTCAGTTCCGAAAAGTTGATATACCCAAGCTAATTTCCTTGAGAAATTGCCTTTGTTTTTGAAATATTTAGAGTTGTTTTTGTGAATTAAATAATTCCACGTGCGCATAGGTATCTACACCTGTTAATTATTGTCTACGTATTTAATCAGTGTTTTTGACTGAAAATAATTGTCATTTTTGACCATTTTTATACAAAAATTAAAGTTCAAACCTAACCTAACCTAACCTACGGTTAGGTTTGACGGTTTCTTTCGCGTGTGTTTTCTTGTGCGAGTGAGATTTTCCTCAGTTGTAGCCGAAACACCATCCCTCAACGCTCTCCAGTCCACCTGCAACAAAAAGAAAAAATTAGCACTCGAAAAAACTAAAATTTGCAAATTCAGTTCCAAAAAGTTGATATACCCAAGCTTATTTCCTTGAGAATTTACCTTTGATTTTTAAATAAGTGGAGTTGTTTTTGTGAATAAAAATAATTCAAAGTGCGCATAGGTATCTACACCTGTTAATAATTTTCTTCGTATTTTTTTACTTAAAAATAATTGTCATTTTTGACCATTTTTATACAAAAATTAAAGTTCAAACCTAACCTAACCTATGGTTAGGTTTGACGGGTTTTCGCGTGTATTTTCTTGTGCGAGTGAGATTTCTCTCCAGTTGTAGCTGAAACACCATCCCATGACGCTCTCCTGTCGACCTGCAACAAAAAGAAAAAAGTAGCACGCGATAAAATTAAAATTTGCAAATTCAGTTCCAAAAAGTTGATATACCCAAGCTAATTTCCTTAAGAAATTACCTTTGATTTTTAAATAAGTGGAGTTGTTTTTGTGAATAAAAATAATTCCAAGATCGCATAGGTATCTACACCTGTAAATTATTTTCTACGTAGTTTATCAGTGTTTTTTGCCTCAAAATAATTGTCATTTTTGACCATTTTTATACAAAAATTAAAGTTCAAACCTAACCTAACCTAACCTACGGTTAGGATTGACGGTTTTTCACGTGTTTTTTCTTGTGCGAGTGAGATTTTTCTCAAGTTGTAGCCGAAACACCATCCCTGGACGCTCTTTAGTCGACCAGCAACAAAAAGAAAAAATTTGCACGCGAAAAAACTCAAATTTGCAAATTCAGTTCCGAAAAGTTTATATACCCAAGCTAATTTCCTTGAGAAATTGCCTTTGATTTTGAAATATTTGGAGTTGTTTTTGTGAATAAAAATAATTCCAAGTGCGCATAGATATCTACACCTGTTAATTAGTTTCTACGTATTTTATCAGCGGTTTTTGACACAAAATTTTGACATTTTTGACCATTTTTATACAAAAAATAAAGTTTAAACCTAACCTAACCTACGGTTAGATTTGACGGTTTTTCGCGTGTGTTTTCTTGTGCGAGTGAGATTTTTCTTCAGTTGTAGCCGAAACACCATCCCTCGACGCTCTCAAGTCGAACTGCAACAAAAAGAAAAAATTAGCACGCGAAAAACTAAAATTTGCGAATTCAGTTCCAAAAAGTTGATATACCCAAGCTAATTTCCTTGAGAAATTGCCTTTGATTTTGAAATTATTGGAGTTGTTTTTGTGTATAAAAATAATTCAAAGTGTGCATAGGTATCTACACCTGTTAATTAGTTTCTAAGTATTTAATCAGCAGTTTTTGACTCAAAATTTTGACATTTTTGACCATTTTTATGCAAAAAATAAAGTTTAAACCTAACCTATCCTAACCTACGGTTAGGTTTGACGGTTTTTCGCGTGTGTTTTCTTGTGCGAGTGAGATTTTCCTCCAGTTGTAGCCGAAACACCATCCCTCAACGCTCTCCAGTCCACCTTCAACAAAAAGAAAAAATTAGCACGCAAAATACTAAAATTTGCGAATTCAGTTCCAAAGAGTTGATATACCCAAGCTAATTTCCTTGAGAAATTGCCTTTGATTTTGAAATTATTGGAGTTGTTTTTGTGAATACAAATAATTCCAAGTGCGCATAGGTATCTACAACTGTTAATTAGTTTCTACGTTTTTTATCAGCGGGTTTTGACTCAAAATTTTGACATTTTTGACCATTTTTATACAAAAAATAAAGTTTAAACCTAACCTAACCTACGGTTAGGTTTGACGGTTTTTCGCGTGTTTTTTCTTGCGCGAGTGAGATTTTTCTCCAGTTGCAGCCGAAACACCATCCCTCGACGCTCTCCAGTCGACCAGCAACAAAAAGAAAAAATTAGCACGTGAAAAAACTCAAATTTGCAAATTCAGTTCCAAAAAGTTGATATACCCAAGCTAATTTCCTTAAGAAATTACCTTTGATTTTTAAATAAGTGGAGTTGTTTTTGTGAATAAAAATAATTCCAAGATCGCATAGGTATCTACACCTGTAAATTATTTTCTACGTAGTTTATCAGTGTTTTTGCCTCAAAATAATTGTCATTTTTGACCATTTTTATACAAAAATTAAAGTTCAAACCTAACCTAACCTAACCTACGGTTAGGATTGACGGTTTTTCACGTGTTTTTTCTTGTGCGAGTGAGATTTTTCTCAAGTTGTAGCCGAAACACCATCCCTGGACGCTCTTTAGTCGACCAGCAACAAAAAGAAAAAATTTGCACGCGAAAAAACTCAAATTTGCAAATTCAGTTCCGAAAAGTTTATATACCCAAGCTAATTTCCTTGAGAAATTGCCTTTGATTTTGAAATATTTGGAGTTGTTTTTGTGAATAAAAATAATTCCAAGTGCGCATAGATATCTACACCTGTTAATTAGTTTCTACGTATTTTATCAGCGGTTTTTGACACAAAATTTTGACATTTTTGACCATTTTTAATAAAAAAATAAAGTTTAAACCTAACCTAACCTACGGTTAGTTTTGACGGTTTTTCGCGTGTGTTTTCTTGTGCGAGTGAGATTTTTCTTCAGTTGTAGCCGAAACACCATCCCTCGACGCTCTCAAGTCGAACTGCAACAAAAAGAAAAAATTAGCACGCGAAAAACTAAAATTTGCGAATTCAGTTCCAAAAAGTTGATATACCCAAGCTAATTTCCTTGAGAAATTGCCTTTGATTTTGAAATTATTGGAGTTGTTTTTGTGTATAAAAATAATTCAAAGTGTGCATAGGTATCTACACCTGTTAATTAGTTTCTAAGTATTTAATCAGCAGTTTTTGACTCAAAATTTTTACATTTTTGACCATTTTTATGCAAAAAATAAAGTTTAAACCTAACCTATCCTAACCTACGGTTAGGTTTGACGGTTTTTCGCGTGTGTTTTCTTGTGCGAGTGAGATTTTCCTCCAGTTGTAGCCGAAACACCATCCCTCAACGCTCTCCAGTCCACCTTCAACAAAAAGAAAAAATTAGCACGCAAAATACTAAAATTTGCGAATTCAGTTCCAAAGAGTTGATATACCCAAGCTAATTTCCTTGAGAAATTGCCTTTGTTTTTGAAATATTTAGAGTTGTTTTTGTGAATTAAATAATTCCACGTGCGCATAGGTATCTACACCTGTTAATTATTGTCTACGTATTTAATCAGTGTTTTTGACTGAAAATAATTGTCATTTTTGACCATTTTTATACAAAAATTAAAGTTCAAACCTAACCTAACCTAACCTACGGTTAGGTTTGACGGTTTTTCGCGTGTGTTTTCTTGTGCGAGTGAGATTTTCCTCCAGTTGTAGCCGAAACACCATCCCTCAACGCTCTCCAGTCCACCTGCAACAAAAAGAAAAAATTAGCACTCGAAAAAACTAAAATTTGCAAATTCAGTTCCAAAAAGTTGATATACCCAAGCTTATTTCCTTGAGAATTTACCTTTGATTTTTAAATAAGTGGAGTTGTTTTTGTGAATAAAAATAATTCAAAGTGCGCATAGGTATCTACACCTGTTAATAATTTTCTTCGTATTTTTTTACTTAAAAATAATTGTCATTTTTGACCATTTTTATACAAAAATTAAAGTTCAAACCTAACCTAACCTATGGTTAGGTTTGACGGGTTTTCGCGTGTATTTTCTTGTGCGAGTGAGATTTCTCTCCAGTTGTAGCTGAAACACCATCCCATGACGCTCTCCTGTCGACCTGCAACAAAAAGAAAAAAGTAGCACGCGATAAAATTAAAATTTGCAAATTCAGTTCCAAAAAGTTGATATACCCAAGCTAATTTCCTTAAGAAATTACCTTTGATTTTTAAATAAGTGGAGTTGTTTTTGTGAATAAAAATAATTCCAAGATCGCATAGGTATCTACACCTGTAAATTATTTTCTACGTAGTTTATCAGTGTTTTTGCCTCAAAATAATTGTCATTTTTGACCATTTTTATACAAAAATTAAAGTTCAAACCTAACCTAACCTAACCTACGGTTAGGATTGACGGTTTTTCACGTGTTTTTTCTTGTGCGAGTGAGATTTTTCTCAAGTTGTAGCCGAAACACCATCCCTGGACGCTCTTTAGTCGACCAGCAACAAAAAGAAAAAATTTGCACGCGAAAAAACTCAAATTTGCAAATTCAGTTCCGAAAAGTTTATATACCCAAGCTAATTTCCTTGAGAAATTGCCTTTGATTTTGAAATATTTGGAGTTGTTTTTGTGAATAAAAATAATTCCAAGTGCGCATAGATATCTACACCTGTTAATTAGTTTCTACGTATTTTATCAGCGGTTTTTGACACAAAATTTTGACATTTTTGACCATTTTTATACAAAAAATAAAGTTTAAACCTAACCTAACCTACGGTTAGATTTGACGGTTTTTCGCGTGTGTTTTCTTGTGCGAGTGAGATTTTTCTTCAGTTGTAGCCGAAACACCATCCCTCGACGCTCTCAAGTCGAACTGCAACAAAAAGAAAAAATTAGCACGCGAAAAACTAAAATTTGCGAATTCAGTTCCAAAAAGTTGATATACCCAAGCTAATTTCCTTGAGAAATTGCCTTTGATTTTGAAATTATTGGAGTTGTTTTTGTGTATAAAAATAATTCAAAGTGTGCATAGGTATCTACACCTGTTAATTAGTTTCTAAGTATTTAATCAGCAGTTTTTGACTCAAAATTTTGACATTTTTGACCATTTTTATGCAAAAAATAAAGTTTAAACCTAACCTATCCTAACCTACGGTTAGGTTTGACGGTTTTTCGCGTGTGTTTTCTTGTGCGAGTGAGATTTTCCTCCAGTTGTAGCCGAAACACCATCCCTCAACGCTCTCCAGTCCACCTTCAACAAAAAGAAAAAATTAGCACGCAAAATACTAAAATTTGC
Source organism: Operophtera brumata (assembly GCA_932527175.1). Taxonomy (NCBI): domain Eukaryota; kingdom Metazoa; phylum Arthropoda; class Insecta; order Lepidoptera; family Geometridae; genus Operophtera; species Operophtera brumata. The sequence goes on from OW052235.1 coordinate 11,382, forward strand.
GAATTCAGTTCCAAAGAGTTGATATACCCAAGCTAATTTCCTTGAGAAATTGCCTTTGATTTTGAAATTATTGGAGTTGTTTTTGTGAATACAAATAATTCCAAGTGCGCATAGGTATCTACAACTGTTAATTAGTTTCTACGTTTTTTATCAGCGGGTTTTGACTCAAAATTTTGACATTTTTGACCATTTTTATACAAAAAATAAAGTTTAAACCTAACCTAACCTACGGTTAGGTTTGACGGTTTTTCGCGTGTTTTTTCTTGCGCGAGTGAGATTTTTCTCCAGTTGCAGCCGAAACACCATCCCTCGACGCTCTCCAGTCGACCAGCAACAAAAAGAAAAAATTAGCACGTGAAAAAACTCAAATTTGCAAATTCAGTTCCAAAAAGTTGATATACCCAAGCTAATTTCCTTAAGAAATTACCTTTGATTTTTAAATAAGTGGAGTTGTTTTTGTGAATAAAAATAATTCCAAGATCGCATAGGTATCTACACCTGTAAATTATTTTCTACGTAGTTTATCAGTGTTTTTGCCTCAAAATAATTGTCATTTTTGACCATTTTTATACAAAAATTAAAGTTCAAACCTAACCTAACCTAACCTACGGTTAGGATTGACGGTTTTTCACGTGTTTTTTCTTGTGCGAGTGAGATTTTTCTCAAGTTGTAGCCGAAACACCATCCCTGGACGCTCTTTAGTCGACCAGCAACAAAAAGAAAAAATTTGCACGCGAAAAAACTCAAATTTGCAAATTCAGTTCCGAAAAGTTTATATACCCAAGCTAATTTCCTTGAGAAATTGCCTTTGATTTTGAAATATTTGGAGTTGTTTTTGTGAATAAAAATAATTCCAAGTGCGCATAGATATCTACACCTGTTAATTAGTTTCTACGTATTTTATCAGCGGTTTTTGACACAAAATTTTGACATTTTTGACCATTTTTAATAAAAAAATAAAGTTTAAACCTAACCTAACCTACGGTTAGTTTTGACGGTTTTTCGCGTGTGTTTTCTTGTGCGAGTGAGATTTTTCTTCAGTTGTAGCCGAAACACCATCCCTCGACGCTCTCAAGTCGAACTGCAACAAAAAGAAAAAATTAGCACGCGAAAAACTAAAATTTGCGAATTCAGTTCCAAAAAGTTGATATACCCAAGCTAATTTCCTTGAGAAATTGCCTTTGATTTTGAAATTATTGGAGTTGTTTTTGTGTATAAAAATAATTCAAAGTGTGCATAGGTATCTACACCTGTTAATTAGTTTCTAAGTATTTAATCAGCAGTTTTTGACTCAAAATTTTTACATTTTTGACCATTTTTATGCAAAAAATAAAGTTTAAACCTAACCTATCCTAACCTACGGTTAGGTTTGACGGTTTTTCGCGTGTGTTTTCTTGTGCGAGTGAGATTTTCCTCCAGTTGTAGCCGAAACACCATCCCTCAACGCTCTCCAGTCCACCTTCAACAAAAAGAAAAAATTAGCACGCAAAATACTAAAATTTGCGAATTCAGTTCCAAAGAGTTGATATACCCAAGCTAATTTCCTTGAGAAATTGCCTTTGATTTTGAAATTATTGGAGTTGTTTTTGTGAATACAAATAATTCCAAGTGCGCATAGGTATCTACAACTGTAAATTAGTTTCTACGTTTTTTATCAGCGGGTTTTGACTCAAAATTTTGAAATTTTTGACCATTTTTATACAAAAAATCAAGTTTAAACCTAACCTAACCTACGGTTAGGTTTGACGGTTTTTCGCGTGTTTTTTCTTGCGCGAGTGAGATTTTTCTCCAGTTGCAGCCGAAACACCATCCCTCGACGCTCTCCAGTCGATCAGCAACAAAAAGAAAAAATTAGCACGTGAAAAAACTCAAATTTGCAAATTCAGTTCCAAAAAGTTGATATACCCAAGCTAATTTTCTTGAGAAATTGCCTTTGATTTTGAAATTATTGGAGTTTTTTATGTGAATAAAAATAATTCCAAGTGCGCATAGGTATCTTCACCTGTTAATTAGTTTCTACGTATTTTGTCAGCGGATTTTGACTCAAAATTTTGTAATTTTTGACCATTTTTATACATAAAATAAAGTTTAAACCTAACCTAACCTAACCTACGGTTAGGTTTGACGGTTTTTCGCGTGTGTTTTCTTGTGCGAGTGACATTTTCCTCCAGTTGTAGCCGAAACACCATCCCTCGAAGCTCTCCAGTCGACCTGCAACAAAAAAAAAATTAGCACGCGAAAAAACTCAAATTTGCAAATTCATTTCCGAGAAGTTGATATACCCAAGCTAATTTTCTTGAGAAATTGCCTTTGATTTTGAAATTATATGAGTTGTTTTTGTGAATAAAAATAATTCCAAGTGTGCATAGGTATCAACATCTGTTAATTAGTTTCTACGTATTTAATCAGCGGTTTTTGACTAAAAATTTTGTCATTTTTGATCATTTATATACAAAATATAAAGTTGAAACCTAACCTAACCTAACCTACGGTTAAGATTGACGGTTTTTCACGTGTTTTTTCTTGTGCGAGTGAGATTTTTCTCAAGTTGTAGCCGAAACACCATCCCTCGACGCTCTCCAGTCGACCAGCAACAAATAGAAAAAATTTGCACGCGAAAAAACTCAAATTTGCAAATTCAGTTCCGAAAAGTTGATATACCCAAGCTAATTTCCTTGAGAAATTGCCTTTGATTTTAAATTATTTGAGTTGTTTTTGTAAATAAAAATAATTCCAAGTGCGCATAGGTATTTAAACCTGTTAATTAGTTTCTACGTATTTTATCAGCGGTTTTTGACTCAAAATTTTGACATTTTTGACCATTTTTATACAAAAAATAAAGTTTAAACCTTACCTTACCTAACCTACGGTTAGGTTTGACGGTTTTTCGCGTGTGTTTTCTTGTGCGTGTGAGATTTTCCTCCAGTTTTAGCCGAAACACCATCCCTCGACGCTCTATAGTCGACCAGCAACAAAAAGAAAAAAATAGCAAACGAAAAAACTCAAATTTGCAAATTCAGTTCTGAAAAGTTGATATACCCAAGCTAATTTTCTTGAGAAATTGTCTTAGATTTTGAAATTATTGGAGTTGTTTTTGTGAATAAAAATAATTCTAAGTGCGCATAGATATCTACACCTGTTAATTATTTTCTACAGTTTTTTTTTAGTGGTTTTGACTTAAAATAATTGTCTTTTTTGACCAGTTTTATACAAAAATTTAAGTTCAAACCTAACCTAACCTAACCTACGGTTAGGATTAACGGATTTTCACATGTTTTTTCTTGTGCGAGTGAGCTTTTTCTCAAGTTGTAGCCGAAACACCATCCCTCGACGCTCTCTAGTCGACCAGCAACAAAAAGAAAAAATTAACACGCGAAAAAACTCTAATTTGCAAATTCAGTTCCGAAAAGTTGATATACCCAAGCTTATTTCCTTGAGAAATTGCCTTTGATTTTGAAATATTTGGAGTTGTTTTTGTGAATAAAAATAATTCCAAGTGCGCATAGGTATCTACACCTGTTAATTAGTTTCTAGGTGTTTTATCAGCGGTTTTTGACTCAAAATTTTCACATTTTTGACCATTTTTATACAAAAAATAAAGTTTAAACCTAACCTAACCTACGGTTAGGTTTGACGGATTTTCGCGTGTTTTTTCTTGTGCGAATGAGATTTTTCTCCAGTTGCAGCCGAAACACCATCCCTCGACGCTCACTAGTCGACCAGCAACAAAAAGAAAAAATTAGCACGCGAAAAAACTCAAATTTGCAAATTCAGTTCCAAAAAGTTGATATACCCAAGCAAATTTTCTTGAGAAACTGCCTTTGATTTTGAAATTATTAGAGTTGTTTTTGTGAATAAACATATTTCCAAGTGCGCATAGGTATCAACACCTGTTAATTATTTACTACGTTTTTTTTTTACTGGTTTTGACTCAAAATAATTGTCTTTTTTGACCAGTTTTATACAAAAATTAAAGTTCAAACCTAACCTAACCAAACCTACGGTTAGGATTAACGGTTTTTCACATGTTTTTTCTTGTGCGAGTGAGCTTTTTCTCAAGTTGTAGCCGAAACACCATCCCTCGACGCTCTCTAGTCGACCAGCAACAAAAAGAAAAAGTTAACACGCGAAAAAACTCAAATTTGCAAATTCAGTTCCGAAAAATTGATATACCCAAGCTAATTTCCTTGAGAAATTGCCTTTGATTTTGAAATATTTGGAGTTGTTTTTGTGAATAAAAATAATTCCAAGTGCGCATAGGTATCTACACCTGTTAATTATTTTCTACGTTTTTTTTTTACTGGTTTTGACTCAAAATAATTGTCTTTTTTGACCAGTTTTATACAAAAAATAAAGTTTAAACCTAACCTAAACTACGGTTCGGATTAACGGTTTTTCACATGTTTTTTCTTGTGCGAGTGAGCTTTTTCTCAAGTTGTAGCCGAAACACCATCCCTCGACGCTCTCTAGTCGACCAGCAACAAAAAGAAAAAATTAACACGCGAAAAAACTCAAATTTGCAAATTCAGTTCCGAAAAGATGATATACCCAAGCTAATTTCCTTGAGAAATTGCCTTTGATTTTGAAATATTTGGAGTTGTTTTTGTGAATAAAAATAATTCCAAGTGCGCATAGATATCTACACCTGTTAATTAGTTTCTACGTATTTTATCAGCGGTTTTTGACACAAAATTTTGACATTTTTGACCATTTTTATACAAAAAATAAAGTTTAAACCTAACCTAACCTACGGTTAGATTTGACGGTTTTTCGCGTGTGTTTTCTTGTGCGAGTGAGATTTTTCTTCAGTTGTAGCCGAAACACCATGCTTCGACGCTCTCAAGTCGAACTGCAACAAAAAGAAAAAATAAGCACGCGAAAAACTAAATTTGCGAATTCAGTTCCAAAAAGTTGATATACCCAAGCTAATTTCCTTGAGAAATTGCCTTTGATTCTGAAATTATTGGAGTTGTTTTTGTGTATAAAAATAATTCAAAGTGTGCATAGGTATCTACACCTGTTAATTAGTTTCTAAGTATTTAATCAGCAGTTTTTGACTCAAAATTTTTAAGTTTTTGACCATTTTTATGCAAAAAATAAAGTTTAAACCTAACCAAACCTAACCTACGGTTAGGTTTGACGGTTTTTCGCGTGTGTTTTCTTGTGCGAGTGAGATTTTCCTCCAGTTGTAGCCGAAACACCATCCCTCAACGCTCTCTAGTCCACCTTCAACAAAAAGAAAAAATTAGCACGCAAAATACTAAAATTTGCGAATTCAGTTCCAAAGAGTTGATATACCCAAGCTAACTTCCTTGAGAAATTGCCTTTGATTTTGAAATTATTGGAGTTGTTTTTGTGATTTCAAATAATTCCAAGTGCGCATAGGTATCTACAACTGTTAATTAGTTTCTACGTTTTTTATCAGCGGTTTTTGACTCAAAATTTTGACATTTTTGACCATTTTTATACAAAAAATAAAGTTGAAACCTAACCTAACCTACGGTTAGGTTTGACGGTTTTTCGCGTGTTTTTTCTTGTGCGAGTGAGATTTTTCTCCAGTTGCAGCCGAAACACCATCCCTCGACGCTCTCCAGTCGACCAGCAACAAAAAGAAAAAATTAGCACGTGAAAAAACTCAAATTTGCAAATTCAGTTCCAAAAAGTTGATATACCCAAGCTAATTTTCTTGAGAAATTGCCTTTGATTTTGAAATTATTGGAGTTTTTTATGTGAATAAAAATAATTCCAAGTGCGCATAGGTATCTTCACCTGTTAATTAGTTTCTACGTATTTTGTCAGCAGATTTTGACTCAAAATTTTGTAATTTTTGACCATTTTTATACATAAAATAAAGTTTAAACCTAACCTAACCTAACCTACGGTTAGGTTTGACGGTTTTTCGCGTGTGTTTTCTTGTGCGATTGACATATTCCTCCAGTTGTAGCCGAAACACCATCCCTCGAATCTCTCCAGTCGACCTGCAACAAAAAAAAAATTAGCACGCGAAAAAACTCAAATTTGCAAATTCAGTTCCGAGAAGTTAATATACCCAAGCTAATTTTCTTGAGAAATTGCCTTTGATTTTGAAATTATTGGAGTTGTTTTTGTGAATAAAAATAATTCCAAGTGTGCATAGGTATCTACATCTGTTTATTAGTTTCTACGTATTTTATCAGCGGTTTTTGACTAAAAATTTTGACATTTTTGATCATTTTTATACAAAATATAAAGTTGAAACCTAACCTAACCTAACCTACGGTTAGGATTGACGGTTTTTCACGTGTTTTTTCTTGTGCGAGTGAGCTTTTTCTCAAGTTGTAGCCGAAACACCATCCCTCGACGCTCTTTAGTCGACCAGCAACAAAAAGAAAAAATTAGCACGCGAAAAAACTCAAATTTGCAAATTCAGTTCCAAAAAGTTGATATACCCAAGCTAATTTTTTGAGAAATTGCCTTTGATTTTGAAATTATTGGAGTTGTTTTTGCGAATAAAAATAATTCCAAATGCGCATAGGTATCTACAGCTGTTAATTAGTTTCTACGTATTTTATCAGCGGTTTTTGACACAAAATTTTGACATTTTTGTCCATTTTTATACAAAAATTAAAGTTCAAACCTAACCTAACCCAACCTACGGTTAGGATTAACGGTTTTTCACATGTTTTTTCTTGTGCGAGTGAGCTTTTTCTCAAGTTGTAGCCGAAACACCATCCCTCGACGCTCTCTAGTCGACCAGCAACAAAAAGAAAAAATTAACACGCGAAAAAACTCAAATTTGCAAATTCAGTTCCGAAAAATTGATATACCCAAGCTAATTTCCTTGAGAAATTGCCTTTGATTTTGAAATATTTGGAGTTGTTTTTGTGAATAAAAATAATTCCAAGTGCGCATAGGTATCTACACCTGTTAATTAGTTTCTACGTGTTTTATCAGCGGTTTTTGACTCAAAATTTTCACATTTTTGACCATTTTTATACAAAAAATAAATTTTAAACCTAACCTAACCTACGGTTAGGTTTGACGGATTTTCGCGTGTTTTTTCTTTTGCGAATGAGATTTTTCTCCAGTTGCAGCCGAAACACCATCCCTCGACGCTCTTTAGTCGACCAGCAACAAAAAGAAAAAAATAGCACGCGAAAAAACTCAAGTTTGCAAATTCAGTTCCAAAAAGTTGATATACCCAAGCTAATTTCCTTGAGAAATTGCCTTTGATTTTGAAATTATTGGAGTTGTTTTGTGTATAAAAATAATTCAAAGTGTGCATAGGTATCTACACCTGTTAATTAGTTTCTAAGTATTTAATCAGCAGTTTTTGACTCAAAATTTTTACATTTTTGACCATTTTTATGCAAAAAATAAAGTTTAAACCTAACCTAACCTAACCTACGGTTATGTTTGACGGTTTTTCGCGTGTGTTTTCTTGTGCGAGTGAGATTTTCCTCCAGTTGTAGCCGAAACAACATCCCTCAACGCTCTCCAGTCCACCTTCAACAAAAAGAAAAAATTAGCACGCGAAAAAACTCAAATTTGCAAATTCAGTTCCAAAAAGTTGATATACCCAAGCTAATTTTCTTGAGAAATTGCCTTTGATTTTGAAATTATTGGAGTTGTTTTTGCGAATAAAAATAATTCCAAATGCGCATAGGTATCTACAGCTGTTAATTAGTTTCTACGTATTTTATCAGCGGTTTTTGACACAAAATTTTGACATTTTTGTCCATTTTTATACAAAGAATAAAGTTAAAACCTAACCTAACCTAACCTACGGTTAGGATTAACGGTTTTTAACATGTTTTTTCTTGTGCGAATGAGCTTTTTCTCAAGTTGTAGCCGAAAAACTATCCTTCGACGCTTTCTAGTCGACCAGCAACAAAAAGAAAAAATTTGCACGCGAAAAAACTCAAATTTGCAAATTCAGTTCAGAAAAGTTGATATACCCAAGCTAATTTCCTTGAGAAATTGCCTTTGATTTTGAAATATTTGGAGTTGTTTTTGTGAATAAAAATCATTCCAAGTGCGCATAGGTATTTACACCTGTTAATTAGTTTCTACGTGTATTATCAGCGGTTTTTGACTCAAAATTTTCACATTTTTGACCATTTTTATACAAAAAATAAAGTTTAAACCTAACCTAACCTACGGTTAGATTTGACGGATTTACGCGTGTTTTTTCTTGTGCGAATGAGATTTTTCTCCAGTTGCAGCCGAAACACCATCCCTCGACGCTCTTTAGTCGACCAGCAACAAAAAGAAAAAAATAGCACGCGAAAAAACTCAAATTTGCAAATTCAGTTCCAAAAAGTTGATATACCCAAGCTAATTTTCTTGAAAAATTGCCTTTGATTTTGAAATTATTGGAGTTGTTTTTGTGAATAAAAATAATTCCAAGTGCGCATAGGTATCTTCACCTGTTAATTAGTTTCAACGTATTTTATCAGCGGATTTTGACTCCAAATTTTGTCATTTTTGACCATTTTTATGCAAAAAATCAAGTTTAAACCTAACCTAACCTAACCTACGGTTAGGTTTGACGGATTTTCGCGTGTTTTTTCTTGTGCGAATGAGATTTTTCTCAAGTTGCAGCCGAAACACCATCCCTCGACGCTCTTTAGTCGACCAGCAACAAAAAGAAAAAATTAGCACGCGAAAAAACTCAAATTTGCAAATTCAGTTCCAAAAAGTTGATATACCCAAGCTAATTTTCTTGAGAAATTGCCTTTGATTTTGAAATTATTGGAGTTGTTTTTGCGAATAAAAATAATTCCAAGTGCGCATAGGTATCTACAGCTGTTAATTAGTTTCTACGTATTTTATCAGCGGTTTTTGACACAAAATTTTGACATTTTTGTCCATTTTTATACAAAAAATAAAGTTTAAACCTAACCTAACCTACGGTTAGGATTAACGGTTTTTAACATGTTTTTTCTTGTGCGAGTGAGCTTTTTCTCAAGTTGTAGCCGAAACACCATCCTTCGACGCTCTTTAGTCGACCAGCAACAAAAAGAAAAAATTTGCACCCGAAAAAACTCAAATTTGCAAATTCAGTTCCGAGAAGTTAATATACCCAAGCTAATTTTCTTGAGAAATTGCCTTTGATTTTGAAATTATTGGAGTTGTTTTTGTGAATAAAAATAATTCCAAGTGTGCATAGGTATCTACATCTGTTTATTAGTTTCTACGTATTTTATCAGCGGTTTTTGACTAAAAATTTTGACATTTTTGATCATTTTTATACAAAATATAAAGTTGAAACCTAACCTAACCTAACCTACGGTTAGGATTGACGGTTTTTCACGTGTTTTTTCTTGTGCGAGTGAGCTTTTTCTCAAGTTGTAGCCGAAACACCATCCCTCGACGCTCTTTAGTCGACCAGCAACAAAAAGAAAAAATTAGCACGCGAAAAAACTCAAATTTGCAAATTCAGTTCCAAAAAGTTGATATACCCAAGCTAATTTTTTGAGAAATTGCCTTTGATTTTGAAATTATTGGAGTTGTTTTTGCGAATAAAAATAATTCCAAATGCGCATAGGTATCTACAGCTGTTAATTAGTTTCTACGTATTTTATCAGCGGTTTTTGACACAAAATTTTGACATTTTTGTCCATTTTTATACAAAAATTAAAGTTCAAACCTAACCTAACCCAACCTACGGTTAGGATTAACGGTTTTTCACATGTTTTTTCTTGTGCGAGTGAGCTTTTTCTCAAGTTGTAGCCGAAACACCATCCCTCGACGCTCTCTAGTCGACCAGCAACAAAAAGAAAAAATTAACACGCGAAAAAACTCAAATTTGCAAATTCAGTTCCGAAAAATTGATATACCCAAGCTAATTTCCTTGAGAAATTGCCTTTGATTTTGAAATATTTGGAGTTGTTTTTGTGAATAAAAATAATTCCAAGTGCGCATAGGTATCTACACCTGTTAATTAGTTTCTACGTGTTTTATCAGCGGTTTTTGACTCAAAATTTTCACATTTTTGACCATTTTTATACAAAAAATAAATTTTAAACCTAACCTAACCTACGGTTAGGTTTGACGGATTTTCGCGTGTTTTTTCTTTTGCGAATGAGATTTTTCTCCAGTTGCAGCCGAAACACCATCCCTCGACGCTCTTTAGTCGACCAGCAACAAAAAGAAAAAAATAGCACGCGAAAAAACTCAAGTTTGCAAATTCAGTTCCAAAAAGTTGATATACCCAAGCTAATTTCCTTGAGAAATTGCCTTTGATTTTGAAATTATTGGAGTTGTTTTGTGTATAAAAATAATTCAAAGTGTGCATAGGTATCTACACCTGTTAATTAGTTTCTAAGTATTTAATCAGCAGTTTTTGACTCAAAATTTTTACATTTTTGACCATTTTTATGCAAAAAATAAAGTTTAAACCTAACCTAACCTAACCTACGGTTATGTTTGACGGTTTTTCGCGTGTGTTTTCTTGTGCGAGTGAGATTTTCCTCCAGTTGTAGCCGAAACAACATCCCTCAACGCTCTCCAGTCCACCTTCAACAAAAAGAAAAAATTAGCACGCGAAAAAACTCAAATTTGCAAATTCAGTTCCAAAAAGTTGATATACCCAAGCTAATTTTCTTGAGAAATTGCCTTTGATTTTGAAATTATTGGAGTTGTTTTTGCGAATAAAAATAATTCCAAATGCGCATAGGTATCTACAGCTGTTAATTAGTTTCTACGTATTTTATCAGCGGTTTTTGACACAAAATTTTGACATTTTTGTCCATTTTTATACAAAGAATAAAGTTAAAACCTAACCTAACCTAACCTACGGTTAGGATTAACGGTTTTTAACATGTTTTTTCTTGTGCGAATGAGCTTTTTCTCAAGTTGTAGCCGAAAAACTATCCTTCGACGCTTTCTAGTCGACCAGCAACAAAAAGAAAAAATTTGCACGCGAAAAAACTCAAATTTGCAAATTCAGTTCAGAAAAGTTGATATACCCAAGCTAATTTCCTTGAGAAATTGCCTTTGATTTTGAAATATTTGGAGTTGTTTTTGTGAATAAAAATCATTCCAAGTGCGCATAGGTATTTACACCTGTTAATTAGTTTCTACGTGTATTATCAGCGGTTTTTGACTCAAAATTTTCACATTTTTGACCATTTTTATACAAAAAATAAAGTTTAAACCTAACCTAACCTACGGTTAGATTTGACGGATTTACGCGTGTTTTTTCTTGTGCGAATGAGATTTTTCTCCAGTTGCAGCCGAAACACCATCCCTCGACGCTCTTTAGTCGACCAGCAACAAAAAGAAAAAAATAGCACGCGAAAAAACTCAAATTTGCAAATTCAGTTCCAAAAAGTTGATATACCCAAGCTAATTTTCTTGAAAAATTGCCTTTGATTTTGAAATTATTGGAGTTGTTTTTGTGAATAAAAATAATTCCAAGTGCGCATAGGTATCTTCACCTGTTAATTAGTTTCAACGTATTTTATCAGCGGATTTTGACTCCAAATTTTGTCATTTTTGACCATTTTTATGCAAAAAATCAAGTTTAAACCTAACCTAACCTAACCTACGGTTAGGTTTGACGGATTTTCGCGTGTTTTTTCTTGTGCGAATGAGATTTTTCTCAAGTTGCAGCCGAAACACCATCCCTCGACGCTCTTTAGTCGACCAGCAACAAAAAGAAAAAATTAGCACGCGAAAAAACTCAAATTTGCAAATTCAGTTCCAAAAAGTTGATATACCCAAGCTAATTTTCTTGAGAAATTGCCTTTGATTTTGAAATTATTGGAGTTGTTTTTGCGAATAAAAATAATTCCAAGTGCGCATAGGTATCTACAGCTGTTAATTAGTTTCTACGTATTTTATCAGCGGTTTTTGACACAAAATTTTGACATTTTTGTCCATTTTTATACAAAAAATAAAGTTTAAACCTAACCTAACCTACGGTTAGGATTAACGGTTTTTAACATGTTTTTTCTTGTGCGAGTGAGCTTTTTCTCAAGTTGTAGCCGAAACACCATCCTTCGACGCTCTTTAGTCGACCAGCAACAAAAAGAAAAAATTTGCACCCGAAAAAACTCAAATTTGCAAATTCAGTTCCGAAAAGTTGATATACCCAAGCTAATTTCCTTGAGAAATTGCCTTTGATTTTGAAATATTTGGAGTTGTTTTTGTGAATAAAAATAATTCCAAGTGCGCATAGGTATCTACACCTGTTAATTAGTTTCTACGTGTTTTATCAGCGGTTTTTGACTCAAAATTTTGACATTTTTGTCCATTTTTATACAAAGAATAAAGTTAAAACCTAACCTAACCTAACCTACGGTTAGGATTAACGGTTTTTAACATGTTTTTTCTTGTGCGAATGAGCTTTTTCTCAAGTTGTAGCCGAAACACTATCCTTCGACGCTTTCTAGTCGACCAGCAACAAAAAGAAAAAATTTGCACGCGAAAAAACTCAAATTTGCAAATTCAGTTCAGAAAAGTTGATATACCCAAGCTAATTTCCTTGAGAAATTGCCTTTGATTTTGAAATATTTGGAGTTGTTTTTGTGAATAAAAATAATTCCAAGTGCGCATAGGTATTTACACCTGTTAATTAGTTTCTAGGTGTATTATCAGCGGTTTTTGACTCAAAATTTTCACATTTTTGACCATTTTTATACAAAAAATAAAGTTTAAACCTAACCTAACCTACGGTTAGGTTTGACGGATTTACGCGTGTTTTTTCTTGTGCGAATGAGATTTTTCTCCAGTTGCAGCCGAAACACCATCCCTCGACGCTCTTTAGTCGACCAGCAACAAAAAGAAAAAAATAGCACGCGAAAAAACTCAATTTTGCAAATTCAGTTCCAAAAAGTTGATATACCCAAGCTAATTTTCTTGAAAAATTGCCTTTGATTTTGAAATTATTGGAGTTGTTTTTGTGAATAAAAATAATTCCAAGTGCGCATAGGTATCTTCACCTGTTAATTAGTTTCTACGTATTTTATCAGCGGATTTTGACTCCAAATTTTGTCATTTTTGACCATTTTTATGCAAAAAATCAAGTTTAAACCTAACCTAACCTAACCTACAGTTAGGTTTGACGGATTTTCGCGTGTGTTTTCTTGTGCGAGTGACATTTTTCTCCAGTTGTAGCCGAAACACCATCCCTCGACGCTCTCCAGTCGACCTGCAACAAAAAAAAAAAGCACGCGAAAAAACTCAAATTTGCAAATTCAGTTCCGAAAAGTTGATATACCCAAGCTAATTTCCTTGAGAAATTGCCTTTGATTTTGAAATATTTGGAGTTGTTTTTGTGAATAAAAATAATTCCAAGTGCGCATAGGTATCTACACCTGTTAATTAGTTTCTACGTGTTTTATCAGCGGTTTTTGACTCAAAATTTTCACATTTTTGACCATTTTTATACAAAAAATAAAGTTTAAACCTAACCTAACCTACGGTTAGGTTTGACGGATTTTCGCGTGTTTTTTCTTGTGCGAATGAGATTTTTCTCAAGTTGCAGCCGAAACACCATCCCTCGACGCTCTTTAGTCGACCAGCAACAAAAAGAAAAAATTAGCACGCGAAAAAACTCAAATTTGCAAATTCAGTTCCAAAAAGTTGATATACCCAAGCTAATTTTCTTGAGAAATTGCCTATGATTTTGAAATTATTGGAGTTGTTTTTGCGAATAAAAATAATTCCAAGTGCGCATAGGTATCTACAGCTGTTAATTAGTTTCTACGTATTTTATCAGCGGTTTTTGACACAAAATTTTGACATTTTTGTCCATTTTTATACAAAGAATAAAGTTTAAACCTAACCTAACCTACGGTTAGGATTAACGGTTTTTAACATGTTTTTTCTTGTGCGAGTGAGCTTTTTCTCAAGTTGTAGCCGAAACACCATCCTTCGACGCTCTTTAGTCGACCAGCAACAAAAAGAAAAAATTTGCACCCGAAAAAACTCAAATTTGCAAATTCAGTTCCGAAAAGTTGATATACCCAAGCTAATTTCCTTGAGAAATTGCCTTTGATTTTGAAATATTTGGAGTTGTTTTTGTGAATAAAAATAATTCCAAGTGCGCATAGGTATCTACACCTGTTAATTAGTTTCTACGTGTTTTATCAGCGGTTTTTGACTCAAAATTTTCACATTTTAGACCATTTTTATACAAAAAATAAAGTTTAAACCTAACCTAACCTACGGTTAGGTTAGACGGATTTTCGCGTGTTTTTTCTTGTGCGAATGAGATTTTTCTCCAGTTGCAGCCGAAACACCATCCTTCGACGCTCTTTAGTCGACCAGCAACAAAAAGAAAAAAATAGCACGCGAAAAAACTCAAATTTGCAAATTCAGTTCCAAAAAGTTGATATACCCAAGCTAATTTTCTTGAGAAATTGCCTTTGATTTTGAAATTATTGGAGTTGTTTTTGTGAATAAAAATAATTCCAAGTACGCATAGGTATCTTCACCTGTTAATTAGTTTCTACGTATTTTATCAGTGGATTTTGACTCCAAATTTTGTCATTTTTGACCATTTTTATGAAAAAATAAAGTTTAAACCTAACCTAACCTAACCTACAGTTAGGTTTGACGGATTTTCGCGTGTGTTTTCTTGTGCGAGTGACATTTTTCTCCAGTTGTAGCCGAAACACCATCCCTCGACGCTCTCCAGTCGACCTGCAACAAAAAAAAAAAAGCACGCGAAAAAACTCAAATTTGCAAATTCAGTTCCGAAAAGTTGATATACCCAAGCTAACTTTCTTGAGAAATTGCCTTTAATTTTGAAATTATTGGAGTTGTTTTTACGAATAAAAATAATTCCAAGTGCGCATAGGTATCTACAGCTGTTAATTAGTTTCTACGTATTTTATCAGCGGTTTTTGACACAAAATTTTGACATTTTTGTTCATTTTTATACGAAGAATAAAGTTTAAACCTAACATAAACTAACCTACGTTTAGGATTGACGGTTTTTCACTTGTTTTTTCTTGTGCGAGTGAGATTTTTCTCAAGTTGTAGCCGAAACACTATCCCTGGATGCTCTCCAGTCGACCAGCAACAAAAAGAAAAAATTTGCACGCGAAAAAACTCAAATTTGCAAATTCAGTTCCGAAAAGTTGATATACCCAAGCTAATTTCCTTGAGAAATTGCCTTTGATTTTAGATAAGTGGAGTTGTTTTTGTAAATAAAAATAATTCCAAGTGCGCATAGGTATCTTCACATATTAATTATTTTTTTTATTCGTATTTTATCAGTGTTTTTTACTCAAAATAATTGACATTTTTGACCATTTTTATACAAAAATTAAAGTTCAAACCTAACCTAACCTAACCTAACCTACGGTTAGGTTTGACAGATTTTCGCGTGTATTTTCTTGTGCGAGTGTGATTTTTCTGCAGGTGTAGACGAAACACCATCCCTCGACGCTCTCCTGTCGACCTGCAACAAAATGAAAAATTAAGAACGCGAAAAAACTAAAATTTGCAAATTCAGTTCCAAAAAGTTGATATACCCAAACTAATTTCCTTAAGAAATTACCTTTGATTTTTAAATAAGTGGAGTTGTTTTTGTGATTAAAAATAATTCCAAGTGCGCATAGGTATCTAAACCTGTTAATTATTTTTTTTATATTTTATCAGTGTTTTTTGCTAAAAATAATTGACATTTTTGACCATTTTTATACAATAATTAAAGTTCAAACCTAACCTAACCTAACCTACGGTTAGGTTTGACGGTTTTTCGCTTGTATTTTCTTGTGCGAGTGAGATTTCTCTCCAGTTGTAGCCGAAACACCATCCCTCGATGCTCTCCTGTCGAACTGCAACAAAAAGAAAAAAATAGCACGCGAAAAAACTAAAATTTGCAAATTCAGTTCCAAAAAATTTATATACACAAGCTAATTTCAAATTGTTTTGTTTTTTTTTACCTATTTTTTTACCTCTTTTTTTTTAACTTTGATAAGTGGAGTTGTTTTTGTGAATAAAAATAATTCCAAGTGCGCATAGGTATCTACACCTGTTAATTATTTTCTTCGTATTTTATCAGTGTTTTTTACTCAAAATAATTGACATTTTTGACCATTTTTATACAAAAATTAAAGTTCAAACCTAACCATAGGTTAGGTTATCTTAGGTTAGGTTAGCGGTTTTTCGCGTGTATTTTCTTGTGCGAGTGAGATTTCTCTCCAGTTGTAGCTGAAACACCATCCCTCGACGATCTCCTGTCGGCCTGCAACAAAAAGAAAAATTAAGAACGCGAAAAAACTAAAATTTGCAAATTCAGTTCCAAAAAGTTGATATACCCAAGCTTATTTCCTTGAGAATTTACCTTTGATTTTTAAATAAGTGGAGTTGTTTTTGTGAATAAAAATAATTCCAAGTGCGCATAGGTATCTACACCTGTTAATTATTTTCGCGTGTATTTTCTTGTGCGAGTGAGATTTTTCTCCAGTTGTAGCTGAAACACCATCCCTCGACGCTCTCCTGTCGACTAGCAACAAAAAAAATAATTAGCACTCAAAAAAACTAAAATTTGCAAATTCAGTTCCAAAAAGTTGATATACCCAAGCTTATTTCCTTGAGAATTTACCTTTGATTTTTAAATAAGTGGAGTTGTTTTTGTGAATAAAAATAATTCCAAGTGCGCATAGGTATCTACACCTGTTAATAATTTTCTTCGTATTTTTTTACTCAAAATAATTGTCATTTTTGACCATTTTTATACAAAAATTAAAGTTCAAACCTAACCTAACCTACGGTTAGGTTTGACGGTTTTTCGCGTGTATTTTCTTGTGCGAGTGAGATTTCTCTCCAGTTGTAGCTGAAACACCATCCCTCGACGCTCTCCTGTCGACCTGCAACAAAAAGAAAAAAGTAGCACGCGATAAAATTAAAATTTGCAAATTCAGTTCCAAAAAGTTGATATACCCAAGCTAATTTCCTTAAGAAATTACCTTTGATTTTTAAATCAGTGGAGTTGTTTTTGTGAATTAAAATAATTCCAAGATCGCATAGGTATCTATACCTGTAAATTATTTTCTACGTAGTTTATCAGTGTTTTTCACTCAAAATAATTGTCATTTTTGACCATTTTTATACAAAAATTCAAGTTCAAACCTAACCTAACCTAACCTACGATTAGGTTTGACGGTTTTTCGCGTGTTTTTTCTTGTGCGAGGGAGATTTTTCTCCAGTTGCAGCCGAAACACCATCTCTCGAAGCTCTCCTGTCGACCTGCAACAAAAAGAAAAATTAAGAACGCGAAAAAACTAAAATTTGCAAATTCAGTTCCAAAAAGTTGATATACCCAAACTAATTTCCTTAAGAAATTACCTTTGATTTTTAAATAAGTGGAGTTGTTTTTGTGATTAAAAATAATTCCAAGTGCGCATAGGTATCTACACCTGTAAATTATTTTCTTCGTATTTTATCAGTGTTTTTTACTCAAAATAATTTTGACATTTTTGACCATTTTTATACAAAAATTAAAGTTCAAACCTAACCTAACCTACGGTTAGGTTTGACGGTTTTTCGCGTGTATTTTCTTGTGCGAGTACGATTTCTCTCCAGTGTTAGCTGAAACACCATCCCTCGACGCTCTCCTGTCGACCTGCAACAAAAAGAAAAAAATAGCACGCGATAAAATTAAAATTTGCAAATTCAGTTCCAAAAACTTGATATACCCAAGCTAATTTCCTTAAGAAATTACCTTTGATTTTTAAATAAGTGGAGTTATTTTTGTGAATTAAAATAATTCCAAGTGCGCATAGGTATCTACACCTGTTAATTATTTTCTACGCATTTTATCAGTGTTTTTGACTCAAAATAATAGTCATTTTTGACCATTTTTATACAAAAATTAAAGTTAAAACCTAACCTAACCTAACCTACGGTTAGGTTTGACGGTTTTTTCGCGTGTATTTTCTTGTGCGAGTGAGATTTCTCTCCAGTTGTAGCTGAAACACACATCCCTCGACGCTCTCCTGTCGACCTGCAACAAAAAGAAAAATTAAGAACGCGAAAAAACTAAAATTTGCAAATTCAGTTCCAAAAAGTTGATATACCCAAGCTTATTTCCTTTAGAATTTACCTTTGATTTTTAAATAAGTGGAATTGTTTTTGTGAATAAAAATAATTCCAAGTGCGCATAGGTATCTACACCTGTTAATTATTTTCGCGTGTATTTTCTTGTGCGAGTGAGATTTTTCTCCAGTTGTAGCTGAAACACCATCCCTCGACGCTCTCCTGTCGACTAGCAACAAAACAAATAATAAGCACTCGAAAAAACTAAAATTTGCAAATTCAGTTCCAAAAAGTTGATAAACCCAAGCTTATTTCCTTGAGAATTTACCTTTGATTTTTAAATAACTGGAGTTGTTTTTGTGAATAAAAATAATTCCAAGTGCGCATAGGTATCTACACCTGTTAATAATTTTCTTCGTATTTTTTTACTCAAAATAATTGTCATTTTTGACCATTTTTATACAAAAATTAAAGTTCAAACCTAACCTTACCTACGAGTAGGTTTGACGGTTTTTCGCGTGTATTTTCTTGTGCGAGTGAGATTTCTCTCCAGTTGTAGCTGAAACACCATCCATCGACGCTCTCCTGTCGACCTGCAACAAAAAGAAAAAAGTAGCACGCGATAAAATTAAAATTTGCAAATTCAGTTCCAAAAAGTTGATATACCCAAGCTTATTTCCTTAAGAAATTACCTTTGATTTTTAAATAAGTGGAGTTGTTTTTGTGAATAAAAATAATTCCAAGATCGCATATGTATCTATACCTGTAAATTATTTTCTACGTAGTTTATCAGTGTTTTTCACTCAAAATAATTGTCATTTTTGACCATTTTTATACAAAAATTCAAGTTCAAACCTAATTTAACCTGACCTACGATTAGGTTTGACGGTTTTTCGCGTGTTTTTTCTTGTGCGAGTGAGATTTTTCTCCAGTTGCAGCCGAAACACCATCCCTCGAAGCTCTTCTGTCGACCTGCAACAAAAGAAAAAATTAAGAACGCGAAAAAACTAAAATTTGCAAATTCAGTTCCAAAAAGTTGATATACCCAAACTAATTTCCTTAAGAAATTACCTTTGATTTTTAAATAAGTGGAGTTGTTTTTGTGATTAAAAATAATTCCAAGTGCGCATAGGTATCTACACCTGTTAATTATTTTTTTCGTATTTTATCAGTGTTTTTTACTCAAAATAATTGACATTTTTGACCATTTTTATACAATAATTAAAGTTCAAACCTAACCTAACCTATCCTACGGTTAGGTTTGACGGTTTTTCGCTTGTATTTTCTTGTGCGAGTGAGATTTCTCTCCAGTGTTAGCTGAAACACCATCCCTCGACGCTCTCCTGTCGACCTGCAACAAAAAGAAAAAAGTAGCACGCGATAAAATTAAAATTTGCAAATTCAGTTCCAAAAAGTTGATATACCCAAGCTAATTTCCTTAAGAAATTACCTTTGATTTTTAAATAAGTGGAGTTGTTTTTGTGAATAAAAATAATGCCAAGTGCGCATAGGTATCTTCACCTGTTAATTATTTTCTACTTATTTTATCAGTGTTTTTGACTCAAAATAATTGTCATTTTTGACCATTTTTATACAAAAATTAAAGTTCAAACCTAACCTAACCTAACCTACGGTTAGGTTTCACGGTTTAACGCGTGTATTTTCTTGTGCGAGTGAGATTTTTCTCCAGTTGTAGCCTAAACACCGTCCCTCGACGCTCTCCTGACGACCTGCAAAAAAAGAAAAAAATATCAAAATAATTGTCATTTTTGACCATTTTTATACAAAAATTAAAGTTCAAACCTAACCTAACCTAACCTACGGTTAGGTTTGACGGTTTTTCGCGTGTATTTTCTTGTGCGAGTGAGAGTTTTCTATAGTTGTAGCCGAAACACCATCCCTCGACGCTCTCCTGACGACCTGCAACAAAAAGAAAAAATTAGCACGTGAAAAAACTAAAATTTGCAAATTCAGTTGTTTTTGTGAATAAAAATAATTCCAAGTGCGCATAGGTATCTACACCTGTTAATTATTTTCTACGTATTTTATCAGTGTTTTTGACTCAAAATAATTGTCATATTTGACCATTTTTATACAAAAATTAAAGTTCAAACCTAACCTAACCTAACCTACGGTTAGGTTTGACGGTTTTTCGCGTGTATTTTCTTGTGCGAGTGAGATTTCTCTCCAGTTGTAGCTGAAACACCATCCCTCGACACTCTCCTGTCGACCAGTAACAAAAAAAAAATTAGCACGCGAAAAAACTAAAATTTGCAAATTCAGTTTCAAAAAGTTGATATACCCAAGCTAATTTCCTTAAGAAATTACCTTTGATTTTTAAATAAGTGGAGTTGTTTTTGTGGCTATCACTACAACTACGTGATCTTTACAAGGTCCAACTCTACGGGTCGAACCATACGGTTGGTGGACTCACAAGCTACCTGCTGTCTACCAGCTGTCTCCAGCCCTACCTACTGCTACCAGCCTGCCACGATCTACCTCGCAGACAAGGGGCGCGCTCTTCATCATTATGTCTAGACCACGTGCTTCCGATCTACAGTTCACAGGACAGTACCGTGGAGAGTCCACACCTGTTCTTGGGTTCCGTACTACGCGTGTCCAAGTGTTCTTTTCTACAAGCGTGACCTTTTGAGCCATATTCTACTGCTGAGATTGAGACCCTTGATCAAACCCCGGCCCATAGCCGTCTGGCCTTCTGCCTGCTATTCTGGCCTTCTGCCTGCTACTCTGGCCCTCTGCCTGCACTTCTACCTGCACTTCTGCCTTCAGCATTTTACTAAAGACTCTAAGTATAACGAACTATTAAGTGACCTTATTGTTAGCATTTTAAGATTAATATATGTATAAAAATACCCTATTCGTTTATCTTCCTTCTCCTAGCTCTTCTATCAGGTAGGGTAGGAACCTAAAACCAGACTATCTTCCTGTCCACGGCTGCACCGTGACACTAACCTAACCTAACCTACGGTTAGGTTTGACGGTTTTTCGCGTGTATTTTCTTGTGCGAGTGAGATTTCTCTCCAGTTGTAGCCGAAACACCATCCCTCGACGCTTTCCTGTCGACCTGCAACAAAAAAAAAATTAGCACGCGAAAAAACTAAAATTTGCAAATTCAGTTCCAAAAAGTTGATATACCCAAGCTAATTTCCTTAAGAAATTACCTTTGATTTTTAAATAAGTGGAGTTGTTTTTGTGAATAAAAATAATTCCAAGTGCGCATAGGTATCTACACCTGTTAATTATTTTCTTCGTATTTTATCAGTGTTTTTGACTCAAAATAATTCTAATTTTTGACCATTTTTATACAAAAATTAAAGATCAAACCTAACCTAACCTAACCTAACCTACGGTTAGGTTTGACGGATTTTCGCGTGTATTTTCTGGTGCGAGTGAGATTTTTCTCCAGTTGTAGCCGAAACACCATCCATCAACGCTCTCCTGTCGACCTGCAACAAAAAGAAAAATTAAGAACGCGAAAAAACTAAAATTTGCAAATTCAGTTCCAAAAAGTTGATATACCCAAGCTAATTTCCTTAATAAATTACCTTTGATTTTTAAATAAGTTGAGTTGTTTTTGTGAATAAAAATAGTTCCAAGTGCGCATAGGTATCTACACCTGTTAATTATTTTCTACGTATTTTATCAGTGTTGTTGACTCAAAATAATTGTCATTTTTGACCATTTTTATACAAACATTAAAGTTCAAACATAACCTAACCTAACCTACGGTTAGGTTTGACGGTTTTTCACGTGTATTTTCTTGTGCGAGTGAGATTTCTCTCCAGTTGTAGCTGAAACACCATCTTTCGACGCTCTTCTGTCGACCCGTAACAAAAAGAAAAAAATAGCACGTGAAAAAACTAAAATTTGCAAATTCAGTTCCAAAAAGTTGATATACCCAAGCTAATTTCCTTAAGAAATTACCTTTGATTTTTAAATAAGTGGAGTTGTTTTTGTGAATACAAATAATTCCAAGTGCGCATAGGTATCTACACCTGTTAATTATTTTCTTCGTATTTTATCAGTGTTTTTTACTCAAAATAATTGTAATTTTTGACCATTTTTATGCAAAAATTAAAGTTCAAACCTAACCTAACCTAACCTACGGTTAGGTTTGACGGTTTTTTCGCTTGTATTTTCTTGTGCGAGTGAGATTTCTCTCCAGCTGTTGTAGCCGAAACACCATCCCTCGACGCTCTCCTGTCGACCTGCAACAAAAAGAAAAAAATAGCACGTGAAAAAACTAAAATTTGCAAATTCAGTTCCAAAAAGTTGATATACCCAAGCTAATTTCAAATTGTTTTTTTTTTTTTACCTATTTTTTTACCTCATTTTTTTTTAACCTTTGGTAAGTGGAGTTGTTTTTGTGAATAAAAATAATTCCAAGTGGGCATAGGTTAATTTCCTTAAGAAATTACCTTTGATTTTTAAATAAGTGGACTTGTTTTTGTGAATAAAAATAATGCCAAGTGCGCATAGGTATCTACACCTGTTAATTATTTTCTACGTATTTTATCAGTGTTTTTGACTTTAAATAATTGAAATTTTTGACCATTTTTATACAAAAATTAAAGTTCAAACCTAACCTAACCTAACCTACGGTTAGGTTTGACGGTTTTTCGCGTGTATTTTCTTGTGTGAGTGAGATTTTTCTCCAGTTGTAGCCGAAACACCGTCCCTCGACGCTCTCCTGACGACCTGCAACAAAAAGAAAAAATTAGCACGAGAAAAAACTAAAATTTGCAAATTCAGTTGTTTTTGTGAATAAAAATAATTCCAAGTGCGCATAGGTATCTACACCTGTTAATTATTTTCTACGTATTTTATCAGTGTTGTTGACTCAAAATAATTGTCATTTTTGACCATTTTTATGCAAAAATTAAAGTTCAAACCTAACCTAACCTAACCTACGGTTAGGTTTGACGGTTTTTCGCTTGTATTTTCTTGTGCGAGTGAGATTTCTCTCCAGTTGTAGCCGAAACACCATCCCTCGACGCTCTCCTGTCGACCTGCAACAAAAAGAAAAAAATAGCACGTGAAAAAACTAAAATTTGCAAATTCAGTTCCAAAAAGTTGATATACCCAAGCTAATTTCAAATTGTTTTTTTTTTTACCTATTTTTTTACCTCTTTTTTTTTAACCTTTGGTAAGTGGAGTTGTTTTTGTGAATAAAAATAATTCCAAGTGGGCATAGGTTAATTTCCTTAAGAAATTACCTTTGATTTTTAAATAAGTGGACTTGTTTTTGTGAATAAAAATAATGCCAAGTGCGCATAGGTATCTACACCTGTTAATTATTTTCTACGTATTTTATCAGGGTTTTTGACTTTAAATAATTGAAATTTTTGACCATTTTTATACAAAAATTAAAGTTCAAACCTAACCTAACCTAACCTACGGTTAGGTTTGACGGTTTTTCACGTGTATTTTCTTGTGCGAGTGAGATTTCTCTCCAGTTGTAGCTGAAACACCATCCCTCGACGCTCTTCTGTCGACCCGTAACAAAAAGAAAAAAATAGCACGTGAAAAAACTAAAATTTGCAAATTCAGTTCCAAAAAGTTGATATACCCAAGCTAATTTCCTTAAGAAATTACCTTTGATTTTTAAATAAGTGGAGTTGTTTTTGTGAATACAAATAATTCCAAGTGCGCATAGGTATCTACACCTGTTAATTATTTTCTTCGTATTTTATCAGTGTTTTTTACTCAAAATAATTGTCATTTTTGACCATTTTTATGCAAAAATTAAAGTTCAAACCTAACCTAACCTAACCTACGGTTAGGTTTGACGGTTTTTTCGCTTGTATTTTCTTGTGCGAGTGAGATTTCTCTCCAGTTGTAGCTGAAACACCATCCCTCGACGCTCTCCTGTCGACCTGCAACAAAAAGAAAAAAATAGCACGTGAAAAAACTAAAATTTGCAAATTCAGTTCCAAAAAGTTGATATACCCAAGCTAATTTCAAATTGTTTTTTTTTTTTTACCTATTTTTTTACCTCTTTTTTTTTTTAACCTTTGGTAAATGGAGTTGTTTTTGTGAATAAAAATAATTCCAAGTGGGCATAGGTTAATTTCCTTGAGAAATTACCTTTGATTTTTAAATAAGTGGACTTGTTTTTGTGAATAAAAATAATGCCAAGTGCGCATAGGTATCTACACCTGTTAATTATTTTCTACGTATTTTATCAGTGTTTTTGACTTTAAATAATTGAAATTTTTGACCATTTTTATACAAAAATTAAAGTTCAAACCTAACCTAACCTAACCTACGGTTAGGTTTGACGGTTTTTCGCGTGTATTTTCTTGTGTGAGTGAGATTTTTCTCCAGTTGTAGCCGAAACACCGTCCCTCGACGCTCTCCTGACGACCTGCAACAAAAAGAAAAAATTAGCACGTGAAAAAACTAAAATTTGCAAATTCAGTTGTTTTTGTGAATAAAAATAATTCCAAGTGCGCATAGGTATCTACACCTGTTAATTATTTTCTACGTATTTTACCAGTGTTTTTGACTCAAAATAATTGTCATTTTTGACCATTTTTATACAAAAATTAAAGTTCAAACTATAAAAAAAAATGTAGTAGACACACGGTGTCGCCAATCTGCACTGTATTTGAGATTTTTATTCTTTTTTGCTTGTGGGTAGGTGTATCCTGCAAGCTTCATTACACTTTTAGTGCTCCGCCAGTCCGCACGCGTCAAATTGTGCTGCGCATTTATTTGTTCGTTTTAAACATGGGTAAACGTACTCGTGCCGTATCCGAAGACTATGGATCCATAGCTAAAAATAATAGAAAGTTGGAACAAAACCTGATGCGCACACGACGCAGAGATCGAAGATCGTCGACGAGAACATCGAGATCGTCGAGGAGGCTGTCATCGTCTTCATCGTCAGACACATCAAGATCTTCGTCACGCTCGAGCTCCTCTTCGCGTTCGCGGTCGCCTCCAGCGCGTAGACACGACGGCACCAGCGCCGGCGGCGCCACGATGTCGGCGCCGACCGGCGCCACAAAGTCGACGACGGCTACGGGGACACGGCCGATGCCGCTGGACACATTATGCATTGAAGGTTAATAACATTCAAATACCTACCTAAATATTCGTTTAAAATCAATATTGCGGTTAACTTATGGGGTGATCACCTTATTGATAGACGGACTTTTTGGGTTTTTTACGTTATAATATAGTGCTGCGGTTAGTCTGTGGGACTATCACTTTACTATAATAGTAACGTAGTAAGTAATAAAGTGGTGATGCGGTCATCCTCTGGGAATGTCACTTCATTGCTATACTTATGCATATGACACCTGCAGCAATAAATTAACAATGCGGTCAGCTAATTAGGGCTGTCACTTTATTAATAATTGCAGAAGTATTATTTTGGGAATGCAATCACTCTTAAGGGCTGTCACTTATCCAAATACTCATAATTTACTTGGGATTTCATTACTTCAGGTGTGCCAATACCGTCGACCAGCGCCACTTCCGCCGCCGCGCTATTACCTTCGACTAGTGTTGCTGCCGTTAGCAAGTCTCCTACCTGGCTACATCAGCACCCGCCACCAGCGCCGAAATCAATCTGTCGCCAACCCCTACAGACTTGACACCGGCTCTTGATAATGAACTCCGTATAATACTAGGAGATGATCCTTCACAGGAAAAGTCTTAC
Organism: Operophtera brumata; assembly: GCA_932527175.1. Lineage (NCBI taxonomy): Eukaryota > Metazoa > Arthropoda > Insecta > Lepidoptera > Geometridae > Operophtera > Operophtera brumata. Next base: position 37,051 of record OW052235.1, read on the forward strand.
GGCGAACACATTCAACCAGACCTTGCTATTCGTCTAGAACATATAGCAAGGACGGGTTTGCCGAAAGAAACCCGCAAGTAGCTCATGGATAAGTATTTACCGCCGGCAAACTGCACTCTGATTGAAGCACCCACTCTCAATCCGGAGGTGAGAGCTGCTGTTCCCGAGGCTGTATCTAAAAGAGGCAAGGGCATTGAGCTCAGGCAAAAACAACGCACCTCCGCAATATCATGCGTAGCTGAAGCTCTCACATCACTAATGTCGTCAGAGCCAAAACATACTGCTCTTATCCAAATATTGATGGACGCTATTAGACTCATGTGTGATAGTCAGAACACTGATTCGACAATACGAAGAAGCTTCATACTTAACAGTCTGAGAAAAGATCTAAAAGATCAATTACATTCGACAAAAATTGATAAACTCCTTTTTAGCGAAGACTTAGCTGAAACATTTAAGGCTGCCAAAGCCATATCTAAATCCGGAGCGGATATGAAACCAGCTCCTGCAAAACAACTCCCTGTAAAAAATAAACAGCAGCAGAAAAATTTAAACTGGCGCGCTCCTCCCCAGAACTACAGGCCGAAAGGGAATCCGAGGATGAAGGACCCTGCCTACAAGGATCGCCCCGCCAGCTCATCGAAGCCATCGTCGCGTCCAGCGCATCCTCGCAGCCGCAACCGCCGTTAGACATGGTAAAATACGCCGGTAGACTTGCATACTTTCGCCATCAATGGTCACTCATAACACGTGACAGTACTATATTATCCTGGGTAGAAGGGTATCAAATACCTTTTTCTCGTCCAGTATACCAAACAAACGTTCCAGCAACAAAATTGGTTTCCAATACGGAAAAACTTAAATACGAAAGTTCTATTCGTAATCTTTTAACAATAGGAGCCATTACGGAATGTCAACCTTGCCATGGACAATTTTTATCTCCTATTTTTTTAATACCTAAACCTAATGGTAGTTTCAGGTTTATACTAAATTTAAAATCGTTAAATAAATTTATTGATATTTCTCACTTTAAGCTTGAAGATCTGCGATCAGCGATTATGAAACCGCTGATCAGTTTACTGAGATCTCAGGGCCATTTTTTTTTTTTTTTATACTACTTTGATGACGGGTCAAACAAGGGGCCCACCTGATGTTAAGCGGTAACCTCTGCCTATGAACAGTGCATTACCTCATAGATCACGTCCACCTAGGACGCACCCTATGTGGCATTGCACTGCGCCCGCCACCCTGAGACATAAACATGAAAAGTCTCATGTGACTGTAATTTCACCGGCACCCTTACCCTTCAAACCGGAACACAGCAATGCGAGCACTACTGCTTTGCGGCAGAAATAGGTATGGTGGTAGTACTTCCCCGGACGAACTCTTTCACAAAAAAGCTCTACTACTACTTAAGAATATATCTAGATGACACTTTATTGATATCTAACACTTATAAATCATGTTTGAAAAACATTAACGACACAACTAGGCTTTTAGAAGCCTTAGGATTTATTATTAATTTCGAAAAGAGTAATCTCTTCCCTGATACCACATGTAAATTCTTGGGCTTCATAATTGACTCGCATTATTTACAAGTCACGTTACCTGATGAAAAAATTTTAAGAATCAAATCTGAAATCAGTAAATTCCGTAGTTTAAAAAATTGTAAGGTTCGAGAATCCGCTCGTTTAGTAGGTTTACTAACCTCAGCATGCTCAGCCTTTAAATATGGTTGGCTTTATACAAAGGCACTGGAGCGATGTAAATATTTAACCCTTAAAGATAATTACAATTATGACCAACACATGAGCATAACATTGTCAATATTGCCAGATCTTGAGTGGTGGTCTCATGCGATCGTTCATCCCATAAATGACATTAAACAGAATGAGTTTCGTTTAGAAATTTATAGTGATGCCTCAACTTCAGGATGGGGAGCTACTTGTAGTGGGGAACGCGCAAGTGGCATGTGGACGGAAGATGAACGTTTACGACATATTAATTATTTAGAAATTTTTGCTGCCTTTTTTGGACTTAAAATCTTTGCAAAATCTTATAACGACTGCCAAATTCTTTTAAGGATTGACAATACTACGGCTATTTCGTATATAAATCGCATGGGAGGTGTCCAGTTCCCACACAAACATCACTCGGAAAATCTGGCAGTGGTGTGAGGAACGTAATTTATTTGTTTTTGCTTCCTACATTAGCTCACTAGATAATGATGTTGCGGATGCAGAATCACGACGTGTCCATCCAAACATCGAGAGGGAGCTCTCAGATTTCGCATTTAAAAAATTTGTGAGTCTTTTCGGGATGCCTGAAATTGATATATTTGCCAGCAGGCTTAACAAAAAATGTACCAAATACATATCGTGGCACAGAGACACAGACGCCTTTAAAATAGATGCTTTTACAATCCCGTGGTCGGATCTTTATTTCTGTAGTTTTCCACCATTTGCTGTTATTTTGAAGGCATTAAGATAAATAATTAATGACAAAGCTAAGGGAATCGTGGTAGTCCCATTTTGGCCTACACAACCATGGTATCCTTTATTTAAAAGTCTCTTAATTTCAGAACCATTGGTCTTTCCGCCCTCTGACACGTTGATTATTTCCCATTCCAGCAATCGAGATGTGCATCGAAAGATTACCCTGGTTGCCGGGAAATTATCAGGAAGTCACTCTTGAAAAAAGGTGTACCATCAGCTTCCATACCAATAATGTTAGCATCACTTTCTGAAAATTCTATAAAGCAGTATGACAGATGCTTGAAAAAGTGGTTCAAGTTTTGTGAATTCAATAATATTAATTCATACATGGGATCTATATCAAATATAATAATGTTTTTAACACAATTATTTGAATCAGGTGCAAGATATGGAACTTTAAATAGCTGTAGATCTGCTTTATCTCTTATTCTTGGCCAAGAAATAGCCAAGGATGATCATATTAAGCGTTTCTTTAAGGGGGTTTTTAGACTGCGTCCGCCATTGCCCAAGTATAACACCACATGGGACACATCTATTGTACTCAACTCCTTAGCCAGCTAGTACCCTAACGAAACATTAAATTTAGAAAAATTGACAAAGAAATTAGCTACTTTACTCGCCCTAACAACAGCGCATAGAGTTCAAACTATCACTAAGATTGACATAAAAAATATTGAATTTCTACCAAATAAAATTAACATTAAAATCCCAGATTTGATAAAATCATCCCGTCCCGGAACATTACAGCCAGTGCTGATTCTTCCTACTTTCCATGAAAGTCCTGAAATATGTCCTGTTGTTACAATGCGCTGTTATCTAAATGTAACACAAACCTTGCGTAGGGATGATAATCTTTTTATAAGTATTAGGGGACCCCACACATCCATAACTTCTCAGACACTGAGCCGATGGATTAAATCAACTCTAAGTAGTTGTGGAATAGATGTGTCCATCTTTACCGCCCATAGCACAAGACCATGCTGCTACTTCTAAGGCTCACGGGCTTGGTGTTAATTTGGACATTATAAGAAAAACTGCAGGGTGGAGTGATAGCTCTCGAACATTTGGTAAATTTTACAATAGAAATATAACTCAAATTACTAATCGAGATGGTTCTTTCGCAAGACACATTATGAATGACTCATTAGATGATTAGAAACAATTAAATTAATAAGATGTTAATTTAGAATAATGATTATAATGTACCTACTAAATATTATATATTTAATCAGTGTTAAATGAATAAATGTTTTCTTTGAAAAGTTGATACCTTCACTCTCAACATCTACATGTAAACCAATGCTAATCTCGAGGACAAAGCTGAGTATAATTAATGATAAAACGAACTTACCTGTACGTGAAGTTCTATCATAATTATAAGAGGGCTTTGTCCGAAGAGATTAGCATCCCACCCAACTCATTTACCATTCCCCATATTATGAACTAACATTTACCGTAACATAGGTATACCTATCAAGTTACCTTACATTGTACGTTCAATATCAACATGCTAAACTAAATAAAGGTTGCAGGATAAACCTACCCACAAGCAAAAAAGAATAAAAATCTCAAATACAGTGCAGATTGGCGACACCGTGTGTCTACTACATGTAAACCAATGCTAATCCCTTCGGACAAAGCCCTCGTATAATTATGATAGAACTTCACGTACAGGTAAGTTCGTTTAGTCATTAATTATTTTCTACGTATTTTATCAGTGTTTTTGACTCAAAATAATTGACATTGTTGACCATTTTTATACAAAAATTAAAGTTCAAACCTAACCTAACCTAACCTAACCTACAGTTAGGTTTGATGGATTTTCGCGTGTATTTTCTTGTGCGAGTGAGATTTTTCTCCCGTTGTAGCCGAAACACCATCCCTCGACGCTCTCCTGTCGACTTGCAACAAAAAGAAAAAAATAGCATGCGAAAAAACTAAAATTTGCAAATTCAGTTCCAAAAAGTTGGGTTCCAAATACCCAAGCTAATTTCCTTAAGAAATTACCTTTGATTTTGAAATTATTGGAGTTGTTTTTGTGAATAAAAATATTTCCAAGTGCGCATAGGTATCTACACCTGTTAATTATTTTCTTCGTATTTTATCAGTGTTTTTGACTCAAAATAATTGTCATTTTTGACCATTTTTATACAAAAATTAAGTTCAAACCTAACCTAACCTACGGTTCGGTTTGTCGGTTTACAGTTTGTTTAAAAATTTGTTTCCTTTTTATATACTGACTCCCCCCCCCCCTTCCTTGTGGGATTCCTGTAAGCTCTTTACAACTTACAGATAAACTAACCAACTTTTACAAATACTTACAACTATTTACAACTTATACAAATTTACAAATTCAACACATACTTCTACCCCTCTGACAAAAAATGTTTCGTACACCTAAAACGACAAGGGCTACTGAGGAGGACCCACAAATCGGGACGCAGACAATGGCAAAGGCTGTTGAATCAATGATGCAGAAAGAAGACGGACAAAACAACGAGACATTCAGCGTTCACATCAGCCCGATCTAAAGCGTCAGGAGAAGTATTGGAGACTGGGAATCTGGAAAGCCGGATTCACATGCCAACACCTTAGTGACTCCAAAAAAGACGAGGAAGGTGGAGCTTTCAAAGCCAAAACCAAAGGCAACGACCTCCCAAATGGACACTTTTAATGTATCCCCTCCCAGCACAAATAAGAACAAGCGGGTGGAGCCCCCAAAGCCAAAACCGAAGGCATCCACGTCGCAGGTCCAGCCGAGAGCGGAAACGCAGCGGGAGCCAACGGAGGCAGTGGGCGGCTTCTTATCCCTAAATAAAAGCCAGAAGTACACCGATTGGTTGGCGGAGGCTAGGGCATACTTGGATTCGGCTTCGGTGCACCTTAAGGACTCCCGAAATACCAAAAGGGAAATTATAACCGAGGTTAAGTACGCCCTTAGCCGGCTGTATCAACTGGTTAAAGAAGGGGAAAGTGGGAAAAGACGGATGAGTGTGCAGGAGTCACCAGCAGAACTGCCGATGCATAATATCGTCCCTTTTTCCGATCCGGTTCGGGGTCAAGTACCAGTACTGGTAACTGTACCGACACCAGGCATCAATGTTCTATCGAAGCAAATGGGAGAGCATAGCAAGCTGCTGAAAGAAAACAAGGAGGAGATGGCCAGGTTAACCGAGCTTTTGAGGGCACAGCAGGAGATGTGTGAGGCACGTACGCCAGTGTCGCAGCCGGTTCACCAAGGCAACAGTCTCTGGAGGGAGCTGCTATGCACTCCATCGTTATAACATCCAGCGATGACCAGGAAACGGGAAACCAGCCCCCCTATCCCCTAACTGAAAGTCACTCGGTGACTAACGTTTGACAAGAAGAATGATCATCAATTAAAAAAAAATACTACTAAGAATTGTCAATTGATGGTAATTTTACTTGTCAAACGTTGGTCACTGAATGACTTTCAAGATAGGGAATAGGGGGGCAGGTGTTTGAAAAAATTAGGAAGTATGTAAATGCCACGGAAGAAGGAGTGAAGATTGATAGGATTAGGAAAGCACGAGACAGGAAGGTGATACTGGAATGTAGAGACATAGGGGAAATGAGAAAGGTTGAAAGCAGGATTGAAGAGAAAGGGGGACAACTAAACGTAGAAGAAATAAAAAACAAAGACCCTCTCATAGTGCTGTTCGGTGTCCTTTAATGCCACACTGATGAGCAAATCATTAGGGCACTCAGAACACAGAACCAATATCTGCTGAGCGATGTGAGTGGTGAGGACAACCGCCTAGAAATCCGCTTTAGGAGAAAAGCGAGAAATCCCCTCATCGCACATGTAGTCGCCAGGGTATCGCCGTGGATCTGGCAACGCCTGACTAATGCAGGGACTGTACACAATGATGTGCAAAGAATCAGGGTCACGGACCAGTCACCTCTTATACAGTGCTCGCGCTGTTTAGGATACGGACATGGAAAGCGATTCTGTCGTGAGGCTGTCGATGTGTGCAGCCACTGCAGAGGTGCACACATGAAGACCGAGTGCGCTGATTGACTTTCGGAGGCTCCCCCCAGCTGTATAAATTGCATTAAGGCAAAAATGGACAGGGCTAACCACAATGCTTTTGGAAGCGAAGCCGGTGAGGCGCAAGTGGGAACCATCTGATAGAATTATCTGATTATAGCAAGATTAATAATTGATAGCTAACAAAATTATTAGGTAAGTAATAATATTGAAACTCTCGAATGGTATATCTCGAATGAAAAAACTTGTTTGAAAAATCTCGTTTGAAAAATCTCGAATAAAAACTGAAAATCGCTAATTAAAATTTCGAATGAAAAATCTCAAATGAAAAATGTAGAATGAAAAATCTCGAATGGAAAATTTGGAATGAAAAGTCTCGAATGGAAAATCTCGAACTGAAAATCTCCAATTGGAAATCTCTAATGAAAAAAAAAGAATGAAAAATCTTTTTTGAAAAATCTCTTTTGAAAAATCTCAAATGAAAAATCTCAAATAAAAAATCTAGAATGAAAAATCTCGGATGGAAAATCTCGAATGAAAAGTCTCGAATGGAAAATCTCGAACTGAAAATTGTGACGTTTCCCCCTCCTTACCTGGTATCAGTCTAGACACCGTCTAGACCCTAATGGAGCAATTGAACGTTCCTCCCTTCTCTCTCAGTAGACTGCTGATCTTAGCTCACCAGAACAGAGCTGATCATGAATTGGCCTGAACAGAACGGTTTACTTACAACCAGCTTTTTGCTTAGGATAGAAACGAATATATATTTCTCTGTATTTGGACCAGTCTGGTATAACTGAAGATTGATACGTTTAAGGCAGTGTGTACCGCTAGTCAAGTGTTTGATACAAGGTTCAATTCTGTCCGGATTGAGTCTTTTGGGTCCGTAATTGGTTTTGTGAATTGTTGATCTTTATAAAAAACCCATCCTTCTAGAGATTAAAACCAGACTTCTGCTGGATATGCACTCTAACGAAAGTCTATGAACCTTTGAGAGCTAGATCGATCAATATCGGGCTCGCAGGATTCTAGACTTGACTTTTATGGATACTTGCTGGTAATTATCAAGCCTGAACCTCAGCTGAGTTTCTGTGGACCGCTACTAGTTCTGTATAGTCGTCTACTTCACTGGCAACTTCTATGGTGATCGGTTTGACATGGCACGAGGTCCTAAGTCAGGCATTTGTGGATACTTCAAGACAAGCTTGTTCCTGGTCCTATGCGTGGTTAAAACATATCCTGTCTGCAGTAGCTGATCTGAATGTTGTTGTAAAACGGAGGCCTCCGATATTAGATCGCTTAGATATTTATATTGCGCTAGTAACCACCTTCGTTTATAGCTGGAATTCGTTGTGCAAACAATCAGAGCCTATTTAAGGATTAAATATATTAATTTTCACTAGAAACGGGATATTTACCATGATATTTGAGTTTTATATGTTCCCGATATTTCGGCACAGTTGCATGCGCCATGATCACGGGAGAACTGACTAAAGTCTTTGCGAGTAGATGTTATTGGCAGATATATCGATCTACCCTCTTTCTCACTCTTTTATTACGAACGATACCACTACCATCGGTTTCATTGTCACAATTCACACCAACTCGACACACAACACTAACGGTGTCCGGACGCGTAGCAGGTACCACACTTTTTTGATTCTTACACATTCTTACCACAGGCTTCCATACTCCAGATAATTGAAAACCATCTTCTCTATTGAAGTTTCTGTACTTAGTAATCTCAATTGCCTCTTGTACCATTCTCGGTATGTAATGTCGCTCTGTCGAGATTACCTGCGGACTGTGTAGCTCGATCCAATGATTTGAGCCAGATTCCAAAAGATGTTCTGCTATGGCTGACTTATGTATGTCCCTGTTCTTGACCGCTCGTATGTGCTCCTTAACCCGACACGCTATCGTACGTTTCGTTTGGCCAATGTACGAACTCCCACAGCTACAATCAATTTTATACACCCCTGGCTTTTCAAGTGGAAAACTGTCTTTTGGTGAACGCAAGTAGTGGTAGTGGTATCGTTCGTAATAAAAGAGTGAGAAAGAGGGTAGATCGATATATCTGCCAATAACATCTACTCGCAAAGACTTTAGTCAGTTCTCCCGTGATCATGGCGCATGCAACTGTGCCGAAATATCGGGAACATAATATAAAACTCAAAAATCATGGTAAATATCCCGTTTCTAGTGAAAATTATGTACATAACCATGATAGTTTCAAAAGTTATATTAAATATATTGTTAATTAATTAGCATATTCAGGCTAAAATTACTTATTGTTAGCTGATATACGCACTATCTGAGTGCTAAATATATTTGATAAGCCTGCCTAAGTATTTAGGGTTTTATCTGAGCAAAATCAAACCGTGTGATATTAAATTCAGTATTGGAATATTTTAGTCATTCAAGCACACACACAAATCAATGAAATACAGTAAGACGAGTCAATCCCGCATACAGGTTTGGCTTGTAGGAAATTAAGTCTGAGACAAGCCTCTATATTGCATTATTAAAATGCGGTTAATAATTCCACCGCTGTAGCGATATCTTAGTTATCTTTCATAATATCTAGCATTACGCGAAATAGCTAACATATCCAGCTTCCCTCAACTGAAAACAGATTACTCGCCTCAGGTAAATAAGGACACAGATATGCCATTAATTACCCTACCACTACCAACCGGATTTTACTGGTGGGAGAATCTCTAGCGTTAAGTAGCTATTTTTGCTACGGCCCTTAATAAAGTAGGCTCAAAACAAAGGACACGTCTTTATAGACGAAATCTGTAATATAGAGGTATATATGTCTGAAATACACGCACAAATTGAGATATGTTACTAATCCAAATGATCTAATCACATTTTTATATGGAGGTTAATTAGGGCACATATATGATGCCAATCTTTAATGAGATTTAATAGTTAGGTCATTTGGATTTCAAGATTAGTCAGTAGTAATTAACTTGTGAATGTTCTCGAAGGCTAATCACTTGACTCTATTATTATTAACACTGTCTTCTCTGAGACTCAAACACTTTTTTTGTTACGACCCCGTTGGGTTCTCGCAACTCAGACGACACTGATTTCTGATACACCCCACCGTGCTTAGCGAAACTAACTTGACTCTCTCGTTCCCCAGTTCAAAAATCACTGATCCGCGCTCCTGCGCCAAAAGTACCATTTCCACATCCTAACGGTATCCTCTCCCGAACTTGTGTACCACGCCTATCATTCACGCCATTGGTCCATTCCTTCGTACATCTTCCGGGTGACACGTGATTGGTACATCCTGTCGTCCCCTTGCGTAAGAGTGGCTAACACGTTCGTCACTTTCCCCGCCAAATTCAAACTCAGCGCGAAAGCTAGCCAGCCTTGCGTCATGATGCTCCGCCTTGGCGCCAACTGTCGCGTTCGCGCGCGTTTCAGGACGAGACCCAGCTCATCATCTCAAACGCGGTCTCTCAACATAAAAACAAAAAGATACAGTGTATATACATTTATCCGCGGAGACCAGTGTCCATTCGCTGAAACGCCACACAAATTAGACTCTTATCTAGTTATAACTGATCAGCAGAATCTAGTTATTTTCTAGGTTCTAACGTAAGGTGTTATACGATAAGCGATCTAGTCATTTCCAGACGTCTCCTTCCATGACGAGATAACTTATCTCAACTAATTACTCGAGATTTGTACTTCATATTATTATTTCTGATCAGTTATAACGAAGCCACCAAAATTCCCCAAGCGCACATTTTTATGTCGGAAAGGTTTTTTTCCCATCACCCAATGTCTGGAAATCTGTTTGCCACATATCTGACTGTGAATAAATCCTAAAAGCTTTGTCTCTCAACCAAAGCTTTGTCTCTCACGCCTTTTAAGAGTCGTTAATTATATTGGACACATATTATTTTAAATATCCTGGTAACTTTAAATTATATTGAATATACAGGAAGCAATTAACTACTCTTGTCTTATTTTGGACAATACGAAACGAAGTCCTGCTGTGATATAAAAAAAAAAGGTTTAAACAGATGTGTTGGGACCCGGTCCATTACAAAATCTCCAATTGGAAATCTCTAATGAAAAAACTAGAGTGTGAAATCTTGTTTGAAAAATCTCGTTTGAAAAAACTCGAATGAAAATCTCAGATGAAAAATCTCCAATGGGAAGTTTTTTCATTACAGATGTCCAATTGGAGATTTTTAGTTCGAGATTTACTATTCGAGAGTTCATTCAAGATTTTCCATCTGAGATTTTTATTCGAGTTTTTGCAAACGAGTTTTTTTTTAAACAATGTTAGGCCTTGGTTTGACCACCATCTCACCTGTTGGTAAGTGACGATGCGAACGAAGATGGAACACAAAGGTCTAGAAGGCAGCTATTCACTCTAGCCTTGAAGAGACCCAGATTATAGTTTTCAGGAAAGACAGACGACGGTGCTGATACCAGACGGGTCCCTAGCTCACACTGCGGTTGAGAAAGCAAATTTATTTGCCACTCAATTTGCGGAGGCTTCGCTTCTTGACACCTCTGGCGAAACTACACCCAGCCTTCCTCGGTGCGAAGCTTCAATGCAAGAAATTCGCATCCAGCAAAAGGAAATGCTCAAAACGCTACGTAGTCGCGACGTGAATAAAGCTAGTGGTTTGGATGGTATCTCAGCCGTAGTGTTAAAAACCTGTGCCCCTGAGTTGTCTCCAATATTAACGCTACTTTTCCGCCTCTCTTTGAAAACTGGTGAAGTCCCCAAGTCTTGGAAGCTCGCTAACGTGGAACCTGTGCCCAAGAAAGGCAGTCGTGCTTACCCTTCGAACTACCACCGCCCTATCACGGTGCTATGTAGGGGAAACATGCCTGTATCTTCGTATGGAGCGTGTGCTGAGTAGGAAACTCCTTGCATACCTCGAAGTTAACGACCTCCTCAATGATCGCCAATACGGTTTTCACCGAAATCGGTCTACTGGGGACCTTCTTGTGTATGCCACGCACATTTGGAGTGAGGCCATCGAGAAATATGGTGAAGCACTGGCTGTTTCACTAGACGTCTCAAAGACCTTTAGCAGGGTTTGGCACGCTAGCCTTATTGGCAAGCTTTCGGCTTACAGACTGCCAGTTCAATTCTACTCCTGGCTCGCAGTCTTTCTGAGGGAAAGATCCATTCGAGTAGTTGTTGACGGCTGCTCGTCGGATCAAATGGCTATAAATGCCGGGGTACCTCAGGGGTCAGTGCTATCTGCCACACTGTTTCTGCTGTATATTAATGATCTGCTAATGCCCGGTATCCTGGGTCATTATTTTCATGTAACTGGTAGACAAAGCTTTGGTTATATGTAATGAATTTTTGTTTTCAGTGTACAACTCAAGCGAAGGATAGCCTTTCTCCATCTATCCGATGAAGATGAGGAAACAGCATCGTTGTGGTTATGAATCTTCAGCTCGATGAAATAGCAACCTTCTGTGGGGTCTCTGTTCTCACTCTGTTCGATAGAAACGATGGTAGATGTTGTGTTCAATTGCTCATCACCGCCTCATCATCAGCACTGCAGAGCCCAAAGATATCGTTTATATCCGTTTTTTGCTTCCTTTCACGAACTCTAGAAAATAAAAAACATTTTATTATGGGTCTATTTTGTTCATAATCTCTATTATTTGATCACCTCATTCTAAACAATCTTATGATATTACAGTTATGATATTATGCATACGCTATACACTTAGTTCAAATTAATTAATTACCTTGTTGACTCATCCAAACATTTGCGTTTGGATGTTGCGGTAGATTTCTTGGTCCTCGATATTGTGGGCCTCGATACTATCGATTCGCATTAGGATCCAGACAGTAGTACTTGCCCCAGAAACTTGCGCTTTGATTGAGGTTTCTTGATCAACAATTTTGATTGTTCTGACATAGGAAATTCTGACTCCAAATCACTCCTGAAAAAAAAAACAGATTTCTTAGCAAAGAGCACGACTGACTCTTAAATAGATATTAATTAACTAACTTATCATTACTCACGTAGGTACATTGTATTGATGGTGCTGATGACTGGGGCTCTTCAGGGTGAGTCCAAGCTTGTGAAGCAGCAGGCGATTCTGGCCCTCTTCAGAATAGTTCTGAACTTCAGAGCTGGTGGGAATGTTGCTGGATCCTGGCTTGTTTTGGTCAGGCTGGTTGGCTTGATAGCTGTAGAGCTCTTCAAACTGACCCCTGGGTGGAGTCCCAAGTTTAGGCTGCTGCTTGGTCCTCTTCAGGATAGTTCTGAACTTCAGAGCTGGTGGCTGAGTTGCTGGATCCGAGGCTGGTTTTGATCAGGCTGTCCGGCTTGATAGCTGTAGAGCTCTTCAAACTGACCCCGGGTGGAGTCCAAAGTTTGGGCTGCTGTCTGGCTTTCTTCAAGCTTGGTGGTTTCTGGCCGGTCCTGGTGGTTCCTTCACTGTGATACTTCAAGTACGATGTTGTGGTATGAATTAATTTGGCAAAATTTGGTCATTTTATTGCATCAAAATGCTTCGATAACAACTTATTTATTATAACATAACATTACACGATTGATATGGAAAAAATATTACTATTATTATTAAGAAAAAATCTATAGTCCTTTCATCACTGAGTGTAAATATATCACGGCACAAAGTATATCGTATCAACGAACCTTTAATTGCTGACAATGAAAAGCCTAAATTATAATTTATGCTGACAATTGCCTACGGTTATTTAAAATTAGGTTAAGCACAGATAAAATAATACTATACTAGTACAGATACCTCATGCCATACAACGAAACGTGACCGCCATAACTCGGGCTATTGTGCGGGCTAATTTGGTTGCCTTACCTGGACGCTAGATGCCGCTAGCAGCGCAATTGATAGCTAGAGCCACCTAGCACCTGCAACTGTAATTGCCGCGTAAAACGCGCACACACTCAACAGATGGCGTTTGTTAAAAAACTTAGGCCCGTCATACATAGAGCTACTCAAAAAGAACAAGTTACAAACTCAAATAGTAAGGAGATCTTACAGGCACATGAGACTTTTCATCTATGTCTCAGGGTGGCGGGCGCAGTGCAATGCCACATAGGGTACGTCCTAGGTGGACCTGACCTATGAGGCAATGCACTGTTCATAGGCAGAGGTTACCGCTTAACATCAGGTGGGCCTCTTGCTTGTTCCGTCATCCAAGTAGTATAAAAAAAAAAAAAACAAATGGCCCACCTGGTGTTAAGCGGTAACCTCTGCCTTTAACAATGCTTTACCTCATGATTCCATTGCCACGGTAATGCTGCATGTGGTGTAATAAAATAGTTTGCCTAATAATCTCTGAGATTATAAGCTGAAGCTGACGATAGTAAAGAAGTGACTGAAACTTTACAACATGAGCATCTATATAGCGTCGTGTCATCGTGTGCGAGGTACAGTTTGTAAGTGGTTTGTAATTGTAATTATCTACTGATTAGTTCCGTCATTTTTTAGAGCTCCATGTGCAACGGGCCTTTATGACGATTATGTTTTTTTTAACTCAACATCTTTACTAAGACTGCGTCAACCCTAGGCACAAATCTTCATACACAATAAAACGCATCTTGCCCGCTGGCCCGCCGCTCGAAAAAGCGGTTTTTATTGAATATCTCGTAAATAATTTTACAAAACTCCTTCAGTGAACCCTCGGCGTTGTTGAATTGATTTTATCTACCTATCGAATTTTTTACCCAATAATATGTAAACAATCTAATCTAGGCAAAAAATAGATGTAACTTTGGACTTTTTTATATCGAGAAAATATTGTCCTATCGTGTTTCTGGTACCTACAGCGACCCCTCGGAATTATAATGTAGTATCCATGCATATTTTTAATTTAAATACTGTACTTCATGCCTGTTAAAAATCAAATCTAAGATTAGGAATTTCGCGGTACCCCACATTAACCACCTAGATGACCCGCTCGCGACTTTGTCCGCGCCTAGTCAGAAAACTTTCCCGGCGGCGTGCAGAAAACAACTAACCACGCCGTGGCACAACCTTTGAAACGAACGAACACTCAAGTTTTCCAATTTAGGAGTCCATTCCTGAAAATATTTGAATCCCAACAACTACCTATATCGTGAAACTATATTCTACAACGTCGAATTTACGCTGAAATATGGCTAAATCGTAAAGTGTTTTTTTGTACAAACACAACGTTCCCGTGCCAATTTTTATATATTGCTGAAACATATGTTTGTTAATTTTATTTGAGGAAACTACCTATGAACCAGTTACGAAACCCCGGTTTCCTTGACGGCCGAAGCGAAAATTTCAAGTAGGTAGGTATCTACTGCCGACGCTTTCCGCAAGACACAGCATTTTTGTTTTTACGTGTGAACCCCATTTTGAAACCCTTAGCATACGAATTTTTCATTTTCCTTTCTAAGTAGACCTTTAAACCCTTAAAGGAATAGTACCTACACCCTCTAAATTTCAAGTCTCAACGACCAGCGGTTTAGGCTGTGCGTTGTCACTCGGTCAGTCAGTCAGTCAGGACATTTCCTTTTATGTATAACTAGTTCGTCTTTGGTTACAATGATATGTAATCAGTCTGATATTTTATTTGAAAATTTTAGAATAGAACGTAAATACTATATAGTTTTCTCTTTCATTTTGGGCATGACGTCATTGGCGGGTCATCTGTTTATTTTTTTAAATAACGCCATCTATCAAGTTGTACTACATGTGGTACTACAAACAAACTGTGTCAAACCTCAACCTAGTTCAAATGATTACCACTAGGAAAACGACATCATTATATTTTACTAAAAATAATTAAACTTGATTGAAGAGGCATTTATTTAATTTTCCCGTGTTATGGGTATTTTTTGATATTACAAAATATTTTTTTCAGGTCCCAATATTAATTTTTCACATACTTCAATAACAAATCTATACCAGTTACGCCATCTATTGAATTTAAATAGAACAATATATTTTTTCTTTGGGATGAGACCCCGTGGGTTAAGATAGTTACACGATCAGCTATATTACGTTATGATAAGTTGTTTACAAAATTCATCTTTCAATCAAATGTCTGCGTGGTGTTGTCGTTACTCATATTGCAATCCAATAATCAATTATCAATAATTCAAAGCATCTAAGTTCAAACCCTGGCGGCATTTACTTTTTGTTTTTATGCTTTAAACATACTTTTTATTCTCTTCTATAATATTTATTTTTCTTTTTTCTTTTAAAACTCTATTTTAATGTTAAAAGGTTTTCAAATTGTTATATTATAGGTACTATTTTTATTTTTTATGTAATTTTATACAAAGACGTTGAAAAGAAGTATAATGAGGCACTGCGTACCCTGTCGAGAAAAAACGGTATGTGTTTATGTATGTATGTATGTTTGACAACCTCTGTGGCGTGGCGGGCAAAGGTTGGCCTACGATGCAGGAGGTTGTGGGTTCGATTCCTGCCTTGAAACAAATATTTGTGCGATCACAGATATTTGTTCAGGGTGTTCTGGGTATTTTCAATGTATAATTACAGGATTAAACGAACTCACCTGAGTGATGTTCTATCCTGATTATTGAAATAGTTCTTCTGGGATTAGAACACTAGTAGTACTCATACTTTCCTGCAAGATATCGCGTGTCAAAAGCAGATGACAATCTGTAAAAAGCAATTGAATGTCCTGGCAACATTCTACAACCTAATCATTACGTTTAGAGATAAGTTAGCACATACCTGGGAAGCTAGAATGTCCTAGCTGCTGGGAGGGTGGGACTCTCTAATCCCAGAAGAACTATTTCAATAATCAGGATAGAACATCACTCAGGTGAGTTCGTTTAATCCTGTAATTATTGTACATAGTTATTCTGGGATTAGAACACTAGTAGATGTTTAGAGGGCTGAACACAAAATAACCCATGATAAAATCAAATTATTTATTAAATTTAACAGTCATATTAATTACTAATATTTATAATTAAGAACTTTTATTTAACAGTAGATCAAATCTACATCAATCACAAAGCTAATACGGGATTCATGAGATCCTGGAAACACTTAATAACCTCAGTAATACTTTCTACCCTTATTATGAAAATCACAGCATTATTATATTCTTATTACTTTTAAGTATAATTTCTAGTTGTAACTAGTGACAAATTGCATTTGCAAATGTTAATTGAGCATTTTCCTTATTTTGAAGTGGTCTATTGTAATGCTTAGCAAAAGTCATTGATTTGGCGGACCAGCCTACTGCTTTCAAAATGCTATCCACTGTAAGTCCTTGCCTTAGTGCTTTAGAAGATGCAGCATGTCGAGTAGAATGAGAGGAGAAAATAGAAACATCAATTCCACTGTCTTTCATCACTTGTTTAAGCCACCTGCTTATGGATTGTGTAGTGGCTCTTCTATAGGGTCTTTTAAAAGTGAGAAACAAATAGTCGTATGATTCATCCTCTTGCCTGAGCTGTTTAGTCATTTCCAAATAGCGGCACAGGGATTTGACAGGGCAAATATCCAGTTTATCTAGATAAGGCAGGCTAATTTTAGATAAACACCTACCTGGAGATGATGTTTTTAAAATATCCGACAGTATGATATCCACTCCACTTGCATTAACCCTAATATTCTTAAGTCTAATTACACTTAAAGTTTGAACTCTTTGACCTGTCGTAAGAGCTAATAGCATAGCAGTCTTCTTCGTTAGTTTTTCTAAATCTAAATCTTCAAGAGGATGCCATTGTTTTAAAAACGTGAGAACAATATTTGGGTCCCAAGTGGACGAATATTTAGGTGCAAATGGCCTTATCTTAAATACTCCTTTGAACCACCGTTTCATACGATCATCAATGCCAATATGACTACCTATTATTAGGGAGAGTGCTGAACGATGGCAGTTTAATGTTTGGTAAGATGCACCCTTATTGAAAATTGACATTAGATATGATAATATTTTAGGTACTGAGGCGCACAATAGATCCTGATTATTTACCTTGCAATACTGCCACCATTGCCGAATACAACTGTCATATTGTTTTAGGCTATTATTTGATAAGGACTTAATCATTATATCAATGGCACCATCGCCTACCATTCTTCTTTTCATAGATTGCCTGATAATGTACATGCCCCCAGGGTAAGATGTGGATGCAATGGGTGATGAACTCTGGAAAAGGAGGTTAAAAGATTTTTAGACGGTCCAAATATCAATATTTCTGAGACTGCCATTGACTTAATTAAAGGATACCATGCCTGAGTAGGCCAAATTGGAAACACTAGAATACCTACAGCCCTGTCTATTCTAATCTTTTGCAAGACTTTCAAAATTAAAGAAAATGGCGGGAATGCATAAAAGAAATATTTATTCCATTTAATGGTGAATGCATCTATATTCCATGCAAAAGGGTCTCTATGCCAGGACACATATTTGTAGCATTTTGTGTTTGAGCGAGAAGCAAACAAGTCAATCTCTGGTGAACCCAGGGACTCTACAATCCTGTCAAATGTGTTCTGGCATAACTCCCATTCTGTATCTAGATTTGAACTGCGGGACTCAAAATCTGCTTCTGTATTATCTTTTGATTTAATGTAAGATGCAAAAATCCATAGATTTCTAACTTCACACCATTGCCATATGTGTTTTGCAAGGTCATTAAGCAGAGGAAATTGGACAGAACCCATCCTATTTATGTATGATATGGCTGTTGTATTGTCGATTCTTAATAAGATTTCACAATTTTTTAGTTCACTCGCAAAGCATTTCAATGCAAAAAATGCTGCTAAAAGTTCTAAATAGTTAATATGAAATTGTGTTTCTTGTAGGGTCCAACTACCTCTTGCCGTTTTATTATTACAGACTGCTCCCCAACCTGACAAGGAAGCATCTGAGAAAATTTCTGCAGAGAAGTTATATTGCTTAATTCTGTTTGATTTGGTCAATATATTTTTCTGCCACCACAATAAATCTAATTTAGCTCCTTTATTAATTTCCATTACACTATCATAATTCCCCCCACTACGTTCCAAAGCTAAGAATTTTTCTTTTTCTAAAATTTTTGTGTACACAAAACCATAAGATATGGCCATGCAAACCGATACAAGATTTCCTAATAATGTTGCAAAATCTCTAATAGAACATCTGTTGAGTTTTAAGAATTTATTTATAAGTAACAGAATTTTTTCCCGCTTCTTTATTGTGGGGCTCAAAGTCATGAGACCTGAATTTATTTCAAAACCTAAAAATTCCCTGATATTTGATGGAGTAATTTGACTTTTATCAGTATTAATGACAAAGCCCAAGCACTCTAATAGCTCATACACAATCTTTATATTTCTTGTGCATTCAATGTATGAAGCTCCGAAGCAAATTAAATCATCCAAATAAATTACAATTCTAATTCCTTGTTCTCTCAGACATTCCATGACAGGCTTTAATAGTTTTGTGAAAACAAAGGGAGCTGTATTTAAGCCCATTGCTAGACAATTATACTCATACAGCTTATCATTAAACTCAAACCTTAAATATTTCCGATCATCTGAGCTGATTGGGACTAAATAATAAGCGTTTTTCAAATCTATTGTACACATGAAATCATTTCTTGAGAGTAATTTACAAACAGTTCTTATATCCTCTAGTTTGAAATGATCAGTTGTAATAAACTTATTCAAGTTTTTCAAATTAAGAATAAACCTATGAGATCCATCTTTCTTAGGTATGCTAAATATAGTGGACACAAATTGGTCAGGTACAACTCTGGCTTGTGAAATTGCACCTATGTTTAATAGTTTTTTAACTTCAGTCTCCATGATAAGTTTTTCTGATTTATTCAGTTTAACACTAACAGGCTTATACTTTTGCACTGGTAAAACTGAAAAAGGTATCTTATACCCGTCCAACCATTCTAAAATAGTGGGGTCCTGAGTTATTCTTCTCCAACACCTACTAAAATATTGCAATCTACCAGCCAAACATACGTCTAAGGATATTTCGCACGGCCCCCCCTGTTGGATGGGCCTGCCTGATGACGGCTGTCTGGCGGCTTGTAGGCCTGACGCTGCTGATGATACTGAGGGCGCTGGTGATATGCCCCGCGTTTCCCTTGGCTGTGGTATTGGTACTGCTGACGGCGGGGCTGCTGGTAGTTTTTTGCCTCTCTTTTATTAGACTGGTTGCCTGCTGTTTTATTTGCCACATTTTTCGGCTTAATAACATTCACGGCTCTCTTAATAGTAGAAAAAGACTTCACAGAGTCCTCCAAGTTTGAGTATAAGTTTTCTCCCCGACGGTTTTCTTTCAAAGATTCTGTTAAGTTTCTGTCCAAGAATGGACTTATAAGCTTTCTGCGGATGTCTGTATATTGATAATGAATATTGCAGATCAAACGAGAGGATTCTCCTAGTTTCTTTATAACCTCTCCTTTAGAAAATTCTTTTCTTGACAGACTCTGTATAGCTTGAGCTATTTTTGCAGCTGACTGACCCAGCTCTTGTTGACGCTCTTGCAACAGCTTATCTCGGCTCTTGGCCGCTGGTGTCAGAATACCAGTCAGCTCTATGTTAAGCTTGGGTGCCTCTAAAAGCTTGCAATTGATTGGTATTTTTAAATCCACTATCTTCTCCTTTTCTACCTTTGTGAATCCCTTTTCTAGAATTGTCTCCATCACCAATGCCAAATTCGGATGAATTTCATCACTGTAGCCAGTATCTTTGGTAGGCTCTCCCAAGGCCTCGGCTATAAGTGCTTCGTCCTCCTCTGGAGACTCCATTTCTGCCTCTGGGACCACTGTCTCTGGGATTTCCGGATCTGGGATCTCTGCCTCCGGGCATTCAAACTGGATCGGATCCAGTTCTGGTTCAGAATCTTGATCTGAAAAATGTATATCAATGCTGAAGTCTTAAAAAGATCTTCTTTTAATCTCTCTCCCACGGAGAGAGTGCAAAATTGCCACGCAAAATTGCAAAATGCATGCGTAATTTTCCAATAATCGAATCCCATTGAGCTAAACATAACCTTCCCAACGGGAAGGTACATATTGTAACACAATATGTAATTGATTACATGTAGGTTAATAGGAACAAGCCTAAACCTTAGCACAAAGTTGCCGTCAGCTTGCTTTGATAGTGAAACTTGAAATTTTCGATTTGTACCACAGCACCTAAAATGGCCAACCGGCCGGCAAATTCTGAATACCTACTGTGTAATAAAATTACACGACGGTGGAACATTTCACTTGTAAAAAACGATCTCTACGGACGAAATGTACTGTATATTAACCAATATCAGCTAGACTTTGTAAAATAACAACAATTTCTTACCATCCATTTCGATTTGTTTTTTATATTTTTTCAATTTCCTCTCCAACTTCCTTATTTTCCTATCCGGGCTAGAAGCCTTACGCTTCGGCATGATGAATAACACACAATACACACTGTTTAGTGACTTTTTAACAGCTTTTTTGAAAAGAATCTGAAAAATCGCGTGAAAACGCGGACGACGCGATTGCGCGCGAAAGAACGAATGATTAGGTTGTAGAATGTTGCCAGGACATTCAATTGCTTTTTACAGATTGTCATCTGCTTTTGACACGCGATATCTTGCAGGAAAGTATGAGTACTACTAGTGTTCTAATCCCAGAATAACTATGTACAATAATAAAAAATATCTATCTATGTAATATATTGTATTAAGTATATCAGTTATCTAGTACCCATAACACAAGCTCTGCTTAGATTGGGGCTAGATAATGTTGTGTGAACTGTCCAGCATTAATTATTATTATTATTATTTTAATGTTTTTTTTTACATTTATATTTTGTATGAGTACCTCCGTATATCACAGTACAAAGTATGTCGTGTCAACGAACTACAAATTGCTTACATTGAAAATCCTAAATTATAATTTATGTTGACAATTACCTACGGCTATTTAATATGCACAGCTAGTTACACGATCAGCTATTTTATGAGATGATTCATTGTTTATAAAATTCATCTTTCAGTCAAATGTCTTCGTGGTGTGGTCGGTAGTCGTATTGCTTTACGATCCAAGGTGTCTAAGTTCAAACTCTATAACATAAACTTTTTGTTCTATGTTTTTTGTTTTTTCCTTTTTACTCTCTTCTACAATATATATTTTTCTTTTAAAACTCCATTTTAATGTAAAAAGGTAATCAAATAGGAGAATACTTTTTTATTTTTAATAAGTAGGTCATCACCAATACGAAGGCATAATATAATTGTATAAGCATACACTGCATTTATGCTATGTAGGTATGGTTGATTTCGTAAGTAGCTGTTGTGAAATATGTTTACGATGATAGTAGTGCGTAAGGTAGGTATGTTTGTTTTATTCTAACCAACTTTTATTATGAAGGTTATGATGTTTTACTGAGGATGTATGAATATATTTTTCTAATTATTCCATGGAATCGCATCGAAGCGAATACCTTTGGGTACTCGTAGTAGGTTGGTTAAGAGATATTGGTCAACATAACTCATTTCTATACAACAGGAACCGTTCCGGGGATGTTCAGAAATGAGTTAAGTTGCCCAATATCTTACTACTCAGACGAAGTCGCGGGTGCTAGTCGAATATAAAGAAGCATTAAAAAATAAATCGTTTTTTTATGATAATCATAAAAGCGGAATATTGAGTTAACTCAAATAAATCATAAGTACGCAACATTGGATACGAAAACATATTATTATTTCAAAATGAATTTTATTGTATTGGTTCTTTTGGTCGAAGTAATGATATTATATCACAGTAAGTATCTTCCTACCTACCTACATAGTCTAGAGATAGTCATTGGACATAGTCATTGGACATAGTCATTGGACCTCTTCTGACACGTCATACGTGGGGCATTGAGTCCGTCACCCTGAGACGTACAGCTAGCTCGAAACCGAGCTCACCCGACTGCAACCGAAGTTAAGCGAAGGAGGTGAGTGGCGAGCGAAGCGAGGTAAAAAGGAAAACAAAAGTGAACGTTTCGCTACACCCTGGCTACTGCAAACATTTTTTATTTAAATCCCTACCTACTCAGACGTATTTACTAATGATTTTAGTACACGCGACAAGTGTGTGTAAGCAACTAATGCTGCAATCGAGCAATGTTGCATTTGCGAGATGAGCTGCCAAACAGCAGCGCACAGCGTCGACCTAAATAAAACAAATGACCTCGGCTGAACGTTCGGCTGTTCACACTCAAGGCCTGCGTTGCTCGATGTTCACACTCAAGGCCTGCGTTGCTCGATGTTCACACTCAAGGCCTGCGTTGCTCGATGTTCACACTCAAGGCCTGCGTTGCTCGATGTTCACACTGCAAACAATTGTATTTATTCTAAGTAACACTGTTAATTTAAGAAACAAAGGAACGCGAACAGCTCTTTATTTGAGTCAACCTGGAATCGGCGTTTGTATGTACCTAATGTATGTTTGTATGTACCTAATGTATGTTTGTATGTACCTAATGTATGTACCTAATGTTTGTTTGTATGTACCTAATGTATGTACCTAATGTATGTTTGTATGTACCTAATGTATGTACCTAATGTTTGTTTGTATGTACCTAATGTATGTACCTAATGTATGTTTGTATGTACCTAATGTATGTTTGTATGTACCTAATGTATGTTTGTATGTACCTTATGTATGTTTTTCCGAGGAAAACTTCCGAACCGTTAATCCGATCTTCATAAAAGGTAAAGGGGTAGGTAGGTACTTAGATATTAATGGTACAATTTGTAGATAACTGTTATCGGTTCAGGGAGTTGTTGAGATATTGGGCTACAAGAGGGGTAACAACAAAAAACCGGCCAAGTGCGAGTCAGACTCACACACGAAGGGTTCTGTACCATTATCTATAAAAATGGTAAAAAAATCACGTTTGTTGTATGGAAGCCCACTTAAATATTTATTTTATTCTATTTTTTAACCGCCGAAGCAAAAACGACGGGGTGTTATAAGTTTGACGTGTCTGTGTGTGTGTCTGTCTGTGGCTTCGTAGCTCCCAAACGGATGAACCGTTTTTTTTGTTTGAAATGTGAATTAGTCGGGTGTGTTCTTCGCTATGTTTGATTAAAATAGGTTCAGCTGTTTCATTGCGTTGAGGGTTTTTTGAATGTTTATAAAATTAATTACTTGTTAGTAAAAAAAAAAATAGCGGTAATATACAAAATACATCATCTGTAAACATTTCAACTGTCTGACTATCACGGTTCATGAGATACAGCCTGGTGACAATCGGACAGCCAAGCCTTATTAATAGGGTCCCGTTTTACCCTTTGGGTACGGAACCCTAAAAAAGCGCATTCCCTGAATAGCCCAAGCTCAGGAGTTTGGTGATCATGTTTTTGTAATTACCTATTTTACAGTGATGAACGACGTCAGGTGTAGCACAAACAAAAAGAGCTATGATATTGAGGCCGAGAGCATGCGATTGTACGGTGAAGACGTAATGGGAGTGCTGCAGAGGTTTCGGACATCCCGCGACTATATAAACATCCTAAACGCTAAGGTAAGGCATCAGACAGAGATCCACTGGATAATGTCTCTCCGGTAGAATATTACGACGAGAATATTAAATATACGGTTAAAGATATTAATTTCTCAAAAGAATTACAAATTCACTTAAAGAGAAAACATATGATAATGTATAAAATAGTGTATCGTACAGCGTTATCAAAGTAAAAGTAAAGTAGTATAAGTATTTAGTAAATAGGTAAATATAAAAAGATAAAATAAAGGTTATTACAACATAAACAAGTTCAAAAATTAATCGATAGTGGGTAGTTAGGTCTAGTTGTTAGCAAGCGAGCCACGCCCGTGCCCGCACCAGTGAGTAATATCAGAAGTTAGGGCTAGTTGTTAGCAGGCGAGCCACGCCCGTGCCCGCACCAGTGAGTAATATCAGAAGATGTTGCGCCAAAGATTAGATGTCATAAAAGCCAACCCAGGAATTACAACGGGAATGGCAGTAGCATCCACCTGTGAGTACGCCTGTGAAGTGTGGTGTTTATGACAACTGCATTGCATTCTACGAGGGAGGCCTCGTCCAGCAATGAACGTCTACAGGCTGATGATAATGAACCTACTTACCTATAAACTTGTACCCACCTATCTGCTTTTAGATTGATGAAATGAAGGCGAATCGTGCCGGCATCTTAGCACAAGTGAAGTACCACTACTTTACGCTTATGGATACCATTATAAAGGAAAACTTAGGATTCGAGACGGAAACAGATGATCTGAGGAGGTAAGAGAAACGATTATTGGAACAAATGTTCCACTACTGTGTTGTTGTTGATTTCCCTCAAATGAGGGAAATCTTTGCCCAGCAACCAAAGATCTCGTCATAGCCCAGAAGAAGCTGAAATGTCAGGACTGACCGCCGTCTGCCGAAGAAGCAAGCTGAAGTGGCAGGACTGACCGACAGTCTGCCGAAGAACCGATAACCGTTGGTAAACGAGTTATTGGGCGGCAGTCTAGGCAGACGTAAAGTAGGGCGCCCTCCGCTAGATGGACTTGCGCGGCCCTCTGTTCCAAGAGGTGTTGAGAGTGTGTTGTGAGACTGTTGGTTCTACTAGCAGAACCTAGTGGAAGTTTTCTTCCAAGAGGTTCGACTTTTAGATGAAGTAGAATGTTTGGAATAGATTAAAAAACATACGTCCGAGCAGTTCTACTTTTACTTTTTCTACTTTCTACTTTTGTAGTTACGTGAAAACGTATTTTCCGTGCGGGTGAGTGCGACGCGACGGGGCGCAAGAAGAAAGCGCAGTAGTACAGGCAAATTTGGTGATTTTTAGCAAAAGTGTGGAAGTAATTGAACAAGCGAAGCGAGTTCTCTAAGTCAACTTGGAAGAATCGGCGTTTGTATGTATGTATGTATGTATGCATGTTTGTCCGAGCATAACTTCCGAACCGTTAATCCGATCTTCATGAAATTTGATTGGGGGCTAGGTAGTAGGTATTGGTACAATTTGTTGGTAACGTTATGAGCTATATCGGTCGGAGGGTTGTTGAGATATTGGGGTCCAAGAGGGGTTAAAAAAATATGAGAATATCAGATCAGATGGGGTGTCATATGAAAGCCCCTTGCTTCAACATTTCAATACTATATTTTATAATTTTTTATCTCATGTGGTTTTTGAGATATTAGGGTAAATCGAAAATATAAAAAAACCAAAACCTCTAGGATACTTCCACTAATCCTACAACGCTGAAATTTGGTACGTTTGTAGCTTTTATGACACAAATATTGAGAAAAGTCTAAAATTGAAGAATTTTGTAACTTCGACCTCATAATGAAAATAAAAACACATTTTAATCAGAAAGTATATAAATAAATAAATAATGCTGGACAGTTCACACAACATTATCTAGCCCCAAGCTAAGCAGAGCTTGTGTTATGGGTACTAGATAACTGATATACTTAATACACTATATTACATAGATAGATATTTTTTATTGTACATAGAAAATACCCAGAACAAATATCTGCAATTGCACAAATATTTGTTCCGAGGCAGGAATCGAACCCGCAACCTCCTGGTGCATGTAATTTCACCGGCACCCATACCGTTCAAACCGGAACCAGAGTAGTAGTAGAGCTTTTTTGTGAAAGAGTTCATCCGTGGAAGTACTACCACTAGGTATAGAAAAACTATTCCATTGAATTTTATTTATTCCATGGAAGTACTATTCCATGGTATGTTCAAAGGTTCAAAGAGATTGTTTGCGTGTCCATCACAGACTAATAGGATGCGTTCCATTTCCATGTTCAGTTAGCATCGAGCGGTTGGTATTTTGATTTTATTTTTTATTCTTGTTTTGGTTAGTTTAGTCCTGGTTTATGTTTATTTTTTTTTTTTTTTTTTATATTTACGTAAAATATGTAAATTTACTTTTATTATGTTTGGTTTTTTATTATATTATGTGTTAATCTTACCACACAACTGGCAGGTGGACTGTAAGGTGCATAGTACTTACGTACTAAATTGGTAATAGTGCTATTTGAGTAGGTATTTATTATATTTTCATATAGGGATAACTTTTTAAGTATATTTATTTTATATTTTATATGTTCAGTATAAATAGTGTTAGCGACAGCGATAGTGATAATGAGCTATTTGTATCTTGTTCCTCTTCTAATGATTTGAGCGGTGATGATAGCTTTATAGATATCCCTACTCTCTCCGAGTCTCTTGAGTCTCAGTTCTCTGATGTTCCTAATAACTTCACCGTTATCCATATCAATGCCCAGAGTATTCCTGCCCACTTCTCGGATATGCTAGCGTCCTTAGACCACAAAAATATTCATGCAGTATTAGTCTCCGAGTCCTGGTTAAAACCATGTTTGCCCTCCACGTCGTATTCACTGCAGGGCTTTATCCTCATTCGTAATTACCGCATCGGGAGAGTTGGTGGAGGTATTGCTATCTATCTTCGTCCTCACATCCCCTTACTCTGTGATTAGCATGTCTACTCAGCCTCCGCCATCCAGTGCAGGTGAACACCTATTCGTGGAGGTCAATCTATCGCATACGAAGGTACTACTTGGAGTTTACTACTGCCCATCCTCTAGTATTAACTTCTTTTCATCTTTTGAGAAACTCTTAGAGGATCTCACTCCCGCTTTCAATCACACTATCATCTTAGGTGATTTTAACACGTGCCTTCTTAAAGGTGACTCCCGTACTTCTTATTTTGAATCTCTCGTTAAATCCAGTAATCTTGCCATTCTGCCACTTAGTGCAACTCACAATTTCCCAAATAGTACACCCTCTCTTCTGGATTTGATACTTGTATCATCTACTAATAATGTTCTCAGACATGGTCAGTACTCGGCGGACGCCTTTTCTTATCATGATTTAATTTTCCTTTCATATAAAACTCGTCCGCCGAAAGCTAAACCCAAAATCATTCTGCAGCGTAATTTTGGTGCCATAAATCTGGAGAATCTTCGTGAAGATGCATCTCAGATTGTTTGGTCGGATCTAGCTAACGCCAGTAATGTTGACGACAAGATTTGTTTATTTAATGAAATCCTTATAAAATGGTATGATAAGCACGCTCCTTTGAGATCAGTTAAAATAAAGCACCTTCCGGCACCATGGCTGACAACTGAAATAAAAACTGTTATGCATAGGAAAAATGCAGCAAAGTTCAAGTACAAGTGTCGTCCAACGGATGATAACTATAAGAGATACATCGAGCGCCGGAATCTCTGTAATAAGGTGTGTAGAGACGCACAACGCTGACATATTCACAAATCCGTTGATAATGTTTGTTTTTGTTGTTTGTTGTTTTTTTTTTTGTTTGAAGTTTGGAAGTTTCTTCGAACATTAGGGGTTGGCAAATCTCGTCTTGATAATATACCTAAAGATTTAGACATTGATTTACTAAATCAACATTTCTCTTCTTCTTCCAATATTGATGGATTAACAAAATCGAACACCATTAAAAATATCTCATCAATGCCTCCCTAGATTCTATTCCTTTTCTTTTTTGTCAATTTTCCGATTGTGATGTTAAGAGGAGTGTGACATCCATAACATCCAATGCAGTTGGCAATGACAGCATTAGTCACAATATGTTGGTACCCATGCTTGATGAGGTCATTCCTGTCCTCTCCCACATTCTTAACTTCTCAATTTCCAGTGGGATTTTTCCTTCTGTCTGGAAGAATGCCCAGATAATTCCTTTACCCAAAAAATATAATCCTTCCTCGTTTTCCGAATTCCGCCCCACATCCATACTTCCGTTTCTCTCTAAAGTTCTAGAACGCTTAGTTCATGATCAATTAAGTGCATTTCTAAGTAGAAGCTCCCTAATCAATCCTCTTCAATCCGGGTTCCGTCGTGGTCACAGTACCACGACGGCCTTGACCAAAATCACCGATGACATTCGTCAGGGTATGGACAATTAGCTTGTGACTGTGCTGGCATTGTTAGACTTCAGCAATGCTTTCAACAACGTAGACTTTCACATTCTTTTGGCTGTTCTTCGCTCTCTTAACATATCTCCAACGGCTATTGAGTGGTTTCACAGTTACCTGTTTGAGCGCCGGCAACGTATCTTTATTGATGACACTTACTCGTCGTGGTGTGATTTGACTGCCGGTGTGCCTCAGGGCGGTGTTCTTTCTCCTCTTCTCTTTGCTATCTTTATAAATTCAATCTCTGACACACTCTCTTCATCCTACCACCTTTATGCAGATGATCTCCAGATTTATACGCAAGCTCCTGTGAACAACTTAAATGTCGGTTTTCACATCATCAACAGTGACTTAGCGCGTATTCTCGCATGGAGCAATGCTTACGGGCTCAAGGTAAATCCCATAAAAACGCAGGTTATCGTTGTAGGCAGCTCCAGAATGATCCCCAAGATTGACTGGTCTGTTCTCCCTTTTATTATGTTTGATGGTGTTACTATTCCTATTAGTGACACTGTTAAGAATTTAGGCGTGTTGATAGATAGGAATATGACTTGGGGACCTCATTTGGCTGAATTGAGTCGGAAGATGTTTGCTTCAGCCGCTTCGCTGAGGAGACTGCGAAATTTTCTGCCGACATCCACCAAAGTTACGCTGGCGCAATCACTCTTACTCCCTATTCTCGATTACGCTGACGCCTGCTATCCTGACCTCATTGAAAAACACCTCGACAAGCTTGAGCGCCTTCAGAATTTCTGCATTAGGTTTATATTTGGCCTACGCAAATATGACCACGTCTCCGAATTTCGCATTAAGCTCAAGTGGTTGCCTATACGCCATCGCAGGAATACTTACATTCTGTCTGTTTTGTACAGTATTTTATTTAACCCTTCTGCCCCTCCTTACCTCAAGGAGCGCTTTCAATATCTTCATCTCTCCCACCCTTTTGCATTGCGCTCCTCTGAGTCATTGCAACTTAAAACTCCTGAGCACACTTCCACTTTCTAAGGATATTCCTTTACTGTACAAGCTATCCGCCTTTGGAATGATCTTCCTCTGGTTATCAGAACCGCTAAATCTCTTCCTATCTTCAAAAAACTATTGTTTAATCATTTTTTGTCCATGTCGTAAAGCTGTAAATTCTAGTAATATGTTCAGATATTTTTATTTATTTATTTAGTATATTTTGTGTAGTTGGGTGCAGGGTGCTGTGCCCCTCATCACTGCCCGTGCGGTACTGCTGTTGATCAGCTTGGTCACCACGGATTATCGTGCACCAGGGCTGCCGGTAGGATTTCCCGCCACGCTAGCCTTAATGATATCATTCGCCGGGCCCTTACCAGCGTTAACATTCCAGCCATTCTAGAACCGAATGGTCTGCTACGTGACGATGGCTTACCATCGCTTGGCCGCTTACGGCCTGACGGCATGACTCTTGTTCCGTGGGAGAAGGGTAGGTCTTTGGTGTGGGACGCTACATGCGTTGATACCCTTGCGCCATCTCATCTGTCCGGGACATCAGTTAGGGCCGGTGCGGCGGCAGATTCCGCTGAGGACCTCAAAAGACGCAAATATGCAAGTCTCGACAGAGCTTACTTATTTGAGCCTTTCGGGGTCGAGACTCTGGGTCCGTGGGGTTCCGGGGCCCTTCGCGTTTTCAAAATTCTTTCAGGGCATCTGGTCGAAGCGACGCGTGACCCGAGAGCTGGCTCTTATCTGGCTCAACGCATTAGTATTGCCATTCAGCGTGGCAATGCAGCCAGCATCTTAGGGACGCTTCCGTCTGGTAGTGATTTGGATCAGTTGAGCTACCTTTAGATCGCTTGCAGTGGTCTTCAGGTAGCACAACTGTTTCATATGTATTTTGTACATACCTTGTATTATTCTTTTTGTGTAGTTATATTATATATTTATGTTATTATAAGTTAGATTGTATGTATACGTATACTTTTATTTATTTATTTATTTATTTGATCTACACCACCGTCCTTTATCGTTCTCGTCAATTCCAGTCCATCCCAAGGTTGTCTGGAAGAGATCGCTCTCAGCGATAAGACCGCCCATTGTACTTCCATAGGTACTTATTTTTCTGATTGTTTTTAATGTTATTTTTATTTTTGTGGTGTGCAATAAAGTGTTATCTATCTATCTATCTACCTAGATATTTCTGCCGCAAACCAGTAGTGCTCGCATTGCTGTGTTCCGGTTTGAAGGGTATGGTTGCCGGTGAAATTACAGGCACATGAGACTTTTCATATTTATTCTCAGGGTGGCGGGCGCAGTGCAATGCCATATAGGGCGCGTCCTAGGTGGACGTAACCTATGCGATAATGCGCTGTTCACAGGCAGAGGGTACTGGTTATAATCCAGTTGGGCCATTTTTGCTTGTTCCGTCGTGCTAAGAAGTATAATTTTAAAAAAAAGGAACACAGCAATGCGAGCACTACTGCTTTGCGACAGAAATAGGTATGGTGGTAGTATTTCCCCGGGCGAACTTTGCGGACGAAAAGCTCTACTACTACTAAAAATACCATAGTGACAGATATAGCTGATATAACTGTGCATGTTATTTCGTCTTATTGAAAACTCTTTAGCTATAGGGTTATTCGTAAAATAAACGAAAATGAAAGGGGTCATATTCATGACCATAATAAGCTGGGTTCGGTTCCCGCTGCGGGACAAATGACTGTATGATCTGCGAATATTTGTTCCGGGTATGGGTGTTATGGTACCATGGTACTCGTATATCCTGATACCCACGACACAGGGTATCCTAGTGTAGGGCCTATGTAAGTTACTGTTGTGTGTGTTTTGTGTTATGTTTATGTTATCTACATCACTGGGGCAAAGTAGACAATAAGTAAAAATCCTCTTTGCCCCACCGGTGGGGCGCCTTGATGGGGCAAATTGGAAGTAACCGAATTTTTCAGATTCGACACTGAGTTGTACGTACCGAATAACCGTTTTGCTACAAATAGCAGTGCCAGCCCGGTCCAGATACTAGAGGACTACTCCAGGAGTAAACAGAGGCAATCTGTGAAAGAGACCAATTATTATAAAAGAGTCGGATTTGATTATGCCAGGTGAGAATACTCCAAGAGACAACGAGACTGCCAGTAAAGGTCTCTAGTTTGATTATGCCAGGTGAGAATACTCCAAGAGACAACGAGACTGCCAGTAAAGGTCTCTAGTTTTACATAGATAAATAAGTAATGTTGGACCGTTCACACATCATTATCTAGCCCCAAGCTAAGCAGAGCTTGTGTTATGTGTATTAGATAACTGATATACTTAATACAATACATTACATAGATAGATATTTTTTATCATACATAGAAAATACCCAGAACACCCTCAACAAATATCTGCAAATCTTAAAAATATTTGTTCCGAGGCGGGAATCGAACCCGCAACCTCCTGCGTCGCAGGCGAACCTTCGCCCGCCGCGCCACAGAGGTCGTTTATACTGCACGAATAGCCAAGCCAACATATTGGGACCTCTAAAGACATAATATATTTGAAGTCGCTCTTAGTGGGACCTCTAAAGACATAATATATTTAAAGTCGCTCTTAGTGGGACCTCTAAAGACATAATATATTTCATAGTGAAATACATTACTGTCTAGTGCCGACGTCGTCTAATACATTACTGTCTAGTGCCGACGTCGTCTAATACATTACTGTCTAGTGCCGACGTCGTCTAATACATTACTGTCTAGTGCCGACGTCGTCTAATCTAGTCTAGTGCATGTCTAGTCTATTCTAGACATTTGCGGTAGGTATGGGAGCGGGGAGGGGTGTTTTCGTCTCTCAAATTAGCAGATGACATGAAGCCACACGTTTCATTTTGACGTAACGAAGACACCCCTCCCGGACCGCTCCCATACCTCAGGGACTGACTCAGTTAAGCGCTAGACCTGTAGACCTGTAGACCTGTAGACCTGTAGACCTGTAGACCTGTAGACCTGTAGACCTGTAGACCTGTAGACCTGTAGACCTGTAGACCTGTAGACCTGTAGGCTCACGGCCAAAAAAAAACCCATAAAAATGTAATTAAATAAAAATGACGAGGGTTTTTTTTTTCAAAAACGTCAGATTGAATCATCAGGTGCATGACTGGGTTTATCCTTTGATAAATGTGTATAGATTATCTGAGGGTTTATCATAGAAACCTGCTAATGTCACAAACGGCAGATTGAATCCTCAGGCGCATGACTGGGTTTATCCTTTGATAAATGTCTATAGATTGAATCCTCAGGTGCATGACTGGGTTTATCCTTTGACAAATGTCTATAGATTGAATCGTCAGGTGCATGACTGGGTTTATCCTTTGATAAATGTGTATAGATTATCTGAGGGTTTATCATAGAAACCTGCTAATGTCACAAACGGCAGATTGAATCCTCAGGCGCATGACTGGGTTTATCCTTTGATAAATGTCTATAGATTGAATCCTCAGGTGCATGACTGGGTTTATCCTTTGACAAATGTCTATAGATTGAATCGTCAGGTGCATGACTGGGTTTATCCTTTGATAAATGTGTATAGATTATCTGAGGGTTTATCATAGAAACCTGCTAATGTCACAAACGGCAGATTGAATCCCTGGCGCATGACTGGGTTTATCCTTTGATAAATGTGTATAGATTATCTGAGGGTTTATCATAGAAACCTGCTAATGTCACAAACGGCAGATTGAATCCTCAGGCGCATGACTGGGTTTATCCTTTGATAAATGTCTATAGATTGAATCCTCAGGTGCATGACTGGGTTTATCCTTTGACAAATGTCTATAGATTGAATCGTCAGGTGCATGACTGGGTTTATCCTTTGATAAATGTCTATAGATTGAATCCTCAGGTGCATGACTGGGTTTATCCTTTGATAAATGTCTATAGATTATCTGAGGGTTTATCATAAAAACCCGCCAATGTCACAAACGTCAAGTGGCCCGCAAAATAAGTATTGGCTGGTGACTTAGAGCATAGTAGGCCTCCGTACCGGAGGTTGGTGATAATGACTTGACTGTGAGTTTAACTGACAATTTATAAATGTACAGGCGGGCAATACACACCTACATGAAAAGTATGGGGGTTCATGACGTCGACAAAATGCCCACAATGGTGATTTCCGGAGGATACAGTCCTGGAAAGATAAAAAAAACAACTTTAAAGGCCAATGAACATAAGGTAATATCATAATTTACTGTCCTGCAGTGCTTATCCCAGTCTATGAATATTCTCTCCATCTCCTCCCGTGGATGTCCTAAAAGCCTACTAAGCCTACGGAAAGTGTAAAGACCTACTTGAGCCCTTACTTCTGGCCGAAATGGGTAAAGTTCCGGCGGTTCAAGGGCCGCCTGTCACGTGATCCCCGGGACACGACGCGTTGGCGTTCACATGTGTGTTATATTAAGTTATAAATAAAGTGTTTTTATATGTATGTTAGTTTGTAAGGTATTTATGTTGCTATAGGCTTATTGTTTAGGTTAAGTGCATATCTCAATAAGACAGAAATAAAGATATTCAATTGAATTAAGGGAAATTAACAAGAAGATGGCGCACATTAACAAGAAGATGGCGCACATTAACATTAACAAGAAGATGGCGCACATTAACATTAACAAGAAGATGGTGCACATTAACAAGAAGATGGCGCACATTAACAAGAAGAGGCCCACATTAACATTAACAAGAAGATGGTGCACATTAACAAGAAGATGGCGCACATTAACATTAACAAGAAGATGGCGCACATTAACATTAACAAGAAGATGGCGTACATTAACAAGAAGATGGCGCACATTAACATTAACAAGAAGATGGCGCACATTAACATTAACAAGAAGATGGTGCACATTAACAAGAAGATGACGCACATTAACATTAACAAGAAGATGGCGCACATTAACATTAACAAGAAGATGGCGTACATTAACAAGAAGATGGCGCACATTAACATTAACAAGAAGATGGTGCACATTAACATTAACAAGAAGATGGCGCACATTAACATTAACAAGAAGATGGCGCACATTAACAAGAAGATGGTACACATTAACATTAACAAGAAGATGGCGCACATTAACAATAAGATGGCGCACATTAACAAGAAGATGGTACACATTAACATAAACAAGAAGATGGCGCACATTAACATTAACAAGAAGATGGCGCACATTAACAATAAGATGGCGCACATTAACATTAACAAGAAGATGGCGCACATTAACATTAACAAGAAGATGGTGCACATTAACAAGAAGATGGCGCACATTAACAAGAAGATGGCGCACATTAACATTAACAAGAAGATAGCGCACATTAACATTAACAAGAAGATGGCGCACATTAACATTAACAAGAAGATGGCGCACATTAACATTAACAAGAAGATGGCGTACATTAACAAGAAGATGGTGCACATTAACATTAACAAGAAGATGGCGTACATTAACGTTAACAAGAAGATGGCGCACATTAACAATAAGATGGCGCACAATAACATTAACAAGAAGATGGCGCACATTAACATTAACAAGAAGATGGTGCACATTAACAAGAAGAGGCCCACATTAACATTAACAAGAAGATGGCGCACATTAACAATAAGAGGCCCACATTAACATTAACAATAAGATGGCGCACAATAACATTAACAAGAAGATGGCGCACATTAACATTAACAAGAAGATGGTGCACATTAACAAGAAGAGGCCCACATTAACATTAACAAGAAGATGGCGCACATTAACAAGAAGATGGCGCACATTAACATTAACAAGAAGATGGTGCACATTAACAAGAAGAGGCCCACATTAACATTAACAAGAAGATGGCGCACATTACAAGAAGATGGCGCACATTAACATTAACAAGAAGATGGTGCACATTAACAAGAAGAGGCCCACATTAACATTAACAAGAAGATGGCGCACATTAACAAGAAGAGGCCCACATTAACATTAACAAGAAGATGGCGCACATTAACAAGAAGATGGCGCACATTAACATTAACAAGAAGATGGCGCACATTAACAAGAAGAGGCCCACATTAACATTAACAAGAAGATGGCGCACATTAACAAGAAGAGGCCCACATTAACATTAACAAGAAGATGGCGCACATTAACAAGAAGATGGCGCACATTAACATTAACAAGAAGATGGTGCACATTAACAAGAAGAGGCCCACATTAACATTAACAAGAAGATGGCGCACATTAACATTAACAAGAAGATGGCGCACATTAACAAGAAGATGGCGCACATTAACATTAACAAGAAGATGGCGCACATTAACATTAACAAGAAGATGGCGCACATTAACAAGAAGATGGCGCACATTAACAAGAAGATGGCGCACATTAACATTAACAAGAAGATGGCGCACATTAACAAGAAGATGGCGCACATTAACAAGAAGATGGCGCACATTAACATTAACAAGAAGATGGCGCACATTAACAAGAAGATGGCGCACATTAACATTAACAAGAAGATGGCGCACATTAACAAGAAGATGGCGCACATTAACATTAACAAGAAGATGGCGCACATTAACAAGAAGATGGCGCACATTAACAAGAAGATGGCGCACATTAACAAGAAGATGGCGCACATTAACAAGAAGATGGCGCACATTAACATTAACAAGAAGATGGCGCACATTAACAAGAAGATGGCGCACATTAACAAGAAGATGGCGCACATTAACATTAACAAGAAGATAGTGCACATTAACAAGAAGAGGCCCACATTAACATTAACAAGAAGATGGCGCACATTAACAAGAAGAGGCCCACATTAACATTAACAAGAAGATGGCGCACATTAACAAGAAGATGGCGCACATTAACATTAACAAGAAGATGGTGCACATTAACAAGAAGAGGCCCACATTAACATTAACAAGAAGATGGCGCACATTAACATTAACAAGAAGATGGCGCACATTAACAAGAAGATGGCGCACATTAACAAGAAGATGGCGCACATTAACAAGAAGATGGCGCACATTAACATTAACAAGAAGATGGCGCACATTAACAAGAAGATGGCGCACATTAACAAGAAGATGGCGCACATTAACATTAACAAGAAGATGGCGCACATTAACAAGAAGATGGCGCACATTAACATTAACAAGAAGATGGCGCACATTAACAAGAAGATGGCGCACATTAACATTAACAAGAAGATGGCGCACATTAACAAGAAGATGGCGCACATTAACAAGAAGATGGCGCACATTAACAAGAAGATGGCGCACATTAACATTAACAAGAAGATGGCGCACATTAACAAGAAGATGGCGCACATTAACATTAACAAGAAGATGGTGCACATTAACAAGAAGAGGCCCACATTAACATTAACAAGAAGATGGTGCACATTAACAAGAAGAGGCCCACATTAACATTAACAAGAAGATGGCGCACATTAACAAGAAGATGGCGCACATTAACAAGATTGGAAAGGCTAATTAGAAATTCATGCACAGTGACAAGTTCTTTTCACTCGCACTTGTGCGAATCCCTATTCCTTACCTATATATACCTATCTCTGTCATCCCGTGTAAAAGTGGTACTCGCGAAGCTGTTTTGAATACGGCACTCCGGCGCCCCCTCAGTGCAATTTCGGTGACACTACGATGCATTCATATAATAACGAAGAACAATAAGAAAAATCAATTAAGATCGCTAATTAACGCGTGTGATGCCCCAAACATTACGAAGACCATGAACAAGTGCAGTGTGTGTACATGTGAAAACTGACAATCAAAATTCGACGATATATTGGCAAAACTTGCAACAGCAGTTCACGGTGAGTCCTTTCAAATTTCCGTTCCTGTCCGTCACTGTGTATTGAGTTGGGATAAAATAATTAGCACTATAATCAACGAAAGTAAAAACAAAGAATCTTAGCGCAAACAAAGATGATGGCGCACATTAACAAGAAGATGGCACACATTAACAAAAAGATGGCGCACATTAACAAGAAGATGCCGCACATTAACATTAACAAGAAGATGGCGCACATTAACAAGAAGATGGTGGTGCACATTAACATTAACAAGAAGATGCCGCACATTAACATTAACAAGAAGATGGCGCACATTAACATTAACAAGAAGATGGCGCACATTAACAAGAAGATGGTGGTGCACATTAACATTAACAAAAAGATGGCGCACATTAACAAGAAGATGCCGCACATTAACATTAACAAGAAGATGGCGCACCTTAACAAGAAGATGGTGGTGCACATTAACATTAGTAAAAAGATGGCGCACATTAACAAGAACATAGTGCACATTAACATTAACAAGAAGATGGTGCACATTAACATTTACAAGAAGATGGCGCACATTAACAAGAAGATGGTGCACATTAACATTAACAAAAAGATGGCGCACATTAACAAGAAGATGGTGCACATTAACATTAACAAGAAGATGGCGCACATTAACAAGAACATGGCGCACATTAACAAGAAGATGGCGCACATTAACAAGAAGATGGCGCACATTAACAAGAAGATGGCGCACATTAACATTAACAAGAAGATGGCGCACATTAACAAGAAGATGGCGCACATTAACAAGAAGATGGCGCACATTAACAAGAAGATGGTGCACATTAACAAGAAGATGGCGCACATTATCAAGAAGATGGCGCACATTAACAAGAAGATGGCGCACATTAACAAGAAGATGGCGCACATTAACAAGAAGATGGCGCACATTAACAAGAAGATGGCGCACATTATCAAGAAGATGGCGCACATTAACAAGAAGATGGCGCACATTATCAAGAAGATGGCGCACATTAACAAGAAGATGGCGCACATTATCAAGAAGATGGCGCACATTAACAAGAAGATGGCGCACATTAACAAGAAGATGGCGCACATTAACAAGAAGATGGCGCACATTAACAAGAAGATGGCGCACATTAACATTAACAAGAAGATGGCGCACATTAACAAGAAGATGGCGCACATTAACAAGAAGATGGCGCACATTAACAAGAAGATGGCGCACATTAACAAGAAGATGGCGCACATTAACAAGAAGATGGCGCACATTAACAAGAAGATGGCGCACATTAACAAGAAGATGGCGCACATTAACAAGAAGATGGCGCACATTAACAAGAAGATGGCGCACATTAACATTAACAAGAAGATGGCGCACATTAACAAGAAGATGGCGCACATTAACAAGAAGATGGCGCACATTAACAAGAAGATGGCGCACATTAACAAGAAGATGGCGCACATTAATAAGTAGATGGCGCACATTAATAAGTAGATGGCGCACATTCGAGGACACTATACCGATCCTGCAATCACCAATCCGCCTACTAAGCGTGGTGATTTTTAGGGTTCCGTACCCAAAGGATAAAACGGGACCCTATTACTAAGACTCGGCTGTTTGTCTGTATGTCTGTCTGTCTGTCTCTCTGTCTGTCCGTATGTCACCAGGCTGTATCTCATGAACCGTGTGATAGATAAGACAGTTGAAATTTTCGCAGATGATGTATTTCTGTTGCCGCTTTAAAATATTTTAGTGGGCTCCCAATGCTCCCATACAACAAACGAGATTTTTTGAAATGTATGTTAAGCAATGATCTGTGATGTCAGTTTTTGGATGTTTTTTTTTTTTTTTTTTTTGCTCTAAGTTACTTTTACTACTACTATAAGCCCATACCACAGAATAAATATTAGTACAAGTATAAGTATAATTACTAGTATAAGTTATTTGATTGATGTACATTAGTTATTTTCTGTAGGTACATATCGAAGTAATGCTTTTCATAGGTGTGATTTCTTGTGCATACAGCATAGATTTCAGAGATCTAGGTTGTAATATAGGTATAAGTAATTACTTGAATTTAGGTACCTACCTACTGACCGATCTACTTACGTGCTTAATTAGACTTTACTTCTGAATCACTCTAAATTAGTAGTAGAAGAGCTTTTTTGTGAAAGAGTTCGTCCGGGGAAGTACCTACTACCACCATACCTATTTCTGCCGCAAAGCAGTAGTGCTCCTATTGCTGTGTTCCGGTTAGAAGTGTATGGTTGCCGGTGAAATTACAGGCACATAGACTTTTCATCTTTATGTCTCAGCGTGGCGGGTGCAGTGCAATGCCACATCTAGGTGGACGTGACCTATGTGATAATGCACTGTTCATAGTCAGAGGTTCCCGCTTTTCATCAGATGGGCTACCTGCTTGTTTCGTCATTCTTAGTTCTTATAAAAATAAAAATAAACATAAATAATAAATAAATAATGCTGGACAGTTCACACAACATTATCTAGCCCCAAGCTAAGCAGAGCTTGTGTTATGGGTACTAGATAACTGATATACTTAATACAATATATAACATAGATAGATATTTTTTATTATACATAGAAAATACCCAGAACACCCAGAACAAATATCTGCGATCGCACAAATATTTGTTCCGAGGCGGGAATCGAACCCGCAACCTCCTGCGTCGCAGGCCAACCTTCGCCCGCCGCGCCACAGAGGTCGTCAAATAAGTCTTTATTTCTACATAATAACAATATTGATCAATCAATCAATCAATCATTTATTTCTCGTAAGTAATAAATGATAATAAAATGTACTTGTACTTACGTAATTCGTAGGTACATATCATAATATTGTTACGCGCCAACACAGATTGAATATGGCACCACAGATAATGTCATTCGGCAGCACATTTAGAGCCTCGTAACGCCATCTATTGACGAATAGCTGAATCTGTGGCTTTACCCATAGAGTAAAGATGTGTCTGAGTAGTGTAGCGGGAGCCTGCTATCCTGTTGTTAGAGCAGGATAGATATAGTTCCCGATAGTTCTAGACTATGGTAGACGTTTCTACAGATTGCTCGTAATTGTTAGAATATTCGAGACTCTAAGACGCTCGTATATAAGGTCGTTAATTCATTTGTGGGGAGCAGTTGACTACTAGCTAAGTGTGTGAATTAATCGAAAGATCTGAGAGTAATAATTTAGAACAGCGTAGTATAGTGCAAGTAAAGTGGTGAGAGTGATAATTTTGAATAGTGCGGTTAACGGAAGTGTGAATTTGTGCTTTTTGGATTGTTTTATTAAAAGGTGTTAATTTGTTCACCGGTGTTTTAAGAGTTTATTTTATCCTGAACCCTAGCTCGTAACAAATTGGTGTCAGAAGTCGGGATAAAATAATGCCGGTACTTCCAAAGGACGATACGGAAGGTATCAGGACACGCAGTCAATGGCAGTTGGAAATGGATGTCAGGCGACTTGAAGGTTCACCATCACAAGTGCGTCGCCAGATTCCTGACCCAATGGTGGAGCCAGCTGCTGGATCATCCGGGGTTTCACCACCATCAGCGGTCCGAGCTCCCGCTTCAATTGATTTTGCTGCTTTAATGGCAATGCTTCAGGAGCAGGCCCGTCGGCAGGAGGAGCAGGCCCGTCGGCAGGAGGAGCAGGCTCAACGCCTTGAGGAGCATCTGCGCCGTGATAAAGAGGAGCAGGCTCAACGCCTTGAAAAGCATCTGCGCCGTGATAAAGAGGAGCAGACTCGTCGGCAGGAGGAGCAGGCTCAACGCCTTGAGAAGCATCTGCGCCGTGATAAGGAGGAACAGACTCGTTTCATAAAGGACCTGCACGTGACCATTGGGAAAGAACTCCGGGATGTAAAAGACCAGGTACAAAACCAAGAGAGTCGCATCTCCAACGCTGAAACCCAGATCGCCGATGTTAAAAAAGCTCTGGGTGTGCTGAGGTCTGGAGATGGGAACGTGGCTTCAGTGGTTGCTACACCTACAATCCGAGGCTTCAAGGTGCCGCCGTTTGATGGAAGCTCTTCGTGGTCAGATCCAGTTTGAGGCCGTGGTCAAGGCCAACGGATAGACCACAGCGCAAGCCATGACTGCCCTTACTCTAGTCCTTCGTGACCAAGCGCTTACCATTTTAGAGGCACTCGGAAAGGAATTCAGCTACGAACAGCTGCTCGAAGTATTGGAATCCCGCTATGGTGATGCACATCTGGAGCACGTGTTCCGCGCTCAATTAAAGGAGAGAGCGCAGCGTCATTCTGAGAACCTACAGCATTGGGCTCTCGAAATAGAAAAGCTGGTTCGAAAGGCATATCAATCGTCACCTGCACTCATCGACGGTAATCTAGTCCAGGCTTTTGTCGATGGAATACGTAACCTTGAAGTAAGGGCTGCTGTGAGACTTGGGCATCACGAATCTTTGAAGAACACTTTGGCCCATGCATTGGAGGTGGAGGCCGTGCGTCAAGATCATCGAGCGCACCGCATCAGAGAAATGGTGGCATCTCCTAACCGTGACAGCCGTCCGAAATTTAGCCCTAGATGCTACGAGTGTGGTGAAAAGGGTCATCTTAGGTCCAGTTGCCCCAAACGGGTGATCGAAAGGAAAGCTCGATCTCAGGAAGACCGGGTGGTTGCCTCCACCCACAACCAGCAGGGAAACGAGTAAACGCCAGGACTGCGGGGCGAGTGCTGGCCGGTTTTAAAAAAGCCTCAAGAATTTCAATGTCACAAGCCCATGATGGTAACGCGGATGTGCTACCAAGAAGACCTTGCCCGGATAACTGTAAACATTGTGTCAAACAAGATACCAGAGAAGCAGTACCCGTAAGGATGT
The DNA here is from genome assembly GCA_932527175.1 of Operophtera brumata. Taxonomy (NCBI): domain Eukaryota; kingdom Metazoa; phylum Arthropoda; class Insecta; order Lepidoptera; family Geometridae; genus Operophtera; species Operophtera brumata. Next base: position 79,166 of record OW052235.1, read on the forward strand.
TGAAAACGGATCTAAGTGATGAATGGAAGGAAATCCTGAAACAAGCTCAGCGAGATGACACGGATATCAAACAAATAGTTGAGTGGATTATAGCTGGTACCTCAAAGCCCAAGTGGAGTGATGTTGCTGGGATGAGTACAACAACAAAGAGCTATTGGGCACAATGGGACAGTCTGATTATCCACGATGAAGTTTTGTGCCGCAAATGGGAAAATACTCGAGGAGACCACTGTCATCTGCAAATGGTTGTTCCTAAAATCAAGGTACCTGACGTTCTGCAACTCTATCATGAAGGATGTTCTGGAGGTCATATGGGTGTAAAAAGGACACTGTTAAAGATACGGGAACGATTCTACTGGATCCATTGCAGAGATGATGTAGAAGATTGGTGCCGGAAATGCACTAGTTGTGCAGCAGTGAAAGGTCCTCACACACGCAGCAGAGGAGCATTCAAGCTATACAACGTCGGGGCGCCATGGGAACGGATAGCACTGGACGTTGCCAGACCATTCCCAGTGAGTGAAAATGGGAACAAGTACTTCATGGTTGTCATGGATTACTTCACTAAGTGGCCGGAAGTTTTCGCGATTCCTAATCAAGAAGCTTCGACAGTAGCAGATAAATTAGTCCATGAAGTCTTTTGTCGATTTAGAGTGCCCCTGGAAATTCACAGCGATCAAGGGAGGAATTTTGTGTCAGGTATTCCAGGAAACATGTCGAGTAATGGGTGCTCATAAAACAAGAACTACCGCTTATCACCCCCAATCTGACGGAATGGTGGAAAGATTCAACCAAACGTTGGAGAGATACTTGGCCAAAGTGTTGGGAAACAAACAAAATGATTGGGACAAGCACATTCAACCATTTCTGCTGTCATACCGAAGTGCAGTTCACGAGAGTACAACTGTCACTCCTGCCTTTGCAAACTTTGGTCGAGAACTACGGTTGCCAGCAGACCTGATAACTGGGACTCCACTAGATTCCCCGAGCACCATAACGGATTATGCAAGAGACCTGCGCAATAAAATGAATGACGTACATATATGAACACGTTAGACAATCCAGCCAACAAGTGTCGGAAAAGATGAAGGCCCGTTACAACCGTAAGTTGAACAACCTGGGATTTGACGAAGGCTCGCTAGAGTGGTTGCATAATCCGGTACGCAGTAAAGGAAAATCTCCCAAATTGCAAGCAAAATGGGACGGACCATACCGTGTTGTGACCAGGATTAACGATGTCACGTACCGAATTCAGAAGGGGCTGCGAGGTACACCTAAGATTGTACATGTAGATAGATTGGCGCGATATTATGGGTCTAACGATGCTCGGGACGAGCACGTCTAAGGAGGGGGCAATGTTACGCGCCAACACAGAATGAATATGGCACCACAGATCATGTCATTCGGCAGCACATTTAGAGCCTCGTAACGCCATCTATTGACGAATAGCTGAATCTGTGGTTTTACCCATAGAGTAGTCATCTATTGAAAACCTACATTCTATTAAATATTTAGGGGTGCACGTTGACGATCGGCTTACGTGGAAAAAACATATAGATGTAGTTAATACAAGAGTTAGGAAGCTGAAATACTTATTTTTAAAGTTAAGAAACGTTGCAGATAAAGATTTGATACGTCTAATTTATATGGCACTTTGTGAATCCATCCTATCGTACTGCGTCTTAGCTTGGGGTGCTGCATGTGGTACTAATCTTATTAAATTAGAACGTGCGCAGAGATCAATTTTAAAAATAGCCCATAAAAAACCGTTTCGCTTCTCTACGGACTCGCTTTACACTGAGTGCCAGCTTCTGCGAGTCAGGCAAATCTTTATTGTAGCGACGGTTATGCGGTTCCACAAGGTTTCTGTATCCTGTACCAGACCCATAGCAAGACTAAGAAGGAACATATCTTGGATTGTACCTAAGACGAAAACTAAATTTGCGCAAAGATCTCCGTTATTTCTAGGCCCATTTCTTTACACCAAAGTTAATAAAGAACTTGATATCCTACATAGCCTCAGAGGGAAGTGCAAGCGACTAGTAAAAGAATGGTTGTTTTCCCGCAGCTATCTAGAAACCGAGTCCATATTAGGTATTTTGGTTTAATAATAATCCCTTTTCGACTGCCAGTATGTGAAAATAAATATTTACATTACTTTAATTGATTGATATTGTTATTACTACTTTTAATTTTCCCTACAATTAATTTATGTTATTTATGTTAGTCAGTAGATTTTCCCACAGTTAAATAAATGTAATTTAGAATCGCATACTGTTAACATAGTATGTTGCATGTATATCGTGAATGCATAACTTAATGCGTTGTAATGCAATAACAATTTACTTATTTACAAATAGTATTATTGAATAGAATTAATATAATATATTGATATTCACATAATTAATATATAGAATTAATGTTAATATCTATCCATTATCATTATTTAATTTAAATTACTTATATATGTGGATAAACATATTCATAGGTATATAGGTATATAAATATTATAAATATCTGCTTTAGTAAGATGTATATTAATTGATATGTTTAATATATTCTTTACTTTCCTACTCCTTTTTATCAAAGTATCCAGAGTTGTAACCTACCTATCAAATCTCATAGTCTCACATGTACATAATGCAAAACTCTCATTGTGCCTTCAACCTTATCGCGCAGGCGGTATTCTCGTAGCACACACACATTGACACATTCACGCTGGTCGCTCAAGCGACACTCTAACAATCAACAAAGCGCATCACGCACACATACTTATTGCATCCATTCATCTTCATTAGTTTGAAATCTTAGTAAAGTGCCTACCTTCAAAATTGTAAAAAATACTGGAAAATCGTACTTAGTGTTTGCCTTATTTTGTAATTTTTATGACTAGTTCTGTACCTACCTAAAATCATTTTTGTTTTTTATAGCTTAGCAATTTTAAATGTTGTACTTAGATGGCATTATGTTGCCGAACCATATTGTGTGATATTGGTCAGATAGTGCAGGATTATCTACCTAGGTACCTTGGATTGTTTGGTTTCCTTTGTGTTGTTGTGTACCTACTTTATGTGTAGATGTGGAGATGATGAGGACTTGCTTACTTTATTTTATTATGTGTATACAAATCTAAATTCTAAAATCTTACTCGTACCTACCTAATGTTTTAAACTGTTTAAACTTATGCTAAATCTTCTGGAAGAGACTAGCCACCCACAACACAGGGTATCCTAGTGTGGGGGCTAGTAAACCACTTATATACTTATCTACTTCATTCTATTCCCGTGAACGTCTTCTTTTTGGTTATCAATCTATTGTCCCTATGTATCTATTGTTGTTTGTTTATGTTTAAGTAGTATTTAAGTAATTTTTGTAGCATGTTGTAGCATATATTCAATAAATAAATAAATAAATAAATAAAAAAAAAAAATAAGTAAAGATGTGTCTGGGTAGTGTAGCGGGAGCCTGCTATCCTGTTGTTAGAGCAGGATAGATATAGTTCCCGATAGTTCTAGACTATGGTAGACGTTTCTACAGATTGCTCGTAATTGTTAGAATATTCGAGACTCTAAGACGCTTGTATATAAGGTCGTAAATTCATTTGTGGGGAGCAGTTGACTACTAGCTAAGTGTGTGAATTAATCGAAAGATCTGAGAGTAATAATTTAGAACAGCGTAGTATAGTGCAAGTAAAGTGGTGAGAGTGATAATTTTGAATAGTGCGGTTAACGGAAGTGTGAATTTGTGCTTTTTGGATTGTTTTATTAAAAAGTGTTAATTTGTTCACCGGTTTTTTAAGAGTTTATTTTATCCTGAACCCTAGCTCGTAACAATATGTACATAATATGTACCTATTTGAAAATGAAAATAGGTACTCGCGAGGTACTTTATGTAGGTTAGGTCATTTAGAGCGAGTTCAGTTCATAATAATAATATGTTTTGGTAAACCTACTGATGTTTTTAAATTAAATCGTAGCTTGTTAACTTCATAAGCAGAGAAAAACTATACCAACCAACTTACCAACCTAATACCAACCAACCAACCAACCTACTAACTTAATATCTCATCGTTATAATATCCATATAACTTTGTAACTATTTCATTTTCCTACAAGTAATTAATTTTGTAAAAATAAAAAAAACCCTCAACGCAATGAAACGGCTGAACCGATTTTGATCAAACATAGCTAAGAACACTCCCGACACATTCAACTTTCAAACAAAAAATAAAAAAACCTTTCATCCGTTCGGGAGCTACGATGCCACAAACATACACACACACAACCACACACACACACGCGCACAAACACCTCAAACTTATAACACCCCGTCGTTTTTCCGTCGGGGTTTAAAAATACCTACATGCCTTCGATCTTTTTTTTTTATACTACTTGAATGACGGAACAAGCGGATGACCCACCTGATGTTAAGCGGTAACCTCTGCCTATGAACAGTGCATTACCTCACAGGTCACGTCCACCTAGGACGCGCCCTATGTGGCATTGCACTGCGCTCGCCACCCTGAGACATAAAGCTCCGACCCTATGTTACGGCCTCTTCTAGCTATTTTGTGCGTTACGAAGTAACTAATACATAATCTGTGCTACAATGCTGACTACCTACCTGAATAACAGAAGGTTATTTTTTTTTTATTAGAAATGTCGACCACCCTTTCGATTCTCATCACTCCGCGCCAGACAGCGACAGAGTTACGCGTTAGAAGAGTGAGCAAATGTTTAGGTGAATATCGCGATAGGCATTGAGCGCTAATGCGAGCTGAATTGCACTTTGCTGCGTCCCAGCAAGAGTCGCTATTTATATTTTTTTTTCGCTAAGTGCGTCTTCTGTACTTGTACTAATATTTATTCTGTGGCTTGGGGCAAGATAATGTTGTGTGAAATGTCTTTTTTTAATTAAATATTTAGCACTAAGATAAGTCTTTCGCAAGTCGCAACCTAAAGCCAAGCAGAAAATCCGGTGGACCGCGAAGTTTCGTCGGCTGAAGGCGTGAAAGGTCGAGTCTCCGAAAATTACCGGAGGGGAAGGGATATTAGTTCCGTGTCTGTGTGTTGTGGTACATGGTACTCATAGTTCCTGATACCCACAACACACGGGATCTTAGTGTGGTATCAGGACCATGTATGGGCTTTTGGGTAATATGTTATCTTATGTTATATGTTCTGTGTTTTGAGCATGCGGGACATTTTGCGAAAGGGACATTCCCGTCCGAGTCCTTACCTTCTGCTTTAGTGTTATTCTCCGACATAAATAGTTTCTGCTTTTGTGTCGTTTTGATTCAGAAGGTTAATTGTTAACAGGTTTTTTTTTTGTTGCAGACTGTAGGAGAAAAAGATGAGAACAGTTTCATCGAGAATAAGTTTAGTCCACAGCCAGGTAAGTTATAATTCACCAAGCGAGAGAAGCATCCTTTGCTACTGGCAAAATTTGCTTCATCTATCCGGATTTATAGGTGGGATAAAACGCAAAATTACCAATCTTAGATTCAATTTTTAACTGACTAAATCAAGTACATACAATATTAAAATTAAAAATATGCACGGATACTACATTATAATACCGAGGGATCACCTAGACATCAACAGAATAGGACAAAAAATTCTCACTACAAAAAAATCACAAAATTACCTCTAACTTTTGGATAGATTCGATTGTTTGTCAATATGGGGTCAAAAATTATTGGGTAAAAAATTGGATAAAAAAGATTAAAATAATAAAACGGATGGTTCATCCATTGGGTTTTTTAAAATTATCTATATTTCACGAGATATTAAATAAAAACCGCTTTTAGAGCGGCACGTGGCGTTTTTTTTGTATGAAGATATCTGCCTGGCGGTGGCGCAGTCTTAATGTTGGTACTCGCGTACAGATCGTACTTTTAAACTAATCTTGACAAAACTTGATATACTGGTTTAAAATTTCAAAGATTTTTTCATCTCTGAAATTTTTGATTGGAGGGGTATTTCTTAATGTTGGTACATTGGAGGGGTATTTCTTAATGTTGGTCCATTGGAGGGGTATTTCTTAATGTTGATACATTGGAGGGGTATTTCTTAATGTTGGTACATTGGAGGGGTATTTCTTAATGTTGGTCCATTGGAGGGGTATTTCTTAATGTTGATACATTGGAGGGGTATTTCTTAATGTTGGTACATTGGAGGGGTATTTCTTAATGTTGGTACATTGGAGGGGTATTTCTTAATGTTGGTCCATTGGAGGGGTATTTCTTAATGTTGATACATTGGAGGGGTATTTCTTAATGTTGGTACATTGGAGGGGTATTTCTTAATGTTGGTACGTGGGAGGGGTATTTCTTAATGTACAAAACATTGGAGGGATATTTCTTCCAAAAATGGGGGCGAGGTTTGCCGTGGAGCCATTTACCGGTCGATTTTAATAATATTTGGCAGAAACATTCGATAGTCACTCAAAACTAAACAAGGATCCCGAATATGAGCAAAATTGGTCTAGAGTTTGTCTAGATAGCCCACTAGGCGAAGTCTGAAACCGAGTGAGTTATCGAAATGTTTTGTTAGGAGATAAAGGCTTTATTTATGTTGACGAGAAGTGCGATAATAGAACCTGGATGCTGGTATGAGATTGAACAGATCCTCAGAATACTCCCCATTATAGAGCCGATATAACACACGACCGAGCCGATGTCTCGGCGTAGGCTCAGCGGCTCTAGTGAACTGGAGAGCTTGGGGTCGTTGACGATTCTAACGGCTCTTCTCTGTAGGGAGTCAAAGCGAAGCAGCTGGTACTTAGGGGCCCCGTGCCATAAATGAGAACAGTATTCCATGTGCGGCTGAACTTGTGCTTTGTAAAGTAGTAAGCGCTGAGTTGGCGTGAAATACTGTTTGCACGATTAAGCACCCCAAGGTTTTTAGAAGTTAGAGCTGCCTTCACTTCTAAAGTGACTCCCATATTGGACCTCATTAGAAATTTTGACTCCAAAAATCCCTATGCAGAAGTGGAAAGGGGAATGCCCTGAAACTGCGGCGCGATGTTAAAAGGATCTTTTTTTCCCATTTTTGCAATTGAAGCTAACATATCTGTAGGTTTATATGTTTTGGGTAGTAAAACCGTATTGCTCGCCGTAATTCAAGTATTGTTTAGATAAGAATCAGAAAACATTCTGTTCCCATCCAGTTACAGACACGACAACGTCCACAACAGTGTGATACATTTGTGTCAGTAATACGTGGCGTGAGAGGCACAACCAAGTATAATAAAACTTTAACTTCGAACGGTATCAATCACTTTTATTACATAAATTCTCTTTTATTACAAGTCCTTGCAAGGTGTTTACAAGTCAATATTCCAAAAAAGTGTGTCAAGAAATCCGGCTAGCTCCCCGAGCTCGACGTATTTCCCCACCTCTCCATAAAAACCACGAAGATATACATCACAGCCCTCGTAATTGGTCGGTGAAGTCAGAAAGGCAACCTTTAATATTGTACGCTGCTTCCTGTGACGTTTATACATTCAATTTAATAATTTTACTTTATATTGAGCCATGTAAAATAACAGTAATTAATAAGAACACTTTAAAATACAAACAATAAATTAAAATCATGACAAGGCAGCATTCAATATCTTTAAGTTGCTTCCGACGACGTTTATACATACAAAGAGATTCCTTTTTATTGCTATGGTCTTGTAAAATTGACAGAAAATAACATAAAATACTTCTAAATTAAGAATAACTAATAAAAATCATGACATTCGGCCATCAGACAACGTGCTGCCTCCTGGCGCACGTGCTCGTAAAGTAATTGCAACAACTTTTTACAATAAACAACATTACCTACTACATAATTATATTTAACATTATAATCGAGCTTGAAGTAACAAAAAGAAAATGTTATACCTTCTTACTTTCTTCTTTTGATAATACAATTGATCATGAAATCATATTACTTAGATTGATATCTTAAATAGTACAAGAATATTCGTGTACTTTATGATAATAACGCATATCAATCATGACATTCATTTCCAAAATATATAAATACAAGTCATGTTTTATGTAGTACTTATGTTTTCCCCGTCTTCTTGTAAATCAGCATTTGTGTTTTGCATTTGCATTTTTTTGTTTTGTTTTAGTAAACGTTATGAACGTCTTCAACAACCAAAACCTCTATTGTTGATTCGACGTCATCAACTTCGGTAGAAACACGTCAAATATAAAAATACAGAACAAAATAAAGGAGAAAAAAATTATATAGAAGGCTTGTACGACCGAATGGAATGGAGGTGGCGGCACTGCGTCATTGTTTACATCGGCTCCGCGAAATTTTATTACGGAAAAATATAAACTTAGTGATTATAAGTGGCAAATCATAGCTAATAGGTGTGATAATCTGTGAAGTACCGGTACAAACGTTATTCCGGCGATCTATTGAGAATTGTGTTCAGAAAGTGCAAGTGAATTGTGCACTAGTGTTTTTCTTTATAAAATTGGAGAAAAACCCAAAGACGGCTGAATAAATGTGAGTAGTAGAATAAAAAGATTGCACTACACATCACAGACGAGCACTAATAAGACATTCACGAAAGATATTACGACTCTAACATTTTCGTAATAACAAACAAAAAGAAATCCGTTACATCGCACATCACAGTGACTCATATAGCAACACTTCAAACTCATCATATCAGCTGACCAACCAGCTGCGCATAGCAGCTACACTATCTAGCGATACCGCTACGAACTAACTCGACTAACACCACACTCTGATCTACACTCAACACGAGCCAGAGGAGCGGCGCTCGCGCCGTATAACCAAAGATGTCTAAAGGCTCAGGTAAAGCTGCCACTGATGGCCGGAAGATGGCAGTACTCGTCACTTGCTACAAATGCAAAAAAACTGTGAATACAAAAAATACGATTCTTTGCTCAGAATGTGATCATACATTTGATTTTGAATGTGGTGGTCTACCTGTAAAAGTATACCGTTTGATGGAACCTGAATCGAGGGAAAAATGGAGATGCAAGGTTTGTGTACAAAAACCTAACGTGAGAATTACTAGTAAAGATGCCAGTAATATTACGAGCAGAAAAAAACTTAGCTCCCCTAACCGAAATGACAGCTGTGATTCTATTCGATTTTCTACTCCTGCTAGTGATCTCTCGCAAATGGGCGATACACAAATTCTGTCGATGTTAAATACGACCTGTGACTCACCGTTACCCCACTCTAGAAGCGTAGATAATACTCTGTCCGATACTAACTCTGTTCAGGAAATGAAGGAGAATATCAATATGCTAACATCTCAGCTGGCTAGCACTCAAATAGAGCTGGAGAACACAATACTCGAAAATAATGACCTACATAGACAAAACAATAAACTGACAAGACAAAACGATCTTTTAAAAACATTTTGCCAGAGACCTCTACCAGAAATAAAAAAAATTGACAACAATACGACGAAGAAAATAAGAAGTTGCTCAGCACAGTTTCAAGAGACCAGAAGAACGCTGTTCGCCTCCCCTGGACCTCAATCACAGTCAAAAAATGGCCCAAAAACTGATGAATATTCGGCTTTCCAATCGCTACAATCAAGGATAACCGAATTGAGTAACAAACTCCAAAATGCTGAAAGGGAAATATTATACTTGAGAAATAAAATCTTGGATTCGCAAAATGATAGTCAGAAATGTAAACCAAAAAATACAATAGCATCGACGCTAAAACTAGTAGGAAAAATGACATCAAAAGAAAAAATTCTTAAACCAAAACAATATATAAAAGTATGTCTTCTTAGTACAAATAAAGTGAATAATACCCTGGCTCTTGCTAACAACTGTCTTGGCCAAAATACAAAAATATGCCATTTTTTTAAACCTGGCAGCCCAATAAGCGGACTACTGGATGGTATCACTATAAAACTGGCAGACTACACGAAGAATGACTTCTGCATAATCCTAATCGGAGAAGAAGAGTTCAGCTCGACCAATGACTACTTTAATACAATAACACTCATGAGGGAAACACTAAGTAAGATTGAACATACTAACTTAATTATATGTCTACCTACATATAAATATGGTGAGCTGAGAGATATGTACAACTGGAGGATAGAGAACTTCAACAACCTGCTCTACCTCGACATTACTACACATGAGCATGCGTATCTATTCGACTCGAATGAAAACTTAAGATATGATTACACTATGTTTAACAGGCACTCGGGAAAAATAAATAACTTAGGAATGCGATCGATTCTCAAGAATTTGGGAAATTACATGAATACTTTTCAGAAACACCATGTAACTGGTCTAAATCAACTGCAATTTACCCCTGATGACAAGGAGTATTCCACGTTTTTTCGAGACTAAACATCTACATATAATGCATCAAAATATAGCAGGTCTGCTCAGTAAGAGCGACACGCTAATAATATATTTACAAGAACTCATCGATCGAAAAATTCACATTGATGTCTTATGCATCACTGAACATTTTATGAAGCAGGGATCCGAACCATTCCTAGATATAGATAACTACTCCCTAGCTACATGCTTTTGTAGATGTGATAGTAAAAGGGGCGGGGCATGTATATTAGTAAGTAAAAAACACAATTGGAAAGAAATATTAGAGATTAAAAAGTTATCTGTAACTAATGTATTTGAATGTTGTGCTGTTCAGTTAACTGATTATAAAATTGTAATAATATGTATTTATAGAGTTCCTAAGCATAGTAATTTAAATATTTTCTTCAATAAATTGGAAAAATTGCTAATATATGTAACAAACTTAAATATAAATAATATTATAATAACCGGCGATTTTAACATAGATATTCTAAAAAGCAACAATATTACACGAGAGTTTGAATGCTTATTATTAAATTATAACCTGAAACTAGCGTTAAAACCGCCAACTCGTTTGATCAGCAAATCTTGTATTGTTAACATCGCGCATAACTACAAAACGACTTGTAAGACTGAAGTGTTAGAACTTGGCCTATCCGATCATACAGCACAAATTATTAAACTCCCAGCTAAAAAAATCCTTAAACTTACATATTGGCGTAAGGAAGTTCGAGATTATAACACAGATAATATAAAAAAGTTCAAGTTATGTTTAGAAGGTCTCTCATTTTCTTACATGTACGGCGCCCAAAGCTCCTCTGTAGCATACCGGGAGTTTATCGAAACATTTATGTTGTTTTATGAGTTATGCTTCCCGAAAAAGTATATATTAATTAAAGTATTTAGACAACCGAAATGGGTATCACGCGGTATTCGAAGTTGTAGTAAACGAAAAAGAAATCTTCTTTGGAATTACAGGTCTAAGCTGAGAAAATCCAATAGATTAATATATATTAATTATACAAAAAGGTTTAAAAAAAATATTTCACTTACAAAACAAGCCCAAAATAACCACAGAATATTGACATCAAACAACAAATCTAAAACAACTTGGCAACTTATCAATAAATGTCGACCTAATATACCGAAAGACCCTATAACAAAAATAAAGCATAATAATATAGACATAACAAATCCACAAGATATTGCAAATATCTTTAACGATTACTTTATAGATAAGGTAAAACCGATACCAGGGATAGGTAAGAACGTGACAGCGAACATTAATAGGCAAGAAAAATCCATGTTCTTAGCACCCTGTCTACCACAACATGTTTATAAAATAATAAAAACTGAAAAATACTAACAGTTCAGGATTTGATGGTGTTAATACTAAAATAATTAAAACAGTTAATGAAGTTATAAGCCCTCATCTTAGTTACTTAATAAATCTTAGTATAGAAACAGGGCAATACCCAGATGACCTAAAAACAACGATAGTCAAACCAGTTTTTAAAAAAGATAACAGAGAACTGATGGAGTTTTATAGGCCCATTGCTCTCATTTCCATGTTTTCAAATATATTTGAAAAATATTACTACGCCGAAATAAACACATACTTTGAAAAAAACAATATTCTGTTTGAAGAGCAAAAAGGTTTTCGTGAAAAGAAAACAATAAACATGGCTATCTATGACTTCTTTTACCATGTAATTTCTAAAGTTGACACGAAAACTCCTATCTGTAGTATATTTTGTGACATGACACAGGCTTTTGACTATGTGGATCATAATATCCTACTAATAAAACTTGAAAGTTACGGAATTAGAGGAAACGTGTTAGACTTACTTAAATCCTATCTTAGTGACAGAAAGCAAATCACAGATATATCGAGAATAGAGACTAAAACCAAACTTGAAGTTATACACAAATCAAAAATACGATTTGCTAAATACGGCGTACCACAAGGCAGTGTGCTGGGTCCGCTGCTATTTATTATATATATTAATGATCTGCCAAGAGCAACAACTAATCATATGACATTATTTGCTGATGATAGCACAATAACAATTTCTTGCAATGACATTAATTCTTATGAAACCGACGTAAATAAATCAATTGAATCAGTTATAAAATGGCTTGATAATAATAATTTAAAAATTAATTTAAGTAAGACTATGATTATGCATTTTGACCAAAGATCCCTAAACCCATCTGACATGAATATAAAATTTAATAATAATATAATTAATCAAGTGGATACTGCACGATTCTTAGGACTAATCATTGACAAAAAACTCAATTGGAAAACACATTTGGAAGGTCTAAGTAAACGTGTTAGTAGTCTAGCATTTGCCCTGCATAAACTATCATCAACAGTTAATACAGATGCCTTATTGAATGCATATTACGGTATGGTAGAGCCTGTCCTACGATATGGATTAATATTTTGGGGCAACTCTACCAATAAAGATATTATTTTTAGGCTGCAAAAAAGATGTTTAAGAGCCATGTATAGAATAAAAATCACTGATAGCTGTAGACCATTATTTTCAAAGCACAAAATTCTGACACTTCCGTCCCTCTACATATTAGAAGTAGCTCTATTTGTAAAAAACAATCCCCATCTGTTCCCCCGGCTATCTGATTTTGTTAGTCGAAACAGGCGAGATAATACTAGGTTAAGAACACTACCTGTAAAAACAGCACTAATGCAGAAAAGTATTGTTGGTGTTGCTACCAAAATCTATAATAAATTACCTAGACTATATAGAGATATGAATGTACAATTGTTTAAATTAAAACTTAAAAAAATGTTAAATACAAAGTGTTATTATAGTCTTGACGAATTTTTAAATGATAAATTATAATTAATTGTTAAATTTTTGCATGTTTAGATTATACGCATGCCACCTCTCTACCTAATTTGCATACCGTAACCGGTCAAGCATGTTGTTTCACTATTATACTTTTGTCATCTTTTTTACACATGTTTTCTGCAAATAAATATCTTTGAATCTTTGAATCTTTGAAATTTTACCAAATCCCGTCACAGTTGAAACGCGATCTAAATTTTTGGGCAGCGACGTGACTCATCTTCAGTCTTGCGCAAAAGTGGGCACTCGATCCCAAAATCTTTATAAGTTTCAAATTGGTCAAAGTCAAAGTCAAAAAGTATTTTATTCATTGAAATCACAAGGATCATTTTGAATCGTCTTAAAAAGTAAATTTACATTTACTCCTGTTCCAACGCAAAGAGACCTAGAAGAATCAGGCAACAAACACGGTCTGTTTTATTTTTATTTTATGATCCTTCTTACTACTAGGTGGGGAGCACCTGTGTGGTGCCTCGAGAACAAGTGGAAGCTGATTCAAAGAAAAAAGGAAAACCAACTTAAAAGCCTTACTTAGGCAGTAAAAAGTAAGATTATAGAGAGAATCAGCAAAAGTTCAGAAGGCAGCACACTCTACGCTTGATATACTCATAAATAACACATCAATAATACATTATATGTAGGTACAGACATTGCAAATTGTCAAATTAGGTGTCGAGGGGCAGAGCGACATCAGGCCACGTGGCTTTATCATTAACATAGTCATGTAGTGTGTAAAAAGCTTTTTTAATTAAATTATTTTTTATGTAGGATTTAAATCTTCGAATCGAAAGTTTAGAAGCACTTTCTGGAAGGTTATTATAGAACCGAACAGAATTCCCCATAAAAGACCCACTTACTTTTTTAAATCTAAATTTGGAAATATTCAGTTTATTTTTATTTCTCGTGTTAAAACAATGCACGTCACTTTTTTTTCATAAACCTATGTGTTTATGTGTATATAATAAGGTTTCGTAGATGTATTGCGATATTACCGTGAGAATGTTAATTTCCTTAAAAAGCTCCCTCAAGGAGTCACGTGGCTTCATTTTATAAATGGCACGTATTGCCCGTTTTTGTAAAACAAATATTGCTTGGATGTCTGCTGCTGTCCCCCACAGTATAATGAAATATGACATAACACTATGGAAGTAGCCAAAATAAACTAGCCTAGCTGTAGCTTCATCAGTAAGCTGCCTTATCGTACGAACTGCATATGCAGCGGAGCTAAGTCTACCCGCAAGTGCCTCAATGTGTGGTTCCCACTGCAAACTTGTCGTCGGGACGCTCGAGGTCCCTATGCGACGGGTCAGGTCAGTGGCCCCATCGCCTGCCACTTCGGCCGCAGAGAATAGGGAGAGCGGCGCACCTCAATACCGACACTCCTCTTCCACTGCGGCCCCACCGCGTCCGCCATCAAACGGTGGCGACCCCGCCAAGGCCGCGGCAGGTAGGGAGAGCGGCTCACCGCAATACCGGCACTCCTCTCCCGCCGCGGCCTCCATCCCTCAGCAGCAGTGCTGCCCATACACCACCGCGGCCCACCTCAGTTGCGATGCTGCCCATACAGCACCGCAACCTACTAGTACCGCTCCGTTCAGGGCTTGGAGGCAAAGCCCAGAGGAGCGGTCCACCTCGGGTCCCTCTTCGCTTCACCGTGGGTGACCAAGCCACGGTTACTAAGCCCCCCCGCCACGGCAAGGCGGGAACCCTCGGGGGGGGGATGTTAGACAGAACCTACACTAAGTCGAGTCAACTTGTGTTGTAGGTTCTGCTTACCTTCCAGGGACTTAGTATTATGTAGCCATAACTATTAAAATACCTTACTTTATTAAATGATGATCAAACAAACAAAAAAAAATCTAATCAAAAACAAATTAAATTCATGAATTTTGAACTTTTTGGCTACATTTGAATAACAAATAAATAATTATTAACCATAATAACATTTAATAACAATTATTTAGTTGATTGAAATTAAATCAATCAATCACACAACTTATGAATGAATGGGTGAGATGATTGAGTGTCTCACCATTTACTTTAATATTAGTTGGGTAATGTTTTACATTTGGCAAAGTGAATTTAATGCATTTTTTTTTTAGCATTAAGCAACAGATTATTTTATTGAACCAATCAAGAACTCGCGATAGTGATTCATTTACATCATCGTAATTAGCTTTTGACCTATCAACTTTGAAAATTAAAGACGTATCGTCAGCAAATAAAACTATATAAAATATAAATAAATACGAAAAAAATATAAACATGTATTATATTTTATTATATTATTTTATTATTTATATTTATTCAATCGCAAATATTTGTGCGATCGCAGATATTTGTTCAGGGTGTTCTGGGTATTTTCTACGTATAATAAAAAAATATCTATCTATGTAATATATTGTATTAAGTATATCAGTTATCTAGTACCCATAACACAAGCTCTGCTTAGCTTGGGGCTAGATAGTGTTGTATAAACTGTCCAGCATTATTTATTTATTTATTTTATATCACAAATGTCTTTTTAAAAAAAAAAAGGAGATCGTAAATGTATAATAAAAATAGAAAAGGGCCTATATTGAACCCTGGGGCACTCCTTTGTCAATAGACGATGCCGAAGACCTTTCACCGCCAACGTCAACTTATTGTACTCTATTTGATAAGTAAGAATTTACAAGTTTAATCACCTGATTTTGGATGCCATAATGTTTTAACATCAAAATTAGAGTATCATGACTCACTCAGTCGAATGCTTTGGATAGGTCGCAGAATACTCCGATCGTGTCTTACAAGTTTTCCCATGCTTGAAATATGTATTTCAAAAGCATGGTACCAGCAACAGCTGTTGATCGACCCTTGGTAATACCAAATTGATGACTATGAAGTAGTCTGTGGAGGTTAAAGTGTGACAATAATTGAGTAAGAATAAGTTTTTCAAAGATTATACTTAACGCGGGCAGTATTTAAATCGGCCTATAGTTAGCTGGATCTTTTGCATTTCCGGAATTAATTTACTGTGTTTCATAAGATCTGGAAAGATTCCGTCGTCAACACATCTATTAAAAATGTAGGCTAAGCATGAAGCAATATCAATAATTATAATACCTAACACCATTGTGGATATTCCCCAAAGATCTTCAGTATTTTTAATATTAAGTGATTTAAATGTCTTAACAATACTATCGGCATCTACGTATCTAAAACTAAACGCCACCTCACATTAAGCAACACTTAATTCCAATAAGTAGATGTAGATACTCCAGAGGCAGATGATTGTAATGACTGGGTTACAATAACAGGTATACTAGAGAAAAAATTGTCAAAGGCATTCACGACATCAATAGTTTTTGTCAATATTGTATTGTTTATCTTTAATTTGATCTGCTTCTTGGGGGGCTTAGATTTACCTGTTTCATTATTAATTAATTTCCAAGTTGTCTTTATTTCATTAGATGATTTTTCTATTTTGTTTCTCAAATGTATTGATTTTGCTGCACGACAAACTTTTAAAAAGTATTTGAATAGTTCTTTATATACAAAATAAACTTTGGGTCATGGTCATAAGCCGTTACAGTTTTTAAACAACCTCATCATTGCTCCGATTATATAAATATATTTCCAGAGTTATCTTTCAAGTATCATTTTCAGCCCGACTTGATTTACGGGTCATTTATCACTCTCATGTCCTAACATATTGCAGCGATTGCAACGTAGTATAGGTTTCGAGCACTTGTGATGAGTGTGTCCCTTGGTATGGCAATTATAGCACACAGGGTTATATTGTGCGTGAGTGTAGTTACTGATGGTGTTTGGATTCGGATTACCAGAGTTGGTAGATTTTTGAATATTATGATCTCTAAACCTATTGTTGATGAATGGTTGTGGTTTTTGAACAGAGAAAGGGAAGCAAATCTTCGGGTTCCTTACTTATCAAAGCCTGTGCCCCTGTTCTAATTGATCGATCGTTAATGTCATGAATAATATAGTCAACTACCTTTTTCTCTTTGATTTCACATCTGTTTAGTAACGTTTATTTATCGTAAAAGTATTCACGAAGGTTTTCTTCACTCCAAGAAGTGCGGCCAAGCATGTCAGTAAAAAGCTGTCCGTAATTTTCCTCTGCAGGAAACGCCTTCCGGAGCTTAGTCTGCCACTCGTCCCAACTAAACACAACCGTCGGCAAGGCCTCAAACCATTTCTTGGCTAACCTTACTAGTTTTTGAAGGGAAAAATGGCCAATCTGTTTTTCGTTCCAATCATAAATTGTGGCGCATTCATTTACCTTTAGCAGCCAGCATTCCACGGTTTGAGTCCTATTCGATGGGTCAAATCTGGGACAACATTGTTTAAGTTATTGTTGCCTAAAGATCTAGTACTATTACACGAGTCGTTTCTCCCACGGTTTGAGTCCTATTCGATGGGTCAAATCTGGGACAACATTGTTTAAGTTATTGTTGCCTAAAGATCTAGTACTATTACACGAGTCGTTTCTCCCACGGTTTGAGTCCTATTCGATGGGTCAAATCTGGGACAACATTGTTTAAGTTATTGTTGCCTAAAGATCTAGTACTATTACACGAGTCGTTTCTCCCACGGTTTGAGTCCTATTCGATGGGTCAAATCTGGGACAACATTGTTTAAGTTATTGTTGCCTAAAGATCTAGTACTATTACACGAGTCGTTTCTCCCACGGTTTGAGTCCTATTCGATGGGTCAAATCTGGGACAACATTGTTTAAGTTATTGTTGCCTAAAGATCTAGTACTATTACACGAGTCGTTTCTCCCACGGTTTGAGTCCTATTCGATGGGTCAAATCTGGGACAACATTGTTTAAGTTATTGTTGCCTAAAGATCTAGTACTATTACACGAGTCGTTTCTCCCACAGTTTGAGTCCTATTCGATGGGTCAAATCTGGGACAACATTGTTTAAGTTATTGTTGCCTAAAGATCTAGTACTATTACACGAGTCGTTTCTCCCACGGTTTGAGTCCTATTCGATGGGTCAAATCTGGGACAACATTGTTTAAGTTATTGTTGCCTAAAGATCTAGTACTATTACACGAGTCGTTTCTCCCACGGTTTGAGTCCTATTCGATAGGTCAAATCTGGGACAACATTGTTTAAGTTATTGTTGCCTAAAGATCTAGTACTATTACACGAGACGTTTCTCAAAACTTTCAGTTACTTTAACAATTCCCTACTTGTAATTTTACTAGAGGTCTTGCGCGTCTTAGCTAGCACGGCTTCATCATTGGAGGTGGAAGAGGATGGTTTCTTCCTCTTAGAGTTTTTCTTCCGCTTTCGTATCCTGGGTGGTGTGTCAGGCCCCGTCTGACCAACATCATCATCCGACGACATGGTCGCTTTTACGGGTTATGTCGACGCAATGTTTTGACATTGCGTCGACATAACCCGTCCATCATACACTTAATTTACGTCCGGACGCGTTGTACTTGGAAATTAAAACAAACTTATTTCAAAATCGATTAAGAAATAATAGGTAAAATACTATAATTTAGTAGTAATAGGTCCTGCATGATAGAGTGTCAAACAAACATTAAAATATGAAACATCTAATCACCCCAATTTTTGTATTCATATAATTAGTAGAAAGTATGGTAAAGGTTTTGTGTATGGTATTAATTATATCGAAAAATAATGCTCACCTCAACTTTCGTGATAATTTATAATATTTAGAAATTGGATAATCAATAAATTCATGGCTAATATACAAGAACCTAATGACCTGGCCACCAACTTTATGGCTTCTTAACAACTAGCAGTAAAGTTATCAGATTAACTCGCAAAAATATCAAATAAACTGAACACAGTTGGCGATGCCTAAACTCCCTATGTTGACTTTGGGGTTACCGAGTACATTCACTCAACTAGGAACTCAGTCGTTTTTTTTTTACTATGGGTGGCCCCCATAGTCATTAGCGTTAAATAAATTGTATACACACTTAAACTGGACAAAAGTCACGTACCATGTGGCTTCCCAGTAACCAATAATGAAATCCACTCAAATACTCAAACTAGTAAAGACACACTTCTTGTACCTAAATCCCTACATTCCCTACATCCCTAAATTCCTACCTTACATGATTAAAAAGGAAACTGGTATTGAAATCGTCATGTTTGCTGATGATACTTCAATATTATTCAAAGTAAGGAGAAAAGAAATATGCTTTAATAATCTAAATAATGTGTTAGACTCGCTCAACAATTGGTTTGCAATAAATAATCTTGTATTGAATCCCGATAAAACGAAATTGTTAAGGTTTTCACCCCCGAACGTCAAAAATAGTTGTCCCAACGTTAAGATCGGTGGAAAAAACTTAGAATTGACACACTCCACGGTATTTCTGGGTGTAAATGTGGACTCAAAGCTACAGTGGGATCCTCACATAAATGCTCTAAGCGAAAAACTAAGCTCAGCCATCCACGCGGTTAGACAAATAAGGAAGCTAACGGACATATATAACGCCAGGTTAGTATACTATGGGTACTTTCATAGTATCATGTCCTATGGTTTATTGCTTTGGGGTGCTGCGGCTAACATTAAATCTATTTTTATACTACAAAAACGAGCGGTAAGAGCAATTTATAGTTTAAGCCCGAGAACATCTTTAAGAAATATATTTAAGGACGTTAATATAATAACCTTGCCCTCATTGTACATTTACGAATGTATTATGTACACGCGCAAAAATATACATCAATTCAAGAAAAACTGCGAATTGCATGCAGTTAACACTAGAAATAAATATAAACTTAGGTTCCCTAAATGTAGACTTCAAAAATGTAACAAATCTTTTCTCAGAAATTGTATACGATTTTACAATAAAGTCCCGGCTGAAATACTAGAATTGAATGAGAAACAATTCAAGAAATGTATCAAGACTTGTTTAACCAGATCTGCATATTATAAGTGTTGTGACTACACAAGTGATAAAGATGTTTGGGCATTGTCCGTCTCTGCGATCAAAAAGCACAACAGTTGTAATTAATTAATTATTTGACCTTTTGATGAGATGTTGGTTGTGACATTCTATTTAAATTGTTGTATGCTGTAACTGTTGTCACTGTCTATTGTATATTATTTTTGTTTTTATGTAGTTTATAACAAGGCCCCTTTACAGCCGATATTTTATTTTATCTTGTATTATATTTTATGGTAGAAATCCAATTTGTTAACATGGCAACAATATGTTGCCGGTGTTTGATTTGATGGCTTGGCTAATTAATTTACTCTTTGCTTATACTAATTGTAACTGATCGTTTCTTTTGTTATTTTGCTTGTCTATGTACGTGATATTATTATAAAATTGTAAGGACTTATTAAATGTACTAACAAAATGACAAGGCCTATGTACAGCCGCTAATGTGATGTTCTAAATGACTTACCTTATAATTTGACAAAGCCTCTATACAGCTGCATCTTTATAGTGTACCAAACTGTTTGTTTTTTAATTGAATGCTTGTAAATTGACGTGACTAAGTGTTCCCTGTGATCTTATGGTATTAATAAATATATGAAATATGAAATATGAAATACAGCGACTATGAGGCTACGGAGTTCGCTCACTCAACTAGAAGCTTACATAGCCGGCTTTTTACCCGGCTATGTGGCCTCCCAGTCATTAGCGGTAAATAAAATGTACACACGTTTAAACTGGAAAAAAGAAGTCACGTAGTCGGTACCTAGATTAAATCCTAAATAAACCATGTGGCTCCCCAGCAACCAGTAGTGAAATCCACATAAATACTCAAACTGGTAAAGCCATCGGACTTGTAGGTACCTAAATCCCTATGACGACTATGAGGCTACGGAGTACGCTTACTCAACTAGAAGCTTTCATAGTCGGCTTTTACCCGACGACGTGGCCTTCCAGTCACTAACAGTAATTTGCATTTAACTTCACACTCAACTGGACAAAGGTCACGCAGTCTCGGTGCCTAACTTTAATCCTAAAGCGACTATGTAACTCCACCAGTAGTGAAACCAAGTACACACTCAAACCGGTTAAGTCACATAGACGGTAGGTACCTAAACCTTATGCGCGACTACGAGGCTACGGAGTACGCTCACTCAACTAGAAGCTTTCATAGTCGGCTTTTGCCTGACTACGTGGCCTTCCAGTCACTAACGGTAATTTGGATTTACCTTCACATTCAACTGGACAAAGGTCACGCAGTCTCGGTGCCTACCTTTAACTCTAACGCGACTATGTGACCTCACCAGTAGTGAAACCAAGTACACACTCAAACTGGTTGAGTCACATAGACGGTAGGTACCTAAACCCTATGCGCGGCTATGAAGTACCGGAGTACGCTCACTCAACTAGGAACTAACATAGCCGGCTTTTAACCAGCTACGAGTCCTCCCAGTTACCAACCGTAGAGTAACTACAACCGGGCAAAAGCCACGTAGCTGGTGTTTAACTCCGTCCCTAGTCGAAACTACAAGTAGGATAAATCGATTCGAATCTAAGTCATCGTTTTTAGGGTTCCGTAGTCAAAGACAAGGAACCCTTATAGATTCGTCATGTCTGTCTGTCTGTCCGTGTATGTCACAGCCTTTTTTTTCCGAAACTATATGAGCTATACTGTTGAAACTTGGTAGGTAGATGTATTCTGTGAACCGCATTAAGTTTTTTATACAAAATAAAAAAAAAAACAATTATTTTTGGGCCCCATACTTAGAACTGAAACTCAAAAAATATTTTTTCATCAAAACTATATGTGTGGGGTATCTATGGATAGGTCTTCAAAAATGATGTTGAGGTTTTGAATATATTTTTTTTGTAAACTGAATAGTTTGCGCGAGAGACGCTTCCAAAGTGGTAAAAAGTGTGTGTCCCCCCACCCGTAACTTCTAAAATAAGAGAATGATAAAACTAAAAAAAAAATATCATGTACATAACCATGTAAACTTTCACTCAAAGTTGGTTTGAACGAGATCTAGTAAGTAGTTTTTTATTTTTGGTGTTCCCCATACTTAGAACTGAAACTCAAATTTTTTTTTTCATCAATCCTGTACAAGTGGGGTATCTATGGATAGGTCTTCAAAAATGATATTGAGGTTTCTAATATCATTTTTTTTTCTAAACTGAATAGTTTGCGCTAGAGACACTTCCAAAGTGGTAAAAAGTGTGTCCCCTCCCCCATAACTTCTAAAATAAGAGAATGATAAAACTAAAAAAAATATTTAATGTACATTACCATGTAAACTTTCACTCAAATTGGTTTGAACGAGATCTAGTAAGTAGTTTTTTTTAATACGTAATTAATCGTAATCCATCCAAGAACTTTTATATTATTATTATTATTATTTATTTATTTATTAAGAAACAAGTACAACACCATAACAGAAATCCAAAGCGATGTTGCATGCACACAATTATATAACAATAAAAAATAAAAACAACCAAGCTTAGAATAAGTAGGTAACGCCTACCGAGGATAGACATACAATAATAACTAACACTAACTACTTGCATTAAATATTCTCTAAAACAAGCTGCGCCATTTCCATGAGCTTCGGCAAGCAATGACAAAAAATGACAACATTGTTCTCGGAGAGAATATTAACTAAACGGATGGCGTGTGACATTGGGGCAAATTTGAGCAAGTTAGTTCTAGATGTTGGCTGACTGAGCATAGCGGGGCGGCGGCGCGCGCCTACGTACTCGTCGGGCGCGAGCAGCCGCAGCGCCGCGAGCACCTCCTCGTGATGCACGAGCCCGCGCAACACTCGCACCACGTACTTGACCAGCGCCACATCCCTCCTCACCGACAGACGACAGTACCCGACCATACCCAATACGAACAAACTCGGGTACATCAGAGGGTAGTAAGGGTATACCCCGTACTCCTTCAGGTACAAAAAGCGTGCAAACTTATTTTGTATTTTCTCAATCATTAGCCTGTACTTGGCTTCGTGGGGATTCCATATTAAGGCATTCGTTTCTAAATGGCTCCGCACCAATGCATTGTACAGAGTCTTTAGAATAAAAGTATTCCTGAAGTTCGTACTTTGCCTCAGAATAAAACCCATACTTCTAAAGGACTTGGCGCATACGTTAATGATGTATTGGCGAAACGTTAAATCTGGTACCATTTCAAGGCCTAGGTCGCGCACTCGCGTCGCTCGCGGCAGCATCTCGCCCGCGACCTCATACAGATGATTATGATACTTGATATTTTATTATGTTACTTGCTGCTACGGAACCCTTCATGGGCGAGTCCGACACGCACTTGACCGCCTTTTTCGTCATTAGTCAAGTACTTATCAGCTGAAGATATATGTTATTTTATCATTTTGAACAACTCGATCTCAAACTGCGATAAATGATTACTCTGTACCATCGAGCACTCCGGTATGGAGGCCTGCAATACTCTAAACTATGTACCTATACCATAAATAATGTATTGTATCAATAATTTAACGGTTATTCTTACGAATAGTAAATGGTGTTGTAACTAATAACAGTCTATTATCGTTTTATTTACATAGAAAGTTTGACAGAGGGACAAGGCAATACAGGTTTGGTACCGTCAGAGATTAGCCCCAACCATGTACCAAGCACGATTCAGCCTATGCGCATAAAAACATGTGTAATAAGAGTGCTGCAGGGGAGTAGCCCCTGCCAAGCACCCACGCTTCACGCACATAATTATTAACTTTTGCACGTGTCACATGCTCTCAGAGAGTTGCCCTGACATAGCACGGCACGCTAGGTCCACGTGGTAACTAGAGAACCGTTAAATTAACAATATTTATTTTGTAGAAAAGTAAAGAGATAAACACTTAAGCACGCTTTAGCCTATGCTCATAAAAACACATGTAACAAGAGTGCTGCAGGGGAGTAGCCCCTGCCAAGTACCCACATATCACGCATATAATAGATGATCAAAAGAACTTTTGTGAAGTTCGATCATTATTATATGAGTCACTTAATATGAAGATAATAGTATATTTAACAGTGTAGTAACCTTTAGTTTACAGGCAACTTCGCACAATTTTTCATATTAAGTGACTCATATAATAATGATCGAACTTCACAAAAGTTCTTTTGATCATCTATTATATATTCGTCACTTAATATTTCAGATAATAGTATATTTAACAGTGTAGATATTTATAGATGGAAGGTTTGTTTCACATCTCATTAGTCATTTAGTTTTGAAATAATAACAAAATTATTTGCTTATAAGAAAATGTGTATATTTCCCATAGGAACTATACTAAAATAATTTAATGTTTATTACGTACTACAATTGTGTGTTATTACGTTACGTTACGAGGTAGTTATACCTACTTAAACTAAACAGATTGTTTCTCTTGTGATCATTTAATCTTATACGTACTTCACGTATTATCAATTGGATGAAAAAACGACTGCTCTGGCAAAATAGTTTTCATGGCAAATCAATATTGGCCTGTTGTAGAAACGGGCAAAAGCTGTGGACGTGCTGGACCAGCCGGCCGTCGTCCTAATCGTCCCGTGAGCTCGCAGCAGATGTCTCGAGCTGCTGCTATCTGGCGCGTGCTGTACGCGCTGAAAGTGCGCGAATCCACGCCTCTCTCAGAAAGCACCTGCTTTACCCAGCGGCTGATGGGCTGAGCCGTGGCACCTTTGTGTAGCCTTTTTGATGTCAACAATAGGTTACACACGTTCGTGTTTTTTTTTTTTTTTTTTTTTTTTTTAAGAATATAATCCTTGTAGACTGAAGCGGGACAGACTTTGTAAGTTATCCCGAAAACTAAGAACAGTATCGGCTGGTCATGGTTGGGATCGGAGT
This sequence comes from Operophtera brumata, assembly GCA_932527175.1. Classification (NCBI taxonomy): domain Eukaryota; kingdom Metazoa; phylum Arthropoda; class Insecta; order Lepidoptera; family Geometridae; genus Operophtera; species Operophtera brumata. Next base: position 104,191 of record OW052235.1, read on the forward strand.
TTTTAATTGTGAACGTTACGGCTATCCTAATAGCCTTTTGTACAATTGAGATGTTCTCGAATTTTATCAGCTAAAGTGTTTGATTGAAACCAATCCGCTGTGCACAAGTGCTAAAATAATAACTAATTTATTTATATTATCCTTCGATACCAAGTTCTAAATTTGGTTGCCGATAGATATATTATTGCGTACTACTTGAGTGTCTCAAAGTAAGTAGAGAAACCCTTATTTAGGACGATTGGGTTTAATTTTGTAAGCCCCTTTAAGAAGGCATCTACGTCTAATACGATCCTCTGAACCGATGACACCTCCATACCGATAAAAAGCGACATTACTGGTCGGTGACTATTGAGAGAGCCATTTGAACACCTTTATTAAACGGAGCAGTTTAAAAACATTAACACATGAATTTGAATCATCAAATATGTTTATGGCCACCAAAGCTTCAAAGTAACACTTTAAAGAGTGTTATCTGATAGCGACGCCAGCATTAGGTTGAGCGCTTGGAGCTAAGGCGCGTGAATGCTGACCGCAGAACTTCACGACTAGTTGTACTATTATATATTCTGTGTCGACACCCAGGGTACTAGTATAGTATTATTTTATCTGTGCCCAGGGTTAAATTCGCGTGCTGGTATGATGCTCCCTGTAATGGCGATGGCATGATGCTCCCTGTACTTAATTGGTTTGGAAAGTGTATCTTGGACACTCTTAAGTTATGTAGAAGGAGAAACTACAGCTGTGACGGCCAGTGTGGAAACACCATAATCTCTGGCTGTACCTGTAGGCTCCTCATCAATTATTTTTCTTAGGCATTTTAAAATTAATGAAAATGGCGAAAGCACTAGATTTAAATTCAACGATAGTTGGATCGTTTTCAGGAAATACAAAAATTAGCATTTGCCATTGCTGGGAGAAGCAAAAAGATCACTCTCTGCAGAGGCAAAGAGTATTATTACTACCTGAAAGGCATCATGGGGTAGTTCCCATTCAGTATCTGGGTTAATATTTGTAGATTCTGCGTAAGTATCTGGGTTAATATTTGTAGATTCTGCGTCTGCGCAGTTTTCTTTTGTATCAACGTAAGGGGCAAATATCCAAATATAACGTCTCTCGCTCCACTGCCAAGTGTTTATATCAAGTTATATAAATGGAGAAATTGAATGCCTCCCATTGTATTCACATAGCTTTAATAGGTGTTATCGACTCTCAACAATATTACACAATTAGAATCGTATGTTACAAAACATTTTAAACCTAAAAATACTGCTAACTAGATAAGTAGTTAATGTGGTGTTCTTTTTCAGTAGACTTCCATATTTTTATATTAGAATAATCCATATTTACAATCAAGTTTTTCTTAGTAATTTGTGGTAAATATGCTACCTTTCCACAAATTTATGGTCTTCTAAAATAACATTTGTAAGTTTAAATTTTGCTTCATAATTATTGTTATATTCTGGTAAAACAAGAAATGTATGGCCCTCGAAAACTTTTGTTTACAGGAACCTACTTAGCTGCAAAGCAGGCTGAGTCAAGAACACCAATTAAAATAGCGAAATCGTAAATTGGGAAATATTGTTACGTTTTTCCAAGGGTAACGTCATAGAAAGCATAGTGTGTCATACATAAAGCCTAAAAACTTTGTAGCCTTTTAAGGTACAATATACTTTTTTCATGATTCTGGTAAAAAAAAGTACATGGCATTGATTCAATTTCATACATATAGGCGAGAGGCTTCTTTTAAATCAATAACTCAATTATAATAGGTTCTTTGAAGAACCCATCCTGTGAGATCAGTATAGATGCTGTCATAATCCTCTATCTCAAAATGTAAATTTAAATAAATTTATTAAATGGTTTCAAATTAAGAATGAGTCTTTTGCTGTTATTTAGTTTATGGACCCAAAATATTCTTGAGATATACTGATCGTAATATGGGGTGCAAGCAGATATAGCTTCTACGTTAATAAGTTTTAAATGACGCTAGACATATTTCAACTATCATCATGGGTTAGCATGGAACGTGGGACCACAGATTAAGTCACCTTCTTACAAAATGGTATTGTATACCCTTGTATAATCCATGTCAAAACCATACTATTACAGGTTAGATTTAGCCAGCATTTATAATGTGACGTTAGTCTGCCTGCGTCTACCCGCGTTATTGTTGCGCGTGTTGGCACGCGGCTTGGGCTGATTGAAGTTCTTCGTTGGCATTTGATTCATTGTCGTCGTGGAGTAGGACTGGCGTGCTACTGGCGCTGCCCTCGCCCCCCCCCCCCCTGAATGACAGGTAACGAGGAGGTCTTGTCCATTTTATCTGATGAGTAGGACGTGCGACTCACGCCAACTTATTGGGAGGTAGTGGCGGCAGTTTAGACTATAAATGATTTATGATTTATGTTTTCAACCTTGCTACCTTTCGGATTTGTAGGCTTTGTTTTTCTATGGCCTTACTTGCCTTTATTTGATCTGCAAGTGAATTGCCGAAGAACGTTTCGTCTCGCTCGGTATACTGTATCATGTGCAAGAAATTGTTTTCTAAGCTATGTGCTCTCAGACGAAAAAGTATGGTGTAAGTCAGTCAAGAGGCAACACCCGTCGCTCAGAGACTTTAGGGTCCGAGCCCTAAAGTCTCTGAGCGACGGGTGTTGCCTTGTTATCAGTTCGTAACATTGAGTTCATGGCCCATTTTATTGCAGAGAAAACCAGCACCGAAAGCCCGTTGTAAAATTTCAAGTTTTTTGTCTCGGCTTCTCACAACCTCTGACATTTGCTTGTAACAATTTACAATTAGAAGGAATTAGGTATTCCTTCATGAGGTAGCCTTTTTTCTCCTAAGGCAACCGTTTTCTCAATAGTAGGAGCCATAGATGTGCTAAATGGATGTGGATGGGCTCACCGTAGTCAGGAGTATCCGACATAGATGCTGATAATAATTTTGGATTTAGATAATGTTACTGACCGGACCTCTATTGAGGCCGCGGTCGTTTCTTGCACGATGTACGGCGGCGACACCTCCTCCAAGGTAGGCGGCGGCTGTGGTGATGACTTTAGTAACTTTTGCTCATCTGGTTCATATTCCAACATGGCATTCTATGGCTCATAGTGGAACGCCATAAATTGTTTCCAAAAATAGAATTATCACGGTATATTTTTTGTATATGTGGGTAGTTCCAGGTTTTGGAAGGAACGTATTGTCTCGCAGACAATAAAAAACAGACAAACATGAATATCCATTAGATTTCACGTATTTTCTGCATAAAATTATCACAGGTAGCTCGCAGCTACCCGTGTTATCGCAATTGACTCGCAGTCAATCCCGATGTATTGCATCCACAAATATTATTTATTCACACAAACCTACCTGAGAGGTTTTCTTCATCTGACAAATTATCACAGGTAGCTCGCAGCTACCCGTGTTATCGCAATTGACTCACAGTCAACCCCGATGTATTGCATCACAAATATTATTTATTCACATAAACCTACCTGAGAGGTTTTTTTCATCTGACGAGATCAAAGGACGTCGTATGCGACGTCGTCGTTTATGTTCACTCTCTTCTAAAATTATTATTTTCTGTTGATAGTGCACTAATTTATCTTGGTAACTGCGTTTTGTAATTTTTTACGAATACGCGTGCGTTCGTTGCCTCGCACAAAAAAGGAATGAGGTAATTAGATGCACCCGGGCTAGAGGTGGGTATATCGATAACGATTTGATGTTATAATCGAATGAATTCTCTCTGAAAAATTGTGCGAAGTTGCCTGTAAACTAAAGGTTACTACACTGTTAAATATACTATTATCTGAAATATTAAGTGACGAATATATAACTATGAATATTTGCACGTGTAACATGCTATCAGAGGGTAGCCCTGACATAGCACGGCACAATAGGCCGTCGGCGTTGGTGACCAAAAGATTGAACAAGTAAGCCATTCAACTTTTCTGGGATTCCAGGTGGATAGCGGTCTCACCTGGCAGAACCACATAGATAGCGTATGTGAGAGGGTGGGCCGCGCGTGCTTTGCTTTGTGGCGCGTCTCCGCGATCCTGCCCCTGCCCATGATCCGAAGCTGCTATTTTGCATCAGTCCACTCGCTCCTGCAGTATGGGGTTGAGCTCTGGGGGCGCGCTGCCGACTGGGAGCGCGTCTTCAGGATGCAAAAAAGAGCAGTGAGGGCCATAGTTCGGGTTTCTCGGGACACATCTGCCAGACCATATTTCATTGCACTGAGGATACCTACCGTTCCCGCTCTGGTCATTATTCATACAGCTATGTATGCCAGGAACAACCTGGCGTCGTTTGTGAAACTTGGGGATGGGCACAGGTACAACACACGGAACGCACACAAGCTGAGTGCGGTACGCAGGCGACTCACTAAGTCGTCCAAGTTAGTGCATGTGATGGCTCCCACGGTCTACAACGCACTGCCTGAAAGTGTCAGAAGCTCGAGATCGACGCTATCTTTCAAAAATACATTGAAAACATGGCTTGTAGCGCAGGCGATCTATCAATATCAAGATTTATTTAAAACTGATGTAAATTAATATTTTATTATTTTTCTGACATTATTTAATTATTTGACATTACCTATAATTATTATAATTTTTTATACGATTATTAATTGTTATGGTATTGACATATTAAATTTCAAATTGTTATAATGTATTGTATTGTGATGTAAATTTTGTGATGTACTTATGTACGATTTATGGATTTATGTATATTTGACTTGTAACCGTTTTTGTTATTAATAAATTACTATGACTATGACTATGACTATGACTAGGTCCACGTTCATAAGATAACCAGAGAAACGTTAAATAATTTTTACATTCTTTTTAAATTTTTAATGGGCGTAGCAATTTGTAGAAAAGTAAAATAAATAACACTTACCCTTTTATTTTTTTATTTTTTTCTGGTTCTTTCCACTGCTGAAGTATAATAAAACTTTAACTTTGAACGGTATCAATCACTTTTATTACAAAAAATCTCTTTTATTACAAGTCCTTGCAAGGTGTTTACAAGTCAATATTCCAAAAAAGTGTGTCAAGGAATCCGGCTAGCTACCCGAGCTCGCCGTATTTCCCCACCTCTCCATAAAAACCACGAAGATATACATCATAGCCCTCGTAATTGGTCGGTGAAGTCAGAAAGGCAACCTTTAATATTGTACGCTGCTTCCTGTGACGTTTATACATTCAATTTAATAATTTTACTTTATATTGAGCCATGTAAAATAACAGTTATTAATAAGAACACTTTAAAATACAAACAATAAATTAAAATCGTGACAAGGCAGCATTCAATATCTTTAAGTTGCTTCCGACGACGTTTATACATCCAAAGAGATTCCTTTTTATTGCTATGGTCTTGTAAAATTGACAGAAAATAACATAAAATACTTCTAAATTAAGAATAACTAATAAAAATCATGACACATGAATGTTGTACTACTTCTTCTGTGGGCACAACTTAGTTTTATCTTTCTTTCTTTCTGTGTGTGTGTGTGTGAGTGTCATTTTGTGTGGAATATTGTTTGTCGACACACAAATAAATGTTTTTTCTTTCTTTTTTTCTTTCACAACAGCTATGACGACTTCAACCACAACAACAAAGACCACTACAACACCAGCTCCTACAACGACAACAACAAAGACCACTACAACACCAGCTCCTACAACGACAACAACAAAGACCACTACAACACCAGCTCCTACAACGACAACAACAAGGACCACTACAACACCAGCTCCTACAACGACAACAACAAGGACCACTACAACACCAGCTCCTACAACGACAACTACAACGACCACTACAACAACTACAACGACCACTACAACACCAGCTCCCGAACCGTGCCAAGACGGCGAGTATTTTTTTCCAGTTATTTTTAAAAGTTTTTGTGTAACTTTAGATACATGTGAGTAGGTCATCAAAGTTCACCTGTTAGTACTTGTTAGTAGGTCATCAAAGTTCTCCTGTTAGTACTTGTTAGTAGGTCATCAAAGTTCACCTGTTAGTACTTGTTAGTAGGTCATCAAAGTTCACCTGTTAGTACTTGTTAGTAGGTCATCAAAGTTCACCTGTTAGTACTTGTTAGTAGGTCATCAAAGTTCACCTGTTAGTACTTGTTAGTAGGTCATCAAAGTTCACCTGTTAGTACTTCTTAGTAGGTCATCAAAGTTCTCCTGTTAGTACTTGTTAGTAGGTCATCAAAGTTCACCTGTTAGTACTTGTTAGTAGGTCATCAAAGTTCACCTGTTAGTACTTGTTAGTAGGTCATCAAAGTTCACCTGTTAGTACTTGTTAGTAGGTCATCAAAGTTCACCTGTTAGTACTTGTTAGTAGGTCATCAAAGTTCACCTGTTAGTACTTGTTAGTAGGTCATCAAAGTTCACCTGTTAGTACTTGTTAGTAGGTCATCAAAGTTCACCTGTTAGTACTTGTTAGTAGGTCATCAAAGTTCACCTGTTAGTACTTGTTAGTAGGTCATCAAATTTCACCTGTTAGTACTTGTAAGTAGGTCATCAAAGTTCACCTGTTAGTACTTGTTAGTAGGTCATCAAAGTTCACCTGTTAGTACTTGTTAGTAGGTCATCAAAGTTCACCTGTTAGTACTTGTAAGTAGGTCATCAAAGTTCACCTGTTGGTACTTGTTAGTAGGTCATCAAAGATCACCTGTTAGTACTTGTAAGTAGGTCATCAAAGATCACCTGTTAGTACTTGGTACATTATATGTATATTCTGTGTACTTGGTGAAATCTTGCAACTGAAATATAAGCTGAATTTTGCATATCTGTCGAATTCTGATGCCTTCTGATGAATTCTGATGATACTGAATGTAGACAGAGGCACTCCTAAAAGATTAATAGTAGCCTGACTTATCATAACGGTAACGAGGTATAAAGTACCTCGAACTCAAATAGGTACATATAAACTAGTGGTTCGCCGCGAACTGAGACCTCGCGAATACACGCGATTTAGGTAGGTAACCTTATTTCTTTCGAAAAAATATCTATGTTATGTACGTGAGTATATCCATATGAAATGAACGTAGTTATCACGGTACTTCATATCCAAGATTCTAAACGCATCGATAGCGCGATCTTACTTTCAGATCAGACATAATTAGCATTCCCATCTAGATGCGAATGCTAATTATGTCTGTCTGGTTATGTCTGTCTGTCCACAACTAGTTGTGGATTTGCTACTTAACCATCAAAGATTACGTTTTTCACCGCAATAAATTGGTATTACAAGGACAATCCTCAATTTTCGACTTCTCCCTATAGTTTTGCACAAAATATACAAATACCTTTCTAACCGCATTGACTCCTGTTCAATTCTGCACCTGGCTTGCAGACTTTCTGAGGGAAAGATCCATTCGAGTAGTTATTGATGGCTGCTCATCGGATCAATTGGCTATAAACACCTCAGGGGTCTATGCTATCTGCCACACTATTTCTGCTGCACACAATATATGAATCAACGATTGATTATGTTATTTTCGCGAAAGGGACGTTTCGCGAACGGGACGTTATGCGAACGGGACATTTCGCGCACGGGGCTTTATGCGAACGGGACATTTCGCGTAAGAGACGTTATGCGAACAAGGCTTATTTTTAAGCGCGGGACATTTTGCGAAAGGGACATTCCCGTCCGACTCTAAAACCCCGGTAGGTATATAGGTATATAGGTAAATGGATTTAAATCAGAATTTAAATTAATTGTCTCTGGTTTTTTGCCCAAAATATTAAAACAATTTATTCTTTTGTGCAGGATACGAGTTATTTGGAAAAACAAATAAATGCTACAAATATTTCGCGAAACATATGAAGTGGGTGCAGGCGAGAGATGCGTGTGTCGACGAAGGCGCGCTCTTGGCCGTCGCGAACAGCTATGATGAGGAACAGCATCTCATGGGACTGTTTGTGCCACATGTACCCTACGTGGCTATCGGCGTCTATTGGCGTAATCAAGCTCCTTGGTGGTGGACTGTCGATGGTGAGTATGTGTAGAGATTTTGTCACCACATGTGTAAATTCGAAGCCTTTAGGCAAATGTATTGATACATGGTCCTTCTCACACAACATTTCAATCTATCACATCACACTAATATTATAAATGCGAAAGTTTGTGTGTGAGTGTGTTAGTGTGTTTGTTACTTCTTCACGCTGAAACAGCTGGACGGATTTGGATGAAATTTGGAATGGATATAACTGGACTCCCGGAATAACACATAGGCACATTTTCATCCCGATGTTCTCACGGGATCGATACTTACACGGGTGAAACAGCGGGGCACTGCTAGTATCAAATATAGAAGATAGGAATTGCCGCTTTTTATCCCAAAAAGCACTGGGTTCTGTTTAACTCAGGTAGTTTCTAAGTACCTAGCGGGTTCTAACTCTAACCAAAACGGTTTGGTTATTAATTAATCAAACGGACCTCAAAAGCGACGACCCAGACATTTTATTTTATTTTTATTTTATTTATTTTGGTAAACCAACAGCGATTTATACAATATTACTTTATGTTTAACATTAACAAAATTATGGCCAAAAAAAGGTCTACACAGCTTAAAATTAACAAATGATTCTACTCAGTACGATATATCAAACAAAACTTACTAGTTGCTACAAACAAATTGATCACGATGATAAAAGTGTGCGGGTGCATGAGTATGTATGTGTATGTGTGTATGAATCTATGTGTATGTTCGTGGGTGTGTGGATGTACGTGTGGGTGTGGGTGCAGTGTGGAGTGTTATAAATGTAGGTATGTGTAAGTATAGTAGAGTATAGTATTAGGTATTGTTTTTAGACATTTTTGTTTTATTCTTGTGATGATCTATGCATGGAAATAAAACTCATACATATGAGCGATGCAGTTTTTTAATTTCCCATTTAAGGGTATCCTTCGAGTGCCTAAAGATGTCAATGCTAGAATATGATTTATTGTAAGTATTAGCAGCTCGACACAGGACCGAGTTTTGTGCATAGTTGGTGTTCACACGAGGGACATGAAAGAGCTCAGTATGCCTTGTGCGACATAATGGCGCCCCCAGCGACACACTACCAAGGAGTTCAGGGCAATCCAAACGACCAGATAATATATCATACAGCAACACGACATCATATTGCTTGCGTCTTTGCACTAAAGAATCAACACTGTAATAATTACATGCTTCCGAGTAAGAATCAAATGTTCTGTGGTCTTTGAAACTGAGATATTTTATAAACTTTCTTTGGATGGACTCCAACCTCTGGATGTGTACAATATAACATGGTGACCAGATACTGCAGGCATACTCAAGAATGCTCCGAACATAGGCAAAGTATAGAACTTTTATACATTCAATACTCCTAAAAGGTTTACAGACTCGCTTAATGAATCCTAGCTGTTTATAGGCTTTATCAATGATGATATCGATATGCTCTGTCATTGTCATTTTTGCATCTAGTCTCACGCCAAGATCTCGTATAGAATCAACTTTTTTTATTACAGTATTGTTAATATTGTATGTGAAATTTATTGGTTTGTTTTTACGCGTAAATGAAATTTGCATACACTTCGCAGTGTTAACACTGATCCTATTCATTTTATAATATTCATCAAGGTTGTCTAAATCGTCCTGCACTCCCAGGCAGTCATTAACATTTGTAACTTTCAAATAAATTTTCTTATCGTCTGCAAACATGATATGCTTTGAGATATTGAAACAATTACCTATGTCGAATAAGTAGGCGTTGTATAAAAGTGGCCCCAAAATAGATCCCTGCGGAACACCAGATTTAATGGTTGTATAGTCACTTCGAGCACTCCCTATCACAACAGCCTGCTTCCTGTTAGCAATGTATGAGCTAATCCATCGATACAGGTCTCCTCGTATTCCCAGCGCATAAAGCTTATGGAGTAGGATGATGTGATCCACTCTATCGAAGGCTTTTTCAAAATCAGTGTAGATCACATCAACCTGAGCCCTATCGTCCATACTCCGAAACACATAGTTAGTAAATACCGTAAGGTTACTAACAGTCGAGCGCTTATTCATAAAACCGTGTTGCTCCTGAGGCAGCGAATTAAAAATAGTTTGACTAATGTTTTGGTAAACGATTCTTTCAAATAGTTTACTGAATATATTTAATATCGATATTGGGCGATAATGCTCCATGCAAATCCTAGAACCACTTTTATGTATAGGTACTATCCTGGCCTCCTTCCATACATTAGGGAAAGCCCCAAATTTGTTAACAGATAAAGTGAAAATGATATGCAGAGGCTTGACAAGACCTAGAGTGCATTTTTTTATAAAATATGGTGGTATCCCATCAGTGCCGGGCCCTTTATTAATATCAATAGCTTTTAATAATTTGATTATATCTCCAGTTGAAATATTTAAATTTATAATGGTTTAACATTTGACATAACACGCACGTCTTATTTTTACTAAACCAACCTCAATACCGATGATGTGTCCACTAAAAAACGATTATCACATAACACGCGTGTGATAAATTATAACACCTAACCTTACTCAGTGCAGTCAGTGCCTCTAAGGTTGGCCTACTTAATCTCATCTAATAGTCTATCTTACGAGATAATTATCTAGTAACCAGTCTTTAAACGAAGCATACCCCCAGAATACTACACTGTGCTAAGGTTATTTAATTGCTAGAAGACACAAAGCGAAGTATTAAACCCCAAGGCCATACCAGTTTTTAAAATTGATAGGTTAGGTGGCATTTTACTAAAGAAATAAGAAATAGATGATTTGAATTACCTACTTTATTTCACAATCATTCACACATTAAACCATTTAATGAAGTATATAGATATTAAACAACAAAAACATTTATAAATCAAGCTTACAAAAATACCAAAAGTAACTATTATATGCCATACCTGTTTTTGTTGCTCGGCCCCAGGATTTTCGCGACACAATGTCGCGAGCGGGGTACGTCGCAATGACGAATATGTGACAAATCACCCCGAAGTACGCAATGTACTTCGTAGGAACAGCGGTAAATAGGCTTATTAGACCAGTAATTTAGGTATTCTAATAAGGGCGGTGTCAACGCCTACGCCTTTTTTGTGAGCAGTGTCCATTCGCTGCACCCGCGCGAGCTATCATGCAGGAGTTTAGTTATGACATATGTCACCTTTGTAACACTCAGTAGCATTATTGTTCGAGACTGTTCGAAACCCATAAAATATATCAAAAACAAATTCGGGAGTTTTCATTTGTGCCTTCTAAGCATAAACATCTGGCGACCGTGACAGGACCGGTAAACTGCAATCGTCTCATCATACGAAGTCGAAGCTGCCGTTCCAACAACATACTACAACATTCTCGGGATTCCTGGAGGTCTTTCCATTGCAGCCAGCGCCGTTCATCGATCAGCAAAGATCAGCAATAACCATCGAGCCGCAGCCCAGGCCAATGCAGATAAGTGCCCTTCCTATATTGACCCACTTTATATCCATTTCATACCTAAAATTCCCGAACACTTTTACCTATTTCCCCAAGTGTATTTGGCTATAACTTGTGCTGATTACCTATATACAGTGTTGCTAAACATAAATCAAATCGACAATTCAGTTACATTCATTTATAGAACTATTTTTAGACTTAAATGGTTAGTGGCATTTTCTACCCACGTCACTCTGTTCATACATGTAAAGGGTTTTGTTGTCTCAATTCTCAAACTAAAGTCAATAACTACCTACCTAATTCATATTGCACAAAGCACGTAAATAAGTAGGCATCCAAGTTATTCTTATCTTTGTGCATAGTTTATTCACGTTATTTCGCCGAACGTTCCAGGCAAACTGCGCATTCGCTCGCATGTACTACTCATCCTGCGGGCTACCGGACCTACCGGACAGTGCCGTCTAGTCCAAATCAACTGGGTCAGAGTGCAGCAGGCTCGAAAGGTGACGCCTAGTGCCGGAGCGTGAGCTAATTATTACTTTATTTAAACTTTACAAATCTGAGTTCATGTTTTTGTACTGAGTTTCACTTCTTGTCTGACTTAACGTTGCGTTAATCGTTTTGAAGTTACGTAGCATTGATTAACGCCTAGTAAACTTTAATTTTAATAACAAAAATATTTTTATTCATTCATGATGGGAGGTGAACTTATTACAAAGGACTCTCAAGATTTGCTTGATCTATTCGTCAAACGTAGCTCCATAAAGGGCCAAATTACCATTTTTAAAAACTATTTATCTAATGCAATTGCCAAGGAGACGCTAACGTCAATTGAGTTGGCCGAATTGACGATTAGGCTTAGCAAGTTTGAGTCACTGTCCAATAGATTTGACGACTTGCAGAATCAGATAGAGGTCTCAAACTCTAGTAATTTACCGAACGAACTTGATGAGCGAGATGACATTGAGCAGTTATTTATCTCAAACACTGCCTCGGCTCAGAGCATTATTCACAAATACAATGCGAGCAAGCAGGATGAAAGTATTTACAAAGAGCTCAACTCGAGTCATTTATCATCAGCTCAATGTAATCATCATGAAACATTAGGATTTAAATTGCCCCAAATACAAATTGCGAAGTTCGACGGATCATACTTCCGTTGGCTTGAGTTCCGTGACACGTTCGTATCTCTAATACACAACAATGAGCGTATCGGTCCGATTCATAAGTACCATTACTTGATATCGTACCTAACTGGTGATGCTGCACGCATTATTTCCAACTTTGAGGTTTCCAGCGATAACTACAAAAATGCTTGGAAATTATTATGCGATCGTTATGATAACAAGCGGCAGTTGATAAATCATCATTTAAATTCGTTGTTAGGTATTCAACAAGCAACCCGTGAGTCTGATAGATCATTGAGGTTTATGGTAGATCACATCACCAAAAACCTGCGTGCATTGTCTACTCTTGGGCAGCCTACAAATAAATGGGATGTCCTGATAATCCATATCATGAGCGCTAAGCTGGACAATCACACTCTTTTGAAATGGGAGGAGTGTCGTGGCGCGTTTGATGATGTTCCAAATTTGGAACAATTCTACAAATTTTTAGTTAATCGTGCTGACGTTCTAGAGTCTATAAATCGGAACTCGAATAAATCAACGCAATGTACTACACCAAAGACCACGGCTTCTAATTCAAACAATAACCGGGCTAATACAAATTCTTATGCATGTTCAAGCGATCGTGATGAAGAGTCCGCTCCTTCCCCACGTATAACGTGTGTCGTCTGTCGTGAAGGGCATCGTATCTATGATTGTCCTACCTTCATAGCTAAGAGTGTAGAAGAGCGGATAGCTGAGGCGCATAGATTGAAACTATGTATTAACTGTTTAAGGCTCGGACACAGAATGCAAACCTGCCGGCTAGGTCCATGTCTCCAATGCAAGGGGAGACACAACACTCTTATCCACAAGCCATCCAATGACATCAATAATGATGCTTCTACTTCCAGTGTTGTTACAACCATGTCTGATAGCACTGACGATACTATTGTAAATTTTTCAAAGCAAAATTCTAATCAAGTCTTGCTGTCTACCGCTTTCATTGAGGTGGCTAATCCTCGGACGAATCAGACAGAAAAGGTTCGTGCCCTATTAGATTGCGGTAGCCAATCCTCTTTTATAACTCGGTCTCTAAAGGAGAAGCTGTCATTACCATCTAGCTCAAACTGCCTTGTCAACGTCATCGGCATAGGCAACCATCAAACGGGTAAGGTCACGGAAACCTGTGTAGCGCAATTGAGGTCATTAGTCAACCAGTTCAACGTCACATCAGGCTTCCTAGTACTACCACAATTAACAGGTTGCATACCTAGATTTCCTATCGATACAAAACAATTGCCAATATCAAACGATTTTCAACTAGCAGATCCTATGTTTCACCAGCCAGCGCCGATTGAAGTCCTCATCGGTGCCGATCTTTTCTGGGATATTCTTGGCCGCGAGCAACACGCTCTCGGTCCTAACAATCCAAAATTAAGAAGCTCCCAGTTTGGTTGGATTATTTCAGGTCCTATGAATATAAATTATACATCATACAATAACACTATCCAATGCAACCATTCCATCATTTCAAATACATTGAGTGATGACGATAATCAAATACACAAAGAGCTTACTAAGTTCTGGGAACTAGAAGAAGTTCCACTAAGATCCAAATTAAGTGAGAATGAGAAGGCGTGTGAAGCCCATTTTCTATCTCACACCTCCCGACTAGATACAGGTAGATTCTCTGTGAGTCTACCTCTCAAGGATTCGCCCAACTGTCTTGGGGAATCATACAATTTAGCAAAGAAGCGGTTCCTAAATTTAGAAAGGCGTTTCAAAAGACAACCAGATGTCAAATCACAATATGTCGAATTCATGCGTGAGTACGCCGAGCTTGGTCATCTTTCCGAGTCTTCAATATAGCTAAACCAGAAAATTCTTATTTTCTATGTCATCATGCTGTCTTTAAAGACAGTAGCGAATCTACAAAGATCAGAGTCGTCTTCGATGGCTCAGCTTCAACTTCCTCTGGGAATTCTGTCAATGACATCCTTATGGTAGGTCCGAATATGCAAGATTCTCTTTTCTCCATTCTCATTAGAGCTCGACAATATAAATACCTCCTAACTGGTGATGTCGAAAAAATGTATAGACAGGCCCTTATTAATAAAGAGGATCGAAACCTTCAACTCATATTATGGAGAGAGGATGAGTCTATGCCTATCAAAACGTTGCGTTTGAATACTATTACTTACGGAATGGCAAGTTCTAGTTATTTAAGTACACGCTGTCTCTGGCAACTAGGTGAAGAATGCTCAGATCCCATGATAAAGGAAATAATACAATCTGATTTCTACATTGATGACCTGATTACAGGCTGCGGCAGTGAAGTTGCTATACGACACATTCACCAAGCTGTATCTGCAGCTCTACTGAAAGGCTGTTTTAATCTCAGAAAGTATAAAACCAATTTACCTTCCATATTAGAGTCACATTCTTCAAATTCAAACGATAAATTGATTGTGAGTGAATCTTCCTCCACGCTAGGTATGGGTTGGAATCCATCCACGGATACATTGCATTTTCCATTTAAGATTTCATCCCCATCTGATGATCATACCTTAACCAAACGATTCATTCTTTCATCGCTGTTCAAGATTTTCGATCCTTTGGGATTGTTGAGCCCCTGTGTGATCAAGGCCAAAATGTTGTTACAACAGTTATGGTTGCACAAGCTATCTTGGGACGATCCAATTCCCAATGATGTTCAAAGGGATTGGAACAAATTTTCCAAGGCCATACCTACTCTTCTGAATCTCGAGTTACCCAGATGGGTACTCTGCGATGATCCTGCATCTGTAGAACTTCACTCATTTAGTGATGCATCTCAGAATGCTTATGGAGCTTGCATTTATTTGCGCTCTGTAAACTCCAATAACGAAGTAACTGTAAGGCTACTTTGTTCCAAATCTAAAGTAGCCCCTATCAAGGCCACTACAATTCCACGGCTCGAGCTCTGTGCCGCCCTTTTAGCAGCAAAATTATGCAAGGCTGTTAGAGAATCACTAAGATACGACATACACACCCAAGTACATTGGTGCGACTCGACAATTGTGCTAGCCTGGCTACGTAGCAGCTTTCAAAATTTGAAAACCTTTGTGGCAAATCGGATTTCAGAAATTTGTGAATTAACCAACTCGGCTTCGTGGCGTTACGTGCCAACATCTGCTAACCCTGCTGATCTTATATCCAGGGGCAGTAGTCCCGATCAAATAAGTACCATAACGCTGTGGTGGTCTGGACCGTCGTACTTAACTGATCCAGAAACTACTTGGCCTATCTTAAATAATAAAATTGATGTAACAAACTTACCAGAAATGAAAACTATTTCAACTATAACTAATCTGACCACTAACAATGATCCTATTATAAACTTTAAAAATTATTCTAGCCTAACTAAATTAAAACGAACATTTGCTTACATATTGCGTTTTTTACACAATACTAGGAACCCTGAGAATCGACTTACCGGTCCTTTGACAGTTGAAGAATTGAAATCATCATTTCTTCATTTGTGTCGCTTATCGCAGAAGGAATCTTTTATGACTGAGTACGAGTTGCTTGCTAAAAAAAGGTCTCTGAGTCCTAAATCTCACATTTTATCATTAACTCCGTTCTTAAGCGATGACCGAGTTATTCGAGTGGGTGGTCGATTAGACGCCTCAGATTTTAATTTTGAAAAGAAACATCCTGTGCTTCTGCACTCTACTCATCATTTTGCGAAAATTCTATTTGAACATGAGCATAAAAATAATCTTCATGCTGGACCACAATTACTACTAGCTACTATTCGAGAGTTTGCGTGGCCTATCAATGGTAGACATCTAGCTCGACGCACATTTCGTAATTGCTTTAAATGTAGACGACTCCAGGGAAAGACTATGAAGCCTATGATGGGCAACTTGCCATCACAACGCGTTACGCCAAGCTTCCCATTCAAAACCGTAGGCTTAGATTTTGCCGGTCCATTTTTAATTTCAAACAAGAAAGGACGCGGTTCTATATTGATAAAATGCTATCTATGCCTTTTCGTTTGTTTACGTTACAAATGCGTACACCTTGAGGCCGTAAGTGATCTCTCAAAGGACGCTTTTATAATGACGTTTCGACGATTTGTGTCACGTCGTGGTAGGCCAACGGAAGTATTTTGTGACAACGGACGCAATTTTGTGGCTGGTGCGAAATAAATTAATAATTTTTTTAAGGCTAATGCAGATTCCTTGTCTGATTTTGCAAGTAAAGACGAAATCAGGTTTGTATTTTCGCCAGCATACGCTTCGCACTTTGGCGGAATCTTTGAGGCCGGTGTGAAATCCGCAAAATTTCATATTAAGCGCGTTATGGGTAATTCTCGTCTAACGTTCGAAGAACTGTCAACTCTTTTCGCACAAGTAGAGGCAACACTGAACAGCCGTCCGCTATGTCCTTTATCGCCTTCTCCTGACGACTTCCTTTGCCTGACTCCTGGGAACTTCCTCATTGGTCGGACTCTCACCGCTCTGCCTTCACCTGATCTGGAGGACAAGAATACAAACAACCTGCAGCGCTACGCTCGATTACAGCAAATACATCAACACTTTTGGAAGCGCTGGCAGCGAGAATATATTGCTGAGTTACAGCAACGCCGCAAATGGAAGACCAACTCCTTGAGCCCAAACGTGGGAGATTTGGTTCTTTTGCAAGAAGATGATGTCCCGCCGCTCTGTTGGAGACTTGGACGAATTTCAAGACTTTTCTATGGTCCAGACGATAAGATACCCCGAGTAGCGGATGTGAACACGTCTAGAGGATGTTTACGTCGCCCTTTAGTACGTTTGGTTGCCTTGCCTACTGCAGAAGAATTAGAAGGTTGAAAACTGAAGCTTTCCACGGGGCCAGGATGTCAACGCCTACGCCTTTTTTGTGAGCAGTGTCCATTCGCTGCACCCGCGCGAGCTATCATGCAGGAGTTTAGTTATGACATATGTCACCTTTGTAACACTCAGTAGCATTATTGTTCGAGACTGTTCGAAACCCATAAAATATATCAAAAACAAATTCGGGAGTTTTCATTTGTGCCTTCTAAGCATAAACAGGCGGTATATATAACGGATCAAGAATCCGATCTCAAAGAACCATGTTATGGTGGCGCCGAAGCTATGGCATTCGATAGCTCTTTTTGGCAAAGAACAAACTCCTGTGGGATATGCAGGTATTGGATGGTATTAAGGAAGCCGTGCGCACTGACCTGGTAGCTAGGTAAAGCTCAGCTTCTTCACGTTCACGGCCCCGCGGGATTGGTCCCGATCCAAGTAGGTATTTCACTGCAGATCTTCACAAAGTCCACTTTGATAGCTTCGTCCACTCATAAGGATTGATTCAATGGAATACAATATCCATTCGGCTCAAGTAGTAAGCACTATACTGCGTAGGACACATTCGGTGTCCTTGCAGATGGCGTAGGTCGCGAGCTAGCGTAGCTGCGTTCCGTGTGAGGTGTCAAAACGTTCTATATTCTGTCGGCGCATAGCGAAACTGGCGGATTTGGTAGGGAGAAATGATTAGGAAAGAGTTTTTCTTATAGAACTAATAGATGGCGTTACCAGTTACCATTATGTCATCGTATTTTGGGCACAAAATCCGCAACATTATAGAATGCCTTATCGACTAGCCATGATTTCAGTTTTGCTTTAAACGAGAACAAACTAGGTGCAGCAATGATGTGCGCTGGCAGGTGGTTGTACATTGCGGGCCCCAGGACATGCGTGAGTCTGTCAGACTTAGCAAGTCTGCGGGACACCGCAGCGAGCTTACAGGCTCCGCGCGTGTTGTGGCTTCGCGCGTGACCATCTCCGCGCGTTTTGAACTCTGCCAGGTTTTGCCTTACATACATCACTACCTGGAGTATGATGATTGAGGGCAGCGTAAGGATCTGCAGCGAAGTGAAGTATGGACGCGCCGACGTGTCCCGCGCCGTCCTCGCGATCGCTCTCACAGTACGCTTCTGCATGCGGAAGGCACGCTCCCGGTCGGCAGCGCGCCCCCACAGCTCTGCGCCGTACTGGAGGAGCGAATGTACGGTCGCGAAATAACAAGTGCGGACCACGTCGGCGGAGACCACCCGAGATAGCCTGTGGAGGGCGAAACACGCGCTGCCCAGCTTTGCACACAACTTATCAATAACTTATCTTAGTTTGTTTCTTTTTGTTTGTATTTTTAGCTATTAAGGTGTACAATAAAGTATTTTCTATCTATCTTCTATCTATCTTCTATCAATGTGTGTGGCCCAAGTTAGGCCACGGTCCATTTGAGATCCCAGAAAAACAGTCGATGGTACTTGTTCAATTCGTGTCATATCTATGGCCACAGATAGGCCTCTAACCTGCCGCCCTGAGATGCAAATGTGCATGAAGTGTGTTTTTTTGAGATTCAGGACTAGTCCGTTCCACTCAAACCACTGCGCCACCTGGCGGGCAGCCGTGTTCAACCTCTGCTCGAGCTGATCCAGTGACGGGGCACTGACGACTACAGCCATGTCATCCGCGTACATGTACACTTCACCGGCCGTCACGTGCTCAGGCAGGTCGTTCAGCAGTACCGAGAAGAGGATGTTGGATACCGACGATCCCTGCGCCACGCCCATCACAGTCCCCAAGGAGTCTGACTTTGTGTCACCGCCTGCGTTCTGTCACAAAGTAAATCTGTCAGGAGAGAGTGTGCGTGACCGCCGATGCCGTTGTGTTGGAGCTTGGAGGCGAGCACGCTGTGATCTGCAACATTGAATGCTTTCGATAGGTCACAGCACAGGACTGCGACTTGCCGTCTCCCCTCGCAAGCCTCCAGCACCCGCCAGATTAGCTCACGCGTGAACGAGGTAGTGGAGCATCCCGCGCGGTACGCGTATTGGCGCTCCGACAGCGCTCCTGTCGCCGCCAGAAACTCGGTGAGGCGGGTGCTGAGCCCGTTCTCCAGGATCTTCGCAACGGCAGGGATTATTGATACCGGTCGGTATCCATCGATGTCCTCGCGCTTACCTTTACCCTTAAATAGAGGTGAAATTTTACTCACTTTTAGGGTTTTCGGGTATTCTCCAGCCCCGATACAGCGGTCAAACAGACTGGCCAAACACAATGCCAGTGGTTCTGCGGCAGAGGCTAGAAGTTCCATCGAGATATTGTATATGTCTCTAGTCGGTTTTCTGGGGATTCGTAAAGTTATGATGCGAAAGACCTCTTCCGCAGTGAACCTGGTGAGTCTTAGGGAGCGGTCGGAAGCGGGCCGCGCGGCCGCGAGGACCGTCTCCACACGCGCGAGCTGAGCGCGCGGCGCGCCGCACGCTGCGGCCGCGCCCACGAACCTCGCGTTCATCGCGTCGGCCGCCGCTTTACGAGACTTGAACTTCTCACCGTTGGAGTCTTTAGCAACCTCTGTAAAACTCGCTGACGTACGAGAGAGTTTGCCTCTTTCCGTATTCACGACACGCCATATAGCTTTGCTTGAATTGGCGTTATGGCTTATTATTTTATCGTAGTGGCGTATTTTTTTAGCTTTAACTAAATTTTCATATTTAGTTGTAATTTTTTCTATAAAAAAACAGAGGTTCTTGTCAGGGTTTTTTTCTTGCAAATTAATCGTGTCATAAAGGAGATCTTTTAAATCTACTAGTTCTTGCGTAACCCAGGATTGCTTCCTAATATTTTTCTGTTTATGCGGAAAACAAATATTATATTTACTTTTTAGAATATTAATAACAGAGGTTGCTAAATTCTCCGCAGACTGTGTGTTCTGAAGCAGCTCATTCCTGTCTATGGAGAACATTGCCTCCCTGAAAGCCATCCTCGTCGCTAGCGAGTAGTCTCAGACGCGGCGCGTGCGCGGCGACGGCTGCACGCGCGCGCAAGCCACCGCGGCGCGCACAGCGTAGTGGTCGCTGAGCAGGGTATCGAGCGAACTCGTCACCACCGACCCCCGCGGCAAGTTACTATACACGTGGTCTAGGCACGATGATGACGCGCCGGCAATTCGCGTAGGAAAGTTTACTTCATTGTGTACATTATGTACAGTAAGTAGGTCACTCAGCTGTTTCTTAACAGAACATAAATCACCCAACCAGTCAATATTAAAATCTCCTACAAATAAAAAACTCATACCGCTATCTTTGGCACGTTCGAGGAGGCGTTCCAAATGCGAAACAAAGTCAACGGAACTAATCAAATTAGTTCTGTATATACATAGGACTAGCTGTAACCCGCGACTTCGTACGCGTAATATTGTTTTATCCATAACTCTGCGTAATAGCACAGACTGTTACAGACATAAAATAGAATAAGTTTAGTATTGGCAGATAAGCTGGCAATAATATTAATACCATTTCTTCATGTATAGGTATATGGCAACATTACGGGAATTGTCAGTCGTCACAGAACAGCTCTACCTATATACATAGAAAGAAGCCTTACTGAGGAACTAAAAACTTTGCTAGTTGTAAATGCAACAGATAATATAAACTTGTATATATATATATATATACGATAATATAATATGGCAAGTGGCGGCCCCAGAGGTCAATTGGAAATTACGAAATTTGGTGGAACTATCATACACGACTGCGTAATAGGACCCAGGGGCTATTATGTTTCTTATTTGATTTTTAGCCTTCATAATAATTATTATTTTGGGTATAAATTAAACTTCGGAGCTTTCACGTATATTTCTGTATATTTAGAACTGTAAACAATTACAAATATATCCTAAAAACATAAGAAGTTACTTCGATACAATCATTTTTCTGTTACATTTGGAGCATATAAACAAATTACAATAGATTCTTAGAAACATTATAAAAATTAAACAGACACCGTGTTGTAATTGATTGCCACCCAAATCATCTAAAGATAAGACAAGCGAGATTATTCGGAGTCGCATAGTACCTATCTACGTCTACTTTGGTATGTTTATTATTCACAATTTGGAACAATAACAATAAAATCTTGGAAAAATAATAAATATTACTTTAATACAATATTTTTTTCTATACATTTGCAACAGACAATGAATCACAACAGGTTCTTAGAACGATTATACAAATTAAATAGACACCGTGTTGTAATTTATTGAACATGACACCAGCAAAAAACCCTTTTACTAATACGAAATCTAAGTACGTAGGTGTACGTAATGTTTTTTTTTTTACGCGTTTTCTTATTGAAAACAAAGTTAATTGTAGTAAGTATATATTGCACGAGAAACAGTTTGTATTGTCAAGTTACAAAATAATAACATGATATAAAAAAAACGTGTTTTCATTCATCATTTTTGGTATTGTGGAACACTACACGCGAATAGTAGTAGTAGTAGTAGTGTAGTGACGACCTCTGTGGCGGATCGGGCGAACGTTCGCCTGCGACGCCGGAGGTTGCGGGTTCGATTCCCGCCTCAGAACAAATATTTGTGCAATCGCAGATGTTTGTTCAGGGTGTTCTGGGTATTTTCTATGCATAATAAAAATATCTATCTAGGTATGTAATATATTGTATTAAGTATATCAGTTATCTAGTACCCATAACACAAGCTCTGCTTAGCTTGGGGCTAGATAATGTTGTGTAAAGTGTCCAGCATTATTTATTATTATATTATTATAGTTTCTACAGATGAGCTTAGGAATTATTTACTATTTAGTTACAGAAAGGATACTACAACAAATACAAGGTATGTACAATTTTTTTTTAAATCATGAGGCAGTTGTGCTACCTGAAGTCCGCTGCTAACGATCTAGGTACAGGTAGCACAACTGATCCAAATCACTACCAGACGGAAGCGACCCTAAGATGCTGGCTGCATTGCCACGCTGAACAGCAATACTAAAGCGTTGAGCCAGATAAGAGCCAGCTCTCGGGTCACGCGTCGCTTCGACCAGACGCACTGAAATTTTTTTGAAAACGCGAAGGGCCCCGGTACTCCGCGGACTCAAGAGTCTCGACCCCGCAAGGCTCAAATAAGTAAGCTCTTTCGAGACTTAATTTAGTTATTTAGGTACTAACTTTCGCCATGCAAGCGTCGCGTCGCAATGGTACTTGTAAACGAAAATATACATCTACTATGCCTTCTAAAATAATATTATTTATTTAATTTTATCAATGTAGGGACGGACGTTGATATTTACGTTAGAAATGTGATGTAGTTCACGATTACTGTACTATAATTTGTTTTGTTGTTATATTTAGATACATACTTAGACTGTTTACTGTAGATTAACGATTAAATAACACACTGATATACAAAACTTAATTTAGATACGTAAGGTTTCATTCATACTGGCAGAATAATGAATGTTGTGTTGTATGTTGCTTCACTTCAGCTCAGTTTGATTTCACTTTGAGCAAGATGAGCTCTGAAGCCCAATTCTTTTATTTATTTTATAACCACACTGCAAGTTGACCGAAACGAGATTGTATTGTAAATTGACTGAGAAATTGGTATTCTGCTCCCTCATAATAACAATATAATCTACTTTCGGTTCTTGCGACCATATATTAAAGTAGGATAGTGTTACAGAATACCATTTCGTTTGACGTTTGTGACATCGACAATAGATCGTGACACGATCCGAACTTTAATTTGACTATTTTTTATTATGAGAATTGGGCTTCAGATATGCCAACTGAGACATTTCATCAGCTAGTGACACTCGGCTTGCTGGCGAGATACAATTATTAATGTAGTGTCGAATTTTGTTATTTTCACAAATACAAACAGTT
This sequence comes from Operophtera brumata, assembly GCA_932527175.1. Classification (NCBI taxonomy): domain Eukaryota; kingdom Metazoa; phylum Arthropoda; class Insecta; order Lepidoptera; family Geometridae; genus Operophtera; species Operophtera brumata. Next base: position 127,492 of record OW052235.1, read on the forward strand.
TATTTTCTGTAGGTACAGTACAAGCTAATTATTAAATAATCTGAATAAACCGGTTCAACAATAAAGTAGTCTTCAAAATAAGCTGTACGATATGAGACGATAGAGCAGGTAAATACAGGTGACAGGTCAGCGTCCACAGGTCGCCATCGTACCGGAAATCCTGTAAAAACAAGTTTTTGTTAAAATATATTTTTTTAAATACCATCTAAAACATGACGCAGGAGGTTGCGGGTTCGATTCCCGCCTCGGAAAAAATATTTGTGGGTTCTGCAGATATTTGTTCAGGGTGTTCTGGGTATTTTCTAACAATAATAAAAAAAACGATCTATGTAATGTATTGCATTTAAGTACCTATATCAGTTATCTAGTACCCATAACACAAGCGCTGCTTAGCTTGGGGCTAGATAATGTTGTGTGAACTATCCAGCATTATTTATTTATTTATTTGATCTTTTATGAAATTAGTGATCGATAACGTGAGCCACTGCTGGCCATAGGAGCTACGCTATACCTACTTACAATGAATAGTGTACGTATAAGTATATACCTAGCTACCTAAGTATACTAGTGTGGAGCCATCATCATCCGGTAGACGTCCACTGCTGGCCATAGGATCTTTCTATACTTATAATGCCACGACAAAAGGTTTTAATCCACCTCCATTGACCAAATTCCTGCAGCTGTCACAACATTATTATCGGTCCCATCGAGTAGGTGGCCGTCCTACACTAACGACTACACATTGGTCGTCCGATTCGTAAACAGATAAATATTATAATTAGGTTAGGTTAATTAATAGTATAATAATATAATTAATAGGTAGTAGAGCTTTTTTGTGAAAGAGTTCGTCCGGGGAAGTACTACCACCATACCTATTTCTGCCGCAAAGCGGTAGTGCTCGCATTGCGGTTCCGGTTTGAAGAGTAAGGGTGCCGGTGAAATTACAGGCACATGAGACTTTTCATCTTTATGTCTCAGGGTGGCGGGTGCAGTGCAATGCCACATAGGGTGCATCCTAGGTGGAGGTGACCTATGAGGTAATGCACTGTTCATAGGCAGAGGGACCACTTATCATCAGGGGGGCCATCTGCTTGTTCCGTCGTTCAAGCAGTATAAAAAAAATAAAAAATAGGTTAGTACTAAGAAGTTGAGTAGAAATAGAGCTTTTTTGTGAAAGAGTTCGTCCGGCGAAGTACTACCTCCATACCTATTTCTGCCGCAAAGCAGTAGTGCTCCGGTTTGAAGGGTAAAGGTGCCGGTGAAGTTACAGGCACATGAGACTTTCATCTTTATGTCTCAGGGTGGCGGGCGCCGGGCGCAGTGCCACATAGGGTGCGTCCTAGGTGGACTTGACCTATGTGGTAATACAATGTTAAAGTTCCTGTCTGTCCCCGAATTTGTCCCCGTTCGCTGACAAAAAGGAATTGCCAATTCCTGTTTGTCCCCGAATCCAAATTCGGAATACAGGAATTAAAAAAATCCTGTATGTCCCCGAATTAAGGGAGAGGTTACCGCTTAACATCAGATGGGCCATCTGTAAGTTAAAAAATAGTAATTACTACCTACCTACCATTGGTTATCGAAAAAGGAGATTGTTAGGGTTCCGTAGCCAGCTGGCAAAATACGGAACCCTTATGGATTCGTCATGTCCGTCTGTCCGTCCGTATGTCACAGCCACTTTTTTCCGAAACTATAAGAGCTATGCTGTTGAAACTTGGTAAGTAGATGTGTTCTGTGAACCGCATTAAGATTTTCACACAAAAATTAGAAAAAAACAATATTTTTTTGGGGTTCCCCATACTTAGAACTGAAACTCAATTTTTTTTTTCGTCAATAATCCCATACTATACCCATGGATAGGTCTGCAAAATTGATATTGAGGTTTCTAATGTCATATTTTTCTTGGTAAATATGATACATTTATTTACAGAAAGAATTATACAACAAATACAAGGTATATACAAAATAATATATATATTAAATAAATAAATAAATAATGCTGGACAGTTCACACAACATTATCTAGCCCCAAGCTAAGCAGAGCTTGTGTTATGGGTTAGTACCCATAACACCTTATCCTTATCTAGTGATAACTGATATACTTAATACAATATATTACATAGATAGATATTTTTAGGGTTCCGTAGTCAAAGACAAGGAACCCTTATGGATTTGTCATGTCTGTCTGTCTGTCTGTCTGTCCGTGTATGTCACAGCCTTTTTTTTCCGAAACTATAAGAGCTATAATGTTGAAACTTGGTAGGTAGATGTATTCTGTGAACCGCATTAAGATTTTTACACAAAAATTGAAAAAAAAAAACATTTATTTATGGGGTTCCCCATACTTAGAACTGAAACTCAAAAATTGTTTTTTCATCAAACCTATACGTGTGGGTTATCTATGGATAGGTCTTCAAAAATGATGTTGAGGTTTCTAATGTAATTTTTTTCTAAACTGAATAGTTTGCGCGAGAGACACTTCCAAAGTGGTAAAAAGTGTCGTGTCCCCCCCAACTTCTAAAATAAGAGAATGATAAAACTAAAAAAAATATATGATGCACATTACCATGTAAACTTTCACTCAAAATTGGTTTGAACGAGATCTAGTAAGTAGTTTTTTTTGAATACGTCATTAATCGTAATCCATCCAAGAACTTTTAAATTATGTTACTTGCTGCTACGGAATCCTTCATGGGCGAGTCCTACTCGCACTTGGGCCGCTTTTTTTTTCTCAAGCTTTTGATGACAGAGCGTTCGTCATGGCATTATTTTGCCTATATTTTTTAGCCCCTATGTTGAGCATTGAACTACAGTGCCATCTCAGTGTAAATTAAGGCTAAGGTCGAGTTATGGGTAGACTCTTAATGCTGAGGTAGGTGTCATGGGATGGATTCACTCACGTTTGATGGGCAGAAGATCGCAGAACTCGCAGAGGAAGAGCCCGCACAGCAGGATCCAGCCAGTCACCACGTTGTTCGAGGTACAGCAGCTCCACGCCGTTGATGGCAAACGCGATGGCGGACAGGTTGTTTTAAACCCAGTGCTAGAACGTTCATAAGGTTTAGGTCAACGGTAAACTGAAATAGATAGGGAATGCACTCTCGTCCCTGTGCTCGTCGAAAACTCTTGAAACTTTAACTACCTTAGCAGGAATAAATTAGGAATGACATGTAACATAACTTAAAAACCGGCCAAGTGCGAGTCGGACTCGTGCACAAAGGGTTCCGTAACATTATCTATTAAACGGCAAAAAAATACACGTTTGTAAAAAAATATAAATAAAAATTGGACGCAAAAAGTCGTCTACCATCCAAAAACTGACCTACTTAACCTACATTTGGAAAAATCACGTTTGTTTTATGGGAGCCCCCTAAATATTTATTTTATTCCATTTTTTAGTATTAGTGGTAGTTGTAGCGGCAACAGAAATACATCATCTGTGAAAGTTTCAACTGTCTAACTATCACGGTTCACCATTTCATTGCCTGGTGACACCGTTATCTATAAAAACGGCAAAAAAAACACATTCATGAGATACAGCCTGGTGATAGACTGACAGACGGACAGCCGAGCCTTAGTAATAAGGTCCCGTTTTACCCTTTGGGTACGGAACCCTAAAAACAACAATTAATTTTAACACAATGAGTAGGTCAGGTAGGACTTCGCTGTGCTTTGTAAGACGCTGCTGTAAGACGATTCAAAATGATCCTTGTGATTTCAATGAATAAAATACTTTTTGACTTTGACTGGACTTTGACAAGAGGATGGGTAGCAGCATCTACCTGAATACTAAACACCAATACTGTGATCACCAATCAGCTTCTTCCAGAAGTTGATAACTGGTCAATCCACAGTGACTGATCGATCGACGTTTAGTCTTGGCCTAATATCTGTTTGGGAAAGTTTACCGATGTGCTCATTGTACCTCAGCCCTAACGATTGGGCAATAGGGCTGCTAAGCTGTTTTTTGTCGAAACTGATCATCATTTTCATCATGAGTAGGTATTTTATTCTTTTCATGATGCATGTTTTCCATACGACTTACCGTTTTTAAGATATAAATAAATATAATAAATAATGCTGGACAGTTCACACAACATTATCTAGCCCCAAGCTAAGCAGTGCTTGTGTTATGGGTACTAGACAACTGATATACTTAATACAATATATTACATACCTAGATAGATATTTTTATTATGCATAGAAAATACCCAGAACACCCTGAACAAACATCTGCGATCGCACAAATATTTGTTCTGAGGCGGGAATCGAACCCGCAACCTCCTGCGAACTCTATATGAACCATGCTATCTCGATATGAACTCTGAAACATGTTCAAAAAGTGCGTATATAAGAACCATGATCACCGACATAGCTCTCACTATAGGCAAGTTGAGGCATAGTGCCACAAAACACAACACTGCACTGCACTCGAGAAACTTTATTCCCCAACGGTTTTTCAGTTTTGTGAGCTATACCTACGCACTATGCCTCAACTTGCCTATAGTGAGAGCTATGTCGGTGATCATGGTTCTCCTATGGATCTCCACATTTCGGATTACTATATTATATCACGATACCTATGACCGAAAAGTAAATAAGTAGGTAAGTATAGGTAGGTACTTACTACTAACCTCACACATAAGTAGGCTAGGTGCATACCTAGGTAGTTTAGTTTGCATTACAATGAAAAGGTTGTGCAGTTTGTAGGTATATGGTTAGTTTATGGACTACTTGTATCCACTCATGGTTTTGCTCGCATTTTGCCAAGATAAAAAGTAGCCTATAGCATGTACTATTATTTATTCTGTGCTATAGCTCAAATCCATGATCATACTGTACACTGTAGGTATACAACATTCCATCGAAATCAGTTCTGCCATTTCTGCTTGATTGAATAACAAACACACGAACATCCACACATCCTAACTTTTTTAGTAGTAGTAAGCTTTTTTGTGAAAAAGTTCGTCCGGGGAAGTACTACCTCCATACCTATTTCTGCCGCAAAGCAGTAGTGCTCGCATTGCTGTGTTCCGGTTTGAAGGGTATGGTTGCCGGTGAAATTAAAGGCACACAAGACATTTCATCTTTATCTAAGGGTGGCGGGCGCAGTGCAATGCCACATAGGGAATATATATACAATAAACATAATCATATTATCAAGATAATATCATGGTTGTTAACCAGCAGTTGTCTATTTGTGTCAAGCGATTCAATTAGGTAGGTAGGTCCAACTTCGTCAGAGGTCAGCAGACAAAATCAACTCAGATGGGCAGCCTTTGGGAGACTACGCCGTATCTTCTTATAATTCTTTATTGTACACAGAAAAACACATAACAAATAAAATAAAAACAAAAGATATGTACAAAGGCGAGCTTAACCCTAGAGTTTTCTGACAGCAAACCTTTGAGGCAAGAGAGAGGTGATAAATATGGCAGGAAGAATGTACAAATACAGGAAAAAACAGAAAAAAATAAAACAACCTATAAACATACATATGATAATAACAAGCTAACTTTTAAAATACACTGCTAAATATTAAAAGCAAAATATACTTACATAAAGTACCTACATCATTACTAAATATACCTACTTAAACAAATAAATACATAAACCTACAATAAACTTAAATTACAGTCTTCTCGTCTCAGGTACCACAGAACCGGACAACGCATGTAAGAGAAAGCCCCCCCCCCCCCCCCCCAGGGATTATAACGATGACATTATTTATAACGATATAGGATGAAGTCGGCATACAAAAGGGTGGTCTATATTCAGAAACACATTCACTCCGTATTTGATCAGTGTGGTACCATACACATAACATAACACCCAACAGTCACATACATAGTCCTGATCACACACTAGGATTCCCTATGTCGCGGGTGTAAGGAACTACGAGTACCACGGTACTATAACACACAGACCACAAACACAATATTTGAGAACAAATGACTTTAACCACAATATTTGCAGATCACACCAAGATTTGCTAAGCGTAGTGGGACATAAAGAGGCTTATAATAATAGATAACTTACCGATGTCCATCTTAAACCCGTTTGCATCCAGTGAACTCATCAACATTGGTATGTGGAAGTGCATTTGCTCAGATAATTATTCTCCCATGCATGGTCTTGAAAAAAAATGTTAGAATTTAAACAGATTTAGGTAATTTCTAGGTCATCTAAGAAGATAAGATAATAAGCCATTCCACACTTTGGGTTTACATGTTTTTAGTAGGTAGGTACTTAATAGTTCAGATTAAATTACAGGAAGTCCTGCAGTTCGGTGTGCCTCTTGGCATAGGCCTCCTCTAACACTTTCGACTGGGTTCTATCCAGTGCTACCCTTCTCCAGTGTTGTCCAGCTGTAAGTTTTAAGTCGCCTTCCGATCTTGTTTGTTGACACCCTCTATTGTGCTTACCATCTCTGGGGTACCAATCCAGTGACCCTTTTACACCATTTGTCCTGAGGATCTCGGATCATGTGGCCTGTCCATCTCCATTTCCCTTATTATGCTACTTCTCACTTTGTCTAGCTTCTTTATTCCTGATATAGGTCATCTAGCAGGTCTTAAATACTTGTTATGTTATGGTAGGGTATATTAAGCTAGTGCTTTTTATTCTATTTGTGGTTTTTGGTTGAAATAATTTCCAATCGAAGGAAAGAAGCTAGCATGTACTAGAACCAAAATTTCATTGAAATTGACCAACATAGCTCTCAGAATTAGCATGTTGAAGTGGCAATGGGCGAAGGCAACGGTATTTTAGTGCAAGTTTTACCGTTCCCTGCCTTTGAAGTGGTTAGTAGGTATATAAATAAGGATAAGAACACGTTACATACCTTGGTATTATTCCTGTATGTGAACAAGTCACCGGGCTCTCGTAGTATATTGTAAAGCCTGGCTGGCTAAACTGGCACTGTTGGAGGCACGATCATGGCCTATGAGTGGCTATGAGCCACATTTCACATCACAAAAGCTTTCCACGGCAACCATTTATTAAATTCCACGTTCTGTTTTTTGACTTCATTAATAATATTGTTTTAGCACTTCCAGCTCAACTGTTTTTTATTTTATTTATGTTTTCACTTAATTTGATACAGATAAAACAGGAGACCTGTTTATATTTTATAATATTAACGTAATTTCTCACAAAACAAATCGCCATTTTACAAATAAAAACAAAATGGCGTATTTTCCGGATCGGTGTTTTTTTTTTTTTTTTGGCGTCGCACTGCTTGTTCATTCGTTTGCCATATTTTTTGTACATTTTTTAAGTAAAAATTAAGAATCCGCTCACCATGTAGTTTGGAGAAATGAGGTTAAAATCAGTTAAAACAGACTGACAGCGCCACCATCGGTCAACGTTGTCCAACGTACAAGAATCCATAGTCTGCGGCGGCCAAAAACCGAAACTTGACACATTTGACTTTGACACATCCAAAGTGCAATACAGGGAACATAACCAACCTTGGTCAGTCGTCGACCATCTTACATCAAAAAACATGTATTTGCTTACAAAATAAATAAAATTCAGTGATCCTAAACAAGTATTTCATTCGTGATCACATCAAATTGGTGCCGAAACCAGGGGGAGTCTACGTAAAATATTAAAAGTGGTCTGAGTGTAGTTTATACAACAAATTATCCAAGTATTCATTGTGCCGGCCGCGTGCTTCACGTATCGCGACGAGTTCATCCACGCGTACAACAATCATATATCGACGTTTCAAGCAAGTACAAATACATTGGGAAGGCGATTCAACCAACAAATTATACAACATCAAGAATATATAACCAAAAAATTGCATCATTTTGCTGGCATCGGATCGACACCATCATAAAGATTCGCAACAGCCCTTCAGTTTCTATCTTTAAAGGAAAAACAAAAGAGCACTATTTATCTCTTTATCTTTATTAAAGTATGTATTTTATATTTATATATGTAATATTTAATTCTAATAATTTATGTATCACGTTAGGTTTATTTTATAGATTGTGTATATATTATATATAAATAGTGATATATGTTTATATATATATAAATTTGTATTTATTGTTATTATGATTTAATTATTATTTCTCTGGGAAACTGATTTTATTTCTAGATCTTTTTCCTATTTTAATTTACTTTTTGCATCAACTTACCTCTATAATCACCTCTCTCTAGCCTCAAAGGTTTGCTGGTAGAAAACTCTTTTTAGGGTTAAGCTCGCCTCTGTACATGTTCGATACCTCTTACTGTATTTTTGTGTTTTCTTGCGTGCAATAAAGAATAAAGAATAAAGAACCACAAAAACGGCACGAGGCAGCGTGTGCTGCGTCCCTTTCATTCACGCAAGGATCCAATATACTTCGCACTTGCTCACATTCAAGCTGTCAACAAAACGTACTGCGCGCTCACAAAAGGAAAGCCATCTTTGATCTTCGTTCGTTGACCCGATCGATATTTTGGATATTTTCTCGTTTCGATTCGATTTACACTTCAAGTGCCCTAGAACATAAATTTAATGTCAACAAGCTCAAGTGATTCAGAATCCTATAAAGACACCGGAGAAGACGGGCAAGATACAGTCGACACGGAAATCATGACAAACACAGAGGAAATAAAACGACTGAGAGCGGCGCGAGGGCAATGCAAATCGTTTATTACTAGATTGGAAGCTCTCTTTGTGGAAAAACAAGAGCTCGACCAGGATGAGGTCGAATCAAGAGAACTTCAACTTCATGAGAATTACAAACGATTTCAAGAAATACAGCTGCAGCTACTCTGCCTGGACGAGAAAGACGATGAGTTGGGACCACTGGACGACCGATACTTTCGCCTCTGCGCCGTAATCAAGAGGTGTAAACAGGCCGCACAAGGTGGTAAAAGTGTTAAATTCAGTGATGCATACAATAGTGATAGTAGGTGCATAAAATTGCCTAGAATAAACATAAAACCGTATGACGGACGTGAAATTAGCGGTTTCCAGCCATTTATGGATCTATTTACTGCCATAATAGATAAGGATGTCAAACTAAGCGACATAAAAAAGATGTATTATTTAAAGACTCTGCTCAAGGGTGAGCCCCTTCAAATAATCGAGGGATTGGCTGTTAGCAATGAGTCAAACAAGCCTGCGCTTCAGTTGTTAACTAAGAGGTACTGTAATCCACATTTAGTAATTTCATGGCATATTAACACTTTACTAGACATGCCATCTATTCAGCGTGGAACGGCCCAACAGCTGAGGGAAATAACATCAAAAATAAGGCAGCAGCTATCTGCGCTCTAAACCCTTAACCTGACCTTAACTGATAAATGGGATGCTATCTTGATGTGTATTGTGACACGCAAGCTGGACCCTTTAACTGTTCGTTTGTTTCACTCTGAAAAGGATTATGCAACTGTGATGCCAACGTTAAATGAATTGTTAGAGTTTTTAGACAAGCGTGCAGTTTCAATCGAGGTCTGTCCTATGTACAATGATAAATCCAAGCCGAAGAGTGTAACTTTGGCTGGGACTATTGACCCAAAGAAAACAGCTGCTTCTGCACAGCCTGTAATGAGTCACATCGTTTGTACAAATGCCCTAAATTTGTCCTCATGTCCAATGTCAAAAGTTCAGCCTTTTTAGCGACAAGATGTTTAGTCGAGTTAGCTAAGAGGTATGAAAGTGAATTCCCCTTAGCAAGTCAAGCTATTATCTCATCGAGCTACTGCGATGACATAATATGTGGTGCTTCTAGTTATGAGTTAACCTTACAAATAAAAAATGAGCTTGTTCAGTTAATGGGTCTGGGAGGCTTTCAGCTGCATAAGTGGTGTTCAAATGATATTCAGTTGCTATCAGACATCCCAAAAGAAAAACTAGGTTTTTCACAGCGTGATCTGGATCATGACAAGCCTGTAGTCAAAACATTAGGACTTTCTTACAACACACGAGATGATGTATTCAAAATGAGTGGGGGCATGATGACCTCCCCTGAAATGCCTACGAAAAGAGGTGTCCTTAGCTCAATCAGTAAATTCTTTGACCCACTAGGATTCGCTGGCCCTATTATAGTCAGGGCAAAGTTGATACTTCAACAGATTTGGCAATGTAACCTAGAGTGGGATACTCCGTTGCCTATTGCATTAAACAAGGTATGGTCAGTATTTCAAAATGAGATTTCGAGTGTACCCGATCTCATAATTCCGCGTAACTTGCAGCTTTCAGAAGCAGATGAATGTGCTTTGTTTGGTTACTGCGACGCTTCCACGGAAGCCTATGGATGCTGTATTTATGTTAAAATTAAAATAGCTGGTGAATACCGCGCACGCCTACTGTGCTCTAAATCAAGGGTTGCCCCTTTGAATTCAAAATTAACAATTCCAAAACTAGAACTAAATGGTGCATTACTTCTTGCCAAATTAATAATCAAGGTCTCTAAAGTATTGCCTAAAAACAAATGATCAACTTATTTTCAGACTCAAAAATTGTCTTAGGTTGGTTAAACTCAAACTTACATAATTTACCGGCCTATGTTGCCAATAGAGTAAAGGAGATTTCTGGTAGCACAGTGGGCATGAAGTGGTATCACACTCCGGGTGTGTTCAACCCAGCAGATATTTTGTCTAGGGGTGTAAGTCCATATGACTTACATAAAAATAAACTATGGTGGCAGGGCCCCGATTATTTGCACTGTGAAAGTAATTGTAACTATTCCACTGCAGACATTGAATATCCAATTCAATTTAATTTTAACTTTAATACCTGGGTGAAACAGGTGTGGTGAAAGGACGAACTCTGGTACTCACAATTTGTCGGCTTCAGCTTGGTTCCTTTCTTTGCGCTGGTTTTCACATTTTCACCATAAATACACAAGTTAATTTGTACTGTAGTTTTAGCGAGATATTAATAATCAATTTTCTGATTTATTCGAATTTTTGGATTGTTTTTCACGCGTGGGCTTGCGGCGCGGAGTGACGACTTCTCAACGTCTAATGCTCGGTGACAGCCGACGGCTCCCGAAGATGTACCTTCGTTCGTTCGGGTGTAGGTAATTGGGATCACAGGATATGTATATAAAAAATAGAGGAGTGATGTGAATGAAGTGTGTGACTGTGTTGATAGGTGGCGCTAACATTGTTCCCCGGGCTGAAGGGATACCTTCTGAAGAACTACTTGCAATCATAATGAGATAAACAGATAAAGCGAAAAGTAAACTAAGAATAATTAAACTAAGTTAAACTAAGAATGGTTATAAGGATATCGAGATTTTTATTGAAGAGGCAGTTTAAATAGCTTTACAATTGGTCGAACATACGAGCCAGTCTTAGTGCGAATTTTTGCAACTCTGCTAATTTGATCTCTACCAGGATAGAGCTCTTCTATGATAGCAAGAGGCCAGCTTAATACTGGAGCGTTGTCGTCCTTGACGATTACTATTTGCCCCTTTTCAATGGGCTCAGAAGGAGTATTCCATTTCTGTCTGCTTTGAAGAGAAGTCAAGTATTCTACTCTCCATCTATGCTCTATCTCTCCATTGATGTGGCCGAGCTGTCATATTCTGAATCATAATCCGACCTGTAAATAATAAAATACATTACAATATATGTATACTAATCGCTGCACATGCAGGGGGGGTGTGCGGTCGCACTCGCCTAAACGCACATCCTCTATAACATGTTCAGTTATGAATGAAGACTGAAGAATTTTGGAAACAGATTTTTATTGCAATCTTTCACAAGTTTCGATTCAGATTGAATTAATTGTTTACTCTGGTTCAGATTCAAGATATTTTTTGTGAAGAAAGGTTTTTTTGTATTTTTTTTGTAGCAAAAAATAGGTGCTCCTAATTTAATAAAAAAAGTTTATTAAATTAGGTTAATAAACAGGCTAGGTATGTTATTCTAACATAGATATGATAAGTAATCAATATTTTGTGGTATATATTTTTGAGTTATTTCAGTTATTAACAAAATTATCAAGCAAAAATATGCAAAAAGTTTCCGGAAAAACCGAAAGAAAAGTAGAGAATTTGTACCGAAATTGGGAACTGAATTTTCAAACTTTTTTTTGTTGTGTTTTCGGGCATTTCCTTTCATCAGACCGGTGTTAATACGTGAAAAAATTATTCTACTATCAAATTTAATCGCAGGATATATCCATAGTCGTCTAAAATTCAAATTTGGAACAAAATAACAAAAGACGTCTGCAAATGTTCAAATTGTTGCGTAGGCAGTTAAGACCGTGTAAAATTCGGCTCCTAAATTCGCAAACATCTTGGGACATTATTTTTTTTTTGGTTTGAAAGTTGCGCGGGCATTTGAGTGGTAGGTAGTTGGTTTGTGTTAGTCGTAGGAGAAGCCGCGGATCACTACACTACTAGTAAAACATGAACCAAGCAAAAAAAAATAAAAAAAAATCGCTGTCTTGTCTGTTTTGTGCGACATTTGTTTGTTTGTCTCGAATAACCAGAGTATAGAATACAAGTAATAATGCTGGACAGTTCCACACAACATTATCTAGCCCCAAGCTTAGCAGAGCTTGTTTTATGGGTACTAGACAACTGATATACTTAATAAAACATATTACATAGATAGATATTTTTTATAATATATAGAAAATACCCAGAATACTCTGAACAAATATCTACAAATCACACAAATATTTGTTCCGAGGCAGGAATCGAACCCGCAACCTCCTGCGTCGCAGGCGAACGTTCGCCTGCCACGCCACAGGGGTCATCAAAACATAGCAAATAATAACAGAGTAAACTTACGAACATTTTCGTTGATGGTGTTGATATCGCAGTGGGTAGGCAGCGGTAGAGAATGCTTGAATATGTGGTGACTGCGTCGAGACCGAAGTACTAGCAGCGTAGTAGCGTTGTACTGCAAGGCGGCTAGTGCAGCTGGGCGGGTGGCACTTCAGGTGGCAGCAGTGGGCGGGCGGAGAATCACTGGGATGACACTCGTACAGCACTTGATTCTGATCACTTGACGAATAGACTGATTTTAATTCGATTCAATCCAAACACTGTTTTTATATGAAAATTTTGCTGGATCAAGCAAAAATTTAAATCACATATAGCAAACATTTTATCAACAATGTTGAATCAAAAAGTATATTTTATTTTGCACGTTACCAATTATTATAAACAAGAATTTAAATAAGATAATGATATTACTAAAATAAAATAGCATCATCATCATAATCATCATCATCATTGCTGTTAGTTATAATTGACGACTAATGAACATTGAAAAACCGACCAAGTGCGAGTCGGACTCACGCATAAAGGGTTCTGTTCCTTTATCACCATTATCATTACTATTATCCATAACAACGACAAAATATCATGTATGGTGTATGGGAGCCCTCTTAAATATTTATTAGTATTTGTTGTTATAGAGGCAACAGAAATATATAATCTGTGAAAAATTCATTTTGTCTAACTATCATGGTTCATGAGATAAAGCATGGTGATAGACAGACAAAAAGACAGACGGATGGACAGCGGAGTCTTAGTAATAGGGTCCCATTTTACCCTTTGGGTACGGAACCCTAAAAAACTAATTAAATGTTGCCTGACCTATTTTCACATGCTTTTTTTTATTTTGACATGCCACCCTCTGATAAAAATGTTTATAATCCATGTTGCTACGTTTTTATAAAATAACCATTTATGTCATGACAAACAAATATATCAAATTCGTTGATTGTTATTTGACTACAAAGTAAGCCGCTATATTGCAACATTGTTGAACACAAAATGTTGTAGTCATCATACAAAATATATTTCAAACTAGTTAGTTCTGCCTTTACCAATTTACATTTACTGTTTTGAAATAAATGTAAATCATTAGGTATCATAATCAACCTACATATTATAATACCTATTGGAAGGATAGATAGATAGATAGAATATTCTTTATTGCACAAAACAAACAATGTGCATAGGCGAACTTAATGCTAAGAAGCATTCTCTACCAGCTAACCTTTGTGTATTGTGGATACATTTATGTAGGTAAGTATCTCCATGCTTGGTAAGTAAATGTTATGTATACACTAACGTAATACAAACTCTATATGAGATGAGTTGAGATGGAGAGAGAGATAGAAATAAATATTCCTAGGACAGATAAACAACGTTTTGGAATAAAATGTTAGACAAGAACGATACATATTTTGACTCTAGTCAAGAAAATCTAGTCTAGAAAGTTTCAATGCTGTATGTTTTAATTATTGACTGCAACTTATAACAACAAAACATCAAATTAGTAATAATACAATTTCTAAGAATCCAATAAGACCTACTTCACAACCTTGATACTGTTTGATCAAACTATATTTTATAAGAGTATGTGAACCAAGCTATAGGCTGTTTGTTAGCAGAAAATATTTGCATTTGATAGTAACATAGCATAACTCCAACAGTCATCTAGTTCCTCACTAGGATTCTTTGCGTTGTAAGTATCAGGAACTATGATTAATATGGTAACACAACACTCAGTCTCGAAACAAATATTTAAAAATCATACAAAACATTTGTTTCGCATAGGGAGTCGAACCCACAACCTCTCACACCTTAGCAAGCTACTCTACCAACGCGCTACAGAGATCATCAATAGTGAGGGTGAAATTATGAGTCTCTTATCTATACAAGTACCACTGGTGAGTATAGTAGTTCAGTGTACCTACTTATTTACTTAAAAAATGTATATTCTTATTATATTTTGGAATGTAAATGAGTATGAACCTTCCTATATGTTTTCGATTTTATTTGTTCATAAGCAGTAGCCAAAGTATAATATAATTACTCTGTAAGACGATAATGCTGAGGATGAGAAATATCACTACTGTGGGACACACTTGTTGTTGACTTCGTTACACTTAACCTGATTCTTCCTGAGACATAAAAACACACGTATATGGATTTATAAGGAAAGAAAAGAAAGAAAGAAAGAAAATACATTTATTCACCAAAAAAAATAATTACATACAAAGTACAATCATATAAAAGTAAAAATGAGAAAATACCACAGATAAAAGAATACTAATATAATAAAATAGGTTGTTTGGTGAAAAGGCAACGACTCAGCTTTTTGTGCCTAGTCCGAAAACCAGACGCTGTTTTTCAGTCTTGCCAAGGGAGGGGGGGGATTTCAAAATAATACAAAAATATAAATGTGATGATAGTGTACACGTACATATTAATATAAACAAAAACAAAAAAGTTAATAATGTAAATATTATGAGTGTGGGTTTGTGGGTAGGTGTAGGTGTGTTGTATGTATGTGTGAGTGTGTGGGTGTGTATGTGTGAGTGTGTCTGTGGCTCACTTGCTACTACCAGTCTCTTAAGAGCCTGATATAGCAGGAGAAGCCATCGTGTGTAGGTGTGTGTGAGTGTGTGTGTATGGTGTATATGTGAATACCAGAATGTATCTTCGTGGGTCCGTAAACTCGTTTTTTTTATTTTATAGAAGTTAGTTTAGCCACTACCATGTTGTTCATCCAAGAGAATTATTTTATATTTTTGTTTAAAAGTGCTCTTAGATAGTGGATTTCTCAGTGGAGGTGGCAGATTGTTCCAGCACTTAGTGGCATGATAGCGGAAACTTCCTTCAAAAGCTCGCGTTTTATGAAATGGAGTAACTAACTTAAATTGATTGACTCGTCTGGGATCATTTCTTCTGTGGTTATGGCGCCAGCTTAGTTTGTCATATAGATAATTGTGGTGCTTATACCTGACAAGGGTATGCATCAGGCCAGCTAAATGAAGGTTTCTTCGAGATGCCATGTTAAGTAGTTTTGCTCGATTAATATACGGGGTAATATGACACCTAGGCGGGATTCTGTAGCAGTAACGAATACACGCATTCTGAACACGCTGAATTCTGACACGCTTTTTGGTTTTAGATAGTAGGCACGGGCCAGTAACAATGTCTCCATAGTTGAGTTTGGATAGAATTAAAGCTTCGCACAACTTAAGCCTCACCTCTTCGCTAAGCAAATGTCGAACTTTGTACATAATTCTAAGGCGATAAAAACAACTTTTTGACACGTTAAGAATATGGTTTGCAAACTGCAATCTATTATCCATGAGTATGCCTAAATTACGAACTTCAGTGACATACTCAACAGGGTCTCCGAGAACATAAATTTTAGGATTACGTGATAAAGTAGAATCTATTTGTTTCTTTGAGCCCAGTACCATAAATTTAGATTTGGTCGGGTTTAACGTAAGACAGTTATTATGCGACCAGAGCGCAATTCTATCTAGGTCTGAATTTAATTTTAAAATGGCAGAATTGACTTCGGCTGGTTTGGTATGCACATAAATTTGTACGTCATCCGCATATAAGTGATAACTAGAGTCATAGATCTGCTCAACGATATCAGCTGTATACAAAATAAATAGAAGAGGACCGAGTATGGAACCCTGTGGCACTCCTCTCTCAACATTACACGCAGCTGACAAATTCGAACTACCATCACTCTTTCGCACTTGCACTATTTGATTTCTTCCTTTCAAGTAACTGTTAAACCAGGAAACAGCGGACATATCAAACCCATAGAAAGACATCTTAGAGAGAAGCAATGGGATACTTATGCAGTCAAACGCACGGGAGAAGTCAAGAAGGGCCAACACTGTGCTATTTCCAGAATCTTGAGCAGAAAGGACATTATCAACGACATCGAGAAGTGCAGTTGCCGTACTTACACCCTTTCTAAAACGAGATTGCATTGAGGGTAAAATGTGGTTGTCTTCAATGTATTTCGAAACTTGGTTAAACACTATGCGTTCAAGTACTTTAGATAAGCTGGGTAAAATACTTATAGGTCTAAGGTCCTTAAATTGCGTAGGGTTAGATATTTTCGGGATAGGTGTTATAAGACTAGTTTTCCAGAGAAAGGGGAAAGTAGAGGAGACCAATGATTTATTCATTATACAAGTTATAAAAGGCAGTGTATGTGGTAAGGTCAGTAGAATCATGTCCATGTTGGTGTTATCAATGCCTTCCGCATTAGAAGAGATTGATAGTAATGCTTTTGATACATCAAGTTCAGTAACAGGAGTAAGTTTAAATATTTTATTACAAAATTTGTGGTGTTCAAAGTAGCTTAGCGTGGATATCGGGATAATAGCAGATCCAGGAATATTAAGAAAGTGTTGATTTATCAAATTAGGATTGTTAAGAGAGTGCGGCAATGGTTCATTTAACTTAGAGTCGTCGGACACATGTTTTTTCAAATTTTTCCACAAAATTTTAGGATCATGAGCATGACAGTTAATTTCAGAGTTGAAAAATGCTTGCCTTTCAGTAAAAAGTGCCTGTTCCACTAGTTTTTTGAGAGACTTGAAGTATTCCTTATGACTGTCTAGTCCAGTAGTACGACATCGTTTTAGGGCATTATCTTTAAGTTCAAGCATCAATTTCACTGTGTCAGTAACCCAGGGTGTAGGTTTCTGTTTGACTAGACAAGTTTTAATCGGTGCATAACAGTTAAATATTTCATTGAGTAACTTGTTAAAGGTATGGACCATATCATCGACATTACTCATATATTTGATACTTTTCCAATCGAGTAAGACGAGAGTACTATCAAAAATTTCAAAATTAATGTTCTTGATGGGCCTGTAACTAATATATCGTGGCATAGGCTTTTGTTTCTTTATATTAAATACAACGTTTACCATTGCATGCCCATGTACACCAGTGATATTAACCACTTCCACCGAGTTCACTTTTATATCCGTACACACAAGATCAATGATAGTGGCGCTACTTTCAGTGAAATTAGTGGGTTCATTAACGAATTGTTTAAGACTAAGGCACTGTAAGAAATAATCGAGTTTTTCTTGATCAGATTTTTTTGTAATGTTAAAGTCGCCAACAAGAATTATTTTGTCGATATTGTTGAAAGAGGTAATAGTTTCCATAAGGGCATCCAAAAAAACTTCGACTGACTGCCATTGTGGGCGATAAGCAGTACCAACTACAATCCGATGACCATTGGCGTTTATTGATAACCACCACTGCTCAACTGTCGAGAGTGGATTGTTCAGATAGCGAACACGGATACCGCTGCGAATATAAAAGGCTAAACCTCCACCTCGTCCAAGGAGAACATCACTCAGGCGTGGTTTCATCTTGAAACGATATCCAGGTATCTTAGGAGCAAGTGCCTCTCGTCCTTCCTTTAACCAGGATTCATTAATCGCTAGTATGTCGCGTGAGAACCGCTCAACCTTCAGAACAAACTCACTACCCGACGTATTAAGTGAGCCTGCATTATATAAGGCCACTTTGAGTAATTTACTTATGGGAGCCATCATAATGAATGTGAGAAACGCAGTCAAAAAAATAATAATAGCAAACTATGTAAAAAGATGACGAGTCATAATTAATGTAAACTCCAATATGGAAACGCAAGAAAGCAACAATGATGTTTACGTTATTGTATTTTATGTGTGTTTGTGAGTGTGTGTTATGATTGTATATGTAAATAGATAAAGTAGAGTTATGTCTTTTGTGTGTTTTTTGTGTAAATACAAATAAGGTGTTTGGTATATTATGTACGCTATTAGATAAATAATAATAACAATTAGGACAGTCTATATGAGTAGTTACGTATAGGTAACTATACTTAGAAATTATAAGGGTCTTACAAACTAGTCAGTGAGAAGATTTAAATACCACAAGCTGATTTTCGTCCTTAACGTGAATCTGTGCCGCATCGTCTGACCTCCTGAGGAAAATCCTACCATTAGCACTCCAGCAGTGCCTATATTTATTGTTCTTAGCGAAATCACGAGCCAAGGTGAAAAGTCTTCTTGTATTAGTGGTAAGACTCTCAGACAAATAGATAGGCACAGAAGGCCCTTGTAAGCCAAGAGCCGCAGTGCTCAGCTTGTTCGCTGGATTCCGCTTGTTGAAGGCTTTCACCTGCTGAATCATGGTATTCTTCATCGCGACGGTACATAACTCCGTCACAACCGTATTGTTGCCCGACTTATTATTAATGCAATAGGTATTCCTTATATCAGATGGCTGAACTTCAAAATCAAGAATTTTGCAGGTTTTTTGGATGATCGACGAGACGTCTTGTTTTGTCTCTGTCATATTTTTCGGGACATTTCTTATTTCTATAGTAGAGATTTTCAGGTGTCTTTGCAGTTCCTCATTTTTAAATTCTAGAGTTTCAGCGTACTTGGCCGCTTCCTTCCTTTCAGATTCTAATGAGCACAGTCTAGTTTCAAGCTCTTCATATTTGGACGATAGGTATTCAATAGACTTTTCAATGGCAGCATTGCTCTCTTGGATTTTAGCGTTCTGTAGTTTTACCACAGTTTCATCATCACTGAGCTTTTTAAAAATCTTCTCTTGTTGCACTTTCCAGAGAGTTTGCTCGTCATTCCATTTGGACAACATCGTCATAATTTCTTCCCGGATTTTATTAGCCCAACTCTCACCTTGGACGTCCGAAACCTCCGGGGACCCAATATGTAGGCGAGTCTGTTTCCTAGTCATAACTTTATTAGACAGTCCGTCTTCACCAGATTGCGAACACGCGTCAGATTCCGAGGCAACTAAAGTATTTATCGTCTTCTGTTTAGGAGGAGTTCTAGGAAGACTCATTTTATTAAAGACAAGACCACACTAGTTCTTAGGCCAAGCGCTAATTGAAGGGGTCTTATTTATCAATACGCGTAGCGTCCAAATTATGGCTGCACAAAAGCTGCACAAACAGATCGCTTGCCTGTCATGCAAGCGGTACGGTACGGTGCAGTGTAGCGAAACACAAAGGTGCGCGCACTATTCTCTTCACGTACCTGTATGCAAGTGTGCGTGCGCAATTAGCGGTAAGCGGTAGTGCAGTGTCACGCGGCGCGGCTATGCCAATGCCATGAATGACTAGGTGCGTCCTTATCTTACAAGCAGAGTGGCTGGGAAACGGGTATGTCACACACCTCGTAAGATCACAAACTTGATATTTTGCGGTAATAAATCTGTCCACTACTTTCAACTAGTTGCGCGAATTTAACTTTTCTAATTATTTTAAAATAAGCAAAATGAATTAGTGTACGTGCACACGTCTAAACTCAACGAGATCCGGGGGGGAATAACGACGAACCTGAACCTGAACCTGAAGGCTGTAACGATGAACCATAAGTTTACATTTTCAGGATATTAGGTAGATATTTACTCTCAGATTCGGTGGATTTCCAGAAGAGAAAAAAACTGCGACCGCTGAATTTAGTTTTTATTTTTGTTTACTGTTACCTAGTGCGGGCACAGTGCAATACCACATCGGGTGCGTCCTAGGTGAATGTGACCTATGTGGTAATGCACTGGTCATAGGCAGAGGGTACCGCATCAGGTGATCCTTCTGCGTGTTTCACCAACCAAAGCAGTATTTAAAAAAAAAAAAAAAAAAAAAAAACACATTTTTATTTACAAACCTTTCTTATTTGCCTTTTCTTTTTTTTTTTTTTTTTTTTTTTGTTATGTATTCTGCTTCTTGGCAATCTGTTTTAATAACAATAATCCAATTTGCTGTCCGATTTGATCCGTTTTTTGTGTTGAATGGAGAAAGATAAGTCCAGTGAGTCATCTCTCAATCTTTCTCTGTGAATCTTTCCACTAGACTTGGTATACTGTGTCTTTTCAGTCTTGAAAATGTAAGGCTGCCCGTTCCTTGTAACTGAGCAGCAAGTTCGTTCCTATGACTATCTAGTCTTAGTTGATAGTTTTTGCTGTAGGATTATATTTCTTGTTTTACTGTTTTCAGTTTGATATCCATGTACACATACTTGTTACTCATATGCGGAGGTATATTTAGCATATTTCGGATGGTCTTGCTTTGAAATCTTTCCAGTATTTCGATGTTACTAAGGCTTGCAGAGCCCCATAACTGAATGCCGTAGGTCCAAATTGGTTTAATTATAGTCTTATAAACCGACATTTTGCTGTTGTTTGTGAGTTGGGATTTGCGCCCGACGAGCCAGTACATGCTACGAATTTTGTAGTCGAGTTGTTTCCGTTTGGTCCAGATATGTTTTCGCCAGGTTAGGCGACGATCCAGATGCATTCCCAGGTATTTTGCATCTTCAGCTTGGGGTACTTGTTCATTATAGAGTAGGACGGGTGGACAGGTCTTTCTTCTAAGTGTGTAAGTTACATGAACAGACTTATCTTTATTGACCTTGATGCGCCATTTGGTGAACCATTCTTCAATTAAGGCCAGATGTCTTTGAAGGTTACTTGATGCAGTATCCGGGTCTTCATGGACAGAGAGCAGTGCTGTGTCGTCTGCATATGTAGCAGTAACAGTAGTCACTTCTGCTGTCGGTAAATCAGCAGTAAAAATTAGGTAGAGAATCGGTCCCAGGATGCTACCTTGCGGAACTCCTGATTTAATTTCATACATTTTGGAGAGTTCAGTGTTATATTTGACTTCAAAGCATCTTTTCTCGAGATATGATTTTATGACTAGGAAGAAGGAGTGCGGTAGCATTTGTTTCAATTTGAAAAGTAGGCCATCGTGCCAAACTTTGTCAAATGCCTGGCTGATGTCTAGAAATATTGCAGAGCAGTACTGTTTGTTTTCTAGAGCTCTGTTTATGGTATCGACAAGGCGATGTATTTGCTCGATCGTCCCATGTCCTTCCCTAAAGCCGAATTGGTGGTTAGGAATGATTTCCTCTAGGTGTTCTCGCATTCTATTCAGTATCATTTTTTCAAGCAATTTTCCAGCAATTGGTAGTAGGCTTATGGGCCTATACGAAGAAACTTCTTGTGGTGATTTGCCCGGTTTTGGGATCATTACAACCTGGGCAATTTTCCATTGGCTTGGGAAAACTGATAGCCTTAAACATGCGTTAAAGATGGTTACTAGGAGGAGTACCCCCTTTTTAGGAAGGTTTTTTAGTAAGGTGGCATCGATTTGGTCGTATCCTGGAGCTTTACAGTCTTGTAGGTTACGTATTTCTTTAAGTAGTTCTCTGGGTGAGACACTTTTCAGGGGTGGGCACATTTGTAAGGATGATGTAAGAGTTCTTTCGATTTCGTCATCATGGTCCTGACTGGCACTGGGTAGTGGCTGAAATACTTTTTGCAGATGGGTAGCGAAGGTACTTGCTTTTTCTGCGTCCGAACGGACCCAAATACCTGGTAGTATTTTTATGGGTGTTATTTGGCTTTTGGGGCGTTTAAGCTTCGTAGTGGCCTTCCACAAGGAGTAGTTTGTGTCATTGTTTGGTGTGAGTTTGCTGAGGTATGCCTGCAAGTTTTCATTTGTCATGTCGTTGATTAGCGCTTTTAGTTCAGCTGATGCTTTGTTAAAGGCAGCTTTGTCCCTTGGGTATCTTGTATTGTGCCATATTTTCCGTAACCGACGACGTTCGTGGATTTTATCCTTTATGAATGTAGGATATACGTGTTCTCTTGGGACGAATATTTTACTTATCGGGGTTGACTCATGAGCTGCTATGTGTATTATTCTGTTCAAATTTTCAATTGCTAGCTCAATTTCTTCAGCGTTTTTCAAAGAAATTTGTAGTTCTACCTCTGATGAGATGATGTTCCGGTATTCTTCCCAATTGGTATTTCGATTGTGTATTTTAGGTGGTTTCTCAGAGAGAAGTATATTGCAGTTAACGTTGAGAATAACCGGAGTGTGATCTGAGGAGAGGTCGATTACTTGTTCAGTGCTCATGTTGTTAATGGAAAGGTTCTTGGTTACAAAGAAGTCTAGTAAGTCGGGGATTCTTGCTGGGTCCGTTGGCCAGTATGTAGGCTCGCCAGTAGATAGGCACTCGAGGTTAAGGACTCCTAGAGCACGGTATAGTTGTCTTCCCTTAGGATTTATGAGTCGAGAGCCCCAGTGTAGGTGCTTAGCGTTCCAATCGCCACCACAGATGAACCGATTTCCTAGTGTTGTTAAGTATTCTTTGTAGTTGTCGGTAGTTATACTATTTCTCGGGGGGCAGTATACTGCGGACACTGTGATTTCAGAGTTGTTTTCGCTGATTTTAATGTGTGATGCTTGAATTTTCTCAGTGCAGAAGGCTTCTATTGGATAATGTTTTATGTTTGATTTTATTATGATTGCTGATCCTCCGTGTCCCTTACCGGATGGATGGTTTGTTGTATATATTCTGTAATTTTTTATAGAAACATGGCTTTTTGATGTAAACCTTGTTTCAGAGATAAGTGCAATGTCAATTTTTTCAGTTGTTAGGAATGTTTCTAGTTCTTGTCTGCGCTCAGTGAGCCCATTGGCGTTCCATGTCAATATGCGCATGTTGTGCATCATTTCGACAGCAGGCTGCTGATCAATTGGATCATACGATCCATCATGTTGTCCATCATGTTGGTCATGATAAGCTGGAATCTGTTGAACATTTTATCTATTATTTCCACCATGTTATCTGTTCCTGGTGGATTGCGGGTGGTGCATGTGCTTTCTCCGATGGTTTTAGCCTTGGTTGCTTCGGCGAATGATTGAACTGTTCGTTTTGATGTTGTGTCGCGTTTTTCAGGTAGGGGTAGGTTTTTATTTTTGTCCGTTTTCCACCACATGTTGGGCCCCGGAGGGATTTCATCAGTTCGGCCGGGTGTTTGGTTCTCTGTATTCCATCCAGGTAACTGAGTCTTTTCGACACGCCCGGGACGATGCTTCCATTCGGCCCTTCTTAGGGATAGGTGCTCTTCAGCCCTTCTAGGGGGTTGGTTGTCTCTTGTATTTGAGTTAAGTTTTAGGATCTGCTCTTTATATTGCTTGTACTTTGTGCATCCTCTGTAACTCGCAGGATGTTTTTCCTGACAATTCGCACACGTTGCTTCCGTGTCTCTGGTTTTAGCGCAGGTGAGAGTAGAGTGCTCATCTCCGCATTTAACGCATCTAAACGGCCTGAAGCATTGATTCTTGGTGTGACCAAATCTTTGGCATCTTTTGCATTGTAGTATCTCTTTTTTCTTATAAGGTGTTTCAAAAGTTATTTTCATGTGGTTGATAAGTTTTATTTTGAAGATATCTTTGTTGTTATGTTTGGGCTCTAGATCTACATAGAAGAGTGGTAGCGCCTCTTTGGTGGTTCTGTGTAGTACATTTACTATTTGTCGGACCTCATGTCCTAATTTATCTAGCTCCAGGGTAATGTTTGAGGTGTCCTCTGATGGATGTAACCCACGCAATACTACTCTGTAAGCTCTTTCGCTCTTGAGTTTGTAGGTGTAGTGGCTGATGTTCTCACTTATAAATGTCTGTCTCATGGTTTTGTATACCTCTATAGTTGTAGGCATGATTTTGACTATGTGGCCTGATCTTAGTGTCGTCATGGTATATTCGTTGTTGTTAGTGGTGATTTTCTTCAATACATTTTTCAAAGAATTTACTTCGATGACCCCGGTTACGAAGATCGGTTCAGGTTTTGGTGGCTTGGGAGGTTCCACATTTGTAGTGTCCTCAGTATCATCCAAGATATCAAACTGGTTTTGTGTTGGGACAGCGTAGCTTATGTTGTTGGGCCTTTTCTTGGCATTCTCATATTGCAAGGGGCTGGTTTCTGCTCTCTTACGTTTAGCAGCGGGCACCTGGTCCCTTTGCCAGTTGTTTTCTTTTTCCTTCGTCCGGGTTTGGGTTTTTTCCTGTGTTAGGGCTGAAATTCCTGACACATCGAAGTCTTTCGGTAATGCACCGATTGAGTTGGAACGTTTCTTGTGAAACATACTTTTGTGAAACGTCTGCTGGATTAAAGTTATCCTTTGATTTTGCTTGTCAGTGCGCATGTCTCTCCTCTCTGATGCTGATGCTTCTGATCGCCCTTCTTCTGTCAAGTCCACTTGTGGCAAAACATTGCCCCCCCCAGAGTACGAGGGGCAGCCTGAGCTAGGCTCAGGGAGGGATTCTCCGGCATAGCCGGTACCCTCCTGGGGTAGTGTGTCATTTTGTTCTGCTTCCATGGTGTTGTTTATTTTTTTCTTCGGGGTTGTTTTCCCCTAGCCAGGTATTCGGTTCAAGCGCCGAAGGTTCGCTTTTGCCCTACGCAATTGCTATTACGGTCCACCACAGGTGGAAGATGGGGAGCACCAATTGAACCGTAACATTGCCCAGGAATGACGACCCACAAAGATGATAGTATGTGGGCCCATTGCTAGGTCACGGCGGCAACCTAGCAACGGCGGGGACGTATGCGAATAGGACTTGTCAATGCACGCCTATTAGTCTAGCTCCACCTAGACTTACGCTATCGGTATTCTCAGCTTTTTATAGAAGTGTATCCCCTGGCAGGAACACACCCCACCGAGACCAGACACTGACCTTCACCCCCAATTTGCCTTTTCAAAATAAAAAAAATAATAATATTTTTTTTTTTCACATTGCTGTGTTCCGGTTTGAAGGGTAAGGGTGAAATTACAGGCACATGAGACTTTTCATCTTTATGTCTCAGGGTGGCGGGCGCAGTGCAATGCCACATAGGTTGCGTCGTAGGTGGACGTGATCTATGAGGTAATGCACTGTTCATAGGCAGAGGTTACCGCTTAACATCAGGTGGGCCTCTTGCTTGATCCGTCATCCATGTAATATAAAAAAAAAAAAAAAAAAAAACATTCATTTTTCATTCGTCATTCTGTCTCAATGATAACTTAAAATAATAATGAACTGTGGACTGTCCTGCTAAATACGTAAAGCATGGTATACCTATATGAGCATCTAATAACAGCATCATTCGAGATTTTTCATTCGAGATATTTAATTCGAGATTTTCCATTCAAGATTTTTCATTTGAGATTTTTCAATCGAGATTTTTCATTCGAGATTTTTCATTCGAGATATTTCATTCGAGATTTTTCATTTGAGATTTTTCAATCGAGATTTTTCATTCGAGATTTTCCATTTGAGATTTTTCATTCGAGATTTTCCATTCGAGATTTTTCATTTGAGACTTTTCAATCGAGATTTTTCATTCGAGATTTTTCATTCGAGATATTTCATTCGAGATTTTTCATTTGAGATTTTTCATTCGAGATATTTCATTCGAGATTTTTCATTTGAGACTTTTCAATCGAGATTTTTCATTCGAGATTTTTCATTCGAGATTTTTCATTCGAGATATTTCATTCGAGATTTTTCATTCAAATAATTTAAGTAGGTACCTACCTATAGAGTTTTTTTTTATAATGTAATATGTTTGTAGTGTACGTATACGTAAATAGTTATCTAAACAGTACTGTAACGTTTTTTTCCGCGACAGTACTGAATTTGATTTCGCGCATAGAAACTATATTGTAATCTTTTTCGGGGTGAATTGAACCTGGGGTGACATGAACCTAACCCGCAATAATGCGTCCTCAGCATAACAGCAGAATTCTAAGTAACAAACGAGTTAGTGTAAGACATAAAACCTAATACATTTCTTTATCGCATAACCATTATACTGATTATGGTTATAATACTGGTTAGGTACCTATGTTATTGTTAAACTGTTAAGACTCTTTCATCTTACATTTTTTACGTTAGTACTATTAATGTCCCTAGGACGCGTCCTTGGCATTGCACTGCGCCTGCTGCCCTCAGACAAAGACAAAAAGGTAATATAATTAAAAAAAAAAAAAAAAAAAACTCTGTAATTGGGCGAAATGGACCACGGAGCGATAGCGAAGTGGACCATAACGCCCAATTCCTTACTACTACTATATGCCTAGACTGTCCAAGAACTGATGGAGAGGCCTTAAGAGGAATGCTAACTACGAAGTTACCGTCAGAGCTGCGAGTGTGATTTTGAAATATCTTTTAACACTCTTTGATTTCATCATGTGGAATCTTCGTGTCATTTGTTTCTCCCCAAAAGCTTCGCAGCTCATTTGATTGGACAAAATTACAATGAGTTTTGTTCATATGTAGGTATGATGTTGTGATCGAGCCGGAAACTACCCATCCAAATCGAGTATTTTGTAAGATAGGTAGCCCC
Organism: Operophtera brumata; assembly: GCA_932527175.1. Lineage (NCBI taxonomy): Eukaryota > Metazoa > Arthropoda > Insecta > Lepidoptera > Geometridae > Operophtera > Operophtera brumata. The sequence goes on from OW052235.1 coordinate 154,448, forward strand.
ATACCAAGTCTATATTGACCGGTGCAGAGTACTTCGTAAAATAACTCTGCTCCTAAAAGAAGATCGATTTCGTTTGGCTCGTAAAAGTAGGTATCCGCTAATTGATATTTTTTAGGAAATTTTATTTTATCGAGATTAGTTGCATGTGGCGTTACATTGCAAATAGTAGGTACAATGAGGCAAGATATCGTGGCAGAATATGTGCTGATTTTTGACTGAATAATGAAGCTACTTGAATGACTGATGGGGGTAACATTTTCGTTGAAACCCACCACCTGCATGAGCGTTTGTGTTTTTTGTAAATTAAGCTTTTTGAATGCGCTTTCGGTAATGAAATTAGATTGTGAACCTGAATCTAACAGGGCCCTTAGAGTGTGTGATCGATTATCAGTGTCGATCACGTTCACCAGGGCAGTGGATAGTATGACTACCTTGGTTTGGTTCGGTCGTGTAGATCGAATAATGTTGGTAGGTGTAGCTTCGGCTACTTGATTATTAGTATGTAGTTTTCCTGACAGACTCGGCTGGGATAAAACTTGGTTAAGTGTAGCACCGGCTACTTTTTGATTAGTATGTAGATTTAATGACAGACTCGGCTGAGATAAAACTTGGTTAAGTGTAGCATCGGCTACTTTTTGATTAGTATGTAGGTTGACCAACTGTCTCGGCTCGGAAACCACTGGTTGCGGATTTAAAGTTGTTGGTTGCGAGCTGATTGACGATGTATTGGTATTAGTAGGTATAGTATCTATCGGTGTATGTGTTATGTGTAATAGTGTGTGATGCTTACCTTTACACGTTCTGCAGTTGGTCGCGCGGCAATTAGGTACGATGTGACCAGACCTTAAGCAGTTGTTACACAGATGTAGGTTTCTTACCGCTTGGATTCGAGACCTCACGTTCAATGCTAGGAATTTTGGGCACTGGTTGATGTAGTGTGAGTTTTCACAATACGGGCATTGATTATTATAGGTATTTTTGTTAGGTACCTTGTGATTTGGGCTTGAGTTGGAAGTGGTTAGCAAGGCTTTCCTCGTTTGTCCTTGCTCGCTCGGCTGATCCCAGGAGCTAAGAGCTTCCAATAGATCCGCTCGTTTACGTAGAAATGACTTGAAGTCCTGTAATGAAGGCAATTCATTTGAGATTGATCTTTCCTCCCATTTTCGTAGTGTTTGAGAGTCTAATTTTGGAGCTAGAATAAATATTAGAAGTACGTCCCAATTGTCGGTAGAAATATTTAGATTGTTTAGGACTCTTAAGTGCTTGTTCATATTATCAAATAATCCCCGCAACGGTTAACGGTTAACGGTTCTACACTAAGAAGTGATTTGAGATGATTAGTGACAGGCTTCCTTGGGTTATTAAAGCGTTCACATAGAAGTTTCCATGCAATCGCATAACTTTCCTCACAAAACTCTAAAGAACCTATTACATTGAGTGCACTATCTTTTAGACAACTCCTCAGATATTTAAATTTCTGAATTTGTTTCAAATTACTTTGATTTATAAGGGCATCAAATGTGTCTCTGAACTCAAGCCACTGTGTGACCTCCCCATTAAATGACGGCAACGCAATGTCTGGAAATTTAATTGAATCGTTGCTTTCTGCTGATGAATGCTCCAAAGATGACACATTAGCCGGTAGGCTGGAGTTCTCTGATACAAATTCATTTACATATTTCCTAGCAACAGCTATGTTGGCAAAATAAGCATTTTGGGTGGATTCTCTTTCTAGTAATTGTGAATCGAAGTCGGTGCACAAGGTTTCTATTGTATCTTGGACCGTCTCAAATTCATCAAAGGCTGATTTTATTTTTTCTAATCTGAATTCCAGGTCTATACATAACTCTGCAGAGACTGGTTCAGTGATGCTAGTTACATATTTTTTAAATAATGTTAATTTCCCTTTGAGAATCCCCCGTTTTTTTATTAATATCTTTAATTATTTTCTTTCTATGATAGGTTTATCATCCATTTTACAAAGCTTTTATAGCTGTGCAAGTGGCAAGTGAAAAAAAAACTAGGTGTGCACGTGGCAATTTAAAAAATTTAGGAAGGTATGCACGTAGCTAGTGAAAGAATTACTTAGGTATAGGTACACTTTTGAATCACTGAAGAAAATGTTCTTAGATAGGTATGCCAAGCTCACTTACTTGATTACTTGGTAGGTATACTTAGGTACCAATGCCGCTTGAAGATTGTTCGGTTTTTTCGGATCTCGGATCTCGAAATGTTGCTCTTTGTTGCTGATAACCTCCTTCAATACTGCTCCCCAGATAGGTAGATGCTTGAACACCAGACAGGATCTTCACCATACGGTCACGCGTTGCCCTCCACGCGTCCTTGTGTCGACCCAAGGACTGCTCGTAGGTACGCCGCTCGCCGCTGCGTGTCGTGAATTCCAGGCTTCTTTCTCTGGGTCCTTCTTCTTTCTTTCCAGTCTTCGTCGGGGTCACCATGTAAAATTGGGAGCCAGAGGAAACAGCAAGCTTTGAAATAAAATAATATAATTAAATAGCGGTGCGTCACATATGACCGCAATATCGTAAAAAGAGATCGCAATAGTGCGATGCTTAGCTTATATAGGTACAAAAATAGCGCCGCACTACGGCGATCATCGGTACCATTTGCTTGTGTAGTCAGGTGGACATGGATTTGTCTTCGTGGTTTGATGGTTGATGCAGAGATGGCGCTGCAGTCAACAAGGAGGAAGGTTGAATTGAGTGTGGGCCAAACTGTTTGGAAGAGAACTTTTCCTTTAAGCGACAAGGGTAAATTTTTCTCGGCGAAACTAGCGCCGAAGTTCATAAAATGTAAGATTGTATCTAAAAGGTCTCCTTTAGTCTACGAACTCGTGGACGAAAAAGGAAAGGACGCAGGGGTATGGCACATAAAGGACCTAAAACTTCAAACTAATCGGGCTGTTCTAAGCAAAGCTGTTCTGATAGGTAGTAGTCCACACTTTCACTAGTACTCTATTCAGGTGAGGGTCTGGACAAGCTAAAAGTATTAATTTCGCTGGTAGCTGATAGGGGTGACCAAATTGCTTTGCACAATGGCTAACTACTTGAATCTTAACTAAAATCTCAAACTTCTTTAACAGCTCCCACCAGGGATCTGTCTCGAACAAACAAACCCCCGGACCGTAGGTTGGCTACGTTATATTTTGTCCTGGGTGTAGGCTAAATGATGGAAAGAAAATTGCTGGTGTAATGTTATTTTTGTTGGTAGGCACAGACTCGCTACCTTGCTGAAGGGTGGTGTGGTACGGCTTATATAGACCGCCACACTCACTTGTCTTTACGCCATTCTGTGCGTGGTGTGAACACTTATTATTAAGCTGTGTGCTAGGTAGTCGCTATATAGACTGATATATAGGTTAAGTTGCATAAGTTGCTTAAATTTTAAAGCTAACCTACTTACCTACTTCCCGTTGAGCTTCACTCAATCTCTTATAAACTTAGTTATGATATAAACCACATATTTATTTATTTGTTTATTTATATCCTTGTTTAATTTTATTTTTAATTTTATTGTTAATTTTATTTTTTATTAAGTACCAATATTTATTTTTATTTTTGTAATCTTAACTTATATGTTTTTGTTTTTTATCCTTCCGTGAAGTCACTCTTTCTTGGCCCCGTCTGAAAACCAGCGCTGCTTCATATGTTTTGCATATGGAGCAACATTATGCTGAGACCAGGCCTTTTTGGCTTCTCACATTATCGCATAGAGCGGACTATTTATTTATTGTTTATAATTTTAAATTAAGTCTGTAGACATTATAAATGTTTTGTTTTCTTTTGTTATGTTTTCATATATTTTTGTTGTATCTACGCTATCGTTTTATATTCTGTCTGTTCTGTGTTTTTTGTGTGATTGTCAAATAAATATATTTCATTTCATTTCATTTCATAAGGTGGGTTAGATAGTTGGGTACCTAGGCTTTTATTGGGACTGTTCTCGTTCAGCAGTTTTTTTTCTTCATCCCTGAAGAAAAAAAACTGTGTTTCCTAAATGCTAAATAGCGGGTCGTGACTAAAATAAGCCTACACAGGGTATTCTAAGGAAAGGAACACTCATTAAATTTACAAAGGTTGAACTGTTAAACCAGTCAATAAATAGTATAAAATCTGTGTGAAATTTTACAACATAGTAACTTAAACTGGGAGAAGTTAGTCACTATGGTTGCTTGTGGAGGTATGATTGTGAGATTTGAAAGGGAAAATGTACAATGATAGGAAAAGAATGAACAGAACGGTGTGTGTGAGTGGGAATGTCTGAACACTGCATGGGATCTTCAATCCTAGGGAACTAGTCCTCAATCAAAACAACACCTGGCTATCTACCTACATTAGGGTAGTTTTTTTTATTTTTTAACTTTAGTTCTTGGAAGTCTGATAGGTGGTCTGGTGGTGGTCTTTAACTTGTCTATTTTTGTTGATTAGAGAGTAGGAAACGGGTTTCTAAATACCCCCTACATCTGCATTTTTTTAAAATATATTTTTCCCTTCAGTTGTTGTACTTTACGGCTGGGGTCAGCCGCGAATTTTCTAAGGAAAATTCTTTGGGGCGTTGGGTGTACTGTAACCCTGTTATTTTGATGTAGGCATGAAACGCATCTAGCTTTCCGCCTTGCGATGCCATAAAATTGACAGTGACATCTTTATTTCGTAATGTTGCTTACATTTTCAATTTCTACTAAAATAGTAGTTACATCTTGGTTTCAAATAATGGCTTGGTAAACTATTTTCCCTCGTTCCAGGATAAGAGCTGTTGTAAGTTGTAACCTTTTCAAAATTTAACATGGACCTACTCAGGTCTTCGTCACTTTTTGACGTCCACTTTTATCTAAATAAACTCACCATTTGACACCACTAATCCTACCAAAATGCGTTTTGGTAGAATCTAAGTTGGCGACTGGCAAGAGACAGCCGTCTTTCTTTCTTTTCTTGGGTTCATCGTACTCGCAACCACACCTATTTTGCTAAATCGAGTTCCGTCCAACTGGTAAGTGGAAAAAGTGGAGGATTGGTCTATCTAGACAACGTCTCGTTGCCGAGGTTTCCTACTCATGCGTGATTTTCTGTAGGGCTCCAGGCTGACGCGGAGGACTGCCACGTGGCGGAGGACGTGAGGTTGGCGCTTGCATCTGCCCTAATCGATCCCGCCATCGTGTGGGGCGACTCTTTTCAAGCCTCTAATTAGAGGCGCCCAAATTCCCCGCGGTTAAAGCGGTTCCTAAGAGCTCAGTTTGACGGGTGGCGGCCATCTGGTGTTACTCGCACTTGGGCCGTGCGTGTTTTTGGCCTAGCTCAGCCTTCAGGTCGCGGGATTCCGCGATGCTGTGGGTTCGGTTTTGTTTCTTGGTCCTTTTGTCACCGGAGATTACTAGTGAGGGTTAGTGTTTGCTTAATTTATGGGCGCCACCAACATCTAGTGAGTGTTGGATTCTCAGTAAATGATACCAAAGGTAAGGTGGAATCAGTTATGTTTAATTTAATCTGTAAAATCCTAATTTGATTTATGTCCTTTCTATTCTTGGGATCCCTTACAATGTTCGATTATTATGGACTTCTTACAATAGATACAATAAAGCGAACCGCAGGGGGCCAGCCTGTGGTTCTTCTAGCTCTAAGCTGAAGGCTTTCTTATGCTCAAATTATTCTACTGGGAGTGTTCCAAGTTTAAGTTACACCGGGCTCGATTCCTCCATCGGGTGAAATAGTATTGGAAAGACCTTACAAGTTGTCACGGGGATCCTCTAGAGTCATCACCCCTCTGGTCTCCAAAGTGGGGGAGTATGCCCCGCGTTCTTCAAAGTAAAGAGTAGATCAAAACATGGAAGCGACATCTGTGAAAACAGAAAGTCGATGTTAACTAAATTGTTCTGGGAAAATGTGAGAACTCGCTCACTTAGGGGATTACTGAAGCTATTTACCTGTCGCATTCCATCAATGGATAAGGGTTCCTTGTCAAAGCTCTTCGCGAGACGCTAACTACGTCATACGGCGTTGAGTGAAATTTCTCATGTGTTGCGACCTTGAAACGTGAAACAAAACACAGTTCTCATCACCGGATCAATGAGCCTCGCATAATTGAGCGTCAGAAGCCAAAACAAAGTAATACTCACTGAGATGTAATTAGATAAATTCTTTCTATATTTTCAAGGTTCTTACACCGGAAACATTTTCAATGAAAAGAACTGACAGTTCGCGACCACAGATGACGTTGCAATCTTTCTTGAGTTTGACCGACAGACCTACAGTATTACACCGAATTTCTAATAAAAAAACATCAATTTGTAGGCCGACGCTGTGGTCCACTGGAATGTCGGCGAACGCAAACGTCTGAAGAGCGCGTCCTGTCAATGTCACTGTCTACGCAAAAGCGTGTCAAAATGTCATACAGAAAAACATAAACAAAGATTTGCAAAAGGAATGGTTGTGATGCTAAAATGTGAAATTTACAGGGAATCCTGAAAGATAAATTACTAAACAAAGGTCGTGAAGTGTGCTCAGCAGTGTAACGTATCTTACCAAAAACTGTGACTTAATTTGGATGAGAATTAGTAGCTGCAAACTTCGCCGCCGTCGGATGATATATAAAATGTTATTCCACCAAAACACTATGTTGTAGAACTAAATAATAGGAAAACCATGTCGCGAAATAAACACGCAACATTACCCCCTAGGAAAGAGCGAAAATGGGTGAACCATATTCTGCGAACAGAAAACAATTCAATAAGGATTCTTAGACTCTCTCGAACGATGTGAGCAGACTACATTCAATTAAACAAGACCGATTTCCACCTTCTGTAAAAACAAATAAATGTTATAAACCAACTTGTGTTTTTCTAAATTAACAGTGTGAGCAACAGTGTACCATAGACCACATTGTATAAAAATACCCCAATCCTATAATAAAGGTAGGTCCTATAAATTATTTAAACAGAACGCTGATGGTTCATGAATAATGCTACAATTATATTTCTGATTGTTACTCCCTAGAACTGGAATTGTAACTGAAAGTAAACATTTTTAAAGTTACTAGTGCACAAGGCACTTGAAGAAAATATGCTACTGAAAAGCATGCATAACTTTCCTAAGTATGGTAGAACTATAGGTAAACTAAACACTACCAGGTCGGCACTAATTTGCACTCCCATACCCTTTCACACACATCATTCATACACATGCATGACTCTCTATACACCTCCCATTCATGATACATAATCCAACCCCGATACACTCACAAACTACATTCACTAACCATGCATTCAACCATGCGTACACAAGCATAACTATCCCTCACAATTCATCCATACGATCCTTTCTTACCTCCTATTAATACCGCCTTTTCTTAATAATATACCTTAAATAACCGTCGCGTCCCACCATCTACCTATCTAAATCCGCCGTAGGACATCGGTCTCCCTCACAGAAATGGGGGGCTTGCCCTATAATCGCCACGCTTGGCGGGCGAACTGGCGATCGCAGTCGGTGTTGTGTACTCAGGAGGATACTGCCTATCCCATCCCCCTGGCGTTAAGTCCCTTTAGTCGCCTCTTACGACATCCACGGGAGGAAGTGGAGGAGTCTATTCTAAGGCCGGAACCGCCACGGCGCTACGGTGACTGCCATAATCTACAGTATATATAATTCTCAAAACTAAACTAAACTGAGTTATCCAAACTATTCATTATTAAAATTTCTTATTGAATAATTTACATTCTATGTATCTGGATTGATATGGATAATATCTTTGATATGAGTTAAACCTATCTTCCTTCCATTGAGTGCCCTCAACCGATAAATGAGGGGACCCAACTTCTCTTCTATGACACATTTTATATTTCTAGGAGCTAGTTTGCTGGCGAAATTATCCCCCGCTTTAGACTGTAAGAAGTCCCTTTTCCACACTATCTGGCCGACTTTTAAGTTTAATTCTCGTTTTCGTTTATCATAAACGTTCTTACCCTTCGCATAGGCACACTTAAGTTTCTCTTTAACCCTTAAGAATATATCTTTGAGTTCTTTGAGGGATTCTGTGTATTCTTTTCTCTCAGGAAAGTTAAGCTCTTCCTGATCGAACAACTGAAATTTGTAATTTTTGGTATCTAGGATCATTTCTCTACCATGCACGATGAAGAAAGGGGTGAAGCACGTCGCTTCATGCACACTATTATTAATGGCAGATTGACTGTGAGCTAAGTACATATCCCACTCTTTGTGATCACCTTTTAAGTACGATGAGATGGTATCTCCCAGTACCCTATTTATTCTTTCCACTGGGTTCACCTGCGGGGTGTACACTGCAGTATAAAAAAGATTAGGTATCTTATAACCACCAATGAAAGATTTAAACTCATTGGAAGTAAATACACTTCCATTGTCACATATTAACGTCTTGGGCACACCGTGAACAAGAAAAACGTTTTCCTCCAATTTCTGGTTTATAACAGACGTAGTAGCTTTTTGGGAGGGTATGCGCACATAATAATACCTCTCTAAAAGTTACTCCTATTTATATTTGTTTTTAAATAAATTAAAGTGGACTAAACATAACTACTTATGTATAATAATATAGTCTGAGGTACAGCACCTGCCATATTGTGTTATCTCCAACAACAGCATAAACATTCACTGGATATTTAAATAATAAAATTTGCCACTGCACTACACACAACGAGTATGGAGGAAATTCGCGAAATGAGAGGCTCTGTTGCAGCTCTCATTGCCACCTTCACTCAGCAGATGGCAGTCTTTGAAGGTAAGCTCCAAGTGCCGAGCGATGCTCAGCAACCACTGCGAGTCTTGCCACAGAATTTGCATCCTTCAAGTCATTTATCATGATAGCTCTGAAAGCACTGCAGGAGCAAATACAGATGACTGCGCAAGCCGTGGACCAGTTGGAGATTAGGAATCGTCGTAAGATTCTGCTTATCCATGGTGTTGCTGAGGAGAATAAGGAGGTCACAGCCACTGCAGTTTCAAGGGTTGTTATAAGCCAGCTCAAGCATGCTGAGTTCTCCATCAAAGACATCAGCCGGTGCCACAGAATGGGCCGTTCGTCAAATGATCGGCCTCATCCTATCTTGTTCAAACTTCGGGATGTATCGCTCCGTGATAAACTGTGGTTTTCTAAGACCAATCTTAAAGACTCCGGCATAACCATATCCGAGTTCTTCACAAAGGCGCGGCATGAAGTATTCATGCAGGCGAGGCAACGCTTCGGCGTAGCCAAATGTTGGACTCGTGAAGGCTACGTTTTCGTCGTGGGGCCAGACGACATTAGGCATCGTGTCAGCTGTCTAGCTGACCTCGACAGGATATCGGGCCAGCGGGCGACGGATCAGTCTCTTCCTACGAGTTCCAGGCGGGTACCGGCGGCGGTGGCAATATCTGAGGAACACGCAGCGCCCAAAACAAGACGTGCAAAAAAGTAGCATCCCGTAGTGATTGCACGGTTAACACTCGTTCGTTATTATCTTTTCAGTTCATTACCGCAAAATCGATTATTTCTCCTACCGTCCACTTTTTTTCCTGAGAATTATTGTTTATTTATCTGAGTGAATCAAAGATCACCATATCATAGATCGCATGCGTTCGTTCACTTTATTATTTGACATGCATTCCTTCCATCATAGAGAAAAAAATTGTATTTATAAACCTTCCATGCTTGGCTTGACATTGGCAGCGCCATTTTCGTAATGTCAACATTGTGTTCCAACGTTAAATTTTTCGTAGTTGTAGCATAGCGGACGAGTGTTGTAAAAATAAAAACCCTTTTTGTTGTGTATAATTTCTAGTTTGTAGCCATATATATGTTTTTTTTTTAATTGTTTTTTTTCTGTTTGGGCATTTCTATTACTTATATTTAATTTTTATTTTTGTTTTATTTTACCCATCCATTTTGAGCTTGCTTTTCATGTTTTATTTTAAAGGGGATCTCCTACAGCACGTAGCACAACTGGCAGATGGACGTTGTATTGTAACGGACTAAGTAGGTAGCTATAGGTACTCGTTTAGGTACATACTATTTTTTATTTATTTTTTGTTTCTATTTATTAAAATAAGTTTTTTTTGTTTGTTTTGTAAATATTCAGTATAGATGCCTACAAGTAGCAGTGAAAGTGATAATGATAATTTTTTATCTTTTTCTGACTGTGGTACGAGCAGTGACGATAGTTTCTGTAGTATCCCCGGTCTTTCGCAATCTCTAGAGACGCATTTCTCTGATGTAACCAAAAATTTTAATGTCATTCACATAAACGCGCAGAGCATACCGGCCCATTTCCCTGACATGCTGGCGTCATTTGATAATCAAAATATTCATGCTGTAGTAGTCTCCGAGTCTTGGCTAAAGCCATGTCTTCCTTCAACTTCCTACTCATTACCTGGTTTTATACTCATACGTAACGACCGCACAAATGGAGGAGGCGGAGGCGTTGCTATTTACCTACGTGCACATATTCCTTTCTCTATAGTCAACGTGTCTCCACAACCTCCTCCTTTGAGTGCGGGCGAACACCTGTTTATAGAAGTTCTCCTTTCTCATTCCAAGGTACTACTCGGAGTCTATTATATGCATTCTTCTCACATTAACTTCTTTTCATCTTTTGAGAATCTTCTCGAAGTACTTACTCCTTCGTACAGTCACTCCATCATTCTCGGTGATTTTAACACTTGTCTCCTCAAACGTGTTCATCGTTCTATAGCTTTTGAAACACTCGCGAAAGCTAGCAATTTGGCAATTCTCCCTCTAAGCGCTATTCACCTTTTTCCTAATTGTATTCCCTCTCTTATTGATTTGATACTTGTTTCATCTCCTAATAATGTTGCTAAATATGGCCAGTGTCCTGCGCCCTTTTCCTATCACGATCTAATCTTCTTATCTTATAAAATCCGCCCACCAAAAGCCAAGCCGCAAATTATTCTGCAGCGTAACTTTGCTGGTATGGACCTGGAAGGTCTTCGTCGAGATGCTCAAGATATCGACTGGTCTGAGGTCATTGGTGCCCCTACTGTCGATGAGAAGGTTCAGTTTTTTAAAACCATTGTGACAAATCTTTATGATGTTCATGCTCCCTTGCGTGCAATTAAACTCAAACATCTTCCTGCTCCTTGGCTTACAGAAGAAATCAAAATACTCATGCACAAGAAAAATACAGCCAAATACAAATTTAAATGTAAACCTACAGATGAGAATAAAGAAAAGTACATCATTCGTCGTAATAACTGCAACAGGGTGTGTAGGGACGCTCAAGGCCGGCATATTCATAATTCAGTACAAAATAATGATCCATCTAAAGTATGGAAATTCTTAAGGTCTTTGGGGGTTGGAAAGTCTCGTCAAGCTAGTATTCCAAATAATCTTAACATTGATTTATTAAATAAACACTTTGTTTCTTCTCCAAACCTCGTTGCTACTGATAAAGCTAATACTTTGAAACACCTTTCTTTAATTCCACCCCCTGACTTTCCTCAATTTGTTTTCTATCAATTCTCCGATTGTGATGTTAAGAAGAGCATAAAATCGATAGCTTCCAATGCAGTCGGCAACGATGGCATAAGTCAGAATATGATCATACCTATCTTGGATGAAATAAGCCCTGCCATTGTGCATATCCTAAACTGCTACATTTCTAGTTCAACCTTTCCCTCTTCCTGGAAAGATGCTCAAGTGACTCCTCTACCAAAGAAGACCAATCCAGCCTCCTATTCCGAGTACCGCCCAATATCAATCCTTCCCTTCCTATCTAAAGTCTTGGAACGCTTAGTCCATCACCAATTGAGCATCTTTCTTAACAATAATATCCTTATGAATCCTCATCAATCTGGTTTTCGATCTGGGCATAGCACAGCTACAGCCCTAGTCAAGATTACGGATGACATCCGGCTAGGCATGGACAATGGTCAAGTGACTGTTCTGACGTTGCTAGACTTTAGCAGCGCATTTAATAATGTTGATTTCGACATTCATCTCGGAATCCTTAGCTCTATTAACATATCTCCGACGGTAATTGATTGGTTTCACAGTTACCTGTATGGACGCCGGCAACGTGTCCGTGTTGAGGACACATATTCAACTTGGTGTAGTCTTAATGCCGGTGTACCGCAGGGCGGCGTTCTATCTCCTCTTCTTTTTGCTATATTTATTAGCTCCATATCTGATAAAATATCTTCTCCCTACCACCTGTATGCTGACGACCTTCAAATCTATTCTCAAGCCCACATTGATAGCCTTAATCAAGCCATCTCTGATATAAATAATGACCTGAACGAAATATTTGAGTGGAGTAAGTCCTACGGCCTTGGGGTGAACCCAGCTAAAACCCAAGTTATGGTCATTGGAAGTTCTAGGATGCTTCCTAGGGCGAATTGGCCTTACCTCCCTCAAATTATTTTCGATGGCACAATTATTCCGTTCAGCAGCACAGTTAAGAACTTGGGTGTCATCATGGATAGTGAGCTGTCATGGGGTCCGCATCTGGCTGAGCTCAGCCGGAAAATGTTTGCGTCGTCTGCCTCCCTAAGGAGACTTCGCAACTTTCTTCCAACTGCCACAAAAGTTATGCTCGCACAATCGCTTTTACTCCCAATCTTAGACTACGCCGACGCCAGCTTCCCTGATCTTACAGAAGAGCAACTCAATAAACTTGAGCGCCTCCAAAATCTTTGCATCCGATTCATATTTGGCTTGCGAAAGTATGATCATGTGTCAGAGTATCGCGCTAAGCTCAAGTGGTTGCCAATTCGTTTTCGCCGGAATGCTCATATCCTCATACTTCTATATAAAATCTTATTTGTTCCTTCCTCTCCAGCTTATCTTAAAGATTGCTTCGAATTCTTGCATCACTCCCATTCCTTCAATTTGCGCTCTTCCATTACCCTTCTGTTGAAGACTCCGGCTCATAACTCCAAATTCTTTAGTAAATCTTTTACAGTGCGCGCTGTCCATCTGTGGAATGACTTGCCTGTTCACATCAGGCATGCCAAAACGTTACCAATTTTTAAAAATGATGTTTTTAAATTGTATCTCGCAGCATCTCTAGAGTGAATGTGTTTAGTTTTTCCTTTCAATTCTACTAGGTAACTATATTGTTTTTTGTTTTTATATATTAACACGTTTATTTTTATATTATTTATTATTATTTTATTGTATTTTTATTGTAACTTCACCTCCTCTCACGTTCTTTACAATCCTGTCCATCCAAAGGTTGCCTGGAAGAGATCGCTCTTAGCGATAAGGCCGCCCATTGTATCACCATGAACTTGTTGTAAGTTAATATAAGTATGTTGTTATTTTATTTTTAAGGTGATTACAATAAAGAGTTTTCTATCTATCTATCTATCTAGCTCTTCGGATAGGAAATATAAAGGTGTACTTAGAAAAGTAATCAGCGACCACTAGAATGAAGGTGTTGCCTTTCTTGGACCGTGGCAAAGGGCCATGAAGATCGATAGAAATAGTTTCGAACGGTCGATGCACTTTCTTAGGTTTGCCCATCAAACCGGGTCTCGCCTTGTTGGTGGACTTGTTCGCCAAGCATGTCTCGCACTTCCTCACGTGATTTTTGACATCAGTTAATAATTTAGGCCAATAATAATGCAATGCAATCCTTCTCAATGTCTTATTAATTCCAAAATGACCTGCCATGGGTTGGTCATGGTTCTGTATAACTATTCTTTCTCTCTCTATTTGTGGTACAACCAACTTCCATGAGGTGTCATTCTCTAATACATATTTACTCTTGATAAGTTTGTACAATTTACCCTCTATAATGTTGAATTTTAGGTAACGGGAGGGGTTTTTACCACAATTTTTAAAAAATTTGTCATACCATTCATCTCCCGTTGGGTACTTTATTTCTTCTATTATGTTTACTTCCAAGCGACTAAGTGCATCAGGCACGACATGTAAATGACCTTTCCTATGCTTGACCTTGAATTGATATTGCATAAGGCGCATCGCCCATCGAGCTAACCGTCCGCTGGGGGATTTAATACTTAGTAGCCACTGCAACGAAGCGTGATCGGTGATAACAGTGAAAGGGTGTCCTTCGACATAACACCTGAACTTCTCCACACTGTACAAAGCCGCCAGACACTCCTTCTCGGTCACAGAGTAGTTCTTCTCCGCACCTGTCAAACTACGTGAAGCGTAGGCGATCACCTTTTCTTCTCCGTTTATTTCTTGCGTAAGTACGCTACCGACTCCTTTATCGCTAGCATCGCATTGAATGGAAAACTCCTGTTTAAAGTCAGGGCAAGAAAGCACCGGCGATGTGACTAGGCTTCGTTTTAGCTTGTCAAAAGCTTGTTGAGCATCGTCGTCCCATTCAAACTTCTTTAATTTCTTGCTCGTCAAACGGTTCAAGGGAGCGGCTACGGTAGAAAAGTTTGGGATAAAACGGCGATACCAACCTACCATTCCTAGAAAGCTTTTGACTTCCTTTGAGGATTTCGGAGTAGCCAAATTTATTATCGCTTTTGTTTTCTCAGGGTTAGTTCTCAATCCATTTTTATCTACTTTATAACCTAGGTAGTCGAGTTCGTCTCTACAGAACCGTGATTTTTCTATGTTTACCGTAAGGTTGGCTGATCTCAGCTTCTCATGCACACGGTCTAGTAGGTCTAAGTGCTCTTGAAAGTCACCTCGTGTGATTATAATTATATCATCGAGGTACGTGAATACTGATAGAGTATGATCACTATTCTGAAATTCGGAGGTGTTCAACACTCTATCCATCAATCTTTGTAGAGTCTGAGCCGCTGTACTAAGGCCCATACACATTCTTCTATATTGGTAGAGCCCTCGGCCAGGTACACTAAATGCGGTTTTTTCTTTACTTTTGGGACACAATGGCACTTGCCAGTATGCAGACTTAAGGTCGATTTAGGTCATATATTTAGCACCTCGTAAACTATTTAAGATATATTCTATATTTGGTAGTGGGTAACTGTCAAATTTTGTAATCGAATTTAATTTTTTACAGTCCAAGCATACCCTAGGTTCACCATTGGCTTTCTTTACAATCACCAAAGGACTATTCCATGGTGAGTGTGACGGTTCAATCACCCCCATCGCTACCATTTTGTCAACTTCTTTATGAACTAGTTCCAGCATAGCGGGTGAAAATAGATGGCTTTTCTGACGGATAGGGAGGAGGTCCCCAGTATCGATTGTGTGTTCTACGAGTTGAGTCTGTCGTAATTCACATTCCAAAGTTAAATTATGAAACTTTCTAATACGTTCTTCAAGTTGAAACATCTGTTCTGGTGTCAAATCGTTACTAGTGTGCAATGGTCCAGATACTACAAAACAATTTTCATGAGTGAGACTACTAATTCTCATCTACTGGAAAACGTCAGTTCCTATGTTAAACAGTTTCCAGAAATCTATGCCAAAGATAATAGGGGTATTCACTTCTTCTACTACTAGGAAGGGAACTCTGCGAAGCGTACCTTCATGTTCTACAATGAGGTAACTGATCCCCCTGGCCATGCATCCTGAACCATTAGCTGTTATTATGGGCACCCGTTGTGAAGTGTCAAGAGTAGCTCCGTGCTGCTCTAGGATACGGAATGCATGCCCATTTATGAGGCTACAGGTAGCACCCCAGTCCAATAGACCTCTACATTCTTTGCCAAAAATGAACACTTTCAAGAATGGTCTGGTTTCTTCGGGTGTCGGGTTATAGTAGACCGCATCAATTTTATGTTTAATATTTGTTTCTTGTTTTGAGTTCTTAGTTCTTGTTGTCTTAATTTTATAGTGACTTGTGTCACTGTTATGGTGGTTGATTAGGTTTCTGGAAGAACCGAGGCTGCACTCTCGTTTAAATACGGATTACATGTGGAGCATTTCGGCCTTGTAACATTCTCTCGACCACATCCATAACAATGCACTCGTCCATTAAATTTACATTCGGTGTCTGTGTGTCCCAGACGATGACATTTATCACACTTCTTACCTTTTGTTGCCACTGATTCAACTTTCTTATTCTTATTGTTCCCAGAAGGGTTCTTAGGTTTGTAACACAGGTCATGGTGCAGTGAGCCAGGGTTCGCGGCATTTGGGTTGACGTGTGCTGAACATTCAAGTTTCATTTCCTCAAAGCCTTTGCACTTCGACCGTAACTCATCCACAGAATGAAATGTTTTACAGTAAACTTTAGCTTTATAGTATGGTGCCAAATTCTCTTTGATAATTTCTATCTGTTCCCTCTCCGGGAGTGGAAAATCTAGTCTCCTGAAATATGTTTTCATCGTGTAGATAAATGATAACACACTTTCTGATTGATGTTGAGTCCGGTTATACACTTCTTTCAACGTTTTTCTATTGTACGAAGCTGGTAAGAACTCATCTTTAAGAGCTTCCACAAATTTTGACCAGGAGTTAGTCTCCTTGCCAAAGAAACGATACTCTAACGCTTCTCCCTCTAACAATTCTCCTATGCTTCTAAGAAGTTGACTTTCTGTTAAGTTCTTGGAAATCCTACGTTCTTCTACGTTCTCTAAGAAAGCATGTAGATTGATTTTACTACCCTTTCCTGCATATTTAATGTCCCATGTGGAAATATTTCGTGACGGGTCTATGGTAACCTGAAGCTCACCTGTTTCTATAGAAGCATCACGAGTAGCTCTGGGCATTGCCACTGGACTGCTACTTCGGAGTCCATGCTGCGTTTCCCCGGGCAATTCATCCGTGAAGCTGATGGCTGCTTCCCCTGTCACATTAACATTCAAAGTTTTCAAAAGCTCGTCACATCCTTCCAGAAGGTCGGAGATTTTCTGGGAAATATCTTCCTTATCAGACACTAAACGATCCAATCTGAGTCGGATGTGCCGAAGCCTAGAGACAATCCTTTTTCTTTGGGAGATTGTTACCTCCTCCGAGGAAACCAACTGTTCTATATCACAAAGCTTGCCAGAGCAAGTGTAATATTCTGATTCTACATCTAATGTTGAAGGTTCGATAGTGATGTCTAGTCGAGAAGCTTTAGCGAGCTTTGAAATTTTTGCCCTCATCTCAGCAACTGTCTTGAGGTCATCGCAACCTCTGATTCTGAGTTCATAGCGAAGCTCATCGCACAGAAGGTGCCTGAAATTACATAGAACTTCCGCCATTCTGACAAACACTAACCTCCAGGACAACCAGTGATACCAGCCCCACGTTGGGCGCCATTTTATTACTCGCACTTGGCGGAGGACGTGAGGTTGGCGCTTGCATCTGCCCTAATCGATCCCGCCATCGTGTGGGGCGACTCTTTTCAAGCCTCTAATTAGAGGCGCCCAAATTCCCCGCGGTTAAAGCGGTTCCTAAGAGCTCAGTTTGACAGGTGGCGGCCATCTGGTGTTACTCGCACTTGGGCCGTGCGTGTTTTTGGCCTAGCTCAGCCTTCAGGTCGCGGGATTCCGCGATGCTGTGGGTTCGGTTTTGTTTCTTGGTCCTTTTGTCACCGGAGATTACTAGTGAGGGTTAGTGTTTGCTTAATTTATGGGCGCCACCAACATCTAGTGAGTGTTGGATTCTCAGTAAATGATACCAAAGGTAAGGTGGAATCAGTTATGTTTAATTTAATCTGTAAAATCCTAATTTGATTTATGTCCTTTCTATTCTTGGGATCCCTTACAATGTTCGATTATTATGGACTTCTTACAATAGATACAATAAAGCGAACCGCAGGGGGCCAGCCTGTGGTTCTTCTAGCTCTAAGCTGAAGGCTTTCTTATGCTCAAATTATTCTACTGGGAGTGTTCCAAGTTTAAGTTACACCGGGCTCGATTCCTCCATCGGGTGAAATAGTATTGGAAAGACCTTACAAGTTGTCACGGGGATCCTCTAGAGTCATCACCCCTCTGGTCTCCAAAGTGGGGGAGTATGCCCCGCGTTCTTCAAAGTAAAGAGTAGATCAAAACATGGAAGCGACATCTGTGAAAACAGAAAGTCGATGTTAACTAAATTGTTCTGGGAAAATGAGAGAACTCGCTCACTTAGGGGATTACTGAAGCTATTTACCTGTCGCATTCCATCAATGGATAAGGGTTCCTTGTCAAAGCTCTTCGCGAGACGCTAACTACGTCATACGGCGTTGAGTGAAATTTCTCATGTGCTGCGACCTTGAAACGTGAAACAAAACACAGTTCTCATCACCGGATCAATGAGCCTCGCATAATTGAGCGTCAGAAGCCAAAACAAAGTAATACTCACTGAGATGTAATTAGATAAATTCTTTCTATATTTTCAAGGTTCTTACACCGGAAACATTTTCAATGAAAAGAACTGACAGTTCGCGACTACAGATGACGTTGCAATCTTTCTTGAGTTTGACCGACAGACCTACAGTATTACACCGAATTTCTAATAAAAAAACATCAATTTGTAGGCCGACGCTGTGGTCCACTGGAATGTCGGCGAACGCAAACGTCTGAAGAGCGCGTCCTGTCAATGTCACTGTCTACGCAAAAGCGTGTCAAAATGTCATACAGAAAAACATAAACAAAGATTTGCAAAAGGAATGGTTGTGATGCTAAAATGTGAAATTTACAGGGAATCCTGAAAGATAAATTACTAAACAAAGGTCGTGAAGTGTGCTCAGCAGTGTAATGTATCTTACCAAAAACTGTGACTTAATTGAGAATTAGTAGCTGCAAACTTCGCCGCCGTCGGATGATATATAAAATGTTATTCCACCAAAACACTATGTTGTAGAACTAAATAATAGGAAAACCATGTCGCGAAATAAACACGCAACACTGGCCAGGTGGTTATCACGGCGAAGCCGAAGCGCTTAATCCTTCGAAGAAACCCCATTGGGGTAAGTAATATTGATCATGAATCGGCGCGCTCGAGAACGTGGCCGAATAGAACATAACAGGATGAATATCTATTTGACAGGTTCTTTGGGTAGGCTTTTTAGTGAGTGCGTACCGGGAGCATTCGAGAGACAACGACGTGGTGAGAGGAGGACGCCTTCCAGTCCGGACGCCTACGGACCAGGTGCCGGGGACCCGGCTGTGCTCTCTTCTTTCGTAGCCAGCCACCTTGGCCTGCGTAACCGGTATCGCGGTCTGGGAGTGTCTTCACTCCCCGAGCTGTGTTTCACCTTCTAAGTGTTCTGTCCAAACTAACCGACACCTCACACTCGACACCACACGTTGTCACACATCTTACGGGGCCCCTCGGTCCTTCTGGCCGGAGAGCCAACCGATACTGACCTGGTTGCTAAGAAACTTGTAACGTAGGTTCAAACTCATGACCCTGAGATAAATACTTTCTTTCATGCTAGATAAGGCGCCCAAATTGTAGTCTGATTACTGTGTTACATGTAAATAATGTTATAATAAACTTATCTAATCTCAGAACGCTGTACATTCATTTACGTGCCTCTACCTGGTAGGAGTCACAAAATCAAGCGTTACACTATATCCACGCCTTAACAGTTACTTCAGATACCTATATCCACGCCTTAACAGTTATTTCAGATACCTATATCCACGCCTAACAGTTATTTCAGATACCTATATCCACGCCTTAACAGTTATTTCAAATAGGTACTTATATCCAAGCCTTAACAGTTATTTCAGATACCTATATCCACGCCTTAACAGTTATGTCAGATACCTATATCCACGCCTTAACAGTTATTTCAGATACCTATAATTTTTTTTTAATTTTAATTTTTATTATGGAACATCAACAGAATTTACATGGTTGGGTGCTTACTATTGCTAGCTTAAGATCTAATTAACATGCAATTCCAATTACAGATGAACACATCGTGCACTAAACATTTTGCATAAACATAAGGTAGTTAAAACAAAGACGACATAATAAGGCCAATGATGGCAGACAATACAACACAACTTGCTTACATAATTATAATCATCAAGGCATCAGAAAAATAAATATAAATTAAGTAATTAAATATAAAAAAAAATACTATCTGTTTTTTTTTGACATTATATAAAACAAACAATTGAACAAAAAACCTAACTTAAAAAAAAAAAAACATTGAATTAAAATTTACGTACCCTTTATACAATCACGTGGATTTAGGGTTCAAGACCCTATATATTTTAGTTTTGAAATTAGTCAGCTTATCATTAAAGATGTCTATGGTATTATCTTTGCTTGATAACTCCTTGAGTAATCTACACAGTCTTGGTATAAGAGAATGGTAACCGAGATTCGTTTTATAAGTTTTATGCTTTAGTAATGACGCAGGGTACCGCGGCAAGCGTGATGGGACGCCAAATTGTATACAAGATAGCAGGTCCGGGTTATCAAATACATTATTCAACTGCTTGAACAAAAATATAATATCACTAACTTTACGCCTATCAGACAGCGTCGCTAGCTTGAAAGTCTTAAGACGGTCAACATATGGTGCACGCTTATTATATCCATATGAATAAAACCGAGTAAACCGCCTCTGTATGCCTTCTATACGATCTTTGTGAACCTGATAATTAGGGTTCCATATAATTGAACAATATTCAAGCTTGCTTCTAACTAAAGTGGTGTATAATAGTTTCCTAGTGTTCGGATTCTTGAATACTTTACTATTTCTGAAAACAAATCCTAGCATACTACGCGCAGATTTGCAGATATTATCGATATGCAGACCAAAATGTAGTTTAGAATCAAATGTTATTCCTAAATCGCGGACCGCCTTTAGTTCATTGAGTTGAATGCCATTAATTCTGTAAATTGAGTCTATCACATTCACATGGTTACGTGTGAATTTAATGTAAGAACACTTATCAGGGTTCAAAAGCATCCTATTACGTGCACACCAATCCGTTAGTCTGTCAACGTCTTCCTGAAGTAAATTAACATCATTATCGCGGTGTATCTGTTTTGCAATTTTCAAGTCGTCCGCGAAAATAAAACACTTAGAATTCAAAATACAATCCGTGATATTATTAATAAATATGTTAAACAAGAGGGGTCCTAAGATAGAACCCTGTGGAACTCCTGACTTGGCATAATAAGGCTGAGAGGCATAGCCCTTAATAACAACGTATGACGACCTACCATTAAGATATGACGACAACCACATTAATAAAAGTCCTCCGAAACCAAAAGAAGAGAGTTTCTTTACCAGCAATTTATGGTTTACTCGATCAAACGCCTTAGAAAAGTCCGTATAAACGGTATCAATCTGTATACGCGAGTCAACTGAGTCAGAAAGGAAAGTTACAAAATTAGATAGACTTGTGGCGGTAGATCTAGAACGTACAAACCCATGTTGATTGACAGAAAGAGCCTGATGAACGTGGCGAAGGAAAAGTGGATGCAAAAGAGATTCAAAAGTTTTGGGAAACACTGAGATAATAGATATAGGCCGGTAATTAATAATACCGTTACGCCCACCTTTCTTATAAACAGGCACTATTCTTGCACACTTCCAGGCTTCAGGAAACATCCCTGTCTGTAAAGATTTATTATATATCATGCAGATGGGCAATGAAAGGGACTCAGCACACCTAACGATGAAGATAGGCGGTAAATTATCGGGACCAGCTCCCTTACGTGTATCAAGTCTTTTTAGTTTATGAAAGACATCAACTTGAGAAAACATACGGTGCACAAAGAACTATTGAAAACTGGAGGGGGTACTATACAATCACCAGGAGGATCATTAGTGTCATATACAGATGAGAAAAACCTAGCGAATAAATTACAGATGTCAGCTCCTTCAGATGCCACTATACCATCAAGAATCATCTCTGAAAGAAAATCATTTGGTGACTGTTTTAAATTTTTTAAATGTGTCCAGAAGTATTTAGGGTTTTTAGCTATGTTAGATTCAATCATCTCAATATAGTTTTTATAACACTCTTTAATATTAAATTCGCAATCGTCTCTCAAAACTTCAAATTTGATTAGATCCAAAGGATTTTTATGTATTTTATATTTTTGTCTATATTTATTTTTATCTCTTAATAATGATATAAGTTTTCTATTGAACCAAATTGGATATTTCTTACTTTTAGGCTTAGTTTTAGGTACGTTTTTTAAGATTATTTCATTTAACTTATTATAAAACTTCGACAACATAAAATTTACATCCCCACATTCAACAAACAGATCCAACCAATGTTCCTCATTTAAGTCAGTCACAATCCCATCATAATCAGCTTTGTAAAAATTAAACCTTTCATCAGTTTTCTCACTCAGAACTTCTTTTTTCCCAACCAATACCGTTATGTCTAGAGGTGGGTGGTGATCATCCACTTTGCTAAGGGAATGATGTTTTTCTATAATTATAAGTTCAGCTGTATTAGATAAAATCAAGTCAAGTGTTCTGTCTTTCTTATTAACAAAATAATTAAACTGCTTTAGGGAATTTTCATCCATGAAATCAACGAAAAGGGATCCGAAGTTACAGTTAATAGTTGGATGCAAATGTCTGACGCCAGGTAATTCCGACCACATTATTTTTCCCAAGTTAAAATCCCCAGCCAGTAAAACATGATCGTTTTTATTAATTATTTTGTTAGCATTGTCAATAAATTTTTCCAGCGTATGTTTCTGTAATGGCGATGGTAAGTACGTGGCGCATACTGCAATATGAGTAGGCCTACCATGCATCACAATATCAATCGTCACCCACAAATCCTCACAGTCACATTCCCACTTAAGCTTCCGACAGGATACTAACTTATTTCTAACAGCTATCAATATGCCTCCGCCATCTTTATTTTCTCTGTCTCTCCTATAAACTGTGTAACGACTGTCGAAGATTTCACTATCAAAAATACTCTCATTAAGCCAACTTTCGGTAAGTATTATAATGTCGTAATCATTATTGATAATATTAAGTTTGACATCCTTGCACTTAGTGCGTAGACCTCTGACATTTTGGTAATAAACGTTCAATGAATTCATTAGGAAATTAACACTAAAACTTAAATAAAGGTACCAAAATTACACAAAAAAATAAATTAAAAAAACTACCTACGTATAACAATATAAGATAAAGAAAACCTACGTAAGCAAATCTAATTGACAGAGGTCACGAATAATTATGTGTTCCGATGTCTCGGATTTCCTCATAAATACGCGTCCATTTTTTATCCAAACGAACTTATACTGCAGTTTCCTCGCTACTTCTCTGGCCGCAGCATGTATTTTTTTCATTACAGGGGTAAGATGATCCACTACGTATACTGGCTTCTTCTCTCCTCCAATTCCAATATGACTTGTATTTAATTTGTCATTACGATTCTTTTTGTTGAATTGAATAACCCCTGCCATGAATGAATCCCGAACCCGAGGACTCGAAAACTTGATTACCACTGAGCGGGGACGCTTGTTCTCGGGATTTATTTTTGCTATTCTTGTGCATTTATGTATGTCCCTTTCTTCCAATTTGCTGCCTGTAATTCTGGCGATTTGAGCAACAACATTAACTAGATTTTCAGTCTTGTGTTCAGGTATGCACTGAATTTCTATATTACTTATTCTTGAATGTTGCTCCATAACACTCAGACGGTTGTTAATATCTTTAACAGTGGTCTTCAAAGCTTCATTTTCCTCTTTTAAGTTTTTCATCTGATCGCATTTTAATCTTAGTTCTTCCTTCATACCTTCATATTGCGCATTAAGGTAACTAATTGAATCCTTTATTTCATTTACTTCTTTAAAGATTTCTTTAGTTTTAACGTCCATTATTTTTGGAAATTTTCTTTCCATCCTATTCAACAGATCATCCGATGATTTCTGCATAAGCTCTTTAACATTTTCTAGTGTTAAAGGGCCTTGCGTTACAGCGCTATTATTTTTGCGGCGCATGGTAACATTAGCCGTAGAATCACCATCGCTAGCAACAGTACAGTTACCACGAATCGGTGTATTTGAGTTATCACCTCTAAGTTGCTTCGAATGACATGTTGGACACACCCAGGTCGATCTGTAAACTGGCGAGATTTCTTCAAATTTTTTGCTAGTAGAAATTCCGCACTCAAAGTGAAACCTCAACGCGCATAATAACCTATATCCACGCCTTAACCGTTATTTCAGATAGGTACCTATATCCACGCCTTAACAGTTATTTCAGATACCTATATCCACGCCTTAACAGTTATTTCAGATACCTATATCCACGCCTTAACAGTTATTTCAGATAGGTACTTATATCCACGCCTTAACAGTAATTTCAGATAGGTACCTATATCCACGCCTTAACAGTTATTTCAGATACCTATATCCACGCCTTAACAGTTATTTCAGATAGGTACCTATATCCACGCCTTAACAGTTATTTCAGATAGGTACCTATATCCACACCTTAACAGTTATTTCAGATACCTATATCCACGCCTTAACAGTTATTTCAGTTAGGTACCTATATCCACGCCTTAACAGTTATTTCAGATACCTTTATCCACGCCTTAACAGTTATTTCAGATAGGTACCTATATCCACGCCTTAACAGTTATTTCAGATACCTATATCCACGCCTTAACAGTTATTTCAGATACCTATATCCACGCCTTAACAGTTATTTCAGATAGGTACTTATATCCACGCCTTAACAGTAATTTCAGATAGGTACCTATATCAACGCCTTAACAGTTATTTCAGATACCTATATCCACGCCTTAACAGTTATTTCAGATAGGTACCTATATCCACGCCTTAACAGTTATTTCAGATACCTATATCCACGCCTCAACAGTTATTTCAGTTAAGTACCTATATCCACGCCTTAACAGTTAATTCAGATACCTTTATCCACGCCTTAACAGTTATTTCAGATAGGTACCTATATCCACGCCTTAACAGTTATTTCAGATACCTATATCCACGCCTTAACAGTAACTTCAGATACCTATATCCACGCCTTAACAGTTATTTCAGATACCTATATCCACACGTTAACAATAACTTCAGATACCTATATCCACGCCTTAACAGTAACTTCAGATACCTATATCCACGCCTTAACAGTTATTTCAGATACCTATATCCACGCCCTTACAGTTATTTCAGATACCTATATCCACACCTTAACAGTTATTTCAGATACCTATATCCACGCCTTAACAGTTATTTCAGATAGGTACCTATATCCACGCCTTAACAGTTATTTCAGATACCTATATCCACGCCTTAACAGTAACTTCAGATACCTATATCCACGCCTTAACAGTTATTTCAGATACCTATATCCACGCCTTTACAGTTATTTCAGATACCTATATCCACGCCTTAACAGTTCTTACAGATACCTATATCCACGCCTTAACAGTTATTTCAGATACCTATATCCACGCTTTAACAGTTATTTCAGATAGGTACCTATATCCACGCCTTAACAGTTGTTTCAGATGCCTATATCCACCCCTTAACAGTTATTTCAGATAGGTACCTACCTATATCCACGCCTTAAAAATTATTACAGGTACCTATATCCACGCCTTAACAGTTATTTTCATCTTATTGCAGGTGAGTGGTACAAATGGTGTCCGCGACTCGCGATGATGATTAGATGATCTTAGCAAGTAATTCTAAGACAAACATGAATAGGTATCATAACTTAAAATAGTTGGCTGAAATAAACGATTCTCTTTATTATTAGCAATAGGCAGGCTTTAGTTACTTAGAACATTGTGAATAAAGGACGTTGGTGCCACCATAGGTTAGGGGTAGGCAGGTAGATGCGTTTCTTTAACCTCACCTTCCTGTAGGGGTATGAACCGCCCGGTATACCAGACAGGTAACCAGACGCGAAGGTCTGGAGGTAAGTCTGGGGGCGAGGTTCTGGTCAAGGTGCCAGAGTACCACAGGTAGTACCTACTGGTACACAGGTACCAGCAGGTAAAAGGTAAAGTAGGTACTTAGGTAACTAAAGGTAATTGGCACAGACTTGGTAAAGGATTCTCAGCTGGTGGTACGTGGGCACGTCAAGGGTAAAGACCTGGTGAGCTGCTAAGCCCAGGATAGCTGGTCTCCGTCAGTAGTGGCACGCGCGAAGGTCTGGCGCATACTGAGCGGAGACACGGCGGACCGCTGCTAATATTTATAAACTCGGTCCGGCGCGCCCACTGTACTAAGGTCGCATCATTAAAATCCTTCTACCAAGGCCAATTATCGTCTAGACAGCATCACGCTAGTGTCGACGCGTGCGTAAGAGTAGGCAGCGTCTTGTTGACCGGATAAACCGAAAGGCAAGTCCGGCCAACAAGAAATATAAGGCTTTCTAAGTACATTTACTATGTAACAATGTAAAACTAGCGGATAAGAATCGATATAGCCACCTAACGAGGGACCTATGTACAAAAATTAAACATATGGTAGGTAGCTATACCTAATAGGTACGTAGAAATAGTAACCAATGTACTTAGATGTAAGAAAATAAAGAGATATGGTCAGAAAGGTTGGCATACTGAGGTCCAAGGGACAGCGAAGATAAGGCTGTTTACGTTCAACTTTCACCGCTCTCGTTGCGGTAACGCCCAGGGGTTCCTAAGTAAATTGGCTTGTGGGAGCATCAATGAGTGTTTTCCTATATGCGAGAAGAAGAAAGAAATAGTCTGGAAGAGCGAAACAGTATGAGGTGCAGCCCATTGAACGCTTCCACAAGTCATCCAGTACTACGAACAGGAACGGACCCGACGAATGCACGGTCTGCCAGCCTCGCTAAGCACCATTCAACCAACGGAAGTATCGTTTCAATTCGGAAGAATCCCACACCCCAATCGACTGTAGGCAGGACGAGGCATCACGGCTCGGGGCGATACAGGCTCCCTGAAGGTCATCTACCTTCCTGTCTCCCATCATCTACTCCGGACAGCGGAACGGGACCAGCCAAAACTAGGCAGGCGCCATCACCATCTACGCCTGGAGCACGTACCTACGGCAAGCAATATAGGTATCGTAGCTCGGCGCTACCCTGCCGCCCCACATCATATATATCTGGTCCTTCGAGCGCCGGATACCGTACTGCTGGAAACCAGAGCGGAACCAGGAGCTGCTGTGACAACCACATCGAGGGGAAGCGGATCTTCTGACCAGCCAGTACTGTCCAAGTGGATCATACCACGACCGAAGTACTGGCGCTGCGTATCTAATCGAAACTCATTCGATTACTGTTCAATTTCAGTTACCTACGGGTGCTCCCTGATAGCGGACCACTGGACCACTGGACCACTGGACCAACGGAGCAAACCGGATCGGACCGAAGCGGATCGGACTGAAGTGGATCAAGCCTGAAGCGGATCAAGCCTGAAGCGGATCGAGCCAAAGCGGATCGAGCCAAAGCGGATCAAGTCAAAGCGGATCAAGCCAAAGCGGATCGAACCGAACCTGATCAAAGCGGACCGAACCGGATCATCGACCTGGGCCATCGGAACATCGGACCTGGACTGACGTACTGGCGTTTATGTAAGTCGTTGCAGATACAGACACACCAGTCACGGGATGCCAGTAACCAGGAGCCAAGCAGGAACATCACGTCGACCACCGATGGAGGAGCCAGTGGTACCCCAGCCAACCCCGACGGAGGCGTCGAGGCCTACACCAGCCCGACCGGAGGTCCCGGTCCGACCAGCTGTGGGTCAGGGACTGATGTCCGAGGACTCGGACTTCAGAATCTCAGGGGTAGCCAGTAGCTCGGATACTACTAAAGGTACGATGACAAAAACGACAGGTACTACTGATAACACCATGGAAGCGCAGCCAAGTGAGAGGAGAACGAGAACAGTTGGTAAGTCCAAGGCCCGCCCTGCCTCAAAGAGTGCCTCGCTGGCGGAGAAGGCGAGGAAGAGACGTGAGGTAGAGCTGCGAGCAGAACTCAACCGCCAGGTGCTTAGACAAGCCCAGGCCGCCGCCGACCTAGCGAGGACGGACATGGAGCTGTTGAGATTGGACGAGGAGGACGCGGCAGACTTGGACTCTGCTGTGGACGAACCTGAAGGTAGATCTGAAGGTGTCCGAGATTGGGTGGAAGCTACGGTAGGCAGGATGTCTGGTGGAGGACATCTAGGGGAAGAAGGGACGTCCGCGGAGGGGCGACCAGGTGACGTACTCGCGAAGGAGTGCGCCATAAAACTTCAGGATCCAACTGCCACCGCCGGCGTGAAGCCAGAGGACACAGCACCTAAAGGTATGGAGGCTAGTGGCACTGATGCTCTAGCCGAAGCGATCGTGAGGGCCATCACATCCGCGCCGAGATCAGGGACTGCACATCAACCGGTGTACATGCATGAACTTCCAGTCTTTGACGGCAGCTGTGGGGAATGGTTGGCCTTCAGAACGGTGTACGAAGACACCGCGCCGCTATTCAGTTCCGTGCAGAATATGGCACGGCTGAGGAAGGCGATCAGAGGACCGGCCAAAGAAGCGGTAAGGAGTATTTTATATTCTGAGTGCGCACCTAGTGAGGTGCTAGAGTCACTACGCCGCAGGTATGGGAGGCCGGACGCCCTAGTTCTAGCAGAATTGGAAAAGGTAAAGAACCTGCCAAGAACAACGGAGAACGCGCGAGATGTGTGTGTGTTTGCCAGCGTGATCAACAACACCGTCGCGACGATCAATGGGCTAAAGAAACCGCATTATCTGAAATCACCGGAAATGATCAAGGTAATAATTGATAAATTACCCATGGTACTGAAGTACCGGTGGTACGACTTCGCAGCAGAGCACGAGGACCCGGACTTATCGCTGATATCACAGTTCCTGAACAGGGAAGCTGAGAGATGCGGCCCGTATGCCTCCCAGGAGGCCACAGCTAAGAAGGTAATACACCCTCAGCGTCAAAGCGCACATGCCGCTAAGGAGAGAGAGACGCAGCTACATACGTGCCCGCATTGCGAAGGAAGTCACTCACTAGAGGAGTGTAAGAAGTTCCGGCAAGCTAGCGTGAATGACAGGTGGGTCATAGTGAAGAAAGCTAGTCTGTGCTTTAAGTGTCTGAGAACCAGACACAGGAAGGAGAGCTGTCGAAGGCCACCGTGTAAGCAATGTAGAAGATGGCATCATCACCTACTGCACGAAGAGGGTAAGCAGCCAGACCATGGGCCCAAGGATCAGAGCAGTTCAGATAATAGCAAGGAAGGGGCCAAGGAAGTGGCCAACAACGTTCATCTAAGCCAGGTGAACGCTACGAAGGGCGCGAGAGCGTATTTAAAGATGGTGCCTGTAGAGATATACGGGCCCAAGGGGACGGCCAAGGTAATGGCCCTTTTGGACGAGGGTTCAACAGTGACCCTTCTCGACTCGGCGGTGGCAGAGGAAATTGGACTTCACGGACCCAAGGAAGCTCTCTCAATAGAGACAGTCGGCGGTAGAGTCATCAAGAAGGACGACTCTATGCGGGTGAACTTGAAGCTTAGAGGCCTCCACCAGAGTCAACGGCGTAAGATCTGCGGGGCTCGCACTATAGATCGGTTGCGACTGACGCCT
The DNA here is from genome assembly GCA_932527175.1 of Operophtera brumata. Taxonomy (NCBI): domain Eukaryota; kingdom Metazoa; phylum Arthropoda; class Insecta; order Lepidoptera; family Geometridae; genus Operophtera; species Operophtera brumata. Next base: position 183,872 of record OW052235.1, read on the forward strand.
CAACGGATCGACAAGTCAAGGTTAGAAGAGTGTATGCATCTGCAGAAACTGGTAAGCAGGCTACACTACGCAGAGGAAGCTCCGAGACTGCTCATCGGGCAGGACAACTGGGAGCTGATAGTATCACGAGCGACACGTAAAGGTAAACGTAATCAGCCAGCTGCCTCACTGACGCACCTAGGATGGGTGCTTCACGGTCTGGATGGAGGAGCGGCTCAGAAGATGAACTACCTTACCTGCGCACACGTCTCTACTCGTGATGATGAGCTGGACCAGCTCATCAAGGAACACTTCGCGATTGAATCATTGGGGGTTCAACCGCGTCGACCGAGCACGGACTCTGAAGAACGAGCCGTGCAGATACTACAGAAGAATACTCGAAGGTTAGAGAACGGACGCTTCGAAACAGGTTTGCTCTGGAAGAGCGATCTAGAGTCGATGCCGGACAACTATGAGTCCGCGCTCAGCAGACTTCGGAACATAGAGCGGAAACTTGACAAGGATCTAGAGCTGAAATCGGAGTACCAAAGGCAGGTAGAGAACCTCTTCAACAGCGGATATGCCGAGGAGGTGACTCACGAGTCGTCGTCAACAAGGAAATGGTACCTACCTCACTTCGCCGTGACGCATCCCACTAAGGAAAAGAAAAGGTTAGTCTTTGATGCGGCGGCTAAGTTCAAAGGGAAGAGTCTCAACGACGCTCTACTAGCGGGACCGGACTTGCTTCAGTCACTGTTTGGAGTGCTTCTTCGCTTCAGGCAGAGACCGGTCGCCGTGGTATCCGATATTAAAGAAATGTTCCTTCAAGTCAAAATCAGGTATGAAGATAGAGACAGCTTGCGTTTCCTCTGGAGAGGAGCGGAGCGAACCGGAGCGCCGAAAGAGTATCGTATGACGTCGGTCATCTTCGGCGCCGCTTGTTCACCGAGTCTAGCTATCTACGTGAAGAACCTGAACGCCCGAGAGTTCCAGGAAAGATACCCCGAAGCAGGTAGAGCAGTGGTAAGAAACCATTACATGGACGATTATCTTCACTGCTTTGAAACGGAGGTAGAGGCGCTTCGAGTATCGAAAGAGGTAGAGACCATCCACCAAAAGGCCGGGTTCCAGCTGAGGGGATGGGCATCGAACAGAGAGAGAGTCCAGAAAGGACTCACCACAGAGGTAACCACGCAGGTAGAGCTCGGGTCGAAAGAGGAAAGAACCCTCGGGCTGCGTTGGTTCACAGAGAAGGACGAGATGGGATTCAGGACCCATCTAAGAAACGTAAGAGAGGTCGTCGATCAAATGGAGACTCCGACGAAGCGTCAAGTCACGAGCGCCGTAATGTCAACCTTCGATCCCTTGGGCTTAGCGTCGCCTGTGCTAATCCAAGGGAAGAGACTGCTACAAGACATCTGGAGGAGCGGCGTCGGTTGGGACGAAAAGGTAAAGCAGACGGACGAGTCTTCATGGCAAACGTATCTTCAGAATTTACACCTACTCGACGATCTACGAGTCCCTAGATGCGTCTCGCCTTACCAAACGGAGGGAGAGCTACATGTCTTCACAGACGCTAGTGAGGTAGCTTACGCGTGTGCAGTCTACTGGAGACAGAGAAACCAAGAAGGTCAGTATACGGTGACTCTACTAGCCGGGAAGGCTAGAGTCACTCCATTGAAACCAGTCTCTATACCACGACTAGAGCTGCAGGCTGCACTGTTGGGAGCGAGGTTAGCGCACTCTATCGACCGGGAAATGGACTTAAAGGCGACAAGTAAGACTTATTGGACAGACTCTAGCACGGTGCTCTCTTGGATCAAAACGGATCCAAGAACCTTCAAGTCTTTCGTGGCACATCGTCTGGCGGAAATCGAAGATACGACAAGACCTCAACAATGGCGCTGGGTACCTACAGGTCAGAACCCAGCGGATGACTCTACTAGAGACATCCCTAAGGACTTCAACGGGGGGCATCGATGGTTCATTGGCCCGGAGTTCTTAGGAAAGGAAGAAGAAGAATGGCCGGCAGTACGCTCGTTCAAGCGAGAGCAATCAGGAGAGGAAAGAGAGCTGCACATCACTGCGGCAGCTCGGGTCTGTGAGTACTCTACCCCTGACCCTACTAGATTCTCGAGGTGGACGAGACTCCTGAGAGCGACTGCCCGGATATACCAGTTTATCGACTTATGCCGCTGTAAGGTAGAGCTCGTGCAAGCTGCAAAGGAACAGGACCCTACTTGGAAAAGGGTCTCTAAGAAAAAGAGAGAGCAGCTCTACAAGAGGCCTACAGAAAAGAAAACTGGTAAGAAGTTTCTGTCTCTAGACGCTACCTACGTAGAGAGAGCCGAACGGGAACTTCTAATGAGAAGTCAACGAGAGAGCTGCCTTGAGGACTCAGGCAAGTTAAAGAAATTGGATATCGTCAAGGAAGGGGGACTCCTGCGAATACGGGGGAGGATCGACGCAGCGGTGGGGTTAGATCGCGACTACAAGCGACCTATCATACTGGATAGTAAGAACTACTTGACTCGATTGCTCATCACTCATTTTCATGAAAAATTCAATCATGGAAATCACGCCACAGTAATAAACGAGGTACGTCAAAGGTACTGGGTGCTGGGGCTTCGGTCGGTGGTGAGAGCAACGAGACATGGCTGCCAATGGTGTCGAGTCCACAGAGAGGGGCCTCAACGACTTCCGACGGGGGACTTGCCTAGAGAGCGACTTAAGGTGGGAGAGCCGCCCTTCACTAATACGGGTGTGGACTACTTCGGCCCCATGACAGTGACGGTGGGACGCCGCCACGAGAAGAGATGGGGGGCCTTGTTTACCTGCTTAGCTACAAGGGCAGTGCACTTGGAGCTGGCTGCTTCTCTGTCCACAGTTCAATTTATTTTATTTCAGATAGGTTCATCAAAGAATGAATGGACACAAGTCCAATAAATTAGTTACCGCAGGACAGTTACCGAAGGATGGCGGCCAGACGGGGGATGCCGCGTACCATGTTCAGCGACGACGGGACGAACTTCGTCGGCGCTGACAGGGAGCTACGGGGGGCTGTCGAAGAACTCAATTCCGACAGCGGCCTCGCGGGAGAGGCCAAAACCATGGGCCTGCGCTGGAAGTACATCAGCCCGGGGGCCCCGAATCAAGGGGGAGCATGGGAGCGTCTTGTTCGATCAGTCAAGACGGCTCTAGCGGTGACACTGAGAGAGCGTCACCCCAAGGAAGAGGTCTTACATACGCTACTGCTAGAGGCCGAGCACGTGATCAATTCGCGACCACTCATCACCACTGATGACACAGAAGAGGAGGCGCTTACACCAAATCACTTCCTCATGGGGAAATCCTGCGGAGCTCTAAAGATGGGGGCTTACACCGAAGCGGACCTCAGCGGCCGGCGCTCATGGCGGACGGCGCAGAGACTAGCCGACCACTTTTGGGCTAGATGGGTGCGAGAGTACCTACCAACTCTCGTACCTAGACGAAACAACCACAACATCACTGAACGAGACTTGCAGTGTGGGGACACGATCCTCATAGTGGACCCCACACTCCCAAGAAACACCTGGCCTCGAGGCATCGTGGTCCGTACCTACCCTGGACCCGATGGCCGAACGAGGAACATCGAGGCACGCACGTCGCATGGGACGTTCAAGCGACCCTGCTCCAAGGCGATACTCCTGGTCCCTGGAGACAACCCTCATGTCTCTCAGGGAGCCAGTGAGACAGCAGACACCGGTCATCGTGTACCCCGAGCTAGGACTTCACTTCACTCCGGGGGGCTGAGCGACGGTCTTCCCACTACAACGACGCCTCTACATATCGAGAGCCAGAGCGACGGTCATCCCACCACGACTCTACCGAGCAGCGAGTAAGCGGCCAGAGGACAATGCCGCGCATCGGGGGGAGGATGTCCGCGACTCGCGATGATGATTAGATGATCTTAGCAAGTAATTCTAAGACAAACATGAATAGGTATCATAACTTAAAATAGTTGGCTGAAATAAACGATTCTCTTTATTATTAGCAATAGGCAGGCTTTAGTTACTTAGAACATTGTGAATAAAGGACGTTGGTGCCACCATAGGTTAGGGGTAGGCAGGTAGATGCGTTTCTTTAACCTCACCTTCCTGTAGGGGTATGAACCGCCCGGTATACCAGACAGGTAACCAGACGCGAAGGTCTGGAGGTAAGTCTGGGGGCGAGGTTCTGGTCAAGGTGCCAGAGTACCACAGGTAGTACCTACTGGTACACAGGTACCAGCAGGTAAAAGGTAAAGTAGGTACTTAGGTAACTAAAGGTAATTGGCACAGACTTGGTAAAGGATTCTCAGCTGGTGGTACGTGGGCACGTCAAGGGTAAAGACCTGGTGAGCTGCTAAGCCCAGGATAGCTGGTCTCCGTCAGTAGTGGCACGCGCGAAGGTCTGGCGCATACTGAGCGGAGACACGGCGGACCGCTGCTAATATTTATAAACTCGGTCCGGCGCGCCCACTGTACTAAGGTCGCATCATTAAAATCCTTCTACCAAGGCCAATTATCGTCTAGACAGCATCACGCTAGTGTCGACGCGTGCGTAAGAGTAGGCAGCGTCTTGTTGACCGGATAAACCGAAAGGCAAGTCCGGCCAACAAGAAATATAAGGCTTTCTAAGTACATTTACTATGTAACAATGTAAAACTAGCGGATAAGAATCGATATAGCCACCTAACGAGGGACCTATGTACAAAAATTAAACATATGGTAGGTAGCTATACCTAATAGGTACGTAGAAATAGTAACCAATGTACTTAGATGTAAGAAAATAAAGAGATATGGTCAGAAAGGTTGGCATACTGAGGTCCAAGGGACAGCGAAGATAAGGCTGTTTACGTTCAACTTTCACCGCTCTCGTTGCGGTAACGCCCAGGGGTTCCTAAGTAAATTGGCTTGTGGGAGCATCAATGAGTGTTTTCCTATATGCGAGAAGAAGAAAGAAATAGTCTGGAAGAGCGAAACAGTATGAGGTGCAGCCCATTGAACGCTTCCACAAGTCATCCAGTACTACGAACAGGAACGGACCCGACGAATGCACGGTCTGCCAGCCTCGCTAAGCACCATTCAACCAACGGAAGTATCGTTTCAATTCGGAAGAATCCCACACCCCAATCGACTGTAGGCAGGACGAGGCATCACGGCTCGGGGCGATACAGGCTCCCTGAAGGTCATCTACCTTCCTGTCTCCCATCATCTACTCCGGACAGCGGAACGGGACCAGCCAAAACTAGGCAGGCGCCATCACCATCTACGCCTGGAGCACGTACCTACGGCAAGCAATATAGGTATCGTAGCTCGGCGCTACCCTGCCGCCCCACATCATATATAAATGGAGTGGAAGGGAAAACTGGAGAACGAACCGACCGCACACTAGAGATCATGGTTATTATGGTCCTATGCAATCTGATAGAAAACATTACTGGGTAGCGGTGAGAGATAGTAGATCAGACCCGTACGCCTTCATGACTATCAACGGCACGCTCGACAACTGGTGGATACGTGGGAATGTGTCATGCATATGCGAGGCTTTCCGCCGCAACTAACTAAACACTACAACAGCTGTCTCTCTGCTGATGTGCTCTGTGCTCTATGTATATGTAAATATCATCTATAATAAATTATCAAATTTATGTGATGGTTTTTATTTAATATGTTTATTATTTATATGTACGGCCATACTATGTTTAAAAGCAAGCTGACGAAATTGCTAGCCGATCATTGTTTCTATGATATTAATCAATATGTCTTAATGAGGTAAGGATGGTAACGAGCCATGCGGCTGCTCGTCCTATGACGAATAGAGGGTAGTCTAATGAGGTAAGGATGGTAACGTGCCATGCGTCTGCTCGTCCTATGATGAATAGAGGGTAGTCTAATGAGGTAAGGATGGTAACGTGCCATGCGTCTGCTCGTCCTATGATGAATAGAGGGTAGTCTAATAAAACCGTTTTTCCCCCACAGGGTAAAAAACTGATATTTAGGTTTCTGCCGAAGCTTGAACCACATTTGAGATTACTACCCTTGTAACTCAGTAATTTCTCGTGTTAGTTGCTTATAAGCGCCATCTATCCGCGTGCAACCCGAACTATATGATGCCTCGTGGACAGCACCCGGCTGTTATTTACTCAGTACCTACCTAGAGCCGGCAAGGCCTTTAGGCACTAATATTTATTCTATGCTTTAGGTGTGGTTCAAGCTTCGGCAGAAACCTAAATATCCGTTTTTTACACTTTGGGGGAAAAACGGTTTTATTTAGGTGTTCGTGCCTTCGCTTAAACCACATTTGAGACGTGTTTAACCTCTGCCGGTGCTGTACCAGGCGTACAGTGAATATTATAACGTAGACGTTCAATGGTTTGATGGAGTAAAAGAAAACAATCATAAACTCTGAATCATTGTGTATTCATTTTTCCTGATAAATTAACAAATTCCTTAATAATTTTTGATATCTACTTAGAGGTAGCTATAACAGTATCTTCTCGAAATAATCAGTCAATAATTTACAATTATTTGGTATAAATTGCGTAGAAGTAATTGTTACAGCTCACCGTCGTATAACTAGATGTCACCGCTAGACAAGTTAGAACGCGCTATCGATGCGTTTTGGCTAGGCATTGGGATCATAACCGGTAGCATGGCAGGCAGTCTCTTATAGAACGTGAATGTGTAAGCATCATACTTTGTAAAGCTGCAGAATGTAATATAAAGGTGTTATAAGTATTGCAATGTTTTATGTTGAATTCCCGCCGTACCTGAGGTTATAGATAGTTTCGTAATATCTCAGACGTGGAATAAAAACCAGTAACGCCCATCATTCAGAAGGAAAAGTGTAAGTACTTAGTACCCCCATGATTACATAATAATTTTTGTGCATCTCTTTGCTATTGTCTTTTTTTTTTTTTGCAAATGCATATTTTTTTAATAAGTTATCAAGGGCTAAGTCCATTTAAATTGTAGTTTTTGGCTAAGTCTACTAAAGCACTGGTAAGAAACACTGTTTGGAGCATTCCCTGTATTTCTCTTTCCTGGTGTATTGTCACGTGTTTTCGAATACATTGCACTCCCCGGTTGTTATTTTTTGATAGTTAGGTGAAATTAAATTAACTTAAGCAAACACAAACAAACAAGCAAATTGTATTATTTATTAAGCAAATAAATCATGTAAGATGCTTATATTAATACAATTTGTTTTGTCGAGGTTAAGTAATGGGGAAGGAAAAAGACCACCGACGACGTCGTCGATCGAAGTCCAGGAGCGTGACAACACCCCGTCATCAAGGTGCGGGGTCTATCGAGAGAGAAGGACGCAGTCGCAGCCAGTCCCGAGGTCGAACACGGTTTCGTTCGCCGCACAAGCGCCGGCGCCGCCATGCCAATCTACGGCGCCGCTCACGATTGAGGGGTAGGCCTAGGAACTCTGAAGCACGGTGTCGCAGCCAGTCCCGAGGTCGAACGCCGTCTCATTCGCCGCACACGCGCCATACTAGTCTACGCCGTTCACGATCGAGGGGTAGGCCTAGGGACTCGAGGGCCAGACAGGTTAGTGGTCGCAGTCACTCGCGAAGTCAGACGCGATCCCGCTCTCCTCATGCATACCGTGCCCGAAATCATCGGTCACGTTCGAGGGAACGAAATAGTAGGCCCTCGAGATCCACTTCAAGGCGGCCTAAGCCCTCCGTCCATGTAAGGCATGGCAACTCTAATGATCGAAGGGAGTCACCGCCAGCTAGTTTAAGATCTAGGTTAAGCTGTGAACCGTCTAATAGCAAAGAAAATGATGTACAAAGCTTGTTCTTTAAAAAGTTTATCGATTTAATGTCTAACATAAGGCCTACTAGTGATACTAACAAATTTCCCACCATAAACGTTATTCCCGAATTTGATCCACTAAATAGAGAACAGACTATAGATGTATGAATTAAAAAGGTAGATGAATGCGCCCAAATTTATATTTGGAGCGATAAAAAATAGTTCACTATGCAATGCCTAAACTCAGCGGTATAGCGAAAACATGGTACCAAGGTTTACCTTCCCTTCTCCACTCGTGGGCTGAATGGAAGGTAAAACTACGCGAATCCTTTCCAACACGCGAAAATTATGCAGAATTACTGTCTGAAATGTTGAGTAAAAGGGAACGTTTTGGAGAACCTTTGGATTTCTACTTTTATTCGAAAATGAATCTTTTGAATCGGTGTGAAATCGCAGGTAAACGAGCTGTGGACTGTCTGTTAGCAGGTATTGATGATAGAAATGTACGTGTTGGAGGTCAGAGCGGAGAGTTTACAGAACCGGCCCAGATCTTAATTTTTTTGAAATCCATTAAAGTAGGTCAAGAAAGGGGTGGTGATACTGCTAAAAATAGGGATAAACGTAATAACCCATCGAACAACAGTAAAACGTTGCATGAGACTTCTACTTCCGCTCAAAACTTAAGTACATATAATATGACTTAGTTGCCCAAAACCTAAGTTGCACTGCACTAACTGTAAGCTGTTAGGTCATGAAACTGTTGATTGCACAAAACCAAAACAGGGTCCTGTCACTGAAGAAAAAAACAATAATGTTTTGAAAATAGACGGTTAACATAATACCAGCCTTAAATATAAGATTTCAATAAACCCCACCCTGATTCGAATCGGTGAAGCAGTATGGTTGCAGCTGAAATGGCAGGAAGTCAATGATCAAAGATTAAGGCGCTATAGGTTCAACGAACATTTTTGTATGAGGCGAAGAAGGCGAGCGCACGCTCTGATACCGTGTTTTTATCTATAAAAAAATTATATAAAAATGTCGTTCAAAGTTTTGTTTAATTTTTTTGATGAATTCACTAACTCAAATAATAACTAACATGTAACCAAATGTATCAAAAATTAAAACGTGAGAGAAGTGAGTGAAAAATAGCATTTAAATTTTAAAAAGGAGGTATATATGTTATTTTTTTTTTATCCAGTGAACTAATTTAAATATTGTATTGAATTATTGATTTCACTAGATAAAAAGCTCAAGAATATCATATATTTTTTTCTTCATAGAAAACTATGTAAATTCTTATCAAAAACTTTAAAATTCTAGAGACATTTGAGAACCTATCGCGCCTTAAAGGGATATTAAAATACGGAATTAGATCACCTAGGCAAGGTGCATTAAGTACAAAAAAAGTGTACTTAATACATCTGTATGATTTACGCCGGGTAAATTAAGTTAATTAAACGCGGTAAAGCTTCTGGTGAGGATGGAGTTTATGTTGAGATGCTGCAAACAGGAGGTCTCTCAGTACGCAAACCACTGGCATATCTCTTTAATAAGGAACTGACAGAAGGTGTTACACCTGATGCATGGAAAAATGCAATCGTCTCGATATTGCACAAGAAAGGCGATAAAACCAACCTACAGAACTTCAGACGCATAAGCCTTCTCTCCTAGGTCTACAAGTTGTTTGCAAAAGTTCTTTGCAATCGATTGTCGCGTATACTCGATGAATACCAACCAATCGAGCAGGCTGGCTTCCGAAGTGGTTACTCGACCATAGATCATATACACGCTGTCAAAGTCAAAGTCAAAAGTATTTTATTCATTGAAATCACAAGGATCATTTGGAATCGTCTTAAAAAATAAATTTACATTTACTCCTGTTCCAACGCAACCAGACCTAGAAGAATCAGGCAACAAGCTGTCAAGGCTGTCAAGTAATTGATGGAGAGAAGTAGAGAGTACAACTGCCCGTTGTGTTTTGCCTTTGTTGATTATGAAAAGGTATTCGACAGCGTCGAACACTCGGCGGTGTTTCACTCTCTCCATCGTTGTAATATTGACAAGCGCTACGTTAACATTCTTCGGGAGCTATATAAATTAGCCACAATGCAAGTACGCCTGCATAAGCTATCCGACCTCATACCCATCAGTCGTGGGGTGCGACAAGGGGACAACATCTCGCCCAAACTCTTTACATGCCTATTGGAGGATATAATGAAAATTTAGATTGGGATGAGAAAGGCATCAAGATCAATGGCTGTTACATGTCTCACTTACGTTTTGCTGATGACCTTATTCTAGTAGCTGAGACCACCACAGACCTCCAGAGCATGCTGGTTGAACTGCATGAAGCCTCAGTGAGCGTCGGACTTAAGGTGAACATGTCCAAGACAAAGGTAATGACAAACCATCTGTCTCCCATACCCAACATCACTGTAAACGATCACAGGATAGATGCATTTGATGAGTATGTTTACCTTGGCCATCGTTTGTCTTTTGGCCGAGGCTCACAGATGAGGGAAATCACGAGGCGTATACAACTGGGGTAGGCTGCTTTTGGTAAGTTGGAAGATGTTTTTAAATCTAAAATCCCTCAATGTCTTAAGACCAGGACATTCAACCAATGTGTTTTGCCCATTCTCACTTATGGAGCCGAAACATGGCCACTTACAAATGAGCACGTATATACTATAAGAGTTGCTCAAAGAGTCATGGAGCGGGCATGCTAGTCCACCTAGTGGACCGTATACCAAACGTCGAGATTAGACGCTGGACTAGGTCGATGATGTAGGTATACGGATTGCGAGGCTCAAGTGGAGATGGGCGGGACACTTGGCAAGGCGAGAGGATTACCGATGGACCAAAGCAGTCACCGAATGGAGGCCGACAGATATGCGGTGGCCTCGAGGCAGACCACCTGCCCGATGGTTAGACGATATTGTGCAGGCAGTAGGAGAGCAGTGGATCCAGCTGACACAAGATCGCCAGGAGTGGCGTTCTAGAGAAGAGGCCTTTACTCAGCAGTGGGTGTTACCGGCTGAATAGATAGATAGATAGAAATTAAGTCTACCCCGAAAGGATCCCGAAGGGATTAGGTACGTTACCTACCATCCGGTCTGATTGTTTTATAACAAGATTGAGGTGCAAGGAATTACTGACAATAATGTGCCTATCATGGTAGTTCAGGACACACCAATCGCACGAAAGGGTTATGATAGTTGGAGTTGCTAACATTTTCCCGTGGCTGTCCATCATACAATCTGTATCTTAATTGTATGGTGACACATCCCATCAGTCTGATTCTTCATAAAATGTCGTTGTATATTGTATATACACGAGGAACAATAAACGAGGAACGAGGAATATTCCCAAATTATGAAAAAATTAAAGTATTTGGTGTTTTTATGGGAAATTCTTTTCGGTTCTATAATAAACTTCCAGAAAGTGCTACTAACCTTTAGATTTAAAGATTTAACTCCTACATAAAGAATAATCGAATTAAGAAAGCATAATACACTCTACATGACTATGTTAATGAAGCCGCGTGGCCTGATGTCGCTCTACCTCCCGACAGCTAATTTGTCAGTTTTCAATGTCTGTACCTATATATATAATTTATAATTGGTTTGTTATTTATGAGTATATCAAGCGTAGCGTGCGCTTTCTAATTATCTTTGGCTGATTCCCTGTAGCATCTAACTTTTGACTGCCAACCTAAGGCTTTTAAGTTAGTTTTCCTTTTTTATTTTAATCTGGCTCTCCTTGTTCTCGAGGCACTACACAGATGCTCCCCACTTAGTAGTAAGGATCACCAAATAAAGCCAAGTCATGTTTGTTGCCTAAATATTCTAGGTTTGGTCGCGTTGGAAGTGGAACCAGAGTTAATTTATTTTGTAAGAAGATTCAAAATGATCCGTGTGATTTCAATGAATAGAATACTTTTGACTTTGACTTTGACTAAGCACTATCACTACTAGACTGATTGAAGTTTATGATTGTGTTAGTTCTTATTATTATGTTATTTTAATAATGATAAATAGGTACTTAATGGAAAATAATGTAATGAACTCTTGCCAAAGTCATGGGCAAGTTTAGGAAGTGATTGCGGTACTAGTTAATGTCATGGACTAGTACAGTAGTCAAAGAGCCGGGCTCAATAATAAATGTATATTAAATAATATACCCTAGTTATGAGCAGGTAACGGTCAGTGTCATGGACCGGGCTCAATAATAAATGTATATTAAATAATATACCCTAGTTACAAGCAGGTAACGGTCAGTGTCATGGACCGGGCTCAATAATAAATGTATTTTAAATAATATACCCTAGTTAAGAGCCGGTAACGGTCAGTGTCATGGACCAGGTACAATAATAGTATTTAATAAATAATATACCCTAGTTAAGAGCCGGTAATGATCAGTGTCATGGACCGGGCATAATAATAAATGCATGAGAAGTAATACATCCTGTTTAAAAGTCATGAACTAGCTGGTGACCAAATGTTTAATCGTTTTAGTGCGTAATTAGTTACAAGTACCTCATATATGTATATGTAGAGTTAGAGATCCCTTTACGGTAAATGTTGATCAGGCGCGACTTCACGCGAGCACTTTGTTGATCCAAAAACACAAGTTGATCCAGGCGACTTTTGTCGATCCAATATGTATCTCCATTAACTAATGTGGCTCCAACAGGATCAACATGTGCGATCATGTGGCACTGAAATCACGTAGCCACTTGTTGATCCAATATACAAATCCACCTTGCGGTGATTACGTAATATGTTGATCTGATTCAAATGGGCCAATCAGGTTGCAGCAAACTCTGTGATTGGCTAATGACGGCTGCGACGTTGCCGCTCTTAACCTTTCTAGGTGCGCCATTACAAATTAATCATATAAATGGGTTTTAGTCCGACAAGTTGTACGTAATGTGTTTTGCTCATTTTTTCAAAGAGATTGACTTCACTTTGTTTTTAAAAAAAACGTAGGGTCCCTGACTTACTAACTTTTCTACTTGATTAAGATTCAGAAATGATATAGCACTCAGTATTTCTAGCTTTCAATTCAAAGAATATTCCTGTTTAAGGTGGGAAGTGGTAATTATTTAAAAAGGAGTTGTTATTATTTGTAATTTAAATTTCAAACCCTGGTTAAATCTAGGTAAAGGTCTAAAGTTAGATAATGTAATCTTGTTTAGGTTAGGATTTAGGTCAATTTGAAAGCTATAATAGTTACAGCCTTCTCGGGCCATTACACATGTTGCTAGGGGTAGTTGCTTTTTATACATTGCCATGCCTCTATTTAGCATAGTGCTTGATTGTACCTACGCGCATCCTTAGCTAATTAAGGATTTATTTTAGTAACTTGCTAGCTAGGCTATATTATATTTCGTATTTGCATGTTTTTTATGTTTTTGTATCTATCTACTTGGTAGACGTCTAGACGTAAACAGAAAAACACCCTGCAAAATAAAACGGCAGACTATACAAAGTTTTTAATACTTTAGGTATTTGTAATTATTGATATGTGTACCATTTCATTTTAAAAATCGTGAATCATCTAGGAGCCACCTTAGTTAATGGATCAACATATTGGATCAACAAAAGTCGCCTGGATAAATTTGTTTTTTTGGATCAACAAAGTGTACGCGTGAAGTCGCGCTTGATCAACATTTACCGTAAAGGGATATGTTAATTTAATATAAATGGGCCATTTTTTAATTTACTATAAAATACAGAGACAAAAACCATCTTAATTATTGCGGCTACTGAAACTTTGTAACAAAATCACTTTCGTCACCAAACATAACACATAAAATCAAACATAGAGGTGGGTAGCCAATGTAATCAATTTCATTTAAAAAATTGTGAATCATCTAGAAGTCACATTAGTTAATGGAGATACATATTGGATCAACAAAAGTCACCTGGATCAACTTGTGTTTTTGGATCAACAAAGTGCTCGCGTGAAGTCACGCCAGATCAACATTTACCGTAAAGGGATCGATGTTATGGAATATGTTAATTACGTTTAAATGGGCCATTTTTAAATTTATTATAAAATACAGAGACAAAAACCATCTTAATTATTGCATGGCTACCGAAACTTTGTAACAAAATTACTTTCGTCAACAAACATAACACATAAAGTCAAAAATAGAGGTGGGTAGCCAATGTAAACAAATTCATTTAAAAAATCGTGAAACATCTAAGATCTACATTTTTTTTATACTACCGATTGCCGAAACAAGCTGATTGCCCACCTGATGTTAGGCAGTAACCTCTGCCTATGAACAGTGCATTACCTCATAGGTCACGTCCACCTAGGACGCACCCTATGTGGTATTGCACTGCGACCGCCACCCTGAGACATAAAGATGAAAAGTCTCTTGTGCCTCTAACTTCACCGGCACCCTTACCCTTCAAACCGGAACACAGCAATGCGAGCACTACTGCTTTGCGGCAGAAATAGGTATGGTGGTAGTACTTCCCCGGACGAACTCTTCACAAAAAAGCTCTACTACTACTAAAACACACACACACACATTACATTAGTTAATGGAGATACATATTGGATCGACAAAAGTCGCCTGGATCAACTTGTTTTTTTGGATCAACATAGTGCTCGCGTGAAGTCGCGCCTGATCAACATTTACCGTAAAGGGATCGATGTTATGGAATATGTTAATTTGGTTTAAATGGGCCTTTTTTAATTTACTATAAAATACAAAGACAAAAACCATCTCAATTATTGCATGGCTACTGAAACTTTGCAACAAAATCACTTTCGTCAACAAACATAACACATAAAATCAAACATAGAGGTGGGTAGCCAATGTAATCAATTTCATTTGAAAAATCGTGAATCATATAGAAGTCACATTAGTTAATGGAGATACATACTGGATCAACAAAAGTCACCTGGATCAACTTGTGTTTTTGGATCAACAAAGTGCTCGCGTGAAGTCACGCCAGATCAACATTTACCGTAAAGGGATCGATGTTATGGAATATGTTAATTTGGTTTAAATGGGCCATTTTTTAATTTAGTATAAAATACAGAGACAAAAACCATCTCAATTATTGCATGGCTACTGAAACTTTGTAACAAAATCACTTTCGTCAACAAACATAACACATAAAATCAAACATAGAGGTGGGTAGCCAATGTAATCAATTTCATTTAAAAAATCGTGAATCATATAGAAGAAATATGATGTGAATAACGTGATATGACGTTAATGGAGATACATATTGAATCAACAAAACTCACCTGGATCAACTTGTGTTTTTGGATCAACAAAGTGCTCGCGTGAAGCCGCGCCTGATCAACATTTACCGTAAAGTGATCGATGTTATGGAACATGTTAATTTGGTTTAAATAAGCCATTTTTAAATAACATCACACTAATATTATAAAGGTGAAAGTTTGTGTGTGAGTGTGTTAGTGTGTTTGTTGTGACACCGATATTACATAGGTTATTGGGTATTGGCGTACAGGTGTCGGTTCAGGTTTGCTGCGGGCCCTACCGGGCCACTCTCGCCTTCGGCTCGCTCGCAGCTCACGTGGTGATCACTGTTCTCTAATGTTATAAATCCATGTTGGACTGTCACTCGTTCTGAAGTATGAGACACCGATATAACATAGGCTTATATAGGCTTACGATGACAACATAACCCCCCTTTCTTATCACGGCATAACACAGAGGGAGTAGGGGGAAACAACGTTTGTATAGACTATTTTTGTGTCAAACAACCCCTTCCCACCCTTTAATATGTTAAAGCAATTTTAATTTTATCTTTCAAAAAATTCTGGAGCGGAGTTTCACAAAAAAGTGGTCTATGAAAACGTTGTTTTCCTCCACCTGTTCTGTCTAATGCCACGATAAAAAAGAGGTTGTCATGTTAATATCGCATAATGAACACATATTCTTGTTTTTGGATCAACAAAGTGCTCGCGTGAAGTCACGCCAGATCAACATTTACCGTTAAGGGATCGATGTTATGGAACATGTTAATTTAGTTTAAACGGGCCATTTTTAAATTAACTATAAAATACATACACAAAAACCATCTTAATTATTGCATGGCTACCGAAACTTGGAAACAAAATTACTTTCGTCAACATACATTACCTACACATAAAATCAAACATAGAGGTGGGTAGCCAAAGTAAAATTAAAACTGGGGGACACCAGTAGCTCAGGCTAACTAAAATTATCTGATTGAAACCCACTTTTGGGCATAGGTTTTTTATGCTAACGCGAACGCCACCGTTGTAATTTGTACTAATTGGTATGGCAACTGGCTCTGAAGGAATCTGGGCGTTGAGCTTGGGTTTTATAATTGAGGACAAATTTTATTGTAGTTTTACATAAAACAAACAAAGTGGTTTTTAAAAAAAATATCTTGAACAGCCTGTGATGAATACTTTTATAGTTACTATGGGATTGTGAATTGACTACGGAACCCTTACACTGTCCTTGGTTCAAGAGGAGACACACATGACTGGTTCATTTCGCTACTTCACGCATGCGATGTAGTACCTACCTACTTTGGTTGATCCAACATGTATCTTCATTAACAAATGTAGTTCACACTGAATAGACTTAATGATCGAGTGAAGTGAGTTCTCCGATTAAACTTGGATGAATAGTTTTTGTGGTATGTCTTTCCTAGAATAAATTACGAACAGTTAATTAAATTACCATGAAATTGGGTGAGTTTTTTCAGTGCCAACTGAGCCTACACTTTTTTTATGTTGGAGCCACATTAACTTATGGAGATACGAATTAGATCACCAAAAGTCCATGGCGTTTACCTTGCGTTTGCTACGGAATCTTAAAGCTTAAGAAGTTACATGCGATTGAATTTCAATACCAATAAATCTAACCCTGTTCGACGGTAGGTGGTACATGCCTGAAATATATGAACCGAGCTTTTTTCATCTAGAGCTTTTAGAGAAAATAGGCTGTGAAAGATGGACAAACAGACAGCCTGACAGACATGAGAGTGATCCTATATTGGTTCCGTTGGTAACTTTTGAGGTAGGTACGGTATCCTAAAACTTACTCTTTAGAATCGGATCAACATGTTTCGTAACATTGGCAAGTTGATGACTTTTGTTGATCCAATATGTACTCGTATTTCCATTAACTAAGTTACCCCCTGTGTGAGGTAGGATTTTGTAGATATTTTTCAAATAGGTACCTAACATAATAGGAATAGAAATAGCCTAATGTAATGAAACGGTATGATCTGCTGTTTTGTGTTGAAGTTTATAATAACGTAATATATTTGAACACTACATTACAAGCAACAAGACCTTTTGTTTGATTTGTCACACGATACATTTACAATTTGCACCCAAAATCAGAATTTGTTATTGACGCTATAGTGAGTGATTGGTTCATTTAGGAGCAGCCAACCCGGTCATTCTTGACCCACTGTTCATGTAACCTCTGCTTTTAACAATGTATTAAATCACAGGTTACGACTACCTAGGATTTACCTATTTGGCACCCACCTCCCTGAGACATAAAGATGAAAAGTCTCATGTACCTATAATTTCACCGGCACCTTCAACCGAAACACAGCAATGAGAGCACTAATGTTTTTTGGCAGAAATATGTATTTTTGTAGGACTAGGGTTTAATGCACCGTGGTAGTACTTCCCCAGGCAAACATTTTCATATAAAAGCTCTCTAACAATAAGAACTATTTGAAGCAAGTTGTCATTTTGCCTGAATGCGTACACTAAGCCTCAAATACCTAACTAACCCGAGCACACTGCAGTAGAAAAATACTACCCTAGCCATCTTTATTCACAGTAGAACCCTAGCTCGTCATGTACCAGAAGCGGTCAGACCCAGTCACCATACCAATAGTACAAGTTACTACACCGGGGGAGTTGGAGTTTGGAGTGCATAAGATGGAAAAGACTTATTCCCAACAGTGGCTTTCATTCATATCATCTTAGTTAGTATGATTACTTAATTTATCATCTTCATCAGCCTGCAGAAGTCCACTGCTGGACACAGGCACCCCCCATAGAATGCCACGACGAATGGTCTTGTGCTGCCTTATCCATCGACTACCTGCGAGTTTGTTAATATAATATGTGATGCCATGAGCTTCCCCTTTTTTTCGGGTTTTTGGTTGCCTCTCGAGAACGTTTATTCCCCTCTGGTTGGTCTACTCATTTCATATTATATCACGTAGATCCTTTAAACCCACCCTTCACTCACCCTTATTTCTTATAAGCGAGAGTTACGGGCAGAAGCTGATAGGAATTATTTGCTATTCTACGAAAATAAAACACATATTTGATGAGGTGGCAAGAGTATTTTAAATGGAGGTACTATATATTGGATCAATAAAAGTAAAAAACAATAAAAACCATACATAAGTAGGTAGGTAACCTTATACCTTACACAAATGTGGCTCCAACTGGATCAAGATACAATGTATTTTCGGTCTCAAATGAGCCTAGACGTTGATCAAATAAAATATTTATTAAAAAAACATGTGACTCCAATCATCGTAACGTAATCTGGGTCTCTTCAAGGCTAGAGTGAATAGGTTCTAGCCTTCTAGACCTTTGTGCTCCATCTTCGGCCACATCGTCACTTACCAACAGGTGAGATCGTGGACAAACAAAGGTTTTTTTTTTTTTTTTTTTATACTAATGAATGACGGAACAAGGATATGGCCCACCTGATGCTAAGTGATAACCTCTGCCTATGAACAGTGCATTACCTCATAGGACACGTTCACCTAGGACGCACCCTATGTGGCATTGCAATGCGCCCGCCACCCTGAGACATAAAAATGAAAAGTCTCATGTGCCTGTAATTTCACCGGCACCCTTACCCTTCAAACCGGAACACAGCAATGCGAGCACTACTGCTTTGCGGCAGAAATAGGTATGGTGGTAGTACTTCCCCGGACGAACTCTTTCACAAAAAAGCTCTACTACTACTAAAGGTCTATCAATGTTAAAAAAATAAAAATAAAACGTGTTCTGTAACAATCGCAAAGTACAGAATTTTACTAGTCCAATACCTATGTATCTCCATTAACTTACGTGACTCCACCAGTGAAAGTCCTTGCTTTTTACCTTGCGATTGTTACGGAACATGGTGCTTTAATTCCAATTGGCCCTATTTTATTAAATATCTTTTATTAAATACTTAATTAAAAACCCATCTCATTTACCTATTCCTCTCGGGCAAGAACTAAGTTACATAATTATTTACCACAATCAACAAACATAACAAATTAAAACTAAAACATATATAGGTAGGTAAGACGCGAAAAAAGACGGCCCGCGCGCGGCTTGTTGATTGATGTCCGTCCGTCCATTATGCTATCTCTTTTTATCAAGTTTCGTACTTGTCACACAAAATGCGACGTTGCCGCTTTGCCTTTTAGCACCCACAATGCATTTGTGGCTCCAGATCAACTTTATATAGGCCAACTTCGCGTATAAATTATATATGATATGGATCTAAAAATGACGCTTCAGTATAATTTTTTTGGCCGTTAGTGGATCAACGATGCTTGGACGATTCGAAAACGAGTATCTTGAAAACCAATCAATTCAGATCCAGCGTTTCCTCGCGCACTATAACGTCAGATCAAAGTATATCGGTTAGCTCGATAGGGAGTAAAGTATACACGAGAAATGTGTGGATCAACATTTGTTCAGACTTCATACTGGATCAACATTTACCGTAAAGGGTTGAATATATATACTTAGTCAAATCTTGATATTATATAAATATAAAGAAAGATTAAAGGATTTGAAATTTATGTAAAAAAAATTAATTGCGTGTAATTATTACACATAATTGTACGTATTATATACTAGTTGAAATTTGAAAGATTTAACCTAAAAAGTAATTAATATTGATTATATTTTATTCAATAATATTTTTAGTTTGTAGTGATTAAGAACTGTTGAGCTATCTAAAGGTAATTTGACATGGGTTTTAGATAGATCGAAAGTTTCATATGTGATTTTGGGGTAACTCTGAGAATAATGTTTATTTGTATAAACGAAGGGGCTCGTTAATGAACGGATGGCCGAGCTGTTACAGTTCACCGTCGTATAACTAGATGTCGCCGCTAGATAAGTGTTACAGATCAGTATTTTATAACTAGATGTCGCCACTAGACAAGTTAGAACGCGCTATCGATGCGTTTTGGCTAGGCATTGGGATCATAACCGGTAGCATGGCAGGCAGTCTCTTATAGAACGTGAATGTGTAAGCATCATACTTTGTAAAGCTGCAGAATGTAATATAAAGGTGTTATAAGTATTGCAATGTTTTGTGTTGAATTCCCGCCATTCCTGAGGTTATAGATAGTTTCGTTATATAATTATAATTCGTCACTTCATTCATCAGATACATTTACTTAGGTAGTAAACATGTGCAAAATGTATCACTGAAAAGAAAAGAGAGATACGTATCTATTGAACGACAAGATACGTATCTATCTTTTGTATCTCTAGTTCATTTAGTTCACTACTATCTGAATCTAGTTCGCGAACAAAAAGATAGGAATCCATACGTATCTATCATAAGTATCTCTGGTTAGTTTCGTTCACTATTATCTGAATCTAGTTCCCGAACGAAAAGATAAGGAATCCATCCTTATTTTCTCAGATCTAGTTAATTATGTTTTTGTTGAGTTTATTATTGAATCTGCGGTGCAAGTACGTAGGACTCGATAGGCCTCGATTAGATAAATTTGACAGTTATTCTCGAAAAAATTTGTTTTTTACCGAATCGAATCGATGTCGAAAGTACTTTACCGTCGGTAAATAAACTCTAAAATTTTACCGAATTGGAAAATGCATGGACCAAACGTCATATTGGCAGTTGAAATCGATAGCGAATTCGATGGGATTGTCGGCCCAATCGAGTCAATAGGGCGCTTATTCGCTATGTACAGAACGCGGTCACGTTACGATTTCGGCGCGGAATCATCGTTTAATCGTATTCTGTACGCCAATGTCAGATTTCATAAACGCGACGAGGCGCGTTACAAGCGTGTTACGAACTGCCGAAATAACAAGCTTCAATCTTCCACGTTTTGTAAAACATGGACGAAACGCGGTTTAGTTTTTTCATAAAAAAAGGTAAGTAATAACAATAAGCACCAAATTTGTGTTGTTATATCATATTTAATACTGTATCTCTACAATAAATATAGTACCTATGGACTATGACTATTAGTTTGGGTTTGGGTTAATTTGCTGTCATTGATTAATAATAAAACAATTTTTTAGCGCAAATATCTCTAATTTGCTGCAAATCCCCTGGACAGCCCGTAGAACGAACGTGTCAAAAATAATATTTTGAGTGATACAACACAACAAAACAATACAACTTCAAAACAGCATGATGGGGGAGGAAGTAATGCTCCAACGAACTCCAATCCATGCTGGTCACTGTCATGTGTCCCAAGTCCTCATACTCCCGCATGAAGTCAACATACTTCTGCCGAAAGAGCGAGTCTCTTGACATCCTGCGTTCCATCGAGACCAGCCGCTTCTCAGCCAACATGCGAGAAGCACCAAGAGGTGGTCGATGTGTAAGCAGGGGGAGTGGGGTGATAAAGCGACCAGAGCGGAGGCGACCAGTGTTGTTCTGGTAAAACAACTCGTACTCCTCTTGGTCCGGACTCATTCTCGACGCGGTAGGCGGTTCTTCTATCTCCCAGAAGCGTTGTACGGCTTCTGAAAGAGCAGTCCCAAACAAACAGCCCTCCTGGGCAGGGGGCGTGGAGACTGGCAATACCTGACCCATTACAGCAAACCCTAACTTAGTGGCCAACGCTACAAGGCCACAAGGCTGTAATGTCAGTTTCAGAGATGACAATAAGAATCCTAGGACGTCCACACCCAAAAGGACATCAATCGGTCCAGGAGTGTCAAAGTCATCATCTGCCAATACCAAATGATCGGTCAACTGCTTAATCTCTGGGGAGAGCTGCACCTGCGGCATCATACCAACCACTTCTTCCATCACCACTGCGGGGGCTACAATCCTATTAGAAGAAGTGGGGCTTGGCCCAAAGGTGAGGTTGACCTGTCCTATCAAGTTGGACACCTTAGTGTTCCCAATTCCAAATATCGCTGACTTGCGGGGTGCCACATCCAAGCCCAGCTGTCTCACTACACGTGCGGATACCATACAACCCTGTGCTCCCGTGTCCAATAGAGCACGTACACAGAGTGATCCACCATCGGGGCCCCAAACACAAACCGAGGCCATGGGCAACAAAACGGTCTCGATTGGGCCGCTGGTTTGTAGTGAGTGGGCGGCGTACCCCTAGCAGGGATACAACGAAGCGTCCCGTTCCGCGCGGGGTGGGCGCTCGTAACGATCGAGCGGATCCCATTCAAGTTGGTACGCTCGTCGTCCAACACGCGCGGTTTCCGGTGCCCGGTAGCCGCGGTAGCGCCCATACACCGGGTTTCGCGAGTCCAAGCGGGGACGTTCGGCAAGCGGCGGCGACATCCTTCGCGCAGCTGGGGGCGGAGTTGATCGCGCACACCCGCCCGTAGGGCCCCCCCGTGGGGGCGGGGGGGTGCGTGTGACCGCCGCATAATTCGCCGCATTCGATGCACGGGGCCCCCCTGGGGGCCCCTCGTGGGGCCCCCCTCCGGTCGAGGGGCCCCTCCCGGGTACCTATTTGTCGGGCTCTGGCGCTCATCTCCCGGCTGTCCGGAGGCCAGAGAAACATTCTCGACATGTGGGGGGCTCGAACCCCCACTCCTGTGCATACAGAGAATTGTGTGATGCTTGCCACCGCATGAACGACAATTTTGCGGGTGGGCACATTCTCGCACAAAGTGGGGCCCCAAGCATACAAAGCACCAATTCCTCTGTTTCGCCAAGTTGCGGCGTCCCTGGACCCGCTGTGCAAGGAACTTCCTGCACTTCGGCACTTGATGTCCTGGTTCCCTGCAGTACAAGCAGGGGTCCTTTTCCATAGTTCCTACATTATAGTGACGGGGGGCTGCAGTTTGCGGGTTCGACTTGACCTGACCTCCCCTCGGAGAGCCAAGCCGCACCGGTGCCCGAGTGGCCCCCGGTGGTCTCTGGGGGGTAGGTGTCAAAACAGGGATGTCAGCCCGGCGACATTCCGTTTCCAAAAACCCAATCAAATCCGTTACAGCCGGTAGGTGACGTGCGCTGTCGCCCCCATGTAGGTGTTCAAAGCGTGCCCGAACCTCGGCCGGTAGCCGTTTTAACAAAAAGTTGAGAAGCAAATATGACCATTGGTCCACTGGTAGGCCCAATTTTCCCAAACCCTTGGTGGCCATCAAAACAGGATTCAACATACTTATGCGAATTTCCGACACCTGAGTGACCCGTGGTATATTCCAAATCCTCTCTAACAACGTGTCAGCCAGCCGGCGTATATTCTGATACCTAGCTATGAGTAGGTCGCGGGCGATTTCATAGTTTTCGTCGGTAACCGACAGATGTCCTACCAACTCACGTGGTTCACCCATGAGGACTGCCAATAGTTGAGCCAATTTAAGTGCAGCCGATATATCCGTCCGGGCATGTACCATGCTGTCAAACAAGTCGATGAAGGAAACCCATTCCTCCATCTTTCCATCAAAGACCGGTATCCGTATCGCAGGCAAGTGGGCTGCGAACTCCGGCCGGGTCCAACCAACCATAAAACAAAAATAAATGGCTTTACAGACCCGGTCTGCCATTTCATGGCACTGCTCGATATCGGCTTCAACTGAGAGCGTTGTATCGGTCTCAGCCTTCTCATCAACAATCGAAGCCATGTATTTTTGTTTTATGGTTGGTTGGACAAACCATAAAACAACGGTTTTCCCCCCGCGGGAATACCAGAAGCACGGGCGTTCTCTATTTCACAAGCCCGTTGAACGCAACGGGCTTGTGAAATAGAGAACGCCCGGGCTCCTGGTATTCCCGCGGGGGGAAAACCGGTTGGTTAGACCCGGCCGGAGTTCGCAGCCCACTTGCCTGCGATACGGAATTTCATGGCACTGCTCGATATCGGCTTCAACTGAGAGCGTTGTATCGGTCTCAGCCTTCTCATCAACAATCGAAGCCATGTATTTTTCATAGCTGTGATGAGCCTTCTCCAATCGACTACTTACCTCCCTATACCGGACCAACAAAGCGTCGGCCTTGTCCGGTCTATCAACCAAAGCAGCCGCATTTGTCAACCAACGCAATTCAGACCGAATAGAAGCCCTGAACATGGCCGACATGGTTACAAAACAAATAAACAAGTTTCAACTTATTATAACCCCAAAAAATACTTAATATTAATTTTCCTGCAATGGGAGGTATTTATGTAGTCCTACCTACCCCTTGAGTTGGTAGCCAACAACCATATAATACTAGAAATCTAACAAAAACCACAACTTTTGCTGGTTAGATTTCCAGTAGTATTTCATCCGACCTCGCTTGGTACTTACCAATTTATTTTTAAATATAGCAAATTTTGTTTATTTAAGAATTCAATCACAAGCGGGTATTCAAATCCAAAACACTTGGTAAGTTCTACTTACTACATACAAGTACAAGTTCCTAGAACTTAAATAATAAAGTGAGTCTGGTACAATAATTTTTACATACAGACTTGCCGAACACTTTTATTCTATGTATAGAATTTTGCCTATGTAAGACTCAACAATTATATTAGTTGTCTATCTGTATTTAGGTCTTAGTCTGTGTGTACAATTCATCCCGCAGGGCACACAGTTATCTTACAACAAATCAACAAAATACAAAATGCAACAATACAATGTAATCATACACAACGGATAATCAATCCGTTGGACATTGGCACAAGATGTAAAACTATTACAATAGCCTAAGCTCAGTGGAAGCCTTAGTCTTGTCCGAGGACAATACAATATTGTCACAATGCTCGGATGGTTTTACAACAATACAGTGAACTTTTCTTCAAAGTTCACTGATGAACCACGCTCTCTGCTACCATATGTTCCCTCCCCGAGCTGACAAGCCCTCCGGTAGGGCTGCGAGGACGGTTTTAGGCCGTGGTACACGGCGCATAAACCAATTCCCACCACCTAGGTGGAACCAACGCACACACCTAGTAATAACTTAGTTACTCACGGTTTTGTCCGGGGAGAGTCCAGGTTCCCGTTCAGCTAGCTACTTGGTACCGTTCGCAATAGCTGAAACGAAACGGGTTAGGGGCTCCAAAGCCTCCATAGCGGCTTTCACTCGTGGTGTGCCGGTAACCACAAAATCACACGAAAATCCAAACTTAGTCCATCCAAGGTCGTATTACACACTAGAGCTCTCGGGAGGCCCTTGAAGGTCCAAACCTCACTCCCGATCAGGCTGATACGAACCGATTTCAATTATTTCTTCCAAAAATCAAGAACCAACACGCAAGCTATTTTGCGATCCAAGTCAAGACCAAAAGTATACTACGTTTTTCTTATTCCAAAACTCATAGATAGAGTGTTTCTGTCAAAGTCAAAAACCACAGAGAACAAATCTCTCGGCTCCATAGTTATACGGAGGCGAGCTCCAAGGAATTTGACTCGAAATCAAACAGTGACCATTTATTTTATTTATAGAAAAGTATTATATATGAGTTCTTATATTTATAAGAAGCTTAATAAAAACCTTAAATTCTATGCCCTTACCACGTTTAAATGTAAGCAAGTTGTAAAAGCCTGGCTTTTGGACCAGGACTATGCTTCTACTGAAGCTTTATTAGTAGCCCTTGTGTAACTATGGAGTTTACCTGGTTACGCAAGGCATCTTTTTTGCATGTTTTATGTTTATATATTTGTTTCCTGCTAAGAGTTTTTTATTCTTTTTTATTGTATATATATGTATATTTTATATAATATTACTATTATTAATAAGTATATTATTATACAATATATAAAAGAAAACACATTTAAAATTAGCTTAAATTTAATCTACTATTGTCTTTAATTTTTTAATCATTTACTGTCTACAGTCTTTAGTAATTATATAAATTTACATCGTTTGGCGGAGGGCATTAGTACGCTATAACACAGGTATTCCTAGTTTGGGTACTAATGTTTATCCAATAAGTACAGAACAAATTTAACATGTAAAAAATAAATACTTATAAGATTGTACTTTTGGTGTATACATATATGTAATGTTTGTTGTAAAATAAATTAAATTTCAAATTAATTAGCTACCTAACTAAGGAGTCATAGACATAACATAGACGCCAAATTCTGTCACTATCTATCGAACTCATTAAAGTTCAGGTAAGTTAGAAAGTGACAGAAAAGCGTGCGCGAAACGAAAAGTTAGCTAAAATCACCATTACATACCGTTACATACAAATACGAATCGATATATTCGTCATCATCCGACTCAGGTTAGTAGATTTATGCTTATCATGAGAAACAAAATGAACGCTCGATTATTACACCTGGAGGTTGACCGTGTGTCATCACGAAGGTAGTTTTTATCGCCTGGAGGTTGACCGTGTGTCATCACGAAGGTAGTTTTTATTGCGTGGAGGTTAACCGTGTGTTAACACAAAAGCAGTTTTTATCGCCTGGAGGTTAACCGTGTGTTAACACGAGGGTATTTACGAAGGTATTTCGAAATCACGAAACGATTGCATGCAATTATGTATCGTAATTTCATAGAAAAAAAATGCCTAGAGGTGGATCGAGTATCCTCACGAAGGCGATTTATCATTATACGTACCCTCAATCAAATACATTTAGATGATCAAGCGAGCTTACCTGAAGCGAAGCTCGATCTTAATTATACAGCCTTTACCGAAGAGAAGAGTTTACTTGTAGTATGTTCGTACTTCCATGGACATATATCGCACAAGTGTTGAAAGATAGAAAGAGAACGAAAACGTTGCCTTCCTACCGTCTCGACGCTTGCTGTCACATCATTATCTTCAGAGTAAAAGCAGCAGCAACATTGATCTACTAGGGAACAATTCCTAAGGGTAGGGAGGGACCTTACTTCTCTTCGGTAAAGGCTGTATAATTAAGATCGAGCTTCGCTTCAGGTAAGCTCGCTTGATCATCTAATTATACAGCCTTTACCCTCAGAGAAGAGTTTACTTGAAGATGTTCAGAGATCATGATCGATGTTGCAATACGTAAAACAAGTTTCTTTGACAGAAGAAAAAAGCTTACACAGGAATAATATTTCTTACGAATAATAACAAACGAACAAAGCATCAGTAATATAACGAAATAAAAAGAAAAACAATACTTCTACAAATTAACATAATAAACTTATTTAAGTACCTTCTTAACTTTGAGATCGTTATTTGAAAACTAGGCTATGCTATAGACACAAACTTTAATATTCGATTTACTATAAAAAGTTGCGAAAACTGACGTTTGTGTAGACCGAACTTCTTCAAGTATTTCTGATTATATGTATCAATACTAAATCGCGTCTGAGAAGCGGCAGAAGTAGAGGCATGACTCGATCGTGCAGTAAGCACCAAAAAAAACACGTTATGGTCTGTAACAACCAGCGTCCAGTAGTCTGGGAAGACGCAGCTTTATGTGGCTTTTAATAAGTAAAAATGAGAAGACCTTCAGAACTAAGTCTTTATCAATAATAAATATTTGTGAAGAGCAGGAGCTGGGTAGATGCTAGGACTTTGATTACTACAAGGTACACTACAAGTACACTACTACCACTATAAGTTGAGATCTGCCAATACTTAATTGACGTTTAAACAAATTGGTGAATGTTTTTGTTAAGAGAGGGGTCCTTTAGGGTGGTTTGTGTTGACCCTATGACACTCTTTCTAGCTGTATAGTTTGTGGTATGGTTGAGGTATTTAAAAGTCTTGTATAAGATGGTAAATGGTTTGTATTAAGAGTCACAATATTACTTAACTCACTAATAATTGTATAACTATGATTTTACGGTATATTAATGGTATGTGGGTTGTGGTAGGTACATTAATGGTATGATTTTATGTGTGCACGCGATGCCCGAAGGGCTGGTGATCGTGAACTGGCTTAGTTTTGGCAAATGCGTATTAAAAGCAGACGTTGCTTAATACACATTTGCTGTGTTCGGTTAAAACCTGAACATACTCCCGAGCACGAGATGAAGATGCATGAGATGAAAATATGATACAATCATTTAAATCTACAACATCATTATGGTCAAACTTGGTATAAAATAATGATAAAATTATAATCTAATAATGATTAAAGATCGTACTTGCATACGTTGATTAAACATGGTATGGTAAGTATATGGTACATGGTAAAATGATAACAAAGTTAAATTAAAGGTTTTTCAAAAGTAAAGTCAATTGATCCTATATGTTTAGCCGATTAAACGCACTAAGCACACACACACACACAAACTCGGTTCACTTAAACACTCGGCTTACGATCAGCTGTGTTTTCGCGCACTTCACTATTGGTTCGTTGGTTGGCCGTGCGGGTCATGACGCGGGTGGCGCCGGCGCTGGCGCGCGGAAGCATTTCCGCTGACACAGGCATGGCACCGCGGCACGCGCGGCGGTGAGCCTCCCCGCGGCACCGAGAGTCAGGACTCGGGAGCGGAAAGACTACGGCTACTCCATCACATAGAAGCAGCTCGTTGACTTGCAGTAGCTTGTAAGACTACTGAAGATCTGTTGTGGTGTTTTTTATTGGTGATGCGCAAGCAACTGTCAGCTGGTACCTATCCCGTTTGTAAGACGAGATAGGCGCCGACACGTCTAGAGTAGGTACCTACGCAGACACTAAAACGATGCGACAGCACAAATGCATCGCAGTGTTCTTCTATCTTGCAAGTTCTTGGTAGATAGAACTCTTGCCGTAACTTTGGTACCCATGATCTTGTTTCAATGGTAGGTATTGTTGGTCGATGATAGTTTTTTTTTTTATGCCATTTTATTTTTCCTTTAATGGTTTCAAAGAGATGGCAGTCTTCTTTATCCTGCTTTGTCTGTCATCTTCTACTTCTCGTCTGGTTTTTTAAACAAATTCAATGTTAATTTGAATCATTCTGATGGTCACTGGTAGTTAGGTAGGTATTGTGTAATCGACGGTGCACTGGTCAGCATTTTTGCGTGGCGACCGATTTGTGCCACATGATATACCTACCTACTTAAGGTTGAAAGCTTGATTCTTGTAATTAACAAAGTAGTAGGTATTGTAAGATTTACAGTTTAAATAATATTTTGTTGCTTCTATCTTGGTTTGGTTTCTGTTGGTTTTCAAATGATGTAGGCCGTGACAACGGGCCTCTCCACCATAACTCATGGTTTTGGTTATGTCTGTTAATATTTTTCTCCTGGTTGTTGGTATTGGTTTTTGGTTGATGGTATCTTGATTTCTGGTTGATACCTATACTTTTCTCTGACATTCTTCTTAATCTTCCACGTTGCACTGGTGCTGGCAATTTATTTTCTTTATCACAAATATTATGTGGGCCATTACTAGGATTGTGAAGAGCAATGTTGCAATAATAATATGGTTTTGTTTTTAATTTGTGTCTTTGCTTCATAAATGCCTCGTGTAACAAAGTATTATGCCTACTTAGGCATTTGCCACATCGCTTTGTTGAGAAGCATTCTTTATGTTCGTGGTTAATAAAGCAGTTTTTGCAATAATTCAGCTGGTTAATGTTTTTCAGTTTCTGCTCGGCTTTCATGTGTCGAAATCTAGGGCATCGCCATAGTTCGTGGTCAGCATTACACATTGCACAATTGAAATGCCGCGAAACATGGAACGACTTATATATATTTGAATTCTCTTCCTCTGCATGGTGATTACTTGGCTGGATGAAACTCCTTTGGTTTTGGTTGATTGGTTGTGGTTGAGTTGTAGTGCTCATCCTTTGGTTGGTGCGTTCTGGTTTGCGCTGAGAAGCTTCTAAAGCGGTAAATTTTCTTTCTAAAAAGTCCAGGAACTCCTGTAAAATGGGTAGCTCTCTGGGCTTTCTGATGGACTTCATGTAGTCCTCAAACGACTCATTGTCGAGTTTTTGGGCTAATAAATGTACTAGGAGGGGATCCCATGTGGTTGTATCCACTCCCATGTTTTGAACTGCATGGAGACATTCCTTGGTAGTATCGTGTAGTTTTTTGATCATGCACAAAGACTTTTGTTGCATGCTGGGAAGGCCGAGTAGAATATTGATATGTGATGTGAAGATCCGCTTCTGGTTATCGTAGCGATGTTTCAGTATCTCCCAACACACCTAGTAGTTGTCAGAGCTGATCTGAAGATGGCGGATCAGACGCTCAGCTTCTCCTGTTACCTTTCCCTTTAAAAACTGCATCTTTTGGGCATTCGACAGTGAAGAACTCTTGTGGATGACCTCATTGAATAGATCCTTGAAAGAAGTCCATTGGTTATAATTACCATCGAATGCTGGAATCTCCATTTTTGGTGTATATTTATCTCGGTGCGACACCGACCACATCTTGGTATTTATGGTGTTGGTCAATTCGTCGTGGAGCTTTTCATGCTTGGTGAATTCGGCCTGGTATCGGCTGTCTCCTCCACCAAGCACTCCTTCTATCTCCCAATGGAGGGTATCAATGGTACTCCAACGACTGTCAAGAGATTTGAGGGCATTCTCAAACTGCCACTTGCTCTCATACTGGTCTACATTTATTCTACTCACGGTTCTCATGAGAGCTTTAAAATTAATCGTTTGCTTCTCAATCTTCTCCATTTTGTTTTGGTGTAAAAATTGGTAGGTAAGTAAATGTAAATGTTTCGCTTAGACCTGGTTAATCCAACTGGTTCTGGTTCACTGTTTCACTTGGTAGGCACTGGTAGGTAATGTTCGAAGGACCATGTAAAAAGAGGGGTCCTTTAGGGTGGTTTGTGTTGACCCTAGTGCACTCTTTCTAGCTGTATAGTTTGTGGTATGGTTGAGGTATTTAAAAGTCTTGTATAAGATGGTAAATGGTTTGTATTAAGAGTCACAATATTACTTAACTCACTAATAATTGTATAACTATGATTTTACGGTATATTAATGGTATGTGGGTTGTGGTAGGTACATTAATGGTATGATTTTATGTGTGCACGCGATGCCCGAAGGGCTGGTAATCGCGAACTGGCTCAGTTTTGGCAAATGCGTATTAAAAGCAGACGTTGCTTAATACACATTTGCTGTGTTCGGTTAAAACCTGAACAGTTATTACAATACAATCACCAAATTTTTGAAATATTATCAACAATGCCTGCATTCTTTGCCCAGACGCTAGAGCAAGTAAACATGACCTATTTTTTGCTCAAAATATCTAAACTACCAGTATCCTTCGATATCTTTTCTAAATAAATAAAATTGCAAGTACTTGGATTCCATGTGATGTTTAAGGTTCCATATGATTATTTGATGTTATTTATAACAAATTGTAAGAAATTTGTAAGAGTTTCCACCATTGTTTTAGACTACTGAGAACGTTAGAATTCTGAAAAATAGAAGAAAGCATCACATTAAATACTAATTTCGGTACATACTGTCTGTGCCTTCCCTGATAATACACACGCTGCCAGGGAAGGATGACCATGAGCGGGGTGTATCGATCTGAAAGGTGATCCCATAGAACTTGGGTGTTACTGATATTTACATCGAGAAAATATAACTTTTTTAAGTACAGAGTGACCTGTATGAGGGTATCAAGGCTGAGACGCCCCTAGTGGAACAATCACGGTTACGGTTGCCTGATCAGATATAATTTTACTGATTTAGTTTTTTTTTTTTTTTTTTTTTTAATTAATAAATTAAACTGTGGAAAAGAGTAGAAATAAGATTAACCGATCGTAAACGCATCGATAATATAGGCGAAAGGGTAATTTTTCCCTGATATGTACAAAAAACATGTCACATTTCGCATTGACGTGATGCAAACATATCTATGTTTGGCTTACATTATTTTGCGAAGCTATCTAGAAATGAATTCCACAACATGTCAACTGCCTATTTTTTTTTTTTTATGCCTTCGTCTTCCTCTTTAAGTGAAGAACGAATACGAGTCAAAAAAGTGAATAATTTTCTTTCCTCGCACCACCTCCAAATTACCGTTAGCTATGTTGATTCTAATATACATATATATAAAAAATGGCCGTGGTATTGTCCACCTGCACGGAAATATCACAGTGACTTTTTATTTGTCATTACAAAATAAATAGCCAATAACCCCAGGTAGTGAATATGATTGGTACCTCCATCCAGTGGTGGTACAATGTCCAAAAGATTTTATTTTTTATTTGGAGCCACAAGCTGCAAGCCACCCCAACCTGTGGTCGAGGCATCAGTAAAAATCTCGAGATCAAATTATTTATACTGGCGAATCGGATTAATAGCCACAAAAAAGATGTTCTTCTTCTACCAATTTAGGTAACAATGTAACTGAGCTGGTACTTCTATGAAACACCATAGTTCTCCAGCATCATAATCCTTGCCAGGGATTAAGAGTACAGCCATTCATAGGGTAAAATCCCGCAACCTCCTGTTGTTCATAGGGTAGGGTATTTCATAGGGTGGTCATGCCGCTAAAAGAGACCATAGAAAACTCTCTTTCACTGCAATGTTATCGTCTTGGACTTAGGACACAGATTAGATAATAGTTACTACGTAACTTTGGTATCTAAAAATAAAGCCAAAATCTGAAAAGTTTTTTTTTTTTTTTTTAAAGTGTATTCTCTAATCTATTTAGAAAGTTTATATTTGTGAGCAATCATTTTCACGAATCGCGGAATGACCTATACAGTGTATCGTCCAGCTATTTAACCACTGAAAAATAGCCGAGATCTTAAATAAGATATGACCGCTTGAAGTATTTTGTAAAAATATAAGGCACAGAATATGACCTAAAAAAAAGTAACTACAAACATTCGTACAAAATAGCTAGAAAATAAAATCGAATGTTGTATTCGTCCCTGTTTTGTATCAGCTTTGTACAGGGGGATTTGTGAGGTGGATTATAAAGTAGGTTTCTTTAATGTCTGATTTAATTTGTTTAGATTCGGAATAAAAACGAATACTTTCGGCATTCATGTTTGATAAAAGCTACTTACTCTTCCAAAATCACTGAGTATTCAGTTTCCGAAAAACCATACGTTGCGGGTAATATAAGACTAGGGGCTTTCGGACACACTTATAATTGGATAAGGTCCATATAAGACCAGAGACTTTCGGACACTCTTATAATTGGATGCGAGCCATATAAGACCAGAGGTTTTTGAACACATTTATAATTGGATGGGAGCCATATAAGACCAGGGGCTTTGTTTGATTTCGGGTCAAGTTCCATAGGGCCGCCTCCATATAACCAAGGAGTCCAGTCATTTGCACCCTGTGGTTTTTTGACTTTGACAGATACTCCCTCTGTGAGTTTTGGTAATAAAATAATATACATTCGGTTTTGTCCTTGGGTCGAATAATTACGTATTGTTTTTTGGGTTTTTGGAAAATATACCAAATCAGATGGTATCTACCTGATCGGGAGTGAGAATTGGACTTTTGATCGCCTCCCGGGAGGTGTAGTGTGGTATACCACCTTGGACAACAAAAGTTTGGATATTGGTGTGATTTTTGGGTGCCGGCGAAATCACCACGAGCCGAATTGAATTGAATTGAATTCATTTATTGACATAGATGATACACATTAACTTAAAATATACTTATATAAATATAATTATACTTATGCTAAGCGTAACGAACTATATCTCGTCAATTATTTTTACATACAGTGGTATATCTACTTAAGTACCTACTTTATTAATTTAATTGATTTAAATGTTAAGCTCTTATAACATATATTTTTATTAATATATGTAATAAAAATATAATTTATTATTATAATAAGAGAATATATCAAAAATGATACGCTGTAAAGAGGCAGGAACAAATTTAAACATAAAAAATAATCATAACATCAGGTAAGTACAGTAGGTATTCAATTAATTAGTTAGAATCATGTCAAATAGTCATAGATGTCAATAGTAAATATTTGTGAGCTGTTTAGGAGGCATCACTTTTATTTATCAGTAAATTTTTCTATTATATTATTGTAGTCATTTTCTAAAAACTCTTTGACAGTATATAATGTTTTACTGAGTAGAAGGGCTTTAACTTTATTGGTGAAGGAAGCGTCACTCTTAATAGACTTTATACTAACTGGAAGTTTGTTGTACAGTTTTTGTCCCATTAACTTCGGCAATTTGTTTGACATATTTAGCCTGTGATATATTGGTTCCAGACACATTTGATTCCTAACACTTCTACAACTGTTATCTCCTCTAATTCGATATTCTTTTAAATTCACTCTTACATACTTAATTATTTCCAGAATATATACAGACACTGAGGTTAATATTTTCAAATTTCTAAAATGGTCCCTACACGAATCCCTATAATTGGCTCTCACTAGTACTCCTATGGCGCGTTTCTGCATTTTGAGGATTCTTTCATTGTCGGATGAGTTTCCCCATAAAGCTATGCCATATGACATAATGGAATGAACATAAGCGTAGTAGACTTCTTTTAGGTTGATTCCAGATGTTATTGATCGCAGTTGTTTCAGTGCGTATATACCAGTTGACATTTTTTTACACGTGGTGTCAATGTGGTGCTTCCACGTTAACGCTGGGTCTAGCTCAAAACCTAGTAATTTTACAATGCCAGCGGTATAAGGTTGTTCCCGCTAAGCAAAGTTATTGGAATAGCCTGATGCTTTTTGGGCGCAGCATTGAAAAACATTATGTTCGTTTTATCTTCATTAAGCTTCAGACCATTCATTTGGAACCAGTTGCGTATTTCCTCTATTGTAGATTTAATTTGGTCAAGGAGTTCTTCTGAGGTATCACCCGAGGCCTGTTGAGGCTTTTGGAACCCTAACCCGTTTTGTTTCCAGCTCAGCGAAAGGTACCGAGTAGCTAGCTGGACGAACACCTGGACATTGGCAGGAGAGAACTGCGAGTAACAATTTCTAAGATATTACTACCAGGTGGGGGGATTGGCTCAAACCAAGGGTTTGTTTTGGTAAATGCGCCGCGTATCGCGGCCTACACCCTCCTCGCAGCCCTACACGAGGGCTTGCCAGCTAGAGGAGTGGAACAATTTGGTAGCAGAGCGCTGGTTACTCAGTGAACTTTGAAAAGTTCACTGTATTGGAGTGTAAAACCATCCGAGCATTGTGACAATATTGTATTGTCCTCGGACAAGACTAAGGCTTCCACTGAGCTTAGGTTATTGTAATAGCTTTATATCTTGTGCCAATGTCCAACGGATTGATTATCCGTTGAGTATGATTACATTGTTTTGTTGTATTTTGTTGATTTGTTGATATCAGTAACATAGCTGTGTGCCCCACTGGGTGAATTGTACACACAGACTAGGACCTATATACAGATAGGCAATTGATATAATTGTTGAGTCTTACATAAGGCAAAATTCTATACATAGAATAAAAGTGTTCGGCAAGTCTGTATGTAAAAATTATTGTAACAGACTCACTTTATTATTTATGTATTAGTAAGTAGTAATTGTACTTGTATGCAGTAAGTAGATCTTACCAAGTGCTTTGGATTTGAATACCCGCTTGTGATTGAATTCTTATGTAGATAAAATTTGCTATATTTAAATATAAATTGGTAAGAGCCAAGCGAGGTCGGATGAAATGCTACTGGAAATCTAACCAGCAAAAGTTATGGTTTTTGTTGGATTTCTAGTACCATATAGTTGTTGGCTACCACCCCAAGGGGTAGGTAGGGCTACATAAATACCTCCCACTGCAGGAAAATTAATATTAAGTTTTTTTTTGGGGTTATAAATATTTTTGAAACATGATTAATTGTTTTGTAACCATGTCGGCCATGTTCAGGGCTTCTATTCGGTCTGAATTGGGTTGGTTGACGAATGGGGCTGCTTTGGTTGATAGACCGGACAAGGCCGACGCTTTGTTGGTCCGGTATAGGGAGGTGAGTAGTCGATTGGAGAAGGCTCATCACAGCTATGAAAAATACATGGCTTCGATTGATGATGAGAAGGTTGAGACCGATACAACGCTTTCAGTAGAGGCCGATATCGAGCAGTGCCATGAAATGGCAGACCGGGTAACGCAACGGGCTTGTGAAATAGAGAACGCCCGGGCTTCTGGTATCCCCACGGGGGGAAAACCGGTTGGTGGGACCCGGCCGGAGATCGCAGCCCACTTGCCTGCGATACAGATACCGGTCTTTGATGGAAAGATGGAGGAATGGGTTTCCTTCATCGAATTGTTTGACAGCATGGTACATGCCCGGATGGATATATCGGCTGCACTTAAATTGGCTCACCCGCAAAATTGTCGTTCATGCGGTGGCAAGCATCACACAATTCTCTGTATGAACAGGAGTGGGGGTTCGAGCCCCCCACATGTCGAGAATGTTTATCTGGCCTCCGGACAGCCGGGAGATGAGCGCCAGAGCCCGACAAATAGATACCCGGGAGGGGCCCCTCGACCAGAGGGGGGCCCCACGCGGGGCCCCCAGGGGGGCCCCCGCGCATCGAATGCGCAGAATTATGCGGCGGTCACACGCACCCCCCCGCCCCCACGGGGGGGCCCTACGGGAGGGTGTGCGTGATCAACTCCGCCCCCAGCGGCGCGAAGGATGTCGCCGCCGCTTGCCGAACGTCCCCGCTTGGACTCGTGAAACCCGGTGTATGGGCGCTACCGCGGCTACCGGGCACCAGACACCGCGCGTGTTGAACGACGAGCGTACCAATTTGATTGGGATCTGCTCGATCGTTACGAGCGTCCACCCCGCGCGGAACGGGACGCTTCGCAGTATCCCTGCTAAGGGGTATGCCGTCCACTCACTACAAACCGGCGGCCCAATCGAGACCGTTTTGTTGCCCACGGCCTTGGTTTGTGTTTGGGGCCCCGATGGTGGATCACTCTGTGTACGTGCTCTAATGGACACTGGTGCGCAGAGTTGTATGGTATCCGCACGTGTAGTGAGACAGCTGGGCTTTATTTGGCACCCCGCAAGTTAGCGATATTTGGAATTGGGATCACCAAGACGTTTATGCAGCGTCTTTGGGCAGTTCATTTGGGTTGGGATGACCCGCTCTCCTTAGATTTGTTGAGCGATTGGGAATATTTCTTCTCCTCGCTCCTGGAGATAAATAGGGTCGAACTGCCACGTATGTTGTTCCCATCGGGGAAGTACAGAGCAACCCTTCATGGGTTCAGCGACGCCTCCGAGCGAGGATTTGCAGCAGCGGTTTACTTACGAACCGTTAGCTCCGCCGGAGCGGTCGATGTCCATTTGGTGATGGCTAAAAGCAAGGTGGCCCGATTCGGACGCGTTTGACTATCCCGAAA
The DNA here is from genome assembly GCA_932527175.1 of Operophtera brumata. Lineage (NCBI taxonomy): Eukaryota > Metazoa > Arthropoda > Insecta > Lepidoptera > Geometridae > Operophtera > Operophtera brumata. Next base: position 221,022 of record OW052235.1, read on the forward strand.
TTTGAATTGTCGGGGGCCGCACTTCTTGTGCGCTTGTTGAACCATGTCACCAATAACTTGAAAGGCACTGTAAACCTTGATAAGAGTGTCTTCGCATGGACTGACAGCCAGATTGTTCTGTGTTGGTTGAAGTCCTCAGTTCATACGTTGGAGGTCTTTGTGGCGAACCGTGTCTCGCAGATCCAAAATTCGGAAACTGCTTTGGTTTGGAGACACGGACCAGGTGAATTGAACCCAGCGGACGTAGCATCCAGAGGATGCCGGGCACCTGAGCTTGTTGCCCACCCACTGTGGTGGAGGCCAGAATGGCTATTGGAACCTGAATCACACTGGCCTACCAGTTGTGTAGCTGGGACCCCAGCTTCGGGCTTGAGGGTCCACCTTGTCGAGACTCCTCCAGTGTTGGATACCGCTTGGCTTTTGGATCGGTACAGCTCTCTCGACAAGCTTGTTGGAGTGACCGCTTGGATCAAGCGTTTTGTACACAATTGTCGCCATCCTGACAACCGGTCACATAGTAGTGTTCTCGCCATCGAAGAGCGGAATGCCGCACATCACCATTGGATTCGGGCAGTTCAGAAAGAACACTTCGGGGTAGAGATGGATGCCTTACGAAAAGGCCACCCCAAATTGAAAGGAGCCATTGTACGCCTCAACCCGTTCATTGATGAGTCCGGAGTACTCCGGGTTGGAGGACGGCTTCGGAATGCCAGTTTGCCTTACTCGGCCTTAGGGTTGCTGCCTAAGAAGGCGCACTTGGTGGACTTGTTGGTGCACGATCGCCATATCAAGAATTCTCACGCTGGCTGCAACGCCCTGATGGCTATTTTGCAGCGCGAATTTTGGATATTGTCTGGTCGACGGACAGTACGGGGCATTGTGTTTCGGTGCTTGCCTTGTTATCGTCTCAAGGCAGCCACAATGCAACCTCAGATGGGTGACCTACCCCCTGACCGGGTCAACGAGGCTAGGCCTTTCTCTGGGGTTGGAACCGACTTTGCGGGACCCCTTTTGGTAAAAACGTCGCGACTTCATAGGAACGCGAAGGTTGTGAAAGCCTATTTGTGCTTTTTTGTTTGTCTGTCCACCAAAGTAGTGCATCTTGAACTTGTTGCGGATCTTACGACGGAAGCCTTTACTGCCGCTTTAGATAGATTTGTTTCTCGCAGGGGACTCCCGTCTCTGATTCGGTCGGATAACGGCACTAATTTTAAGGGCGCCGACCGTTATTTGCAAGATGTAGTTAAGTTTTGTTTGAGAATAGGATTGAAATTGGCACGAGCCTCTCTCGTCGGGGCATATCCTGGACGTTCGATTCCCCACGGTGGAGAAGGAAGAATATATGACTGAATATTAAAGATAAAGATACTGATGAAGATACTGGGGAGGAATATATATAGGGTAATAGGGCAAACTGTCTTAACTTTTGAGGAACTTGCGACAGTGTTTTGTAGAATTGAAGCTGTGCTCAATTCCCGTCCGTTGTGCACGCTCAGCTCGGACCCTTATGACCTGGAAACGTTGACTACAGGCCATTTCTTGATCGGTCAGCCACTTGCAGCCCTGCCGGAGATCCCTCTACGGGACGTAACCTCCAGCCGTTTGTCGCGCTATCGGATGCTGCAACAAATGGGTCAAAACTTTTGGGCCCGTTGGTCATTAGAATATTTGCATGTTTTGCAGCAGCGCCTCAAGTGGACTGATCGAACCGATCCTCCCAGTGTCGGAGACCTTGTGATAGTTAAGGATGATAACCTACCGCCACTGCGTTGGCGCCGGGGGCGCATTGTTAACTTGTTTCCCGGTAAAGACGGGACCCCGCGGTTTGCTGAAGTCATGGTGGGGGATTCGGTCCACAACCGAGCGGTCGCAACTTTGTCGCGACTCCCCGTAGTATAGCGGACAGGCTTAGAGGACTGTCCGGGCGGGTGGTTGTTTGATTTCGGGTCAAGTTCCATAGGGCCGCCTCCATATAACCATGGAGTCGAGTCATTTGCACCCTGTGTTTTTTTAACTTTGACAGATACTCCCTCTGTGAGTTTTGGTAATAAAATAATATACATTCGGTTTTGTCCTTGGGTCGAATAATTACGTATTGTTTTTTGGGTTTTTGGAAAATATACCAAATCAGATGGTATCTGCCTGATCGGGAGTGAGAATTGGACTTTTGATCGCCTCCCGGGAGGTGTAGTGTAGTATACCACCTTGGACAACAAAGAGTTTGGATATTGGTGTGATTTTTGGTTGCCGGCGAAATCACCTCGAGCCGAGGCCTGTTGAGACTTTTGGAACCCTAACCCGTTTTGTTTCCAGCTCAGCGAAAGGTACCGAGTAGCTAGCTGGACGAACACCTGGACATTGGCCGGAGGGAACTGTGAGTAACAATTTCTAAGATATTACTACCAGTTGGGGGGATTGGCTCAAACCAAGGGTTTGTTTTGGATAATGCGCCGCGTATCGCGGCCTACACCCTCCTCGCAGCCCACCCCGAGGGCTTGTCAGCTCGAGGAGTGGAACAGGCTTTCTGACACACTTATATTTGGATGCGTGCCATATAAGACCATGGGCTTTTGGACACTCTTATAATTAGATGCGTGCCATAAAAAACCAGGGGCTTTCGGACACACTTATAATTGGATGGGTGCCATATAAGACCAGGGGCTTTCGGACACACTTATAATTGGATGGGTGCCATATACGACCAGGGGCTTTCGGACACACTTCTAATTAGACGCGTGACATATAAAACCAGGGACTTTCAGACACTCTTATAATTTTGGAGAGTTCAGTTATTGAACGTACAGGAACAACCTCTTCGATAGTTTAAATATTGGATGCGTGCCATCTACGACCAGGGGCTTTCGGACACACTTCTAATTAGACGCGTGCCATATAAAACCAGGGGCTTTCAGACACTCTCGTTTGTTCGTTTCGTATGAGGTAGTGCTGGCCTCTGGTGTCAGAGTTTGTCAAGCCGCACGAGGGCCTCTGAAATTGCTTATCGACTGATATTAATCAATAACAGCCGGGAACGACAGTTTAACGTGCCCTCCGAAGCACAGAGCGATGGAAATCCGCACATAACTTAGAAAAGTCATTGGTGCGGAGCCTAGGATCGAACCCGGTATCGTTGGATTCTGAGTTGCACTATTGAACCGTTAGGCTACCATCGCTCACTCTTATATTTTTGGAGAGTTCAGTTATTGAACGGACAGGAACAACCTCTACGATAGTTTGAATATTGGATGCATGCGATCTAAGATCAGGGGCTTTCGGACACACTTATAATTAGACGCGTGCCATCTACGACCAGGGGCTTTCGTATACAGTTAAAATTGGATGCTTCAAGACCAGGGGCTTTCGGACACCTTTCTAATTAGACGCGTGCCATATACAACCAGGGGCTTTCGGACACACTTACAATTTTGGAGAGTTCAGTTATTGAACAGACAGGAACAACCTCTACGATGGTTTGAATATTTGATGCGTGCCATCTACGACCAGGGGCTTTCGTATACACTAATAATTGGATGCGTGCCATCTACGACCAGGGGCTTTCGTATACACTTATAATTGGATGCGTTCCATCTACGACCAGGGGCTTTCGTATACACTTATAATTGGATGCGTGCCATCTACGAACAGGGGCTTTCCTGTACACTTATAATTGGATGCGTGCCGTCTACGACCAGGGGCTTTCGTATACACTTATAATTGGATGCGTGCCCTCTACGACCAGGGGCTTTCGGACAAACTTATAAATGGATGGCTGTCATAAAAGACCAGGGGCTTTCAGACAAACTTCTAATTAGACGCGTGCCATATAAAACCAGGGGCTTTCAGGCACACTTATAATTTTGGAGAGTTCAGTTATTGAACGGACAGGAAAAACCTCTACGATAGTTTGAATATTGGATGCGTGCCATCTACGACAAGGAGCTTTCGTATACACTTATAATTGGATGCGTGCCATCTACGACCAGGGGCTTTCATATACACTTATAATTGGATGCGTGCCATCTACGACCAAGGGCTTTTGGACACACTTATAATTGGATGTGTGCCATCTACGACCAGGGGTTTTCTGAGACACTTATAATTGGATGCGTGCCATCTACGACCAAGGGCTTTCGGACACACTTATAATTGGATGTGTGCCATCTACGACCAGGGGCTTTCGGGCACACTTATAATTGGATGTGTGCCATCTGTATGAGGTCGAGGGCGAAATGCTGCCGCGAGCGACGCGAGTTCGCGACCTAGGCCTTGAAATGGTACCAGATTTAACGTTTCGCCAACACATCATTAACATATGCGCCAAGTCCTTCAGAAGTATGGGTTTTATTCTGAGGCAAAGTACGAACTTCAGGAATACTTTTATTGTAAAGACTCTGTACAATGCATTGATGCGGAGCCATTTAGAAACGAATGCCTTAATATGGAATCCCCACGAAGCCAAGTACAGGTTAATGATTGAGAAAATACAAAATAAGTTTGCACGATTTTTTTGTACCTGAAGGAGTTCGGGGTATACCCTTACTACCCTCTGATGTACCCGAGTTTGTTTGTATTGGGTATGGTCGGATACTGTCGTCTGTCGGTGAGGAGGGATGTGGCGCTGGTCAAGTACGTGGTGCGAGTGTCGCGCGGGCTCGTGTATCTCGAGGATGTGCTGGCGGCGCTGCAGCTGCACGCGCCCGACGAGAACGTGGGCGCGCGCCGCCGTTCCGCTATGCTCAGTCAGCCAACATCTAGAACTAACTTGCTCAAATTTGCCCCAATGTCACACGCCATCCGTTTAGTTAATGTTCTCTCAGAGAACAATGTGGGTTTTTTTGTCATAGCTTGCCGAAACTCATGGAAATAGCACAACATGTTTTAGAGAATATTTAATGCAAGTAGTTAGTGTTGGTAATTATTGTATGTCTATCCTCGGTAGGTATTACCTACTTATTCTAAGCTTGGTTGTTTTTATTTTTTATTTTTATATAATTGTGTGCATGCAACATCGCTTTGGATTTATGTTATGGTGTTGTACTTGTTTCTTAATAAATAAATAATAATAAATAATAAATCTACGACCAGGGGCTTTCGGACACACTTATAATTTAATTGGATGTGTGCCATCTTCGACCAGGGGCTTTCGGACTCACTTATAATTGGATGCGTGCCATATAAGACCAGGGGCTTTTGGACACACTTATAATTGGATGCGTGCCATCTACGACCAGGGCCTTTTGGACACACTTATAATTGGATGCATGCCATCTACGACCAAGGGCATTGGGACAAACTTATAATTGGATGTGTGCCATAAACGACCAGGGGCTTTCGGACTCACTTATAATTAGATGCGTGCCATATAAGACCAGGGGCTTTCGGACACACTTATAATTGGATGTGTGCCATCTACGACCAGGGGCTTTCGGACACACTTATAATTGGATAAGGTCCATATAAGACCAGGGCCTTTCGGACACTCTTATAATTGGATGCGAGCCATATAAGACCACGGGCTTTTGGACACACTTATAATTGGATGCGAGCCATATAAGACCAGGGGCTTTCGGACACATTTATAATTGGATGCGTGCCATATAAGACCAAGGGCTTTTGGACACACTTATAATTGGCTGCTTGCCATATAAGACCAGGGGCTTTCGAACACTCTTATAATTGGATGCGAGCCATAAAAGACCAGGTGCTTTCGGACACACTTATAATTGGATGGGTGCCAAATAAGACCAGGGGCTTTCGGACAAACTTATAATTGGAGGCGAGCCATATAAGACCAGGGGCTTTCGGACACATTTATAGATAGAATATAGAATATTCTTTATTGCACAAAACAAACAATGTACATAGGCGAACTTAATGCTAAGAAGCATTCTCTACCAGCTAACCTTTGTGTATTGTGGATACATTTATGTAGGTGGTGCACAAAAAAACGTAATACAGAGAAGAAAAAAAAAAAGAATAAAAAGGCCTTTGTATTCTAGCAATACAAGATATGAAAGTAACATAATATTATATTATAAAAATAAATAATAATGTATAATACAAATATATAATATAATTACATAGTACTAAAATAAATAATAGTAAGTATAGGTAATATGCATAAACGTAAAGCTACGTTACTTGGACATTAAATTATGCATATCAATAAATACATAGGTATTTCCAAATAAACTGAGAATTATTATTTCAGGATACCGCTTACTTTATATGAGTTAATCATGAGAGTAAAAAAGTGATTAAACACTCCAACTCTGAAGGCACCGATGGACGAAACATCTCGAATATGGTGTGGGATACTATTCCACAACCGAATCGCAGTAACTGTGAATGAATCTGAGTAACCAGACGTATTGTGAGTTAGGGTTAACAATTGGAGTTGCTGCTGGGGGCGCACAGAACGGTCCGCACCATACAGAGTAAAAAAACGATCTTTAAGGTAGTGGGGTGACAAAGGATCATGTAAGATGTTGAAAAAAAGGCTTAGTATATGGATGTTCCGACGTTGTCTGATTTCCAGCCACCTCAGCTGAGCGCGGAAAGTAGATACATGATCATACTTGCGAAGCCCATGTATGAAACGTATACACAGGTTTTGCAGCCGTTCTAGTCTATGTAGTTGCACCTCAGTAGCATCAGAAAAAGCAACATCAGCATAGTCAAGAAGAGGGAGAAGCAGCGCGTTAACCAGTGTTATCCTGGCTGATAGAGGAATAAAATTTCTCATCAGCCTCATATAATGCATGCTACCGTACATTCTCTTACTGACCATGGTAATATGATGATCCCACGATAGATTGCTGGTGATAAATAGACCCAGGTTCTTAACCTCTGTACAGAAAGGTAGCGGACAGCTGTTGTAATTAACAGAAGGGAGAGCGTTGAGGTCAAGTCTGGAGATGAAATAATTACCACCAATGATCATAACCTGTGTCTTTTTCGGGTTAATAAGTAGTCCAAAACTCTGGGTCCAGCCGTAGACAGCATCAAGATCTCTCGTAACATTTTCAATACCCTGGACAACATCATTCGGCTCGAAACTGAGATAAAGCTGGACATCATCAGCGTACAAATGGTAAGACGAGAAAACTATTTTGCTGAAAAGGGTGTTTATAAAAATTGAGAAAAGGAGAGGTGAGAGCACGCCTCCTTGAGGGACACCCACATCAACCGAGCACCAGTTGGAGGAGGTGTCATTAACCCTTACACACTGTTGACGTCCACTAAGATAAGAGTTGAACCAGGATACAGCGGACTGTGATAGATTCATCGAGCGCAAAAAAGCTCAGAGAATATCGTGATTGACACAGTTAAACGCATTGCTGAAGTCAAGCAGCGTGAGGAGGGTGAGTTTTCGGTTGTCAATAGCAGCCCGTATGTCATCAGTTATTTTGACAAGAGCGGTTGACGTACTATGCGAAGACCGAAAACCAGACTGAAACGGAGATAGAAGATTATTTCTAAGGAGAAAGGATGATAGCTGACGAAGTGCAACCTTATCAATAATTTTTGAGAGAAACGGAAGAATGGAAATCGGTCTATAATCCTTAAGTTCGGTCGTAGCAGCCTTTTTAGGAATAGGGATGACAACCGCTTTCTTCCATGTATCAGGAAAACAGTCATGCACGAGCGAAACATTTATGATGTCGGTGATTTGGGGAAGGATTAAGTCAAGAATTGGGATAATCATTTTCTTACAAATACCATCGTGACCAACCGCCTTTGTCCTGATACCCGAAATAATCTTACTCACTTCATTACCGTTTACTTTAATAAAGCTAAATTATAAAGTATAAAGTAATCGGGCTAGTGCGTCAATTGTAGCCTCTTTTGCAACACTGCTAAGTTGAAACGGAACCGATGTGAAATGACGATTCAAATCATCGACACTGACAGAAGGGTCAGCTGTACACTTACTTTTGCCAAAGCCAAGACCATGGAGAACTTTCCACACGTTATCCGCAGTACAGTCCTCGATGGCACTGGAAATATTGTGACGTTTAGCATTTCTAATCATCTGGTTACACCGGTTTCTTGCCTTTTTAAATTTGGAGAAGGTTTCGTCACATGGGCTTTTCCTGTGCCTACGATACAACGAGTTACGCTTAGCCATAAGTTGACGGATGCCATCCGTCAACCACGGAGCTGGACGCCTCTTCATCCTTACTGGTACAATTGGAGCATGTTTACCATACAGAGCAGTGAGATTCTTATTGAAAGCAGTGACCATATCATCAATACTGCAAGCATTATACAGTTGTGACCAGTCCAGAGCTTCAGCGTCAATACGTAGTCTATCCTAATCCACAGCCGCAAAGTTCCGCTGCATCACGATCCTCGGCCTTTGTTTTGGAGATTTTAATTTGATTGACACAAAAATCAGATCGTGGTGCGAGAAACCAGGTGCTGGAAACTGACCATAAGTAGAAATACGCTTGGAGTCTCCTGTTAGGATGAGGTCTAATTTCGTATTTATATCGTTAACGTTTAAGGTGGTATCTAGATCTAAGATTGAAATATTATACGACGTCGCGATATTCACCAGTTTATTACCTACATCTAGTATCTTTGCGTAGAAGGCAGGTATTAAAATCACCCAACATAATAACGTGATCATATTGCGGCCGAAAAACATCAAGCAGCTGTTCCAGAGTGTCAAAATAATTAACACCCGGGGGTGCATAGACGACGCCTAATAGAGCCTTCACACCCTTGACCTGAACCTCAAGAAACAGGTGCTCCATAGACCCAGAATACGAGGACGGGGAGCTTGATATGACACTGAATTTAAAATGATCACGCAGGTAAATGGCAACACCCCCACAGCCCTTATCGGTTCGATCGTTTCGAATCAGCACAAAGCCAGGCAGAGAGACTGAAGATGAGGGTAGGCTAGGTTTGAGAAAACTCTCAGACACCAGACAGGCATCAATAGAATCACTGGTGAACGTGGTCAGCAGTTCAGAATAGTGGGCGGTTAAACTTTGTGCATTAATATGGCAAACGTTGAAATTGTTTTTGAAAGAATTAAATGCATCTTTCAAAATGTCACATAAGAGTGTTCCACTACCACTATCATCCAGAGCATCCACAAAGCTATTGGACTCCATAGAGACAAACAGATCAGAGGAAATGGAGGAAGATAAGCTATCCATGATGATCTGTAAAATAATAAAATAAAATCAATATCTGCCTATACATACTTAACTAATCAATATATAAATAAGTAGATAACAAAATAAATAATAAAGCGTTAATTACTTTGTACCCAAAACTAGGTACCTATCCGCAAATAAATAAATAAATAAACGCCACAAACACTTCCAGTTAGGTGATAAGTGCAACGGTTTTTTCTACATACTAGGAAACACAACAACAATTCATGTGTTTAGAAATAAAGAAAGCCCACAAAATTACTGCCAGTTGCAATGGGTGAGTAATTGAAAAAACTTTGGTGAGGGCCCGATAATGCCCGAGGCCCTACCTCTCAGAGCAAGTAAGTTCCTCCATGCCCCACCCAAAACACAAAGAGTGAACATAAAACCGTAATCAAAATGACAGTAGTCATGTCATGGGATAGATAATCAACTTCAACTAATTAATACATACAGTAAAAGTAAAACATACCGGCAAATAATTCGAGTACAGAGAGAAAAAAAAGAACCTATTTTACAAGAATAGTAAAGCTACTTATAGCTACACACAAACCGTGCACTAACTATCTATTACTTATGCTTAGCGACAAAGCGCCCGGTTTTGGTTGAGCGTGACGATGTCCCCGGCAACGGCGATGCAGACGATGTCGCAGTCTTCGCCGGCTCAGTGGCTACATCAGCGGGGGCATCTCTGCTTGGCGGCGAAAACTTCTGCATGATCTCACCTAGCTGTGTTTGGGAGACAACTCTGTGTTTGCTGCCGTCCGCGGTCACTAAGTAAACGCTACCATCTTGTGACCAGCATTTGTAGACCCCATAGGCTTTACGGGCCTCATTGAAGATACTCCTTCTGATAGGCGTGAGATACTCAGCTATTGACACCGCGCAGCCCTTAAGGTTTCTCTTGCAGCGCCAGATACTCGAGCGAACATCCAAGCTTCGGAACTTCACCAGTATGGGTCTTGCACCACCAAGGGTGGCGTCCCTGCCTAGGCGGAAGCCGAGATGTATACAGTCAGGAGTGAAATTGCTGAGTTTGAGGTTCTCAACCACTACTCCAGCAACGGCCCCCTTTAGATACTCCCCGGCTGTTTCCTCGATGCCCCGGAACAAAAGAAACTTGCGGCGACTCCTGCATTCCGATTCATCAACCTGTGCTGTAAGCTGGATCATCTGAGACCGGACAAGATCAATGGCTAACTTCATGCACACTTTGAATTGCTTCACATCAGTAGCCAGCTGCTCCATTGACACCGATGAAGGTGGTGTGGCGGATATCCGAGACTCAAAGGATGCCATACAGCTATCCAACTTGTTATCAAGCTCCTTGATAGCAGTGAGCGGGTCAGATGTGTAGACATTCTTGGTTTTTGCGAAAGTGGACATTTCTTGGCAGCGATTTTAGATAGGTTATGTTTGTGGTAGTGCTTGTGGCAGGTAAATAAAAGTGCAGTTTATAACATACCCAGTGATCTAAATGGTGAAGGTGAAGTGTCCCCAAGATAGGGAAAGTAGTGTATTTAAATCACAATAACTGATGTCACCAGAAACAATTGTAAGTATTTATAATTAATAATAAACTATTTGAGCAAACAGAAATATCTTGTTTGTACGTGCCTACCCACGCAAAAAAATAATAATTTATAATTGGATGCGTGCCTTATAAGACCAAGGGCTTTTGGACACACTTATAATTGGATGCGTGCCATATAAGACCAGGGGCTTTCGGACACTCTTATAATTGGATGCGAGCCATAAAAGACCAGGGGCTTTCGGACACACTTATAATTGGATGTGTGCCATCTACGACCAGGGGCTTTCGTTTACACTTATAATTGGATGTGTGCCATTTTCGACCAGGGGCTTTCTTAAACACTTATAATTGGATGCGTGCCATCTACGACCACTGACCAGGGGCTTTCGTATAAACTTATAATTGGATGCGTGGCATCTACGACCAGAGGCTTTCGTATACACTTATAATTGGATGCGTGTGTTAGATTATGATTACATTTCAACATGATTAAATGGGAAATGTCATATTTAAAGGTACCACCACGTTGGATGTCTGTCAAGTAAGATACTCTTACATTAAATTATATCTACCAATAAATTTATTTTGAGGTTGTAAGAATCATCTCTGAAATGTACATGTTGGTATGTACATTTCAATCATGTTTTATAATTGAAAACAGTTTGTTTACAAGTAACACGTGGTCGGGCGTCTGCCCGTTTACTTGTAGGTATAAATAATTGAAGACCGGTTTAGATATTGTGATAATAATTGATGATTTAATTTATAATTTATACCTACAATATTAGATCGTATAGTTTGAAATGAAATGAAATGAAATGAAATGAAATGAAATGAAATGAAATGAAATGAAATGAAATTTAATTTATTTTACAACAAACATTACATATACACCACTATTTTATAAATACCAAAAAAAAAACATATTTTCAGTGTCTGTTACTAATCACATTTCGGCCGTTAAAACTTTAAATAATTAATTTAAAAAAATATCCTTAGAAAAACATTATATTGAGTTAACCTCTTATTCGTACCGTCCTACTTCATAGCTACTTATGTTTTCACGTTTTAATCCATTCATGAATAGCTTCCGTCTCACTCTTCGCTAAAGCCTTCTCGCCCGCCCGCCCGACTATACTAACTAATAAAATTATATCTGTGGCCGACACGTGTAAGTTCATCGTCTGCCCCCGCTCGCCCCTCTCCTCGCCCGCGACGCCCGGCCACGGCGCAAGTGCGACCGGCCGACCGGCGCGCAGTTTGTGAGATGACACTGCGCTGCGCACTTAATATCATTATCACTCGTGTTATTTATAGTTAATCGTGTTGCGATGGCATATCAATACACGACGAGAGAGTATGCGCACATGTTACGAGCGTACTTTTTGTCCGGGGAAAACGTGAGTGCAGCATTACGGATGTATCGCAATTTGTGAAGTAGGTACTTACATAACTTTTTGAATTAGTTAGACGAGCGAGAATAGATTGAGAAAGGGCGATGACGTAGTTAATTAGGAAGGAGATGGAATGAGATAAGAGTGTCTTATGAATGAAGTGCGTATGAGATAGGCTCGTATAGTATTTTCTAGTATTGTGACCATAAATTTGTGCCAGTTTTCGGTTAAAAAGAAACTACGATAACTTTGTGCTAGTACATTAATAAATACTTTTGACAAAGCCATTATTATAAGTAGCCTCTGCTGCAGCTATCATTAATTTTTTTTGGTAATTAAAAAATATTGGTGTATACACCAAAAGTACAATCTTATAAGTATTTATTTTTTACACGTTAAATTTGTTCTGTACTTATTGGATAAACATTAGTACCCAAACTAAGAATACCTGTGTTATGGCGTACTAATGCCCTCCGCCAAATGATGTTAATTTATATAATTACTAAAGACTGTAGACACTAAATGATTAAAAAATTAAAGACAATAGTAGATAAAATTTAAGCTAATTTAATGTGTTTTCTTTTATATATTGTATAATTATATATTTATTAATAATAATAATAAAATAATATTATACAATACATATATATATATATATATAATAAAAAAGAAAAAAGAAAAAAACTCCTAGTAGGAAACAAATAAATAAACGTAAAACATGCAAAAAAGATGCCTTGCGTAACCAGGTAAACTCCATAGTTACACAACTTACACAAGGGCTACTAATAAAGCTTCAGTAGAAGCATAGTCCTGGTCCAAAAGCCAGGCTTTTACAACTTGCTTACATATAAACGTGGTAAGGGTTTAGAATTTAAGGTTTTTATTAAGCTTCTTATAAATATAAGAACTTATATTATAATTTTGTCGTCTCGCAAATGATGTGTCACATTTTACAAGATGAATGTTATGTAATGATCTCGCTTGCGTAACATTCGCAGAATAATAGTAAAGTTTTTTATGATACGCTACGATAGTGTGAAGAATAAACAATTTCCGAACAGAAAAAGCTCACACTCATTGTAGAGAGACGTGGTAGGATATCGAAAATGTTTGAACTTCAAAACTTTAAGCACAGAGAGTTCAGCGCGCTTAACAATAATCAGTTTCTTTTTGCACGCCCCACCCTAAACAGATATACAGTAGCTGAGTACCGACTGGCAGAGCGCATAGTACACTGTTTTTAGAAGAGCAAATGTAGAAACTGATCGTAAGATTTTGAATATCCAAAGGAGTTTACGGACACGACCAGATACCAGTTTTATATGCGCTAGCCAGTTTAATTGATTATCCAGAGTAACACCAAGATATTTTATAGAATTTACTTGTTCCAAAAGATTGTTGTGGTGTGTCCGGCCTAAGAATAGACCCCTCCGTCTCCTCCCGTGGATGTCGTAAAAGTCGACTAAGGGATTACCCGGACTTGTTGATAAGATTCGTTGGTATAAGATTTGTCCTGGCTGGTAGCTTATTATGGAATGTGTTATTACTGGAAGAAAGCGTTAGCTGAGTCAGTCGTGGGAAGCAATGGCGGCGATGAGCTCACCACTTGTCACGTCTATATTCCACGATGGTGCAACCCACTGTGAAAAGAGGCCTATTGTGGCTCTGCCTACCTCTTCGGGGAAAAAGGCGTGTGTCTATGTATGTATGAATGTAAAAGATTGTTCTATTGCAATTAAACAGAGGACGTGATTTGATTATTGTTTACACTTGAACTTCAATAATCTTAATCTCTAAAATCATACTTAAATTCAATAGTAATTATTTGAAACGTATATCACTATAGTAATTAGTTTTCCAATGATCGATTAACAGAATTAAACATAATTAAAGACGGAACATTGATTCCCGTAGGTACTTGTCCGACTGTGGGCTTTTTAAAGAGCTGCTATTTGTTGCAATGGCTCAGTCTTGTATCGACAGCGCTGGCCTTAATATGTGAAACTGGTATGTTGTTATTTCATATTATTTGTGTAACTGTGTAGGTAACTTGATGTGTTTACCTACCTACCTATGTATATTATATTGACCAGTTATTACGAACCAAGCAGTGTTTCTATTTAAATATGACTAATGGTAAGTAAAATGGAAAATACAAAAGCAAAACGAATTCTTATCTTTTATTTGATTTGACAAACCCATTAATTGATTGGATACGGTACGTTGATACTCTTGCCAAGATACTCTTGGTCATTTATCTGGTACCTATTCTGTTACGTGCCATATAAGACCAGGGGCTTTTGGACACTCTTATAATTGGATTCGTGCCATCTATAATACCATATAAAAGAGTTTTAATTAAGGACCAGTCGTATCCCTGGATAACATACAATATCAAGGAAATGATGAAGACTCGCGACAAAGCTCACACTCGGAGCCGCCTGTCTGACACTGAGTCGCATAAAAGATATTATAAAGATTTAAGACATCAAGTAAATATGGCCCTATATGCCGAAAAAAAGTCATATTTTCAATACAGCATAAACTTAAACTCGAATAAACCGCGTACTTTGTGGAAAAACATTAAACGAAATGTGGCTAACTTTAAACCAATAAAAACCGATCTACCATCACATTTTCAGGATCCAAATGCTATAAATATAAATTTTCTGCCGCTACCTGGGAATAATGCTATAAACATCTCAGATTTGACTTATTTCGAGTTTCATAGACATGGTCCATCTGTTTTTAGCCTTCATTCCGTAAGCGAAACTGTAGTAGGTAAAATCATAAGATCTTTCTCCACAAATGCGATAGGTGTCGACGGTATTTCTATGGATATGATTTTGTTAACTCTACCTCAAACGCTCACTGTAATAACAACCATAGTTAACTGTAGTATTGATACGGGAATTTTTCCTTCGTCATGGAAAACAGCCATAGTAAGACCACTTCCCAAAACCGATCACCCAATCAACTTAAAAGATTTGCGCCCGATTAGTATTTTACCATTTCTGTCCAAAATCATTGAGAAGGTTGTATGTCTACAGCTCACTAGTTATATGGAAGAGAACAAAATTATGCCTAAAAAGCAATCAGGTTTTAGAAAAGGGCACAGCACAGCAACGGCTCTACTGGATGTTGTTGATGATGTTCTGGCTGCTCAAGATGCTGGCGAAGGAACTATTTTGACACTCCTAGACTTCTCACGTGCATTCGATACAATTAATACCACTCGTTTACTTTCAAAGCTTACTTATTACGGGCTTAATAGCGTAGTGACTAGATGGTTTGCGAGCTATCTCGGTGAACGATCTCAATATGTCGAACTTAAAAATGCAGACGGCTCAGGCTCTGTTTCGGCTGCCATGTCCGTGACTCGTGGAGTTCCCCAAGGTTCCATTCTTGGCCCAATACTTTTTGTTTTATATTGCGCAGATATAACCTCACAAATAGAAAATTGTAAGTACCACCTTTACGCTGATGACCTTCAGTTATATGTGTCTTCCAAGCCTGACGAGATCAAAGTTGCTATCAGTGGGTTAAATAAGGATTTGGATCGTATAGTCAGATGGAGTGAAGCAAATGGCTTAGTTTTAAATCCTGACAAATCAAAATTTCTGATCCTGGGATCTAAACATCAAATTGATAAGGTTCTTTCTAACGATCCCAAAGTATACATCACAGGGGCATTGATTAATCGCGTTACTGAAGCCCGCAATTTAGGTTTGCTCATGGATGGCTCACTTAAATTTGAAAAATACGTGCAAGAAACAGTTCGTAACTGTTTCTATAGGTTATCTGTTTTGTATCGGATGCAGGAGTTCCTCAGCACTGATCTACGTATCAAGTTGTGTGATTCGCTCATTTTGTCTAAACTTAATTATGTTGATAACGTATTTGGTGAGTGCTTGCTAGCTCGTTCACTAAAATTAACTCAGCGTATACAAAACGCCTGTGTGCGATTTTGTTTTCCGATCCCGCGACGAGCTCACATCTCCCCTTACATCAATCAGAACGGTTTATTGAACATGTCATCGCGCCGATATCTTCATTTTGCGACTTTGCTTTTTGGTATTGTTAAAAATCAGCAGCCTTTGTATCTATACGATAAGCTCGACTTTTCAAGTCGACATATACGTTATGCCACTCGCTTAATTTGTCCACACCACAGAACGACTGCCTTTCGTGGCAGCTTCCGGTATGCTGCCACGAAATGTTGGAACAATTTGCCGCCACCAATTAGAAATTCAAAATCTATTCACTCCTTTAAAAACACACTTAAGAAACATTTATTACATTCACAATTTTTATCACAATTTTTACCATCCACAGGTAGTCGTTCTGGGCCTAAATTTAGTTTAGTTTAATACAGCATAAGTTTCACAATGGTCTCTCTTCTCTTTTGTTTGTTTTGTTATTTGTTTATTTTATATAATATAATAGTTATAGAATCATAGCTCTACCACGATTGCATTTAATAATATTTCATCTTTTCTTTTCTGTGTAAAACGTGTGTCGCAGTGCTGCCCAACACACTGGCGTCACGTAAAACCAGCGCTGCACAGCGTTTGCGCTGTCGCAGCATACGCTGAGTGACGACCATTTTTGCTAATTTAATTAATTGGATAATGTTTTAGTTGTAAGTTTTTGTGTCATTGGCAAAATAAATATATTTGTATTTGTATTTGTATTTGTATCTACGACCAAGGGCTTTCAGACACACTTATAATTTGATTTGTGCCATCTACGACCAGGGGCTTTCAGACACACTTATAATTGGATGTGTGCCATCTACGACCAGGGGCTTTCGGACATACTTATAATTGGATGCGTGCCATCTACGACCAGGGGCTTTCAGACACACTTATAACTGGATGTGTGCCATCTACGACCAGGGGCTTTCAGACACACTTATAATTGGATGTGTGCCATCTACGACCAGGGGCTTTCGAATACGCTTATAATTGGATGCGTGCCATCTACGACCAGGGGCTTTCGGACATACTTATAATTGGATGCGTGCCATGTACGACCAAGGGCTTTCGGACACACTTATAATTGGATGTGTGCCATCTACGACCAGGGGCTTTCAGACACACTTATAATTGAATGCGTGCCATATAAGACCAGGGGCTTTCGGACACACTTATAATTGTATGCGTGCCATATAAGGCCAGGGGCTTTCGGACACACTTATAATTGGATGCGTGCCATATAAGATAAAGATAAAGATAAAGATAAAGATAATTTAAACAATCAATGCAATTAATTACTAGAATACGATTTGATATAACATTTTTAATTAAAAATGTTCCTTTTATGGGGGGTCAACTGTCAATACATGGTGAAAACTCGCCGTGAGAGAGGCCATAGCGGTCCGCGTGTTTAGAAGCCAGGCGGTAGAACTCTTATCATCGGAGCATGATAGGCTATTAAGCATAGTCTTAACAGTGTTGTGTCTTGATCTGGGTCGGATGGACAGCTTCCGAACCACGTGATCGACACTGGCCTTGAGTGGCTGATCCGGGCCCGCCTGTTTGAAGATCCCGGTCGCTGCACGTTTTACCCGGAGCAAGGTTTCTAGACGCTGGTAGGATTGTCTATGTTTCGACGCAGTCCCGGGTGCACGAAGACATAACTAGATAGGTAGAGAGTTCAGTGTACATCCTGGGGGGTAGTTGAATTAGGGATTTATTTATATTCTTTGTAATGTTCAATGTAAATGGCCTTTTGCGTTGTGTGTTACTGGGAGTTGAATAGATCCGTCGTAAATAGGCATATTCGAAATCCTTAGGCTTTCGGACATGTTGGGGTTTTTTTTTATGGGAGATCAATAGAATATCCACCCTTCCCTTCCTTCCTTTGGCCATCCATGCTTGTAGTTAGAAAATCTGAGAATTTGCCTCATCTCTTAGTCATTTGGACAAGATATTTTCAGTACGCACCTAACGCATGCTAGATACTTGCGTTGAGTTGGGGACATTTGCATGAAAAACCAAAATGTTTGTGGTGACAGAATCATCGAATACTTGTTTCTCTTCCAGTTCAGTCAAGCCGACCCCGGAGGCGATGTATCCAGTTATAATTTTACCTTAATTATGCGGAACTTACGAAATAATCGAATTGTTAAGACTATTTAGAATTTGTCTCATTCGAGTTAGAAAATTAATCGCTTACTTAAAACTGAATATTTGTTCAACTACACTTTCCTATATTAAAGTACCTACTATCTAAATACCACACTATTTAATTTCTCGCATAACGTCAGGGGTATGTTATTTAATCTAGACGATCACATTAGAATGGCCAACTAAAATTAGGTTTTGTTAGCTCACGATTAGGCCCGAGTTTGAGGCGGGGTAGGGTTTACTTACAAAGCCCCTGGTCTTGACGTATCCAATTATAAGTGTATACGAAAGCCCCTGGTTGTAGATGGCACGCGTCTAATTATAAGTGTGTCCGAAAGCCCCTGTTCTTATATGGCACCCATCCAATTATAAGTGTTTCCGAAAGCCCCTGGTCTTTTATGGCTCGCATCCAATTATAAGAGTGTCCAAAAGCCCCTGGTCTTATATGGCACGCATCCAATTATAAGTGTGTCCGAAAGCCCCTGGTCTTATATGGCTCGCATCCAATTATAAGTGTGTCCAAAAGCCTCTGGTCTTATATGGCTTGCATCCAATTATAAGAGTGTGCCAGACCCTACAGATATTGCAAACTTGTTCAATGATTATTTTGTTGACAAGGTAAGGCCAGTAACAGGCGCTGGTAAAAACGTGACTGCAAACATATGTCGTCGTGAGAAATCTATGTTTATGGCGCCATGTTTGCCATATCATGTCAATAAAATTATAAAGAACCTTAAAAATACGAACAGTACGGGGTCTGATGGTATTACGACAAAAGTAATAAAGGCCGTCAATGAACACATATGTCCTCATTTATGCTACTTATTTAATCTCAGTATAATAAAAGGTACATTTCCACAAGGTCTGAAAATGACAATAGTGAAGCCACTCTTCAAAAAAGAAAACAAAGAACAAGTGGAGTACTATAGACCTATTGCGCTCATATCAATATTCTCGAAGATATTCGAGAAATATTTTTATGGTGAAATAAATGCCTATTTAGAGAAAAATAACATCTTGTGCATAGAGCAAAAAGGTTTTCGTCAAAACAAAACCACCAACATGGCAATATTTGACTTTTTAAAGAATGTTATTTGTCAAGTTGACAGTAGAATTCCGGTTTGTGCTATATTTTGCGATATGACACAGGCATTTGACTACGTGGACCATA
This sequence comes from Operophtera brumata, assembly GCA_932527175.1. NCBI lineage: Eukaryota > Metazoa > Arthropoda > Insecta > Lepidoptera > Geometridae > Operophtera > Operophtera brumata. Next base: position 240,425 of record OW052235.1, read on the forward strand.
GTGTTTTGGTCAGAAAACTTGAGTGTTATGGGATAAGAGGCAATATTTTAGAATTAATTCATTCATATTTAACAGATCGTAAACAAGTAACAGAAATAACAAGACTAAACCATAAAACCAAATATGAAGACACATATAAATCTGTAGAAATATTAAATATGGCGTTCCCCAGGGAAGCATATTAGGACCACTATTGTTTATCATCTATATAAATGACCTGCCGAATGCATTAACTCAACCTATGACATTATTCGCTGATGACAGCACAGTGACCATAAAATGTAATAACGTTGACTCTTATGAATCGGATATACACAAATCTCTAGAATCAATAATTTCATGGCTTGACAATAATAATTTAAAAATAAACTTAAACAAAACTATCGTTATGCATTTTAACCAAAGAGCCAAAGATCCATCTAATATTAAGTTGGCATTCTACGATAGTGTAATACAACAGGTTGATAACACACGTTTCTTAGGTTTGCAGATAGATAAAAAATTAAACTGGAAGAAACACATTGAAGAGTTAAGTAAGAGAATTAGCAGCTTGGCCTATGCTCTGCATAAATTGTCCTCAATTGTCAACTCTGACACTTTACTAACAGCGTATTATGGTATAGTAGAATCTGTACTCAGATATGGAATTATTTTCTGGGGCAACTCCACTAACAAAGAAATTATTTTCAAAATGCAAAAGCGTTGCATACGGGCTATGTACAAAATACAAATCACTGATAGTTGCAAACCATTGTTTTTAGAATACAAAATTCTTACACTTCCGTCCTTATTTATCATGGAAGTTGCGTTATTTGTAAGAAGTAATCCGCATCTGTTTCCACGCATGTGTGACACTGTGGTACGAAACAGACGTGATAATGATCGACTATGTAGACAGGTATCTAAAACTGCATTGATGCGGAAGAGTGTATTCTCTATGGCTCCGATAATTTATAATAAAATCCCTAAGTGCTTTAGTGATCTTAACGTCAACTTATTTAAGTCAAAATTTAAAAAGTTATTAATTGAGAAATGCTATTATAATATTGACGAATTCCTGAATGACAAATTTTAATTTTAATGTAATGTACCTAATTAATGTAATTTTTTTTTTAAATGTATTTTTAGTAATTTGTCTAATTTTTATTTTTATTTAATGTAACATAGACTCATAATAATTGTATTTAATAATTGAATTTGAATGATATTATTTTAAATTAATTGGTTGTGTTTTTAAATTTTCTATGTAAAAATAAATAATTTAAACTAACTAAATTAGCATGCCATTCTCTCCATTTGCACGCCGGCAGCGGCCAAACATATTGTGTCCTATTAATATTTATACCATCAATTTGTACATATGTTTAAGCAAATAAATTATCTTTATCTTTATCTTTATCTTTATCTTTATCTTTATCTTTATCTTATATGGCACGCATCCAATTATAAGTGTGTCCGAAAGCCCCTGGCCTTATATGGCACGCATCCAATTATAAGTGTGTCCGAAAGCCCCTGGTCTTATATGGCACGCATTCAATTATAAGTGTGTCTGAAAGCCCCTGGTCGTAGATGGCACACATCCAATTATAAGTGTGTCCGAAAGCCCTTGGTCGTAGATGGCACGCATCCAATTATAAGTATGTCCGAAAGCCCCTGGTCGTAGATGGCACGCATCCAATTATAAGTGTATCCGAAAGCCCCTGGTCGTAGATGGCACACATCCAATTATAAGTGTGTCTGAAAGCCCCTGGTCGTAGATGGCACACATCCAGTTATAAGTGTGTCTGAAAGCCCCTGGTCGTAGATGGCACGCATCCAATTATAAGTATGTCCGAAAGCCCCTGGTCGTAGATGGCACACATCCAATTATAAGTGTGTCATCTACGACCAGGGGCTTTCGGACATACTTATAATTGGATGCGTGCCATCTACGACCAGGGGCTTTCAGACACACTTATAACTGGATGTGTGCCATCTACGACCAGGGGCTTTCAGACACACTTATAATTGAATGCGTGCCATATAAGACCAGGGGCTTTCGGACACACTTATAATTGGATGCGTGCCATATAAGGCCAGGGGCTTTCGGACACACTTATAATTGGATGCGTGCCATATAAGATAAAGATAAAGATAAAGATAAAGATAAAGATAAAGATAAAGATAAAGATAATTTATTTGCTTAAACATATGTACAAATTGATGGTATAAATATTAATAGGACACAATATGTTTGGCCGCTGCCGGCGTGCAAATGGAGAGAATGGCATGCTAATTTAGTTAGTTTAAATTATTTATTTTTACATAGAAAATTTAAAAACACAACCAATTAATTTAAAATAATATCATTCAAATTCAATTATTAAATACAATTATTATGAGTCTATGTTACATTAAATAAAAATAAAAATTAGACAAATTACTAAAAATACATTTAAAAAAAAAATTACATTAATTAGGTACATTACATTAAAATTAAAATTTGTCATTCAGGAATTCGTCAATATTATAATAGCATTTCTCAATTAATAACTTTTTAAATTTTGACTTAAATAAGTTGACGTTAAGATCACTAAAGCACTTAGGGATTTTATTATAAATTATCGGAGCCATAGAGAATACACTCTTCCGCATCAATGCAGTTTTAGATACCTGTCTACATAGTCGATCATTATCACGTCTGTTTCGTACCACAGTGTCACACATGCGTGGAAACAGATTCGGATTACTTCTTACAAATAACGCAACTTCCATGATAAATAAGGACGGAAGTGTAAGAATTTTGTATTCTAAAAACAATGGTTTGCAACTATCAGTGATTTGTATTTTGTACATAGCCCGTATGCAACGCTTTTGCATTTTGAAAATAATTTCTTTGTTAGTGGAGTTGCCCCAGAAAATAATTCCATATCTGAGTACAGATTCTACTATACCATAATACGCTGTTAGTAAAGTGTCAGAGTTGACAATTGAGGACAATTTATGCAGAGCATAGGCCAAGCTGCTAATTCTCTTACTTAACTCTTCAATGTGTTTCTTCCAGTTTAATTTTTTATCTATCTGCAAACCTAAGAAACGTGTGTTATCAACCTGTTGTATTACACTATCGTAGAATGCCAACTTAATATTAGATGGATCTTTGGCTCTTTGGTTAAAATGCATAACGATAGTTTTGTTTAAGTTTATTTTTAAATTATTATTGTCAAGCCATGAAATTATTGATTCTAGAGATTTGTGTATATCCGATTCATAAGAGTCAACGTTATTACATTTTATGGTCACTGTGCTGTCATCAGCGAATAATGTCATATGTTGAGTTAATGCATTCGGCAGGTCATTTATATAGATGATAAACAATAGTGGTCCTAATGTGCTTCCCTGGGGAACGCCATATTTAATATTTCTACAGATTTATATGTGTCTTCATATTTGGTTTTATGGTTTAGTCTTGTTATTTCTGTTACTTGTTTACGATCTGTTAAATATGAATTAATTAATTCTAAAATATTGCCTCTTATCCCATAACACTCAAGTTTTCTGACCAAAACACTATGGTCCACGTAGTCAAATGCCTGTGTCATATCGCAAAATATAGCACAAACCGGAATTCTACTGTCAACTTGACAAATAACATTCTTTAAAAAGTCAAATATTGCCATGTTGGTGGTTTTGTTTTGACGAAAACCTTTTTGCTCTATGCACAAGATGTTATTTTTCTCTAAATAGGCATTTATTTCACCATAAAAATATTTCTCGAATATCTTCGAGAATATTGATATGAGCGCAATAGGTCTATAGTACTCCACTTGTTCTTTGTTTTCTTTTTTGAAGAGTGGCTTCACTATTGTCATTTTCAGACCTTGTGGAAATGTACCTTTTATTATACTGAGATTAAATAAGTAGCATAAATGAGGACATATGTGTTCATTGACGGCCTTTATTACTTTTGTCGTAATACCATCAGACCCCGTACTGTTCGTATTTTTAAGGTTCTTTATAATTTTATTGACATGATATGGCAAACATGGCGCCATAAACATAGATTTCTCACGACGACATATGTTTGCAGTCACGTTTTTACCAGCGCCTGTTACTGGCCTTACCTTGTCAACAAAATAATCATTGAACAAGTTTGCAATATCTGTAGGGTCTGGCACACTCTTATAATTGGATGCAAGCCATATAAGACCAGAGGCTTTTGGACACACTTATAATTGGATGCGAGCCATATAAGACCAGGGGCTTTCGGACACACTTATAATTGGATGCGTGCCATATAAGACCAGGGGCTTTTGGACACTCTTATAATTGGATGCGAGCCATAAAAGACCAGGGGCTTTCGGAAACACTTATAATTGGATGGGTGCCATATAAGAACAGGGGCTTTCGGACACACTTATAATTAGACGCGTGCCATCTACAACCAGGGGCTTTCGTATACACTTATAATTGGATACGTCAAGACCAGGGGCTTTGTAAGTAAACCCTACCCCGCCTCAAACTCGGGCCTAATCGTGAGCTAACAGAACCTAATTTTAGTTGGCCATTCTAATGTGATCGTCTAGATTAAATAACATACCCCTGACGTTATGCGAGAAATTAAATAGTGTGGTATTTAGATAGTAGGTACTTTAATATAGGAAAGTGTAGTTGAACAAATATTCAGTTTTAAGTAAGCGATTAATTTTCTAACTCGAATGAGACAAATTCTAAATAGTCTTAACAATTCGATTATTTCGTAAGTTCCGCATAATTAAGGTAAAATTATAACTGGATACATCGCCTCCGGGGTCGGCTTGACTGAACTGGAAGAGAAACAAGTATTCGATGATTCTGTCACCACAAACATTTTGGTTTTTCATGCAAATGTCCCCAACTCAACGCAAGTATCTAGCATGCGTTAGGTGCGTACTGAAAATATCTTGTCCAAATGACTAAGAGATGAGGCAAATTCTCAGATTTTCTAACTACAAGCATGGATGGCCAAAGGAAGGAAGGGAAGGGTGGATATTCTATTGATCTCCCATAAAAAAAAACCCCAACATGTCCGAAAGCCTAAGGATTTCGAATATGCCTATTTACGACGGATCTATTCAACTCCCAGTAACACACAACGCAAAAGGCCATTTACATTGAACATTACAAAGAATATAAATAAATCCCTAATTCAACTACCCCCCAGGATGTACACTGAACTCTCTACCTATCTAGTTATGTCTTCGTGCACCCGGGACTGCGTCGAAACATAGACAATCCTACCAGCGTCTAGAAACCTTGCTCCGGGTAAAACGTGCAGCGACCGGGATCTTCAAACAGGCGGGCCCGGATCAGCCACTCAAGGCCAGTGTCGATCACGTGGTTCGGAAGCTGTCCATCCGACCCAGATCAAGACACAACACTGTTAAGACTATGCTTAATAGCCTATCATGCTCCGATGATAAGAGTTCTACCGCCTGGCTTCTAAACACGCGGACCGCTATGGCCTCTCTCACGGCGAGTTTTCACCATGTATTGACAGTTGACCCCCCATAAAAGGAACATTTTTAATTAAAAATGTTATATCAAATCGTATTCTAGTAATTAATTGCATTGATTGTTTAAATTAATTGTACACCCGTATAACTAACATCCGTTGTAACTGAGGATAGGATAGCATTTCTGACACTTGAATATAAATTATCACTCGTTCCAGCTTTGTATAATAAACTTAATTTAATATCATGCTTCCATCGATTCGCCCGTTCATCAATCGATCGTCGTTGGCAGATTATCTATGATGGGCTCGCGTCGAACCTGTTAAAACCTATAACGTAATAGCGCGTTGTAAAAGACGGATTCAGCACGAATATTTGTAAGTCACATGGGCGCACGCCTGCATCAGGAATCAAACTCCCTGTTCGCTTTCCGCCACCCGACTCGAACACCACGTCACGCAAGCCTCGCCTTGCTCACTACACAAATAATTTAGAAGTCACAGATTCGAAACATCATGCCCAGTCTCAGGAGTCGAACCTAGACCTGGGGCCCTCGCCCAGTTCGATTCGTCCACCACGCCACTTAAGTCGTCGTTGTCCCGCTCCAGATTCGAACCCGCGACTACACACATCCAGCCAGATGTCTCGATCACTGCGTCGCTGATTCCTCGACAATTAGGCGCTATGTTATTTAGAATTTGAAATTACGAACGCCTTCGCTGTATGTTAAAGCCTTGATCTAAATTTACTTACCGATTTAAACACTGAAACTATTTTACTATACAAACTTAAAAAGGCCGTTCGCCATACTCTTTCTCTCACAACACCCGAAAGTCTTAATTTTCTGCACTCTCTCACCATCACCTAGCACGCTCGCTGGTCTCTCGTCGACTCTCTCGAGCCCCCGTCCGCTCTCTCCCATCATCGTCCACGTCGGACCGTTATGCCCCGCCTACCCCCGTCATAATCAACCAATTGCAAAACTCCGTTTTCAAAATTCAAATTATCTGCTCAATTCCCACGATATTTTCAGACACACAATAAATACTGGCGCCTTGGCCCCTTTAACAACACGTAAAATATCCAATTTATGAGTTACCGATAAATGTTTCAAAGTTTAAATTATCGACAGACTTGTCTCGAAATGTGTCAACAAAACCATATTTATGATTCTAGGTATTTGGTCTAAAAATAATAACTATAATCGGCGTGCCTTCACAATATGATAGTCATAATATGCTTTAAGAATTGGTGTTAGTAATGGTTCGTTACAGCTTTCAGACACACTTCTAATTAGACGCGTGCCATATAAAAACCAGGGGCTTTCGGACACACTTATAATTTTGGAGAGTTCAGTTATTGAACGGACAGGAACAACCTCTACGATGGTTTGAATATTGGATGCATGCCATCTACGACCAGGGGCTTTAGTATACACTTATAATTGGATGCGTGTCATCTACGACCAGGGGCTTTCTTATGCACTTATAATTGGATGCGTGCCATCAACGACCAGGGGCTTTCGTATACACTTATAATTGGATGCGTGCCATCTACGACCAGGGGTCTAATTCTCGTTTCAAGCGAGATGTTTAACTTCTCGCAGTTTTCATCTCTCTTGATTCTTGGAAATCTCGAGTGCAAAATCTCACTCATTCCATTCACGCGTTTTTTCAAGCAAGATGGCTACGATCATCGATTAATCGGGAGAAAACTATTCGCGATTATAAATTTGTTTTTTCAAAAATAGGGCATAATTATTTTGAAAATAAGGTTTAATAGCATAAATAAATTCATAGTTTTAATCAAGTGCTAGTTTCTTGACTAAATCAACCACTAATCACCTCATTCTCCAAATCGTGAGATTGACCAAATCAACTTGATGACGTCACACATATTCTCGGCATCTCACAGATTTATATCTCGAATGAAATTCGTATGAGATAGAACGTGTGGTCTTTTGCATCTGAGATCTAAAAATCTCGCGAGTTCTGTCTGTCATTCAAAGTCCGTACTTACTCCGTCAGTCAATCAACTGAAATTAGTGTGTTGTGTTGTGTTACTTGTACTATTATTTATTCTGTGGTTGTGTGCGAAATAAAGTTAACGTGTGGTGTGAAGTGAAATGACAATAACACAGATTTCTGATATGAGCCGAAAACTTTTCACAAAAAAATAGACAGATTTGTAGATAGCATTGTGACTTTATTGTGTTTTGATTTTGTGTGGTGTTAGAACTTCAATTGACATTCTTTCACGACAAGTAACGAGATTTATCCGAATGAGCGAGATTTCTGCATTTGAGATGGGCAAGAAACATGCGAGATCGAAATTATGAGATTGTTATAAATTATAATTAATTGGTTTAGTGCTAATTTGATTTTGTTACTTACACCGAATCGAAATAAGCAATTTTGACTCGACACATCTCGGATGATAAAACCTATCCCACATGGTAAATACCACACGTTTGTCTGCGAGATGCTGGAAATAGCAAAGTGTAACGCCAAGCCAGCCAAGCCAGCCAAGCCAGCCAAGCCAGCCAAGCCAGCCAAGCCAGCCAAGCCAGCCAAGCCAGCCAAGCCAGACAAGCCAGCCAAGCCAGCCAAGCCAGCCAAGCCAGCCAAGCCAGCCAAGCCAGCCAAGCCAGCCAAGCCAGCCAAGCCAGCCATGCCAGCCAAGCCAGCCATGCCAGCCATGTCAGTCGATGCCAGATGATATCTACTTTATTCAAAACAACCGCCACATCGCGCGCGCCCGTGACAGCCAAGCCTGATGTTGCTTGATGATGACGTCAACCGGCTGAAGATCGTACCACCTCGGATCGTGGTGGGGAAAATCATTTAAATTGTGCGGGAGCTCATTATTGTATTCATTCTCTCGTTTGCACCAAGTTAAGCAAAAGCTCTGTTCGTTTGATAATAATAAATACCTTCAGTTTATTTCGTCGTATTACTTCACTACTGTTATATTCAGAAGTGGGATGAAGCGTAATCGTCCTGATGAAGTTGGACAAAGAGTCCGTCCAACTGGATGGAGGTCTTCTAATCAAGAACAAACCTACTATGAAGAAAATGGCGATTCAACACCTCCTGCCAGAAAATTGCTCAAAAATTTGCTGGAAAATGAAGTCGACAGGGCGATACGTGACCTCGACCACGAAACAGCATCGTTCGGGCGTGCTAAAAATCTTCGTGCAGCATCACTAATTCCAGAATTTGATCCTGACGGAGACGATTGCAAGGTATATCGACGTGGTTGAAGAGAATTAAACAGACACCGTGTTTATAGCGCAATATTGGACGAGAATTTACGAGATGATGCAGAGCAAGAAGCTATCCTATAGCGCTAGCGTCTCGTGCATTACCACACCTATCCACCTGCCTACCCACTTCACTTCAACCGAACGCACGTGCATTCTAATGTGAGCGACTTGATGAACTCTACGAGGCATTCCTCTGTGCTCTCGACGACTGTCGTGCCTCGACACTAGAAGCTTGAGCCCCTTTCAAGGACACGAGACAGTCACAGTGGAAATTAACGTTGCCATGGATCGTCAGAATCTTAAGGTGGTCACATCAACCGAAGAAACCTTACCACCTGGTGCCTCGATCATCAAAGTCCATGTAGGTACTGGGAAACCGCGAGGACAACAACGTCTGCACTACTCCTCGCCACTTCGAACTTCAAGGAGATTCCTACTCCTTGCCGCCAGCTACATTGCTTCGAGGCGGCGAAGGACACATCATGGTCATCAACACCGGCGACAAGAACGTTGTTTGGGAGGTCGGTCAGGTCCTAACGCGGGCAGCAAGTTGTGAAGAGCCTACAATAAATAGCCAGGTCTGTTGCCAAGCCATGCCATTATTAGCTAACTTGCCTGATTTTCTAAGCTCGGTTCTATCGAACCATGTGGCCAAGTCGTATGATGGTCTTGTTACTGATTTTTCTGCTAATATGTTGGCCACTCGCCAAACAACTATCCCTAGCATAGGCGGTGTTCCGCTAGCCGATATCAAAGTAGTCATTTAGTGAAAACGAGTGCAATTATTTAATTAATTTATTGATGCAATATAAAAACAGTTTTTCTAGTAGTTCAAAAGATCTTGGGTGTACAAATTTAGTTCAGATGAAGATTGCTTTCCACTAATCAGCCCATTTATCGCCACCCCTATAGACTATCGCACTCTGAACAGGACATAGTTAAGTCAAGTCAAAAGTCGCAGAGTTATTAGATGCTGGTATTATTAAAGAATTGGAATCCAATTACGCATCGGCTGTAACTTTAGTCAAGAATCAGGATCAGACCCTTTCGGCTTAGCATATTCTCCATCTGTTTTTATGCGGTAAATCAATAAAATCGTTGATTCGATCGATAGTACCTACACAATTGAACAATGACGGTACGGCAAACGAAGCTCTTGCATTTTTAGATGATCTTTTACTACCCTCAGTAGACATTAACTCCGGACTATAATTTTTAGCAATAGTGTTGCAAAAATTACAATTGGAAAATCTAAAACTAAATATGAAAAATGTTAGTTTTTACAAAATCAAGTGACGTATTTAGGGACACGAAATTTTGTCAAGATGGCGTAAAACCGGCAGGTTCAAAATTGAACGCGGTCTCAGTTTCCCGTACCGAAAAATATACATGAGGTAAGACAGTTTATAGGTCATTGCGGTTACTTACGTAAATTATTTATAAGTTTGCACATATAGCTCATCCACTAACTGATATTACTAAGAAAAATACTTCGTGGGTCTGTGATGGTAAACATCAAGGTAGTTTTGACGAATTGAAAGTGTCTGTGCTCCAAACCTGTGCATTGTATGATCCAGCATTGCAAATAGAAATACATAAAGATGCGTGCAAAGCAGGTATAGCGGGTATATTATTACAACAGCAAGCTGATAGAACTTTACGACCTGTGACCTGTCATGTATTTCAGTCGTGTAACCTCTAAAGAGGAAAGCGTGTGCCATAGCTACGAACTACAAACACTTGCAGTAGTAGAATCCTTGTGCAAATTTCGCGTCTACGTTGTAGGTAAACATGTAAAAGTGGTAACTGATTGTACAGCCGTGCGCGCGACTCTAACAAAACGCTACATTATTCCGCGTATTGCGAGGTGGTGGCTCCTAATACAGGACTAGGATATAAGTGTTCAATATAGACCGGGTGATCGTATGAGACACGTTGATGCGGTAAACGTAAGCCGTCTGGAAGTTAATGATTGGTTTTATACGGTTCAGTCCCAGGGTGACAAATTGAAAACATAATCGATCAGTTAAAAAGTGGCTCAGCGGAACTTGATATAACGAAAATATATGTGCTCTTAAATGATAGGTTATACTAAAAATTGTTCAGATGCATACGATAAAATAGGGCACGTAGGATTGAAGCGTAGTATGGACCTAAATAAAAACGATTTTTAGTTTTCTAAAATGACGCGATTCATTCGAAAGTATGACTGCATGTTTACATTGTGTGTATGGACATGGTGAACATGGGAAAAAGGAAGGCATGTTACATCCAATCTCTTAACCTACTGAATCTTCTAGAAAGATCCGCGGCGATCATTTAGACCCATTTTGTAGAACAAAGAAAGGCCATGCCATGTGTATAGGTATGCTAGTTATAACGGACGCATTTTTGAAATTTGTTTTTGCAGAACCTGCTCGCATGGTTAATTCAGTAGAAACAATCACTCTTGAAAATAAGTTTGGTTTGTTTGGATATCCCGATCGAGTAGTAACTGATCATGGGAAAGCGATCACTTGTAGGTATTTTAAGAAATTTGCAACAGTTAAAGAATTTAAACATGCCTTGAATTCTATTGCGTGCCCACGTGCAAATGAGCAAGTTGAACGTACTAATCGAACTATCCTAAATGCTCTCCATGCAACTGACCCTAGTGAAGCGGCTAACAACTGGTCTAACTATCTTCCCGATGTTGTTTGGGGTATAAATAATACCTGGTTTTAAACCTCATGATTTGATGTTATCGCTTAGTGGAAGGTCAGTGTGCGATGTATCCATCCCGGGGCGAGTTATTGAACCGAACCAGTCCAAACGTGCTAAGTTTATAAAAAGCTGTAAAGTTTATAAAAAGGGCGATTTGGTACTTTGAAGACAGGCTCCTACTAGTAGTGCTTCTAGGGTTAACACGAAATTAGATGACATCTATTCAGGCCCCTACGTATATAAGCAAGGTTGTTGGCAATGATAGATACAGGATCAGGAGCATCAAGGGATTGAGGGGATACAAGAGCTTCATGGGGTTAGTTTCCGCTGACTCCTTAAGACCTTATCAAAGTATAGCTCCTGTATCTGACAGTGCCAGCAGCAGCTCTGACGAGCAGTTAGAGACTGACGACCGAGATCTACTTGAAAGCTAATCCAAATTGTGTTTCTCCATTGCGGGAGCAATTGTTGCAGGGTGGCCGATTGTAACGCCAAGCCAGCCAAGCCAGCCAAGCCAGCCAAGCCAGCCAAGCCAGCCAAGCCAGCCAAGCCAGCCAAGCCAGCCAAGCCAGCCAAGCCAGCCAAGCCAGCCAAGCCAGCCAAGCCAGCCAAGCCAGCCAAGCCAGCCAAGCCAGCCAAGCCAGCCAAGCCAGCCAAGCCAGCCAAGCCAGCCAAGCCAGCCATGCCAGCCATGTCAGTCGATGCCAGATGATATCTACTTTATTCAAAACAACCGCCACATCGCGCGCGCCCGTGACAGCCAAGCTTGATGTTGCTTGATGATGACGTCAACCGGCTGAAGATCGTACCACCTCGGATCGTGGTGGGGAAAATCATTTAAATTGTGCGGGAGCTCATTATTGTATTCATTCTCTCGTTTGCACCAAGTTAAGCAAAAGCTCTGTTCGTTTGATAATAATAAATACCTTCAGTTTATTTCGTCGTATTACTTCACTACTGTTATAAAAGTAAGTTTTTTAAGCGAGATATGACGACATCACGGCCTTTTGATCGATCTCACGATTTTGAGAATAAGGCTTTAGGGGCTTTCCTATACACTTATAATTGGATGCGTGCCATCTACGACCAGGGGCTTTCGTATACACTTATAATTGGATGCGTGCTATCTACGAACAGGGGCTTTCGGACACACTTATAAATGGATGGGTGCCGTATAAGACCAGGGGCTTTCGGACACACTTCTAATTAGACGCGTTCCATATAAAACCAGGGGCTTTCGGGCACAGTTATAATTTTGGAGAGTTCAGTTATTGAACGGACAGGAACAACCTCTACGATTGTTTGAATATTGGATGCGTGCCATCTACGACTACGGGCTTTCGTATACACTTATAATTGGATGCGTGCCATCTTCGACCAGGGGCTTTCGTATACACTTATAATTGGATGCGTGCCCTCTACAACCAGGGGCTTTCGTAAACACTTATAATTGGTTGCGTGGCATCTACGACCAGGGGCTTTCGGACACACTTATAATTGGATGCGTGCCATATAAGACCAAGGGCTTTTGGACACATTTATAATTGGATGCGTACCATATAAGACCAGGGGCTTTCGGATAAACTTATAATTGGATGTGTGCCATCTACGACCAGGGGTTTTCAGACTCACTTATAATTGGATGCGTGCCATATAAGACCAGGAGCTTTTGGACACACTTATAGTTGGATGCGTGCCATCTACGACCACGGGCTTTTGGACACACTTATAATTGGATGCGTGCCATCTACGACCAAGGGCATTCGGACACACTTATAATTGGATGTGTGCCATCTACGAACAGGGGCTTTAGGACACACTTATAATTTTATTGGATGTGTGCCATCTACGAACAGGGGCTTTCGGACTCACTTATAATTGGATGCGTGCCATATAAGACCAGGGGATTTTGGACACACTTATAATTGGATGCGTGCCATCTACGACAAGGGGCTTTTGGACTCACTTTTAATTGGATGCGTGCCAACTACGGCCAAGGGCATTCGGACACACTTGTAATTGGATGTGTGCCATCTACGACCAGGGGCTTTCGGACTCACTTATAATTGGATGCGTGACATTGGTCTTATAAGACCAGGAGCTTTCGGACACACTTATTATTTGATGCGTGCCATATAAGACCAGAGGCTTTCGGACACACTTCTAATTAGATGCGTGCCATATAAGACCAAGGGCTTTCGGACACACGTATAATTGGATGCCTGCCATCTACGACCAGGGGCTTTCGGACAAACTTATATTTGGATAAGTTCCATATAAGAACAGGGGCTTTCGGACACTCTTATAATTCGATGTGAGGCATAAAAGACCAGGGCCTTTCGGACACACTTATAATTGGATGGTGCCAAATAAGACCAGGGGCTTTCGGACACACTTATAGGAGGCGAGCCATATAAGACCAGGGGCTTTCGGACACACTTATAATTGGATGCGTGCCATATAAGACCAAGGGCTTTTGGACACACTTATAATTGGATACGTGCCATATAAGACCAGGGGCTCTCGGACACTCATATAATTGGATGCGAGCCGTAAAAGACCAGGGGCTTTCGGACACTCTTATAATTGGATGCAAGCCATAAAAGACCAGGGGCTTTCGGACACACTTATAATTGGATGGGTGCCAAATAAGACCAGGGGCTTTCGGACACACTTATAATTGGATGGGTGCCATATAAGACCAGGGGCTTTCGGACACACTTATAATTAGACGCGTGCTATATAAAACCAGGGGCTTTCGGACACACTTATAATTTTGGAGAGTTCAGTTATTGAACGGACAGGAACAACCTCTACGATAGTTTGAATATTGGATGCGTGCCATCTACAACCAGGGGCATTCGGACACACTTATAATTGGATGCGTGCCATCTACTACCAGGGGCTTTCGTATACACTTATAATTGGATGTGTGCCATCTACGACCAGGGGCTTTAATATACACTTATAATTGGATGCGTGCCATCTACGACCAGGGGCTTTCCTATGCACTTATAATTGGATGCGTGCTATCTACAACCAGGGGCTTTCGTATACACTTATAATTGGATGCGTGCCATCTACGACCAGGGGCTTTCGTATCCACTTATCATTGGATGCGTGCCATCTACGACCAGGGGCTTTCGTATACACTTATAATTGGATGCGTGCTATCTACGACCAGGGGCTTTCGTATACACTTATAATTGGATGCGTGCCATCGACAACCAGGGGCTTTCGTATACACTTATAATTGGATGCGTGCCATCTACGACCAGGGGCTTTCGTATACACTTATAATTGGATGCCTGCCATCTACGACCAGGGGCTTTCGTGTACACTTATAATTGGGTTAGTGCCATATAAGACCAGAGGCTTTTGGATACTCTTATAATTGGATGCGAGCCATAAAAGACCAGGGGCTTTCGGACACACGTATAATTGGATGCGTGCCATATAAGACCAGTTGCTTTTGGACAATCTTATAATTGGATGCGTGCCATATAAGACCAGGGGCTCTTGGACACTCTTATAATTGGATGCCAGCCATATAAGACCAAGGGGCTTTCGGACACACGTATAATTGGATGCGTGCCATCTACGACCAGGGGCTTTCGTATGCACTGATAATAGGATGCGTCCCATATAAGACCAGGGGCTTTCGGACACTCTTATTATTGGATGCGAGCCATATAAGACCAGGGGCTTTCGGACACACGTATAATTGGATGCGTGCCATCTACGACCAGGGGCTTTCGTATACACTTATAATTGGATGCGTGCCATATAATAACAGGAGCTTTTGGACACTCTTATAATTGGATGCAAGCCATATAAGACCAGGGGCTTTCGGACACACGTATAATTGGATGCGTGCCATCTACGACCAGGGGCTTTAGATAAAGATAAAAAGATAAAAACATAGTGTCCGCGACTCACGATGTTGACTAGATGATTATAAGAGTATTCATAAGATTATCATAAATAGGTATTATAATTTAAAATAGGTGGCTGAAGGAAAAATAAATGATTCTCTTTAATTTTCATCACAGGCAGGCTTTACTTACCTAGAACATTGTGAATAAAGGACGTTGGTGCCACCATAGGTTAGGGGTAGGCAGGTTGATGCGTTTCTTTAACCTCACCTTCCTGTAGGGGTATGAACCGCCCGGTAGACCAGACAGGTAACCAGACGCGAAGGTCTGGAGGTAAGTCTGGAGGCGAGGTTCTGGTCAAGGTGCCAGAGTACCACAGGTAGTACCTACTGGTACACAGGTACCAGCAGGTAAAAGGTAAAAGTAGGTACAAAGGTAACTAAAGGTAATTGGCACAGACTTGGTAAAGGATTCTCAGCTGGTGGTACGTGGGCACGTCAAGGGAAGACCTGGTGAGCTGCTAAGCCCAGGATAGCTGGTCTCCGTCAGTAGTGGCACGCGCGAAGGTCTAGCGCATACTGAGCGGAGACGCGATGGACTGCTGCTAATATTTATAAACTCGGTATGGCACGCCCACTGTACCAAGGTTACATCGTTGAAATCCTTCTACCAAGGCCAATTATCGTCGAGTCAGCGTCACGCTAGTGTCGACGCGTGCGCAAGAGTAGGCAGCGTCTTGTTGACCGGACAAACCGAAAGGCAAGTTCGGCCAACAAGAAATATAAGACTTTCTAAGTACATTGACTATGTAACAATGTAAAAATAACGGTTAAGAATCGATATAGCCACCTTACGAGGGACTTATGTACAAAGATTAAACATATGGTAGGTAGCTATACCTAATAGGTACGTAGAAATAGTAACCAATGTACTTAGATGTAAGAAAATAAAGAGATATGGGCAGAAAGGTTGGCATACTGATGTCCAAGGGACAGCGTAAATAAGGCTGTTTAGGTTCAACTTTCACCGCTCTCGTTGCGGTAACGCCCGGGGGTTCCTAAGCAAATTGGCTTGTGAAAGTATCAATGAGTGTTTTTCTATATGCGAGAAGAAGAAAGAAATAGTCTGGAAGAGCGAAACAGTATGAGGTGCAGCCCATTGAACACTTTCACAAGTCATCCAGTACTACGAACAGGAACGGACCCGACGAATGCACGGTCTGCCAGCCTCGCTAAGCACCATTCAGCCAACGGAAGTATCGTTTCATTTCTGAAGAATCCCACACCCCAATCGACTGTAGGCAGGACGAGGCATCACGGCTCGGGGCGATACAGGCTCCCTGAAGGTCATCTACCTTCCTGTCTCCCATCATCTACTTCGGACAGCGGAACGGGACCAGCCAAAACTAGGCAGGCGCCATCACCATCTACGCCTGGAGCACGTACCTATGGCAAGCAATATAGGTATCGTAGCTCGGCGCTACCCTGCCGCCCCACAATACATATTTATGTCGTAACCAAATACAACAAATTCGAATATTTAAAGTAGGCGTTCAAACCAAAGTTACAAAAAAGGCAACCACTCAGCATGTGCTATGGCAGAGTTAGTGCCATAGCGCTGGTCTTCCGTGGCCGCTTATACGAGCGCATAGTGGCTGCTGCGGTACACAATGCCATTAACTATTAAATAACTTACTTTACTATACTATAAACCTAAATAATATAAACTTGTCATCTTGTCAGCTTGTTGTGAGATACTCTCATTAAAAACACACTTCACTATCAGCATATACAATTGAGAATTAAAACGACTGCCAGCATTGTCCGTGGGTAGTTTTTGGGATTCTAGCAAATTTTTCTTTAATTGTTTTTTTAATGAATAAACGGATTTACTGTTTTTTATAGGCGGTGGTAGGTTGTTCCAACATTTCGTGGCAGCATATTTGAAGCTACCACGAAATGCAGCCGTTTTATGCCTCGGACAAATAAGGCGGATAGCGAAACGTATATGGCGGTTAGAGAATTGAAGCTTCTCATACAGGTAATCTGGTTGCTGGTATTTGATAATCCCGAACATTAAAGTGGCAAAGTGAATCGTTCGGCGAGACGACATATTCAGTAAATTTTTATTGTTGATATACGGTGAGATGTGGGCCCGTCGAGGGATTGGGAAACAAAAACGTATACAAGCAATTTGTATTCGCTGAGTCAGCTTCTTTGTCCTGGAAAGTAAACATTCTCCAAATACGTTATCAGCAAAGTTAATTTTAGAAAGTATAAGTGAGTCACACAGCTTGATTCGTAGATCAACGCTTAGATGTTCTCGCATACGGTATAAGACAGACAACCGGTAAAAACAGTTTTGGACGGTTTCAAGGATATATTTTTCTTTCGTTTATTTATATATTTAGCTTTCGTATACACTTATAATTGGATGCGTGCCATATAAGACCAGGAGCTTTCGGACACACTTATAATTGGATGCGTGCCATATAAGACCAGAGGCTTTCGGACACACTTATAATTAGATGCGTGCCCTCTTCAGACGGACGTCTTCGACTGACCATCACCATCAAAGGGGCCGTCCACATCGCCTAAGCTGCCTCTTCAGGTGACCGACAACTACTGGCCATAACCATCTCCGGGGCCGCCTTCATTGCCAGAGCCGCCTTCATCAGACTGACGTCGTCACCTGGATATCTCCACCATCAGGTTGCCTCTATCAACGTATTCCATTACTCGTTAAAAGCAGTAAACGTAGGTAGTCAAGCGGCTTGAAGATTTATTTACACTCCCTAGCGACTAAATTAGGAGAATAACGTATCTAGGCTGATCGTAGCATATCTACGATCAACCTAGACGTACGTAGACTAGAGAGGTCTTAATTTTCACTAGAAACGTGATAAAAAAAGTTAAAAAAGTTAAAGTTAGTTAAAGTTTCAAAAGTTATATAGAGAGGTCTTATTATCTTCATAAATCTCTACGAGGTTATAAAACTTAACCTACCTTGTCGAGGTTTTATTACCTTTTCTTAACTTTTCGTGGTCAAAATACCTCTATTCTCTTAAATTCACTTGTGCCTTGCGGTTCGTCCTAGAATATCTCCCTAAACGAACCGTAACGCTACAGTTTGGCACCCATCTCTCTTAAATCGTCTTGAACCCTTTTAAACTGGATGCCACAGTTTTGCACATCCACTATTGACCCCTATTTAAAAAGAACTCACTCTCTCTTAAACTGGGTGCTACAGTTTACCTTCATTTATAGTCATTTATAGTCATTTATAGTCATTTATTGTTATTTATTGAAAAATTATCATTATACGTCAAAAACATTGGTAGTGTAAATCAGTAAAAAGTCGATAATAACATTTATAGGTAAATAGGCACCTTCATAAGTACAAACATACCTGCAGCGTCCATAGTATTTACCCCACCCTGATAGGCTAGAAGTGCGCCTACCAGAACTTCCCTGTTGACTGCTCGGAGACTAGCTTGCCCTTCTGGTCCAAGACGTCTGCTTTCTTGGGCTGGTACTCGGAGGTGACGTCTGCCCCTGTGAAGGGTCTTATTTGGAAGGCCACTGTTAGGTACCCCTCTTAAATTGGACGCTACAGTTTGGCGCCCATCTTTAAAAGAACCCTCTAAATCCCTCTAACCTTCTAATCCTGCAACCCTCTTAAACTGGACGCCATAGACTGTGTCTATCTTCTAAACAAAAAGACACTCTTAGTCACTCTTAGATAATCATAGAAACTCTTTGATATTACTTAACATTCTTAAACTCTCTACTCTTTGACATTCTATGATTCTGTTTTACACTCTTTGATACTCTATTCTCAACAGTATTCTGTGGTACTCGAAGGTATTTGTTTTTAATCTGTGCTTGCTTCTTCTTTTTCCTTTATTTTTAGGAATTTTATAATCAAATAAACTCTACGACATTTTAAGACGACTATAGACTAGACCCTCCTTGACAATTAGATACGTTTTTACTCTTTATTATAAAGCAAAACGGTTGTGTTGGCTTTATTTTTGCTATAGAGAAACACGGTTGTTTTGGCTTCATAATTTTGTCATTTTTACTATATAGTGCATCACGGTTGTGTTGGCTTCACACGTTTGACATTTTTAATATAGAGCAACACAGTTGTGTTGGCGTCATACCCTTGGCCCTTTCTATTTTTGAGCGTGTGCTCGTCTTTTCAAAATTCAAAATTTACTATCCCTAGTCACAGAATATATACAGAACCCTAGTATTACCAATGTCTGGTTAATCTTTCGATAACCATAAATATTATCCTTTCGATTAAAAATATTAAGCCATCGTTAAAAAATATAAAAATTTCGATAATTTAATTAAAAAAATTGAACATGAATTACTAAACTTGAATAAACTTGAATAGCTTTACTTAACTAGATTTAAATTGACTTAACTTGAATTACTTGAATTATTTACTTGAATTACTTGAATGATTTACTTGAATTACTTACTTGAATTACTTGAATCACTTACTTGAATGACTTGACTAACATACATACATACATAAATAGACACACGCCTTTTTTCCCGAAGGGGTAGACAGAGCCTCAATGGGTCTCTTTTCACAGTGGGTTGCACCTTGAATAATTAACTTGGATTACCTACTAACTTGAATTAGACTAACAATATTATGATGCGGACTTTCTTTGACTTAATAGATTGCTAATTTTCTATAATCCTTCGAGAGGTAGACTTTTTTTTAATATTTTACATACATTTCTGACCTCTTTATTTTAACTACTTTTTATTTTGTTTTAACAACGATTTTTTAAACACTTTTTTAACACTCCTTATTTATTTTTGGTCTGGTTAATCTACATTTCTAAAAAAAACTTATAACTTACTACTATTTTATTTTTGACTTAACCCTAACACTTTCTTAACCCGTTGAGTGCCTTATGAGCGGCATATGCTCATAAAAAAAATTCACACTGCGTGCCTTATGAGCAAGGTTTGCTCATAACAGATTTGTGTGATTGGTCAATATTTTTGGCTATGTTCGAATTCTTTGAGCTTTCCTATTGGCTGTACACAATATTGTTCATTCAGTGGAAGTTCACTCGTGCCTTTTGATTGGTAGAAAACCGAAGCAAACATACAGAAAAAAATATTTGAAGCCACCGATGTGACTCGCGAGCGAGTGACCAGTAATTTCGCGCGTGTCGACAGAGCCGGTCCGGTCCGGCCGGTCATGAAAAATGTCTTTCTGGAGGAATCAGTGACTGTTTTGGATATATTTTTGCATAAATTTACCAGAAAAACATTGTAGATTTAGTGTGTGTTCGTATTATTTCAAAAAGAGGTATAAATCAACGCGATAAATGGAACTAAGTTTTGACGACATGGAATTTCATGTCTTGTGGTCGCTTGGTGCAAATTGTATGGCGCGGCCGCGGGATGGTACCAAAATGGCGGTGCTTTTTTTTTCGAAGTTGTAAATTATCTTTTTCTTGTGTTTTATTTATTTTCAAGGTGATAAAGTTTTGTGAAATGATTACGTAAATATGTATGCTACATACTTACATGTGTAATTTTGGTGAAAGCTATTGTGAATGAGTGCAACGAGATAAAATATGTGTGTGAAATCACAATGTGTGTGTGTCTTCGAAAATAATAATTTACTACGAGGTCATGTAAGTTTTTAAAATATATTACTATTTATTATTAGGTAGGAAAATTCAATGCCATAACAATGATGTATAACACTTGTCATATAATTATGCGTAAACACTTGAAAATATTTTTTTCCGATAACATAAACAAAAAAAGAATTGCTAGAAAAAGTGCTGTCGCTTGGGGGCCATTTTTTTTTGGGGTATCTTCGCTTGACGGGTTAAACTAATAAACTCTTCAACTTCAACTTCAATCTTCTCATTCTGGTGTTTTCTTGAACATTTTTAACTGAAACAAATTTTACTTTAATAACTTCAGCAAGATGCTTACTTCATTTAAATTACTTACTTGAACTATTGAACCTACTCTCTTCTAAATAGAATAGAAGAAGAAATAGTTTATTTTGAACAGCAAATACACACAGCTTGGGAACTCAATACAATAATAACACAGACTGAACCCTCCACGAGCTGACAAGCCCTCCGGTAGGGCTGCGTGGAGGGTGTAGGCCGCGATACACGGCGCTTAAACCAAAACAACCACTTGGGTTGATCCAATCCCCAACCCTGGTTACATCTTAGTGTAGTTACTCACGGTTTTCTCCGGCCAATGTCCAGGTTCCCGTCCAGCTAGCTACTTGGTACCGTTCGCAAAAGCTGGAAACAAACGGGTAAGGGAGCACCAAACGCGGCTCTCGTGGTGATTTCGCCGGCAACCAAAAATCACATCAATATCCAAACTTAGTCCATCTAAGGTGGTATCACAAACTACGCCTCCCGTGAGGCCAGCAAAGGTCCAAGTCTCTCACTAGATGAGGCGGATACGCTCCGATTCCTTATATTTTTCCCAAATTCAAGATCCAACACGTAATTAATTGATCCAAGACAAGATGAATAGTGTACTTTTTTCCTTACCAAAAACTCATAGAGAGTGTATCTGTCAAAGTCAAAAACCACAGAGAACAAATCTCTCGGTTCCATGGTTATATGGAGGCGAGACCCGTGGAATTGGACTCGAAATCAAACAACCACCCGCCCGGATAGGCCTCTAAGCCTGTCCGCTATACTACGGGGAGTCGTGACAAAGTTGCGACCGCTCGCTTGAGGACCGAATCCCCCACCATGACTTCAGCAAACCGAGGGTTCCCGTCTTTACCGGGAAACAAGTTAACAATGCACCCCCGGCGCCAACGCAGCGGCGGTAGGTTAGCATCCTTAACTTCGTGGAAGTTAAAAATATTGTAAAAGGGCAGGAAGTGGTAGCGAAGTCTAAAGTAATCAACGTTAGACGAGGAGTTCCTCAAGGCTCCATTCTTGGGCCCATATTTATTGTTATTTTCCTTAATGACCTTATTAATTATGTAAGCACCTCCATTCTTGATATAAAATTAGTAGTATATGCAGACGATACTAATGCGGTCATCCCGGCATCGTCCTTATACGATCTCAAAATTAAAACGGAGAATGCTCTTGTTGTTTTTAATCAATGGTTTGAGGTAAATTATTTAAAGCTAAACGTAAAGAAGACACAAGCTGTTCTGTTCAGATCGACAGCGCATACGTATGAACCAGTTGAGATTCTACGTAATGGTGTGAAGATTGATTTTGCCGAGAGTGTCAAATTTCTAGGAGTTCATATCGACCAGTTCTTGAACTGGAAAAATGAGTTAGAGTCCATTGAAAATCATATTAGTTCAGCTTGTTACGCGATTAGAAGTCTTAGAGAAGAGGTGACTATCTCACAGCTTAAAATGGTTTACTATGCTCTTGTAGAATCTAAAATAAGATAGAGTGTGAAGTTTTGGGGAAGGAGTTATGAATATAATATGCACAAGGCGTTTGTTATGCAAAAAAGAGCCATTTGTACCATAGTGCGCATTCCACAATCAAAATCAAAAAAAAAAAAAAAAAATCAATCAAAGAAAAAAAAAAAGAAAGAAAGAAGAAGGAATCATGCAAAGAATATTTTCAGAATCTTAACATTTTGACCGTTCCATGTCTGTACATTTTGGTACTTCTTATGGACATTGTAAAAAATCCCTTCAAATATGAAACGATGGAACAAAGGAAAAATAGGTTAATTACAAGACGTAAAGATCTTGAGGCACCTTTGCACCCGAGGTTGAATGTTGTAAAGCATGGCTCCCGGTATCAAGCTTTAAAACTTTTTAACATACTTCCTACAGAGTTGAAAGTTATTGATAGTGTTAACGTATTTAAAGTAAGTCTTACAAAGCTACTGTTGAAAGGGTGTTTCTACTCAGTTGACGAATTCTTGACATGTGATAATTTTAAATAGGGTTTATTATATTATTTTATTTCTTCTGACATTATGAATTTTTGTAAACGCGTTTTAATGATCTTGTGTAATTTTTTTATTTATTTAAATTGTTCCTAATTTCCGACACGATTTTTAATTGTTTGTGAATAAATGAAATGAAATGAAACACAAGGTGCCCGCTGTTTGATTTCAAGTCAAATTCCATGGACCTCGCCTCCTTACAACTATGGAACCGAGAGATTTGTTCTCTGTGGGGTTTGACTTCGACAGATTTACACTCTATGAGTATTGATATAGAAGAAAAACGTAGTATTCTATGGGTCTTGGCTTGGGTCGCAAAAACAGAATTTGCGTGTTGGATCTCGTTTTGGGGAAAATAATTAAAATCTGAATGTATCAGCTTGATCGGGTGTGAATTTTGGAACTTGGAGTGCCCCCCGAAAAGTTTGTTTTGTGATGCAACCTTGGATGGACTCAGTTTGGACTTTCGTGTGATTTTGTGGTTGCCAGCGAAATTACCACGCGAGCCGAGGCCTACGGAGGCTTTTGGAACTCCTAACCCGTTTTGTTTCAGCTATTGCGAAAGGTACCAAGTAGCTAGCTGAACGGGAACCTGGACTCTCTCCGGACAAACCGTGAGTAGCTAAGTTATTGATAGGGGTGTGCATTGGGTCCACTGGGGTGGGATTTGGTAAATGCGCCGTGTATCGCGGCCTACACCCTCCTCGCAGCCCTCCACGAGGGCTTGTCAGCTCGGGGAGGGAACATATGGTAGCAGTGAGTGATATTTGTACTCATATTTGTGAATTGGTTCCACCTAGGTGGTGGGCAGTGGTTAATGCGCCGTGTATTGCGGCCTACACCCTCCACGCAGCCCTACCGGAGGGCTCGTCAGCTCGTGGAGGGAACATATGGTAGCAGAGAGTGGTTCATCAGTGAACTTTGAAGAAAAGTTCACTGTATTGTATGTAAAACACATCCGAGTATTGTGACAATATTGTATTGTCCTCGGACAAGACTAAGGCTTCCACTGAGCTTAGGCTATTGTAATAGTTTTACATCTTGTGCCAATGTACAACGGATTGATTATCCGTTGTGTATGATTACATTGTTTTGTTGCATTTTGCATTTTCTATGTATAATAAAAAATATCTATCTTCGTTATATATTGTATTAAGTATATCAGTTGACTGTATCCATAACACAAGCTCTGCTTAGCTTGGGGCTAGATAATGATGTGTGAACTGTCCAGCATTATTTAAAAAAAAAAAAAAAAACAAGGTCTGGCTTATCTTGGGGCTAGATAATGTTGTGTGAACTTGTCCAGCATTATTTATTTATTTATTACGCCAGCGGTTTCACCCGTGTTATTCTCCTTTAGTTCCGGTTTTGATCCATAACGCGCGTCATGTAAAAATAACGCTGGCGGTCAAGCTTCTTCAGGCGTTCCAGCGTTATTTTTACATGACGCGTACTGTATCTACATACCTACCAAATTTCATCAAAAGCATGACTAAAAAACAAATTGAGTCCTGCAGCCTGCTACTTGCCTGGTGTTGGTATTGGATAAATTCCAATATTCCCATTTCACCGGTATTCCAGATATTCGGTTACCAGATTACTCCTGCAGTCTACTGTTCGCCTGGTACATTGGATAACAAGTATTCGCATTGCTGCAGCGCCCCGCGGTGTTACCCGCATAGGTATCGATCTCGTGGAAATAAAGGGATAAAAATGTGCCTATGTGTTATTCTGGGAGTCAAGCTATCTCCATTCTAAATTTCATCCAAATCCGTCCAGCCGGTTCAGCGTGAAGAAGTTACAAACACACACACACACTTACACACAAACTTTGGCATTTATAATATATAAATATTAGTGTGATTAGTGTGATTAGTGTGATGTGATTTATATATTTATCTTCTCTCCTCTCCGCTTGATCTATTTCCATTGAAGCTAAGCGGAGAGGCGATGTGGAAATAACGAAATCTGATTGGTTATTCAAAACCCATCTCCTCTCGTCTCCACTCCTCTCCGCTTTAGTGGACACCGGTCCTAACAGTACAGAACTGTGGGTAATGGAAGACATCTCGGCATGAACATTGTGTAGTGATATTTCAGTTCAAAAGATTTGCTTGAAAACGATTAGCTATTTATTATTATTTAGAAGGAGTTTTGATATTTGATGTTGAAGAGATTATGTATTGAGTTAGATTGCAACAAACTGACACAAAATAAACCTTGTAATAATGGGGCGCTAAATGAACAAATCGGCATCCACGAAAGGATTCCTACTTGTTGCGTCCATTTTCTATACTATTAGTACTATGCAAATATTGCCTATTTTCACAATGTATAAATCTCTCATATACCAGTCACCATATTAATTTCATCCTTGTACATAATTTATACTTATTGATAAGCGCACAAGCGCTGCTATTATTCATTGGTTAGCTATTTACACGCGAAACCAAGAATTTGATTTAATTATATTTTTTAATTTTATTAACGAAGTTTTTTGAAAAAGTTCAATGCGTTCGAGCAACGTTTGTACTTATATAATTTATTGCACTAAGCAATTATATGAAGAAGAAGAAGAAGTACGGTACATTGACGGAATTGTTTGGATCACTGACGCTTGACATGTTTGCATGTCAAAATGGCGTACAGTGCTACCAACTTATCTGTAGAATGATTTGAGGGTGCTACCATCGAAAAGGATGGCCACCTATTAAATATTTTGCTGCAATCGGTATAAACATGGTAGATCACGGACCTGACGAAATTGTAAGAATAAGACAGTTACTTCTCAAAATAACAAATAATTAGCTGGAAATCGCATGTGGAAACCTTATGTTTAAAACTTAGTCAACAATCCTATGCACTTTATATGCTCTCTAAAGTTTCTAACATTTCAACAGTTGTCACTGCATATCACGGTTATGTGGCATCTATTCTGAGGTATGGTGTTATTTTCTGGGGTAATTCAGCTGGCAAAGAAACAGTTTCTAAAGCTCAAAAAAAATTCATTAGGGCTATTTGTAAACTTAAACAAACCGACAGTTGCAGACCATATTTTTGTCAATTAAATATTTTAACATTATGGCGTTATTTGTTAGAAGCAATATGTTCTTGTTTAGTAAGTTTAAAAGTAAACGTCAGGAAAATAAAATATGCTGCCCACCGAGCAAGTCTGCAATGTTCAACAATAGTGTTTTTTGCATGGCACCGCGTATTTTTAATAATCTGCCTACTGACATTTTAGAAATATGTACAATTAATATATTCAAATTCAAATTAAAATATTTTCTTTTGCAAAAGGTTTACTATAGTATCAATAGTAGTATCAAAATGCTTTTAGAGACGCAATTTTATTGATTATTAATTTATTAACTGCCTTAGCGTTTGAGTATATTATATTATTGTAATTTTTTATGACATTTGAATTATTGTGAATCTGTGATTTATCTTTTAACTTGTAACGATGTACTTATTATTTTTTTAACTTTGCATGCTGTAAAGCTGATCATGGCCTGTATCTTTTTATTGTTATTATCATCTTATGTACCCATGTTTCGCAAAATAAATGATTGATTGATTGATTGATTATAAAACAAAAGTCAACCAAAAATTTCATAAAATTTAATAAATAATCTAATACTAAACTAACTACATCTAACCCAAAAAAAACAAGTTTATCAGTCGTCATTATACAATCTTTCCAGCACCTCTCGAGAGCACACTACACAATATCGTAGTAGAGCTTTTTTGTGAAAGAGTTCGTCCGGGGAAGTACTACCACCATACTTATTTCTGCCGAAAAGCAGTAGTGCTCGCATTGCTGTATTCCGGTTTGAAGGGTAAGGGTGCCATTGAAATTACAGGCACATGAGACTTTTCACCTTTATGTCTCAGGGTGGCGGGCGCAGTGCAATGCCACATAGGGCGCGTCCTAGGCGGACGTGAACTGTGAGGTAATGCACTGTTCATAGGCAGAGGTAACCGCTTAACATCAGGAGGGCCATCTGCTTGTTCCGTCATTCAAAAAGTATTTAAAAAAAAAAAAATTTAGCAAAACCGAGGAATCTAAAACAGTCATGTTCATAAACTCGTTTAAGCAGTAAAATGCATTTACCTCAAAGAAATGTTTAATTTTTCTTTTGAAGTCATTTATATTATGTTCCAGATTAGTTATTCTAATGGGCAATTTATTATACATTAGTATTTTATTGTATTCTCTTTGTTTCTGAACCTTTACAAGCCTAACTTTTGGTATACGAAGTGTCTCTTTGTTTCTTAAATTAAAATTGTGTATATCCTTTTTTTTTAATTAATGTTCCTTTTTTTCGTGAATTTCTAATACGCTTTTATAAATATATAAAGATATGGCTGTCATAATTTTGTTTTGTACAAAATACTTCCTTGCTGATGTCCTCCTTCTAATGCCACATATAATCTTAAGTGCGCCGCAATTATCTTTGCCGAGCACT
Organism: Operophtera brumata; assembly: GCA_932527175.1. Classification (NCBI taxonomy): domain Eukaryota; kingdom Metazoa; phylum Arthropoda; class Insecta; order Lepidoptera; family Geometridae; genus Operophtera; species Operophtera brumata. The sequence goes on from OW052235.1 coordinate 268,166, forward strand.
TTATGAATTTGGAATTTTATAAGTGCGCCGCAATTACCGTTGGCGCGCATTTTTTGAATTTGGAACCAGCGCCAAAGAATTCGAACGCAAATATTGTTTGAATAAATACTGGCTGGTACGACGGCCCATAGTAGCGCCGACGGTTGAATAAAAAAAAACGCGCAAACTACAGCCCGCGTTTTCGTAAATATTCACAGATTGTTAGAAATTCATGGCCTTAGTTTTAAAAATGAGTTCTTCAAGTGACAGTGAAAGTATAGAGCTAACTCCTGAAAGTATTACAACTGACGCAAGAAATGTGATGGATATTCTATTACCTGCAAAATACCGAAAGAAATAATATGAAAGCCTGTGGTAATCTTTAATATAAGTTTTGTTGTTTTTTTATTAGATACTATTTAATTTCAATTTAGTTGTTACTCTATGTTTTATTAAATAATAATATTAAAATAAAATATGGGGCGCATTTTATGTTTTCATTGTAGGTGATGAAAAGTAGAGAGACTTGGGAGCAACATATATTTTTAGCTCGGACGACGTACTTTTATTCCCTCGCTACGTTCAGGATTCTACTAAACTACTCACTTCGCTCTGGATTCAAAAAAGCGCCATCGCCGTAAAAATATTATGTTGCTACCTTATGATACAATGTACTATCGTCGTCACTTTGAGCGTTGAACCAACCTCTTTAGTATACATGCAATCAGTAAACTCATGGTAATAATATTTTTAGCTTACCAATTGGTTGCCAAAGAAGTCCCAGACGCTTCCTCCAAGAAGGACGCAGGGGCAACGGACACGCACACTCACTGTCACTGGAGTCGGCGTAGTTGTCTCGATTACTAAAATATAGGATTTATGATTAATTTTCATATCTAATAAAAGAAAACAGATTATAAAAAAAATTCACTGATACAAATATTGTTGTTTTACAAAAGCAAAACAGGCTCCGATCTCCCCGCACGTTCGACCATGCAAAACAGGTGTAACTTCCCCCCTCCCCCCCTACCAACACTACCCCACTTACTAATTTCTTAACCTCTCAACCCTCGCAACCCTAAACTCCACAAATACTATAACTACTGACTGCTCTTTAACTGAACTCCCGTTTTCCAACTTTCTTAGTTACTTACATGAACGAATCTTTGATATGCTCATCATACTAGATATGGGTAGCTTGATTCAATATTTAATTATTTTGGCCATGGTGATCGCCTAGTTTTTAGTGGTAGGACCGTACGTTGTGTAATTGTAGTAATTCAGGTAAAATTAAGTTATTTATGTCAAGACCTAACAATACCTAATGGAAACCTAACTAAACTAATATATCGAATAATGAATAATATTTAAACTACTAAAATATAAATTCTATATTGATTAGTTTTAAAATATAATTTGATTAACATAGTTTATCCCGACGTTATTAATTTTAGATTTTATCCTAATCTATAACTACAGTTCAAAGACTTCCTCTCTATACATACTTATAAAATTTCCTAACTTACCTAATATAATACCTATAAACAAATCTATTTAATGATTTTATCCTAAAGTTCACTCCAACATAATTTAATTAGTATGAACGCATCACTGAGTCAAAAGAGATGTGTTATCCTCATAACAACAACGTAACAACATAAATTATCATGATTAAAGCAAAGGACTTAGCTTGTACTGGGACACTTTAACCCGTTGAGTGCCTTATGAGCGGCATATGCTCATAAGAAAAATTCACACTGCGTGCCTTATGAGCAAGGTTTGCTCATAACAGATTTGTGTGATTGGTCAATATTTTTGGCTATGTTCGAATTCTTTGAGCTTTCCTATTGGCTGTACACAATATTGTTCATTCAGTGGAAGTTCACTCGTGCCTTTTGATTGGTAGAAAACCGAAGCAAACATACAGAAAAAAATATTTGAAGCCACCGATGTGACTCGCGAGCGAGTGACCAGTAATTTCGCGCGTGTCGACAGAGCCGGTCCGGTCCGGCCGGTCATGAAAAATGTCTTTCTGGAGGAATCAGTGACTGTTTTGGATATATTTTTGCATAAATTTACCAGAAAAACATTGTAGATTTAGTGTGTGTTCGTATTATTTCAAAAAGAGGTATAAATCAACGCGATAAATGGAACTAAGTTTTGACGACATGGAATTTCATGTCTTGTGGTCGCTCGGTGCAAATTGTATGGCGCGGCCGCGGGATGGTACCAAAATGGCGGTGCTTTTTTTTTCGAAGTTGTAAATTATCTTTTTCTTGTGTTTTATTTATTTTCAAAGTGATAAAGTTTTGTGAAATGATTATGTAAATATGTATGCTACATACTTACATGTGTAATTTTGGTGAAAGCTATTGTGAATGAGTGCAACGAGATAAAATATGTGTGTGAAATCACAATGTGTGTGTGTCTTCGAAAATAATAATTTACTACGAGGTCATGTAAGTTTTTCAAATATATTACTATTTATTATTAGGTAAGAAAATTCAATGCCATAACAATGATGTATAACACTTGTCATATAATTATGCGTAAACACTTGAAAATATTTTTTTCCGATAACATAAACAAAAAAAGAATTACTAGAAAAAGTGCTGTCGCTTGGGGGCCATTTTTTTTTTGGGGTATCTTCGCTTGACGGGTTAAGGGCCGCACAATAAAATTGTGCGGGATAGTTCATCCGACCTCCCCTCAACTGTCTTTCCGAACCTCGCCATACATAAATATTATAAAATATAATGACGTTAAGGGACAAAGAAACATTCATACAGGAAAGTTATTATTCCAGAATGTTTGTATAAAAATGTATTTCAGAATTTAAAATTATATTTAATATAAAAGTCTTAATTTTGAGACTCATATTAAAATATAGATCTTTATTGATCTTTATAGACTCATTTATGCTTTAGAAGAGGATCCACGAACTCCAATGGTCCATGACACGTTCAAACCAATAAATTCTTAGAGGCTAAAACCTCAGATAATGAAAGATTAGGTATATTTATAAATACCACTTAGTCAAGTGTCTAAGATTCAAACTTGACTTCAGACTCATTTGGTCATCAAGCATTTTAGCCTTAATATTGATTTATTATATGGAAATAACGGTTATAACGGTATTCATAAAATTTCTCGAATTAACCTAAACGAAAGTCTTACCTTAATTTTTTTTTCTTACTTGCTGTACGTACCGCGTGTCAGAACGAACTACCGTCAGAACGCTTTTATTATCAGAGCATGTAATTCGTTCAACACATTGGCGAAAGTGAATGTCGATGTTGATATTTTCAACACCTCTATGGTTAAGTTAAAACGTATGCTTAATGATCATTTCTTTTTGGGCTGCAATGTGTCTAGTCAGCGTAGTGTGTAGGTACTTATTTATTTATTTTTATCTAAATTCAACTCAACAATGTAACTATGTAAGTATTATTATTGTTAATATCTGTGTAAGTATTTATTATTGTTTAATATCTTTATGGTTTATTTTTCTTTTGTCGTCTACTGATTTTTAGTTCTAGTTTATCCATTTAGTAGTTTATTTGTAGAAACTTATAATTAGCCTTTTGGTTTTTAACATGTTTAAACATGTTATTTTATATATAAAGCTTGCTTGTATAGCTTTGGATGTGAGGCAATGGTGCTAATACCCAAAGAGCAACGTCGAAAGCTTGATGCTAAATCACGTGAGCTGATTTTTGTGGGATACAGCGATGGTATAAAGGGCTACCGTTTTTTAGACCCAAAGAACAAAAAGGCTACCACAAGTAGAGAAGCTGTATTCCTCGAAGCCACTGTAAAAAGAGATATAATTGACAATGAAAGTGAAAAAAGTAATGAAAACAGGTCAAAAGTCAACATAAAAAATGATAAAAACAATAGTTTAGAAGAAACATACTTACCATTGTCAAACATGATTGACTTACCTTTATCAGAAGAAGAAGATCATTCTCCCGTTGATGACAGGAATGAAGAGTCAGTTATTGAAATTGTGAGTGATGATTCAGACTCTACACTACAGCAAAATTCAAGCCCATCATCTCAGTTGTAACATTACAAAATTATTTAGAAGTTTCCAGAACATTCGATACTCACGCATAGAAAGTTGTTGACAAAAACTAACGGACAATCATTACTCACACATGCACACAGCCATGTTGGTTACATCTCACGCACACATAGAAATTTGTTGACAACTAGGCTCACCTATAAAATGGCAGGCGCCCTTACGCCCAGCCCTTTTCAAACTCAGACAGAGCAATCAATAACACATCTATATTCCTACACTGCGCCCAATTTTGGGTCCAACTCTACGGGTCGAACAATACGGTTGGTGGCCTCACAGCCACCAACCGGACTCACAAGCTACCTGCTGTCTACCGTCTGTCTCCAGCCCTACCTGCTGCTACCAGCCTGCCACGATCTACCTCGCAGACAAGGGGCGCGCTCTTCACCATGACGTCTAGACCACGTGCTTCCGATCTACAGCTCACAGGACAGTACCGTGGAGAGTCCACACCTGTTCTTGGGTTCCGTACTACGCGCGTTCCACTTTTGTCCAAGTGTTCTTTATTACAAGCGTGACCTTTTGAGACATATTCTACTGCTGAGATTAAAACTCTCTTCGATCAAACCCCGTAACCCAACAGCATCTGCCTTCACTGCTCGGAGACAAGCCTGCCCTCCCGGCCTGAGACATCTAATTCTTGAGTGGCACTCGGAGGTGGAGTCTGTCCCCTCGGAGGGGATCTGTTGGTCGGTGCCCACCGTGACAGTTGAGTCCGGTTGGTGGGTGTGCAAAACCTCCCCGTTCAATGAATTTTAATTCCCACGTTTACAATGCAAACCCACTATTTACCTACTTGAAATTAATTAACTAACCGACTCCCCGTTTAAAGAATTTTTATTCCCACTTTTACAGTGCAAACCCACTATTAACCTGTTTAAAATTAATTAACTAACCGACCCCCCGTTCAAAGAATTTAATACCTATTTTTACATTAATTAGAAATTTTGGGTAGAACTACTCTAAGTTAACTTCTTATTTTAGATAAAAATACCTGAGGCAAAACTGAGAAATTTACCTAGTTAGAATTAACCCCATTTTATTCTATGTAAATGGAACAAACTTAATATATTATAACAACAAAAATCATAGATAAGTAGCTCAAAATAAAATAAGAAACATTAAAATATAAATTTTACTATTAACATAATCCTATATTACTAGTAACCAATTTATGTATCTACAATGACTTGTTCAGTAATTTTTTAGAAAACGTTAAAAGGAGATGAACCTAATGATGATGGTATTCTTATACCTCGAACAATTATTTCTGCAAAAGTTTTTAGATTCATTATATTCAATTAACCTCAATAGAACCTCACTTAATCAATTTTATTTAAATTTTTCCAAAATTTGCTATAAAATGATATCTACCTTTAAAGAATTTTAAAATCCCAACTTCATAAGACTGAAAATGACTTTATTTACTTTGTTACTTTGCCTAGAAGTATAAATTAACCTACATATTTTCTCGCATAGTCTTTAAGTTCGATAACCTTTTAAACAAGGACACAATTATCTATTTATTTTTAATAAATTTTACAAACACTACCTACCTTCCAACTAATGTAATGAAATTACTTTCCTACAACGAAGACTTACATAATTTATAAAACTATTAAATGAAATGATGCCTAAAAAAATTACTAAATAAAATACCTAATTATAGTTTGACTTGAAATAGAACTTTCCTATATTTGCGGCAACAAATTGTGCAAGAAACCCGCCACATGAATTAAATACTAAATCAACAACCCACAAACTAACAATATACCCAAAAATATTTATTTTATACTTATGACAGCTTAAAAAAATAACCTAATTAAATTCATATTACTAATAAATTGAGAAACTACTTAATTTAGACATAAACTATCCTGGTCACGGCACCAAATTGTAGCTTACCCCCTCCCCCCCTACCAACACTACCCCACTTACTAATTTCTTAACCTCTCAAACCTCGCAACCCTAAACTCCACAAATACTATAACTACTGACTGCTCTTTAACTGAACTCCCGTTTTCCAACTTTCTTAGTTACTTACATGAACGAATCTTTGATATGCTCATCATACTAGATATGGCTTGATTCAATATTTAATTATTTTGGCCATGGTGATCGTCTAGTTTTTAGTGGTAGGACCGTACGTTGTATAATTGTAGTAATTCAGGTAATTTTAAGTTATTTATGTCAAGACCTAACAATACCTAATGGAAACCTAACTAAACTAATATATCGAATATATGAATAATATTTAAACTACTAAAATATAAATTCTATATTGATTAGTTTTAAAATATAATTTGATTAACCTAGTTTATCCCGACGTTATTAATTTTAGATTTTATCCTAATCTATAACTACAGTTCAAAGACTTCCTCTCTATACATACTTATAAAAATTCCTAACTTACCTACTATAATACCTATAAACAAATCTATTTAATGATTTTATCCTTAAGTTCACTCCAACATAATTTAATTAGTATGAACGCATCACTGAGTCAAAAGAGATGTGTTATCCTCATAACAACAACGTAACAACATAAATTATCATGATTAAAGAAAAGGACTTAGCTAAAGTTTGTTAGTCAGTCTGTATAGTCTTGTACTGGGACACTTTAAGGGCCGCACAATAAAATTGTGCGGGACAGTTTCTCATGTTTCAAATTCTCTCAATTGATTAAAATATTATGTGTTTCCACGAAACGGAACAATGTGGGTAGACCTCACCAACAGAGCGATTCTTAGCAGTAACATTAAATATATAATTTTTATATAATGAATAATTTCATGTTGTTTATTTAATTTGTTATTCCTAGCATAATTGACTTGATAGCTTTCTTGAACTGTGCAACATTTTTAACCTTAAATATGTTTGTGAAGTAAACGAATCATCAATCAGCACGTATGATTAGTTACACAGGCACCGATCTCCCCGCACGTTCGACCATACAAAACACGATTTTAGTAATCATGAAGGCGCAATGCCACTTTGCCATACCGCCGGCCGGGTTTGTGGCCCTTGGCACAGTTTTTAGTAACCATGAAGGCGCAATGCCACTGTGCCATACCGCCGGGTGTGCGGCCCTTGGCACAGGTTTTAGTAACCATGACGGCGCAATGCCACTGTGCCATACCGCCGGGTGTGTGGCCCTTGGAGCAGGTTTTAGTGACCATGACGGCGCAATGCCACTGTGCCATACCAAAGTCAAAGTCAAAGTCAAAAGTATTTTATTCATTGAAATCACAAGGATCATTTTGAATCGTCTTAAAAAATAAATTTACAGTTACTCCTGTTCCAACGCAACCAGACCTAGAAGAATCAGGCAGCAAACACGGTCTGTTTTTCTTTTGATGATCCTTCTTACTACTAGGTGGAGAGCGCCTGTGTGGTGCCTCGAGAACAAGTTGAAGCTGATTCAAGGAAAAAAGGAAAACCAAATTAAAAGCCTTACTTAGGTAGGCAGTCAAAAGTAAGATGATAGAGAGAATCAGCCAAAAGTTCATAAGGCAGCACACACTACGCTTGATATACACATAAATAACACATCAGTAATAAATTATATGCAGGTAAAGACATTGCAAATTGACAAATTAGGTGTCGAGGGGCAGAGCGACATCAGGCCACGCGGCTTTATCATTAACATAGTCATGTAGTGTGTAATACGCTTTCTTAATTAAATTATACTTTATGTAAGATTTAAATCTTCGAATCGAAAGTTTAGAAGCACTTTCTGGAAGTTTATTATAGAACCGAACAGAATTCCCCATAAAAGACCCACTTACTTTTTTTAATCTAAATTTGGGAATACTCAGTTTATTTTTATTTCTCGTGTTAAAACAATGCACGTCACTTTTTTTCATAAATCTATCTAAGTGTTTATGTGTATATAGTAAGGTTTCGTAGATGTATTGCGATATTACGGTGAGAATGTTAATTTCCTTAAAACGCTCCCTCAAGGAGTCACGTGGCTTCATTTTATAAATGGCACGTATTGCCCGTTTTTGTAAAACAAATATTGCTTGGATGTCTGCTGCTTTCCCCCACAGAATGATGCCATATGACATAACACTATGGAAGTAGCCAAAATAAACTAGCCTAGCTGTAGCTTCATCAGTAAGCTGCCTTATCGTACGAACTGCATATGCAGCGGAACTAAGTCTACCCGCAAGTGCCTCAATTTGTGGTCCCCACTGCAAACTTGCATCAATATTAAGTCCTAAGAAAACAGTAGAGTTTACAAGATTGAGTGTTTCGCCATTTACTTTAATATTAGTTGGGTAATGTTTTACATTTGGCAAAGTGAATTTAATGCATTTAGTTTTTTTAGCATTAAGCAACAGATTATTTACTGTGAACCAATCAAGAACTCGCGATAGTGATTTATTTAGATCATCGTAATTAGCTTTTGACCTATCAACTTTGAAAATTAAAGACGTATCGTCAGCAAATAAAACTATATCACATATGTCTTTTACATAAAAAGGGAGATCGTTAATGTATACTAAAAATAGAAATGGGCCTAGTATTGAACCCTGGGGCACTCCCATAACAATAGACGATCCTGAAGACCTTTCACCACCAACGTCAACTTTTTGTACTCTATTGGATAAGTAAGAATTTACAAGGTTAATTGCCTGATTTTGGATGCCATAATGTTTTAACTTCAAAATTAGAGTAGCATGACTCACGCAGTCGAATGCTTTGGATAGGTCGCAGAATACTCCGATCGCGTCTTGCGAGTTTTCCCATGCTTGAAAAATGTGTTCCAAAAGCATGGTACCAGCATCAGCTGTTGATCGACCCTTGGTAAATCCAAATTGATGACTATGAAGTAGACTGTGGAAGTTAAAGTGTGACAATAATTGAGTAAGAATAAGTTTTTCAAAGATTTTACTTAACGCGGGCAATATAGAAATCGGCCTATAATTAGCTGGATCTTTTGCATTTCCAGACTTGAACAAAGGAATTAATTTACTATGTTTCATAAGATCTGGAAAGATTCCGTCGTCAACACATCTATTAAAAATGTAGGCTAAGCATGGAGCAATATCAATAATTATAATACCTAACACCTTTGTGGATATTCCCCAAAGATCTTCAGTATTTTTAATATTAAGTGACTTAAATGTCTTAACAATACTATCGGCATTTACGTATCTAAAGCTAAACGCGATCTCACATTTAGCAACACTTAGTTCCAATAAAGTAGATGCTCCAGAGGCAGATGATTGTAATGACTGGGTTACAATAACTGGTATATTAGAGAAAAAATTGTCAAAGGCATTCGCGACATCAATCTTTTTTGTCAATATTGTATTGTTTATGTTTAATTTGATCTGCTTATTGCGTGGCTTAGATTTACCTGTTTCATTATTAATTAATTTCCAAGTTGCCTTAAATTTATACCGCCGGGTGTGTGGCCCTTGGCACAGTTTTTAGTAACCATGAAGGCGCAATGCCACTGTGCCATACCGCCGGGTGTGCGGCCCTTGGCAAAGCTTTTAGTAACCATGACGGCGCAATGTCACTGTGCCATACCGCCGGGTGTGCGGCCCTTGGCACAGGTTTTAGTTACCATGATGGCGCAATGCCACTGTGCCATACCGCCGGGTGTGTGGCCCTTGGAGCAGGTTTTAGTGACCATGACGGCGCAATGCCACTGTGCCATACCGCCGGGTGTGTGGCCCTTGGCACAGGTTTTAGTAACCATGAAGGCGCAATGACACTGTGCCATACCGCCGGGTGTGCGGCCCTTGGAGCAGGTTTTAGTAATTATGACGGCGCAATGTGTAACATTACAAAATTATTTAAAAACTTCTAGAACATTCCATACTCACACAAGTAGGTTATTGAAAAAAACTAACAGACAATCTTTACTCACACATGCATAGTGTTTATGACTTAGCTCTCTAGCGGCTATAAAACCCGACGCACGCATGTGCCGCATTCATTCAACTAAAGCAACGCGCTAATTAACCACTACAAACTTAGTCTTTACGCCCATTCTGGTGAGTTTATTTAAATATACTACACTCTAACTAGCACTGTTTAATCTGATGTTCTTCTTATTTTTCTTAATGTAGTAAATTCTAGCATCACACTTGAAGCACGTCCACTTGTCTACTACTATGTCTGTCCTTCTGACTAACTAGTTCTTAATCTCTGTTGTAAACCCTACGGTGTAATAAGGTTGAAAGCCACGTACTGCCTACCACCTGCGAGCCACGTCTGCGGCACCTAGAGGCGACTTTCAACCAAATTGCACCAGAGGGAAGAATCAAGGCTATCACTACAACTACGTGATCTTTACAGGGTCCAACTCTACGGGTCGGACCATACGGTTGGTGGCCTCACAGCCACCAACCGGACTCACAAGCTACCTGCTGTTTACCAGCTGTCTCCAGCCCTACCTGCTGCTACCAGCCTGCCACGATCTACCTCGCAGACAAGGGGCGCGCTCTTCATCATGACGTCTAGACCACGTGCTTCCGATCTACAGCTCACAGGACAGTACCGTGGAGAGTCCACACCTGTTCTTGGGTTCCGTACTACGCGCGTTCCACTCTAGTCCAAGTGTTCTTTTCTACAAGCGTGACCTTTTGAGACATATTCTACTGCTGAGATTGAGACCCTTGATCAAACCCCGGCCCATAGCCGTCTGGCCTTCTGCCTGCTACTCTGGCCTTCTGCCTGCTACTCTCGCCCTCTGCCTGCACTTCTGCCTGCACTTCTGCCTTCAGCATACTACTAAAGACTCTAAGCATAACGAACTATTAAGTGACCTTATTGTTAGCATTTTAAGTTTAATATATGTATAAAAATACCCTATTCGTTTATCTACCTACACCTAGCTCTTCTATCAGGTAGGATAGGAACCTAAAACCTAGACTACCTACCTGTCCACGGCTGCACCGTGACAGTGGCGCCCAACTCTCTTTAAAACTCTCTTTCCAACTCTCTTTACAATTCTCTCTTTACTACCTAAAGAGATCTATTCACCAAACCTACTCCGGCCCATATCAACGTGATAGTGGTGCCCTATTCATTCTCAATCTCAGTCTCAAACTATTTTTTCATACCTATTTTTGTCATTTACAAACGCTTGGTAAAAACTCGGAACAACCTACCTACAAGAACAGAGGTGTAAGTAAGCTCGCCTTTATTGCATCGTGGCGGTATCATAATAATACCAACTAGAAATTATTATTGTACCAAAGTTAATAATCTATTGTCTAATTGTGTATAATTCTTTACAGCTATATCTACCTGTGTGTAACTGTGTAATTCTAACCATTTCTGTGTACCTACCTACATTATTGCGTAAACAGTGCTAGTTCGTCGTAACCATAGACGTAGAATTTTTTCGCTACGCTAAATAGACAAACGAAGCGTGGGAGAGAGAAGTCATTTTTAAATGTACCCCGTGCAAGAAGAAAAGTGACAGCAACAATGTATTGAATGTGACATGTTTTGCTTGAGTACATGCCCATACCGGACGGTCTCTTGTGCAGTTTAACTAATTTCGTAATTTTTTTAGTAATCTTACTATTAAATAACAAATATTACTTTGTATGACAATGGTGTCATGTTCAGTTTGTGACTGTGAATATACAAGACGTAATTATCCGAGAAAATACACGTTTCACAGGTAAATAAGAGATTATTGGTAGTTCGATTGTATTGCTTATTTTATCAATTCTGCTTTAGTAAATGGCCTAAAAACCAGTTTCATTCGTAGATTAGGACTTTCCCTTATATTTTTTAATAATATTTCGTTGCTGCACCTATAAATAAACAATATTTTTTGTAAAATATAAAAATGTTTGATTACGATAAGGCTTGACCAAGTGATGACGTCAGAAATATCGATAGTCCTGTTGCAGTCTATATCGTAGTATAATGCGCATCATGTAAAAAGAACGCTGGCGGTCAAGCTTCTTCAGGCGTTCCAGCGTTCCTTTTAAGAGATTACTTACTTTTCTACTTATTTAAGAGATGTATACCTATGCATTCAATGAGTGCCTACATAGTTTACTACTTTTTACATGACGCGCACTATACCTACCTATAAATTAAATTTTTGTCCATCCTAGAATGGAGGTTTACTTTGTTTGGAGTAAATATGTGTGCTCTGTTAACATTTTACCGTTTTAAAAAAAATCTATAATAACCAGGTGGACATTGAGGTGTGTGTTTTTGTATTGACTATTGAAAAGGTAACTTTAAAGCACCACGTTTGTTTTTATTGCAGTTTGTGTAGTAGATATTTTGGAGTAAATATTTACGTTGTTGTACACACGCCTTTTTCCCGAAAGGGTATATTTATTTTTTATTTTTTATAAATAAATATTGTTTATTTCTGCTTAATAAAATAATAGGTAACAAATTAAATTTAAATATACCCCAGAAATTCCGTTCCAGCGGGACTCTAACCTGCACCCTCGCCTGTGATCAGCGATGCCTTTACTTTCGAACTTTGAACAGAAGGTTTCCAATGAAACTCCTGTAGATACAGCACTATCAACTTGGCGCTATAGCCGAGGTGATAGTGCCCACAAATTTCGTCTCGAGCGTCATAGCTCGATCTATGGCTAAATTGTTTAAGGCACCGCCGATGACAGGCGAGGGTGCGGGTTCGAGTCCCACTGGAACGGAATTTTTGGGTTACATTTAAATTTAATGTTATCCATAAAGCGTGGTTTACACTTGAAAAATAATAAACTTTGGGGTAACAAATTGTCTATAGATAAAGTAACAGAGTGAAAAATTATATGGGCGTAGCACGGCTGATATAAAATGTTTATGTGCTTCAGATTTCCAAGTAATCCTGTGCTACGAGAAAAATGGTTATCGGTTTTATGAAGAGTGGGATGGACTCAAATAAGAACTCCACTAGGTATATGCAGCAAACATTTTAAGTTTAAATTTAAAAGGGAAACTCTAAGATCCCACCTATAAATAAAACTGTAATATTTAGGGGTCAATAAATAATAAAGTTTTATTTATTAACTGTATTCAAAATTCTCTTTATGACGTCAAATCTGCCAAACTGTGTTATTCATGAAAGACTTAATCTGCATTAAGATGTATTTATCTACCATACACATCACGGACGGATGATGAATTCTATCGACAATGTAAAAGTGTTGGTCGAGGACAACACTATTTTTAACTCGGACATAGACTTTCACCAACACGTGCACATATTTTTTCTGGTTCCATCTTCGATCTCTGATTGTAGATCTAGTACATATACTAAATCTATGGTCGTAACAATGGAAACTAAATATCTAAAATGTCAAATCTCACTCAAACGTTCATCTGTGTTCTACAAACTAGTAGATATGAACGGAAATCCTTTATGTACAGTGGCGGAATGAAAACGTTCGTCAGTTTTCAAAGGAATCCCCTTAGCTTGTCGCGAGCACATATTACCTTTTCCAACTATTCTACGCAGCAGACTGCTGTATAGAAAACCATAATTTAAATGTTTATTATAAAGATCAAATTCGCACACCTTTGATCAGTTGCTTGTTTAAGTTTGGAACGACTTTTTTAGGGTCCCGTACCCAAAGAGGCCAAACGAAGCCCTATTGCCCTCGCTCATCCGTCTGTCCGTCTCTCTATCACACGGGTCTATAGCGGCTAAACCATTGAAGTATTCATATTTGTATTATATATGTATCTTACTGACCCAAACCCAAAAATGATAACCAAAAATTATTTGGAAGTATGTTTCCCGTACAAGTTAAAGTGGGGAGGGAAAAATAAATCGTACTCTAAATAAATAAATAATGCTGGACAGTTCACACAACATTATCTAGCCCCAAGCTAAGCAGAGCTTGTGTTATGGGTACTAGATAACTGATATACTTAATACAATATATTACATAGATAGATATTTTTTATTATATATAGAAAATACCCAGAACACCCTGAACAAATATCTGCGATCGCACAAATATTTGTTCCGAGGCGGGAATCGAACCCGCAACCTCCTGCGTCGCAGGTCAACCGTCGCCCGCCGCGCCACAGAGGTCGTCAAAAATAAATAAAATGCCTAGCCTAAACCCTAGCATGTGGAGTATAATTTTAGAGCCTATTAAGTAGAATAATACTGTATTTTTGTTACTAAGTTCAATTTAACTTCCATTTAATCCACGAACTAGTTTTTTTTTAATATTCTGCATACTTAGTATGAATATTTTACCAAAAAATTATAATATTTTAGAAAATAGAAACATTTTGAGAATTTTCTCATATTTCTATTACAAACAGATTTAATTTTGCGTGTGGATTAACTAAACTTAGGCAATTTATAACTTCTACATTTGTTACGGAACCACAAATTATATAATAGTTTCTACGACGGAAACCTGAATGCGCGAGGTCCGATGCGCACTTGGCCAGTTTTATAATGAGTTAGCCAGAAGCTTTGTCATTTTATTCGTAGACTATCTGTTATTCAATCGCTGCTATTATCCGTTGTCATGGTAACTGAAGGTTATTTTCGTAATATTGACAATACTGTGTCGGTAAAACAGTACCATTGCAATACTATGTCGGTAAAGCAGTACCTATGCTTTTTGCATTGAACAACCAAAAATAGGCCCTAAGGTGACGAACATTTTCATTCCACCACTGTACAATAAACTTAAACTCACATAAAGGATATTAAACTCATTCACTATAAAGAATAATATGTGCCTACTTATCTACCTATCTAACAATCTATCTATCTATGTATCTATCATACAATTTGATTGATTCTCTAAGCTTGACTTACAACTGACCTTGACACTAGAATGTTGAAAATAGTAAACAACACTAGAACATAGGCAGAGGTTACCGCTTAACATCAGGTGGGCCTCTTGCTTGATCCGTCATCCAACTAGTATAAAAAAATAAAAATAAAAAAAAAACACAATCTACCTACTTATAGAATACTAATACTATCAACGCGTGTGCGTGTGTGTGTGTGTGAGAAACACTGAACTTAAATACTTCTTTTACATACTTAAACTAAACGTGCATCTAGAAACATAACTTAAAATCTAAAATCGTACCTACTAGTTCCCTAAAATCTAAACTAAACTAAACGTAATCTTAAACGTAAACTTAAAATCTATACTATTCCTTTTTCTAAAACTAAACTTGAAACTAGAAACGTAAAATCTACATCGTAGCTACCTACGTATACACTTAAATCTTAAAATCAATACAAATACTTTTACCTAAACTAGCTATGAAACTATAAACAACTTTGAAAGTACCTACCTACGTATCATCTAATAACTAAATTAATACTACCTAAATAAAAGCAAATCCACTTGTTAAAACTTAAACTAACTTTAAAACTGTAAACAACTTTGATCGTACCTACCTACGAATCATCTAGAATCTAATCTACCTGCTTACTTAAATAAAACATAATCTACTTGTTAAAAACTAATCCTACGTATGTGTGTGGGTCGACTAAAAACTTATTACCTATAACCTAGTTAACTTTGAACTAGAAACTAACTTTACCTACATTCTAAAAACGAAACTATAACCAAATAAAACTAATCTACCTACTTAATAAATGCTTATTCAATCTATGTGCGAGGCGGTCTTGAGTATGTTATTCATAAAAATTACAATTATTTCCAACGCAACAGAGGTCAACATACCTAAAATGTTGCGAAATAATTACTGTATGGTATACCTAATAAACCGTACTTATACTTTCTTGCCGATACCCTACATCTCTGGCGGGATATCTGCATTTTTCTCCCAAGGGACTAAACCTTCGGTGGAACCTATACTCACATCGCTATCTAAACAGCGAAAGAAAGCAACAAAAAAAAGCCATCACTTAATGCTAGCTTACTATTGCCTATAGTTATCAATTTTATAACATACTCATTTCAGACCTTGGTGTGATCACGAATGAAATACTTGTTTAGGATCACTGAATTTTATTTATTTTGTAAGCAAATACATGTTTTTTGATGTTTAAGATGGTCGACGACTGACAATTCCCGTAATGTTGCCATATACATGAAGAAATGGTATTATTATTGCCAGCTTATCTGCCAATACTTAACATATTCTATTTTATGTGTTTAACATAAGTTGGGGCGGCCTAAATACTTCTTTATCTTAAGCATGCCTATAATAAATCCTTAAGTTTTAATTTAATAACAAAGTTTTTTAATTAATATTACAGTTTTCTTAATTCCTAAACTAATAATTGAGGTAGAGCAACTGATTATTAATCCTCGATGGGCAAAATTACTACTTTGGAGACAGCTCTTGTATGAAACTTGCCATCAGCTGTTCTTACCTCTATGACACGAACTTTCGCATCTAATCCTGGAAATACCTTTGAGACTCTACCTATAGGCCATTTAAAAGGTGGTGTGTTTAGATTACGCAGTAGAACCAACATACCTTCTTTAAGATTAGGATATTCCTTTTGCCACTTAGTACGCTTATTTAGAAGTGATAGATATTCATTTGACCATGCTTTCCAGAAATGATGTCGTACTTGTTCACAACGCCTCCATAGGTGAAGTCTATTAGTAGGAATGTCTGTACAATTTTGTTCTGGATAAGAGGTTGGCACGCAACCAATGAGGAAATGCCCTGGCGTCAGGTATGAGTAGTCAGTGGTATCTAGAGACAATGGAACCAATGGTCTTGAATTAAGTATGGACTCTATTTGACATAAGACTGTATGATATTGTTCATAGGTAAATATCTTGGAACCAGTGACTCTCTTTAGGTGGAATTTTGCAGATTTCACAGCTGATTCCCAGAGCCCGCCATAATTTGGGCTAAACGCTGGAATAAATATGAACTTAAGTGCCTTAGAAGCTGCGAAACACTGAACCTTATCCTGCAAGTTTGAATGATTATGTAATTGGTAGAGCTCGCGTAATTTATTGTTGGCTCCTTTAAATGTTGAAGCATTGTCACAATGTATAGTAGAAGGTAAGCCTCTACGAGAAATAAATCTTTTTAGAGCGGCTAGAAAAGCCTCCGTGGTTAGGTCTGAAACTATTTCTAAGTGTATCGCCTTGGTAGTGAAGCAAACAAATACGAGGACATATCCTTTCGACACTACGCTTCGTCTTAACGTTGATTGTTTGACTTCAAATGGTCCGCAATAATTCAAACCAACTCTTTCAAAGGCTCTAGCAGGTGTGACTCTATCACGGGGCAGAGAGCCCATAAGCTGTTTAGCTCCTTCTCTTTTGTGCCTCAAACAGACCATGCATTTATGTATGACACTTTTTATTTGACGTATACCATTTACAATGTGGTACCTTTGAGACAAATTACTAAACAAAAGTTTAAGTCCACCATGTAATAATGACAGATGTTCATTATGTATAAATTCTAGTTAAATGACATTTATTGGGCAAGATAACTGGAAACTTTCTTGCAAATGAAAGGGTAGAGTTTTGGAGTCTACCCCCTACGCGTACGAGCCCTTCAGCATCGATGAAGGGATGTAATGATTTTAGATTAGAATTTATTTGTTTGTTTTGTTTTAAAAGTTTTATTTCTTCGCTAAAGTGGAAAGTTTGAACACCTTTAATAGCAATATTTAGCGCATATTTTAATTCTTTCGCAGTAAAATTTCCAGAGTCGGCCATGATGCCCTTGCATTTATTAATAAATCTTATAACATAGCAAATAACTCTTTGCATTTTGTACACACTCGAGTACTTAGTAAATAGTGGTGAGACATTCTCGACTTCACTATCAACGGTGTGACATACATTTTCAATAACATTAAATTGAATTGGATATTCAAAGTCTGCAGTGAAATAGTTACAATTACTTTCACAGTGCAAATAATCGGGGCCCTGCCACCATAGTTTATTTTTATGTGAGTCATATGGACTTGTATGGTCTTGTATGTGGGGTCTTGGTGTACCCCTAGACAAAATATCTGCTGGGTTGAACACACCCGGAGTGTGATACCACTTCATGCCCACTGTGCTACCAGAAATCTCCTTTACTCTATTGGCAACATAGGCCGGTAAATTATGTAAGTTTGAGTTTAACCAACCTAAGACAATTTTTGAGTCTGAGAATAAGTTGATCATTTGTATGTTAGGTAATACTTTAGAGACCTTGATTATTAATTTGGCAAGAAGTAATGCACCATTTAGTTCTAGTTTTGGAATTGTTAATTTTGAATTCAAAGGGGCAACCCTTGATTTAGAGCACAGTAGGCGTGCGCGGTATTCACCAGCTATTTTAATTTTAACATAAATACAGCATCCATAGGCTTCCGTGGAAGCGTCGCAGTAACCAAACAAAGCACATTCATCTGCTCCTGAAAGCTGCAAGTTACGCGGAATTATGAGATCGGGTATACTCGAAATCTCATTTTGAAATACTGATCATACCTTGTTTAATGCAATAGGCAACGGAGTATCCCACTCTAGGTTACATTGCCAAATCTGTTGAAGTATCAACTTTGCCCTGACTATAATAGGGCCAGCGAATCCTAGTGGGTCAAAGAATTTACTGATTGAGCTAAGGACACCTCTTTTCGTAGGCATTTCAGGGGAGGTCATCATGCCCCCACTCATTTTGAATACATCATCTCATCAAATGAGCTTGTTCAGTTAATGGGTCTGGGAGGCTTTCAGCTGCATAAGTGGTGTTCAAATGATATTCAGTTGCTATCAGACATCCCAAAAGAAAAACTAGGTTTTTCACAGCGTGATCTGGATCATGACAAGCCTGTAGTCAAAACATTAGGACTATTTACAACACACGAGATGATGTATTCAAAATGAGTGGGGGCATGATGACCTCCCCTGAAATGCCTACGAAAAGAGGTGTCCTTAGCTCAATCAGTAAATTTTTTGACCCACTAGGATTCGCTGGCCTTATTATAGTCAGGGCAAAGTTGATACTTCAACAGATTTGGCAATGTAACCTAGAGTGAAATACTGACCATACCTTGTTTAATGCAATAGGCAACGGAGTATCCCTTAATCTAAATCTTAATCGTAAACAGTCACCGACTGAGGAATTGCTCAAATTAGCTGATACCCCTGAATTATCAGTCAACATTGCCAACAAGTTCTTTGCGAATGTGGTAAAAAACCTAGCATCAAGCATAAACCTCCCCGCCAACTCTACTACTTCCCTTCGAAATTGAACATGTTATTCTTAACCTCAAGGATAATTGCGCTGTAGGCTGGGATGGAATCCCTACCTCAGTCATCAAGGGTGCCAGAAATACTTTGATACCAATTTTAAATCATATTTTTAATCTCTGTCTCTCAACTGGTACTTTTCCGTATGTATTCAAGAAGGCCTTAGTTCGTTCCATATACAAAAGTGGTGACAGACATAGTGTAAATAATTACAGACCGATCTCTGTTCTGAGTGTTCTGTCAAAGGTTCTTGAAAAAATTATAAATAGGAGGCTTGTGAATTTCTTAAATGATAAAGATACTTTATCAACTAATCAATACGGATTTAGGAGTGGCAGATCTACCGAGGATGCAGTCATTGACCTCACAACTACGATTGTCAGGAACTTTGATAGAGGGTTTAAAACTGTGGGAATCTTCCTTGATCTCTCCAAAGCGATTGACACTGTCTCGGTCCCCATCCTTCTCGATAAACTACAAAAAATTGGTATAATAGGCAATGTCAACCACTTGTTTAGGAGCTATCTATCCGACCGTAAGCAGATAGTATTCGTTGTCAATTTTTCCAGTGATGAAGAGCTGATAACTTTTGGTGTTCCTCAGGGAAGGGTGCTCGGCCCCACTCTTTTTCTTGTATATATCAATGAACTTTGCAAACTATCTATACCTAACTGTAACATTTTTACTTACGCGGATGATACAGCACTACTCATTAGTGGAGATTATTGGGAAGAAGCACAATCAGCCGCTGAGAATGCCCTCAATGTAGTTCTAAGCTGGCTCTCCTTGAATATTTTAACTCTTTATGTCAACAAAACTAAATTTATCACTTTTTCCCCAGCTGTGCGTTCCCAACCTACTTCTATTTCCCTCTATGTCCATACTTGCCTAACTCGAGATCCCAACATATGCCTTTGTCAGACTCATAGACATTGACATTGGTATCTACATAGACAGTACTCTCTCTTGGTCTACTCATATTGATTCCACAGTGTCAAGAGTGCGCAAATTAATTTTTGTCTTCAAAAATCTGAGAAGCGTCGCTGATTTTAACTGCCTAAAGACTGTCTACTTCTCTCTTGCGCAATCGGTTCTATCCTATTGTATCAGTGCATGGGGCGGGTCAATAAAAACCCAGATGTTAAGAGTGGAGCGTGCACAAAGGGCAGTTTTAAAAGGTATGTCATCTAAGCCGAGGCGTTTCGCTACTAGCCTGCTGTACTCGCTCAGTGGAGTTCTTACTGTTCGACAACTATTTTTCGTAGGGACTGTTTTACGCAGGACCTCTCGTTTGCCTTTTGACTCAAACCTTAGTGCTTAGTGCGGTAAAGCGTCGCTCTGACTTAGTTTGCAAAGTTGTACCACGTAGAACAGCTGTGAAGGGCCGTCACTTCCATTATTTGAGTTCCTCGCTTTACAACAGAGTCAACAAAGTTTTAAATATATATCCTCTCCCATCACACAAATGCAAATCAAAATGTTTTACCTGGCTCCTATCTCTATCTTATGAGGAAACAGAGAATCTGCTGATCTCTCCCAAATAGGTTTGTTTGGCAATCATCCACTCATTCACACACGAGGGTTACTACTGCGATACCCAGACTCTTACGAGACTGGCACTAGCAGTAGAACTCTTATCACTCACTCAAACCTACACCCTCACAAAACAAAAACATACTTACCCATGCACCCACTTATTCACTTACACACACTCAATGGCTGCTCCTGTGATACCCAGTCTCCTTGAGACCGTGGTAGCAGAAAAGCCACACTCACACAAACACACACGCACTAACACACCTATACGTGTCCTGACGTCCTTAAGAGGACTATAGTGGTATGTCACCAACCGAGGACCCTCTGAAAAACTAGGTTAGCGACCTCTTAGGGAATTGTGAGTGCGCCAGAAAGAGAAAGAAAAAAAAAACATGACTGATGAGCCAAGTCTTATAGCTCTATCTCAACATTTTTTCGTTTGAATTTCTGTGAACAACGTGGGGTCTTAATTACACGCGAAAACGTTTATAGCGACATCCTTTCGAGGACTTTTGTGTGAGCCAAGCGAGGACCATATCATTTGACCAGGGATGACCATATGAGGACTCAGATTAACACGTTTTTTCTTGATCCTTGTACAAAGTGAGGACGTTGTGCTAGATTTTACATGAACAAACTGAGGACGTTTTTCCGGGTAGGGCGTGTACAAAACGAGGACCTTGTAATTTTATTTTAGTTTTTCTTCCTACACTGTTCATAAACAATGAACTTTGCGAGGACGTTTCTTTTTTAAATTCCAACGTCCAATTTAAGTTTGTTTGTACTATTAACCCAATAATCAATTAACCAATTTTTTCAAAAACAATTTACCGGTTGAACTAAAAACAAAGGTTATGGAAATATGTTTGTTCCCGTGCCTCACGTATGCGTGTCAGACATGGCCACACACGAAGAAGACACTGGAAAAATAAGAGAATGTCAAAGACTCGAGAGAAGCTACACCTGGTCATAAGCTGAAGGAAAAAAAACAAAAATATCGTAATTAGAAAAAAGATAAAGTTTGCCTTTATCTTTTTTCTGACGCTGTGAAAAAAGATCTTCAGCTAAAGTGGAAATGGGCTGGACATGTACAGCGAGCGACAGACGATAGGTGGTCGAGAACTATAACTAACTGGTACCCCATGGACAAAAAGAGACGGCCTGGAAGACCGCATAAACGTTGGAGCGATGACATCGCTAAAGTGGCAGGCATTACCTGGAGCAGAGCAGCTAGAGATAGAGAGAGATGGGGGCAGATGGTGGAGGCTTTTACCGCTCAAAGTGATATTTGCACTGGTATCCATCAAACCCGAAAAACGGATTAACTAATTATGTACAACATATTAAGATAAGTCAATAAATGGTTATATTTAAATATTAGAGTGTAAGAGTAATTAAAGCTTATATTATATTATATTATATATTAACCCAATACACATAATATACAATACCTCGTATAGGTTACGAGGTAAAATTAAGCTTTATTATATCATCTTAATTATTATTTATAGATGCCCTACCTAAAATGATGTGTTACCTAATACACATCATTTTAGGTAGGGCATCTTTATTATACTTTCAGCCACTTGACGACATAGGCCTTCCCCACAGAATTCCACGATTGATGGTCTTGTGCCGCCCCCATCCACTGAATTCCCGCAAAATTATCAGTGTCAAAGATTCATCGAGTGGGGTCTTTTAGTAAAACTAAACAATAATACAAATAAGTTGGATACAAAATATTTACAATATATTTATTTACCAAAGTTATTCACAAATATGAGGCACTATTTCCTCACTTTCAATATTGTCACAAGAAACCAAAAATCGTTTTTTTTTCTTTATATTTGGCGTAGCACGTCTTGTACATTTACCATTTATTCACAGGGAATAATCAAGGAATAATCATTTTTTTTGTAAATATAAATTTAAAGGGCAGACAAATAAAATTTCATACGAAAAATTATGAAAAAAATAACTAAAAATGTAGTCAATAATTCAAATTGTAAACATAAACTAATTAATTATTACTCATTGCAGATGTCATGTTAAAATTAAATATACTAAGTAGCAATTACCTTAGATTTTATGAAATCTAATCTAATTTAAAATTATTTCATTTTGCCCGATGTTGATCTGCTCGCTTCAGTGAACAGCTACGTTTCGGTGAACTCTTTGGGGCAACCGAGGGTTTTGTCTGTGTGATTATGGATGAGGTTATCAAGACGAACAACTATCGAAAGTACATCATGAAGGATGGGACGGTTGATATCTGTAGAGCATGTCACCTTCCCGGAGAGTCCCTCAGGCATGTGCTTTCGGTACGCATAGTCAGGAGGTTCCTTTCTCTGCAGCCCTAGCCCCCGACCGTTTTGGGCCTCGCTCTGCGGTCGGTGGTTCCCCGTTTAGATTTATATTTTTACTATAATGTTTTTACACAAATTTTTTTTTGTAGATAGTATTCCTTTATATTGAAAAATATTTTTTTACGAGTATTTGTATAAATGAGTGAGATAATATTAATATAGCCTTTTTATTTCCTTAACTAACTATTTACATAAATGTTTATATTACAACTATATAGTAGACTTTTTTTAATATAGCTAAGGCCCCTTTCGGGTATAGGTCTCTTTGTCTTTCTTTGTTATTATGGCCTCACTTCTTTTTTATTATTTTTCAACTTGATATTAAATAGGCTTTTTTCCACTGAGCGCAGTTTGTTTGTATTTTTTGCCTCGCAGTATCGTTAAAAATCGGAGTAGACATAACCAGGACCTTATTTTTACTTCATACACATTTCAAGTTATGTAGAGAGAAGCAAAAGACACTTTAACATAATACCTCTACAACAAGTAAATCCCTTGTCCAAAGAGAGAACGGTTTATTCCAGATGTCCACGTTATCTTGCCCACGTCAACGTGGACAGCGGGAAGTCACTAAATCCCTTCCCGTTGTCCACCTTATCTAAAGCGCTATCTCCATAGGTTTCAACTACACAAAACTTAAATAAGACATACAAAACATACAAATCAATTACTGAATCAAATTCAATAACATTAAATGTAGGCAGATTAGTACGGTAAAAAGTGAAAAAAATACGTTAATTGCAGTATTAAAGTTATTTTCTCTCATAATTATGTTACAAAATTGCACGTATCACAGAATCATCTTGCAAGGAGTAAGTTCTTTAGTCTCATAGTATTACATTATCAGCTGTCAATCTAATTGTAATAATGTAATGTATCAATATTGTAAGCAGTCTAAAGTTCAGACAACACAGGAGCACATTTTATTTTATTTTATTTATTAAGGAAAAACAAACAACTACATTATATGTCTAGGTACAATCAGGATTAATACATAAATTTAATTATGTAAGACTTGTTAATAATGTAGTCCACAACGTTCTCCACATGTTAGTTTTACACATGATTTTAATACTACAGCTGAGATACCGTCTGGCCCGCTATTTTATCCACATCCAGGCTATGTAGCCGCTACATAGAACATACAACTACATACGCTACATACTTTTTGCTGTATGCAAAGGAGATGTTCAGAAGTGGTATAATATTCCGAGAAAATTCTTACAGTTTTAAAGATTATATAAATTTTATATTTTATAAAACCTCCGTTTCCGAGAAAATAATAAAAAAGTTCTTGAAGGGAAAACATAATGAAACAAACATGCCCCGCCACCACACGTGTTTAATAAATAAATAAATAAATAATGTTGGACAGTTAACACAACATTATCTAGCCCCAAGCTAAGCAGAGCTTGTGTTATGGGTACTAGATAACTGATATACAATATATTTCTTTTTTTTTATTATACATAGAAAATACCCAGAACACCCTGAACAAATATCTGTGATCGCACAAATATTTGTTCCGAGGCGGGAATTGAACCCGCACTCTCCTGCGTCGCAGGCCAACCTTCGCCCGCCGCGCCACAGAGGTCGTGAAATTGTGTGTGCCACTGGTCGTAATTGTGTAGTCTATGCAAAACAATAGTAGTAGAGCTTTTTTGTGGTTGTAGTAGTAGAGCTTTTTTGTGAAAGAGTTCGTCCGGGGAAGTACTACCACCATTACTACCTATTTGTACTACATTTTTCTGCCGCAAAGCAGTAGTGCTCGCTCTGCTGTGTTCCGGTTTGAAGGGTAAGGGTGCCGGTGAAATTATAGGCACATGAGACTTTCACCTTTATGTCTCAGGGTGGCGGCGGGCGCAGTGCAATGCCTCATAGGGTGCGTCCTAGGTGGACGTGACCTATGAGGTAATGCACTGTTCATAGGCAGAGGGTACCAACTTAACATCAGGTGGGCCATCTGCTTGATCCGCAATTCCAAGTAGTATTAAAAAATAATAATAATGTGTTTTTACTAAAACGAACTACGGAAAAAGCACGCAAATCCTTTACAAACTCAAACAAAACATAACTATCCTCCATGTGTCACTGTCAGTAATGTTCTATTGCTATTTAATAATGTGTCTTGTAAACTTGTTCAAGAAATGATATGAACTGAACTTAAAATTATTATTTATACCTGATATAAAATGTTATTTATAACATGATTGGAAATATGTAAAATGTAGAGGAGGACATACATCGCCATCTCTTGTGCACGGAAACAAGTTGATAGTGCTATCCCTATCTATTATTCAACACGCAAATATGCCATTTTGTCTTCTTCTGCCTGTGCCCAAAGATATGATGACTAAAATATTGTCCTTGAATGGAATACGTGCTAATACACAATTTACAATCAATTTATTTGTGCCTTGAGCTACCTGAAAAACACAAATGTTAATAAGGAGGCGAAGAATGTAGGTACCTATGCGTATTGCTATAGGCACTATTATCATTATAGGCAGCTCCTATCTATTAGTGAACTCTCCAATAGTGTAGGTAGGTACCTACTCAGAATGTATCCTGAACCTATACAGAACGGATAAACTAATAAATGAAGTAATAACGTGACAACACGGAACGAAGGTAGGAAACTGCTATGAAAAATTGTCTGTGGTTGTCTGTCTGCCGTCTGTCTCGCTAGCTAGAGAGTATCAAAATTCCTTAGTCTGCCTGCCAAAGGGCATCAAGTTCACCTTTTGGGAGTGTTGCAAGTTCTATACTTTATTTTGAAAAATACGACATTTGAATCAAGTTTTAAAAAAAACGGAGGTACATTTATTATTTTCCATTAGCTTAAAAATGTATATTTAAAATAATATGCCCTTTCTCCGTAAATAACTATTATATTGCTAAGAATTTCTAGTTATTTTTATACCGGCCTCCATATATTTTTTGGACATCTCCTTTCCTGCATTGAAACTTCGCAACGAGGACAGCTGGATGGAGTTTCGCCAGAGGTGTTCAGACGCGAGGTTTCCGCAAATTGAGTTGCAAATTTGCTTTATCAACGGCGGCGTGAGCTAGGGTTCCATTTGGTTTCAGCAGTGGGGGAGTGAAGTACGGCTGAAATTAGCTTCAACCGATTTAGCCAGAGTCCACAATGCTTTACTTCCCAGAGGATATGCGGCAAGCTTAGCCCCCAAACGGCCAATCCGATCGAAGCGACCCTTTTGTTTCACCTTCTTGCAGGACTTGGCGGCTATGTTAGGCCTTCTTCTAATCCCATGCATCCGAAGCGTTTCTGTTTCTTGCGTCAACCTAGGCTAGATATGCCACATGTTTTTGCGCTTCTGCACTGGCACACGTGGGACTGAACCATGGGCAAGCATAACCTGAAGGTGAATCATCGGAGAATGGAATAAAGTATTCCATTGTTCTTTTGATCACCTCTGTAATGGCATCAGCACAGACCGTTGGGTCACAAGAAGAAAAGCTGGTTTGGCGCCATTGATAAGAAGCGAAGAAGTGTCACATCTCATTCCAATCTGCCTACACGTAACGCCACACTCACCTACTTCCTTTGTGGAAGGAATCGGGTGGCGAGTATGACGATGCAAACCACAGTGATCTGGGGAGGCAGCACTGATACTGAGTTGCGGTCCGGTGCGTTGCCAGCAGAAGTTCCAAAGTTGACTGTGTGGTTCTCTACGTTTGGAATTCTTGTTGATTAAGCAAAATTGCAAGTTTGCACAGCTCTCTCCGATCATGGTCCGTGATCTGGTATGGGAACAGCCACTTTTGGTGGGCGTTAAAGTCTTCCAAAAGCGCTAGTTGGGCATCAGGGTACCGCTGTTGGGTTACATCCGCCGCATGTAGTTAAATAACCTGGTTGTCACGTGATCTCTAGAGTGTGAACGATATAGACTGGCATAGATGATGTTATCTGTGACTTTATCCACCAAAATCCACAAAGATAATGAATCGGGATCTTCAAGATCATGCAGGCGCACAAAACAAATGTCGTCCCAGGCATAAATACAGATACCAGCTTTTTGTTTCAAATTGTGCTCCAGAGGATAGCCTGGGTATGTCAGGTATGCTGTATCGGGAGGATATTGAATCTCCGTCTCCGTGAGCGTCACTTATTAAAGTATGGCTTGGTGGGCTCTAGATTCGAGCAGTCGTTGGCGGCTGCTCGACTGGGACGATGGTAATCTAGTTAAATCCAACGCGTTACTTCACACAGCACTAAGGTAAAGCTTTACTTCACACAGGGACAGCTGCTCAGTTTGTACAAAGCGCAAGTCCGGTATGGTATGGAGTACTGCGGCCATGTTTGGGATGGCTCGGCCAAACACCAGCTCGCTGCCTTAGACTCGATCTAACGCAGAGCTTTCAGGCTTATAGGAGAGCAACATATGGCGGAGACTAGGATCCAGAGTTTCGAGCACCGCCGTAAAGTAGCATACCTTTCGATTTTCTATTATAGGTTACATTTCGGGAAATGTGGCCACGAGCTACATGATCTGATCCCACCATCTCGTTTTCATCATACGACAAGCAGGCGCCCGGCTTAGTTACATCATTATAGCCGCAATTCGCACTAAGCGTTTCGGTTCCACCTTTGTAATGCGTACAGCTAAGGAACAGATAGAACAAGTTGCCGTCGTCTGTCTTTCCTGAAAACTATAATATGGGTATATTATGGTAAATAGGTGCCTTCTAGACCTTCGTGCTACAACGTAGGCCGCATCGTCACTTACCAACAGGTGAGATCGCGGTCAATCGAGGGTCTATCACAGTTAAACAAAAACAATCACAGTTAAATTCATATTTTTCATGTTCGTTTAGTTTTGAGATTTGAGTGATTTGAGTGGTTTGTGGGAAGACGAAAGTTGAGCGTGGCACTGGACAGCGAGCCAAAAGACATACTGATTGATTGGAGACTGCAGGGACTCCCGAACCCCCAATCATGGCCATCGGGTCTTCTCATACATTATCCAGCCCAAAGTCCTTTATTTGCGAGAATGTTGCATTAAAGACTGTCGGAAAGAAGGGGACATCGCTTGTAATTTTTTAAAATTACATTTTTACGTGAAATAGTATATTATAGGAGGAGGTATACATAGGCATAGGTGGTTTTGATTAACATTTTGTATACAAATGATTCGGTCTATGTTATCATAATATATGATAACGTGGACATCGGGAAAGTTTTTTAATTATTTTATTTTATTCCCGTTGTCAACGTTAACGTGGACAAGCTGAACGTGAACAACGGGAATAAACCGAGAGAACGTGTGTCAGACTTTTTCAATTAGTTGTACTAACCGAGGACCTTATATTTTCTTCATACCTATGTCAAGTTATGTAGGAACTAAGCGTGGACTTTTTTGAACACGGTATACATCACCCTACAGCAGGCTTGTCCGAAGTGAGGACATTAGACTTTTTGGAGTTGATATACAGAACCAGAATAAATAGTTGAACCAAAACTCTGTACTATTATTTATTCTGTGCCAAAACGTTATATTTTCTTCATACACAGTTCAAGTTACGTGAATACAAGCAAGGACATTTTAATATTGCCCTACAACAGACAAATCTATGTTAAGAAATCACGTACGCACATTATAATGTGGGTCTGGATACCCATGTATAATATGTATATGTAATTTACCTTCTACCGGCTCCATAGGCAGAATTTAATTTAATTATTTTAGATTTTTATTTTAAGCTCATTTATTTGTATAGGATGGGCAGCGTTCAGGAAACAACCCCATATTGACGAACTCTGTAGTGCGTCGGGCGAGTAGCTGGCTGAGATGCGAGAGGTTGCGGGTTCGATTCCCGCTGCGGTACAAATGTATGTATGATCTACAAATATTTGCTCCAGGTCTGGGTGTTATGGTGATACTCGTAGTTCCTGATACCTACACACGACACAGGGAATCCTAGTGTGGGATCAGCCTAGGTATTCGGGGTACAGTGAGGTGGTTAAGTGAAGTGTCAACTTGCGAGCGTCGATGCCAAAGGCCGGTCATCATCGGGATAAGAATACCAGAAATTGTAGTAGCATATAAGAATGAAGCCAAAGAGAAATACTTACTTTTAGCTTTCGTTTCTTGACCGTGTTTATTTACTGTGGATCACACAAGCGTAGGAATATAGACGTGAGCTGACTCGGCTTACGCTTTTTTTATCGCGAATGTTAGCGCAGGTGAAAAAAAATGAACTTAAAATTCCTACAATAAAATTCACAGCTTTTGACAAACAGATCAAATCATCCATATAGATAATGCTGTCATCATAGACGTATAATTTTTGCTACGCTGAATAGACAAACGAAGCATGGGAGAGAGAAGTCATTTTTAAATGTACCCCGTGCAAGAATAAATGATACAGCAACAATTGTAATGAATGTGACATGTTTTTGCTTGAGAAGATGCCCATAGCGCCCGGTCTCTTGTGCAGTTTAACTAATTTTGTAATTTTTTTAGTAATCTTACTATTCAATAACAAATATTACTTTGTATGACAATGGTGTCGTGTTCAGTTTGTGACTGTGAAAATACAAGACGTAATGATCCGGGAAAATACACGTTTCACAGGTAAATAAGAGATTATTGGTAGTTCGGTTGTATTGCTTATTTTATCAATTCTGCTTTAGTGAATGACCTAAAAACTAGTTTCATTCGTAGATTAGGACTTTCCCTTATATTTTTTAATAATATTTCGTTGCTGGCACCTATAAATAAACAATATTATAAGTAAAATATAAAAATGTTTGATTACGATAGGGCTTGGCCAAGTGATGACGTCAGAAATATCGATAGTCCTGTTGCAGTCTTTATCTTAGTACCTGCCTATAAATTAAATTTTTGTCCATCCTCGAATGGAGGTTTAATTTTGTTTGGAGTAAATATGTGTGATCTGTTAACATTTTACCGTTTTTTTTAAAATCTAAAATAACCAGGTGGACATTGAGGTGTGTGTTTTTGTATTGAAGCACCACGGGTGTTTTTATTGCAGTTTGTGTAGTAGATATTTTGGAGTAAATATTTACGTTGTAGATTATTACACACGCCTTTTTCCCCGAAAGGGTTTTTTTATAACAAAAAATATTGTTTCTTTCTGCTTGATAAAGTAATAGGTAACAAATTAAATTTAAATATACCCCAAAAATTCCATTCCAGCGGGGCTCGAACCTGCACCCTCGAAAAAAATGGTTATCGGTTATAAGAAGAGTGGGATGGACTCAAAAAGGAACTCCACTAAGTATCTGCAGCAAAGATTTTGAGTTTAAATTCAATAGGGAAATTCTTAGATCCCACCTAAATAAAACCATAATATTTAGGGGTCAATAAATAATGAAGGTTTATTTATTAACTGTTTTATTTCTCCAAACGATCCCTTAAAAATAAGAATAAAAATTAATTTATTCAAAATTGGAATAAGAACCTTATTCTCTTTATGACGTCAAATCTGCCAAACTGTGTTATTCATGAAAGACTTAATCTGCATTAAGATGTATTTATCTACCATACACATCACGGACGGATGATAAATTCTATCGACAATGTAAAAGTGTTGATCGAGGACAACACTATTTATAACTTACACATAGAGTTTCACAAACACGTGCACATATTTTTTTTTGTTTCATCTTCGATCTCTCATTGTGTATCTTGTACATACTAGATCTATGGCTGTCATCGAGACAGCCATTAATTTTTGACACACCTAACATTACCGAAGTCAAATATTATCTTACTGCGCAACGCGTGACTTCACCCCGTGACTCGCTCAGCAAGTTCACCGAGCCCCGAATACCAGGGCAGGACTATGTATGTGACTGTTGGGTGTGTGTTTATGTTTATATCTTCACGTCACAGATACTGCAGAGCCATAACATTAAAGTTTGAATGTTGGAAGTGATAACTCACGTGACTAAAACTTTTTTTTTTCATACTGGATACTTAAAATGATGGAACAAGCAGATGGCCAACCTGATGATAAGGGGTACCCTTTGCCTATGAACAGTGCATTTTTATATAGGTCACGTCCATCTGGGACGCGCCCTATGTGGTCATTGCACTGCGCCCGCGCACAATGGGACATGTAGATGAAAAGTCTCATTTGCCTGTAATCTCACCGGCAACCCTTCAAGCCAAAATACGCGCAACGGGCTTTGGAGAGAGTTATGCACGCAGATTCTGTATCCGTACCGTAAACGATCCGTAGATCGTGGTCATACAAAGGTCTATCAGTGTTAAAAAAAAAAAAAAAAGAGAACCGAGATCCCTGACATAGGTCTCAAAATTAGCAAGTTTAAATTGTAATGGGCAGGTCATATATATAGCTCGCAGAACCAACAACTATAACATAACATAACACCCAACAGTCGCATACATAGTCGTGATCCCAAACTAGGATTCCTAGTGTCGTTCGTATCAGGAACTACGAGTACCATGGTACCTTAGCACTCAGAACAAACATTTGCAGATCATACAAACATTTGTCCCGCAGCGGGAATCGAACCTGCAACCTCTCGCATCTCAGCCGGCTACTCGCCCGACGCGCTAAAGTGGTCGTCAACCACTGGGGAATAATGGTTCTCGAATGGCCAACCTCGAACCGGAATACGCACAGTAGAAAGCCTGTCCCTTTTCAATTGGCCAACGATATTTTAAAAGTCTCATGAAGTCGTTGCATGCAGGCAACTCAGGACTTTCATTGAGGTATTCTTATTTGAATAGCCAATAGTCTGATATTTATACCACCATCCATTTAGAATGCGTATTACGAGTAGGTAGGTACATACATAGACATACATACATAGACACACGCCTTTTTCCCCGAAGGGGTAGGCAGAGCCACAATAGGCCTCTTTTCACAGTGGGTTGCACCATCGTGGAATATAGACGTGACAAGTGGTGAGCTCATCGCCGCCATTGCTTCCCACGACTGACTCAGCTAACGCTTTCTTCCAGTAATAACACATTCTATAATAAGCTACCAGCCAGGACAAATCTTATACCAACGAATCTTATCAACAAGTCCGGGTAATCCCTTAGTCGGCTTTTACGACATCCACGGGAGGAGACGGGGGGGTCTATTCTTAGGCCGGACACACCAGGTAATCTATGTAAATATAGACGAAGCCGAGAGCGGGTCAGCTAGTAATATAATAAAAGAGCGAATGAGGATCTGATGATTGACCTGGACGGTAGATTACGGAACCCTTGAATGCCTACTTTGTGCTTATCAAATTTGTCTAAATGGGGCAAGATAATCGACCTGGAAGGCGGTATTCGATCACCTCTCAAGCCAAGGTAGGAAGCGTGCAATGCGAAGTTTCAGCACGAAGGTATGGGAAACTTATTTCTATAACTTTTTATTTATTTAGTGAAATAGTAATTTGTTTTAAAGTTTTAATTTTAATCTTAAAACCATATATTTTCAGAAACGTATCAATAGAGCCGGAGGCTACCTACATTCAAACTCACAAAGTTTATATACCTACTTTAACCTAGGTAAAATACACAAAGTGTGCGTTAGCCAAACGAGGACAGAAAATTTATATAACACACTTGGAAAATTCACTGTTGTAATATTACTGATCGAAGCGAGGTCGTTAATACACATTGTTCGGAAAAGCTACCATTACGAGGTCTTGTGTGTTAAATTCACACATAAGGCCTCGGAAGGTACAAAGAACATGACAGAGTGTGAAATGGAGTGTATAGAAGGCGATAGTGGCGCCGCCTGGTGGTCACACACTGTCGGGGTGTGAGCATGACTTATCGTGACCAAAACGAGGTTAGGCCAATATTTCCGTTTCAAATATACAATAAGACTCAAAATCGCGCGTAAAATACGATGCAATGGTCCGATCGATACGAGGACCCATGAAAAAGACCTCGCTTTGAAAATGTCCTCGGGTGTGCCTTGTGTATTCAATAGCAAGTCCTCGCTTGGTACTTAAGGTCAACACACACGCAAAAATTCTCACCTACACACATCTACACACACCCACCTCACATTTCTCCCACAACTCTGTTTCATTCTTTTATTTTTAGATTTAATTGTTTGTTCTTCCTTATTATTTTAATCTTATGTACATAGGTTAAGGAGTTGGGCGCTGATGCTGCTACACAGTTTTATTACTTAAGCAGCATCAACGTTTGAATGTGTATCTTGCTCACATTGTAAATTAACTCCGAATAAATAATTTTTACTTTTACTATTGCTTCCCAGCTATTGCAATGATGTCGTCTCTCCAGCGGCGGCAGACAGGCCGGCCGCGTTGTCTCTTTCCGTCGTGGGGCCACCAGTGTAAGACTCTCTCACTCCATCGATTGTCCTTTACTCTCGCAATGTGACCTGCCCATTTCCATTTGAGTCTTGCTGCCATTTTTCCAGCGTCTAATATATTTGTCTTAGATCTGATCTTAGAACTTATGATGTGATCACGCAGTTTAAGGCCCATCATACTTCTTTCTACTGCTCTTTGGAAGGATCTAAGCCTGATTTTATTTTCCGCTGTTAGAGCCCATGTTTGGCATCCATAAAGTAAGGTTGGTAGGATAGTCGAGTCAGCAAGTTGTTTCATTATGCTAGTTTTAAAGCTTCCTTTAAATATTTCCATCAGTGACCAATATTTCTTGATCTTGTTTCTATTTCTTATTTAGTTTTGTCAATAGAATAGAATAGAATAGAATATAATATTTATTTATTAAGACAACAAGAGTCCAACTTATTAGTAACACGACTTAAAACTAGGTTAGTACTTAATAATAAACAATGATTTAGTCCTCTGGACGAGCTTCCAAACCAGAGGACAATCGAAATGATCAGAGAACGCGCTTAGGTTGCTGTTGCTGCTCGCGCGAAGCCTGCTCATCAGTGAGGCCGTCTTTTTGCGCCAGCTGGCATCAAAGGTGTCAGTACGCGCCTCGGCAAACATACCTGAAGCGCTGCAGAAGTGCGGAAGCCGCAACAGAGCCCTAAATTCAATTCAATTCAATTCAATTCATTTATTTCCTTTGGAACACATTCGGTACACTTGGATTAGTCAATAGGTACATAAATTGTTGAGTAGCGGCTGTACATGGGCATTGTCAAAGAAATGATTGTAAATAATAATACGATTTACAACACAAAACACAAGCAACGATACACAAAAAACAATAAAATTTCCTACAATACAAACCAAAACAATAACAAAGAAAAATAAAAAACTTGAATAAACAATTTGAGGCTATCTTTAGGGATGCCGTGTCAAAAATATAATTTCTACCGATAATTCAGTTATATTTTGCGGCTGGTAAGGGCCTTTATATAAAAATTTATATATTATAGATAGATAATCAACTGAACTATTTTCAACCATAAATTTATGCAGGATTGTGTTTCTCAAGTTCAGAGACCGACATTGACCAAGCATCTCGATCATTCAAGTAGTCATCATATGTGTAATAAGCACCTTTAGTCAAACCTGTCTTAATACAATTCTTAAACTTTCTATCGCTAAGCGATAATATTAATTTTGGAATTTTATTGTAAAAGCGGATACTATTTCTAAGAAAACATTTATTACATTTTTGTAGTCTGAATTTGAGAATAACTAATTGATCTTTATTTCTAGTGTTGGATTTGTGAACGTCGCATTTCTTTTCGAAACTTTTAATATTTTTCCGCGTAAACATGATACACTCGTAAATATAGAGAGAGGGCATTGTTATTATTTTAACTTCCCCAAATACATTCCTAAGTGATGTCCTCGAACTTAAATTGTATATTGCACGTACTGCCCTTTTCTGTAAGATAAAGATACTTTTCCTTTTAGCTGCGGTACCCCACAGTAGTATACCGTAAGACATTAAGCTGTGGAAGTATCCGTAGTACACGAGTCTTGCATTGGCCACATTTGTCATTTTTCGAATTTGTCGGACCGCGTGAACTGCGGAACTAAGTTTATCACTCAGGGAGCCTATATGAGGATCCCATTGCAGCTTTGTGTCAACCGTTATACCAAGAAAGATAGTAGACTGGATGGATTCAATCTCCTTGCTATTGATTTTAACATTAGGGTATGAATTGATGACATTCGGTGGTGAGAACATTAAATATTTAGTCTTCGATGGATTGAGCACTAGGTTATTGCTTGCAAACCAATTGTTTAGCATGTCTAAGGTACTGTTGATATTACTAAAGTCTGTCTCTTTTCGAGGTACCTTGAATAATACCGAGGTATCATCTGCAAACATGACTATTTCTGTTCCTGTCTGTTTCATAACAGTGATCATAACAGGTAAATCATTAACATAAACTAAGAACAAAAATGGACCTAATATGGATCCTTGGGGTACTCCAGACTTTATTATAGACCCATTTGATTTAACTCCGTCGATATCTACTTTCATTTCCCGGTTCGCCAGGTATGAAGAAATTAAACCTAAAGATGTATCCGTCACACCGTAATGCTCAAGTTTTTTGATCAAGGTACTGTGGCACACGCAGTCAAATGCCTTAGACAGGTCACAAAATACACCAACGACATTCCGAGCTTCCTCCCAAGCCTCTATTATAAAGGTCATCAATCTAGAGCCTGCATCTATCGTCGATCTGCCTTTAGTGATGCCATTGGTGTACATGTAAGATGTTATGAAGATTAAAGTGAGAAAGTAGTTGATTCAGAAGAATCTTTTCAAAAATTTTACTCAAGCATGGCAATACTGACACAGGTCCATAATTAGATGGGTTTCCTTTGCTTCCCGATTTCAATAATGGCACCACTTTACTATGCTTCATTTGCTCAGGAAAAATGCCACTGTCGACACATATGTTAAATAAGGCAGCCAAATAGGGAGCTAATTGTTTTATGACATGTTTAATTACACTTAGAGAAAATCCCCATAAGTCCTCAGTTTTTTTTATCTTCAAGGTATTGAACGTTTTAACAATCGTGTTTGCCGAAGTATGGCGAAAAGCGAATACAGGAGGCCTAGCATTCGGCGATGCGTATAAGGAACATGTCAACTCTAAAGATGCATTTTTGAAAAATAATTCAAATTCATTTGCCACATCTGAGGGATTAGAGATGGCTTTATCATTTACTTTTAGGATCTTTGGTTTTATAGTAATTTTGCCTTTGCCTGTCTCTGAATTTATAATATTCCAGATAGTTTTAATAGTATTCCCAGAGTTGGTAATTTTATTTCGAATAAATATTGACTTCGCAATATCGCATACTTTTTTAAAAACCAAAGAATATTCTTTTACGTATTTGACAAAAGCATCTTGTCAAAATCATCATATCATTAACAAATGCATTGTTGTATTGGACCCGCAGAGCATTGTAAGCTTTTTGGGTATAGTTGAACCACAGACTCGCTGAGTACAGAGATGACCAGTATGCCTTGAATAAAGTAACTTTCACTGCGTCTGTACATCAAGCGAATCTGCGGGCCAGCATATTCGCCCGGACTGACAATGCTCTGCGTTCCCGTTCCATATCAGCATCGTCCTTAAGATCATTAGTTACCAAGTGACCCAGGTATTTAAACAGGTGCACTCTTTTAAGAGGAATACCTTTAAGTGTCACTGGTGGAATAAAAGTAGGACACTTGGTACCAGCCTTGAAAACCATGAACTCAGTTTTTTTAACATTGTAAATGAGGCCATGTGAAGCCACATACGACTCACACACAGCGAGAAGCTTCCGCAGTGCAATGATCTGATCGAGGGAGCCAGCTGCACCATGTCATCGGCGTAGCTGAGGTTGTTTACGCACACACCGTTAACATAGCAGCCCACAGGCATATTGCTGAGTCACTCGACCAGAGCATTCACATATAGGCAGAAAAGCGAGGGCGAGCTCAACCCACCCTGCCTACACGAGTCCGAAAACTCACCCGCCCACCTCACACGGTTTTCCTGGTTGAGGTACCAAAACTTAAAAAGTGACACTAACTCTGGTGGTAATCCCGTGTCCCTCAGTTCTGCCACAGAATATCATAGGAGACAAGATCAAAAGCCTTGGAGAGGTCCAAAAAACAGGCAGAAACTGGAGTCTGTCTGTCCGTGTAATACCTGACAGTGTGCTTAAGGCTGAGAATAGCAGTCTCTGTTGACAGTCCCGGCCGAAACCCGAACTGAGCATCATGTAACTTAAGATAGTAGTAGTAGTAGAGCTTTTTTGTAAAACAGTTCGTCCGGGAAGTACTACCACCATACCTATTTCTGCCGCAAAGCAGTAGTGCTCGCATTGCTGTGTTCTGGTTTGAAGGGAAATTAGGGTGCCGGTGAAATTACAGGCACATGAGACTTTTCATCTTTATGTCTCAGGGTGGCGGGCGCATTGCAATGCCACATAGGGTGCGTCCTAGGTGAACGTGACCTATGAGGTAATGCACTGTTCATAGGCAGAGGTTACCGCTTAACATCAGGTCGGCCATCTGCTTGTTCTGTCATTCATTAGTATAAATAAAAAAAAAGATGCCTATTCAAACGAGAATTGAGCACACTGTCAAGTACTTTTGCTACAATCGTGGCCAACGAAATGGGTCTGTAATTGGATTTGTCAGACACGTCCCCAGTTTTACTTTTGACAATGGGAACCACCAGTGTTCGCATCAAGTCAGGAGGTAGGTAAGAGTGGCTCAAGC
This sequence comes from Operophtera brumata, assembly GCA_932527175.1. NCBI lineage: Eukaryota > Metazoa > Arthropoda > Insecta > Lepidoptera > Geometridae > Operophtera > Operophtera brumata. The sequence goes on from OW052235.1 coordinate 305,967, forward strand.
ACAAGTTGAACAGCAATGCGAGCACCCGAGGAAGATGTAAGCCAGCATGCTTCAGGTGCTCGACGCTGAGCCCATCATGCCCCGGCGACTTCCCTCTTGTAATTTTTACGATTGCGAATTTTAGGTCTCTCGCGAGAAACAGAACTGACACTTGTGCATCCTGGTTCTCAGCGTCGACTCTTCGGCATGGTGGCCCCAAGGGAGACTGCATGGCAAAGTGGTTTTTAAACACGTTTGCAATGTCCTCCGGGCTGGACGCACCATCGACACTAACAGAAATGCCAGGCCTAACATTTTGCTTATTTGTACACTTCCAGAAATTTTAAAAATCGGCATTTGTGTGGTGTGTGGCCATCAAGTCCATTTTGATTTGTTCTTGATGATTCTGGCACCATTTAAGTTTACCCTGAAGCATATATTAAGCATATATTTTGCTCCAAGTAAACATAGTTTTCCACATATTCCAAAATTTGACTGTTAACATAGAGTGGTATCGGTTGGTCATTTGTCATCGCTTTCGTCTTTTCGCTGTTCATTTTTAGTCCTCATTTCCGACTTTCTTCGTCCAAGCTAAATAACACTTCCTGTAGTTGTGTGTGACTCTAAGATATCAAAACTATATCGTCAGCGAATCTTAAATTTGACAAAAGTTCTCCGTTCACGTTGATACTATATAGTGGTCCCAGTGTAGTTTTGTAAATATATATTCCAATAGAAATATAAATAATTTTGGTGAGATCAATTGGATTATATTAAGACTTTTCGGGAGCACAATCAAACACCGTGGCACTTGAACAGCAAGACAGTTTATAATTTTACAAGACCGTATTATGTATTATGATGGGTCAACTCAATACAGTACAGTATCACCTTGACAAATGCCCATCTCTATGTTAAATTTATCTCCAGGTTTTTATAATTTGGCTTTTGCGACACATTCTGTGTATATGTCAGAGAGAAGTCATTTGATGAATCTGGAGAATAGATCTACTGAGATAGAAAGGCTTGTAAACACCACGTGTACTGCTGTAAGCACTCGTATCCTGTCCTGTCGTGTCGCGCCACCGAACGAATAGATCTACTGAGATAGAAAGGCTTGTAAACACCACGTGTACTGCTGTGAGCACTCGTATCCTGTCCTGTCGTGTCGCGCCACCGAACGAATAGATCTACTGAGATAGAAAGGCTTGTAAACACCACGTGTACTGCTGTGAGCACTCGTATCCTGTCCTGTCGTGTCGCGCCACCGAACGAATAGATCTACTGAGATAGAAAAGCTTGTAAACACCACGTGTACTCCTGTGAGCACTCGTATCCTGTCGTGTCGCGCCACCGAACGAATAGATCTACTGAGATAGAAAGGCTTGTAAACACCACGTGTATTGCTGTGAGCACTCGTATCCTGTCCTGTCGTGTCGCGCCACCGAACGAAAAGATCTACTGAGATAGACAGGCTTGTAAACACCACGTGTAATGCTGTGAGCACTCGTATCCTATCCTGTCATGTCGCGCCACCGAACAAATTGATCTACTGAGATAGAAAGGCTTGTAAACACCACGTGTATTGCTGTGAGCACTCGTATCCTGTCCTGTCGTGTCGCGCCACCGAACGAATAGATCTACTGAGATAAAAAGGCTTGTAAACACCACGTGTACTGCTGTGAGCACTCGTATCCTGTCGTGTCGCGCCACCGAACGAATAGATCTACTGAGATAGAAAGGCTTGTAAACACCACGTGTACTGCTGTGAGCACTCATATCCTGTCCTGTCGTGTCGCGCCACCGAACTGTTATAACCCTGTTTTTTACTTAAAAAATAAAAGTAATCAGCTAAAAACGCTATATCGCATTTCTAGCTGGGAGTAGGGCTTAGTCGCGATCTGCCTTCGAAAGAGGTTAAACACGTCCCAAATTCTTTTCTATTTTCATATCCATTTTCCTATTTCAATTAAAAGATTTAATTTAGAACTTTCGTTTTTTTTTTAAAAAGGGTTTCCCAAAATCCCTCATAACATTTGGTGGCAGCGTAAAGGGGATTTTAAATCAGTGACATTAAAACTTTTAAGTGACAGTGATAAATCCTCGAACTCGCCTCACTTTAGTGAAAATAAAGTTATTGTGCAAAAGACTATCATCACCGTGTCATCATCACCCGCTGGCCCTGAACGCCGCGACTGATCACTCATCACCGTATCGTCATCACCGAGTCCTACCTTACTACATCATCACCGTGTCATCATCATCATCATCACCAAGTCCTACCTTACTACATCATCACCGTGTCATCATCATCATCATCACCGAGTCCTACTTAACTACATCATCACCGTGTCATCATCATCATCATCACCGAGTCCTACCTTACTACATCATCACCGTGTCATCATCAACCGCTGGTCCTGAACGCCGCGACTGATCACTCATCACCGTACTGTCATCACCGAGAGCTACCTTACTACATCATCACCGTGTCGTCATCATCATCATCAACGGGTCCTGCTAGACCACATCTCCGCTGAAGCCTTTCTACCACATTGACTATGTTCCTACTAATTCTGTAAGTTACTCTTACTTTTAAAACTCAAGTGAATAATTTAAAGTTCTATCGCCTTATCAGTGCAAGCAATTAATTTCTACGAACTCAAGTTACCAAGTGAACATTATCGTAGTCTAAACAACCGAGTTCCATGAATTATGACCAGTGAATCGTCTAAAGAGATGTCCAGAAACCCAGAGATGGACCTCAATATTTTATTTAAATGCATCAACACTTACGACGGAAGTAGGGAATCACTGAATTCTTTTATTACAAATGGAAATAATGTACACGAACTGGCTACGGATGCGCAGAGGCCCATCCTATTTAAATACATATTGAGTCAACTGCGTGGTAAAGCGGAGCTTGCCTGCTCCATAAAGGACTTCCATAATTGGGAGCAGCTGAAAGATTTCCTAAAAACTCAATTCTGTGAGAGGAAACACTATTCACATCTATTAATGGAGTTACAGGAGAGCAGGCAAGGTCCGCAGGAAACCATTTCACAATATGCCCTTAAAATAGAAACATGCCTGTCCCAACTTCTCACAGAAATCTCTCTACAAAATACCAAGCTAAAGGAATTACCGGGCCGCACTGCGGCAATGGAGGATTTAGCCCTCCACCATTTCACCATGGGAATTCTTCCTAGAATTTCCACGATTGTTAGATCCAGAGCTCCTAGAAACTTGAACGAAGCCATCAATTTGGCTATCTCCGAGGAGAGGATCCAGCAATCAATTTATAAGAAACCAGAAGGTAAGTTCTCAAAACCCAACAGTAACTTTAATAACAAACCGAAAACGTTCAATCGCGAATCCCAGAACCGGAATCAGAATGCCGGTACCAGCCAATATCGTAGCGATGAAGTCTGCCGGTACTGCAAAAATCCGGGTCATTCGATCGAAAATTGTAGGAAACGCGAATTCAACAACAATAGGTCGAAGCTTGAACGTCCTTCTACATCTGGCTATAAGCCACAACAACGAATCAACTTCGCTGAGGGAACTGAAAACGAGGAAGACGCCGACGACACCGAACACCAAAAAAACGATTAGGTGGCGCGTATTGGTGTCATACGTCGTCCTGCCATTTCTCTACTAAATCCGACACCATATCCAATGTTTCGAAAAAGTCGAAACCCACTGTATCCACTGAATCCGATGTTTCGAAAAAGCCGAAACCCACTGCATCCACTGTATCCACTGTATCCAATGTTTCGAAAAAGCCGAAACCCACTGCATCCACTGTATCCACTGTGTCCAATGTTTCGAAAAGGCCGAAACCCACTGCATCCACTGTATCCACTGTATCCAATGTTTCGAAAAAGCCGAAACCCACTACATCCACTGTATCAACTGTATCCAATGTTTCGAAACAGCCGAAACCCACTGTATCCACTGAATCCAATGTTTCGAAAAAGCCGAAACCCACTGCATCCACTGTATCCACTGTATCCACTGCTCTTACTAAACCAAAACCTACTAAATCTTATGCTACCGCTGTATCCACTGTATCTACCAAATCCACTGTACACCCTGTTTCCTCTGTTTCTACAAAGTCAAGCTGTAAATCGCACTCATGTGATGAAAACAATCATTGCCAAATCCAGCCTGTTAGCGGCATGAAATCCTGCAAAGGGAAACGAAATATCTAAAACTTACAATATCCTTACAAATCCATCGAAAAAGTATTTACCTTTCATAGAAGTCCGAACATCCGTGTCTTCCAAACCATTGAAATTTCTCGTAGACAGCGGAGCCTCTATTAGCTTAATTAAAGCAAATGCTATTGAGAAAATGCCTGAAACGCTAAATTTACACATAATAAGTTTCAATGGGCTTGGAACAGCCAATGATGTGTGTGACTTGTGATGCTTCTAATTATGCCATAGGCGCAGTTCTTTCTCAAGGACTAAAAGGTCAAGAGAGACCAATAGCTTACGCATCACGAACACTCAATAAAAGTGAGTCCAACTACAACACAACGGAGAAAGAACTCCTCGCTGTCCTCTTTGGTTGTAGGACCTTCCGTCCATATTTGTACGGACGCCAATTCTATACCTTCACTGATCATCGACCGCTTACATGGCTTATGAATCATAAAGATCCAGGCGGCAAATTGCAAAGATGGCGTCTCAAACTTTCCAAATATGACTTTGTTATGGGTTTCCAAAAAGGGAAACTTAACACCGCTGCCGATGCGCTTTCCCGATACCCTGTTAATCCTATACAAGACGGAGAAGATCCTCTTGCTCTTGACGATATTAACCCTTTTCCTCTGTCTGATATAAGCCTTTTTCCTGATCTCGATATCGACTTCAGTCCTCTAAATTTGCCGGAATTAGATGCAATACCGTTAGAGCAGCAAATTCCAAACCCTCCGACTCCTGAAAATAATGTTGAGATTAATCCAAATGACTTACCTTCAACTTCTCGACTCGATCTTCAAGACGATCCTTTGAATCCTACCACATCCAATGAAGGCAACCTGCCTAACACCTTACCAAGTCCTGAACTCAACTTACCCTCAACTTCTCGACTCGATCTTCAAGACGATCCTCTGAATCCTACTACATCCAATGAAGACAACCTGCCTAACACCTTACCAAATCCTGAACTCAACGAAAGTTCATATTCCGACTTCCTGAAGTCTATGACGAAAAAAGACTATACTTATAACCATCGACGTAAATAAAATGAATGGACGGGCCTTAGGGAACGATAGTTTTGAAGCTTCTAAACAGACCTAGCTAGTATACTTCGCTTCAGTCAGTCTTTGTCACGGCAACGAGTGACAGCTATGCTGAAAAATACCAAAATTAGATACCTTGGTAATACAATGCCTTCCTGTGCTTTTCTGCAAGTGCAAACAACACAAGAAATACAAATAAAGCTTCAGGCATCGCATTTCATTCGTAAGTAAAGGTTTTGTAATATAATTTTCATCAATTGATAAAAAACTTATAAATCGTCGTGTGGTAGGAAAACTACATAAGTAACACATTTTGCGAAATCGACTTTATTGCATGGTTATGATGGCCCATACATGTCGATGGACACGTCTTGCACTAGAGGACGAGCGACAAGGAGGACTACGCCCCAGGACATTATCTCAATGTTCCCCACTCTGAATGAAAGTTAACAGACACAAGTTTATACTCGTAGATAGTTTTAATTTTAGTCGACATACCTTTTTCTTTTTGATACTTAGAATTATTGTGTTCCACAGTTTTTTTTTCATTTTGTTGATTTTATAAGCATTAGTCGTATGATAAGTTTGTTATGTCACTTACTTTGAATTTATAAGTCTGCTAAAATAATGTAGGTGTTTCAGTAGTTTTCTAATATTCAGTCTTGATAAAAAGAAATGATTATAAGTTGGTTTTATTTTAAAATGTATTTTAATATTATATAAATCTATACCCATGGATAGGATTGTCATATTCAAATAAGTAAATAATAGATCATTTCAATTATTCAAAACTTTGGCGAGGGAAAAATACATAGTCGTTTTTTTATTTTTTTCTCTTAATCAAAAGAACTAAAATGTATTATCATTAAATTCGAAAATAGATACAGTACCAATCTATAACATATCAAAACACGGACTGAAAAATTAGTTACGATAAAAAAGCTATTGCCATTTTTGACGCAATAAAACAGTAAATCGCGTTTTTCTCGCGATGTTGGTTTTGTTGTTGTTATTACTTATTTAGTTTTCCAACTACAGCGTCGAAATATTTGACAAGACTTCACGCATGACGGATGGTCCGGTACAGACTGCAAAAAAATCTGATGCCTAAGGGGTATCGAATTGATTTAGAATTGTAATTTGCATTATTTACGTCAAAACATTGCTAAGCACGTCGCTTTAGGTAATTGCATATAATATGTAATGGCATGTTAATTAACCTTATAGCTTTCCAAAAAAAATCTAAGGTAAACAAAAATGGATAGAAGTCATAAGACGAGCAAGAACCGACGACTTTTGGAAGTGGAATACATTTTCCCGTATTTGCTCTGATCATTTTCTACACTATGAATTCTATACGCCAAAAAACGGTTAGTAGTAGTAGAGCTTTTTTGTAAAAGAGTTGGTCCGGGGAAGTACTACCACCATACCTGTTTCTGCCGCAAAGCAGTAGTGCTCGCATTGCTGTGTTCCGGTTTGAAGGGTAAGGGTGCCGATGAAATTATGGCCACATGGGACTTTTCATCTTTATGTTTCAGGGTGGCGGGCGCAGTGGAATGTCACATAGGGCGCGTCCTAGGTGGACGTGACCTGAGGTAATGCACTGTTTATAGGCAGAGGGTACATCAGGTGGGCCATCTTCTTGATCTGTCATTCCAAGTAGTATAAAAAACTCATTGTGCAAAATTCTTAAAACTGCACTCTGCAGTTTCTTAAATACTGGAATTTTTATACATTTATGTTTCCGTACGATTTTTATGATATTTTCTTAGTTTATTGAGTGATGAAAAATATATTTTTCACAAATTGATTGAGCTGAAGACCTTAGGTGGACTTGCTTTTCTATTGATTTATATTGTGTATGTTTGAGAGCTGAAAAATAGATACGTAACTACATAAAACAGAAGGGAACCATGTATTTTTGTAAAAGTTTCATTCAATAATTGCATTTTTTTCGGCGTTTTTTTGTACTATAAACCTACTGAAATAACTTTAGTAAACACATTGCATCTGTTAAAGTATTAAGTATTAAAAAAATACAGTTTTTAAGAAGTTCAATAATTTAATTTCACCTAGTTTATTTACAAGACCGCCAGGAGTGGCGCTATAGAGAAGAGGCCTTTACTCAGCAGTGGCTGGATAGATAGATAGATAGATAGATAGTTTATTTGTTGATCGTACCCTAAATCCGAATTGTCTTATTTTTCACGGACGTTTTGTATGGATAAGGCCAGTCCATTTATTTTACTTTGGTCGAAGCTTATAACACTATAATTCAAGAATATACTAACCCTTTACTATCCTCTGATTCCAAAACTATCATTATCCCAACGTCTATCGATCTCGATGAAGCCAATCCTTATGTCGAAGAAGTCCTTTCTAATCTCGATAACGCCGCTGAATTTATTAATAAAGAACGCACTCTGTATTCCCCTCTGAATCTAAAAACAAAAGTTAAATCTTACTATTTCCTTTTTACCAAAGTCTACCGTTTCGATACTGTACAATATCCAGATATATTTCAGTCCTTGAAAGCCCTTAGAAATGAACTACTCGTTGATAACGAACACAATAAAGAGATTGCTATTTCAGATTTTAACGATCCTTTTGTTTAACTATCCTATACTAGAATCTACAATATCCTTGCTTTTCTTTTCCATGATACCAACATTATCATCAAAATTTGCAGAAACTCAATGATATTTCCTACTCCAAGTGAAATTCCTAGAATTCTAAAAGAAAACCATGATTTACCCATTGCAGGTCACGTTGGTGCATCCCGAATGTATAGTTGTTTAAAAGAGAGATATTATTGGAGAAAAATGAGATCAGACATTGAAGATTATGTAAAAAAATGCCCTCAATGTCAAACAAACAAAGCTCTACGTCAAACTAACCGAGCTCCCATGCAAATAACATCTACGTCAACTGCACCCTTCGAGCGAATTAGCTTAGACATCGTTGGCCCTCTCCCCGAAGCTGGTCTGATCAATCTCAAATATATACTAACCATTCAAGATGATTTGACCAAGTTTTCCTTTGCTTATCCCATTGCCAACGCGACAGCCGAAGAGTCTTGCGAATGTCTCGTTCATTTCATATCTTTATTCGGTATACCTAAGATGATACTTACCGACCAAGGTACTAACTTCACCGCAGACTTGTTCAAGAAAACATGCTAATTTTTAAAAATTAAACAATTATGGTCTTCCCCTTACCATCCTCAGACGCAAGGTGCTTTAGAAAGAAGCCATTCAACTCTTAAAGAATACCTAAAATCCTACACTAACGAAAATCAAACAAACTGGCACAAGTATATCTATACTGCTATCCTAGCCTATAATACTAATGTTCATACTACTACTAAATTCACTCCCTATGAATTACTTTTTGGTCATAAACCTTATCTCCCAGATTCTATCTTTGAACTTAATCCTACGGGTACCTATCACGAATATATAAAGATGCTGAATCATCGTCTGAAATTTTCTCGCGAAAAGGCCCTCGAAAACATTGCAAAATCAAAAGAAACCTCCAAAACACATTATGATCAGAGATCCCGACCTGTTACGTATAAAGTCGGTGACATGGTTTACCTTAAAAACCATTTAAGATTGCGAAAGGCATTGTCACTTGTATGGAAAGGACCATACAAGGTTGTCAAAATTCACGGTAATCATACCTTATCCCTTTTGATTAACCGTCGCCATGTCAAACATCACTTCGATGAGGTGAAACTAGCAACGTAGAAGTTAAGTAGATATTGACACGTAGTGTATAAATTATCTAGATTATTAAGCAACTTTATATTTTACTTCCTTACAGCCTGGCAGGATTCTGTCATGGTCTTTCGCGAACTCAAGACTTCACCGCTATCGATCCGATTACGAAAAGCCCTGGCATCTATTTCAACCCTTCTGGATCTATAAAGCTAATTAATGATCACCTACACATTATTATACCTGTAGAAATAGAATACATTAAACCGCACATTGATAATATTAAAAGCGTGTTGCATTCAGCTCAGTATATCTGCGCCAAAAGTGACGCAATCGATGACTTAGAGTGTCAAAATTCCTTTCAACCTCTTGTTTCAACTTATGATGATATTTCAAGAGACTACTATGCTATTTCTCATATATTAAACAGTAAGTCGAAAATATCTCCTTGGATCTCTGGGATTGGTACAATCTTTAAACAAATTTTCGGAACCATGGATGAAGATGATGCCATTAAATATGGAAATGCCATTCAATCACTGAAAGAAAACAATCGAAAATTATTAGATTTGGTTCAAGAAAATATTTTAATTTCAAGATCTGCAATTTTAAGCCTTAACGAATCATTAATAGAAATTAACAAAAATGAAATCCGATTAAATTCGATGATTGAGAACTTATCTTCCTATGCAAATAATATGACCATAGTTATGAATTCATTATTGTTTAAATCAACCATTCACGATATGTTCAGTGTACTTCAGTCTTGTATGTTGAGTATTTCATATAAATTAGAAGATCTTGTAAACTCAATTTTATTTGCCAAAACTAATACCATGCATCCATCCATCATAACACCGAAAGACTTGTATATCGACTTAGTTAATAATGTAAAACATTTACCTAAGTATGTGGAATTCCCTGTAAGCTTAGAATTAGACAATGTTCACACATTGATTAGCGTTACGGAAATAGTTTCGTATATGTTAGATAATAAGTTAGTTTTTACTCTTAAGATTCCTTTAGTATCGATAAGCAAATTCAACCTGTACAAAAATATTCCAATACCGGTTCCTCACAATGTAACTACTTATAAATCGTATGCGTTGATACTTCCTACAACATCATATGTGGCTCTGAATCAAGATAAATCTAAATACACACATCAACACGGTCTAGGGATATTTTTAAAAAAGCGAATTACTATCAATGTGTTAATTATTTATATGACATGTATACATTTAAAAGATACGTTATATTAATATTCTACCATTTTTTAATAATGGTTAAGCTTCGATTAAAATTTCAGGATTTTATGGAAAAAAATGAAGCATAGACGGAAACCGTATATGAATTAACTTTTAATTTATGAGTAAAAACTGAAAAAATAGAAAAAACATTTAATTTGCGTTTATAAACTTGAAGTTAGTAGTCTGAGAAAGCGCCCATGATGTTCATAACACATTGGCAACGATTCGGCATGCTCAGAACAAGGTTGTCAATGTCTTGCTGCGGAATATTCTCCCATGTCCTTCTGAGGTGCGCAAAAAGTTGATCTTCTGTAGTCAGATTTTCAGGAACTTCCTTCAGAGCTCTTCTTTGCAGCATATCCCACGCATGCTCAATGGGATTTAGATCTGGCGATTGAGCAGGCCAGTCTAAGGCCCTAACATTGTGTGTATGTAACCAAGCTACTACCGTTCTCGCCGTGTGTGCCCGGGCATTGTCGTGCATGAGCAGGAAATCTTGCCCCATTTGTGTTCTGTGGGGCAAGATTACGGGCCCCAGCACCTGTTGGACGTATCGTTCTGCCGTCATATTGCCCCGCACCCAAACGAGATCCGTCCGTCCTCCAAGACGAATTCCTGCCCAAACCATAATTGTTCCTCCTTGGTATGGGTGAACTTCCTGAGGGTTCTGAAGACGGCTCCATCGTCCAGGAACTCGCCAAACACGCGTCCTTCGTGAATCTGGATGGAAGCCGAACCTGGATTCATCCGTGAACAGCACATTGGACCATTGCTCACGGCCCCAGTCCACGTGGTTCCGAACCCATTCTAATCGTCGTCCACGATTGCCTCTCCGTAAAGGTGGGACCCGGAGTGGTCTACGAGTGCGTAGATTGCTTTCATGCAGTCGCCTTTTTACAGTTTGGCCACTCACAAGCACTTGGTGTTCCACTCGCAGCCTTTGGACCAATTGAGTCGCCGTTGCATTTGGTTGAGCTCGCGCAGTAATTTGCAAAAATCGCTCTTAACTGGGGGTAGTGATGCGACTTGGGCCCCGGTGCCTCTCCGCTACTTCACCTGTGGCACGATAGCTTGTCCACAATCTTGTAATTACATTTTGGTGGGTCCCTATGGCCTCAGCAACATTACGCTGAACAGACCCAGCTTCCAGCATTCCCACAGCTCGTAACATCTCCGCCCTCGTCAAATGTTGGCGTTGCATGGCTACAATACCTCAATTTTAACTTTATCTTTCGTTTAAAAATGAAAAAAAACTGTAACTAAACGTAATTCGTATTATTTTCTAAATTTCGCACAAATGAAAATTCCCTCTCCTACTCATCAAGACATTTTTATGCCACAGAAACAAAATAATTTTCAAAAATTTGAATTTGTAATTAGTCTGAGATAAATTATAAACAAATCGGTGTATAAAAGATTCCAATGCGGCCAGTACTTTTCGAGTTATTTAATTGAGTATGAAATATCCCTAGACCGTGTTGATGAGTGTATATAATGTTACCATTTTTCCTGCGGGGGTATAGGGTGAATTTTGAGTAAATAAATTATTCTGAATGCTTTGTAATTTTTTAATGTTTATAACCCTAAACTCCAACTAGGTACTTAGAATTAATTTAATTATGCCAGCTAATTACAGTCAGAGAGAAAAGTGGGTTTTCCTGAGATGAATTGCAATTGTTGTTCCTAGAAAAATCTTTACCGTCACAAGGTATTAAAATTATAACTAGAAGTATTGGGCGCCACCAATAGAAAGGAATTTCTATTGGAAAAGTAAAAGTTTTGCACGATCAACGGATAGGACAAATGTTACCAATGCCTCTGGTTCCCGTGGAATCACCTTCACCACCATAGATATTGACCGATAACCGAATGGGCTACCGTGCAGGTTTATGCTGCTTCGCTGCTGTGGTGTGACCATGTACAGCAGTTATCCGGTCAGTATGCTGACTCGGAAAGGGTAATAAGTTGTTTTGCTTCCACCAGGCAACTTCTTCCAGTAAAATAAAAAACCCTGCAATGAGCAGAAGAACTCAGTTAGCACCTGCTATCATTTGAAACTATAAAGGCATATTGAAGACACAAAGGAATTTAAGGACCATGTGTTAATTAAGTACTACTGTAAACAATAGGAAAACCCACCTGAACGGGCAACGTCCAGGGTTTGTGTAGAAAAACCAGCAGTGAAATATGCTTCTTATTATTCCTCCAGACATCAAAATACGGCCCGCCTGCGTGGGGAATACGTGGCGTCACCTTATAAGAATGTATCGCCTGTAACAACCATTTATTGATAAATACTAATGAAACAGTAATAACCAGGTTCCTAGCGAGGGTTTAAAGACTCACCAGGGCTAGAAGAGAGTTCCTCCTGTTAAAACAATGAAAGTGCGTCGTGCCAAGACAACCATAGGAAAAAATGGCCGAGTTCCCCTAGCCTTTTCACAACAGCGATTCCAGTCTCCAACTAACGCAAAAGTGGCTAGGTCTGGCGAGACTTCTGTCCCGTCGAGGCTTGCACTACCAATCACAAAAACATATCACCGTCACAAAACACTCTCGAACCTAACAATAACATTTACATCTTTATCATAGTTCTTTATCAAAACAAAAATACATCCCAAAAACAGGTCATTGTCCTCTTTTTACAGACTCAAAAATTCGGCACCCGGCCAGAATGTCAAACTGACAACTTTACAAGCACAGAGCGGAAACCCTATTTTTTAACCATCTACCACAGAGTATCTACAAGACCAAAGGGAGAAAACATCACCTTAGTACTCTGGGTCTACCCCTTTGATTTCTCCACGTAACAGTGACCCCTCAACTCGGAAGAATTTTGCTACCCTAGGAGCGAAATTCCGGCTGGTCCTCCAGCCTTATTGCAACTCTAGTAACTGCAACAAAACAGAACTCCCACAAAACTTGTAGCTCCTCTGTGACAAGTATCACACTCAAACCAACAAAACTTAATGGAACTTCCCGAAAACTCAAATACAAGACATTCGAGGAAAAAAAGTGAAAACAGCGACAAATTCAAACTTCTAATAATCTACAAGTAAATATAACTACCTTTACAACCTACTTTAATTTCGACGAATTCAATCGCCCAAACACAAAGTCGGACGACCTCACGGCCCGACAACAACCCAACAAACTCCAGCGTTGTGTGGCTCCAAGCCAGGCGACGCAAAACACAGAACATCCAAACGATGACAAAACAAAAAAAAATAAAAAAACGACCCCACTCCTAACCCAGCCAGGGCCAACAATACCACCTAACCAAATACTTACTTACTCCGCAAGGGGACAACAAACACACTACCTACAGCAGAAAGATAATTGGATTCACCAGTAAGAACGGCGACGGCGGCTTACTGCGGGTACAATGACGACTTACGGCGACTGCAACAAACGATAACTGACGGCACCTTACAACAACTACGACGGCGACTTACTGCGGGTAAAACGACGACTTATAGCGACTGCGACTAACGATAATTTACGGCAACTTACAACAACTGTGACGGCGACTTACTGCGGGTAAAACGACGATTTATAGCGACTGCGACTAACGATAATTTACGGCGACTTACAACAACTACGACGGCGACTTACTGCGGGTAAAACGACGACTTATAGCGACTGCGACTAACGATGATTTACGGCGACTTACAACAACTGCGACTACTTAAATAGAAGTAAGGACAAGATTATAGATAAATACTAATATATGTATATATATATATAATATTCATTTCTGTAAGCAATCGAACCCCTAAATGTAACCAACTGCCAGGACGGATACTAAACAACCACAAAATATTCCCTACTGTCCGAGCTTTCTTTCACATTTCTAATCAACCACTATCCGACTTAAGATACTGGATGTGCCACGAGCCTAAATTTTTACCAGTGCTACAACTTTGTAATTCATAGACCAAGGACGAACGTTTACTTATAACAAGACATTTTTCATATTTAGGAGCAAGCTTCGCCATAAAGAACTTGCTAGCATCGCTCTGGGGAAAAGTTTTCTTCCAAACTACGTCACCGACTTTGAACTCACACATCTGGCGTCCCTTGTCATAATAAACTTCACTTCTAAGATGGGCCTTAGCGATCGCGTCTTCCACATTACCAAAAATGTCACTCAATACGCCAAGCTTAGACATGTACTCTTCGCGCGAAGCACATGCAAGATCTAAAGGAGACGAGCTAGAGGGTCCGTAAAACTTACCACTAGGGACAGCTTCGCGACCATGTACAACAGAAAAGGGAGTAAATCGAGTCGACTCATTCACAGCGGTGTTCAAGGCAAACTGAACTTTAGACAAGGTAGTATCCCACGAACGATGATCTTTTTTTACAAGAATGGAAATCGCAACAACGATGGTCTTGTTGTACCTTTCCACTGTGTTAACTTGTGGACAATAACGAGGAGTGAAGTGAATTTGGGGAATGTTGTATCTCTGGAACAAGGCCTGAAGCTCACTTCCAGTGAATTGCGTCCCATTATCCGCAATCACTGTGCGCGGAATGCCATGTGCCAGGAACACACCACTCTCCAAGTGTTGCGCAATAGACTTGCCTACTGCTCTTCTGAGAGGAAACAAAAGACAGTATTTGGAAAAGCAACAAACAACCACCAGCAAAAAGGTAAATCCCGCCCTCGAACGGGGTAGAGGTCCAACCAGATCCATACTTATCGTCTCAAAAGGGCGTGAGCAAACTTTAGGGTCACCCATGAGGCCTTTGGGTGGCTCCTGCAAATGCTTGTATGCCGCACAAATCTCACAAGAATTTACAAATTTGACCACGTCTTGATACATACCACACCAATAATAGCGTAACGCTACTTTCTTAAAAGTTTTGAAGATACCAAAATGAGGCGAAGTGTCTTGACAATGACAGAACTCAAGAACTTCGGCACGTTTATAAGAGGGAACGACTTCTTTCCAGTCAAATTCACTCGAAAAACCAAACTTGTTCTTTGAATACCTACATAATTTACCATCGATGAGAGAATAATTCGGACAAGACCTTGGGAATCTCGTACATCTATCCAACAGCTTATCGAACCAAGGGTCAGTTAAAGAAGGGTCTATAACCACCACGGGGACTGCTCGCGAAAGCGCGTCAGGAACCACGTTATCCCTACCCTTTCGGTGTTCTATGACAAAATCGTAGGGAGACAACCGACAACCCCATCTTGCGAGTCTACCAGTGGGATTTGACAAATTAAAAAACCACTTGAGACTTGAATGGTCTGTAATAATTTTAAACTGAGGTCCTCCCTCCACATACGGTCGAAAATGTTCCACGGAAAACACTACCGCTAACGCCTCTCTCTCTGTTGCAGAATAGTTCCTTTCGGCCCTAACTAGCGACCGACTCGCGAAAGCTATGGGATGCTCTAAACCATCTTCGAGAACCTGAGTTAAAGTACCAGCTACACCATAACCCGAGGCATCACAATGTACGGAGAAGGGTCTAGAAAAATCCGGGCACGCTAAAATAGGGGCGGACACAAGGGCCGATTTTAGGTTATTGAACGAATGTTCTGCTTCTTCGGACCAAAAGAAAGGAGGGGCTGACTTACGGGTGGAAGTAAGAGCATTTAAAGGGGCCGCAAGAGAACTAAAATCTTTGATAAACCGACGGTAGTAAGAAGCGGTTCCTAAGAACATTTTCACTTATTTTCTGTTAGAGGGAGTAGGAAAATCCACAATTGCTTGTACCTTAGAAGGATCTGTACGTAGCCCTCTCTCATCGACTACATATCCGAGATATTTCAACTCCCTACGAAGAAATTGACACTTCGGAAAGTTTATCGTCAAGTTAGCAGAACACAGGCGTTCTTTTACACGGGACAACAAGGAAATATGTTCATCAAAGTCTTGACTAACAATGATTATATCGTCTAAATATACGAAAACCCTATCGTTGAAATCGGGGCCAAAAAGCTTGTCCATCAAGCGCTGCTGTGTAGCGGGAGATGAGGACAAACCAAAACACATCCTAGTATAATGAAAAAACCCGCGTCCTGGAACAGTAAACGCAGTCTTCTCACGCGAAGAAACCTCCAATGGAATTTGCCAAAAGGCGCTCTTGAGATCTACGGAGCTAAGGAACCTAGCATCCCTAAGTTGATCGAGTATCCTTGAGATATAAGGCAGCGGATAAGCGTCACGCTTGCTTACTGCGTTCAGCTTGCGACTGTCAATGCAAAAACGTAACTCGCCATTTGACTTGGGCGTGAAGAGAGTAGGGTTATTCCAAGCACTATTACTCGGTTCAACGACACCTTGGGACAGCATCTCATCGATTTGTCGATTAAGTTCCTTCAAACGCTCCGGTGACATGGGGTAGTATCTCTGTTTGATCGGAGGCGAGTCTCCAGTATCAATATAATGAGTGAGAAGAGAGGTACAACCTAAGCCTTTCTTCTCAAACGAAATCGCCTCAAACTGATCGACCATATCAGCAGCAACACGCTGCTGTTCGGCAGAGAGCTGATCAAAAGGTTGTAAAAACCTAATTTCCGCAACATCACGTGGCTCCTCAACATTCAAGAAACAATTTGGGTTATTAAAGATATTTGGAGCTATATTGAAAGCGCTCCAAAAATCAACCCCTAAAACTAAAGGCAAAGAAACCGCCGGTACAACATATAGTTTAAGAACGCGAACCATGTCGCCAAACTTAACAGGCAACATAAAATAACCTTGAATGGGAGAACGAGAGCCATTGGCGGTGGAGATGTGAGTAATGTCTGTTCAAGAGGTTCAAGCAGCGCCATCTAGCGGAATGGGATGACACATTCCCCACCGTCGCGAGCTTCGCGCGATACGGGGGCTTGCACCTAACTTCAATCGACACAATTTCGTTCAGAGCATTACTTGCCATTTTTCATGTTAATAAAAATTATTTAAAAATATACGTTTACGTTATACAATAATTGATGGCAGCCTATCCTAACCCAATAGGACAATAGGACACACGTAGGCTCAAACATTGGTCCTCCGAACCGAAAAAGAAGATCGAGCGGCCACGTATACGTCGATCTCAAGTCCTGGAATCGTGGGAAGAGGATCTGGAGCAGCGGCGAGCACCACGGTTTGGTCATCTCACCCATCCTAACCTCTCCAATTCCAACAATTTGCGTTAATTGTGCCGTTTCGTATTTCAGTTGTGCGGTACCTACCTTGTACCACGCTACGCCCGAACCGGTATTGAAAAGGAAACTGTAAGTACTTTTGCCTCTTTAAACTTCCAAAATGAGTGACGATGAGGTGGAACGCCTGAGCGCGGGTTTGGCAATCGGTAAAAACGTCGTAGCTGAAAGACCCAAATCTCCCCGGTTGCAAGCAATTATAGCAGCAAATAACCGCCTCGCTGAGCTCAAAAAGCAACGAGCCGCTATAAAGGGCAGATTAACTTTATTCCAGAAATATATCATTAAACTCGAAACTGGAAAAGTAAAACTTGATTCTAACCTAAAACTAGAAATTGATTTGCGAATTCAGTCATATTCCGTTGTATTCAAAAACTTCAATGACATTCAAGGTGAAATTGAACAACTTATTGTAGAATCTGACCTTCCGTCTCAGTTAGAATACAGAGAATCATTCGAAGAACAGTATTTTTCTCTGATGGCTGCGGCGAAGTGTATAATAAACGATAATGAACAAGAACAAACATATTCTCATGGTTCAGGAGATAGGCCTGTCTCGATTAAATTGCCACAAATCACATTACCTGCCTTTGACGGTTCTTATGATCAATGGCTAGAATTTAGGAACTCTTATCTCACTATGATTCATAATCGGTCAGATCTAAACGCCATACAAAAGTTTCACTATCTGAAATCATCGCTGAGTGGTTCCGCAGCTCAAGTAATCAGTGCATTAGAGTTCACCGCTCCTAACTACATTCACGCCTGGAATTTACTAGAAAATAGGTTTCATAATAATCGTTTACTAGTGCAAAATCATGTTAAATCGTTGTTCAATACTCAGTCACTGCAAAGCGAGTCTCCTGCACTAATTAGAAAGCTTATAGATTCAACACTTCGTAATCTGCGTGCCCTACAATCGTTGAACGAGCCAACCGATTCATGGGACACATTAATAATTTATTTAATTGTGTCAAAACTTGACCCGTCCACTGAACGAGAATGGGAAAATCATAAAGGTTTACTTGTTTCAAAGAGAAGCGATTCTGAAACCGACACGAAAATAGGTATAAAATTAGATGATTTACTTGTTTTTCTTAGAAATCGAGCTGATATGTTGGAGATGATAAAATCAAATAGCACTAAACATATTCCAACTAAGCAGACTAATAACGAATCAACTAAATCGAACTCAAATCAACATAGTAAGAGGCACTTCAACTCAAACTCGAACCCGCAATCACACACTCCAACGCATTCATACGTATCCGCACATAGATTCAATTCTGATAAAAATAAACAAAAGCGTGTTTGTGTGCTATGCGGCGACGATCATTCCTTGTATTCGTGTGCAAAGTTTTTAAATATGTCCGTGAAAGATAGACATAATATTGTCACAGATAAAAAACTTTGTCAAAATTGCATACGTTCAGATGGTCATTCGGCAAATGAATGTTCATTTGGTCCATGCAAATTATGTCAAACAAAACACAATACGTTACTTCATAACAATATTCGTCCTAGTGAAACTATAGGTACGGTTGCGTCTACACATGACTCGCTTCAAGTATCCAATAGCGTACACAAATCAGCAGATGCGCGGCTAGGTTCCGAGCGCAATGTTCTTACCTGCCAAGCAGCGATACAGCCGGTGTTGTTATCTACCGCGCTTATCGATGTACCCGATGAGAGTAATAATTATCATACCGTAAGAGCACTTCTTGACAACGGAAGTCAAAATTGCTTCATAACAGAATCGTTAGTTAATCGTTTACGTTTACCAATTGTACAGTCCACTGTTCGCATTTCAGGTGTAGGTCAAATCGTTTCACAAAGTACTCACACCTGTAAAATTAATATTCGTTCTAAAACAAGTGATTTCAATACTGAAATACAATGCTTGGTTCTCCCGAGTATTACATCGAAGTTGCCTTCGATAGACGTTAAACGCGGGAGTATACATATACCTAGTCATATATCATTAGCAGATCCAACGTATGATGTCCCGTCCGAGATAGACGTACTTCTAGGCGCGGACAGATTTTGGGATCTACTAAATAATAACAAAATAAAACTCCGTGCTGGTCCATACCTACACGATTCGAAAATAGGATAGATCATATCTGGTCCTATTCGTACAAACTATTCGTATAACACTGACCAAGTTCAGTGTAATTTGGTTCAAGTCGACTCTCAATTGCGAAAATTTTGGGAGTTGGATGAACTAAAAAAAGAACTAAGCTACGTCGTCATCTGCACGACGATGAGCCGAGACTGCATCGCGGATTGCTTTGAGAATACCCTCCACGATACTTGGATCCATCCTCTGAAACTTGTACAAAATGCATTAGAATAGGTACATCGTATCCCACTTCTGATGATAAATTATGATACCTAACCTTACTCAGTGCCTCTAAGGTTGGCCTACTTAATCTCATCTAATAGTCTATTTTACGAGATAATTGTCTAGTAACCAGTCTTTAAACGAAACATACCCCCAGAATACTACACTGTGCTAAGGTTATTTAATTGCTAGAAGACACAAAGCGAAGTATTAAACCCCAAGGCCATACCAGTTTTTAAAATAGATAGGGTAGGTGGTATTTTACTAAGAAATAAGAAATAGATGATTTGAATTACCTACTTTATTTCACAATCATTCACACATTAAACCATTTAATGAAGTATATAGATATTAAACAACAAAAACATGGATAAATCAAGCTTACAAAAATACCAAAAGTAACTATTATATGCCATACCTGTTTTTGTTGCTCGGCCCCAGACAAAACTAGCCAATATTTTTGTCTCTCGTGGTTGTCAACAAATTCAGGAAGTCCTATCAATGCTACCAACATTAACAACATTAAATAATTTTGTAATTATCACTTTAAAAGGTAATTATTGCAATACATTATGCTTCAAATATTCATTATTGAATTTAGATATGATTATACTAGGGATTTTAAAAGGTACCACCTTATTTAGATCTAAACTTAACAACACTAAAATAATGTCCACTTAACTTTATATTAAAATATAATTCTACACATACAAATGCTTATTGCAGAAAATATGATAAATTACATCATAAATTATAACCATAATATTAACAAATAAAGTTCTTATTTTACGATAACATTAGTCCAATCGAATATAATCTGTAACCATTTCACCAACAGACTATAAACTGTTTTGATGAACATAATTATCGCACATAGGTACTATAAGTTATACATATCATGGACTTACTAAGTCCATGATACATACATAGGTAGATACGTATGTACTTTTTTTTGTTATTATAACAGGTTGATATTTTTATAATTATCTATCACGGCCATACTGACAAGTACTTCGCTCTCGAAGTACATTAAAAATAAAAGTATTTCTTATTAATTGAGCTTCCGAGAGCTACGTCTGGTCCGGAGAATTGTTGTACCTCAGCCCAAAAACTCACGTTGGCTCAATACAAAACTATTTAAGTACTCACTATATGCAAACAAAACCCATTGATTACAAAAACATCTTTCTTTTACATTCTACACTACGATATTCTATAATATCGGTACACTTTCTTATCATGAACGTTAAATAGTGCTTAGGCAATAGGTACAGATCGAAATAAAATATATACTAAAAACAAATGCAAAAGTGATTGATTTCAAATTAATTTATAATCCAATTTACGTTTTCATAAATCATAACAATCCCATTCTGTCAGTTGCGTAGACATGCTAATCCGCTCCACCTGCTGCTGGTGGCATAGATTAACACCAATCAAGCAGATAGCAGCTTTTTCACAGTTCCGTCAGTTGCCTAGTCTTGCTAATCCGCTCCACCTGCTGCCGGTGACATAGATTAACATAGAACAAAAGACGAAGCAGCCCTATAGACTTATTATGACCGATTACCTAGACATATATTCTAGTCCGCTCCTTTTTCACAATTCCGTCAGTTGCCTAGTCTAGCTAATCCGCTCCACCTGCTGCCGGTGACATAGATTAACATAGAACAAAAGACGTAGCAGCCCTATATACTTATTATGACTGATTACCTAACTAGACATATATGCTAGTCCGCTCATTTTTCACAATTCCGTCAGTTGCCTAGTCTAGCTAATCCGCTCCACCTGCTGCCGGTGACATAGATTAACATAGAACAAAAGACGTAGCAGCCCTATAGACTCATTATGACCGATTACCTAGACATGCTAGTCCGCTCCACCCGCTGCCAGTGGCATAGACTATACACTTAGTTAAGCGGCCGACCAGCGGAACACCAATAATTGTCTGAACATACTAACTTCCTCCACTCGCTGCTATGCCAGTACGATAAGCTACTACCATTAATCAACAGCTATTTTTTGATTGTTATTATCTTCATGATTTATAATATTATACATATATTTAATCAATCAATCACTATCACATAACATCCAAAAAAAGAAATAAAAAAAAAATTATGTTATGGCATTTTCAACAGTTACGTTTTCTTCGACTAATTCACCCGGCCAATATCTTAATTTTTCCTTAGCAATGATAATGTTTCTTAGGTTACCTGTACCTCTCAGAGCAAAACGATCGTTAGGAAGAAGAGATGAGATTTCATAAGGACCTCTAAATTTTGACTTTAATTTATCATTACGTCGATGGTCCTGATTTACAAATACCAAGTCGCCTATCGCATAAGTTACATTATTACGTCGTGTGGCATCAAAACGACTTTTGAATTTTTCAGCTACTACCCTTAGGCGCTGTTCGGCTAAAGCTCGGTCATTTTGTATATTAATAGGGGGTCCCTCAGCGTTACCGTCAATAACCTCATTTAAACGAGCCTGGATAGACGGTATATTAGCCTCTACGCCAATCAGCAACCGAAGTGATGAGAACCCGGTCGATTTTTGAATAGTGGTATTAACTGATTGCTGGACTTTCCACAAGTCGTTCGGCCAATCTGACGAATCATTACAAATGGTACTGAGCATATCAGTTATCGTAGACACATAACGCTCTACCTGACCATTACTTCTTGGAGTGCCTGTAGCAATCAAATGGTGCTGAATTTGCAACTCCCTAAATAGAGACTGAATTTGATTAGAACTAAAATTTGTACCTCGGTCGGTAATTACTAACGAAGGAGTGCCATATGTGGTTATTGTTTCACGTATTATCGGTATTAATTCTTGAGCATTTAATGTTTTCAGGGGCTTGAGTATGCAAAATTTTGTAAAACCATCTACGATTAGTAAAATATGTTTGTATCCGTCATTCGATTGAGCGAACGGTCCTGTACAGTCCAAATGAATGGTATGAAAAGGAATAGCAGTTTTTGCTATAGGGTGTAGTAGTCCCTGTTTAGGACCATGATGTGCCTTTTTTTCAATGCAAACTTTACAATGACGAAGATATTTTTTAACAAATGCTGCCATACCTGGAAACCAAAAATGCTCACTAATTTTACTCAATGTTTTATCAAACCCTACATGGCAATTATCGTCATGAAATAGATGAAGAATACCAAACCTAGTACTTTTTGGTATATATAATTTGGGGTTGGGGTTTATTCTATAATGTAGTAGATTGTTTATAATGATATATTGATTTTGGTCAAGTTCCCCTGTTTGTACTTGATCTATTAATGACTGTGTCTCAGAATCATTATGCTCTGCTAATTGTAACCAAGACTGAGGATCATTCGTGGCATTAACTGTACACGGCAAAGTGGGTGGTATGGCAGCTTCAACAGGATTACGGCTGAGAAAGTCAACATGGGCTATATATTTTCCTTTTTTATAAATAATGTCGAACTGAAAATCTTGTAAGTATGTCCACCAACGGGCTACTCGTGGTGATAAATCCTTTTTATTCATTGTGGCTTTCATGGAATCATTTGGTTTACAATCAGTAAAAATTTTGAAGTTAATTCCTAGAAGGTACACCCGAAAGTGTTTTAGAGCATTGTAAATGGCCAAAGTTTCTAGATCGTAAGAACAATATTTTGACTCAGCTGGAGACGTTCTTCTACTAAAATAGGCTATAACTTTTGTGTCATTTATATTTTTTTGTATCAAAATAGCACCGTAGCCTAATGAGCTAGCATCGGTGTATAATTCTGTGTTTAGAGTTGGATCAAAAATGGAAAGAGGAGGAGAAGATGTTAGGTGATCAATAACGTATTTTCTTGCCGTATCCTGTTCAGGTCCCCACACCCATATTTGGTTGACTTTTGTTAATTTAGTAATACAAGCTGTTCGTGTAGCAAAATTCGGGATAAATTTGCGAAAATAACTAGCGAGACCCATAAATTGACGCACCTGTTTAACGGAACGTGGAATAGGTGAATTTGCTAATGCAACGATTTTCGTTTCGCTTGGTCTAACTCCCTCTCGTGATATTTCTCGACCTAAGTATTCAATACTATCAACAAAAAATTTGCATTTTTTAAGGTTTATCACAAAACCAGCAGAGGTTAGTGCTAACACAGTTTGTTCCAAGTATTGGAAACCTTCTTCGATGGTTGAAAAGGGTATCAAAATATCATCGATATAAACTAACAAAAAGGCTAAATGTTTCACGGCCTTGGTAATAACACGTTGGAATACAGATGGCCCATTACAAATTCCGAAAGGCATCTTTAAAAATTCATAATGGCCATCTGGCGTGATGAAAGCTGTATATTTAATGGATTCAGTTGAAACAGGAATCTGGTAAAACCCATTTTTCATATCAATTGAAATAAAATATTTAGCTTTACCTAGTCTATCGATTTGGTCCTCTATAAGAGGGAGAGGGTATCTATCTTTTTCAAGAATTTTATTCAATGACCTGTAGTCAATGCATAATCTATCACTTCCATCTTTTTTTTTTACTAGTAGAACTGGACTAGCAAACGAGGAGTCACTTTCTCGTATAATTTTGTTATCTAGTAAATTTTGGACTATTTCTTTTACCTTCTCTCTCTCATGTGGGGACAAACGATAAGGTCTATAATAAACGTTATTGTTACTTTTTAATCTTAATTTTAATTCTCCTGTCTTAACTGCTCCAATACTACCAAGTTCATCAAAATGCTTTTGGAAAATACCTATGATACGTTCTTGCAAATGTTCATCTAAATGTTCAACTTTACCCATCAATTCTGTCATATCAATTTCACTCTGATTTTGTAAAAAATTAACTTCTACTTTAGTATCTAAGTATTGTTTTCGGACTATATTGCTGCCATTAACATCTGTTATTATTTCAATATCAGGGTGTTGGATAGCATTTCTACCTATCAACAGATTGTAACTAAAATCTTTATCTCTTACAACATAAATATCAAGTTCTAGGCATACGCAATCGAACATAACAGGGATGGTAATTTTTCCAGATGTCTCTAAAACTACACTACCGATTCCACTTAGCCGGGTTGTGTGTGGTAAAATAGGACAATCGAGACGCTTTGCAATAGATTCTTTGATTAAGCTACAATTAGCTCCAGTGTCTATAAGACATTCAATATTTAAACCATTAACCATCACGTTGGACAGCTTTAATTCTGTTCTAAAAAATTAATGTCGTCACTGTTTGTCTTATTTTTGTTGGCATTAGCACGTGCTTTATGAAAGCACACTGTCTCATTGTGCCCATTTTTTTTGCAAAAAGTGCAAAATTTTACGTCTACTTTATTCTCCGGTAATGTGGTCTTGTTTTTAATGTCATTTGACATATTCCTATTTCTAAAGCATTGCAACTTATAATGACCGGCCTTTCCACACGTGAAACAATATTTTTTCTCACTTAAATCAATTTTAGGGCGTTTAGATCTATTGGGACCTGTCGTACTATCAGAAACGTTTTGCTCCAATGGCCTTTTGTTAGGTTTCACGTAGGAAGTGAATAACGAAATAAGTTCGGATGTAGTCTTAACGATGTTGTTGAAAGATGCCAATTTTACATTTACATCACTAATACTACCACAAACTAACTCTATCAACTGATTTTTAGTAAATGCTATCTTAGTATTTCGCAATAACCTAACTTTTTCTCTCGCGTACTCGCAGTAGGAATCCGCCGATTCTGAAGAGTACAGGACAGCTTTAGATAGCTTCTCAGACAGATTTCGTTTTTCGGGGTATAAATCGGTAAGATCATTTCGAAAATTCTCCCAAGATCGACCACTAGCTGGGTCCCAAGATTCAAACCATATTAACGCAGAGCCCTTCAGGGATTTACCGGCTTTGGCAACGGTGGCGACGCTGCTCCATCCAAACTCCTTGGAGAGCACGTCGATGTTGTTACACCAACCCTCCGCGCCGTTGTCGCTCGTTGCTGGATCGAAGACTGGCAGAGCTACGTCGTCATCTGCACGACGATGAGCCGAGACTGCATCGCGGATTGCTTTGAGAAGACCCTCCACGATACTTGGATCCATCCTCTGAAACTTGTACAAAATGCATTAGAATAGGTACATCGTATCCCACTTCTGATGATAAATTATGATACCTAACCTTACTCAGTGCCTCTAAGGTTGGCCTACTTAATCTCATCTAATAGTCTATTTTACGAGATAATTGTCTAGTAACCAGTCTTTAAACGAAACATACCCCCAGAATAAAATCCAATTCCAATTCCCAATCCAATGTTAGCTTACTTTCTTTATTTAAATCATCATGAAATCAGACATTGCACACGTAACAGTAGAAATACATTGAATCATGCTTATACCTAAACCACCTTTGTACACATGTATTTCACGCAATAAATAATACTTTACTTTACTTTACTTTAATACTACACTGTGCTAAGGTTATTTAATTGCTAGAAGACACAAAGCGAAGTATTAAACCCCAAGGCCATACCAGTTTTTAAAATAGATAGGGTAGGTGGTATTTTACTAAGAAATAAGAAATAGATGATTTGAATTACCTACTTTATTTCACAATCATTCACACATTAAACCATTTAATGAAGTATATAGATATTAAACAACAAAAACATGGATAAATCAAGCTTACAAAAATACCAAAAGTAACTATTATATGCCATACCTGTTTTTGTTGCTCGGCCCCAGACAAAACTAGCCAATATTTTTGTCTCTCGTGGTTGTCAACAAATTCAGGAAGTCCTATCAATGCTACCAACATTAACAACATTAAATAATTTTGTAATTATCACTTTAAAAGGTAATTATTGCAATACATTATGCTTCAAATATTCATTATTGAATTTAGATATGATTATACTAGGGATTTTAAAAGGTACCACCTTATTTAGATCTAAACTTAACAACACTAAAATAATGTCCAGTTAACTTTATATTAAAATATAATTCTACACATACAAATGCTTATTGCAGAAAATATGATAAATTACATCATAAATTATAACCATAATATTAACAAATAAAGTTCTTATTTTACGATAACATTAGTCCAATCGAATATAATCTGTAACCATTTCACCAACAGACTATAAACTGTTTTGATGAACATAATTATCGCACATAGGTACTATAAGTTATACATACCATGGACTTACTAAGTCCATGATACATACATAGGTAGATACGTATGTACTTTTTTTTGTTATTATAACAGGTTGATATTTTTATTATTATCTATCACCTGCATGATCAAATTTGACAGAATTATTTAATGGACGGTTCGAACTACCTAGTTTTTTGCAGCATCCAGCGGCGCATCAACATTTGCAGGAACAACAGGCACCGGTTTGCAATTTGGACACCTGAGAGCGGTGAATCCCTGTTTACCACAACGAAAACACACAACAGCCTTCGAAGTACATTCAGACAAAGAATGGCCATCAACCCGACACCTAGCACAGAACTGCTTAACGGCGGCGGCCATTTCATGCACCGGTTTCGCAACCTTGACACTTTTACACGCAAGATCAGGAGCTAGTAAACCACTAGTTGACTTGGGAGGCTCAACAAACGCTTGAGCATGATATTTTGCACACTCCAACATACGACAAAGTTCCTTTAATCGTTTCAAGGTGGTGATTTCTGTAGTAGCCAACGGCAACGTATACTCCGGCCGAACGTTCTGAAATACAATGTCAAACTTCTCCTTTTCCGACACAGTGTACGATAGCCGACTGAATAAATTTTGCATAATGGCCACGTAAGTCACGATATTTTCTTGAGGACCCTGAGTACGTAATCGGATCTCCTGCATGAGCCGTCGGTCAAAATCGTAAGGCAAGAACTCATCTGTCAAACTCTGTTTCAAGTCAGACCAATCGTGGAGCTCAGTTTTGACACCCCTATACCAGCATAGAACCTCTCCCTCAAATATTTCGGCGGCCGAGCCAAACAATCTTTCATCGGAGATGCCGCGTGAGGTGCATAATTCTTCCAACCTTTGTAGGAATGCACGGACGCACGTCGTGCCGTTGAACTTCAGGTTCAATGACGAAACAAGTTGTTGTTTACCCACCGGTATAACCGCAGAAGAAACGACGGGGCCAACCTCAGGGGTGGGTGACTCTTTGCAAGAATCAAAGGTCGAGAACATATTATCTAATTTAGTCAACAACTTAGCCAACTCTTCATTTAGTTCGGAAACTGCAAGCTTATGTTCTAGTGTTTCGGGCTCTAAACGCGTCAGACGATGGAAAACGTGATGTGCTAAAGCCTGGATACGAGTTAAATTCTTCAAGGCATGTGGCCGAACAAATGTCTTTTTAAGTTCCTTCAACTCCGCAAATTTCAAGCGGATGGCCGACAGCTCTGTCTCAATTTCACCCTCGAACGAGGTTATAGTATCGGTTGGAATATCCTTAACTAAAGTTCTTATTTGGACCCGCAAAGCAGCGACGTCCTCAGCAGGTACCGCATCACGAATGCGTACCTCATGTATAAGCTCGTCCCTATGCAAGGACTGGAAGGCAATGGGACGCTCACCCATGTTGAAAAACAAAAATCACAACGTAATAAACCAAAGTAAAAAAAAATCCTAACCAGAAATTTATGTAGCTGAGTGTACCGCACAACAGGTAAAAGTAATAATCAAAGTGTAAAAAAAAGTGTAAGTGTAGAATGATGTATCATATGAGTTTTGAGTACACCTGTATGTAAATAATACTAAAAACCAAAGTTTAATATTGCTAAAAGAGTTTTGCAAATCATCTCAAGTTACAATAAGTTCCTGTATGTAAATAAGATTTAAAACTAAAGCTTAATAAAGCTAAAAAGTTTTGTTTTAACCACACTAGAAATTGTTTCAGTTACAATAAGATAATTTAAGTTAATAAGTAGTTAAGTTTATAAGTAGAAATAGGTATTTATAAGTATAACACACACACAATGTAAAAACAACAATTGCAATTCCCATCACAGCCAAATAGACATGATAGTTCTTCTCGAAAAGCCTCGACGTTGGGCAGCCACTGTTACCATTTTTCCTGCGGGGGTATAGGGTGAATTTTGAGTAAATAAATTATTCTGAATGCTTTGTAATTTTTTAATGTTTATAACCCTACACTCCAACTAGGTACTTAGAATTAATTTAATTATGCCAGCTAATTACAGTCAGAGAGAAAAGTGGGTTTTCCTGAGATGAATTGCAATTGTTGTTCCTAGAAAAATCTTTACCGTCACAAGGTATTAAAATTATAACTAGAAGTATTGGGCGCCACCAATAGAAAGGAATTTCTATTGGAAAAGTAAAAGTTTTGCACGATCAACGGATAGGACAAATGTTACCAATGCCTCTGGTTCCCGTGGAATCACCTTCACCACCATAGATATTGACCGATAACCGAATGGGCTACCGTGCAGGTTTATGCTGCTTCGCTGCTGTGGTGTGACCATGTACAGCAGTTATCCGGTCAGTAGGCTGACTCGGAAAGGGTAATAAGTTGTTTTGCTTCCACCAGGCAACTTCTTTCAGTAAAATAAAAAACCCTGCAATGAGCAGAAGAACTCAGTTAGCACCTGCTATCATTTGAAACTATAAAGGCATATTGAAGATGTTGGTAACCCACCAAACAGTAGAATATACATCTATGGTCTATAAAAACTATATTGTTTATGAACGGAAGTTCGGACTTGTCTTGTGATCGAGAGATTGACTCGAGTAACTAAAACCATGTAAAAGTTGGAATACAGTGATTAATAAGTAAAAATACCAGCCTGCAGTTTTAATGTTCATCCCACAACAGAACTAGCCTCAACACCAACATTGGCACAACTACATATGGTCCTTCGACAACGGAAATAAGGGATTGGATGTTTGCGACAACTGCGACAACGTGGGGAGGCACAGGTTATCCTATTACCTGCGACGAGTCTCCCACAAAGGCTGCGAGGGGGCCTGGAACCTGCTACGAGCTTCCCGCAAGTCATCCTGCGGAAAGAGGAACCGAAAATACAGTTTCTGCGACAAAGCTCAGGTTTGGGACCTGCGACAAGTGAGTCTATACATAATTCACTGTACTCCAGCATACCTACAGCACGCAATTTTATTAAAGAATCGTGCTCGACGAGTTACTCCAAGCGATTTATCTACAAGGAAAGGTCGAAAATTTCGCGCCAATTGTCAATTTTGTTCTACTTTGGTTAACCAAATTCTTGCTACGTGTCAAGCCATATTGCCTTTCATAATCTCTTCATACTACGCAACATAATTCCCGTGTATGGAGGAGAGAGATCAAAATACGTGCAAGCGAAGAATCAGAACGAGACACAAGATATCGACGCAACATTTCAAATTTGCCGCCAATTTGACGCCATATTCCCAGCGCGGACGCTACTAGCTGCGAGCCAATCAGCTTATCTGTCATCGATTGATAGACGTCATCGCTGCGACAGGATTGGACAACGCGTTACTTCCTCCCGATTATACCAACTACCAACTGCTGGCTGTCTATGGACTTGTTTTGTGTGTACAAAGACTACGATAAATAAGCTATGCAAGGAAATAAGTAGAACCCAACCGCCATTTTATATTCTAGTTTGTGTTGGCTGTGCTTGTGCGTAATTCTATCCGTGTTTTTTACCAAATTGGTTGTGTAAAGACTTGTCAAAAGTTATATAATTATTACTAGGTATTGCTAGCGTAAGTTTAATGCCACGATGTCTGACGAAAAGATTCTAAAACAGTTGAAAGCGTCACGAGGCTACGCCAAAGCTTCCCTTACAAGACTTTATCAATTCGCTCACGATGGACAAGAAATAGAAATCGCTACGCTATCTACCTTACAAGCAAAACGATCAAGAGTGGCAGAGATATTCAGTGAATACGAAGGGTACAACAAACAGATCTTAGCTTACGATGAATACGACACCGAAGACGTAGCTGACGGCGAATCCAAATATTTTCTGATATTGTCAGCAATAAATAAGGCCATAAAATCTAAAGGAACCCCTTATTCAGATGACGGAAACCCAGCATTTCGAACAAAATTACCTAAAATTGAAATTCAACCATTCTGTGGCAAATACAGTGAGTACACCCCATTTATAAACTTGTTTAGGGCAATAATTCATAAAGACAGAGCCATTGACAATATTCAAAAGTTGTATTATCTTAGAACCTTCTTGCAAAAAGAGCCTTTCGATATCATCAAAAATCTCCCACTACAAACTGGTAGCTATGAAGAAGCCCTGAGGCTTCTTGATGAAAGGTACAATCATAAGTTTAAGATTGTGAATGAACATATAAACTCATTACTTGATATGAATGCGCTGGTCAAATCTACTTCAAGCAACTTAAGGGAATTTGTATCACTTGTAAAGCAATGTTTAGCTAGTTTAAAAAACCTTCAGGTAAACACTGAAACATGGGATCCTATTGTATTATCTATTCTGTTTCGAAAATTAGATTCATACACGTCCCGGGCCTATCAACTCGAGCGGAGCACTGACTCCGACCCTACAGTGTTGGATTTTTTGGCGTTCATGGAGAAGAGAGCCTTAGCATTAGAGAATGCTGCGCCGCTGGTAGCGGGCAAGCCGCCCAGGGCAGTGGTCAACATCGCTGCAACACCCGGAGCCAGCTCTTGTGCATATTGTAAGTCCAGTGACCATAAATTATTTGCATGCAATAAATTCAAAGTCTTGCCTTCTGCTGTACGAATAAAGATTGCAAAGGAAAAAGAACTGTGTAATGTGTGTCTGAATATTCACCGCAATAAATGTAAATTTCATTTCCGGTGTAATGTTTGCAAACAAGCTCACAACACACTGCTACACGATGATGAGCAGTCCCCAAATCAGATAACATTGATATCAAATACACAGACAGACAGAGTTTTGTTACCCACTGTAAAAATTAAGCTTTATTCTCAGAATGGCACAGAAGTGCATGTCAAGGCAATCTTGGA
The DNA here is from genome assembly GCA_932527175.1 of Operophtera brumata. Taxonomy (NCBI): domain Eukaryota; kingdom Metazoa; phylum Arthropoda; class Insecta; order Lepidoptera; family Geometridae; genus Operophtera; species Operophtera brumata. The sequence goes on from OW052235.1 coordinate 337,673, forward strand.
CTCCGCATCACAGGTATCCTTAGTAACAAGTAAGGTGATAGAAGTTTTAGGTATCACCCCAAACAAAGATGGCACTACTATAGTGGGGGTCAGCAACACAAATAATGTAGCCAAATATTCTGTGCCCCTAGAAGTATTCTCATTGGCCACACCATATCGTGTGACAATAAATTGTCATGTGCTAGATAAAATCACATGCAAAATACCACAATATAAAGTGGACACGACTTCTTTGACCATTCCATCTGAACTGACGCTAGCCGATGTTGATTTTCACATCCCGTCAGAGATCAATATGTTGATCGGAGCCGATATATTTTTCCAGGCACTGCTTCCGGAGCAACGAGCTACTTCAAAGCAACCCGCTACGCAATCTACTAAGCTGCAGCCCCTGCAACCATGCTTCATCAACACCAGGTTTGGTCACGTCATTGCTGGGGCCTTGCCACAGCCTACAAACAAGAAATCAAGTAAGGTTTCACTTCTCTGTCTAGATTGTAAGTCCGATCTTGATGAAACTTTACAACAGTTTTTTGAAACTGAAAAAGTTCCTGAAATGTATACTGAGAAGTTATCAGAACACGATTTATGTGAAACTAGTTTCCAAAAAACAACGGTGCTTAAAGACAATACATTTCAAGTTGATTTGCCACTGAAATTACCACTGAGCCAAATAAATGAGACTCTTGGTAACTCGTTCGAGTTTGCACTCTATAGATTTCTCAGTCTTGAAAGAAAGTTGCAAAAAAGTCCCAACTTGCTTTCCGAATATGATAAATTCATCAATGAATATCTTGATTTAGGACATGGGCATTACATTGATTTTAAATCATTAGATTTTCACAACGCACCTTTATATTTCATGGCTCATCATTCAGTTATTAACGAAAATAGCAAAAGCACAAGAACGCGCGTGGTGTTTGATGCTTCTATGCAGACTGATAAGAAACTATCGCTTAACGACCTTCTACTGAATGGGCCTCTTGTCCAAAAAGAGTTGTTTGACATTTTGCTCTTATTTCGCTTGGGTGAATACACTATTTCAACTGACATTCGCCGCATGTTCCGCTGTGTTGCCATCAATCCAGCGCATGCTGGGCTACAAAATATACTGTGGAGAAGCAATATTCATGAAGAAATTAAGTGCATTCAGTTGGATACAGTCACATATGGCCAAAAAAGCTCAAGTTTTCTTGCTACACGCTGCTTACATGAACTTGCTACAAAATATAAGGAACAGTTTCCACTGGCTTCTTATATATTAAGTTATTGCACATACGTTGATGATGCCTGCTATTCACATTCAGATATTGAGGTTATTCTTGAGGCAAAACGCCAATTAATTAAATTACTTGGAAAAGGTAGTTTTTTTACCCACAAATGGGCATCAAACTGTCAAAAGATTCTAGAGGGAATCTCCCTAGATAAACAACAATTTGATGATTTAGATTTACAAAAGAATAATGTTTACATGAAAACTTTAGGACTAACATTAAATGTTGCAAAAGATTTTTTTGTGTTCTCTTGTCCGGAACCTTTTGAAATTGAGTCACCTTCCAAGAGACAAATACTAAGCTATATATCCAAGTTTTATGATCCCCTTGGTTTCATGTCCCCTGTTATCATGAAAGCAAAAGCTTTTATGCAAAAGGTATGGTCCGAAAAAATAGGTTGGAATGAATCTCTTCCGCAATCGCTAAAAACAGAATGGCTTTCTTTTACTTTAAAACTGTCTGCTATGCAACCTGTTACTATTGAAAGAAACATACAGATTTCTGACAATGCAATTGCTGTGCAACTCATTGGATTTGCTGATGCGTCAAGCACTTCTGGTTATGGCTGCTATGTCTATCTACGGGTGGTGGACGACTCAGGTAACGCTTCAATTTCTTTACTCTGCTCTAAATCTCGAATCAACCCCCGCGATAACAAGGCACTCACCATACCGCGATTAGAACTAAATGCTATGCTTTTACTAGCGAGGCTTACAAACAGAGTCCACGATACTCTAAGCCTCAAAACTAAAATAAACGATGTCTATCTATTTTCTGATTCACAAATCTCGCTTGCATGGATAGCCACAGAGCATATGAAACTTAACGCCTATGTTGCAAACAGAGTAAGGTTGATTCGAGAACTGACTCCTAGATGGCGCTGGCTGTACGTGTCTACGAAAGAGAACCCTGCTGATTATGTAAGCAGAGGAGCTGATCCAGACGAGCTGATCAACTGCGAGTTATGGTGGATGGGCCCCCAGTTTCTACGGAACTGTAGGTACGATTTCAAAAATATTACTCCACCATCTGCTACAGACGACTTGCCTGAAATGAAAAGACTGCTGAAATTCTCTGATGCTAAGGTATCCCTTGTCACTCGAACAAACGATGATACATATCTCTTTCTCGAGAAATTTTCAGATCTCAATAAAATGACACGAGTTATGGCATACATACTCAGGTTTTGTCATAACTTAAAAAATAAAAATGAACGACTTTCAAGTACCTCGTTATCCCCTCTTGAGTTACAAAACGCTTTACATAAAATCATACAACATGAGCAGAGCATTCATTTCAAAGATGAGATAAAGAGTTTAAATAACAAAAATGAAAATGTCAAAGGTTCATTGAAACCCTTACACCCATTCCTTGATGGAAAAAATATGCTAAGAGTAGGTGGTAGAATCGAGCATTCCACTGTGACATTCTCACAAAAACATCCTATCGTCCTACCTAAAGAATCTCGCATCACTGATCTTATTGTTAACCATGAACATATTAGATTATTACATGCTGCACCTAGATTATTATTATCTAGCTTAAATCAAAAATACTGGATTGTAAATGGTTACAAACATATAAAAAAGTTAATACATAAGTGCTTACTTTGTTTTAGAATGAAAGCTGATTGCGCTAAACAACTAATGGGTTCCTTGCCTCCCGAGAGAGTAACAGCTTGCCGACCGTTCCAAAAGATAGGCATAGACTTCGCAGGTCCCATTACAGTTAAAAATTCTCGCATACGACGTGCTATACAGACAAAAGGATACATATGTGTATTTGTCTGCTTTGTTACAAAGGCCGTCCATCTAGAGCTTTCATCAGATATAAGTACAGAAGGTTTCCTTGCGTGTTTTAAACGCTTCATAGCACGACGGGGCTTACCCACAGACGTGTTCTGCGATAATGGTGGTTGCTTCAAGGGAGCAAGGAACGAATTAGTTCGTTTATATGAACTTCAGGCTTCTAAGGACCATCAAACACAAGTGCTAAACTTTGTAACGCAACAAGCAGTTTCCTTTCATTTCACGCCTAGCTACTCGCCTGTCTTCGCTGGCCTGGCAGAAGCAGCTGTAAAAATCATGAAGTTTCATCTAAAACGCATAATACAAAACTATGTCCTCACATATGAGCAATTAAATACAAATTTATGTCAGATAGAAGCTGTCTTGAACTCAAGACCTTTGTTACCAGTAACAGCTAACGATATAAACGATTTCAGTTACCTTACACCAGGACACTGGTTAATAGGCACTGCATTAACCTCTTACCCTGAAAAAGAAGTTGTAAATATCCCTGATAATAGGTTGAAGTTTTGGGAACTATGTAATAAAGTCAAATGTAATTTTTGGAACATTTGGCACAAATACTACTTGAATGTTCTCCAGTCCCGCCCTAAGTGGCGTGACAGTGTACCCAATGTCAAGGTTGGAGACTTAGTTATATTAAGGGAGCCTAACTCCCCACCCCTAGCATGGCCCATGGCTAGAATTATAAAGATCTATGCTGGCCTAGATAACAAAGTGCGTGTGTTGGATGTTATCACACCCAACAAAAGGATCTATAAAAGATCACTAAGTGGTATATGTATATTGCCTTTAGAATAAGTATGTATGCTACCATTATAATAAGCTTAGGTTTAGTTACCTTCGGAATAAGTTTGATTAGCTAGATTTATTAGTACTTAAGTACAATCTTATTAGAGAGGTTTATGTTTTTACAGCACAGTTTTCTTATATGTAGCAAGAGTATTATATACAAAAGACTGTAAAATATGTACTCTTATTGTAAACATACCTAGATAGTTAATTTAATGCAAAATTACTAACACCATACTGATAACATACACATGTTAAAATGGCTACTAAGTTTTTCAGTCATAGTCTACTTAAAATGTATAAGTTTTAATTAAGTATATTTCTTTAGTTTGTTCTATTGTGATCCTAAATAACTTTCATATTTGTTAAAAGAAAAAGGTATAAAAAAAGACCACATATCCTGTTCATAAATTTATTTTATTTCTGATATTGTAATTACCAATATACATCTTGATGGTATTTAGAAAGTAAAGCTCATACAAAATATTTTGCTTAATCATAATAAGATACTGTCTCTTAAATCTCTGGTGCCCCCAGCATGTTGGTAACCCACCATACAGTAGAATATACATCTATGGTCTATAAAAACTATATTATTTATGAACGGAAGTTCGGACTTGTCTTGTGATCGAGAGATTGACTCGAGTAACTAAAACCATGTAAAAGTTGGAATACAGTGATTAATAAGTAAAAATACCAGCCTGCAGTTTTAATGTTCATCCCACAACAGAACTAGCCTCAACACCAACATTGGCACAACTACAGAAGACACAAAGGAATTTAAGGACCATGTGTTAATTAAGTACTACTGTAAACAATAGGAAAACCCACCTGAACGGGCAACGTCCAGGGTTTGTGTAGAAAAACCAGCAGTGAAATATGCTTCTTATTATTCCTCCAGACATCAAAATACGGCCCGCCTGCGTGGGGTCACCTTATAAGAATGTATCGCCTGTAACAACCATTTATTGATAAATACTAATGAAACAGTAATAACCAGGTTCCTAGCGAGGGTTTAAAGACTCACCAGGGCTGGAAGAGAGTTCCTCCTGTTAAAACAATGAAAGTGCGTCGTGCCAAGACAACCATAGGAAAAAATGGCCGAGTTCCCCTAGCCTTTTCACAACAGCGATTCCAGTCTCCAACTAACGCAAAAGTGGCTAGGTCTGGCGAGACTTCTGTCCCGTCGAGGCTTGCACTACCAATCACAAAAACATATCACCGTCACAAAACACTCTCGAACCTAACAATAACATTTACATCTTTATCATAGTTCTTTATCAAAACAAAAATACATCCCAAAAACAGGTCATTGACCTCTTTTTACAGACTCAAAAATTCGGCACCCGGCCAGAATGTCAAACTGACAACTTTACAAGCACAGAGCGGAAACCCTATTTTTTAACCATCTACCACAGAGTATCTACAAGACCAAAGGGAGAAAACACCACCTTAGTACTCTGGGTCTACCCCTTTGATTTCTCCACGTAACAATAACACTAAATGATTTTGAAGATTGTAAAATTCTTGACAATGATTTTTATTTGTGCAAACAATTAGATGTATTTAGTGTTCAAAATTATCCCATTTGTGAAACCGAAATAATGACTAAAATTCTGACTTCCCTTCCAAAACAATGTAAAACAAATTTCTTATATGGTCATGTCAATGTTTGGCAATCTTTGGGAAACAACAGATGGATTTTTACACAATCAGAGCCAACAAAATTAAATATTGAATGTAACAGCGAAATTTCAGAACATACTATTTTAGGAACCAGTATTTTAACCTTAAGGCCAAATTGTACCGGATTTTGTAAGAATGTGAAGTTAATAGGAGTAAGAAATCCAAGATATCAGTTTAGCCATATACATTCAGACTTTAATTTAATAAACGATTCATGTTGTGATTTAACAAAATTTAAGAAATTCAATTTCACTGAAACCTCAATTCAAATTTCAAACTAGGACACTAATAACTTAAATGAAATAAATGATAAATTTGATAACACGTTACAAATTATTGAAAAACTTAAAAATGAAAATGAATCTATTCCACAGTTAACATCACATTCCTTAGTTTCTTATGTATTTGTAATTTTGTTTATAATCTTCTTTTTATATTACTTTTATAATGGGAAATGCTTGACCTTTTATCGTAAATTCAGACCTACACCACCCTTAAATATAGAAAATCCAGATGAAGAAAACATTCAATTAGACCTTCAACCGCGAATCAGAATTAATTAAAAACTCCGCTATTACCGTAAGTTTTTACCTAAGCGGGGGGTTGTTATAACCCTGTTTTGTACTTAAAAAATAAAATTAATCAGCTAAAAATGCTATATCGCATTTCTAGCTGGGAGTAGGGCTTAGTCGCGATCTGCCTTCGAAAGAGGTTAAACACGTCCCAAATTCTTTTCTATTTTCATATCCATTTTCCTATTTCAATTAAAAGATTTAATTTAGAACTTTCTTTTTTTTTTTTAAAAAGGGTTTCCCAAAATCCCTCATAACAGAACGAATAGATCTACTGAGATAGAAAAGCTTGTAAACACCACGTGTACTATGCTTTGAGCACTCGTATCCTGTCGTGTTGCGCCACCGAACGAATAAATCTACTGAGATAGAAAGGCTTGTAAACACCACGTGTATTGCTGTGAGCACTCGTATCCTGTCGTGTCGTGTCGCGCCACCGAACGAATAGATCTACTGAGATAGAAAGGCTTGTAAACACCACGTGTATTGCTGTGAGCACTCGTATCCTGTCGTGCCGCGCCACCGAACGAATAGATCTACTGAGATAGAAAGGCTTGTTTAACACCACGTGTATTGCTGTGCGCACTCGTATCCTGTCGTGTCGCGCCACCGAACGAATAGATCTACTGAGATAGTTCATAGTTCATATATAGTTCATATTTTTATTTATACCATAAGATCACAGGGTGTAACACCCCCCCTAACTTCTTAAACTACCTAATATACTACCTATTTTTTTTTTAACTGCGATCGCTCTGACGCTCGAATTTACTCTGTGGAGCTAACGCGTATCTACAATCATACCTACTTTTTAAATCTCTATAAATGGCCACGTGATCGTCTAGATTTATTCCTACGTTGTGTGATGTAATAACTCAAATTCGTTTATGTTAATTTTATCGAGTCCTGACGTATCTTACCTACATTAAATATACCTTCCTTTTTCTCTAACCCATTTCATTAGTTGCTACTAACTCTGGTAAAAATACCTACTTAGATTTTTCTTTTATTTCTGTACACTTCGGGACAATTAACTTAAAAAGTTTACTCCAGGGTTTTATATTAATCTATAGTTTGTTTATTCCTTTGATAAGAGAATACCGTAAGGGAAATGACAGGGAATTACTTGTATAAATTATTTGCTTCCTCGATAGGATTTTTAAGTTATTTCTTTAATTGTTTGGATGGATGAGTCCATATATGATAGAGTTTACATCCAGGGATAAGCGACTTTTGGAGGACAGCTCCGACCGCGCTGTCTTCGGTGATCTTCTGCCATCGCACTTGGTCAGACCCCCCTCGCTTGGACATAGGTAGATTATCTAATATTGTCCGGGAATTTTATCCAAATGATATTCTAATGCAAATCAATTCTTTTTACTTTATTACAAGGGATTTCAGAGGTTCGCGAAACTACTTCCGTCGAAAGTAAGTTTGTTAGTCATTTTCAAACATTCCAGGGAATTTACATGTAATCATTAATGCAAAACTATCCACATTCATTCTTCACCTTTAGTTAACTTAGGGTTTTTTCGAGGCTTACTAAAGCCCTGGAAAAACCCTACTTAGTTCGTACTCCTACTTACGAATAATTCTAAAAACTCTTTGTAGAGTAAATAGAATTCCTAGTTCCCAGGCAGGAATAATCACTTGCAAAAAACCTAGACTATATTTAAATTAATTTTTCCTTCCACGAACGATTATTCTTAGTTACAAAATTCTCTTTCTCTAATATTTTAATACGTTTGATGAATTATTTATCCGTACTTTTATGTATGAATAATAGAAAACTAGATTGTATTCCCGGTTAAATTTCTGAAAAATGCCAATTTGTAAAATTGGTCTACGAACGCGCTAATACAATGCCTGCATAAGTGTGCCTGATTACCTGGCTAAATTGGGTGTGTGTAATTCAAAACTTTGAGAAGCCGATCTCATTTTATTTTAATGTGAAAGTTAATTGTGTGTGTCTCCTGACGAGGTGCAATGTCAGGATACCTATTTTGAAACTATTAAGGTGGAGATGTCTGTCGTTGTGTTACCTAAAACGACAAACGGAAGCCTATATGGTAGGAAAATAGCTAATAGGAAAGATAAGACTCACTTGACTATCGGACTCAATAGTCACTCTTTCGAAGGTGAAAGGAGTCCTGACCAGTGAGAATGGAATCCTGGAAACATTAAAACAGAAGAGGATATTATAGACTTATTCAGTCTACAGATCTCTCCTTACGGAGAATGATCACTTTTCCACAAAACTAAACACTTCCCTCCCCATTGACTCTGAATATTTAAAAACACTTTGAATAGCATCACCAAAAGGAACTAGCTAATCCCTTTTATTTTGGTGACTAACTATGTACTTTTATATTTCACAAAATTTAAACTTTCACTCAATTATATTTAATTTCACTTATTATGGACTATTCTACTTTCTAGAATCAGTCCAAATATTTCAAAATATAAATCACTAGCTTTTGAAATAAGCTCCAATATCACTTCATAACTTAATTAACACGATTTAATAATTTTAGCCTAGCGCTCCCGCGCAAACGTGCAGCTTACTAAATTATCGCCCAGAAATGATCCCTGATCGAGGGGGTCCTACCATATTTATGCCTCGGTGGGGGAGACGAGGTACGTGACGCTTTCATCAGACGCACAGGCGTGGCTTATATCGACATTCTGTCTTATTTTGAACCTTATTCGTATGACGACTAAAAAACCGTTAAAATTCACGTGTCTAGAACATGTGACTTGCGTAATTCTGAGAAATGATTGCATCACTTTCGTGTAGGTAAGTATCTATATAGATTAACTCTTAGAGAGACAAATGTACAATTCCGTTTTGTTAGTAATTTCATTATCGAGTTTCCATTCGATTTATTTGATGAAATATCTACTAATTTTATTTGAGTATTTGTGAGATATTAATGAATCTAGTAAGTACGGTTCGTTACAATGGAACACTTAGTCAAGTCAATTTACACGCATTCAATTAAAAAATAAACAGTTTGGTACACAATAAAGATGCAGCTGTATAGAGGCTTTGTCAAATTATAAGGTAAGTCATTTAGAATATCACATTAGCGGCTGTACATAGGCCTTGTCAGTTTGTTAGTACATTTAATAAGTCCTCACAATTTTATAATAATATCACGTACATAAACAAGCAAAATAACAAAAGAAACAATCAGTCTAAACAAAGAGTAAATTAATTAGCCAAGCCATCAAATCAAACAATCAAACACGTCATGTTGTTGTCATGTCAACAAATTGGATTTCTACCATAAATAATACAAGATAAAATATCGGCTGTAAAGGGGCCTTGTCAAAACTAAATAAAAACAAAAATAATATACAATAGACAGTGACAGCAGTAACAGCATACAACAATTTAAATAGAATGTCACACCAACAACTCATCAAAAGGTCAAATCATTAATTATTTACAACTGTTGTGCTTTTTGATCGCAGAGACGGACAATGCCCAAACATCTTTATCACTTGTGTAGTCACAGCAATTATAATATGCACATCTAGTTAAACAAGTCTTGATACATTTCTTGAAATGTTTCTCATTAATTCCAGTATTTCAGCCGGGACTTTATTGTAAAATCGTATACAATTTCTGAGAAAAGATTTGTTACATTTTTGAAGTCTACATTTAGGGAACCTAAGTTTATATTTATTTCTAGTGTTAACTGTATGCAATTCGCAGTTTTTCTTAAATTCATGTATATTTTTGCGCGTGTACATAATACATTCGTAAATGTCCAATGAGGGCAAGGTTTATAAGTAGATTATATTAACGTCCTTAAATATATTTCTTAAAGATGTTCTCGGGCTTAAACTATAAATTACTCTTACCGCTCGTTTTTGTAGTATAAAAATAGATTTAATGTTAGCCGCAGCACCCCAAAGCAATAAACCATAGGACATGATACTATGAAAGTACCCATAGTATACTAACCTGGCGTTATATATGTCCGTTAGCTTCCTTATTTGTCTAACCGCGTGGATGGCTGAGCTTAGTTTTTCGCTTAGAGCATTTATGTGAAGATCCCACTGTAGCTTTGAGTCCACATTTACACCCAGAAATACTGTGGAGTGTGTCAATTCTAAGTTTTTTCCACCGATCTTAACGCTGGGACAACTAGTTTTGACGTTCGGGGGTGAAAACCTTAACAATTTCGTTTTATCAGGATTCAAAACAAAGGTTATTTATTGCAAACCAATTGTTGAGCGAGTCTAACACATTATTTAGATTATTAAAGCATATTTCTTTTCTCCTTACTTTGAATAATATTGAAGTATCATCAGCAAAAATGTCGATTTCAATACCAGCTTCCTTTTTAGTCATGTAAGGTATCTAGACTAAAAATAAAAAAGGACCCAAGATAGAACCTTGGGGTACCCCTGACTTAATTATGGAACCCTCTTATTTAATTCCGCCTATGTCTACTTTCATTTGTCTATTTTCGAGATACGATACAATGAGTTGTAGTGATTGGTCGCATACACCATAATGCCTCAGTTTCTCAGTAAGTGTATTATGGCATACGCAATTAAATGCCTTTGATAGGTCGCAAAAAATTCCTATGACATCTTTCCTTTCTTCCCAAGCTTCTATTACAAATTCCATTAATTTTGATCCAGCGTCAATCGTTGATTTGCCCTTAGTGAATCCAAACTGGTGGCTGTGCAAGAGATTGTTAATGTTAAAATGTACAGAAAGCTGAATAAATAAAAGTTTGATCAGGGAAACTTCCTTTGTCAACACACAAATTGAATAGAGCAGCTAGAAAGGGCGCCAATTTGGCAATAACATGCTTAATCACATTGAGGAAATTCCCCATAAATCTTCTGATTTTTTTATCTTGAGTGATTTCAATGTTTTAACAATAGATATCGCAGTGATATGATGGAAAGCAAATGTCGGTGGTTCGGCATCCACATTTTTCTCCAGAAGTGAAACAGCTTTAGCAGAAGAAGAATTTAAGAATGTTGTAGTGTTTAATGATGCGTTAATGAAAAAGTGCTTAAAGGCATTTGAAACTGCTATAGTATCTGTGATAACTTTATCTTCAATTTTAACCTTCTTAGGTTTTACTGTAGTTTTGCATTTGCCTGTTCCCGAGTTTATTATTTTCCAGAAAGTTTTTATTTTATTTTGTGACGTAATAATTTTGTTTCTTATAAAAATTGATTTAGCATCTCGACATACCTTTTTTAAAATCTTAGAGTACTGTTTAATGTAAATTAAAAATGCATCATTATTCTTATTTTAATGTTTTTCTACGTATAAGGAATACATTTTATTTTTACTCTTAAATATACCTGGCATAGCCCAATCGGCAAAGGTAGGCTTAATATTAAAATTACACTTCTTAGGCCTAAATATCAAGACATATTGAATACAAAAATCATTAAAAAAATTACTATAGCTAATATCAGGATCTAAAAATAGAAGACCAATTAAATAGAAGACGCAGTGATATTATCTATAAAACGTTAAAATGTAGAACTTCTTTTGCGCGAAGATTCTCCACTTACCTTGGACCGCTGGTTTAAAATAAAATCAACAGAACTATAAGTATTGATAGTGAGACCACCCACTCCTGTAAAATTAAAGTGGATAACTATTTGAAAGCACTCAATTATGATGACACAGAAAAACTTATCAAAACAATAGTATAATTATGCTTATGTTATGTTATTTTCTATAGCCGTATTACATAGGCACCGTCAATAGATTTTAATTGAATCACTAATATTATAGTTTATTTATTGTATTTAATTTTTCTTTTTGGTTTATCTTATTTTAAATATACTTAAACTTTGTCTTAGTATATCTGTTAAGAATTTGTTTAACTTTAATTAATTGCTTATAAGTATATCTTTTAATTTTGTTTTTCTACGTAATAGTTTTTCATAGTTTGTTTTAAATGTTATAGTTTTTTTTTTCTTTTTACTCATGTTAAAGTATTGTCTACTTTATTTATACCCACATTTCTTATTTTGTTGTTTTCCTTTCTATTCTAATGTTTATTTTAAATTAGTTGGGTCTAAGATCCTGCACTCTTTAGTGTTAATTATTTACAATCTAGTATTTGAACAACCCTTTAACAGGTTAACAACTATGTGTTTCGTCTACTAACTAACACAATTTGTGCAATTCGTTTGGAAGAGTACTGCCCTGCTGTCATACAGTTTACACTTGTACAGAGGGCTGTCACTCGTCTAAATATTTTGTAACTAAATATTTTTTTTGTGTACCTGTTTCTGAATAAATAATTACTTACTTACTTACTTACTATACCTTTTTTAAAATCTTAGAGTACTGTTTAATGTAGATTAAAAATGCATCATTATTCTTATTTTAATGTTTTTCTTCGTATAAGGAATACATTTTATTTTTACTCTTAAATATACCTGGCCTAGCCCAATCGGCAAAGGTAGGCTTAATATTAAAATTAAACTTCTTAGGCCTAAATATGAAGACATATTGAATACAAAAATCATTAAAAAAATTACTATAGCTAATATCAGGATCTAAAAAGTCTTCAGTATTAAGGTTAGAAACAATTTTATCAACGGCACACTTGAAAAGCTCGATACGAGAACCTGTAATAGGTCTACAAGAACCGTGACTCACAATCTCAAGTTTCTTACCACAAACAGTAACACTCTGGCCTCTGTGGTCAGATCGTAAGCAATCTATTTGTCCCTTGTGTTGATAGTCACAATCAAGAATTTTTTTATCTTGACATGTTGCAGTGGTTTCAGTCACTCTTGTCGGTTCTTCAAAAAGGTGCTGTAGGTTATACGATTTACATAATACTAAAAATGCTGATGAATGCGATGATTCAACCAGTATGTCGATATTAAAATCACCACACATCAAGATAGATTTACTGCTGCTTGAGATCCGCCTTAGCGTTTCTTCAAGGGCATCTAAAAATGGATAAAAAGGTGCTGATGGTGGACTGTATACACTTAAGATTAAATGGCTGTTCGTCTCCACGCATGAAAGTTCACAAATTCGGTCTATAGAAAGACTGACAATATCCTTACGTTCCTTGCCTTTGATATTATTTCTCATAAAAATGGCAACTCCACCTCCTTCAGCAGACTTTCGGTTGTATACACTAACTAGTTTAAAGTTATTTAGAGAAAATGACATTTTGCCTTTTTTCAGAAATGTTTCCGAGAAACATAATATGTCATAGTGACTAGTTTCGAGGAACAGTTCAATTTCAAGTAGTTTACCCAATAGTCTGTTTATGTTCTAATGCAATAATTTGATAACATTTTGACTACCTGCCGACTTGTGAATCCTTACTATCTAGTTTGCAAGGGAGACCATGCTTACCATGCCTCCCTGTTGTCAATGTTTTTAGGTGCTAATACCTTTATGCCGTAGGACCTTCCATTTCCCACTGTATTGGTATTGATCATATCAGTCACTAAATTAGCTAAATTGATCTTACAGTTCCTCGAAATTGATTGCTTACTTGAGCTTAATTTATAGCTGAAAATAAACGTGTTGAGGTCAAGAAACAGAAAACCATTACTATAATGGGTAGATATTAAATCATATAACACCATATTGAATGAAAATATATTTTCATTTTGTCTCTTAGTCAGTGAGTCAGAGTACGGGAAAGAACTTATCAATATTTTATTAATCTTTCCTGAATTATAGAGTTCTATGAGGGTGTCCATGTTACTTATTAAGCTCGATTTTGTCACGCCATTTCTATTTCCCATGATTAATCCAATGTTCGTATCAGTTTCGTAGGTACTTGTGACCACTTTTCTAATAAGTTGGTTCAATTGAATGTTTGGCATGCAATTATTAACTATTTTACAATCCATATTATTGTGAAAGATTCCACCAAGGCCCTGACCTATATTATCGCAGAAAACCTGTGTAGTACAGTCAATTTTACACAATGTTTGGCAACTTTGCAGATAAGAAGCCTTGTTCTGCAGCTCACTAAAATAATTTAGGTTTCGAAGTATCGTGTCGCTCGTGTCTTCTTCGGGTGATTTTGTACTGCAAGTTATATATTCATTTTTCTCATGCGTAATGTTGTAGGGTATAGACCCATTGGTGCCTTTGTAGGGGCCCAAACCAAGGACCTCATTTGTCACCGAAATATGTTCTTTGATTTCCTTTTGCGAGAGGCTATATTTATAACTTAAATTTTTAAGATTGTTTTCTAATCTTCTTATTCTATCAAGACTGTATTCATTTTCCGCCTCAGACTCTTCTAATGTATTCGTACAGTATAAAAGGTCATCCTTCAGTTTGTTTTTTCCAATTCTGAGGGCTGTACAGTTGTTCTGATTTTCATACCTATTTATGTACCTTCTTGTTTTATGAATGAACTTCTTCATTTTGATATATTTCTTTATTCTATTTCGGCCCGTCAAGTTACTATTATCAAATTTATAGTAATTATGATCACCATCATTGTATGGTATATTTGTTCCCTCATCGTGTTTCTTGTGACTATTTTTTTTAAACAGTCTATTGCTATTTGTGATTGAGAAAATCGCTTTTGTAGTGTTGTGATTTTGGATTGGGCACCTTCGAACAATGTACCACAATGCTTATGACAGTCAGCTATTTCTGTTAATTGGTCTCTTTCAGCCTTTAAATCTTTTATTTGTAAATCAAGACAAATCATATCTGATTTAAGTCGAGTATTCCTACTTATTACATTTTGTATTTCTAATTCACTTTCTTCTCGTTCGTCGATCAACTTAGAGTTAAGCTTTTGTAGTTATTGTAGATCTGTCGTAGCTATTTTTAATTTTTGCTCAAGTTCTCTTATGCTTGACGATCTAGTCTTCATTTTAGACTGACGAATATTATTCATCATTTGACCTAAAACATCTGAGAAACTACCAACTTATGATGATTTTTATAAGTTGGCAACTCTAGACTTACTATCTCCTTTCGTTGTCAGTCAACGTCAAATAATTGGGTTGTCAGTCATCAATCAGCTGATAGGTCGGTGACCTGTACACTCTATTGTTTTGTGTAGTAAAAAATGCTCAAAAAATACAAAAATCTTGTATGTGCCTGTGTGAGTGCGTGTTTTCAATATGTAAAGATCTTTAGACTAAGTTTTGTGTCTAATATCTCAAAAAATGTGGCTCATCGGAGTGTTTTGGTGTCGGCAAACACAATTTATTGGTTCTGTGCACTGATTCTGAACACTGGCTATGGCAATAGTAAGCGATCTTTATTTAAATCTTCAAATTTAAATACGTAGCTCTAAATAGACAACTAGTCTGGCGAGTGTTGCCAGTAAAGATTAAGAAGATTATGAAGAAAGGCTTGTAAACATCACGTGTACTGCTGTGAGCACTCGTATCCTGTCGTGTCGCGCCACCGAACGAATAGATCTACTGAGATAGAAAGGCTTGTAAACACCACGTGTACTGCTGTGAGCACTTGTATCCTGTCGTGTCGTGTCGCGCCACCGAACGAATAGATCTACTGAAATAGAAAGGCTTGTAAACACCACGTGTACAGCTGTGAACAATCGTATCCTTTTTTTTTTTTTCTTTTTTTTTTTTTTTCTCGGTGTGGAAAATCCTCATGGATTCCCTCACTAGCGGGGGCTTGTGGGGGATATGTTGGACTTTAACCAACTAAAAACCACACCGGTGTTTCCTCACATGCTTTTTGCTAGGATTACAGGAACAGTAATAATCTTCCGCGACCCCGGCAGCGTTGGTCTATCTGGACCCCCTCTCTTTCGTTGTAAAGATTTACCTTTACAAATACCTGCTCTGGGGCGCGCGGGAAACACCGCGCGGGCCACTTTGGGGCTATTTCTTCGGCGATAGACTCCCCCGAGTCTACCGTCGCCCCGGCTATGGAGGTTGAAGAAGAATGCCAGAGGGCCTTCTCCTCCTACGTCTTGATCTCCGGCTGCGTATCAGAAGATTGGAAGATATCTCCCTCTCTCTCTACGCAGCCTCCTTCCACGATATAACTATTTCACAGAAGGATGACATCACTTCCCACGATGTCTCATTTTCCAGCATTGATTTTATCTATGCTGGAAGAGAGAGGTCGTCTCCTACTTCAGCGACGAGGATACGGCGCTCTTTCTCCCAGGCAGGACACACTTCAAGTGTGTGCTGCGCCGTATCCACGCTGCCCCTACAGTGATGGCACTCGGTTATCGGTTCCCTTTGAGCTATGCGGCACAGGTACTTACCAAAGCAGCCATGCCCGGTCAGCACCTGCACCAGCCGAAAGGAAAGCAACCCGTGTGCCCTATCCAGCCATTCATTAAGAACTGGATGGATAGCCTTGATTGTCCAGCAGCCAGCCCTAGGACTAACTAGCCGCTCTGCCTATTCCTCTCGAAGTGCCTCTTGTAAATGACGCTTCCAAGCAAGTTCCTCAACTGCTGAAGTCGGGTACTCCCCCCTGAGACGAAGTAATTTACGCCGGCTATAAGACAAGGGCAGGCACTCCGCCTCTAAGTCCCATGGAGGAGAACCAGCCAGTAAGCATCCCGCCTCATAGGAGATGGTGCGGTACCCGCGCACAACACCAATGGCCATCACTCTCTGAGCTCTTCTCAGCAGGGCAATGTTTGACACAGCCAGTAGTGACCACACTGGGGCCCCGTATAGGGCCATGGACCGCACCACTCCCAGGTAAAGGCAACGGCTAGCCGCTTTTGGTCCCCCCAGATTAGGCAAAAGGCGCTTTAGGGATTGCGCTGCCTTCATCAATCGGGTAACCATGCGAAAAAAATGCTCTCGGAAGTTCCACTTACTATGCAGGTAAAGCCCAAGATAATTAAACTTGGACTCGACCTCGATATTTATCTCTCCTATAGTGATGTGGGAACCCCGGCGGCGTCCGACGAGGGCCATGAAAGCATATGGCCTCTGACTTATGAGCGCCACTCGAAGTCCCAACAACCCTATTCTTTCAACAACCTGTGCCAGCGAAACTGTGACAAGACGGACAGCCTCTTCAAATGTCTCGCCCCAGGCAGTCACGAGCGTATCATCTGCATAGCACATTACGCCGGCGCCTAGATTGAGAGGCCCTCGCAGGACCCAGTATTACCCGATGTTCCACAGGAGTGGCCCGAGAACTGAACCCTGTGGAACACCGCACGACATCTCTCTCCTTAGCAACCTGCCATCTCGAACAGAGTACGAGATGTACCTGTCTGATAAGTAAACCGCCACTATACGACTGAGGTAAAGAGGTACTTCGTGGAATTTCAGCGCCTCTTCAACACTAGTCCATGGTAGTGTTGTGAATGCATTGGCTATGTCTAAGGACACAGCCAACATCACACCACGACTGGCCACCACTTCTTCCGAGTAGGCTTTCACGTGATTGACTGCATCAATCGTTGATCTGCCCACCCGAAATCCATATTGGTGATCGGATAGGTCCGGTCCCTCCCTCCGGAGATGCTGACTAAGGCGGAAAGCTATTATTCTTTCGAACAGCTTATCCGCCTCATCCAGCATGACCAGGGGCCTGGGGGCCTATTATGAACTCTTATTCCCAGACAGTTTACGGCGTAAATTTAACTGCCTTGTAATTTCGTATTATGAACGCACAATACCAGCCAGTCAGCGGTCACGTGACACTTGAACCGTTTTCTGCATGGATCTTGGCTGGCTATTCCGTATTACGAGCTTACATTTGATATAAGTTATCTTGTTGTAACTGTCAAAAAGTGACAACGAAAACCATTCAAGTGCCGGTGCAGCGGAGTAGCTATTATTGAATTGTTTTCCAAAAAACTTGCAAAACATCACGATGTGTGATGAATATGAAGTGTTTGAGTTCCTAGAAAGTGAAACTTCGCATGAAAATAAAAAAAGAGTTCAAAGAAGGCGACTTTATGATCAAGCTGCATCATGTTCGATATGGATGATGCTTGGATGAAGACCAATTCATCAAACGGTCATCGATTATCGTCTCACTATGGAGTTGGTGCATAACCTATGTTATGAATTTAGGCCTCATATGGCAGGGCCTACAGAATCCACAGATTTGTCAGTCGAAACTTAGATTATCTATTATTTTCATCATAATATTGTGTTTGAATTGGCGATTTGTCATGATGTGGTTAATAATATGCGCAATTTTATTTTTAGGTTTTGGTTGCATTATCATTACTTATCTAAATAATATGGTTTAATATTATATTAATTCCAATTTGTAAACACATCGTCATAATAAAGGTAGTATGCACAAACACTAACGAAACTAAGGAAAAAGTTTAGGTTTGTTATCAATACTCCCACAACAAAACAATCAAATGTACCGCGGAATTATTAGACAGAATTGCGTTCGGAAACATGAATTCGCGCTACATTTGTGACCTTTTGTAACGCTAAATATCAACGAAAAATAGAATATAAATTAGAAATATATTAAAATACGTTTTACATGATACTAAAATAATATAATTATAATAATAATTGTATCGTTATTTAGTCAAAAACATGTAACAAAAAGAACCGTAGGCCTAGCACAGGTTGGTATCGAGTAGTTTGCGGCTAGCGTTTGAAACTATTGTATCATGTTTTGACCAATCAAATTAGCTAGATTTAAGCAACGCCCCCTTCGATAGTGAAATTCTCGATAGTTCGAAGCACGACTTTTTGACAGAGCTGGGTTTCGACTCCGAATCGATGACGTCTAAGTTTCGTGTAGTTTTGTGAATGAACGAACGGAAATTGTATAGAAAATGATAGCACAAGTTGCATTTTGATGTATCGAATCCTTGAATTCGATAGCTGGCTTTCGAATTGATTCTCACGGCCATTTTTACAGTGACATCGTCGTAAAAATAATTTGTGTAGAAATATTTTTATGTTTATTCGTTCTCAATATGATGAGAACGATGCTTTTCGCTGCAAGAAGTTTCACAGCAAACTATTAGCGGCTAGAAGTTCCACAGCAAACTATTAGCGGCTACTGACTAGCTGACGTTCGCGACTTCATCCGCGCGTAGATTAGGTAGTACGTACCTCCTCGTTCTACGCATTCTAAATAGATGATGGTACAAACATCAGTCTGCAGGTAGAAGTCCACTGCTGGACATAAGGATTCCCCCATAGAATGCCACAATGAACGTCCTGTGTCGCCTCCATGCAACGATGACCTGCCCATTGCCACTTCAACTTGCTAAGTTTTAGAGCTAGTCAGTGATCCCGGTTCTTCTATGGATATGTATCTTCTTTTTGGATTCAGGTACGGAATCTCCGGGCATAGCTCTTTCCATAGCCCGCCCTGAGATTTTGAGCTTGTGTATGAGGCCAATAGTGAGCGATCATGTCTCAGTACCGTAAGGCATCACTGCACCGATACCAGACTTAGACTTTGATCATGTTGAGGCTCTGTCTGTGATATGAAGATATAGCGTAGTTTCCTGAACGCTGCCCATCTGAGTTGGATTCATCGACTAATCTCACCATCAGAGGTCCAACGCCTTCTTAGTTGAATGAATCGTTTACGCAAATAGACATAGAACAACAACTAGCATAGTCAACAACTTTAACAAAACCCTCAGAAACCCATACAACCCCATTTTAGACGGTATAGATAGAACAAAGGACTTTGCTCAGGGTTTTTTTTTGTCCCAGCTGTGGGACTTAGATAGTTTTCTCGGCTTCTAAACTGCCTATCCTACTCTATGCTATTTCATCAAAATAGTTGGACCAGTTTTTCTTGATATTTTGTACAGAAAGACAGACAAAGAAAATAATAAATTATATACCTACGAACTTCGTAAAATTCTCGTAATTTAAACATACGCCATCTATAAATTCAGGTTTCAGGTTTAAGATACGTTTATTTCCCAAAAGAATTGAATTCACTTATATGAGAAAACACAAAACTAATTAAACATTAATGGTTGGGCTAATCGTACCTAAGTAGGTACACTAATCTCAAATAGTACCTAGGTACTCACTTAATTTATAATAACAAATAAAATAACATGCAGGTAGTTTAAAATTACTCGCACCAAATAATGTAAACAGTGTTCGCTCGTGCTGAGGTTCACGACAATCGGATGGTCAAGTTATTATACTTAGAGTTAGCGCAACTGGAAGTGACAAGGACTGATCTGTGATTCACCAGAGTACTTAGTTTATAATAATTTTTGTTTTTTAATGCTATTGGGCTATTACTCACTTACGGATCCAAATAAGAATAATATTTTTATAATAGGTATATCTCAGTGCTACATAAATATAATGATATCTTCGACACACAATATTTATTGCAAACATATTCGATTGCTGTTTCTTACTTGTTCATTAAATAGTATTTAAGTATTTTTTTAAATGTGGGCATGGTTTTGGCTTCTTTAATATCTTTTGGTAATTTATTATACAACTGAGCACCTTCATACATTAAGCTTTTTTTGCCATAGTTTGTTCGTGGTACATGTAATTTTATGTCATTTGCACTTCTTAATCGTATTTTTTGGATTTGCTGTTTTCTAGTAAACGTTATTTGAATGTGCATATCTTTAGTTAGTATTTTTCTTATATACAGTTGTTGTATAAATATGTTTGCATAATATTCATTAATTTAGTTTCTTTATATAAGATGTTAGATGGCGTAAGAAAGTCATAGTTAAATAATCTTTTAATCAACTTATTTTGTGCTCTTTGCAGCATATCTAAATTAGTTTTAGCAGCTGTGCCCCAGACTTCTATAATGTAGTCGATGTGTGGCTTAACAAGCGAGTTATAAATTGTGTATCGTACTTGCCGTGGGAGACATTTAACTATTCCACACAGCACACCTGTAAGTGATTTTAATTTTGATTTAATTTTTTGTAAGTGTGGTTTCCACGTCATTTTGCTGTCCAAAATAAGTCCTAGGTACTTTTCCTGGTAAACTCTATTTAAAGCAATTTTATTTATTGTTAAAGGTGTGAAATCTGCAATTTTCTTGTTTTTTGCCGAAAAGATTATATAGTTGGTCTTTGAAATATTTATTGTGAGTAGATTAGACTGAAACCATGTATTAAGTAAATTCAAATCATATTGTGCGTCAGTTACAACAGAACCTATAGAATTTCCAAAATAAAATAAACTAGTATCGTCTGCATATAATGTAACATCACCTTTAAGCCCAATTCCATGTATACTATTTATATAAATGAGAAACAGCAGAGGTCCCAAGATTGATCCCTGAGGCACGCCATATGTTATAGCACAAGGGTTACTCAGTGATTGGCCTATCCTGACAACCTGCCGTCGATTAGAAAGATAAGACTTAAAAATGTCGTTTGCAGTCCCAGTGACACCAATATCATTCAATTTACCTATGAGCAACTCATGACTGACTGTGTCGAAAGCTTTCTTCAAATCAATAAACACTCCCAGTGCAATTTGTTTTTTGTCAATATTAATCTTTATTTTCGTAACTATATCTGTTGTTGCTGAGAGTGTATTCGATTTGGGTCTAAAACCATATTGTTTATGATAAAGAAACTTTTTTGAATTTAGGAACATCTCTAGTCTATTATAAATAACCCTTTCCAAAACCTTTGAAAGTATTGGCAACACTGAAATTGGACAATAGTTTCCAGGGTCAGATCTACTACCAGATTTAAAAATGGGAGTTACTTTTGCTAACTTTAGGCTATCAGGAAAAGTTCCGAACTCTAGACATTTATTGATACAAAAGGTAAGTTCGTTTAGTATTATATTTTTAACACATTTAATGGACTTAGTATTCACACCGTCTATACCTGAGCTAGTGTTGCAGTTTAGATTATCTATTATCTTTGCTATTTCATCTATGGTAGCCTTTTCTAGTGTGAGTTTATTTTTGTCAGACGAATTGCTTCCAACTGCGCTTTCTATGGCACTATTTATCGAATCAACTTGACGTATTCTAGAAATTTGTCCAGCTAGTATTGAACCTACATTAGAAAAGTATATATTAAATGCTTCACAAATTTCTTTTACATCAGTTATGCATCCATCACCCGTTTCAAGTTTGCTAGGGACTGAGATTTCTTTTATTTTGTTGTTTGACAGGTTGTTAATGAGGCTCCACATCTTAGCTGGTTTTTTCTTACAACCATCAAATGCTTTTAAATAGTATTTGCTCTTTGTGTTTTGTATATGTTCAGAGACTTCGTTTCTTTTTTTAATATATATTTCTTTTTTTATTTCATCTTCTGGGTTACGTTTGTGCCCAGCCCATAGTACATTTCTGATGTTAATTTCATCCAATATTGTTTTATTGATCCAGTCTTGTCTTGGCGGATTCAGTAACTTAGTCTTCGTAGTTTTGCTTTTCTTTATGCAAAGTAGTAATCTTTCTTCTAACAGATGATATAAATGTTCTTCATTATTAATTTCACTTTCTTCTACTGTATTATATAGTTTGTCATAGTTTATTGCTTCATAACTGTTTTTCTTCAGGGACGTTACCTTGCATTTCTTTACTTCAAAGTATATTTGCTTATGGTCTGACATAGGCGTTTCGATAATAGCAAGTTGGAAATCATTACCTTTTAAGTTAGTGCACACATGATCAAGCAATGTTTTGGTTGAAGCAGTTTCTCGAGTGCAGAAATTTTCATCAATTTTATTTAAGATTATGTATCCACTCTCTTCCAAGGTTTCCTTGTATAATGTTGTTGAAGTTTCCGCAGCTAGTAAATTAAAGTTAAAGTCTCCAAACATTAATCCTCGTTTTCTATAGTATAGTTGTTTCGCAATAGTGTTGAGAAATTTTTTGACGTTTGTAGATCCTGGTGGTCTATATATAGAACCAATATCAAGTAATGTATTTTCAATATGGACCCAGAGGTAGTGAGTGTCATCATGCAAGCACTGTTCTTCAATTAAACCATGTTTCAGTTTATCATGAGCATAGATTGAAACACCTCCACCTTTCGAGTTCTGTCTAAAGTTGTAATAGTGTGTATATCCGGGTATTTGAAACCTTTTTGCTTCCTCCTCAGACTTTATCCATGTCTCAGTCAAAACTATTACATGTAGAAGTACTTTAAAGGTTTTTATGACACACGTTAGTTCGTCAAATTTTCCGGCTTTAACAATGCTGCGTACATTAGCGTATAAAAATTTGGTGGTGTTTTTTGTAGTTATTATTTTATGGTAGCTATCTACCACTTGATATGAAACATTTTCGGTTTTAATTAAAGTATTGTTGTCCAAAGTTACTGTTGCTTGTAGTTTTTTGACTGAGATTCCACGATTTTAGGGACCCCTTTAATATATTTTATCGTTAAGTTATTCTCACCACTGTCAGCTAGTCGTTTCAGTTCTTCTTTGACATTTTTTAGGTTCTCTTGTTGTTTGGGTGTTTGGTCAGAGAATATTTGTATGGTGTCACTTTTAAGCAGATTTCTGATGCGTAGTATGGCTTTAGCCGACTCTTGTGACTTAAAGCACACCTTCATAAGGCGGATTTTGTCGGGTCTGTATATTCCAAGGCGGAAAGTTTTCGCTGGCTCAGCGCTTTCAGCATCAATCAATTTGGAATTTTTTATTACTTCACTTTTATCTAAATTCATCCTTTCTCCTGGTTCCTTTGACACAGGCTCAGGTACTCCAACAATAATTATATTTTTGCTTCTTAGTTCCCTATCATTTAATTCCGCCATAATATCTTCATGTAGAGTTAACGAAGAAGATGCAGGGCTTATTTTTAGCAACTTTACCTCGGATTTCAGAGCTTCAATTTTGTTTTCTGTTGCCAAATTCTTGTTGGAAAGATTTGTTATATTTAATTTCATCGACTTTTGCTCTGAGCAGAGGCTTTCAATCGTAGATTTAATGTCTGATAGGTTTCCTTTGATCGAAGTAATATCTTTCGACATGTTGTCCATAGACTCTTTTTGATTTGCAGTTAGTGTTACTAACATCGTCATCATTTGCGACATCTGTTTTCGCATTTCAGATAATTCTGTCAGAACGATTTCATTATCATCAGGAAATTTTCGCTTACTACGCAATGCACCTCTATTTAAGTCGGGCATTTCTGAGAGCGGATGGAGGAGAGCGATGCATTCGCGCAAGTAACACTAGCTCTGTTCAAAAAAATATTTAAAAATACAAATAGTTATAATATCAGTGTGAAAAACATTGCTTTGGGTTAACAACTACCTAATAAACCAGTGATATTGTTATTTCCAATAAACTCATTGCGAAATTAGTGAATTAGTGACCAGAACATTGGTAAAAAAAACGAATAAACTGGCTATCTGAATTGTCCTGTGAAGTGAATACTTACAAACAATACCTACCTAACATTGATAATTGTCGAATTATAATAGTGTTTAGCACACTATAGACTATTAATAGGAACTTATAAAGTGAAAAGTGATTGTGCAATTGTTCCGTGAACATTTTATTTCTGGGGACGGTGGATGCATAAACTTGTGACAAAAACGAACGTTTAAAAATCGTTTCGTTTCGTTTTTAAATCACATTTTGCAATCACGAAGTAAACCTTAATTTCGACTTAGTCCATAACTGAACCGACAGTTGGTTCAATACGTCGGAATCTGTATGCTTCTTAGTAACGAAGGTGGTTCGACACAGACTGAGACGCATTGTCTTTTTGCGCTCAAAAATTTAATCTGAATGGTTCTTGGAAAATCCGAGAGGCAGAACCCAATTACAGCGCCATCTATCGGAAGATAGAAACACTATTTACGTTTGAGCGGTTCGATTCGATTCCTATTTCTGAGACTATTCAAGAGTATAAGCGGTGAAAGCGAAAGAGTGATCCGCTAGGTGGCAGCAGTACTTGCAGCACATACCACATACAAATATTTAGATACCTAGCCTACCGAACCAAAGTCTCAAGATGGAAGAAATAAGGGAAATGTTTAAACAATTGCAAGCCGATGTGAATGACACTAAGAACTCACTCAGAGAGATGGAATCGAATATAACGAAAAATGTCAACAACAATATAAACGAAATGGTTGGTAACCTACAAGTAAAGATACAAACACTCGAAACAGAAAACGAATTACAAGAAAGGAGACTTGATACTATAGAAAGGACACAAAGACAGCGAAACCTTGTCATGTTCGGAGTGGAAGAGAAAGAACGTGGCTACAGTGATCTCGTAAATAAAATATTAAATATTTTAAACGATGAAATGAACGTTAATTGTACCTTACTAGAGATACAAGCGCTGAGAAGAATCGGGAGGAAGGGAGATAAGATCAGACCCATAGTCATTTCTTTTACTACCCTTGGGAGAAAAATAGACGTCCAGAAAAATTGGAAAAGCCTGCAAAATACAAGGTACTCTATTGCTGAAGACTATCCTCCTAAGGTCTTGGAAATAAGGAAAACGCTGTATGAACAAGCTAGGACTGAAAAAGTAAAGGGAAACAAGGTACTGATAAAGTATGACAAACTAATAATTCTTCAACCCAACCCTGAGGAATCGAGAACACAAGCAACACGCAACACCAAACGAGCTCTTTCTCAAACCCCCCCGCAAACAAATCCAAATAACAAGACGAAAGAAAGAAATGGGGCCACTCAAGCCCAAAAAAAGAACAAAATTTCGTCCTACTGGGCTCACCCTACTGCACAGACGGCACATAGTGTCCACAGTGCAGAGGACGGAAACAAGAGAACCGGAGCAGGGCTACAAAAACAGCAACAACAATAGCAATTAAATAAAAAATCCTCTCACCCTCCTCCAACACGGCTGGTCACCGCGGAGGAAAAAGACCAAAACCCTCCAATTAACCGAAAAAATTATATCAAAATCCTAAAAATTGCTACATATAATGTGAGATCCTTAGCATCAACGGAACGATTTATAGAGCTCGACTATGCATTACATAAAATTGTATTTGATATCCTGGGCTTAGCAGAGGTAAGAAAAATGGGATGCAACATAGAAGAACATGAAAACTATATCCTTTGCTATAAAGGGGAAACACCTGGTTTGTATGGCGTAGGATTTCTGATCAAAAAAGAACATAAAAAGAATATCACAAACTTTGAAGGACTTTCAGAGCGAGTTGCAATACTGCAGCTGAAGTACAACGACACCATACTGTCTATCATACAAGCTTACGCACCTACGGAAAAAGCTGACCAAGAAGAAATAAATAAGTTTTATGAAACCCTAGAGGAAGCTCATAAAATAGCTGGAAATAATCTACTAGTGATTGGAGATTTTAATGCAAAAATTGGTCAGCCCAGGGAAACTGAAGACTTCATTCTAGGAAAATTTGGGTTCGGAAAAAGAAATAAGAGGGGGGAGCTACTCATACAATATGCATTCGAGCACAAACTTTCTATAATGAACACTCATTTTAAAAAGAAAGACAGCCGCAGATGGACCTGGCTCTCACCCGATCATAAGACCAGAAATGAAATAGATTATATAATGACAAATCAGCCGAAAAATATTACAAATGTAGAGGTCTTAATTGTAGGATTCCCTTCTGACCACCGCCCCGTGAGGGCTACCTATCATTTAGAAAAGGCCCGGATAAGAAGGTCTGCTTTTAAATCTCCACCCAACATGCTGAAAACCAGTTCAGTCCTCCTCAACCTCATTCAGTAACAACCTCAACAAAACCCTACAGGAACTAAGATCAGAAGATCAAGATGACGTTCAGACCTACTACAACAAATTAGAATTAGTAGTAAAAAATAGTATGGAAACAAAGATAAATGATAACATACATGGAAAAACAAATAACATTCTTAGTGAAAACACACGAGGCTTAATGGCTAGAAGATCAGAACTTATAAAAACCAAACATAAATCAAAAGAAAATAAAAAAGAATTAAGTAAACTATTCAAAAAAACAAGTAAAGCTTTGAAAGTAGACTATAGAAACTACAGAAACAAAACAATTGAGAAAAATCTAACAAGCTATAGGAGCACAAAGAGAGCTTACAAAGAACTAAATACTCACAAAAACTGGATCCAGAGCCTAAAAACCAAATCGAAAAAAAATACAAACACTAGACAAGATATAATAAGCTGCGCAACGACGTTCTATAAAGAATTATACGGAAAACCCACAGAAAATATAACAGGCACAAATATAAATGATGGCATAGAAAATAAAGCAGACGCAAAACCAATAGACGAAAAGGAAGTGGTAGACCATATTAAAAAATTAAAACCCGATAAAAGCCCGGGTCCGGATGGACTCCAAAACGAAGTCCTGAAGATCGGAGCAGCTCTACTAGCGCCACCACTGACATATCTGTTTAACATGATCTTGAACACAGGTCAAGCACCAGAACAATGGAAGAGATCCGATATCATTCTACTGTACAAAAAAGGAGATCCACAAGACGTAGCAAACTATCGACCAATCAGCCTTCTCTCGAGTGTCTACAAACTATTTACATCAATTTTGCACAATAGAATGAAAACCAATATAGACAACCTGCAGCCCGTCGAACAAGCAGGTTTCAGATCAGGGTTCTCAACAATAGATCATATACATGTAGTGGAGAAAATAATAGAAAAATATAAAGAGTATAACAAGCCCTTATACATAGCCTTTATAGATTATGCCAAAGCATTTGACACTATCTTCCACGACTCTATCTGGAGGGCACTTCGACAATGTAAAATGAACGAAACATACATACAAGTTTTAAGAAATATATACGACAATAGCACTAGTAGAGTAAAACTCGAAACAAGAGGAGTTGAGATCCCCATCCAAAGAGGTGTGCGGCAAGGAGACCCATTGTCCCCAAAACTTTTTATAGCAGTGCTACAGAACATTTTCACAAAACTAAACTGGGCGCACAAAGGAATCACAATCGCTGGACGCCACTTAAATCACCTCAGATTCGCTGACGATATAGTCCTATTTGCAGAAACCAGTAAAAAGCTAGATGAACTGATAGGATTGTTGAGCGAAGAAAGCGAAAGAGTTGGCCTTCAAATGAATGAAAGTAAAACTAAGCTACTTACCAACACCAAGGAAAATAAAATACAGTTGAAAGGAAGGCCCTTAGAGTACGTTACCAGTTACATATACCTTGGTAAACAGATATCCTTTCACGACAAAAATACGGAAGAAGAAGTAGAGAGACGCATCGCTATGAGTTGGAAAAAATACTGGAGTTTGAAAGAAATTTTCAAGGGCACCTTACCTCTCCACCTGAAAAAAATTGTGCTTGACACCTGTGTACTGCCGACTCTAACCTATGGATGCCAGACATGGAGCTACTCTACAAAGATAAAATCTAAAATAACAACTTGTCAGAGGGCCATGGAAAGGAGCATCCTAAAAATCAGGAAGATACAAAAAATCACAAGCAGTATAATAAGAAATAAAACAAAAGTGACCGATGCTCTCCACTACGCGCTCAAGCTAAACTGGCAGTGGGCTGGACACTTAGCCCGATATAAGGACAAAAGGTGGACCATAGAGGTGACTCGATGGAAAGGGCCAAACGGCAAAAGAAGATCGGGTCGACCAAGAAAGAGATGGACAGACGAGATCATAAAAACCGCTGGGAAACAGTGGATCGCTATAGCGAACGATAGAGAAGCATGGAGTAAATTGGAGGAGGCCTATACCCAAAGAGGGGTTCCTAACCAGGAATAAGTGAAAAAGAAAAGGTGCATTTATTTAATTTAAACATTAGTTTTTTTTTTTTTTTAGAATAATATCATAACCTATGTAAACTAGTTGGTAAGGAAAATAAAAAGGCTTTATTATTATTATTATTTCTGAGAGCGGGTTATCACTCGTGAGATTGGGTTGCGAGTCACTACGCCCCACACCGAGGCCACTTCTAGTAGATGAGCGTGTTACACTCATTATCCTTGTCGTGCTTACGTACCGGTTCGAAACCGCGTTTGCTTGCGGTAAGTGAGACAAAAAATAAGAGCTTGTCTTTATTCCGCGGAAGGGGGTGCAGAGCTGTTACCTCGTCGATGTCCTCAGGTCTTTGGTTGGATAACGTTGCAAAAACACACGGAAGATCACACAATTTAAACACTTGGCTCGAGCATCATAAGCTACAGATTAGTATGTACATAAATTATGAATTTATTTAAAATAATTATCGACACGTCTACTTGGTACGAGGCCTCCAGCAGCAACGGCACACAAACCTGTCTCTGGTTGTACTATAATTTATTCTGTGCTTTTATTTGTAATGAACAATGATGTGTTATATATTAGATACGCTATTCCGCGCTCAGAAAGTTGACAAGAAAGTGAGATAATTATCGCAAGTTCACTATGTCGCTCTGTGAACTAGGACGCACGCCACTACTAATAGATAAACCCAATAATAAAAGCCAGCATTATACGGCAACCACAAAATAAGAAAAAAATATTTCATTAAATTTGTATGTATTAAAAAATACTAAGTATTTAAATTTGTTTATATAACAATTTATTTCATTAAAACCATTTGTTTCGTTGCTGCTCTGACACCTACACGAACGTGATGGGTAATATACAATTCACCGAGGTACGACAGAGAGACACGATCGCACGTGGCCGGCTGCGATATTAGGATAGAATGGTGTGGTTAGGACAGTCAACAATCACATCAACAATTTTGTTTAATAACACTGTTCTTATTGGATATCTTAATTAATTAAAATTATTCGGTTAAATTGTATAAATTATATAGGTAGCTAGTACATACTACACTGACTAAAAATAATTTTATCAATGTATTTTGTCGATGCCTCCCCCATAAAATGCAATGAAGGGGATTTGCTTAAGAGGCGGATTGGTGATCGCAGTATTGGTGTCGAGTACCCAGATGGATGCTACTGCATAGACATATTATGTTTACAGAAAGTTGTGTCAAAGGACAATTCGTCCTCAGAAAATCTAACTTTAATACGAAAAATTAATAACTCTAATAGCTACTTAGTAACTTAAAATACTAAACAATCGTTTATGTACTATTTTAGTCTATAATGTACCAAGTAAATTTCAAAAAATTGAATTGATTTATTTTTCGGAAGTTTAAGATTCATGCGATTTATTACGATGTGTTAGGTTACGGAACACACCATGGACACATTTTCATTCTTCTAGTCGCATGTTGCCCGCACACTCTCGTAACTCACTCCGCGGTCGATTCGCATACAACAAAACCCTGTGCTGCCGCGAGCTTGCGAAATAGTATCGAAATCAATTCGCTACGTAAAAATTACGCCAATGAAACGATTCCGATAGTCAGCCTGTGCTTGCCGTACAGAATTCAAAAAAATAAGGTGCGTTTACAAAGAATTTGAAACAAAAGACGGTGTTTGGTGCTGTGATTTTCAGTGAGTTTTAATTGTATTACAGTAGGCCTAGCACAGGTTGGTATCGAGTAGTTTGCGGCTAGCGTTTGAAACTATTGTATCATGTTTTGGCCAATCAAATTAGCTAGATTTAAGCAACGCCCCCTTCGATAGTGAAATTCTCGATAGTTCGAAGCACGACTTTTTGACAGAGCTGGGTTTCGACTCCGAATCGATGACTTCTAAGTTTCGTGTAGTTTTGTGAATGAACGAACGGAAATTGAATAGAAAATGATAGCACAAGTTGCATTTTGATGTATCGAATCCTTGAATTCGATAGCTGGCTTTCGAATTGATTCTCACAGCCATTTTTACAGTGACATCGTCGTAAAAATAATTTGTGTAGAAATATTTTTATGTTTATTCGTTCTCAATATGATGAGAACGATGCTTTTCGCTGCAAGAAGTTCCACAGCAAACTATTAGCGGCTAGAAGTTCCACAGCAAACTATTAGCGGCTACTGACTAGCTGACGTTCGCGACTTCATCTGCGCGTAGATTAGGTAGTACGTACCTCCTCGTTCTACGCATTCTAAATAGATGATGGTACAAACATCAGTCTGTAGGTAGAAGTCCACTGCTGGACATAAGGATTCCCCCATAGAATGCCCTAATGAACGTCCTGTGTCGCCTCCATGCAACGATGACTTGCCCATTGCCACTTCAACTTGCAAAGTTTTAGAGCTAGTCAGTGATCCCGGTTCTTCAACGGATAGGTATCTTCTTTTTGGATTCATGTACGGAATCTCCAGGCATAGCTCTTTCCATAGCCCGCCGTGAGATTTTGAGCTTGTGTATGAGGCCAATAGTAGGCGATCATGTCTCAGTCTCGTAAGTCATCACTGGCAACATGCACCGATACCAGACTTTGACTTTGATCATGTTGAGGCTCTGTCTGTGATATGAAGATATAGCGTAGTTTCCTGATCGCTGCCCATCTGAGTTGGATTCGTCGACTAATCTCACCATCGGTGGTCCAACGCCTTCTAGTTACGCAAATAGACATAGAGCAACAACATACAACCCCATTTTAGACGGTATAGATAGAACAAAGGACTTTGCTCAGGGTTTTTTTTTTTTGTTCCAGCTGTTGGACTTAGATAGTTTTCTCGGCTTCTAAACTGCCTATCCTACTCTATGCTATTTCATCAAAATAGTTGGACCAGTTTTTCCTGATATTTTGTACAGACAGACAGACAAAGAAACTAATAAATTTTATACCTACGAACTTCGTAAAATTCTCGTAATTGAAACATACGCCATCTATAAATTGGCATACAAACCTGTCTCTGGTTGTACTATAATTTATTCCGTGCTTTAATTTCTAATTACCAATGATGTGTTATATATTAGATACGCTATTCCGCGCTCAGAATGGTGACAAGAAAGTGAGGTAATTATCGCAAGTTCACTTAGTCGCTCTGTGAACTAGGACACACGCCAAAACTAATAGATAAACCCAATAATAAAAGCCAGCATTATACGGCAACCACAAAATAAGAAAAAAATATTTCATTAAATTTGTATGTATTAAAAAATACTAAGTATTTAAATTTGTTTATATAACAATTTATTTCATTAAAACCATTTGTTTCGTTGCTGCTCTGACACCTACACGAACGTGATGGGTAATATACAATTCACCGAGGTACGACAGAGAGACACGATCGCACGTGGCCGGCTGCGATATTAGGATAGAATGGTGTAGTTAGGACAGTCAACAATCACATCAACAATTTTGTTTAATAACACTGTTCTTATTGGATATATTAATTATTTAAAATTATTCGGTTTAATTGTATAAATTATGTAGGTAGCTAGTACATACTACTCTGACTCAAAATAATTTTATCAATGTATTTTGTCGATGCCTCCCCCATAAAATGCAATGGAGGGGATTTGCTAATCAACATGCTTAAGAGGCGGATTGGTGATCGCAGTATTGGTGTCGAGTACCCTGATGGATGCTACTGCATAGACATATTATGTTTTTTTCTTTTTCACAACAGGGTTTCCGTATAGCGCTGTGATTTTATGGTCTTTTTCGTCAATATAAAAACAAAGTAAGT
The DNA here is from genome assembly GCA_932527175.1 of Operophtera brumata. Taxonomy (NCBI): domain Eukaryota; kingdom Metazoa; phylum Arthropoda; class Insecta; order Lepidoptera; family Geometridae; genus Operophtera; species Operophtera brumata. Next base: position 370,223 of record OW052235.1, read on the forward strand.
AGCTATAGGTAGTACCTACATAAAACGCCACTCTCTCAGTGGATTTTGACTGAGTGTAACATGTCTACTTGTATAGCAAGTCTTTGGTGATGACAGATTCGTTCTCAGAAAATCTTTTTTTTTTTTTTTTTTTTATACTACTTGGATGACGGATCAAGCAAGAGGCCCACCTGATGTTAAGCGGTAACCTCTGCCTATGAACAGTGCATTACCTCATAGATCACGTCCACCTAGGACGCAACCTATGTGGCATTGCACTGCGCCCGCCACCCTGAGACATAAAGATGAAAAGTCTCATGTGCCTGTAATTTCACCGGCACCCTTACCCTTCAAACCGGAACACAGCAATGCGAGCACTACTGCTTTGCGGCAGAAATAGATATGGTGGTAGTACTTCCCCGGACGAACTCTTTCACAAAAAAGCTCTACTACTACTAAAACCCTGAAAACTAACTGATACTGAAATCTAACTTTAATACGAAAAATTATTAACTCTAATAGCTACTAAGTAACTTAAAATACTAAACAATAGTTTATGTACTATTTTACTCTATAATGTACCAAGTAAAGTGCTAAAAATTTAATTGAATTATTTTTCGGAAGTTTACGATTCATGCGATTTATTACGATGTGTTAGGTTACGGAACACACCATGGACACATTTTCATTCTTCTAGTCGCATGTTGCCCGCACACTCTCGTAACTCACTCCGCGGTCGATTCGCATACAACAAAACCTTGTGCTGCCGCGAGCTTGCGAAATAGTATCGAAATCAATTCGCTACGTAAAAATTACGCCAATGAAACGATTCCGATAGTCAGCCGATAGCAGAAAACTATCTAAGTCCCACAGCTGGGACAAAAAAAAACAAACCCTGAGCAAAGTCCTTTGTTCTATCTATACCGTTTAAAATGGGGTTGTATGGGTTTGTGAGGGTTTTGTTAAAGTTATTGACTATGCTAGTTGTTGCTCTATGTCTATTTGCGTAAACGATTCATTCAACTAAGCAGGCGTTGGACCTACGATGGTGAGATTAGTCGACAAATCCAACTCAGATGGGCAGCGTTCAGGAAACTACGCTATATCTTCATATCACAGACAGAGCCACAACATGATCAAAGTCTAAGTCGTGTATCGGTGCAGTTATGACTTACGGTACTGAGACATGATCGCCTACTATTGGCCTCATACACAAGCTCAAAATCTCACGGCGGGCTATGGAAAGAGCTATGCCCGGAGATTCCGTACCTGAATCCAAAAAGAAGATACCTATCCGTGGAAGAACCGGGATCACTAACTAGCTCTAAAACTTAGCAAGTTGAAGTGGCAATGGGCAGGTCATCGTTGCATGGAGGCGACACAGGACGTTCATTGTGGCATTCTATGGGGGAATCCTTATGTCCAGCAGTGGACTTCTACCTACAGACTGATGTATGTACCATCATCTATTTAGAATGCGTAGAACGAGGAGGTACGTACTACCTAATCTACGCGCGGATGAAGTCGCGAACGTCAGCTAGTCAGTAGCCGCTAATAGTTTGCTGTGGAACTTCTAGCCGCTTATAGTTTGCTGTGGAACTTCTTGCAGCGAAAAGCATCGTTCTCATCATATTGAGAACGAATAAACATAAAAATATTTCTACACAAATTATTTTTACGACAATGTCACTGTAAAAATGGCCGTGAGAATCAATTCGAAAGCCAGCTATCGAATTCAAGGATTCCATACATCAAAATGCAACTTGTGCTATCATTTTCTATACAATTTCCGTTCGTTCATTCACAAAACTACACGAAACTTAGACGTCATCGATTCGGAGTCGAAACCCAGCTCTGTCAAAAAGTCGTGCTTCGAACTATCGAGAATTTCACTATCGAAGGGGGCGTTTTTTTTTTTTTTTTTTTTTTTTTTACATTGATAGACCTTTGTTTGTCCAAGATCTCACCTGTTGGTAAGTGACGATGTGGCCGAAGATGAAGCACAAAGGTCTAGAAGGCACCTATTCCCTCTTGACTTGAAGAGACCCAGATTATAGTTTTCAGGAAAGACAGACGACGGTAGTGTATTCCACTCCTTAGCAGTTCGCATTATAAAGGTAGAACTGAAACGTTTTGTGCGAATAGAAGGTATACCAATGAGGTAAGGATTGTACTGAGCCGTACGCCTGCTCGTCCTATGATGAAAAGGAGATGGTGGGATCAGATCGTGCAGTTCCTGGGAGCATTCACCGAAATGTAACCTATAGAAGATCGCAAGGCATGCAACCTTACGGCGGTGCTTGAGACTCTGGATCTTAGTCTCTGCCATATGTTGCTCACCTATAAGCCTGAAAGCTCTACGTTCGATCGAGTCCAAGGCAGCAAGCTGGTGTTTGGCCGAGCCATCCCAAACATGGCAGCAGTACTCCATACCAGCCCGGACTTGTGCTCTATATAAACTGAGAAGCTGTCCTGGTGTGAAGTAACGCTTTACCTTATTCAGGATGCCTAGCTTCATGGCAGCTGTTTTTGCCTTAGACTCGATGTAGGAGCCAAAGTTGAGAGTAGGCGTGAGCGAAACACCTAAGAGATCGAGGTGATCTCCTATAGCTACAGGTACATCTCGGAATACAGGAACTTGGAAAAACGGACTTTTTTTCGCCGAGAAGAGACAAGCCTGCGTTTTAGAGTCGTTGAACTTGACTAGATTGGCATCGCCCCAGTCGGATACAGCCTTGAGAGTCAAATTCAGACGCTGCAGCATCTCATCTCTTAACTCCTGAATTTAATTCTGCCTAGCTCGCGCAGTGGAAAAATATCTCTCCACAACTGTGCTGTCGTCTGCATACCCAATGATACCGGGCATTAGCAGATCATTAATGTGCAGCAGAAACAGTGTGGCAGATAGCACTGACCCCTGAGGTACCCCGGCGTTAATAGCCAATTGATCCGGCGAGCAGCCGTCAATAACTACTCGAATGGATCTTTCCCTCAGAAAGTCTGCGAGCCAGGAGCAGAATTGAACTGGCAGTCCGTAGGCAGGAAGTTTGCCAATAAGGCTAGCGTGCCAAACCCTAGCTCCCCCCTAGCGTGAAAAGCCTTCGAGACGTCTAATGAAACAGCCAGTGCTTCACCATATTTCTCGATGGCCTCGCTCCAAATGTGCGTGGCATATACAAGAAGGTCCCCAGTAAGACCGGTTTTGGCGAAACCCGTATTGGCGATCACTGAGGAGGTCGTTACCTTCGAGGTATGCAAGGAGCTTCCTATTCAGTACACGCTCCATACATTTATAAAGTAGGGAGGTGACTGAAATAGGGCCATAGTTTGAAGGGTCAGCACGACTGCCTTTCTTGGGTACAGGCTGCACGTTAGCGAGCTTCCAAGATTTAGGGACTTCACCAGTTTTCAAAGAGCGGCGGAAAAGTCGCGTTAATACTGGAGACAACTCAGGGGCACAGGTTACACAACACTATGGCCGAGATACCATCCGGACCGCTAGCTTTATTCACGTCGAGACTACGTAGCGTTCTGAGCACTTCCTTTTGCTGGATGCGAATTTCCTGCATTGAAGCTTCGCACCGAGGAAGGCTGGGTGGAGTTTCGCCAGAGGTGTCAAGACGCGAAGCCTCCGCAAATTGAGTGGCAAATAAATTTGCTTTCTCAACCGCAGCGTGAGCTAGGGACCCGTCCGGTTTCAGTAGTGGAGGGAGTGAAGGGCGGCTGAAGTTCGCTTCCACCGACTTAGCCAGAGACCAGAAAGCTTTACTTCCCGCAGGGTATGCGGCAAGTTTTGCCCCCAGACGGCCAATCCGATTGAAAGGAGCCTTCCGTATCACTTTCTTGCAAGACTTGGCGGCTTTGTTAAAGGCTTTCTTCTTAATCCGTGCATCCGAGGTTTTACCGTTTCTTGCTTCGACCCTAAGCCGCATGTTTAAGCGCTTCTGCGCTAGCACACGCGGGACTAAACCATGGGCGATCATTGCCTGAAAGTGAAGCATCGGAGAATGGAATAAAATACTCCATTGCTCTTTTGACCACCTCCGAAACAGCATCAGCACAGACCGTCGGGTCACAAGAAGAAAAACAGGTTTGCCGCCAAGGATAAGAAGCGAAGAAATGTCGCATCTCATCCCAATCTGCCGACTTGTAACGCCACACTCGTCTACTACCTCTGGGCGAGGGATCGGGTGGCGAGTATGACGATACAGACCTCACCACACAGTGATCTGATGTACCCAAAGGAGGCAACACTGATACTGAGTGGTGATCCGGCCCGTTCGTTAGCAGAAGGTCCAAGCAGTTGGCTTTGTGGTCCTCAACGTCTGGAATTCTGGTTGCCTCATTGACCAGCTGAGTGAGATTTAGCGTAAGTGCAAGTTTACACGCCTCTTTCTCGCCGCGTTGCTCAAATCTAGCTAATTTGATTGGTCAAAACATGATACAATAGTTTCAAACGCTAGCCGCAAACTACTCGATACCAACCTGTGCTAGGCCTACCGGAAACAAACCAATAACATTTCCGAACAATCGTCAGGGAAACTGCACACCAGTCATAGACAATTTATCCAGCCAGAAGTTGGTTTGATTATTCTATGTCATAATACGAAACAGAACAAGCCAGTTTAAGGCCGTAAAATGAATTGACTAGAACTTGCCTGGTTTTAGATAAGTTCATAATACGACCCCTGTACGCAGATGGAGAGTCTGCAGGGCGCCCATCCTTCTTAAGCAAGACAAGTCAAAGTCAAAGTCAAAGTCAAAGTCAAAAAGTATTTTATTAATTGAAATCACAAGGATCATTTTGAATCGTCTTAAAAAATAAATTTACAGTTACTCCTGTTCCAACGCAACCAGACCTAGAAGAATCAGGCAACAAACACGGTCTGTTTTTCTTTTGATGATCCTTCTTACTACTAGGTGGAGAGCGCCTGTGTGGTGCCTCGAGAACAAGTTGAAGCTGATTCAAGGAAAAAAGGAAAACCAAATTAAAAGCCTTACTTAGGTAGGCAGTCAAAATTAAGATGATAGAGAGAATCAGCAAAAGTTCATAAGGCAGCACACACTACGCTTGATATACACATAAATAACACATCAGTAATATATTATATGCAGGTACAGACATTGCAAATTGACAAATTAGGTGTCGAGGGGCAGAGCGACATCAGGCCACGCGGCTTTATCATTAACATAGTCATGTAGTGTGTAATACGCTTTCTTAATTAAATTATACTTTATGTAAGATTTAAATCTTCGAATCGAAAGTTTAGAAGCACTTTCTGGAAGTTTATTATAGAACCGAACAGAATTCCCCATAAAAGACCCACTTACTTTTTTTAATCTAAATTTGGGAATACTCAGTTTATTTTTATTTCTCGTGTTAAAACAATGCACGTCACTTTTTTTCATAAATCTATCTAAGTGTTTATGTGTATATAATAAGGTTTCGTAGATGTATTGCGATATTACGGTGAGAATGTTAATTTCCTTAAAACGCTCCCTCAAGGAGTCACGTGGCTTCATTTTATAAATGGCACGTATTGCCCGTTTTTGTAAAACAAATATTGCTTGGATGTCTGCTGCTTTCCCCACAGAATGATGCCATATGACATAACACTATGGAAGTAGCCAAAATAAACTAGCCTAGCTGTAGCTTCATCAGTAAGCTGCCTTATCGTACGAACTGCATATGCAGCGGAACTAAGTCTACCCGCAAGTGCCTCAATTTGTGGTCCCCACTGCAAACTTGCATCAATATTAAGTCCTAAGAAAACAGTAGAGCTTACAAGATTGAGTGTCTCGCCATTTACTTTAATATTAGTTGGGTAATGTTTTACATTTGGCAAAGTGAATTTAATGCATTTAGTTTTTTTAGCATTAAGCAACAGATTATTTACTGTGAACCAATCAAGAACTCGCGATAGTGATTTATTTAGATCATCGTAATTAGCTTTTGACCTATCAACTTTGAAAATTAAAGACGTATCGTCAGCAAATAAAACTATATCACATATGTCTTTTACATAAAAAGGGAGATCGTTAATGTATACTAAAAATAGAAATGGGCCTAGTATTGAACCCTGGGGCACTCCCATAACAATAGACGATCCTGAAGACCCTTCACCACCAACGTCAACTTTTTGTACTCTATTGGATAAGAATAGATCGAATAGATCTACTGAGATAGAAAGGCTTGTAAACACCACGTGTATTGCTGTGAGCACTCGTATCCTGTCGTGTCGCGCCACCGAACAAATAGATCTACTGAGATAGAAAGGCTTGTAAACATCACGTGTATTGCTGTGAGCACTCGTATCCTGTCGTGTCGCGCCGCCGAACAAATAGATCTACTGAGATAGAAAGGCTTGTAAGCACCACGTGTACCTATTGCTGTGAGCACTCGTATCCTGTCCTGTAGTGTCGCGCCACCGAACAAATAGATTTACTGAGATAGAAAGGCTTGTAAACACCACGTGTACTGCTGTGAGCACTCGTATCCTGTCCTGTCGTGTCGCGCCACCGAACGAATAGATCTACTGAGATAAAAAGGCTTGTAAACACCACGTGTATTGCTGTGAGCACTCGTATCCTGTCCTGTCGTGTCGCGCCACCGAACGAATAGACCTACTGAGATAGAAAGGCTTGTAAACACCACGTGTACTACTGTGAGCACTCGTATCCTGTCCTGTCGTGTCGCGCCACCGAACGAATAGATCTACTGAAATAGAAAGGCTTGTAAACACCACGTGTATTGCTGTGAGCACTCGTATCCTGTCGTGTCGTGTCGCGCCACCGAACGAATAGATCTACTGAGATAGAAAAGCTTGTAAACACCACGTGTACTGCTGTGAGCACTCGTATCCTGTCGTGTCGCGCCACCGAACGAATAAATCTACTGAGATAGAAAGGCTTGTAAACACCACGTGTATTGCTGTGAGCACTCGTATCCTGTCGTGTCGTGTCGCGCCACCAAACGAATAGATCTACTGAGATAGAAAGGCTTGTAAACACCACGTGTGCTGCTGTGAGCACTCGTACCCTGTCCTGTCGTGTCGCGCCACTGAACGAATAGATCTACTGAAATAGAAAGGCTTGTAAACACCACGTGTATTGCTGTGAGCACTCGTATCCTGTCGTGTCGCGCCACCGAACGAATAGATCTACTGAGATAGAAAGGCTTGTAAACACCACGTGTACTGCTGTGAGCACTCGTATCCTGTCGTGTCGCGCCACCGAACGAATGCGCCCGAGACTTGTTTGACATGTATATTTGTTGTTGTTGTTTTTTTTTTTAAGTAACTTTTTATATTTCGTGTGTTTTCCCTGTTCCGCCAGGGCTTATATGTTTAATGGGGTCAAAAGCCTTGCTGTAATTGAACGATCGAAGCGAGTTCTCTGAGTCAACTTGGAAGAATCGGCGTTTGTATGTATGTATGTATGTATGTTTGTCCGAGCATAACTTCCGAACCGTTAATCCGATCTTCATGAAATTTGATCAAGGGGGTAGATAGTGTTAGTACAATTTGTTGGTAATGCTATGAGCTATATCGGTCGGGGGGTCGTTGACATATTGGGGCCCAAGAGGGGGTAAAAAAAAAAGGTGAGAATATCCGATCATATGAAAGCCCCTTGCTTCGACATTTCAAAACATTTTTTTATAATTTTTGAACTTACTTAGTTTCTGAGATTTTAGGGTAAAAGTAAAAAACCAAAACCTCTAGGCTACTTCCACTAATCCTACAACGCTGAAATTTGGTACGTTTGTAGCTTTTATGACACAAATCCTGGGAAAAGTCTAAAATTTAAGAATTTCGAAACTTGTACCCTAAAAAACGATAACCAATTTGTTGACCTCCCGTTTCTAGAAATTTGAACTTTTTAGAACCACTTAACTATTTCATCTCAGTAAATGTTTTTAGAAGTCTTTTTTTAATAATTATTATAGACCTCTGTTTGACCGCGATCTCACCTGTTGGTAAGTGACAATGTGGTCGAAGATGAAGCACAAAGGTCTAGAAGGCACCTATTCACTCTAGACTTGAAGAGACCCAGATTATAGTTTTCAGGAAAGATGACGGTAGGGTATTCCACGCCTTAGCAGTTCGCATTATAAAGCTAGAACGTTAAGTACGAATAGAGGGTATACTAATGAGGTAAGGATGGTACCGAGCCGTGTGTCACTATTGGTGTGTCACTGTATGAAAGTTCTGCGTTCAATCGAGTCCAAGGCAGCAAGCTGGTGTTTGGCAGAGCCATCCATACTAATGGATCAAACAGGGCGATCAAACTACAATGGATCAATCTCAATGGATCATACAGGAACTACTCGATACAGAGACTTCTATTAGGTTGGAAGATAGAGCCTCGGTGTTGCAGCAAACAGCAGTGAGGGGGCACATTTTACCACTTTGGAAGTGTCTCTCGCGCAAACTATTCACTTTAGAAAAAAATGATATTGCAAACCTCAATATCATTTTTGAAGACCTATCTATAGATACCTCACAGGTATGGATTTGATGTTTTTTTTTGTTGAGTTTCAGTTCTAAGTATGGGGAACCCCAAGAATTTACTGTTTTTTTTTCTGTTTTTGTGTGAAATTCTTAATGCGGTTCACAGAATACATCTACTTACCAAGTTTCAACAGATTAGCTCTTATAGTTTCGGAAAAAAGTGGCTGTGACATACACGGACACACAGACAGATAGACAGACAGACAGATAGACATAACGAATCTATAAGGTTTCCGTAATTTTTGGGTACAGAACCCTAAAAAGTAATCATTACCAAGATATAGAATATTAGATATTGCTGCATACAGTGTGGTAAATAATCAAATTTGAAAATTGATAAACATTTTTAGACCGCGACCGTACATGTTGGGAAAAAATCATCCAAGTTGCTGACCAATGTGTAATTTTTGGGTCAGACGCTTCAACTAGGTAGGTTCAACTTCGACAAGGAGCTCAATCGACGAATCCTACTCGGATGGGCAGCGTTGGGGAATCTACGTTAATATTTATATGTTCAAGTTTCTATCCCATTTTGGTATAATTTCATGTTGATTGTCTGTTTAGGAGATATTTGTGATATTTATAACTATGTCATCGACAGCTCTGAACTTCATTATGAAAATTGTGTTCCAGATTGCATAATATACTCACTAAAATCGTGGCAGTAGACCTCGCCTTCGACCTGTGCGCCATCGTCCGTATGGACTGTGAAGCTCCTGCTCCGGATGTCCTTTAACGTGACCTTTGGCCCTGGCGGATCGCGATGGCATGCGCGCACCATGAATCCTCTCTGGTCTGCGGGGCACTTCTGCAATTAAACATAGGTAAGTAGGTACTTAAGTATTTTTTTACTTATACATCAGAACAAGCTGCTATGAATAAAACTGTAAATATTTTTAGGTTTACAGATTTAGTTAGACAGGTTCTCGGACGTACTTACTTACATTTGGGTATGAAAAAGATGTAGTGCTGTCTATCTCCTTTAATTCTTGTTTTTGAATATTAGCAGACGTTTCTCCTGGAGGAAAAAAATGCATGAACGTTGTCATATTTAATTAAAGTTTCCATATCCACGTATGTTTCTTGGTACTTAATCATGTATGTGGCGGTTGATTAAAACATATTATGTATTATTTTCTATATCTTTAATAAGTAATCTAAGTTTTTAATAATCTTTTTCAAAACAATGTTTTATGAAATTAGTGATCAGAACCGTGTGTTGATCAAAATGAGCCCTACTATTATCCATCGAGGAGTTAATTTGTCCACAATTCAGCAAAATCGTTTGGGAGGAATTAGTTCAAAAATCAGTTTCAAGATTTGTCCGAAACATAAATGAACAAACTAACAGGTGAAGTTATAGAAAAGCATGCAAAAATTGAGTTCATTGTCTATAGTAGGTATCTTTAAAACATACTTTATTCATTTCATAACTGTAAAAGTGGCGCTATGACAGACTGGGACCGACGGACAGACAACCGGCACGTCCATGACATAACATAACACCCAGCAGTCACGTACATAGTACTGATCCCACATTAGGACTCCCTGTGTCGTGGGTATCAGGTACTATGAGTACCATGTTACCACACCCAGACCTGGAACTAATATTTGCGGAACTAAGATGTTTAGTTTTGTAAGCATCATACCAAAAAATTTTGTTGTGCACTCCTTAGTGTCAACTCCGAGCGTCGCCAGGGTGCTGATGATGAAGAGACTCGAGAATCTCATGGCGGTGGCTGTCCTTCACTGAACACTCTGTCCTCAAGTTTGCGACTGTATAATATTATGTTTGTTATCGCACGGTGTTATGAAATCACTCGATCATTACTGCTCAATAAACAGTTAAGTACCTAATTAAGGAACTAATTAAAAATGTTTTATTAATGAATAGAGTTGTCAAGTTCGAGGCGAACCTCGCGAAATAAATAATTTTCACCATAATGGCCGTATCATGATAGTTACGTCATCAGCATCCTTTAGACGTGCACCGCTGGAGGAAGCCCCCCTCATAGAACGCAATGGCAGTTTTGTCGTAATCGCCACGCTTGGCAGGTGGATTGGTGATCGCAGTGTTGAGTACTTAGGTGGATACTGCTTCCCCTCCCCTGGTGTAATTAGTCAGCTTTTTCGACATCCGCGGGAGGAGACAACGGAGGGATGCACTACTAATTAAGCCGGACACACCACGGCACGGCAATATCTAACCAAAATAAATATAGAGCTTATGTTATTGAAATTGTTATTTTAGACGTAAGTTAATAAAGTAGTTTTCTTATAAGAAATGGATTTTATTGAACGAGTGACGTAAGTTTATTTTATTTTATTTTATTTTATTTATTAAGGAAAACAAACAACTACATTATAATAAGCGGAACTGTTAACGGGTTCAGCCCGGGCCTGGGCCGGACAGCGGAGACGATATGTATATGCCACAAGTATGTAATAAAGGTCCCATGTAGCTTGTGTAAATACAGATGTTAAGTGTGTAGGTATATAAAGAAAAAGTTGGCGCAATCCATGGAGTAACTTGTACCACTTGTATTAATAATAATAATAATTGTAGCGAGCAAGCTTTTCAAGATCCGACTCTGTGCGTATGACAATAGCAGGTGCGTTGCGTCATCGCTTTCACGGACGAGGATGGAAGAGCGCCTGATCTACACGTATTTGAAGTGGTTGTCCTTCGCCACTTCGCGACACATACGAAATAATCGCTTTTGTTTCAGTGTGAGGTGTTCGTTCATATAGATTCTGGCGGGTGTACCAGCGATGTGCAACTGAGGGCCTACCACAAGTTTTTTAATTAGTTACATTTCCGAATAACGAAAACCGAATTGCGAGTCGAAATGTCGTGTTTGTATAGAGAAAATGATGAGCGCCCCTAGCGGACTTGTTGAGAAACTCATTAAAACCATACATCAAAACAATGTAATTCTCGGAATTCGATAGTCGGGGTACCGAATGCAAAACTAAGACAAACCTGTTATGTGGTCAGACTTCAAAGTTTTGGCTCTGCGATATGCGCCCAACGCATTGTCACGCATAATGCGAGTGATAAACTTAACACAAATATTTTTGGGTCTCCTGCCGTCGAGCTGAGCTTGAGCAACCCTGTGTATCGAGATGATGTCCTGAGATGGAATAGAAACATTGGGCGCTGCTTCTATGTTGCTGATAAGCGCCTGTAAGTTTTCATTGTGCTTTTCCGGGACATTGCACAGCTCAAGATTGCACTGCCTGGCCTGGCTGCTCAAGCGAGTCAAGCTTTGCATCCAATCTGGCAATAGCGGGGCTAGCCTCGACGCTCCGACTGGCAGCGGCGACGTCCTCGATGCGCCTGCTGAATTGCTCATGCTCACCCGAACAATATTGCACTGATTACTTCAGATGGCACACCTCTTGATTCAAAACAGACAGGTTAGTCCTGATGCCAGACTGCTCCGCCTTAATAATCTTATTTCATCTCGTAATTCTGATAAACTACCTACACTTTATATCATCTCTGATGCGGAACAGGTTCTCATTGTTCTCATTACGCCAGTCCTGAAGCTGACCGTATATCACTTGCATCGATATAATATACTATACTATACTATACTATATTATATCGATGATCACTTGAGCGACTAAGGCAAATTCAGTCACGCTCTGGGAGGTTGGGTTCACAATTAGGTTGTTACACTCAGGTTAAGAGATTTGTCTATGTTCGAAGAAATATCAATTGAATCGTTGCATACCTGGGTGTATCTCCGGACTAGCGTGTCTAAATTGGACTTTTCCCTTCTCGTCACATTGCAGCAGAAAGGGCACCTCCATGTAGCCAAATAATATACTATAATAATAATAATAATAAAAAAAAAATAGAAAAAAAAAAAAAAAAAAAAAAAAAACTGACACCGCTCATGTCACACGGATTTTATCCGAGATTTTCTAAAATTATTTATTTTATTCAATTTATCCCAGTGCAATATAAGAAAATTAACAACAGATTCATTTACCTGCATCTACTTTTCGAAAATCGCCTATTTTTACCTTTTCTCCGGCATACACATACTAAAAGTGCTCTGTGAATTTCACGATGAAATCAATGACATATACTTTCTGTCAATCATGGACCATAAAGGAAAATTTTTACCAATTGAAAAACAGGAATAATTAAATGCAAACGAGATCTAAAAGAGCGGAAACAACTAGCGTACGCCCACCACCACCGCCGCTCGCCTCGTCGAGCTCCGCGTCGTCGTCCGGGGATGAGGAGTACGGCACCCCCCCGGATACCAGCGCGTCGAGTGACGAGGGCGAGCCGCAGCCACCTCCGCCGCCGCGACCACCTGCGCGACGAGGGCGGCCACCGCTGTCGGCTCGCTTGGGGCCTGCGGGGCAGCCTGCCCCGCGCCCGGCCTCCGCAGTCGACGGCATAGTGCGTCGCATGAGATGGACAACACAACACAATGAAAACGTCATGCGCGCATTTTATAGGGCTACACAGGCAGGAACCTACCTGACCGCGTATCGAGTCCGGATGCTTCCTTTGTTTCAGGACCTTGAACCAACTGTGTCCATCACTGCACAGCGACTGTCGGATCAGCTACGTGCCATCCAACGGTTGAAACTGTTGGATGACACTGTGCTTGATCGGTTACGCTCCGAAACGCTGAGTGCTCTTGTGGTTGACCACTCGCAACGAGGCCCGACTGTCTCGCCGTCGGTTGCAACACCGTCAGCATCGGCGATTACACAGGCGGACCCCGTAGCTGATGACGTCGATTGTGAGATTACCAGTGTGAGTACCCAGGAGAATGAGCAACTGAGGAGGGCTCTGGGGGATGCGATTTCGTCGTATCGGTCCGCACCTCTCGAGGAGAAGCCGCGCCTACCTCGCTTGCCCACGTATAGACGGAATTTGGTGTTAATTGGGGCCCTGAACCCTTTGCTAGTCCCATATTTATTGACTAGCAAAGACCTAGCTGATACCCATTCGATCCTGTACTGTGGGGCCATTGCGGCGTGCCGCGTTGCTCGCGTCAAGTTCCCGGACACTGACCGAGTGCCGCGACCTGCCGCTAGCACACCCCCCTGGCAATTACGGATCGAGAGACGTATCAGTACGTTCAGGACCCTCATTGCAAAACTAATTTGCTTCAAAGGGGGTAACCATCGCCCCCGAGTGATGCGCTTCGTGACTCAGGCTTATGCAGGGACTGAAACACGGCCCCAGGACTACATGGCCTGTGTCACTGAGCGCATCGACTTTCTGAAGCAGAAAGTCTCTGCGTGGGCAAGCCGTATCCGCCGCTATAGAGAGCGTGTGGATAGATGATAGATACTGGCAGAATCGCAACTTCCAAAGTGACCAAAGGAAGGTGTACCGAAGTTGGGAGAAACCGGACCAAAGTGTGCACGACGGGGGTATGCCGGACGCTGAAGTCGCGAATAACTTCTGGCGAGGCATCTGGTCTGCGCCCGTCGAACACACGGAGGGTGACTGGATGAGTGTGGTGAGGGCCGAGTGTGAACCGATTGAAACCATGGAGGCTGTTACCATCTGCCCCTTGGACGTAAGTGGTGCGATCCGTTCAGCTCAGAACTGGAAAAGTCCTGGGCCGGATGGATTACACAACTTTTGGCTAAAGTGGTTTCGGTGTTCACACTCGGTGCTCGCCAAGCAATTCCAGGAAGCCCTTGAACTGGGATCTCTTCCAAGTTTCCTAACTACAGGTGTCACCTTCCTGCTCCATAAGTCCGGTAGTACCGCGGAAGCTAAGAACTATAGACCCATCACATGCTTGCCTACCATCTACAAGCTCCTTACATCAATTCTGACCGTAAAAATTAACTCGCATATTGTTGCGAATAATATTTTGGCTCCTGCTCAGAATGGATGTAGGGTTGGGTCCCGCGGTACTAAGGAGCTCCTCCTCATTGACATGGCCAATAGCCAGCAGGTCAGGAGGAGCAAGGGGAATCTCTCGGCTGCCTGGATTGACTATAAGAAGGCCTACGATTCGGTGCCTCATACATGGCTGGAGAGGGTCTTGGAATTGTATAAAGTGGATGCAACTCTAAGATTCTTCCTAGGATCATGTATGAGGCAGTGGAAAACAGTCCTTCAACATCCAGGTAGCCGATTGGATCCCTCTGCTCCGCAAGACCTAATAAGGATTGAGCGGGGTATATTTCAGGGCGATAGTCTGAGTCCTTTGTGGTTTTGCCTAGCACTGAATCCTCTCAGCACTCTACTGAAGGATTCAGGTCTAGGCTATCGACTTCGAAGAGAGGGTGAGATCATTTCTCACCTTCTGTACATGGATGACCTCAAGCTTTTTGCACCAAAAAAACCGGAGCTGGTAGCGTTGTTGAATATCACACAGGTATTCAGCAACGCTATCAGTATGGAGTTTGGTGTAGATAAGTGTGCGGTCATGCAAGTACAGCGGGGGAAAGTTGTAAATTCCACGAACTTGCAGCTTTCTGAGACAATGTCACTCAGATCTCTCTCCGAAGTCGAAACCTACAAATACCTTGGTATGTCGGAGTCGTTAGGCATGGTAGATGGGGACATAAAGCAGTCGGTGAAGGAGCGTTTCTTTTGCCGCTTGACAAAAGTACTTAACAGTCTTTTGTCGGGAGGCAACAAGGTTCGCGCGTTTAACGGCTGGGTTATGCCTCTGCTCATATACACCTTCGGCACATTAAGGTGGACACAGACAGAGTTAGATGCCCTGGATTGTAGAGTTCGTCAACTATTAACGACCCATCGCATGCGACACCCTCGTTCGTCGGTTATGAGAATGTACATCCCGCGGAAGGATGGAGGTCGAGGCTTTTTAAATGCCAAGACTCTCCACAACCGCGAGGTGTGCAATCTCAGGGAGTACTTCCTCCATGCCGAGTACGGGATGCATCACGATGTCGTTGCAGTTGATAAGAACTTTACCCCGCTCTCCTTAGCAAAAGAGAACTGGCGTAAACCATCAGCCCTGAGCACTCAGGAACGCAAGACCGTATGGGAGAGCAAGGAACGGCACGGGCGGTTTTACAAGGCCCTCACAGGGCCCGATGTAGATCTGCTCGCTTCAGTAAACTGGTTACGTTTCAGTGACCTCTTTGGGGAAACCGAGGGTTTTGTCTGTGCGATTATGGATGAGGTCATCAAGACGAACAACTATCGAAAGTACATCATGAAGGATGGGACGGTTGATATCTGTAGAGCATGTCACCGTCCCGGAGAATCCCTCAGGCATGTGCTTTCGGGTTGTTCGCATCTTGCTAACTCTGAGTATCTGCACAGACACAACCAAGTAGCTAGGATCATTCACCAGGAACTTGCCCTCCGATACGACCTTGTGGGACCTGAGGTGCCGTACTATAAGTACGTGCCTCAGCCGGTTCTTGAAAATGGCCGTGCCACGCTCTACTGGGACCGGTCTATCATCACGGATAGGACTATTGTTGCCAATAAGCCTGATATCGTGTTGGTAGACCGGTCGGAACGCCGGGCGATACTTGTTGATGTCACTATCCCGCATGATGCTAATCTCGTGAAGGCCGAGAAAGACAAGTTAAGCAAGTACCTTGACTTGGCTCACGAGATTACCGCCATGTGGGATGTGGATTCAACGATTATCGTCCCGATAGTCGTTTCAGTGAATGGACTGATTGCGAAGAGCTTCGACCAGTACCTTAAGAAGCTCTCGCTAAATAGTTGGATCAAGGGTCAGATTCAGATGGCGGTACTCCTGGACTCGGCACGTATAGTCAGGAGGTTCCTCTCTCTGCAGTCCTAGCCCCCGACCGTTTGGGCCTCGCTCCGCGGTCGGTGGTTCCCCGTTTTGATTTATATTTTTCACTATAATGTTTTTTACTATTTATTTTTTTATAGATAGTATTGCTTTATAGTGAAGAATATATTTTTTTACGAGATTTTTAATAAATGAGTGGTATAATAATAATAATAGGTGTAAGCTTAGAATACTCATGAGGTTTAATTGAACGAGCGAAGAGAGTTCTCTGAGTCGACTTGGAAGAATCGGCGTTTGTATGTATGTATGTTTGTCTGAGCATAACTTCCGAACCGTTAATCCGATCTTCATGATTTTTTATTGGGGGGTTTGTTAGTGTTGGTACAATTAGTTGGTAATGTTATGAGCTATATCGGTCAGGGGGTCGTTGAGATATTGGGGCCCAAGAGGGGGTAAAAAAAAAGTCAGAATATCCGATCAAATGGGAAGTCATATAAAAGCCCCTTGCTTCGACATTTAATTTTTTTTTTTATAATTTTTGAACTCACTTATTTTCTGAGATATTAGGGTAAATCGAAAAAGTAAAAAACCAAAACCTCTAGGGTTCTTCCACTAATCCTAAAACTTTGAAATTTGGTGCGTTTGTAGCTTTTATGACACAAATACTGGCAAAAGTCTAAAATTAATTTTTGCGAGACTTGTACCCTAAAAAACGTTAACCAATTTTGTTGACCTCTCGTTTCTATGAATTTGAACGACGTTGTAGTTCTAACTTCTTAAAACCACTTAACTATTTCATCTCAGTAAATGTTTTTAGAAGTAGTTTTTTTTAACTATGATAGACATCTATTTAACCACGATCTCACTTGCTGGTAAGTGACGATGTGGCCGAAGATGAAGCACAAAGGTCTAGAAGGCACCTATTCACTCTAGCCTTGGAGAGACCCAGATTATAGTTTTCTTGAAAGACAGACGACGGTAGGGTATTCCACTCCTTAGCAGTTCGCATTATAAAGGTAGAACGTTTAGTACGAATAGAAGGTAGGTACACTAAAGAGGTAAGGATGGTACCGAACCGTGTGTCTGCTCGTCCTATGATGAAAAGGAGATGGTGGGATCAGATCGTGAAGTTTCAGGAAGCATTCCCCGAAATATAACCTATAGAAGATCGAAAGGCATGCGGCTTTATGGCAGTGCTCGTAACTCTGGATCTTAGTCTCCGCCATATGTTGCTCACTATTGGTGAGCAACATGAAAGCTATGCGTTCAATCGAGTCCAAGGCTGCAAGCTGGTGTTTGGCAGAGCCATCCGTAACATGGCAGCAGTACCTACTCCATACAAGCTCGGACTTGAGCTTTTCAGAAGATAGACAAAAAAAATACTCTAAAAGGTTGGGAAACACTTAAGTACGCGGGCAGTGCAATAACGTGGCTACTTGCGTGTGTATGGTCTGCCGTCTACCGGCTAACTAACATACCCCCATCACATAATAGAATACCCTCATCTTTCTCTGTTTAATGCGTTCGGGATTCCGTTCGCGTGTCCCTGTTGTATTTATTGAATATTTTAACTTGAGTATTTTGACTTGGGTGTTTTAACTTGAATATTTTAACTTGATTTTTTTACTTAAATATTGTAACTTGAATATTTTAACTTGAAAGTTGTAACTTGAATATATTAACTTGAGTATTTTAACTAGAGTGTTTCAATTTGAATATTTTAACTTGAATATTTTAGCTTGAATATTTTAACTTGAATATTTTAACTCGAATTTTAACTAAAATATTTAAACATGAGTGTTTTAATTTGAATATTTTAACTTGAATATTTTAACTCAAATATTTTAACTTGGGTGTTTTAACTTGAATATATAAACTTGAATATTTTAACTTGGATATACAAACTTGAATATTATTACTTCAATATTTTTACTTGAATATTTTTAATTTAATATTTTAACTAGAATTTTAACTCAAATATTTAAACTTCAGTGTTTAATTTGAATTAAAACTTGAATATTTTAACTCAAACATTTTAACTTGGGTGTTTTACCTTGATTGTTTGAAATTGAATATTTTAACTCGAGTGATTTAACTTGAATATTTTAACTAAATTATATTTTAATTTTAATATTTTAACTTGAAAGTTGTAACTTGAATATTTTAACTTGAATATTTTAACTCGAGTGTTTTAACTTGAATATTTTAACTTGAATATTTTATCTTCAATATTGTAACTCAAAATTTTAACTAGAAAAATTTAACTTGAATATTCTTACTTAAATATTTTAACTTCAATATTGTAACTCAAATATTTTAACTAGAAAAATTTCACTTGATTATTTTTACTTAAATATTTTAACTTGCATATTTTAACTTGAATATTATAACTTGGAAGTTGTAACTTGAATATTTTAACACGAGTGTTTTAAGTTGAATATTTTAACTAGAATATTTTTACTTCAATATTTTAAATTGAATGATATGAAACGTTCCTGAAATACCTGGACGAAATATTCCTGAAATATTCCTGGCTCCTGAAATACAGTTTTGAACTAGTTTGGGAGCCTATGGATTTATTATCATATAGAACATCGTATTATGTCAATAAAGTTTTTTGTATTTGTATTTGTATTTGTTCACTTCGCTGATCTTTGTCCCTCTGAAGCTGGCTGCAAGCCCAAGCGCAGTTCCTATTCTGGCTCGGTTTGGAGGCCAGCGCGGAGTGCAGAGGGGGCTCGGATTGGAGGCAAGCGCGGAGTGAAGAGGGGGCTTGGATTGGAGGCAAGCGCGGAGTGCAGAGGGGGCTCGGATTGGAAGCAAGCGCGGAGTGCAGAGGGGGCTCGGATTGGAGGCAAGTGTGGAGTGCAGAGAGGGCTGTGGTTGGAGGCAAGCGCGGAGTGCAGAGGGGGCTTTGATTGGAGGCCAGCGCGGAGTGCAGAGGGGGCTCGGATTGGAGGCAAGCGCGGAGTGCAGAGGGGGCTCAGATTGGAGGCAAGCGCGGAGTACAGAGGAGGCTCGGATTGGAGGCAAGCGCGGAGTGCAGAGGGGGCTCGGATTGGAAGCAAGCGCGGAGTACAGAGGGGGCTCGGATTGGAGGCAAGTGTGGAGTGCAGAGGGGGCTGTGGTTGGAGGCAAGGGCGGATTGCAGAGGGGGCTTTGATTGGAGGCAAGCGCGGAGTGCAGAGGGGGCTGGGATTGAAGGCCAGCGCGGAGTTCACAGGGGGCTCGGATTGGAGGCAAGCGTGGAGTGCAGAGGGGCTTGGATTGGAGGCAAGCGCGGAGTGCAGAGGGGGCCCGGATTGGAGGCAAGCACGGAGTGCAGATGGGGCTCGGATTGGAGGCAAGCGCGGAGTGCAGAGGGAGCTCGGATTGGAGGCAAATGCGGAGTGCAGAGGGGGCTCGGATTGGAGGCAAGCGCGGAGTGCAGAGGGGGCTCGGATTGTAGGCAAGCGCGGAGTGCAGAGGTGGCTAGGGTGTGCCTAAACCTCCAGCGTACTTTCAGCAATCTCACAGTACTGATGGTTTGCTTGTAGCTTTTGTGATACAAAAGCAAAAGAAAAGTCTAAAACAAAAAAAACAAAAAATTGTAACCAAAAATTACCTGCATAAAGTGCCATTGTTGACCTCCCATTTCTAGGAATTTGAATGACGTTGTAGTTCTATTTTTTTTTATACGAAACCACCACTATGTTGACCATGATGCCTATGGTTTTCTTGCAAGACTGACATCATGTTACACTTGCTAGATTATTTTGAGATGCATACTAACTTCACAAAAAAGATTATCAATGAATTCTACCTATAATAAATTATGTCTAATAATTCGGGTTCGATTCCCGCCTCGGAGCAAATATTTGTGTGATCTGCAGATATTTGTTCAGGGTGTTCTGTGCGTATGTCGTACGAGCCGTTATACCGCGGTTTTACAGCGACAGTTTTGCTCGCGACTCGTTAGTGCTGATCGACTAGCGAGCAAAACAGTCGTGTGACAGCCGGTCGGTTCGACCATTCAATCGAGTCATGTTCAAAGTATGAAGTTTTGTATATTGCTATAGCATATAATGTTTTAGTGACCAAACTTCCGCACCAACCACGCCAAGCTTCCTTCAAAGCATAAGGGAGGCTGGCTGCTGATAAATGTAGAATATATTTTAAAAATCTTTAATGATGTTTGAAAATAGTTTTTTTTTTGAGTTTGGTCTTGTATAAATTTTGAGAGAGAATGGTAATGCGGTTTTATTTGGTCCGCAACACAACGAAATCAGAAAAAATAAGCGTAGACGCCCTAGAGTTTCCTTTCGGGGAGCTGAAAACTGCTGGCTCGGCTCGCCGGCCGTGATCGACACGGTGGTTGACGAGCCACGAGCCAGGCTCGTCAACTTACAAAATCGGGGTATTGTAATGATACACTGGCAAGCTTTACCGACGAGCCATAAGACCGCGGTCTTACTCACTCGTCTATGAGGGCTTTTACGTGTGCTTTACAATTTAAATACAATTACATTGTAATAACCATAGAATCAGGAGAGCAACAGGAAGCAATTAGAAGGTGCCACAGAAACAGGCAACTCGTTCAACTCAACGCAACTTCCAACAAGTGCTAACTGTTTGTTTATTAAGCGTTCGCGGACAGACTCAACGCTTTCCTAATCATTTTAAAAACTTCTTAACTCAGTTACAGATAAATATCCTCTAGCAAGACCGATTATTTGATACAAAGCATGTAAAACCGTTGCAGGACCGTTGCAGGACCGTTGCAGGACCGTTGTAAACGTCATGGGTGGTTTTACTAACTACTCATTTTTCGCACATTTCGCTTAATTTTTCACTTTTTCTTATAAAACATATTCACCCTTAATTGTATCATTTTTTCCAGTTTTCGTTTTTTATTAAGTAAAATTTTATTTACGGACGAAAAATATTTGTATTTTATTCTAAGGTCTAATTTTTTAAACGGGCTTTTCAAAAATATACGTGTATACATATTGCATGTTATTTATAACAAATTTATAGTAAATTAAGAAAATCCGGAATATCCCTAAACGGTGTTCATGTGTGTATTTTACGACGACGCGCAACGAGTTATGAGCACTGACCTTCAATGCGCAGTAGTTGTTTTTGGGTCTGTTAAGCGAATGCGCGAATGTACACATGCGCAATCAACCCCACCACTTCCGCCGAGCGCTCATAACTCGTTGCGCGACCTTTACCAATGTTTGAGCGTATCACATGTAGCCAAGTATCACATGTAGCCAAGTCGCTGTCCTGCTAGTGACTGAACGTAACAAGTCCATGGACTTGGTTTGGTAGGACCACGCGCGGTAAGTGTGTCACGTATGTTCCTCCTTTTGTGTTTATTAAAGAGGCACAGCACCACTGGTACTGCTGCGTCGTCTCTTCAATGTTTGTGTTTATTAAAGTGGCACAGCACCACTGGTACTGCTGCGTCGTCTCTTCAATGTTTGTGTTTATTAAAGTGGCACAGCACCACTGGTACTGCTGCGTCGTCTCTTCAATGTTTGTGTTTATTAAAGTGGCACAGCACCACTGGTACTGCTGCGTCGTCTCTTCAATGTTTGTGTTTATTAAAGTGGCACAGCACCACTGGTACTGCTGCGTCGTCTCTTCAATGTTTGTGTTTATTAAAGTGGCACAGCACCACTGGTACTGCTGCGTCGTCTCTTCAATGTTTGTGTTTATTAAAGTGGCACAGCACCACTGGTACTGCTGCGTCGTCTTTTCAATGTTTGTGTTTATTAAAGTGGCACAGCACCACTGGTACTGCTGCGTCGTCTCTTCAATGTTTATGTTTATTAAAGTGGCACAGCACCACTGGTACTGCTGCGTCGTCTCTTCAATGTTTGTGTTTATTAAAGTGGCACAGCACCACTGGTACTGCTGCGTCGTCTTTTCAATGTTTGTGTTTATTAAAGTGGCACAGCACCACTGGTACTGCTGCGTCGTCTCTTCAATGTTTGTGTTTATTAAAGTGGCACAGCACCACTGGTACTGCTGCGTCGTCTTTTCAATGTTTGTGTTTATTAAAGTGGCACAGCACCACTGGTACTACTGCGTCGTCTCTTCAATGTTTATGTTTATTAAAGTGGCACAGCACCACTGGTACTGCTGCGTCGTCTCTTCAATGTTTGTGTTTATTAAAGTGGCACAGCACCACTGGTACTGCTGCGTCGTCTCTTCAATGTTTATGTTTATTAAAGTGGCACAGCACCACTGGTACTGTTGCGTCGTCTCTTCAATGTTTATGTTTATTAAAGTGGCACAGCACCACTGGTACTGCTGCGTCGTCTCTTCAATGTTTATGTTTATTAAAGCGGCACAGCACCACTGGTTCTGCTCCGTCGTCTCTTCAATGTTTGTGTTTATTAAAGTGGCACAGCACCACTGGTACTGCTCCGTCGTCTCTTCAATGTTTGTGTTTATTAAAGTGGCACAGCACCACTGGTACTGCTGCGTCGTCTCTTCAATGTTTATGTTTATTAAAGTGGCACAGCACCACTGGTACTGTTGCGTCGTCTCTTCAATGTTTATGTTTATTAAAGTGGCACAGCACCACTGGTACTGCTCCGTCGTCTCTTCAATGTTTGTGTTTATTAAAGTGGCACAGCACCACTGGTTCTGCTCCGTCGTCTTTTCAATGTTTGTGTTTATTAAAGTGGCACAACACCACTGGTTCTGCTCCGTCGTCTCTTCAATGTTTGTGTTTATTAAAGTGGCACAGCACCACTGGTTCTGCTCCGTCGTCTCTTCAATGTTTGTGTTTATTAAAGTGGCACAGCACCACTGGTACTGCTCCGACGTCTCTTCAATGTTTGAAAGTGATAGCGTTACTTTACTAATCTAGAGACATCAATGGGTAATATAAAAGCCATAAAATATTAGTATCATTAATCATTTCCTTGCAATCGCTGGTTTATCGACTTTGTCGATAGAATTTCTAAAGAAGTTATTTTCAACCATATTCTCAACAAGCTACATCACAATTTTCCTTTGAAGTGATAGCAGGAGCTACGTTGTGCAGTTTTAGGTTGTTCAGCGGGTATGTCAAGGTTGATATTCCTTTGGGGGTAAACCGTGTAGTGTGTATTAATTAATGTCAAGGCAGTTGATGAATTAACGAAGTTAGTTACCAGTATATCCATTTCAGGTTTTTCGCCATCAGTTTTTGTCACTTGTCTAATCTACCTACAAATATAGAAGGTAAACTTTGTACTATGTTTATTTGGTTGTTTGTGTGTTTTTAATCTTAGAGTATTGTTGCTCGATGTTTGAAATGGATAAACCCAAAAATTATAGAATCGGTTTGTAAACTTATTTCTCCTATAGAAATCTAAATTAGTCCAAGTCGGTACTGAGGAAACAAGTCGGTACTGACGAAACAAGTCGGTACTGACGAAATAAGTCGGTACTGACGAAACATGCCACAAGCGCTTTTAAGATGCGGAACACTTATGACTGAATTTAACCAATATACAAAGAAAAATGTATCAGCGAGTATCATAGGGGGGTTGGGGGGAACTGCTTTAGTAGATTTTGATAGTATTTGGCGTGTAGATTGGGAGTGGGGATTTGGGAAGGGATCCTGGGGATTTTGGGGGGAGGGGGGGATCCTGACATTACCCATGCGAAGCCGGTGCGAGTTGAAAGTTCGTTTACATACCAAATTCAAACAGTATATATAAACCGTATTTAGAAATTACCTCTCAGATTTTGTCAAGCAGTATTATTTTATCTGTGGTCAAGCATAGGAACCCTGGAGAGTAGAGTGACCGACACCAACATGCCCAAAGTTATTTTTTCCCAAAGGCAATAAGACGAACCATTCGGCAACTAGAACCAACAAAGACAATAAGACGAACCATTCGGCAACTAGAACAAACAAAGACAATAAGACGAACCATTTGGCAACTAGAACCAACAAAGACAAGAAGACGAACCATTCAGCAACTAGAACCAACAAAGACAATAAGACGAACCATTTGGCAACTAGAACCAACAAAGACAATAAGACGAACCATTCGGCAACTAGAACCATAAACTACAAAGAGCAACAGAATAAAGAATAAAGAATAAATAATTTATCCCTTGGCTATCATCTCGTGGACTTGGCCGCATGGGCACTGAACATCTGCTACTATAAGGCAGAGGCCAGGAGATCCAGTAGTGGCCTCTATAGGCCGATGATGATGATGATGAAATATAACTTTTTAAAGCTAACCTTCCTGCGCCTGGATCTGAATTGAAAAATGCCGAAGCATACTTCTAAAGTATTATGCATAGGTACTATGGTAGGTATGTATAGTATTATTTTATCTGTGGCATAGGATAAACTCTAAAGGACTCATAAATATTAATTTCATAAATTAAAACTACAGATTGTAATCCTGTTATTTTGATGTAGGCATGAAACGCATCTGGCGTTCCGCCTTGAGATGCCATAAAATTGACAGTAACATATTTATTTCTTAATGTCTTTTTTTTTTAACATTGATAGACCTTTGTTTGACCACGATCTCACCTGTTGGTAAGTGACGATGTGGCCGAAGATGAAGCACAAAGGTCTAGAAGGCACCTATTCACTCTTGACTTGAAGAGACCCAGATTATAGTTTTCAGGAAAGACAGACGACGGAAGTGTATTCCACTCCTTAGCAGTTCGCATTATAAAGTTAGAACTGAAACGTTTTGTGCGAATAGAAGGTATACCAATGAGGTAAGGATGGTACTGAGCCGTACGCCTGCTCGTCCTATGATGAAAAGGAGATGGTGGGATCAGATCGTGCAGTTCCTGGGAGCATTCACCGAAATGTAATCTAGAGAAGATCGCAAGGCATGCAACCTTACGGCGGTGCTCGAGACTCTGGATCTTAGTCTCCGCCATATGTTGCTCACCTATAAACCTGAAAGCTCTACGTTCGATCGAGTCCAAGGCAGCAAGCTGGTGTTTGGCCGAGCCATCCCAAACATGGCAGCAGTACTCCATACCAGCCCGGACTTGTGCTTTATATAAACTGAGAAGCTGTCCTGGTGTGAAGTAACGCTTTACCTTATTCAGGATGCCTAGCTTCATGGCAGCTGTTTTTGCCTTAGACTCATGTAGGAGCCAAAGTTGAGAGTAGGCGTGAGCGAAACACCTAAGAGCTCGAGGTGATCTCCTATAGCTACAGGTATATCTCGGAATACAGGAACTTGGAGAAACGGACTTTTTTTCGCCGAGAAGAGACAAGCCTGCGTTTTAGAGGCGTTGAACTTGACTAGATTGGCATCGCCCCAGTCGGATACGGCCTTGAGAGTCAAATTCAGACGCTGCAGCATCTCATCTCTTAACTCCTGAATTTCATTCTGCCTAGCTCGCGCAGTGGAAACATATCTCTCCACAACTGTGCTGTCGTCTGCATACCCAAATGATGTTACTTACATTTTCAATTTCTACTAAAATAGTAGTTTCATCTTGGTAAACTATTTTCCCTCGTTCCAATATAAGAGCTGTTGTAACCTTTTCTAAATTTAACATGGACCTACTCAGGTCTTCGTCACTTTTTGACGACCACTTTTATCTAAATAAACTCACCATTTTTGGTAGAATTTAAGTTTGCGACTGGCAAGAGGCAGCCATTTTTCTTTCTTTCTTGGGTTCATCGTACTCGTGACCACACATGTTTTGCTAAATCGAGTTCCGTCCAACTGCAATGGTAAGTGGAAAAAGTGGAGGATTTGCCTAGACAACGTATCGTTGCCAAGGTTTCCTACTCATGAGTGATTTTCTGTCCAGGCTGACGCGGAGGACTACCACGTGGCGGAGGATAAGAGGTTGGCGCTTACATCTGCCCTAATAGATCCCACCATCGTGAAGGGCGACCCTTTTCAAGCCTCTAATTGGGAAATACCCAAATTCCCCGCGGTTAAAGCGGTTCCTAAGAGCTCAGTTGGACGGTTGTCGGCCATCTGGCCAAGCTTTTATCGCGGCGAAAGCCAAAGCGCTTAAT
The DNA here is from genome assembly GCA_932527175.1 of Operophtera brumata. NCBI lineage: Eukaryota > Metazoa > Arthropoda > Insecta > Lepidoptera > Geometridae > Operophtera > Operophtera brumata. The sequence continues at coordinate 396,463 of OW052235.1, forward strand.
CCTTCGAAGAAACCCCATTGGGGTAAGTAATATTGATCATGAATCTGCGCGCTCGAGAACGTGGTCGAATAGAACATAACAGGATGAATATCTATTTGACAGGTTCTTTGGGGAGGCTTTTGAGCCAGCTCCGTACCAGGAGCATTCGGGCGACAACGTCGTGTTGAGCGGGGAACGCCTTCCAGTCCGTACGCCTACGGACCAGGTGCCGGGGACCCAGCTGTGCTCTCTTCTTTCGTAGCCAGCCACCTTGGGCTTGCGTAACTGGTATTGCGGTCTGGGTGTGTCTTCACTCCCCGAGCTGTGTTTCAACTTCTAAGTGTTCCGTCAAAACTAACCGACACCTCACACTCGACACCACACGTTGTCACACATCTTACGGGGTCACCCCGTCCTTCTGGCCGGATGGACAACCGATACTGACCTGGTTGCTAAGAAACTTGTAACGTACGTTCAAACTCATGACCCTGAGATAAATACTTTCTTTCATGCTAGATAAGGCGCCCAAATTGTAGTCTGATTACTGTGTGTTACCTGTAAATAATGTTATAATAAACTTATCTAATCTCAGAACGCTGTACATTCATTTACGTGCCTCTCCCTGGTAGGAGTACAGCGGGCCCTACTCCATCTTAACTGCCCTTCACTGCTCGGAGACAAGCCAGTTCTCCTGGCCCGGGACGTCTGCTTCTCGGGTCAGGACACGATTGGTGCAGTCTGTACCTGTGGAGGGGCTACATGGGGAAGGTGCCCGCTGGGAACTTCATCCTCTGCCCATAAGGCCTCGACACATTTAAAAGCGTTGCAAGATCAAACGTCTAAAAGCACATGTCTAAAATGGTATGCCATACAAAGAAGCCAGCCAGAGCCGGCAGATCGCGCCCAAACAAATAAATGTTAATTTATACACGAAAATGTACATAATTATGCACGTGTTTGCATAAGCAGCGCTTTCAGATGTTTTTAGTCATTTCATAAACAAACTAGTTTTTTTTAGATTAAAGTTATACAAGACAGTGTAGGTAGCAGCCATCGCCCTGGAACGTAGTATAGCTACAAAATGAGCCACCTATAAGGTTCCCTCAGACGAAGAAACAACCCAAGACAGCTCATATTGATGCTACATCAAATAGGAACATAAAAATAACATAGTTCAAACACTTCTGAACTGTCCACGCGACAACATCACCTCAGCGTGTTGCTACGACCGGCGGCGCCGAATGCTCCGCCCTGTCATAACTGTCCACGCGACAACATCACCTCAGCGTGTTGCTGCGAGCGGTGGCGCCGAGTGCTCCGCCCTGTCATAACTGTCCACGCGACAACATCACCTCAGCGTGTTGCTGCGACTGGCGGCGCCGAGTGCTCCGCCCTGTCATAACTGTCCACGCGACAACATCACCTCAGCGTGTTGCTGGGACCGGCGGCGCCGAGTGCTCCGCCCTGTCATAACTGTCCACGCGACAACATCACCTCAGCGTGTTGCTGCGAGCGGCGGCGCCGAGTGCTCCGCCCTGTCATAACTGTCCACGCGACAACATCACCTCAGCGTGTTGCTGCGACCGGCGGCGCCGAATGCTCCGCCCTGTCATAACTGTCCACGCGACAACATCACCTCAGCGTGTTGCTGCGAGCGGTGGCACCGAGTGCTCCGCCCTGTCATAACTGTCCACGCGACAACATCACCTCAGCGTGTTGCTGCGACTGGCGGCGCCGAGTGCTCCGCCCTGTCATAACTGTCCACGCGACAACATCACCTCAGCGTGTTGCTGGGACCGGCGGCGCCGAGTGCTCCGCCCTGTCATAACTGTCCACGCGACAACATCACCTCAGCGTGTTGCTGCGAGTGGCGGCGCCGAGTGCTCCGCCCTGTCATAACGGCCTAGCAAGTAGAGATCCACCAACTTATCTGTAGAATGAAATGATATATAAATGATGATAGAAAAATTTAGGTAAATGGTTCTACAGATAAGTTGGTGGATCATTAGAATAGTGTCAGTACTGTCTATTAAGGCTAATGTTTATCAATTTCGTTCAGTTCAACGCTATTTATCTGTGCACTTGAAAGCTGGTAATCAATTAGTTAACTGATCTACCATGGTGTTTGATCTGTGACATCGTCTGTAAGTGCACCCTTGATACAGCAGAGAGCTTGAAATTCCATTTCTCGTAAAGCTCTTATTTATTCAGCTGATTTCCACCGCCGCGCCATGTTTATTTCTCCATTTCTCGATTTTCTCGTTCAATGAAAAGCGGCCCGCTTCTCAAAAGTCAGTGTACTCATACATGTAGGTACTCATACATAAAGTGATTGCCGTTACCCGTGTGTTCGGAAACACGTCTACGGTTCTTATAAAGTAAAATGACAACGTATTCTTAGAAGCGGTGATTGAAGTCATGATTTAGACAACCACGGATCTAAATAATACAACAATAGATAAAACACGTATCTGTCTACGAAATAACTTTTAAAGTATCCGTATGGTAAAATGGCTGAAATCGACTGAAAAACTATTTCACTAATCTCCGTAGCAGCTGGACAGATTCTAAATAAGACAGACTCTCAATAAGACAGATTTTCAAAAGATAGATTCAGTAACGTAGATTTTCACAAATTATTTTCAATTAACCTGTTTTTATTAATTTATTAATTAATTAATCATTTATTTCAGATAAGTAATACAATTTATATAATTTTATATAATTTTATAATAATATCTCTGATTTATGTTTTATTGTATTAGTTTTAAGTCTTTGTGTTTTAATGGGTTTATATAGATTTAATGTTATGGGTGTAAACAACCTGAAATAAATGATTAATAATAATAATAATACAAATCCATATTTTACAAATTAAATTACAAATTACAAATTATAACATGATACAAAATGACTTAAATTCTGCGAAAAACCCACCCTACATGTGGCACTGGATTTATTCACGCACATGTCGCTTGGACCGCTCTAAAGGTTGGGAGCCCCTCCCTCACCAACCAGGGGGGAGGGAGTGAGAAGACATATCCCTTTATAATACAACTTTTCTAGCAGAAAAACAAAAAAAACACAGACAGAAATTACAGGCACATGAGACTTTTCATCTTTATGTCTCAGGGTGGCGGGCGCAGTGCAATGCCACATAGGGCGCGTCCTAGGTGGACGTGACCTATGAGGTAATGCACTGTTCATAGGCAGAGGTTACCGCTTAACATCAGGTGGGCCATCAGCTTGTTCTGTCATTCAAGAAGCATAAAAAATAAAAAAAATAAAAAAAAAAAAAAGAATACATAAGTGACTATTTGTCATAAAATAAACGGTATTAAAATAATAGCGTGCTTCCATTTATTTTAATTTAAGGTTCTCTCTAATGTAAGGCCAAGTTAGCTCAGTGTGTCGTAAAAAGTTCTTTCAAAGAAACTTTATTTTTGTTTGGTGAGTCCACGATTCAACTTATGATAGAGAGTATAAAGTTAAACTGGTAACTTTATTAAATGCAAATACATAAGCAAGTCACGACATACCTTACGTGTTTGAGCCTTTCGGTTTCGAGACTGGGTCCGTGTGGGTACTGGAGCCCTTCCAGTTTTCAGGGCGTCTGGTCGAAGCGATGCGTGACCCAGGAGGCTCTTGTATTTACCATTCAGCGTGGAAATGCAGCCAGCTGCCAGGCTACTATTATAAATGGAGGAGCATAAATAGAAAAATACAATGAGACAAATATGACGGGGCCATCTTATTTAGTTGAGAAGTTCTTATGGCAACCTTCCGACTCCATTATCAGACCCAGGACACCGCTTAGGGCTAGTACTTGTCAAGACAAATCCAGCGAGCCCAAATACGACGGGTTTATCCTGTTTAGTTGTGTCCATATTATTGTATTGAGCTAGAAGTTACATAGTACAAAGATATGACACACTCAATCAGTTGACAGCAAGTGCTTGAAAAATGGTAATCAAAAGAACAGGGAAGACCCGAACACACACAGGTTTTTTTTTGTCTTCTGAGTAGAAAATTCATTTACGAATAAACCGGTCTGGGGAGGACCGGAATTATGTGGGACTCACCGCCCTGAAAAGGGCAAAATACCTACTAAAAATAATCCGGTGTTCCTCTCGCGCTATCTTTGCCAGACCACGGGAACGAAATCCTGCCACGATCCGGCTGGCGATATTAGTAATCCCTCTCATTTTGGGCGGCCTTAGCCGCCATCTTAATCAATCATTCATCATCTTCCCATGAATGCGCTACAGGCTTCACAGGCATGGCGTGGTGACCGCGGCTGCGCAGTGCACCCCCCTCTGGAAGGGCTACAGGCTGCACAGGCACGGCGTGGTGACCGCGGCTGCGCAGTGCGCCCTTCACTGGGCGGCAGTGCAGTTTTTGCACATCCTTCGCCCCATACCCATGCAGATGGCCCACCTGGTGTTAAGCGGTAACCTCTGCCTATGAACAGTGCAATACCTCATAGGTCACGTCCACCTAGGACGCACCCTATGTTACATTGCCCTGCGCCCACCACCCTGAGACAACGATGGATAGTCTCACCCACTTTTCATTCTCACTCACACCTTATGGCTTCATGGCCCTTGGCCCCATGGCCCACACCCGCCACCGGTCAGGAACACTTGAACGACGACGGATCCCTTAAAGAGGGGAATTTTTCGAGACGTGAGGCCCGCCCCTAAGGACCTCCGCTCGAAGATCACACACACCTTATGTCTTAATGGCCCACATACTTCATCACGACACTCTCGCCTCTCCAAGTGCGCATCAGGGTCACGCTCACGCCATCTCTCTGCCTCCTCCTTGGCAGTCATGACCGTCTCAGCAAACATAGAAACAGCATCCCACTCACTCTCGCTGTCAATCATGGAGCGCACAATGGTCGGCAGCGAAAGATCCGCACCAACCACCGCGACCAGCTCTGCCCTCTCTACTGCCCAGGCCGAGCACTCTGCCAGCGTGTGGTGCGCTGTATACTCAAGGCACTCACAGTGGTGGCACTCTGGCGTGGGCTCCGCCCCTGCCACTCTCCACAGATACCTCTTGAAACAGCCGTGGCCCGAAAGGATCTGTGTAAGGTGGAAGGAGAGGACCCCGTGCGTCCTCGTCACCCAACGCTCCAGGACCGGCCGCACAGCCTCGAAAAACAGAAAACGAAATAAATTACATGAAGAACAAAATGACCCTACCTGAATTATATTATATACTAGCGACTCGCCCCGGCTTCGCACGGGTAGCCTCGTTGAACCCCCCCCCCCCCTCCTACCTTGCCCCTATGTCAATCTCCTGGTTCTAAGCTACCTCCTCACCAATTTTCATCCAAATCCGTCCAGCCGTTTCAGCGTGAAGAGGTAACAAACACACTCATACACTATTACACACACAAACTTTCGCTTTTATAATATTAGTTAGTGTTTAAATATCAACGGTATTCGAACATTTTAGAAAAATTTAATGAATTGAACCTTTCCGGATATTTTGGATCTTTCTTGAACATTCTCGAATTCTTCTTCATGAATAAGAGGGTGAGATTGGGGCGGGCTACCGTACCGTAAAACTTTCAAGCTGAGTTAGATTATTTGCGAAAAAATTCCCGAAAGTGCTATAACTTTCTGGGATTTTTTGAAAGTTCTCGGTCTTTTTCAAGCTTTTCTAGAGGTTTTGAAATTTTTGAACTTTCTCGAAGTTTCTAGAACATTCGGAAATTTCTCGAAGATTCTAGAACTTTCGGAAATTTCTTGACCTTTTTCAAACTTTTCTAGAGGTTTTTGAACTTTCAGAAATTTCCGGAAGGTACTAGAACTTTTGGAAATTTCTCGAAAGTTCTCGAACTTTTTATAACCTTTCTGGAGATTCTCGAACCTTCTAAAATTGCCTTGAACTTTCCAGAACCTCCCCGAAATTTTCGAACTTCCTCGAACCTTCTAGAAGTTTTGGTTGAGTTTCAGGTCAAGTTGACCTCATTCTAAACCGTTTTTCTCAAAACCTTAACCGCGCAGCCCAAAACCCGAACACTCTTGATTGGAGGGTTGGGGCTACCCTACGGTTAAACCTTTTTTGGGCTGCATTGGTTCGTTTTTAAGTTTTATCGCCCCGCACATTTTTTCAACTTAGTTTTATTTTATATATAATGATTTAAAAAATAAAAAAACGCGCATATGAAAATGAAAATGAAAATGAAAATGAAAATGAAAAATATTTTTATTACAGCAAAATACACATCTAACAAACAATATTCACAATTTAACGAGGTAGGTATACATAAATTAGACACAAGTATTTCGCGTAGTAATTAGTTTTTTTTAAAGTATTTTTTAAATTTTTCGTATTTTTTTTAAATATTTGTGTGTTCTGCAGATATTTGTTCAGGGTGTTCTGGGTATTTTCTATGTATAATAAAAAATATCTATCGATGTTATGTATTATATTAAGTATATCAGTTATCTAGTACCCATAACACAAGCCTCTGGCTTAGCTTGGGGCTAGATAATGCTGTGTGAACTTGTCCAGCATTATTTATTTTATTTTTATTTACTTTAGGCTCAGTCATCAAAATTTCCGTTTTCAAACCAAAGTTTATCATTTAATTCCGAATGAAATAATTCGGCCAAAAAGTAGGGTTACTTAAGGGACCATTTTTTACTGTATTTAAATGGAGTCATAGATTTAACAAGGTATAAGTAGCATAGCTACAGCACGATGCGAAACAGTTGACAGTGGTGCAGTGGCCAGTGCAGCTACTGGCATTAAACGTGAATAAACGTACAAAACTGTCCATTACTCTAGCATGCCTTTAAACGTCGGACTTCTGTAATACCCTTCTATGAAAATTCCATTGGAGCCGAACTAGGAGCGCGTGAACTTAATAAGTTTAGACGTCGGTTTGGACACCGCTTGAATCCAAATAAAACCAGCTTGCTTAGCCAAAACCACCTGTAAAATCAGCTCTATTTCGATAACAGTAAGAGTGGAGGTCGTTGAGGAAAAGTAGTAGGAATTGCACTTCACGCGTCGGAATGTCAATGAATTTTTCCGAATGCTTCAAAGGATCAGTGGGATCTGTGGACTTACGTTGGAATTTCAAATGCAATTGCTCTAAAATTGAAAATTATTGCAAAGATTGTTTCCACTTGCCCCTTGTTTTACCCCTTGTTTTTGTGTTGATTGTTGCACAGCCGGCAAACTCCGGCGCGCCGAAGGTGCGGGTTCGATGCTGATGTAAGTTCTTATTTGCATAACGGATAGGTTCAAAATTAAGTAACGAGGACTTTTTCTTGCAATCAGTGAAGTACAACGTCTACTAGGTAGACTACATAAGTTATTATATAATTTAGCTTGATAACTATTAATCTTGTAATTTCAAGTGTTCTGCACTAAATAGGAAAGGAGTTATTTAAAATACAAACTCTTCCTTCAATCTCTCTAATATAACCTGATGAAGCTCTCTCTAATATAACCTAATGAAGCTCTCTGTAATATAACCTAATGAAGCTCTCTCTAATATAACCTAATGAAGTTCTCTCTAATATAACCTGATGAAGCTCTCTCTAATATAACCTGATGAAGCTCTCACTAATATCACCTAATGAAGCTCTCACTAATATATCCTGATGAAGCTCTCTCTAATATAACCTGATGAAGCTCTCACTAATAGAACCTGATGAAGCTCTCTCTAATATAACCTGATGAAGCTCTCACTAATATAACCTGATGAAGCTCTCACTAATATAACCTGATGAAGCTCTCACTAATATAACCTGATGAAGCTCTCACAAATATAACCAGATGAAGCTCTCACTAATATAACCTGATGAAGCTCTCACTAATATAACCTGATGAAGCTCTCACTAATATAACCTGATGAAGCTCTCATTAATATAACCTGATGAAGCTCTCATTAATATAACCTGATGAAGCTCTCACTAATATAACCTGATGAAGCTCTCTCTAATATAACCTGATGAAGCTCTCACTAATATAACCTGATGAAGCTCTCTCTAATATAACCTGATGAAGCTCTCACTAATATAACCTGATGAAGCTCTCACTAATATAACCTGATGAAGCTCTCACTAATATAACCTGATGAAGCTCTCACTAATATAACCTGATGAAGCTCTCACTAATATAACCTGATGAAGCTCTCTCTAATATAACCTGATGAAGCTCTCACTAACGTGAGGTAAGTTTGTAGACTATTCAGGCCACGACACTGCTGGCTGGATGTTGTGACACCAAATTACGCAGACTGAGTGCAATTTGAGCATTGCCATACCGTGCCGTGCATTACAATACACTTTGCTGGATGTAACGTATGTAAATTTTTTGTGGTATGAGCAGTATGGGGAACAGATGATAATGTTTTGTGGTATGAGCAGTATGGGGAACAGATGATAATGTTTTGTGGTATGAGCAGTATGGGGAACAGATGATAATGTTTTGTGGTATGAGCACTATGGGGAACAGATAATAATGTTTTGTGGTATGAGCAGTATGGGGAACAGATGATAATGTTTTGTGGTATGAGCAGTATGGGGAACAGATGATAATGTTTTGTGGTATGAGCAGTATGGGGAACAGATGATAATGTTTTGTGGTATGAGCAGTATGGGGAACAGATGATAATGTTTTGTGGTATGAACAGTATGGGGAACAGATGATAATGTTATGTGGTATGAGCAGTATGGGGAACAGATGATAATGTTTTGTGGTATGAGCACTATGGGGAACAAATAATAATGTTTTGTGGTATGAGCAGTATGGGGAACAGATGATAATGTTTTGTGGTATGAGCAGTATGGGGAACAGATGATAATGTTATGTGGTATGAGCAGTATGGGGAACAGATGATAATGTTTTGTGGTATGAGCAGTATGGGGAACAGATATACATTTTCTAAAAAAATAAGGATGGCGTTTTAGACGACACAGCGTGTGGGGTTCCGTAGTAATTAGTTTTGATCTGTTTATCTTACAGTTTTCCTCGCATAAATCCAAAAGTATTGACATGAAACCTGTACGAAATAATTTTCATTGAAGCATTTACTAGTTTACCATGACCCAATAATAATACACGGGTGATAGCAAGATCTATCAAGTCTTATCTATTTAAGTACAACTATCTTTGTGTAACGCATGAGTTGGTAAATACGCACTGCATCTGTTGTCTCCGATCGACCTTATTGATGCGCGGGAGAGTTTCCACAAAGCTCAGTAAAACAACATAAATCTAGGTACTCATCTTTGTGATACCTTACATTCGTTTCGTAAGCCACAATAGTTATTTATGATACTAGTGCGGTAAGTTGGTTTTTACAAACGAGTAGATGCATGTAGTCACGAGTTTGTAAAGACCAATTTCCGCACGTGTGTCATACAACGTTTTTCAACGAGAAAACAGTACTTAGGTACAATAAGTAATGAAATTATTGTAAATCATTAAATAGCGCACACGCGATTTTGGAGGCAATATACCATTTTCTGCAATTAGCACCTCATTCAAGTAGATATTGGATTCCCCGGTGCGGATACGCGCGGCGCTATACAACGTAACGTGCGGTAAAATAGGTATTCTCACCTATGCACCTATTTTACCGCACATACTCTACGTAATATTAAACTTTCGAACAATGTATACAGGCTTCGTTAATGCAGTTTTTGAGCAAATGTGTTAAAAAGTATATTATGACTCGAATAACTAACAAAGATACGACTAAGCTTCTGCACGCACATCTTCCTACATGCAGCAGCACAGCACTGAGACGCTACCTCGACGTGTCTCTCTGGCGACGTGCCAGCGGGCGTTCCCGATCACTCTTATGTCTTCCCACTAGGGCATATAATCATTTGGCAAGTAAGAAAGCTGTAACTCTTGTCTGGAAGACCTAAGGTCTAAGATCGCCTGGCAGGTTTCCAGCTGGTAATAAAGGGTGAAGATCGGCGTTCTGAAACTCGGCCGATTAGCTGGCTAGGATAATGGAAGTTTATTATTACCGCTTAAACAGGTTCAAGTGTAGATACACGGGTTTAAAAGACAATGAAAGAGCTAAATTGGGTCTAAATTTTTAAAATTTTACGTCATTTCTCGCCAAAAGACTTAATCAACCAAATCTATTTATCTTTGGCACAATCGATTCAGAATTATTGTATACCAGTCTGGGGTGGAGCTTCCAAGACATAGTTCCTGGAACTCGAAAGAGCACACAGGTCTTTGTTAAAAGTGATGTATTTTAAGCCCTATCGATACTCTACAGATATACTCTACTGAGATTCAGGACTACTATCAGTCCGGAAACTCTATATTCTGAACGCCGTTTTGAAATTGCATGGATCACTTGAGTACAATCCCAACAAACTCAATAAGCGAAGAAAAGATAGAGTAGCTACTAAAATTACAGTTCGGTCGCGATTTGCATCGCGACAGTATGCCACGAAATCTACTTACCTTTATAACACTATAAGTAAAACTTTAGATATCTACCCTATGAATAATTATAATTGTAAAAAACACCTTAATGAATGGCTATTGGCACTAAACTACGAGGAAGCTGAAAAACTCCTAGAAATTATTAACTCACACCTAGATGCTCCTGAAATACTCATGCTCATAGGAGATCTGGTGGTCAGGAGCTACCACTCATATACATATAATATGCACACATCCACACTTACACCTACACACACACACACACACACACACACACACTCATCCACACACACACATACAAAATTGGGTTCTACTGAAATACCCACGTTCATAGCTCATGACTGGTGCTCAGAAGCACCCACAACCTACACTACACGCATAAATTCAACACTCTAACAACGTAGGTAAATGTATTTCTGAATCCATAACTTCAATTTACTAAGCTAACTTAACCTACATTGATTTATATAAACTTATTTTAATAATTTAAATTATTTATTAGGTACTTTTCAAATCATAAAAATTTTGTTTTTCTTCTTAATCGAAGTAACCTCTATTACGGAAGAGCGAGACCCTCTAACACCTCTGACCCTCTAATAAAGGCCATTGTAAGCCGAGGACCATCGTGGCAGGGGAGCTCGTGAGCTTGTTGGATGAGAAGTTCCGGAATGATACTTGGAAATCTCATTTCTGCACTGATGTTAGCTTTGCTGAGTCTTCCTTTTACTATCATGAGCCCGTTTTCATCCATGTATGGGTTTAAGTTTGCTAATTTGTTATCAGATTTGATCTTGCTGTGACGTTATAGGTTTTCTATATCCATATTAAACTCTTTGCACTGTAGTTGTTTTATAATAATCCATTTCGCTGCTCTAAGCTCGTGTAACGTGAGATAGCTCGGCCGGTTTTGTTTACTAACAATCGAGGTTAATACCCGTAGTATCCACGCTAAAATTCAAGTAATTTTATTAAATGAACTGTGACGGTTAAGCCAATCTTCGAAGATGTTGCTATTTTCGGAGATATTGCTAACTAAATTCACATGCATTAGCATTGCATGCATAGCATTTAGTAGTAGTAGAGCTTTTTTGTGAAAGAGTTCGTCCGGGGAAGTACTACCACCATACCTATTTCTGCCGCAAAGCAGTAGTGCTCGCATTGCTGTGTTCCGGTTTGAAGGGTAAGGGTGCCGGTGAAATTACAGGCACATGAAACTTTTCATCTTTATGTCTCAGGGTGGCGGGCGCAGTGCATTGCCACATAGGGTGCGTCCTAGGTGGACGTGACCTATGAGGTAATGCACCGTTCATAGGCAGAGGTTACCGCTTAACATCAGGTGGGCCTCTTGCTTGTTCCGTCATCCAAGTATAAAAAAAAAAAAACATGCTTTTAACTTCTTCGATCGTACAAAAATTCAAGCTTTGCTGTTTAGGTTTGAAATTAAGTGATGAGGCCTTTCCACCACAACTCATGTTTTTTCAGTTGCGATGACGTCAGACCTCTGCTTGCTGCGTGAGCTGGATTCTCTTTGGTGTTAACATAATGCCAACTTTCTGACGGCAAAATGGTGGTGATCTTTCTCACCCTATTTGCTACAAATGGCTTCCAACGCTCTGCAGAGCCTTGAATCCAGCTGAGCGTTACCTGGGAATCGCTCCAACCATAAACTACGACTTTAAAGTTGTTCATGCTTTTGGCGATTTTTGTTATAAGTCTTGTTAGTAATTCCGCACTACATAGCTCAAGACGCGGTGGTCAAGGGGCCTTACTGCTGGGTACTAACCAGGTTTTAGCTGCCGTTAGCACTACTGACACTGAGTCATGTGTTACGATTCTTGTGTATACTGCACCTGCGTATGCTTTTATGGATGCGTCACAGAATCCATGAAGTTCTATTACGTCATCTTTTTTACTATTTAGCCACCGAGGAATTTTAAACTGATTTATGACGTGTAAATCATTTTTCAGCTGAAACCACTCTTCCTTGATTTTTGACGAAACCTCATCACTCCACTGAAATTCTGAGTTTTGCCAAACTTGTTGGAATAAGAGCTTCAGTTTTGTTTTCAACGGAGCTAACCATCCTAAGGGATCGAAAATCTTAGAGATTTCAGACAGAAGCATTTTCGTTTTGCTCGTTTCAGTTAGGTCACATTGAAAGGTGAATTCATCATCGGTGGATTCCTATTGTATACCTAACGTTTTTGCTGTGCTTTCCGTTTGAAAGGTTCCGTTTTAATAGCGCCTGATTGTTGTTATTTTGTTCAACTTATTGTTACAGCTATTTATCGTTTGAGGACCATTTTCTCAATGAAAATCCTCCACTTTTGAGGCACGCGTTCATTTCTGTTATCCTTTTTTTTCCTTCTTCAATGCTGTGGGCTCCTGAAACCCAATCGTCCATGTACAGCTGCTCATGGATGCTTTTTGCAGCATTAGGGAAGTTATGCTGCTCATCTTCTGCTAATCTACGAAGAGTCATCATGGTAAGTAGAAATCAACGTCCTAATTTTATCCGGCTCGAAGAACCATGAAGGAATTAACTGCTAACTAATCCTGGGTAGCTGATATAAAGGCCAAGGTTGTTGGTGATCGATGTATATCGAACAATTGACTATGCATGTGTGAACAAAAAGTAAGATTGAATTTGTTTAATCCTCGTTTTCCTTATATTCCCTTTCCATAACTATTTATTTAAGTTATTTTATACATAAAACCAATGGTAATAAATACTTTGTGTTATTTTAATGGTTTATTATATATTTTTTGTTAATATTTCATCGTATAAAATATATGATGTTTTCAAACTGATTGCAAAAAATTCATTTGCCATTTTTCATTTGTTTTTCATTTTTTTTGCCATTCTCTCCATTTGCACGCCGGCAGCGGCCAAACATATTGTGTCCTAATCAATTTGTACATATGTTTAAGAAAATAAATTATCTTTATCTTTAAAAAATATTGTACGTGTACGTTTGTACTGTAACAACGCACGCGATAATATCGTGTACATGTACATTAGTACTGCAACAACGCATGCGATAATATCGTGTACATGTACATTTGTACTGCAACAACGCACGCGATAATATCGTGTACATGTGCATTTGTACTGCAACAACGCACGCGATAATATCGTGTACATGTACGTTTGGACTGTAACAACACACGCGATAATATCGTGTACATGTATGTTTGGACTGTAACAACACACGCGATAATATCGACCGTTACAACCATCGCCGGAGGCCTGCAATGCTCTCAGATTATAACTATAACACACTAGTGTGGGGGAGACTTTTATGAGAAAGTTGTAGTAGGCGTAGGTAGAAAAACTTTTTTGTGAAAGAGGTCGTCCGGGGAAGCACCACTATACCTATTTCTCCCGCAAAGCAGTGTAGTGCTCACATTGCTGTGTTCCGGTTTTAATGGTATAGTTGCCGATGAAATTATAGGCAGATTAGACTTTTATCTTTATGTTTTAAGGTGGCGGGTGCGGTGCAATGCCGCATAGGATGCAAACTAGGTGGACGTGATCTATGAGATATTGTACTGTTCATAGGCAGAGGGTACCGCTTAACATCAGGTGGGCAATCAGCTTGATCCGTCATTGAAAGTAGTATATAACAAAAAAAAAAGAGTTTTTCTTGTTTATCAATCAAGCCGTACACATAAGATTAGTAACTGGAGACAAAGGCTACTTTTTCCCGGTACCATGATAGTCAAGCCGCGGATACTACTAGCTCAAAATAATTCAATACCTGACTTAAACATAAACTGACTATCTAACTGGAGAGACACATATTTGCGAGAGCACCGTTGTCTCGTAACACCATTAGCGTAAACTCTCTCTCTGATATGAGTACCTCTAGGTACACAGATTATGTACATCTTCGCACTATATACCATCGGACCCTGCAGGGTGCGAAGGGTCCCGAACGCATCAGACCCTCACAAAAAGGCATAATCCACAACAGATGACGGAGGGATGATCGTGTCATTTCTTTCCTCATTATTTCCTAAAAAATGTTTCCCTAAACGATATTCATTCTGGTTTGATGGAAGGGAATTGGGTTAATTATACACCCATGTGTTCGCTTCAAAATTTTACAAACAAGTTCTCATTTTAATTGAAACTGTTTGGTTTATTTGACACTAGTAGCGCCCCGCGGTTTCACCCGCGTAAGTCTCGATCCCGTGAGAATATCGGGATAAAAATGTGCCTATGTATACCGGGAGTTCAGTTATCTCCATTCCGAATTTCATCTAAATCCATCCAGTAGTTTTTACGTGAAATAGTAACAAACATCCATCCATCCATCCATACTTACAAACTTTTGCGTTTATAATTAATAATAATAAATATTATTTCATAATTTACAACGATACCCCCCCCCTCCCTAAAACCCTCTACAATACCAACAACCTCTGAAACTAGCCAGACTCCATTGTTCTAGTTCTAGATCTTGTTTTAATCTAGTTTTCGAGTTGCTGACTATCATTTTGTGTGATGGACCGGATATTTACCAGGTCCTTATAAACATTATTAGGTTCAGCGCCAACCTCTCCGACTAGTAGTTTTTGAAGTACGAGGGCAGGGGGGGGGGGGGGGGGTGAAATGTGAGTCGAGGAGGTTTTCAGATTGATCATAATGCTCACTGGAGTACCCTACAGGGTACTCCAGTGAGCGAGTTTGCGATCCCACAAATAATCATGAGGTTAAACTTAAAACTACCGATGCGAGCTAAACGCGTGGTAGAGTTTTTGTACAGCGGGATTATTTTTGCTTGGAAGCCCTCCTATTACGTTCGGTCTCGTATGTCTTGAGTATGATTAGTTCCGGCAGCAATCCTTATAGTTTTCGAGATAATAGAGCGAGGAGATATGTGCAGGGGGTGTTTTCAGCCTTCTCTGGAGTTTTATTTTCGATCATTTCTCCCCACCACAACCGCGCATCTGGGAGATCAAACTTGTCAACCAGTTAGTAAGTGAGTGAGTGAGTGAATGGTAGATTAGCTTTATATAATAAAGTACCACAGTACGTATAATGCTTTACAACAAATAAAATTATCACACATTTATAATTTACATTTAAATTATCAACATAAAAGTTTAAATTGTAGAGCACCTAGCAGTAGAGTTCCTTGTGTTAGAGTTTTTCTGAGGAAGCACTACCACAGTTTCTTTACGAGGTACATAGCAGAGAACTAATAATAGTTAGTACGGAACGTACACAATTTTCACTTCGAAACAAACAAAATTAAATATAGTGACTTGCGCGCCTCTCCAGTACGGAGGCCTGCAATGCTCTAAGCTCTTCATGCAATGCTCTAAGCTCTCCATGCGTTGCTCTAAACTCTCCATGCAATGCTCTAAGCTCTCTGTGCAATGCTCTAAGCTCTCCATGCAATGCTCTAAGCTCTCCATGCGTTGCTCTAAACTCTCCATGCAATCCTCTAAGCTCTCCGTGCAATGCTCTAAGCTCTCCATGCAATGCTCTAAGCTCTCCATGCGTTGCTCTAAACTCTCCATGCAATGCCCTAAGCTCTCCGTGAAATGCTCTAAGCTCTAAGCTCTCCATGCACCGCGATTACTTGACACAATTTGACGTTTGAAAATGATCCTTGTGATTCTGCTGAAACCATGGACTTAGTATACAAAAGGACTAAGCGCTCGCAGTGAAAAATGAGCCGAGCAAGATATGTACAATAGAGACAGTGTGTCTCTTTCTAATACGGTGCCCATAAAAAAAACATGTCCAGGAAACTTTTTCCAGAGACACTTATGTACTTATAACTTTTGAAACTATCATGGTTATGTACATAATTTTCACTAGAAACGGGATATTTACCATGATTTTTGAGTTTTATATGTTCCCGATATTTCGGCACAGTTGCATGCGCCATGATCACGGGAGAACTGACTAAAGTCTTTGCGAGTAGATGTTATTGGCAGATATATCGATCTACCCTCTTTCTCACTCTTTTATTACGAACGATACCACTACCATCGGTTTCATTGTCACAATTCACACCAACTCGACACACAACACTAACGGTGTCCGGACGCGTAGCAGGTACCACACTTTTTTGATTCTTACACATTCTTACCACAGGCTTCGTGAACATATAAAACTCAAAAATCATGGTAAATATCCCGTTTCTAGTGAAAATTACTTATGTACTTACATGTACTTAACATGTACTTTACATGGAGTGGAACAAAAATTAGTTACTATTATTTTTTTCTCTATGGAATGGCTATTTATCAGTGACCTTGCAGCGTACTCGCAAAATGATTTTAAATTAAAGCAAAATAATAAAACAAAACAACAAACTTTTGTTACAATTTTATTATACAAAAAGAAGGTAACCATTTTAACCTATTCAAGTCCTGTGAAAATAATAAAATTAAAACGCATAATGGTGCGTTGCCAGCACGGAATGGTTTTATTTGCTTTCGAGGTAATAAATTGTAGAGAACAGAAATTACATTATTTCAGATGAACATGCAAACAATCCGAAATAAATAATCAAACATGGCTACATAAAATAGTTTTATGTAATTTCTGGCACAAGCCAATCTTACAGCCTAAATTCCTCAACAATGGTCATGGTCACCCTTGCTATCATAAAGCTATCATTTCAAGTGTTAGAAAGGGAAAAACTGCATCTATTCTAACTATCTCTCTTGGCTCGTTTTTAGTCTACCACAGACGGTAATCTAAATTGAGTCTTAACCTAATCGAATAAGGTATTGTTTCGGTATTATACTTTTTAAGAGCGCTCAGTCCTTTTGTATACTAAGTCCATGGCTGAAACAGGAATATTAAACAAGTACTAAAATAGTAGGTTGCGTAGTTTTCGTTTGGAATGGGTACCTCCGAATGAAAGCTCCATTTAATTCAACAATATTATAATTATAAAATTAAAATTATCGTAAAATAACTGTACTATTAATGAGTATATCATTTAGTACATTCATGAGCACCGACCGCGACCACTCCCGAAGGTCGCAAGATGGGGACCCGTGGATAAGCACCAACCGCGACCCCGTTCAAAGGTCGCGAGACGGGGACCCGCGAATGAGCACCGACCGCGACCACGCTCGAAGGGCGCGAGACGGGGACCTGCGAATGAGCACCGACCGCGACCACGCTCGAAGGGCGCGAGACGTGGACCCGCGAATGAGCACCGACCGCGAACACGCTCGAAGGGCGTGAGACGGGGACCCACGAATGAGCACCGACCGCGACCACGCTCGAAGGGCGCGAGACGGGGACCCGTGAATGAGCACCGACCGCGAACACGCTCGAAGAGCGCGAGACGGGGACCCGCGAATGAGCACCGACCGCGACCACGCTCGAAGGTCGCGAGACGAAGACGTTTTTCTAATATTATAATTTCTCATACACGAGCTAAATTAATTCTAAATAAACAGGAATAGGGCTTATTTTCAATTAAAAGTCGTTTTGGAGTTGCCCAGGCCAAATTTCGGACAAAGGCGGAGTAAGTCACGCGGAAAACTAAGCGGTCTAAACTATCCCGGTAAATAAAAACTCTACATACACTATTCCGGGAAGTTCGATAAAATACCCGAGGGAATGCAGGCCGCTAGACAAGTGGCTCGATCGGCCGACACCGATGTGGGCACACACTTCAATGCAGGCCGCTAGACAAGTGGCTCGATCGGCCGACACCGATGTGGGCACACACTTCAATGCAGGCCGCTAGACAAGTGGCTCGATCGGCCGACACCGATGTGGGCACACACTTCAATGCAGGCCGCTAGACAAGTGGCTCGATCGGCCGACACCGATGTGGGCACACACTTCAATGCAGGCCGCTAGACAAGTGGCTCGATCGGCCGACACCGATGTGGGCACACACTTCAATGCAGGCCGCTAGACAAGTGGCTCGATCGGCCGACACCGATGTGGGCACACACTTCAACGCGCTGAATGTTTTAAATATTTTTTCCATTGAAGAGAAGCTAAATAACGCAGCGCAATATGAATTATTATATCGTATAACAACAAAAAGTAGTTATAAAATTCAAAACATACGCTTAGATCATTTCAATTTTACTCCTTATAAAAATAATTTGTTTATAGGTATTTTGTACTCATAAATGTATTTTATGATACCGTTTGTTCCTCTGCGTTGTTAGACTGGTCAAAAATTCTAAAAAACGGCTTCGTTTTCGATTCAACGGCAATTTGTGAGCCATTTAGGCAACCTTTTCCGGGGTAAAAAATTCTGCTAAATTCGTTTCTGAATGTTGACAATCCCAATTTTGACTCCTTTGCTCAAAATTCAAGATGACGGCCAAAATGGATTCTTTACTTAAAAGCCATATTATAACTCGATTCTAGTCGTGTGAGGTATCCTGGCATAGGCTTAAGGGGTCGCTGAACTCAATTTTGATAACCGGAAGTCCGTCCGGGTACGGGGAAGTGGTTAAAAACAAAATGGCGGCCATTAAGGAAATTTATATAATTTTATTTTACCACTGAATTCCATGGAGTCGTGTCAACTCCAATCGACACCAGATATTGCTCCCAAACCATACACGTTACAGAGTTCACTTTAACCGTAAGTGAAGCTAATGAGCCGGAGGTACTTCCGGTGTCGATTGGAGTTGACACGACTCCATGGAATTCAGTCGTAAAAGAAAATTATTTAAATTTCCTAAATTGCCGCCATCTTGTTTTTGACCACTTCCGGTACCCGGACAGACTTCCGGTTATCAAAATTGAGTTCAACGACCCCCAAAGCCTATGTCAGGATACCTTACACGATAAGAATCGTGTTATAATATATGGCTTTTAAGTAAAGGTTCCATTTTGGCCGCCATCTTTAATTTTGAGCAAAGGAACCACAATTGGGATTGTCAACATTCAGAATCGAATTCAGAAGGGTGTTTTACTTCGGAAAAGTCATGTTGCCAAAATGGCGGACTAAATTCCGTTGAATTTGAAAATGTTTTTGTTTATGATTATTATAAAAAAAACATGAAGTTCCGGAAGATATTGCTCACAAACCATAAGCCCTACCATAAAAGTTTATGCACCACGTTATAGTCAATTATATAGAGATCCTTTCTGTCCTTGAGACTTTTTTTCTAACAGCAATACTTTTTTGGTTAAAATCGTAATAACTGCGCTTAGAGACATATTTCGAGGAAAAAAGGGGGATAGGGGGAGGGGAGCCAAAATTCGGCTTGGCAACATTCAGAACCGAATTCAGCAGGCTTTTTTACATCGGAAAAGTCACGTTGCCAAAATGGCTCACAAAATGCCGTTGAACTTGAAAATTTTAATAAGATTTACCAGTCTAAGTTGCTTTGTACATAATATTTCGTCAACAGTCACTTATCTAGCGGGAGCAGGATGTCACGGCTCACTGGCACCGCAATAATAAGGGTAGGCAGTGGGATATATTTTAGTATTTTTATAAGTTTACTTGGTAAAGTCAGAAAATATGGTTCCGTGAGACGGGACAGTGAAACTAGGTGAATGTCTGCCCTAGTTTCATAATGATACAAGATAAAATAAATATGCCTTAAGGCTTAAGGTGGGGTATAACGCAAAATTACCAATCTTAGATTAGATTTTTAACTGACTAAATCAAGTACAATATTCAAATTAAAAATAAGCATGGATACTACATTATAATACAGATGGATCACCCAGACAGAAACATGACAAACATAATTTTCTTCATAAAAAAAACACAAAGTTGCCTCTAACTTTCGGCTAGATTCGAATGTTTGTCAATATGGTACAGATTATTGTTTAAAAAATTTGATAAATAAAATTAATACAATAGAACGGAGGGTTCACCACGGGTTTTTTTAAAATTATCTTTATTTCACGAGATATTTAATAAAACCGCTTTTTCGAGCGGCGAGTGGCGTTTTTTTGAATGAATATTTCTGCCGGCACTGTCTTTAACAAAGACTACTTTGAGGTCTTTCACCTTAAACGAAACCTTTCTTGGAAATAAGGGAGAGTATTATTACGAAAAAATAGAATGAAAAAAATAAAATAGTAAGTGGTCACTAGGTGGAGGAGCTATTGTTCGAGCTGATGAAGGGCAACTCCAGCCAAACTCAAGGTTTGTCTGCGAGCGATGGAGCGCAGAACGGATTCGAAACACCATATTGCGTTCCCAAACTAAAATAGCCGACATAGGAGATAACGCCCAGCTGAAGTGGAAGTGGGCTGGGCATGTCTGTCGCATGCCTGATGAGTTGAGGGCCATAATAACCAACCAGTCTAGTGGACTAGCGCTAGTGGCTAGAGCCCTGACACAGCGAGACGACGTCGCGGCAGAACGCGCAGGCGCCGATCAAGTGGACACATTCAACAAAGACTGGTACGCCATAGCACAGAATCAGAGTTGCCATATGAAATGGGGGAGGCCTTTGCACAACAATGGGATGGTTGAGGCAAGTAGTATGAATATCAGGAACTAGTTAATTTTTTCTGCCATGAATGAAATCAAGGCTCGGGAAGTATGTACATACGAGTACTTGTGATTTCTCAAGACTGCATACAAAGATGAACAATTTAGTGTATTATCTTTGTGGCGTAAAAAAATGGTCTTGTATGCTTATTTTTAACACCCGACGCAAAAACGACGGGGTGTTTTAAGTTTGACGTGTCTCTTTGTGTGTGTGTGTGTGTGTCTGTCTGTCTGTCCTAACGTAGCTACCGTACGGATGAACCGATTTCGATTTTTTGTTTGTTTGATAGGGGAATTTGTCGGAAGTGCTCTTAGCTATGTTTGATCAAAATCTGTTCAGCCGTTTCATTGCGTTGAAGGTATTGATAATTTTTACAAAATTAATTACTTGTATATTAATTATCGTAAAATATCATGAAGCTTCCTTTGTATATTACTTCGCAGCGCTAACACCGAGGGACGCGAGGGACGCGAGGTGGGGCAGACGCCGTTCATTCCGCTCCCAAATTACTTTATAATGAAAATCCGGAGAGACCGTGTACAAAAACTAACGACAAACACTCCTAGTACGAGCATCTAGTAATTTTCGGTAATACCACAAAATCTGATGTAATTATAATAATAACGCCCGAAGCAGGATCATGGGATCACGGGTTTCCAGGACACTTCGCCCGGGAATTTTATAAATGATTTACATTTTAGACGAAGAATTTTATTAATTAGAGAAGTCTCTGTAACTGAATAAACCGACAAAAAGAACCGAAGCTTTTTTTTATTTTCTTTAAAAGTATCCCTTTTAGGAACCCGTAGCTACCTACCTACCTACCCTACCTACCCTACCTACCCTATCTACTTAATTCAGTTACAGGGTATTAGTAATAATTCTAAGAGACGTTTCTGATTCTGTTTGTTTTGGACTTTTAATTTGAAAAGTTTTTTGAATTGAAAGTATTTCTTGTTACTGGTTCACTATTCAAAAAAATTTGTTTCTTGGTTTTAAAATGATCCTTGTGATTTGAATGAATATACTTTTTATTTGATATCCATTTTCACTTCGCTCAACGTTTCCCTACTTTTAATTTCAAACTTCAAACATTTGACAAATATATTAAATTCTTACAAACTTTACGTAACGTTAGCTACTTTAAAAATTAAACATAAAAGAAATACATATTTATGGAAATACATTTTGTGAATCATTTGTGAAATGAAAAATTGACGAACTAAATGTTTGTGTAATGAAGTTCTGTGTTCTAATCATATTTTTTAGTAGTAGAGAGGACACTTCTCAAAAAGTCGTCAAATGGCGATTCCCGATGGACAGACGAGTGCCGCGCCGACAACCGGTATCATTGTGTTTGGCATGATTTCCTGAACAAGAATAGACCGGATGTTGCATTCTAAAGTAGTGGAGGGTTAGAGAGGCGAGGGGAAAGATGCGAAAACCGGGTATAAGGTTTGGTTAATATCTCAATAACCGCTTGACCGATTTACACAAATAAGGTGTCATACGATAGGTAATAAAATCTTTGACATATCGAGTTTTAAAATGGTTTTTGTAAATGTATGATATTTACAAAAACCATTTTAAAACTCGTTAAATGAAACTTATTAAATATTTCGAAAAAATGCAAATTTAGAAAAAAAAGGGGTTTTGGTTGTGTTGAAAATGGCAGTAAATGACACCTAACTAAAAAGTGATTTATTACGAAGAATTGGGTGATTTATTCGGCAGTATATTGCTTTTTCAATTTTTTTATTTGGTTGCGAAACGACAAATCTGTGACAGGTTTTTGCAAATACCATATTTTATTATATATTCAAAAATAGGCCAATTTCAGACAAAATACGTTTTTGGTTTTGTTTATTTTAAATTTTATTTTACTTTTATTATGTTTTCTTGTAGAAACTATATCAGTACTTATTCTGTGAAAATTTCAAGTTTCTATCTATTACGGTTTAAAAGATACAGCCGTAACCAAGATCGAGCAAAAACAAAAGTTTATTCTTATGTTTTTGTTAAATTTAATTTTAATTATGTTTTCTTATAGAAACTACAGCAGTTGTAAACCACCTACTAGCTAGCACTTGACCCAACGTGCGTCCTAGGCAGGCGCACGTGTGTATGACTAGTAGACGAGTTACGGAATGACCTACCTAGTAATCAGACACCTACTCCTGTCTGCCTGACCCCAGTGTGTCAGTGTGAACACACGGGTGAACAAATGAGCAGAAGATGTCCTCCCTATTTTTACCCTACTGTAACGCCTACCTCCCTACGTGTTAACCCTAACGTGTGTGTGTCCTAACTTACCATATGTATGTCGCAGATTGACGTTGAAGACTGTGGCTTCAAGCGGAATGTCAAGCATCGTTCATTTCAATCATTGTCTATGCTTGAGTGAGTTTGGCGGCAATGAGCGTTGATATCCGAATGATTGAATGATTTTGAAGGCACTCTGATATAGACGAGCATAGAGTGTGGACGGACGATGGCTCATGGTGGCTAACCTCACTGCGTTCCGATTTGAAAGTTAAAATTAAGTTAAATCCGTGAATATCTTAACAATCTTTCTGTATTTTGATAATCAAATTGTGTGTCTGATTAAAGCGTTGTGTATTGGACTTTCACTGCGTTTGATTTGGGTACCACCTTTGCTTGGAGAATGGCCGAGGATGAAAATGATATCCATCACGGAGGGGACTTGACCCCTCCTCCGACATCAGAAGTGCGATACCGTGCATCATGCCCCACAAGTGATTGTACGGACGAACCACGTGCGGATGGCGAAGAAAAATGGCGTCTGATTTTGGAACAACAAAACCAAAATTTTCTCGCGTTGTTACAAGCGATGAAAACGCCAACTACAAAGGAGAATATTCAGCTTCCCGAGTTCGACCCTGACAAGCAATCTATGGACGCACGTGCCTGGGTGAGCACAGCAGACATGTGTATGGCCGATTCCCAATTACAAGGTGCTTCTCTAATGATTACTTTGAGTCGTGCGTTGAAAGGTCAAGCATCATCATGGTTGTCCCTAGTATCGTTCCCTGGAATGACATGGTTGGAATTCAAGGAGATTTTTATCGCAAGATACGATTGCCCCGAGACACCCGCTGCATCGCTTATTAACTTGAATAACAGTACGCCAAAAGAGGGTGAGTGTCTCTCTGCTTATGCTGCGCGTGTACTTACGTCGCTGAAGTCACGCTGGAAAAATTTAACTACGGAACAGATAGCCATTTCAACTGTTTTGGCTCATTTGTCACATATCGACACACGTGTTCAACGATTGGCTTTTACCACGGAGATCGGAACGAGAAACAAATTGCAACAGGAATTACGTGCTTTGTCGTTTCTAAAGAGAAAACATAACACGTCACACGAAGCAGATTTTGAAGCGAAACGATACAAGGTGACCCCTGCGACCTCGGTTACTCCTAAATGTTACAAGTGTGGCCAATTAGGTCACAAGGCACCTGCATGTCGTTCTATGAAAGATTTTGAGCCAGGCGGAGGACCACAACCTTCGAGTTTTTCATCGAGAAGCGCGCCGAACAGCTTGGACATGAAGGATAGAGATGCGAGCTCCATAACATGCTACAAGTGCAAGAATCAAGGCCACTACGCGAACAAGTGTCCTTCATCGAGGGGCCAAGGTCGTCCCGGCGGCGGCAATGGTGCTGGTAGCGGTGGCTCCGGCGGCTCGAGCGCGGCACCTGAATAACGACGTGTCAACATGTGCGTGTTCAATGCGCCTGTGGGAATGCTGTGACACTCTGGTGAGTCATATTTGTTCTGTTATGACTCTTGTGCCGAGTGTTCGTTTATCCGAGAATCTGTTTTGCCTAAATTTACTGGTGAGCGTACTTGCACTGTGGTTACCATGACCGGTATTGGTCAAACTTCAGTGAACAGTCTGCTAAAGATTTCAAAGTGTGTACAAATTGATGACATAACTGTTAACATAATTTTTCATGACATTTTTCATTCCTGATGATCATTTACAAAGTCGGAGTCCAATGTAGAGTCAAGTGTAGAGTCCAAAGTAGAGTCAAGTGTAGAGTCCAATGTAGAGTCAAGTGTAGAGTCCAATGTAGAGTCAAGTGTAGAGTCAAGTGTAGAGTCCAATGTAGAGTCAAGTGTAGAGTCTAATGTAGAGTACAATGTAGAGTCAAGTGTAGAGTTAGCTAAGACCTATGAGATTCGATCTGGAATATAACATCGCATAGTACAGCGTAATGTAATGTCTGGCTATTTTACCTAGAGCTTTGAGATGGTCTGTTGTAAATTACAACGCATGAGTCTATGATGCATCTTGGATGGGAGAAAACGCTTGGTAAATTGTGTAGTTATTACTGGTTTGAGCACATGTCAAAGTTTGACACCGAGACTGCTAGTAGTATCAGGGCATTGAAAAACTGTAACTTTATTTGGAGCGCCCGATCGTGTGATTGCTGATCAGGGACGCTGTTTTGCGAGTACCGATTTTAGAGAATTCTGCGATTCTCATAATATTAGTTTGTATTTAATAGCTACCGGAACCTCTCGCGCTAATGGACAGGTAGAGTGAGTCATGGGCACGCTCAAGGGAATGCTTACGGCAGTAGAGACTAGTAAAGAGCGTTCATGGCAAGAGTCTCTTTTAGACGTACAATTAGCATTGAACTGCACTGTTAGTAGAGTTACTAAGTACAGCCCAGTAGAGCTTATGATAGGTAGAGTTGCGCGTCCTCTTGATTTGATGTTCGCCGATGAAACTCAAGTAGACATTGATGACGTACGAGCTGATGCAATCGTAAACATGGACAAGAACGCTACATATGACAAAGCTCGATTTGACTCAAATAAAGCTAATTTTAGTCGTTTTTCTGTAGGTGATTTCGTTCTTCTCCAGAACGAAGAGAGGAATCAAACCAAACTTGACCCAAAATATAAAGGTCCTTTTAAAGTCATGGAAGTTTTAGATGGAGACAGGTACACTCTAAAAGCTCTCACTGGTAATCGAAAATACAAATATGCTCACGATCGATTAAGGAAAATGCCCGATATAAATGTTCCTTGTGAATTTGAAGTTGATATAGAGTCTAATAGCCCAGAGGCTGGCCCAAGTACAGGGCGATAATTTCTTATTTCTCTTGCTCTATTTATCGTGTGCGCTGTTTATGTTTTGCCATTGCTGGTTAGGCAATGGTAGCAGAGTGCTGGTTAGGCACTATTAGTTTTTGCTATTGCTGGTTAGGCAATAGTTGCAGAGTGCTGGTTAGGCACTATTAGTTTTTGCTATTGCTGGTTAGGCAATAGTTGCAGAGTGCTGGTTAGGCACTATTAGGTTTTGCTATTGCTGGTTAGGCAATAGTTGCAGAGTGCTGGTTAGGCACTATTAGGTTTTGCTATTGCTGGTTAGGCAATAGTTGCAGAGTGCTGGTTAGGCACTATTAGTTTTTGCTATTGCTGGTTAGGCAATAGTTGCAGAGTACTGGTTAAGTACTAGATTGTTTTCACTGCCGGTTAGGCAGTGATGCAGAGCGCTGATTTTTAAATTTTGTAGAGCAATAGAGATGTTGAAAAGTTTTTTTTGTTTGTTTGTGAAAGTGATTTTATTTTGCTAACAGGCATTTAATTTAATCGATTGCTTTTATTTGAAAATAAGTTTAGAGCAAAAATTTTATTCAGTAGAGTTTGGTGTAAATTATTGAGTATTGTTTTGCTTCAAACGTTACGAATACTGACCGATTCTTACCCGAGGTCGGGATAGCTGACTGAATGTGATACTCTCGTGTTTCTTTTCTATTTTTAGAGGCATCCCCCACGAGGACGTGTGAAGATCAGGATGGCCGTGTCGCAGATTGACGTTGAAGACTGTGGCTTCAAGCGGAATGTCAAGCATCGTTCATTTCAATCATTGTCTATGCTTGAGTGAGTTTGGCGGCAATGAGCGTTGATATCCGAATGATTGAATGATTTTGAAGGCACTCTGATATAGACGAGCATAGAGTGTGGACGGACGATGGCTCATGGTGGCTAACCTCACTGCGTTCCGATTTGAAAGTTAAAATTAAGTTAAATCCGTGAATATCTTAACAATCTTTCTGTATTTTGATAATCAAATTGTGTGTCTGATTAAAGCGTTGTGTATTGGACTTTCACTGCGTTTGATTTGGGTACCACCTTTGCTTGGAGAATGGCCGAGGATGAAAATGATATCCATCACGGAGGGGACTTGACCCCTCCTCCGACATGTATATATAGATAAGTACGGGATGTCTGTTAGGAAGCTGTGGAACATAAATGGGTCGTCCAGCGGATGCTGGGCGGCTCCTTCAGCGGTTGCTGGGCACGTCTTGGGCAGCTCCTCCAGCGGTTGCTGGGCACGTCTTGGGCAGTACCTCCAGCGGTTGCTGGGCACGTCTTGGGTGGCACCTCCAGCTGATGCTGGGCGGCTCCTCCAGCTGACGCTGGGCGGCTCCTCCAGCTGATGCTGGGCGGCTCCTCTAGTGGGTGCTAGGTACTTCTAGGTAGGTAGGTGGTGACTTGGAGATGAGTAAAACTCGACGACTTGTTGGTAATTAACTTTTATTCGGAGTCTTTAACTTCTTATATACTAATTTTGCGTATAAACACTAATACTATTTTACACTTGTGTGTCGTCGGTGTTAGTGCTCGACGCAGCATATTTAATTTAGGGCGCTTTGTGTATTAACACTACTAATATTTTATAGTTGTGTGTCGTCGGTGTAAACTTCGACACAGCATATTTATCTAGGGCATCTGACGATTGGACGCTGCAATGCATAGCTATGTTCAAATGAATTTAGTTTATGGAGTAATAAATTTAAGTGTGTACTTCGGAGCTAATGTTCGTACTTGAGTATGAACATTCATGTTCAATGATTGAACATTCTGGGGACTGTCAGGGTATAGACTGTAGTTGATATAATTCGATTGATTCGGTTTCTTAATAGGAATCTTGTTGACAGACTTAGATCTAGGTTTCCTAATAGGAATATTGTTGACAGGGTTATAGCTAATATCTATATTTCGCCGCTGATTGGACGTTTGGGTACGTGATTCCAAGGCAACTGGGTTTGTGTGACCGTTGGTGGGCTGGCTGGCTGACTGCTTGACCGCTGGCTTTTTCTTCGTCCTGTCGATGGTGGATCATTGTTTTTTTATTTGCATATATTATAGTTCCAGAATTTAGCCACTTCTACGGTGTTGTCAGATGCAGTCTAAGAGTCACTCAAGGTACAGGTGTTGAAGCACATATAGTAGGTATTAAGACAGTATTATTCATATTCATATTCATATATTTATTCAAGCTGTAGGATCTCAGGGAACACTTAGTTACGTCAATTCATTTACACATCAATGTACATTATAGCAAAATATAGAAGTAAAACAAAAAAACATGTTGATAATAGATGCAGCTGTATAGGCCTCTTGTTCATTATTAAGATTTTTTAAGTTAAAGCCTAGATTACGTAACTAACTTTAAAACGGGCTTCAATTATTCGACTATAATTAATGATAAACAACCAAGAACGATTGTTTATAGGTCAAAAGTTAATCTGAATAAACTAAGATAACAGACTGTTGTTGTGTAGTGTCGATACAAGCTGTTACTTCATTTTATTCCGTGGCCTGATTGATACAACGCGATACCGCGGATTGATCCCACATTTTATTACACAAATATATTTTTAACTAGGAAGATGGACTAAAGGCATGGAACTAAGGCTAAAAACGAAACGTTAGCGATTATACCAGTCTCATTCTTTTATATGAATGTATTCATGTGTTGGAATGAGACAAGCATAAATCTATCTGTTCTTATTTGTGTAAGTCGTACCAGGCCAAATGTCAAATTACTAGTACATTCATGGTAACAATCTAGGAAGATGTATATGCATGGTGCCAATATCCAGGGTACGGAACGGAAAGACGACTGTCGTGTGACAATATATTTGTTTCTCTCTAACATAGGATAGCAAGCTATCTTCTAGGATAGGAGTAAGAAGGAACACTCTATGCTATTTTTAGCACTCACTCCATTACTATTATACCTCCATGATTTTTAACCCCCGACGCAAAAATTACGGGCTGATATAAGTTTGACGTGTCTGCGTGTGTGTGTGTGTGTGCGTGTGTGTGTAGGTGTGTGTGTGTGTGTGAGTGTCTGTATGTAAGTCTGTCGGTGGCATCGTAGCTCCCGAACGGATGAACCGATTTGTTTTTTTGTGTTTGACAGGTTAATTTGTCGGGAGTGTTCTTAGCTATGTTTGATAAAAATCGGTTCAGCCGTTTAATTGCGTTGAGGGTATTTTCTAATTTTTAGTAAATTAATTACTTGTACAATACAAGCTTTTATAAAATAAGTGATTGAAACGGTGTGTTGATCAAAGTGAGCCTAAACACGGCCAGTCTACTATTATCCATCGAGGAGTTCCATTGTCTCCACCTTCCTTCTCCATAATCAGATCAGCTCGCTGTTACCATAATATTGTACTGTCATCGGAACTTGACAAATATGCAAAATTTGAGGTCAATCCAAGGGCAAGAAGTGGTCCTAATTCAGCTTGAAAGATTTGGCCTAAACAAACATACATAGAACATAATAAGAACTCGTAAAAAATTAAATCGTATTATTTTCAGCAGCTAAGTAGGTATAGGTACTAATTAGGTATAGGTACTAAGTAGGTATAGGTACTGAGTAGGTATAGGTACTATGTAGGTATAGGTACTAAGTAGATATAGGTACTAAGTAGGTATAAATAAATAAATAAATAAAGCTGGACAGTTTACACAACATTATCTAGCCCCAAGCTAAGCAGAGCTTGTGTTATGGGTACTAGATAACTGATATACTTAATACAATTTGTAACATAGATAGATATTTTTTATTATGCATAGAAAATACCCAGAACACCCTGAACAAATATTTGTTCCGAGGCGGGAATCGAACCCGCAACCTCTGGCGTCGCAGGCGAACGTTCTCCCGCCCCGCCACAGAGGTCGTCTAGGTCGTAGGTATAGGTACTAAGTAGGTATAGGTACATTTATTTGCATTTGGTAATGCTGAACTTAACTCCAGTCCAACATCACTGATCCCACACTAGGATTCCCTGTGTCGCGGGTGTCAAGCACTACCATTACCATGGTACCAACACCCAGACCCAGTACAACTGGTAGTTTTGCGAACGCAGACCTCGCGACCACAAACTTGTATAAAGGCATGCATCATGACTGTCACTACGATGTAAGTAAGTAAAAATAAATAATAAAATAAATAAATAATGCTGGACAGTTCACACAATATTATCTAGCCCAAAGCTAAGCAGAGCTTGTGTTATGGGTACTAGATAACTGATATTCCTAAGTATTCCTGGTTCCTTAGTGCGGCCCCGTGGTAGAACCTGAATCGCACCACGGACAAATGCCACATCTTGTCTTTGCGCGGTGCCATCGTTTACTGCCTCGTCCCTAGACTAGTGTCTGTTGTTAACAGTTATCTAGTACCCATAACACAAGCTCTGCTTAGCTTGGGGCTAGATAATATTGTGTGAACTGTCCAGCATTATTTATTTATTTATTATTTATTTGTTGTCAAACGTACCGTCTAGGTAGTTATGGAGTCCCCTGGCCCTTCGGCCCTAGATTAAGTCTAGAATAACGAATTAGCACTGTAGTATTTGCTGATGTAAGGTCTAGACAGGCCTGCGAGCCTGGGCTCTCACACAGATTGGACCACCACTACCGTTTCACCTCTCAATTGGCACAGACGTGTAGTCATTTTTCTTAAAATATAAAAATTAAGTAAAGAAAAGTTTTTTAAAAAGCCCGTTCACCGCTTCCAAACCAAGAGTGGCGCAGCCGGAAACGGATTTTCCTTAATTTTCACGGGTTTTCCGCGTTTTTCCGACGTCCAAATTCGTCAGGAAAATTTTGCACGAGAAATTCCACGAAATGTTAATCCGTCGAACCAAATAAATAATCTCTTAAACGGGTACAGAAAAAGTGAGTGATGGGAGTAGCAGTCGGTTGGTGAGTAAAACTTTTCGCCATTTCCTTTGTTTCCCAAATCCTCCTATTTTTGTAAAAACGGTTTTTTAATTAACAAATTGTTATTATTGAGATCGAACTTTTCTCGGTATAACGTGTCTGGTTGACCTTGTATAAAACTCTATCAAGTTAGCCTTGCTCTCAGCATAGAGCACTTATAGCTAAGAAACATAGAGAGTACAGATTTTAAAATTTAAATTTGTATTGTAATTAATTTAATAGTGTAACGTAAAGATAAATGATCTGAAATTGATCGTACATTAATCATAAATTAGGATAAAAACTTATTTTAGAAATAATTTTCCTTGTAATTTTTGTGTCAGTAATTTTAAATAACAGTGAAAACTCAAGTGAAAATTTTTCAAGTTTTCCTTTCTTTATTAACAATTATTTTTGTGCTTTTATTGTGTTATTTTAAAGTGTTTAATTTCAAACAACCGCGTAAATTCAAGTGAAAAATTTTCATTTAGTTTCCACATTTTCCCAACTTCTGTTGTGTCTTTGTGTTGATTTTCTGTGTTTTTGTGTGTGTGTAAAAAAATCATAAATTGTGTAATATCGAGTGAATAGTTGCTGTCTCTGTACAGTTAACTACTTTATAACTATGACATCGAAAATAGAGCCGGTACCTAAAGAAATTGTAGCATTGATTCCCCAGTATAAAGGTGATAAAAGACAGCTAAATTTATATCTACGAAAATGTGAATATGTAATTGAGAGATATAGTAATCCAGGTCGTGAAGAACAAAACTTATACGTATTCAACGTATTAACTAGCAAACTTACAGAGAATGCAGCCGCGCTCTTATCAGAGCGGGATGATGTTGTGACTTGGTCTGCATTGAAGGAACTGCTTATCCAGCATTTTGGAGACCCACGTAGTGAGGAGTGCATTAACATTGAGTTAGAATCATTGAAAATTAAATCGGGCGAGAGTTATTTGGACTTTTGCAACCGAATTCAAAGTGTTCGTTCCTTATTAATATCGAAAGTGAACATAATTACGGATACTATCTTAAAACGCGCAAAATTAATAATTTACAATAATACCGCATTAAACGTATTTTTATACAACCTTCCCGAAGCAATGGTACGAGTGGTACGACTTAAGTCACCTAAAACATTGGAAGACGCCTTAAGTGTAGTGCTCGAAGAAGTCAACTTCTTGGAACAGTATAACATGAGAAATCGTCTTCATGGAAATAGCCAAATTTCGAGTGCGGGCTCAAGGCCATTGATAAGTAACAATACCCCGCCTAAGGCGCCCCAAGTTCTAGGGCAAACACAAGGTTTTGGAGCGGTCCGCCCTCCAACATTGGGATACAGACTTCCGTTTGGCCTTCAGCCACAACCTCCGGTAGGCCTTCAGCAATTTGGCTACAAGCCGCCTCAACAATTCGGCTATAGGCCAGCCCAACAATTCGGTTACAAACCACCTCAACAATTAGGTTATAAACCACCCCCGCAATTGGGTTATAAACCACAACAATTTGGCCAACAAGTTAACAATCGGCCATCCCAATTTGGTTACCGTCCCCAATTTGGTATTCAGCCAAACCAAGTAGGACATAGTGCCCCTCAGGTACAAAAGCCTCAAATGCAAATTAGTGACGTGTCTATGAGGACAGCACCTCCTAGACCGCAAGTACCGCAACAAGGTTTTAAATTGAATGAACTGACGATGAATGAATACGAATACGGCCCTTACTACGATGACAGTTACTACTATGACGAAAATAGTTACTATGATGAAAATGGAGTGAACGACTATAGTGAAGAAAATACTACTGTACTGTACCGACACACAACCTGACGTAACAGAACAGACTGACGTATCTAAGGCAGTGGATTTTCAGGAAAATGCCTCGAAGAACAAGAGATCCTAGCACTAAATTGCGATCCTAATTTAAAACTTCCGTATATTTATTTGGCAGAAATAGACGCGAAAATGATGATTGACACCGGAAGTATGAGATCATTCTTTAGCCCCCGAAAAGCCTATCAATATTTTAGCCAATTTATTCGAAAGGAACCATTTCAAGTGGTTAGCACCCACGCGTCTAGTAGACATGATGAAGTGATGGATATCCCTCTCTTGCCTACTTTTTCAAGTACCGATTGGCATACGTTTTATTTGTATGATGTCGATGCACGCTATGATGGACTTATTGGAAACGATCTTTTAGAACAATTAGGCGCGGTTATTGATTTGAAAGAACAGCTTCTGAAAACGGATACCACATGTATTCCAATAATCAATAATAATTCAAATTATATTATTGATATACCACCACGATCGGAACAGCGAGTCAAGTTACCAATTGATCAACATTCAGGCGAAGCTATTCTTGACTTCTATGAATTCAGAAGTGGCTTACGAATGCCTAGTGCAATAGTGAACTGCATTAATGGTTATGCATCTACGGTTATTCAGAATACGTTAGAGCAGCCACAACGATTGAC
The DNA here is from genome assembly GCA_932527175.1 of Operophtera brumata. NCBI lineage: Eukaryota > Metazoa > Arthropoda > Insecta > Lepidoptera > Geometridae > Operophtera > Operophtera brumata. The sequence goes on from OW052235.1 coordinate 429,883, forward strand.
TATTAAGAGACCCTTTACAGTAACGCGACATGAGAATACTCAATGTGACTTGAATTTGACAAGACATATTAATGAAATAGAGACTGACAATTTACTCGAAGAAAATTTAACGAAGCTCAGACTTGACCATACCAATGACGAAGAACGGGAAAAAATTTACAGACTATGTATGGACTATAAAGACATATTTTACTGTATAACTTTTGAAACTATCATGGTTATGTACATAATTTTCACTAGAAACGGGATATTTACCATGATTGGAGTGTCGAGTTGGTGTGAATTGTGACAATGAAACCGATGGTAGTGGTATCGTTCGTAATAAAAGAGTGAGAAAGAGGGTAGATCGATATATCTGCCAATAACATCTACTCGCAAAGACTTTAGTCAGTTCTCCCGTGATCATGGCGCATGCAACTGTGCCGAAATATCGGGAACATATAAAACTCAAAAATCATGGTAAATATCCCGTTTCTAGTGAAAATTATATTTTACTGTGACCAAATTCCTTTGACGTTCACTAATCAGGGTCAAACACCACATACGTACTAAAAATGAGGACCCTATATATATAAAGCCTTATAGACAAGCTCCATTTATACAGGAAGAAATTAACAGACAAGTCGAAAAACTAATAAAAGACAATGTGATCCAAGAATCTCATTCTCCTTGGAACGCACCCGTACACCTGGTGCCAAAGAAGATGGATGCATCTGGTGAGGTCAAATATAGGATGGTAGTTGACTATAGGCGATTGAATGACATAACCATTGACGACAAATACCCCTTACCGAACATAACAGATCTTTTCGACAAATTAGGAAAAAGCTCGTATTTTAGCACACTTGACTTAGCAAGTGGTTACCATCAAATAGAAGTTGAGAAAAAGGACAGACAGAAGACAGCTTTCTCGTCACAAGCTGGACATTTTGAGTTCAGTAGGATGCCTTTTGGGCTTAAGACAAGTCCTGCGACGTTTCAGAGGACCATGGACAACGTTTAACGTGGCCTACAAGGTCTACATTGCATGGTTTACTTAGACGACATAATAATTTTCTCAAACAGCCTTGATGAACATATTAATAAATTACGGACTATCTTTGAAAGAATTAGGGCGACTAACTTGAAAGTACAATTAGACAAGTCAGAGTTCTTACGAAAAGAAGTACTATATCTTGGACACACTATAACGAAAGACGGACTAAGACCTAATAACGACAAGATAGACGCTGTACTAAAATATCCTTTACCAAAAACGACGACAGAAATCAAAAGTTTCCTAGGACTTGTAGGATACTATCGAAGATTCATTAAGGACTTCGCAAAAATCACGCAACCGTTGACGGCTTGCTTGAAAAAGCGAAATGGAGTCGTAATCGACCAAAAATATGTAGACGCATTTAATAAATGTAAAGAACTCTTGACACACGCCCCATTATTACAGTACCCTGACTATGACAAGCCTTTCGTACTTACGACGGACGCGTCAAATGTAGCGGTAGGCGCAGTATTATCTCAAGGACAAATTGGTAGTGACAGACCTGTAGCGTATGCTAGTCGCACACTAAGTGACACTGAATCACGTTATAGTACTATCGAACGTGAATTGCTCGCTATTATCTGGGCAGTGAAACATTTTAGACCCTACCTGTACGGTCGAAAATTCTTCATTTATACCGACCATCGACCATTAATATGGCTTCGATCCTTAAAAGATCCTAGTAGTAAACTTACTCGTTGGAGGTTACGCTTACAGGATTATAACTATGAAATGATACACAAAAACGGCAAACAAAACACGAACGCAGACGCCTTATCTAGAATTAAGATTAATGCTCTAGATTCAGACGATGAAACCCAATCAATGGCAGTAAACGTAGATAAAAAGGATGAGAAACTTAGGAAACATCTAGAAGACGTAGTTAAAGATATTGGAAAATTAACAGCAAAAAGGAAAATGACACGAAATGACTCATCAACTATAACAATATCAGATACAAGTAGGACAGCGACAGCTGATAGCCCTATAGCGATTTCTGACACATTATCAAGACATAGTATGGACATAGATGAATACCCCATTCGATCAGAATCCAGTCAATCACAAACGATTCATTCCGCTGCAGATTTAGAATCATCAGGAATACCAATTTTACATGAGGCAATTGACAACAAGCCAAATCAAATTCTAGTATATTCATGGTTTAAAAAGGAATTGCAGGTTAAGAATCTTTCCCGAGAAAAACAAAAGGTGTTGGAAGTTTTCCTTCCTACAGATAATTCAGATTTAGTTAAAGAATTTCTAAAACAATATATAAAGCCAAAAATAAAATATTTCATCTATTTTGAGGAAGAAAAACATCGAAGACTATTCGGAAATTTAATCATTCAGCTTTTTAAGCAAGGCATGGTTAATTTTTACGAATGCACGGAACGGGTAATATTTATTGAAAATGAGGGAGAGCAACGAGCAGTAATAATTAAATATCATGAAGGAAAGACATGCCACCGTTGTATTAAAGAGACATTAGTTAGGATTCGTAGAAATTATTATTGGGATAGAATGCAAGAAACAGTTACGGCAGTTATAAATGCATGTGAAGCATGTCAGAAAATGAAATATGATAGGAAACCCATCAAACCTATATTACAATTAACGCAAACGCAAGATGCCCCATTTCAGGAGATTTTCATAGACCTTTTCAGCATTGAAGGAAAAACTTATTTGACTCTTATTGATTCATTCAGTAAGTTAGGGCAGGCAATCGAAATTCAAGGCAAATCAACACCTGAAGTAATTCGAGCGTTGATGAAGTATTTCTCATATTACGGAATCCCTAAAAAGATAAGTTCAGATCCCGGAACTGAGTTCAACAATGAATTACTGAAAGAATTTCTTATTTTACATAAAGTAGAACTTCACATTGGTACGCCCAATAACCCTAACTCAATGGGACTTATTGAACGTTTCCATTCCACGATAATTGAAATTTATAGATTGGCTAAATATGAAAAACGATGTACTGATGCAGCATCAGCAATGATATATTCGGTTATGGCATACAATCACACTATTCATTCCGTTACTGAACTTACTCCATTTGAAGTCGTATTCGGACACACCGACACAAGTAGCCCATATAGTATAGAATTAGAAAAGCGGTATTTTCAGAAACTAGTTAAGGATCATGCGAAGCGAACAAAAATCTTGTATGAACATTTGGCAGATAAGATGATAACAATTAAACAAAAGATTAGGGAAAAGAAAGGCGGTGAAGCTGAAATACAATTTTCCAAAGGAAAAACGATTTTCGCTAAAGATATCAACAAGCGGAAAAGCAAAGATAAACCTCGTTATGTAAAAGCAAAGGTTATGGGTGAACCTGAAAGAAACGTTTTACCTATACAAGTAGGGGAAAGAAAAACTAAAGTCCCTATTAAATATGTCAAACGCCCTCCGCAGGTGGTGCAGCGTACTGCTGATAGTGACACCAACCCTGGCTCTTCATCTGCAGACACTTGAAGGAAACCCGGGGATACTTCCGATAAGACAAGGTCAAGCATACTTTCAAACTGACCATTGGACCTTAATTAAGGTTATAAAATTGGAAGGGATCTACATTGATTTAAATTACTTATCAGCGAACTACGAACAACTATGTAAATTAATCGATTGGAATACAACATATTCGCAAGAGTTTAAAAATGTGAAAATTCATACGGAGTTCATACGCGACATAACTATAGATAAATACCAACAACTTGTTCCACAGCAACGCTTTAAAAGAGGTCTAATAAATCCATTGGGTTCGATTATAAAAATTGTTACAGGAAATCTTGACCATGACGACGCGATCAAATATGATAAACTTACTTCTGAATTAAATCACGATCAAATTATAATTTCTAAGAAATTGACGTTGGTCTCTAAAATGTTTGATAGCTTTATCAATGTAACTGAAACAATTAATCAGAATACTGCTAACTTAGAAATAATGATAAGAGATCTAGCTGCTAGAGAAAACAATTGGGTTTTCTTCACATACATATTAGAATTGTTTAACGTTTTTACAAGCACTTTTCGTACTATCTTTATTAGGATAAGTGAAATTGAAACTGTTCTAGCATTAAGTAGAGTCTCTATACTACATCAATCTATTGTGAACTCGACAGAACTTATGTATCATTTGAAGTTGATTGCAAGCTCACAAAGCTTAGTGTATTTACCTATCGATAAGAACTTACTGAAATTAGAGGAAACTATGTGTGTAAAATCATTTATTAAGAAAAACCAGATCACGTTTATTATGGAAATTCCTGTTACTGATAATTGTACTTATAATTACTTTAAAATGTACTCCTTACCAATTTTCCACCAATCCAACAATGAAACCTTATCTATTTTCCCCAAATATCCTTACCTTTTGGCGAAAGGAATGAAATACTTACCAATTGTGAAACCATGCCACCCGTTATCAGCTGGCGACCATTTTCTGTGTAATGCGGACAACAGAGCATTGTACCATGAGCTCACCTGTATCGAACAGCTCATGAAGTTCGAAGAGAACCCTACTGACTGTAAACAGCATCAGGTTCAAATTGAAGAGGTCAAAGTCCAACAAGTCAACTCTGACAGTTGGATTATTTACAGCAGACTCAAGACTACACTAACCAAATATTGTGACAACGAGGTCAGTAAACAGCCATTATTTGGGACTTACCTCGTGACCATCGACGAGCCTTGTGATTTGGAGATTAATGGAATTCGTATTCGCCACCGTATCTACATAGAATCGGACGTTGTTGAGCCAATTCCAGTCATCGCCTTACCGCAGTTACGTGTGAACGCGAGTCTATCCGGTGCACGCGCACTTAACATGAGGGAAGTCAACTTAGATGAAGTGAAATACATGGCTTACTCTTTAAAGCACAGTGCAGTGATCGAAAGTGTTATGAACGAAAAGAAAACTTTTAACTTCAGTGAAAATTTAGGATATGTTACTTTAGGCTTATTAATCTTAAGTTTTCTGATGTATTTATGTTATGTGTTTCGGCTAAAATTGCTGAAAATCTTACCATTTAAGCAAAATTATCGGAACAAATCTCAAATCGATCCAACCGATAATTTTCCTCTTAGGGATGGAGGAGTTATGGAGTCCCCTGGCCCTTCGGCCCTAGATTAAGTCTAGAATAACGAATAAGCACTGTAGTATTTGCTGATGTAAGGTCTAGACAGGCCTGCGAGCCTGGGCTCTCACACAGATTGGACCACCACTACCGTTTCACCTCTCAATTGGCACAGACGTGTAGTCATTTTTCTTAAAATATAAAAATTAAGTAAAGAAAAGTTTTTTTAAAAAGCCCGTTCACCGCTTCCAAACCAAGAGTAGGTACAAGGAAATAGGACTAGCGGCTGGCATACCGCCAGACTCACGTTTTGTTATAGGCACATCACTACAATACGATCCTTTATCAAATAGGACTAGCGGCTGGCATACCGCCAGACTCACGTTTTGTTATAGGCACATCACTACAATACGATCCTTTATCAAATAGGACTAGCGACTGGCATACCGCCAGACTCACGTTTTGTTATAGGCACATCACTACAATACGATCCTTTATCAAATAGGACTAGCGACTGGCATACCGCCAGACTCACGTTTTGTTATAGGCACATCACTACAATACGATCCTTTATCAAATAGAACTAGCGGCTGGCATACCGCCAGACTCACGTTTTGTTATAGGCACATCACTACAATACGATCCTTTATCAAATAGGACTAGCGACTGGCATACCGCCAGACTCACGTTTTGTTATAGGCACATCACTACAATACGATCCTTTATCAAATAGGACTAGCGGCTGGCATACCGCCAGACTCACGTTTTGTTATAGGCACATCACTACAATACGATCCTTTATCAAATAGGACTAGCGGCTGGCATACCGCCAGACTCACGTTTTGTTATAGGCACATCACTACAATACGATCCTTTATCAAATAGGACTAGCGGCTGGCATACCGCCAGACTCACGTTTTGTTATAGGCACATCACTACAATACGATCCTTTATCAAATAGGACTAGCGACTGGCATACCGCCAGACTCACGTTTTGTTATAGGCACATCACTACAATACGATCCTTTATCAAATAGGACTAGCGGCTGGCATACCGCCAGACTCACGTTTTGTTATAGGCACATCACTACAATACGATCCTTTATCAAATAGGACTAGCGACTGGCATACCGCCAGACTCACGTTTTGTTATAGGCACATCACTACAATACGATCCTTTATCAAATAGGACTAGCGGCTGGCATACCGCCAGACTCACGTTTTGTTATAGGCACATCACTACAATACGATCCTTTATCAAATAGGACTAGCGACTGGCATACCGCCAGACTCACGTTTTGTTATAGGCACATCACTACAATACGATCCTTTATCAAATAGGACTAGCGGCTGGCATACTGCCAGACTCACGTTTTGTTATAGGCACATCACTACAATACGATCCTTTATCAAATAGGACTAGCGGCTGGCATACCGCCAGACTCACGTTTTGTTATAGGCACATCACTACAATACTGTAACTAATCATACGTGCTGACTGATGATTTGTTTACTTCACAAACATATTTAAGGTTAAAAATGTTGCACAGTTCAAGAAATCTAGCAAGTAAAACATGCTAGGAATAACAAAATAAATAAACAACATGAAATTATTCAATATATACAAATTATATACTTAATGTTTCTACTAAGTATCGCTCTGTTGCTGAGGTCTACCCACATCGTTCCGTTTCGCGGAAACACATAATATTTTAATCAATTTAAAGTGCTTGAAGTTAGGAGAATTTGGAATGTCTGAAAGAAACACATAAAACAATAGAAATTGAGTGGGATTGAATGACCTTTGCTGTGGGAATCGTATGACGCCGATAAAGACGCCGTTAGCGATGCCGGCCAATAGCAACGCCGATAGGTACGCCGATAATGACGCCGATAATGACGCCGATAAAGACGCCGTTAGCGATGCCGGCCAATAGCAACGCCGATAGGTACGCCGATAATGACGCCGATAATGACGCCGATAAAGACGCCGTTAGCGATGCCGGCCAATAGCAACGCCGATAGGTACGCCGATAATGACGCCGATAATGACTCCGATAATGACGCCGATAATGACGCCGATAATGACGCCGTTAGGAGGTTTTGTATAAATTGAGAACATTTAACGTGAAAAAGGCAGTTGATTACGGACGCGCAAAGGAAACAGTCGGGAGTTGGAAGTATTGAACGCGAGTTACCAAAGAGTACAGTAAGTTACAAAAGTGTACGTAAATTCAGTGTTGTATTTTGATTTTGTGATAAAGTTTGTGTAAAATTTGTAAGTAAAACCAATATTGTGGTTTCATTTGGTGATAAAAGTAGAAGTAAATTCATGAATAAACTGAGTGTTCAATTTTGATTAGTGGTCAAATCAGACAGTGTTTCGCATTTTTGGATTGCAGTGATTTGTGTATATTGGAAAATCATTGGTAAGTGATTTGATTATAAACCTTTTGTATTGTTGTGTCTTATTGAATAAATTGATGGCTTGTGTGTACATTACTGATAAAATAAATTAAAGTAAAGTAATTAAAATACTATGCGTTTATGTTGCGTTTATGTTTGCATTGACGCTTACGTTTGCGTTTACGTTACGCTGAATTGCGTTGACGTCTATGTTGCGTTTGTGTTATGTTTACATTCACGTTTGCGTTTACGTTGCGTTTATGTTGCGTTTATGTTTGCATTGACGCTTACGTTTGCGTTTACGTTACGCTTGATTGCGTTTACGTTTATGTTGCGTTTGTGTTATGTTTACATTTACGTTTGCGTTTACGTTTATTGTTTCGTCTACGTTTATGTTGCGTTTATGTTTGCATTGTCGCTTACGTTTGCGTTTACGTTACGCTTGATTGCGTTGACGTCTATGTTGCGTTTGTGTTGTGTTTGCATTTACGTTTGCGTTTACGTTTTCGTTTGAATTAATAAAGAAGTCTTTCAAAGCAGTATAATTACTTTAATGATTTTACTTAATAGTTTTTTACCCTTTTCTTGATAATCTGAATCTAGAAATTTGTTCTTAGTTTTCACGTAACCTTTAGTTAGGGTTTATATCTTGATAGAAATTCCTTTTCATATTTGCAGTCTATTGCTTAATGTGAATCTTACTTATCGATTAAATCTAAAATCCAACTTATTTTGAAATAGTGAGCTTCTGTGTTTAATTGGAGAGAAATAATTCACAAATTTTACATAGTGATATCTATTGAGATGAAAGAGAACTCAATTTTGTTATTAACGGTTATACTCCAGTCAAGCAAAGCCGTACTGAAGATGATCTCTACTAGAGAAGGGAGTGACTCTTGAGACACTGACCTGATGTAACAAACCAGGATATCTACTATCATAATTTATATTCAAAGAATAGTTTTGAATTTTGAATTGGATTCAGAAGTTCTATTTTTAAACTATCTTGTTTGAAATAATTAGCTAGTAAATCTAAACTTGTGAAAAGTAAAAGTTGTGATTTTAGATTATTTTGTTGTGACCAAATTATAAAGTTTGAAACAAATAGGTAACTGGGGTTTTACCAAAAGCAATGAAGAAATTGTTTTGATGTTCATGATTATACTCAGCCTAGCAAGAGCCGTGCTAAGTGAATCCTGACTAGAATAGAAGGAGGAACTTGAAGTCCCTAATCTGTAATATCAAATATTAATAATTCTTTTCTATGCTATTTTATTATGTTCCAAGGTTTTATTTGGGGAATTCTTTAAAACAAAAATTAGTTTCTAGTAAAGGTAAAAACAGACTTTGACTGTATTTTATTTATTTAAATCATTCGGAAGAGTTTTATTATACCGAGCTTTATTTGAAGTTTAGTTTATTTTCTACTAGGCTTTGAAGAATGTAGGATTACTATTAGAACTTAGGGGCCTTTCCGTGAAGGCAAGTCCGGGTTAGAAGAGTGTTGGATGATCGCGAGTTAACCCACCTCACTGTTAGTTCGTTAAAATATAAAATAAAATATTTAACTTCAAGGTAGTTCTTGTTCTTATTCCGTAGAATGTTAGGGTTATTATTAGAACTTAGGGGCCTTTCCGTGAAGGCAAGTCCGGGTTAGAAGAGTGTTGGATGAACGCGAGTTAACCCACCTCACTGTTAGTTCGTTTAAATATAAAATAAAATATTTAACTTCAAGGTAGTTCTTGTTCTTATTCCGTAGAATGTTAGGGTTATTATTAGAACTTAGGGGCCTTTCCGTGAAGGCAAGTCCGGGTTAGAAGAGTGTTGGATGAACGCGAGTTAACCCACCTCACTGTTAGTTCGTTTAAATATAAAATAAAATATTTAACTTCAAGGTAGTTCTAGTTCTTATTCCGTAGAATGTTAGGTTATTATTAGAACTTAGGAGCCTTTCCGTGAAGGCAAGTCCGGGTTAGATGAGTGTTGGAAGATCGCGAGTTAACCCACCTCACTGTTAGTTCGTTTAAAAATAAAATAAAATATTTAACTTCAAGGTAGTTCTAGTTCTTATTCCGTAGAATGTTAGGTTATTATTAGAAATTAGGGGCCTTTCCGTAAAGGCAAGTCCGGGGTTAGAAGAGTTGATGGAAGATCGCGAGCTACCCTCCTCACTGCTAGTTCGAATAAAAATAGATTAACAATTAAACCTTTAGGTAGTTCGAGTAAGAGAATTCGTAGATGTTGTAGGTATTAAGGTAAGACTTTCGTTTAGGTTAATTCGAGAAATTTTATGAATACCGTTATAACCGTTATTTCCATCTAATAAATAAATATTTAGGCTAAAATGCTTGATGACCAAATGAGTCTTAAGTCAAGTTTGAATCTTAGACACTTGACTAAGTGGTATTTATAAATATACCTAATCATTCATTATCTGAGGTTTTAGCCTCTAAGAATTTATAAGTTTGAACGTGTCATGGACCATTGGAGTTTGTGGATCCTCTTTTAAAGCATAAATGAGTCTATAAAGGTCAATAAAGTTCTTGATTTTAATATGAGTCTCAAAATTAAGACTTTTATATTAAATATAATTTTAAATTCTGAAATACATTTTTATACAAACATTCTGGAATAATAACTTTCCTGTATGAATGTTTCTTTGTCCCTTAACGTCATTATATTTTATAATATTTATCTATGGCGAGGTTCGGAAAGACAGTTGAGGGGAGGTCGGATGAACTGTCCCGCACAATTTTATTGTGCGGCCCTTAAAGTGTCCCAGTACAAGACTATACAGACTGACTAACAAACTTTTGCTAAGTCCTTTGCTTTAATCATGATAATTTATGTTGTTATGTTGTTCTTATGAGGATAACACATCTCTTTTGACTATGTGATGCGTTCATACTAATAAAATTATGTTGGAGTGAACTTTAGGATAAAGTCATTAAATAGATTTGTTTATAGGTATTATATTAGGTAAGTTAGGAAATTTTATAAGTATGGTATAGAGAGGAAGTCTTTGAACTGTAGTTATAGATTAGGACAAAATCTAAAATTAATAACGTCGGGATATACTAGGTTAATCAAATTATATTTTAAAACTAATCAATATAGATATTATATTTTAATAGTTTAGATATTATTCATTATTCAATAGATAAGTATAGTTAGGTTTCCATTAGGTATTGTTAGGTCTTGACATAAATAACTTAAAATTACCTGAATTACTACAATTACACAACGTACGGGTCCTACCACTAAAAACTAGACGATCACCATGGCCAAAATAATTAAGTATTGAATCAAGTAAACCCATATCTAGTATTATGAGCATATCAAAGATACGTTCATGTAAGGAACTAAGAAAGTTAAAAAGCGGGAGTTAAGTTAAGAGAGTTTCAGTAGTTATAGTATTTGTGGGGTTTAGGGTTGCGAGGGTTGAGAGGTTAAGAAATTAATAAGAAGTTAGTAAGTGTAGTAAGTAGTGTGTGGATATGAGAGGGGGGAAGTTACAATACGATCCTTTATCAAATAGGACTAGCGGCTGGCATACCGCCAGACTCACGTTTTGTTATAGGCACATCACTACAATACGATCCTTTATCAAATAGGACTAGCGACTGGCATACCGCCAGACTCACGTTTTGTTATAGGCACATCACTACAATACGATCCTTTATCAAATAGGACTAGCGGCTGGCATACCGCCAGACTCACGTTTTGTTATAGGCACATCACTACAATACGATCCTTGATCAAACAAAGAACACAGAACTTTGTGATTGAGAAAAAATAAAAAAATATATGCAGAACTTATTATTTTCAAAATCAAGCCTGTGTCTCCTAACATCACTTTTCGATAACTCTCACGGTTGCATACGTACTTCGCTTACGTAGATAAAAACAAAAAACCCAAACTGTTTATCTAGACAACTTCTTGACCGATCATAACTGAAACTCTTGTTTAGAATTGACTATCACTTGTACGTTAGTATTATTCCTTACTCTGTGCTATCACTATCAAAATCGGCCGTTAAATAGCGCCGTTATGGGAGAAGTAGTTCAATCAAAAATAGCCAACGATAAAATAAACTATGAAGATTTTGAACCCGTTTATCAAGTTTCGTCAAGATTCATTCAAAAATACAACCTTGTGCGCGAGTAAACAACATAATTATAGTAGTAGTAGAGCTTTTTTGTGAAAGAGTTCGTCCGGGGAAGTACTACCACCATACCTATTTCTGCCGCAAAACAGTAGTGCTTGCACTGCTGTGTTCCGGTTTGAAGGGTTAGGGTGCCGGTGAAATTACAGGCACATGAGACTTTTCATCTTTATGTCTCAGGGTGGCGGGCGCAATGCAATGCCACATAGGGTGCGTCCTAGGTGGACGTGACCTATGAGGTAACGCACTGTTCATAGGCAGAGGTTACCGCTTAACATCAGGTGGGCCATCTGCTTGTTCCGTCATTCAAGTAGTATAAAAAATAAATAAAAAAAAACATATGTACTACCTACCACCGAACAGATGAAAGAAAATTTTGCCAGTTGCTGCACGGACGCCTCGTTCAAATAATTGTATGCATATAGAAAACAGACAGAGGTACACGTTGCCTCTTATACATTTATATGAATACATGAGATTACGCAAAACATTCCATAACTAACGTGAGATTGTGTATCTATTATTCAATCGGCTTAGCATGTGATTTTGATTACGGCAAGTACAGTAGTGCTAACATCTCTATAGATATAATGTAAAAGTCTGTCTGTCTGTACACTTGTAACACGAGTTCTCAGGCACGGATTCAAATTCGATACGTGCTAAAGATCCCCTGGTGATAAACCCCGTAGGATATAAACCCAGCCAAAAATATTCATCCAAAAAAAAACCCTGTGCCACCGCTCGAAAAAGACATTTTATTGAATATCTCGTAAAATATACATAATTTAACAAAACCCGTACAGGAAGCCTCGGCTTTATTGTATTGATTTTATTTATCTAATTTTTGACCCAATAATATGCACCATATTGAGAAATAATCGAATCTAGCCGTAAGTTAGAGATCTTTTGTATCTAAAAAATATTGTCCTATCATGTTTTTGGTACAGTGAGATCCATCGAAATTATAATGACCAAGCATATTAAAAAAAAAACTATTTAGAATTTTGCGACATGGCGCAGTGTATCACAACAGTAACTGCATTTTCGCGAGGTCACGTCTACCTAGGACGTGCCCTACGTGATATTGCAATTCACCCGTCATTCTGAGACATTATTAAAGATCACGAAGAAACTGTAATTTCATCAGCAACCATATACCTATTACCAAATACATATTTATATATATAATATGTATATTAATGTATAAGGTCAAGAAGGAATCAGGAAGGAAAAAGCGTACGTTTCCAGAGGTTTTTTTTTTTTTTTTTTTTAACAATGATAGACCTTTGTTTGACCACGATCTCACCTGTTGGTAAGTGACGATGCGGCCAAAGATGGAGCACAAAGATCTAGAAGGCACCTATTCACTCTAAACTTGAAGATACCCAGATTATAGTTTACAGGAAAGACAGACGACGGTAGTGTATTCCACTCCTTAATTCAATTCAGTATTTCTGTCATGTAGGGCGTTTAACAAAGGCTTTAGTGTCCAAAACATATTTTTTAAGTTGTGGTTCCACGCGCGTGGATCTACAGGCAAATGCTAGTATTAGTAATCAGCTTAGTGACTGAACATAAAATGAATATCTATTTCATAACAAGTCAATATTTACAAACTACCAAACTTCATAAAAAACTTATATAAACATCGATAACGCAAGCCGTGCCTACGTACTTACCTATTTAAATGAATACAACTCAATCATTCATCACAGTTGCGCAAACGATACCAAACGTGTCACGTCACTTGAGGCCGAAACAAAACAGTCATGTTTAAAAAAGTCGCGGTCGTCACAGGCTCCAATAAGGGCATTGGATTCGCTATCGTCAAAAATCTGCTGAGACGATTCGATGGACTTGTCTACCTGACTTCCCGAGACGACGCGAGAGGAAAAACTGCAGTAGCTGAACTGAACAAACTAGGGCTGAAACCAGAGTATCACCAGCTAGATGTGACTGATAGAAATAGCATCACCAAATTCCGAGACCATCTGAAGAATGAACACGGTGGATTAGATATCCTTATAAACAATGCCGGAGTCGCCGCGGGCGTCGAAGACAATGCTACTTACGAAGACTGCAAGTACGTTGTGGATATCAACTACTACTCATATTTGGCCCTGGAAGATTTGCTCTTCCCAATTGTCAAAGAAAACGGCAGGATAGTGAACATATCCAGTGACTGCGGACACCTCTCCAATGTAAGGAACAAGTATTGGATCGAAAGACTATCTAACAAAAATATCACACGTGAAGAAATTCACGAGTTTGTCCAATGGTTTATGGATTCGAAGAAAAATGGAACGTTCGATCGAAATGATATAGCTGATGGTGGAACATGCGCTTCGTATCGCGTCGCCAAGGTAGCTCTCTGCGCATTGACGCGGATTCAACAGAAGGAATTAGAGCAGAGGAATATTTCGGTGAACTCCATGCATCCCGGGTTGGTTCAGACGGACATGACCCACGACACAGGATTCCTGACCCCGGATCAGGCGTCTGCCACCCCGCTCTATCTGGCGTTGGATGCGCCCCCGAGTCTGCGTGGGGCATATGTGTGGCACGACGGAAGTGTGTTAGATTGGTTTGATTATAAAGCAGATTACTTTTTCAAGTCGAAAAATTTATATTAGAAACTAATTATATGCTATACTCGTATTTGGTCTGGAAGAATATTGCTTAGCTAATAATGGAAGAAAAATATACCTACCTATGCATCTGAATATTGTTTTCGTTAATTTATTTTAATGCTCACCTTGATTCGTGGTTGGCTTTGTTTTTTTTCGTTTCTGCAAATAAACTGTTGAATTCCCCTGACACGAGAAGTCATTTATAATAGAATTCTCGAATCTTGAAGTCCATAGGGGGGCGGGGGGGGCATTGCTACCAACTAGGCCCACGAACTCGGATCAAAGGGGTTACGTTTGTCCTCACTATGCTTTAAACATTTTTAGAATACCTCCCTACTAGTTACAACACAGATAAAATCACATTACATAATCAATACTGATCCTTAGACAGCAGCATCGTCTGATAGCCCTTATCCATCCAGAAATGAATGAATCCATAGAGTTTCTGTTACAAGGAGATTGCTCCGTTTGCAATCTATATAATATTTAGACTTTCTAAGTAACACCGTGCCATCATGGTGTCTGGCCCAAGAATAGACCCATTATCTCCTCCCGTCGATGTCATACAAATCAAGGGATAGCAGCGTCCACCTGAGTACTCAGATAAAGGTACTTTGTGGTACTCAGGTTGAACACTGCGATCAGCAATCCGCCTGACATGCGTCGTGATTACCTGTTAGCAAATACCTCCATTGTATTTTATGGAGTGTTACGTTATAAGATGGAATGTTATACAGTGGTTCGATGAATATCTATCTAGCCAGGGGTAGGCAGATATAGTAAAAGATATGTACAAGATATCAGGTAGGTAGGTAATATTATGATTATACTTACTCGCCGGCGCCTGTCGTAGTTTGCAGCGTCGCTGGAGCGCTACCTACCTATATACGTACCTACTAGGTACGATTAGGCCTATCTACGGGGTGGGTTCGAGGCTTGGTGTCTCTCTGGACCCGCCCGTGACACGGTAACGGGGCCCTAGGGAATGTACTAGGAAGGGGGCCCTCAACAATGAAAGCATAGGGGTAATTCGATCAGATATATTTACAATTAGGTAAGAGTTCTTAGAGGAACGACACAGAGCAGTTACCGTTTGGATAGTCGAATGGGCGGCGGAGGGGCGCCGGTGGAGATGGAGCCGACCAGAGCCAGTACTCGCCTGCGTGCGCGTCGCGTCAGAGTCTCCCGGACCGAGCCCCGACCGTCAGGGGTCGCCGATTCCGCTGGTAGGAGGCCGCGTTGCCTGGCGCGAACCCTTTTATTCTTTGCCCGGACGCCCCCTGGAGTGCGGCTTTGAAACTAAACTCCCTCTCCCTCATTGGTCGAGTAACTCAATGCCGCCACCCGTTCGTACATCGCCCCCGGTCGCTATGCCTTCTTGCCAACCTAACGGAAACTAAACTGTCGCTTCGGTTTGCTGCTTGTTAACCGGATTCCGGATGGCGCGCGATTTAAACTAGATGACGATAGGGTACCACTACAGGAGTAGGCCTTGTCCAGCAGTGGACATCTGAAGGCTGCTGCTGCTACACGACCTGTGATAATGTACCCGCATAAACAGAGAAGTAAGTTTTCATAATGTATGAAAGCTCATCTGATCTTTCATGAATCATGAACGGCCTAAATTGTTGTCTGGTAAATATTCTTACCATTTGTTTATTTACATATATATGAGTGGTCTATTCCCGTTGTCTACTTTTTTGTTGTCTACGTTAACGTAAACAGCAGGATGTCACAAAATCTCTTCAAGTTGTCCACGTTAGCTGTCCCTGGTAACATGAGCAGCGAGAAGTCACTAATTCCCTTCAAGTAGGTAGCTCTTAGGTACAAACCCTCATAATCTATACGTGTTTAAAGTGGCTACCCGACCAACCTTATGATTATACGCGGTAGTGCACTTTACCTGGCCAAGGCCAGGACTAGATGCGGTAGGTCTTGCCGCCATCATGCAATCATAAGAAACTTCCGAAACAATCTGGCTACTCATGCGAGTTGCTCGTGAACTTTGCAGATCACTACCATTTATCCAGAATGGTACCGGAGCTATCTCGTAGGTACATTGGTAATCAGCATGAGAGTACATTGGTATAGTTTAAACTTGAAACCATACACCAAAAACTCTGCTTTATGTTTAGCCTTGGTTCTGGTTCCGCCAAAAACTGTAAAATGTTGCATCATTGTTGATAATATTCGCTCACCACACGAATCTACGAATTTAATAGCTAAATTATAATTTAGCTGCAAACTCTTCTCTATCAGCTAAAGCCAATACTAAAATAGGAACGCTGCCTGTTGGTTGCATTTTTGATATGCATTGTTTCTTGAGATGCAACTGCGGTGGCAGGCATTGCTTATGCACGAGATTTGCCGAAAGATTTGGTCTCGAATACTCGATGGAATGGATTTTATGGACTTAGGACACTTTCGTTCGAGTTATCGTTTGCGTTAGTCATTACACTATCTACCAACTTGGAAACATAAAACAAATAATTTACGAGATTTATTACCTACCTATTAATGAAGGAATACATTTATTTACAGAAAGAATAATACAAGGTAAGTATATACAAAATAAATATTAAACAGTTGTGCTACCTGAAGACCGCTGCAAGCGATCTAAAGGTAGCTCAACTGATCCAAATCACTAACAGACGGAAGCATCTCTAAGATGCTGGCTGCATTGCCACGCTGAATGGCAATACTAATGCGTTGAGCCAGATAAGAGCCAGCTCTCGGGTTAATAGCTTTCGTGAATTACATTACTGAATCAATTTCTAAAGTGAAATCTTCACATAGGTAGGTACTTGTCAGAAATTGGTACCTATTTTATGTAACAGTATAAACGCACAATCATTGTAAATTCGATACAATTCAGTCGCGTGTAGCAAACCAAACTCAAGCCCTATCGACTCTCATTGCCATTTAATTTATTTACGAGTTAGATACTCTGGCAATTGAATCGGTTGATAGTTGGGAATTTATTAGCTACCTTCTCCGTCTAACTAATTAATAAACGTGGAGAGCTCACGCACCGATCACATTATACCAAAAGGACCTACAAATATCCCTGACTTTGTCCATGCTGTGAATGGTCTTTAGTGTATTTATTTCACTTAAAAGGTAATCGACTAGTAGTCGAGTTGTTTATAGACTTAACTATTCATTCTTTTCGAGCATCGCAAATTGTCTCCCCCTTTATTGCGTAATTTCAAACCTACTGTCAGAGTACCTGGCTCATAGTAGGACGTCATAAATTTGCCGCTGTCAAGTAGTTACACAATACGAAACTGACAGAAAAGTGTCCAGACTGGGCTATAAATGTCAAATTTAAAGTTTTACCGATGTTCAGTGGAGTTCAACCCACTGGTTAGTTACCATTTTTCATGGAATAGAGTGTTATTTTTTGCTGAAAATCGAACGGGGAAATAGATTATACCGACAATAAGTTCGAGGACGTCCATTATACAACAGTTATTTCTGTAATTTGGTAGATCTATTCGTATGTCCTCAAAACATGGTTTTACGTGAGGCGACAGACAGACAAGCAGCTTACACTGAATGCTATGTTTTCCTGTGAGCAGTTTGTAGTAAGTAGTCTACATCAATGATTAGATTATAATGACCAAAGACTTCAAGTTTTTGATAATAACGGATAGAACCGTGCACACTCGCATCGTCATAAAACAAATTAAACACTTTTAACAAATAAACCTCCATTAAAACTCTCAAGTTTAAGAACAATCGCCAAAGTTTTCCCTCTTCTTAAGCAATTTCCAATTCCACATAATGTTATCTCCTAAAATCCCACCCTCACAGAAGTTTTAACTGTATTTCTTAAATCATAAGATTGTACTAATTTATCTTCACCTTATTTTACCAATGATGTAAAACTACTGTATACTGTATTTTATGTTTTTATTTGTTTGTATGTACCCCATCCTGTATTTTACAGTATACTCTATCTCGTAAAACATAAAGTCGAAAGTATTTATTTTGGGGTGATGGCGATATTCAAGTGAATATTAACTCGAGGACTAATGGAGTAATGGCACTGTACGTATGAATAATTCACGTACCCATCGAATTAATGCAAAGTTTGGTTCTGTTAACATTTGAATTAAAAGTTTCACGTGAGGAACGAAGTTTCCTCAGGGATCTGGGAACACGCGGGGATATGTGAGAACGTGTAGGTTTCTGGTTTCATGAGTATTTTTATGAATTGTGCAGATAACCTGGTGTCTTGGCTTTCCCGCTTTCCGAGATCAACTATATTTAAGGGTAGTTAAATAGTATATTTTCTAAAGCTTATAAATATATTGATAAGTATATATGTATGTGTATATTATATACATATGCTTTAAATATTGAAGTTAGGAAGTCTGACATAATGGAGACTTTACTTTATTTTTTAAAGTCACTTATACAGAATTCAAGGATATTAAAAAAGTCACTTGCCTGAGCCGGGACTTTAACCCGTTAAATTAAAATAAGACACATAAACGTGTCTTATTTCATAATTTCATGCTGTTCCTTCAATTTGGGATGCTACATTGATCCTTGTGATTTACCATTTCGATTGATAATATCATAAAACAACAGTTTTTTGAAATTTAGGGAGTCCGCGTCTCGAATTAGGCAACTGACTTTTTAGGGTTCCGTAGTCGAATGGCAAAAAATGGAACCCTTATGGATTCGCCATGTCTGTCTGTCTGTCCGTGCGTATGTCACAGACACTTTTTTCCGAAACAATAAGAGCTATGCTGTTGAAACTTGGTAAATAGATGTATTCTGTGAACCGTTTAAGATTTTCACACAAAACTAGAAAAAAAAACAAGAAATTTTGGGGGTTAATTATCCCCTACTTAGAACTGAAACACAAAAAAAATGAAACCCATACGTGTGGGGTATCTATGGATAGATCTTCAAAAATAATATTGAGGTTTTTAATATATATTTTTTCTAAACTGAATAGTTTGCGCGAGAGACACTTCCAAAGTGGTAAAAAGTGTCCCCCCCCCCCCGTAACTTCTAAAATAAGAGAATAATAAAACTAAATAAAACATATGATTGACATTACGATGTAAACTTCCACAGAAAATTGTTATAAACGAAATCTAGCAACTAGATTTTTTTAATAAGTCATAAATCGTAAACCTCAATTTACCTTTCATTCAATGTAACTTGCTGCTACGGAACCCTTCATGGCCGAGTCTGACTCGCACTTGGCCACTTTTTAATATCCTTGATTGCAGTATTACTGACTTTAAAAAACTAAAGAAAATTCTCCAAAGTAAAGGAAGTTTATGTAAAACTTTTTAACTTAAATATTTAAAATATTTAGAAAATTTGCCATTGTATATTATAAATGAAATAAAAATAATTTTGAAATAATTGGAAATGTACAATTTACCAAATATTAAATTAAAATACATTTATTTACAGAAAGAATAATACAAGGTATGTACAAAATACATATGAAACAGTTGTGCTACCTGAAGACCGCTGCAAGCGATCTAAAGGTAGCTCAACTGATCCAAATCACTACCAGACGGAAGCGTCCCTAAGATGCTGGCTGCATTGCCACGCTGAATGGCAATACTAATGCGTTGAGCCAGATGAGAGCCAAATATTTAGGTACCAACGTTTGATGTACCGGAATATGTGAAGTATTTATAGTAAAAGATGTAAGTATAGGTGTACAGATAAATGCTCGTATATACCTGTATATGTACAAGTTGTAAGTAGACAAGCCTCTTAGCCAATGTTTGATGTTGTCTGAAGCAGGAGTTCCGCTTGTTTAATTATATAAAGTTAGGAACAACTAGTTATTTCCCAGCAGGCATCTACAACTTATAGGGCAGGTACCTGTGAGCATAGGTACGGGTAAATAACAAGTTAGCTAAACTTGGTCCGGCAAATTATAAACTCCATGCTGCACTTTTCAATGAGATTCAGGTTCAATGGGGTTTAGTAGTAGTAGAGTAGTAGTAGCTTTTTTGTGAAAGAGTTCGTCGGGGGATGTACTACCGCCATACCTATTTCTGCCGCAAAGCAGTAGTGCTCGCATTGCTGTGTTCCAGATTGAAGGGTAAGGGTGCCGGTGAAATTACAGGTACATCGGACTTTTCATCTTTATGTCTCGCGGGGGCGGACGCAGTGCAATGTTACATAGGGCGCGTTCTAGGTGGACGTGACCTATGAGGTAATGCACTGTTCATAGGCAGAGGTTACTGCTTTACATCAAGTGGGCCTTCTGCTTGTTCCGTCATTCAAGTAGTATCCAAAAAGGTAGGTTAGGAAGGAGTTCATGCAGAAGTAACAACACACCAGGAGTCATATTATCTGGAGTTATCAGAAAAACAATACAAGTCATTGCTGCATTGTTTTGTCTCTCCAAGTAGATATGTAAATCCCACTAATATCATAAATATCACACTTACGTATTTAAGATTGTTACCCAATCATGCTGAAACGGCTTAACCGATTTCGAGGAAATTTGGTACACAGATAGATTATGAACTGGGTTGAGCTAGCTAGAGGCTACTTTCAATCCTGGTAAAATGCGAGTGAAGCCGCGGTTGACACTAGTATTACAACAATATTGAGAGGTTGAAATAAATCCCCTTGTCGAATGAGCTCTTGTTCATAATTATATTATTACGTTGATACCACATTCCTTTCAAGAACATTAATAGCTATATTGACTTCCCAAGGTGAGTATCGAAGCTCAAATTTCGCACACTGCTGGGCACAAATCCCTGATCTTGTTTGTGTAGATAGGTACTTGTATTATTATGTTGAGCTGCTCGGCTATCCACGACACATGTATCAAGGGGCTTAACTCACTGATAGGACGCAGCGCTCAGATTATACGTTCGAGTCTAAGATATCTGTGGTTCCAGATACCAACCAATCATCTATAAAATAAGCACGTTGTGTACGAACTGTGTAGCAGACGCAGTTCATTAGTGTGAGCTGTGCCCATGCAATGTAGCCTACTGAAAGACACATTGGCGTCTGACCACGTCTGCTATCTTATCGTAGTCTTTTTGTCAGTATCACTCTTAATTTTATCACAATTAACTTTATATTCTAGTAAAATAACATTATGATTAGGTAGTTTGACATCTAATACTTTTCCGATATGATGTCTGAAATTGGCATCATTATTTAAAATAAAACTATCAATACATGTAGCACTATTTTTCCTAATTCTAGTAGGTTCATTTAATATTACCCTAAAATTAAATTCATCCAGAAGCTTTAGAAATCTTTGAACCTCTTTCTTAGTATATTTATTGTTTGTCAGTACATTTAAATTAAAATCTCCTGCTAATACAACTTTTTTCCCTTCTTTACTTGTCTTTTCAAGAATTTTTGACATTTTATCCTCAAATATAGAATAATCATAATCAGGTCTATATACGCAGACTATTATTAATTTATAACTTTTAGCTTCTATTGCTGTTACTTCACAATTCATTTCAAAACTTAACTTTGTTATGTCATGCCTCATTTTATAATCTAGACCATTTTTTAAGAAAATAGCTGTACCTCCGTGTTCAAACATTGTTCTTTTATAATATGATGCAAGGGCGTACCCTTGAATAGTCATTAAATTAATTTTAAACTCATTTAACCATGTCTCAGAGAGACAGAGTATGTCACAATTTGTATTTTCAGCTAAAAGTTCAACTTCTAAGTACTTATTGGCTTTGCTTTGTATATTTGTATATACTATTTTTAACCATTTAATAAAATTTTCGGGGTTTTTTGAAAATTTGAAGATATATTAGTCTTCAAATTAGTTTTTATAAACTGTAAACATGACGAACTATTGAAATTACAACATGATCTTATGATTTCTGTAGCTAAGACATTTTTAATTGCCTGCTTATTGGTGTTATTTAAGTCCAGATATCTCACTTTTTCTGACACTGTAGCCAAGCGGACGAGCTCTCTGTTGGTATTATGAATCGAAGAGTCATTTTTACCGCCGTACACAATACTTCCCAATAATATATTAAATTTCCTGGACTCGTTGTTCAAAATACTTCTCAATATTTCAGTATATGGTGTATCCATTTTTGTTGAATAGTAATTTCCATTCAATATAACTGCCATATAATTTTCTTGAAGATTTTTTGTATTCTGGTAAAAATTACTTAGTGTTTGTCCGCTTGTAGCTCCTGGTTTACAATTGTTAACAATATCTAGCTGGTTTGATTGTTTCAATATCCGGATTGCTAAAGCGGTTCCTAAATTATCTGAAAAAACGTACACGCTTTTCTTCTCTGGTTTCTCTGGTTTTTCAAATAACCTTTTGCAAGGGGTTTCGTCAAAATTTCCTTGTATTTTATTTTTAGTTTCATTCGCTAATATTTTATGCTGTATCATATTTCTATCTTTCTTAATATTTCCTAACTCCTTCTCCAGTTTTTTTAATCTATTATTTTGCATTCTTATATTTCTGAAAAGGCTTTTGTTTGTGTACTTGTTTTTTGGTTTTATGGATAGTTTAATTTACTTAGGGTTTCTAAATATCAGTGTTTCAGTTTGTGCTGCTACATCATATGTTTGTAACTTTGGAGCTTTGTTAAACAAAACTAACTTTTATTTTGATCATATTGGTGTGTTGCTCTTGGAGACAGACAGCGTTGTCGTTCAGGCACCGGACTTTGTAAACATTTCAAAGATTTAATTATCAAGTTGCAATTTTCTATCTCTTTTTTCAAATTAATATTTTCTAGTGTAAGAGTATCTACTTCTTGGTTAGCCATAGATAGACTGACAAACTAAGTACCTGTGCAGTAGGTTGACAAACTAGGTATCTGTGCAGTAGGTTGACAAACTAAGTACCTGTGCAGTAGGTTGACAAACTAGGTATCTGTGCAGTAGGTTGACAAACTAAGTACCTGTGCAGTAGGTTGACAAACTAGGTATCTGTGCAGTAGGTTGACAAACTAAGTACCTGTGCAGTAGGTTGACAAACTAGGTATCTGTGCAGTAGGTATGTAAGCAGTATTCACAAAGTAGGCAACAAACTGTGCCGTGACGTCACAACTTGAGGCAGATACAATTCAGAACGTTGCATTATTCACAAGTGCAGCGACAGCAGCTTGCAGTGTCCCACTACAGCTTGCAGTGTCCAGCAAGTGCAGTGTTGCAGTGTGTTGCAGCTTGCTTCGACATTTCAAAACAATTTATATAATTTTTTGAGTTAGTAGGGTAAATCGAAAATCGAAAATACCAAAACCTCTAGGGTACTTCCACTAATCCTACAACGCTGAAATTTGGTATGTTTGTAGCAACACACAAATACTGGGAAAAGTCTAAAATTTAAGAATTTCGAAACTTGTGAATTTATTTGTATTATAATTTTTCGTAAGAAATGTTATTTGTTAAATTATCTGACCTGTAAATGTATATTTACAAATAAATTGATTAATCCTGTTATTCCTGTACTCTATAAAACCATAACCAGTATAACTATTCCATTGTTGACCTCCCGTTTCTAGCAATTTGTAGGTCTAACCTTTCGAACCACATGTAAATAATTAATAATAATAAGACAGATTACAAGTACAGGCATGATCAGGTGGCGAACATCATCCACCAAAGACTAGCAGCAAAATATAAACTCATTGATGCGTCTGTAGGCCCAACACCTTACTACAAACAAGTACACCCCAGAAACCGTGCTTGAAAATCATTCTCATAAACTCTATTTTGACAGAGCCATCCTCACAGATAAAACTACTCACTACAATAGACCAGATTTGACCCTTATTAACAAAACCAACAAAACAGCACTAATTATCGATATAGCCGTACCTAACGCCCACAATGTACAGAATACAATAGCAGAAAAGCTTTCCAAATACATAGAGTTGAAGGATAAGATCACTCGGATGTGGAGATTAGAGAAGGTTTCGATTATTCCTATTGTTATCTCCACTACAGACGTCATCCCTAAACAATTGTTTCAGTCTCTTACTCTGTTAGATTTACCTAAGTACACCTATGTTCTTCTGCAAAAAGCGGTCATTCTAAATACGTGCAGAATAGTTAGGAAATTTCTACAAATTGACCCTTCCGCCGGTACTTTACCATCAAATTCAAGAGATCAAAATATGTAGTTTATCAACCGGTGTGCACTTGGCTTAGGCCCGTGCATGTCGGTCATATCTCCGGCTCTCCTGAGCCGAGCTGATCAGATCAAACAAATAGATAATAATAATAATAATTCTTTTTCCGAAAGAAATAAAGTAACCTACCTAAATCGCGTGTATTCGCGAGGTCTCAGTTCGGGGCAAACCACTACTTAGTTAGTTGCAAACAAGTCAAGTCCCAAGACAAACCTTGCAGGGTTTTATGGTATTTAAATAAGTGTAAATTTGTATAAAACTTTTGAGATGAATAAATAATCAATTAAAAGAATGCCTTTATTCTTTTGCACTATACCCATTGTTTTATACTAAAACAATGCCACTATTCTTTTGCATACTTTCATTGTATCGAATATAATATACATAATAGTTAGTTGCTTTGCCAAACAATCTGGTATATTGTAAAACATCCCACGATATAGCTTTATTAGTATGCATTAAATTTTTTATTTTTTTATTTATTAAAGAAAAACAATCAGCTACATTATGTAAGACTTATTAATAATGTAGTCCACAACGCACAGCCTAAAGCGCTGGTCGTAGAGACTTTAAATTTGGAGAGTGTAAAGGATATGTACTTTTAGGGTGTAAAGGACTTAGAAAGGAATTTGGAAAATTCGCCCTCTTAGGGGTCCAAAAAGGGCTTTTAACGTGTACACTTTGCATTATGCAACGCACAGTCTAAATCGCTGGACCTAGGCACATTAAATTTGGAAGATGTATTCTTTTTTGGGTGTAGGGGTGTACTAAAAAAAACAGGACCTCTATGTTAAAATGGGACCATTAAATTGAAAAAATTGAGTATGGTGTCGTTTCAAAGGTCGTGTCACGGTGTCGTTATTGAGATAAAATATTTTCAGGGGCTCAAGGTTAAAATGGGACCCATAAATTAAAAAAGTTGAGTATGGTGTCGTTTCAAAGGACGACCTCTGTGGTGCGGCGGGCGAACGTTCGCCTGCGACGCAGGAGGTTGCGGGTTCGATTCCCGCCTCGGAAAAAATATTTGTGCGATCTGCAGATATTTGTTCCGGGTATTCTTGGTATTTTCTATATATAATAAAAAATATCTATCTATGTAATATATTGTATTAAGTATATCAGTTGTCTAGTACCCATAACAAAAGCTCTGCTTAGCTTGGGGCTAGACAATGTTGTGTGAACTGTCCAGCATTATTTATTTATTATTTATTATTTATAAAGGTCATCTCACGGTGTCGTTGTTGAGATTTAAATATTTTCAGGTCATAATGTGACCCCTAAATCGTTTCAAAGTTGTCTCACGGTGTCTTTGTGTAGATTACAATAATTGAAACTCTGATTGAAAAACTTGAGTATGGAGTTGTTTCAAAGGTCGTTTGATGGTGACGTATACATTTTACGTTTATAACAATCTAAATTGAAAAACTTAAGTATTATGTCGTTTCAAATGTCGTTTGACGGTGTCGTACAAAATATAAGAGACTACCGCAGCGACAGCTATGCACGCTAAATAGGTTGACACATAAAGTTAAATTACAGACACATAAAAACACACACACTAAAGTCAAGCAAAAAACCAGTTATAAAATCTGGCTACCGCAGCGACTGCTCTGCAAGCTATAAATAGTGACACATAAAATTAAATTACAGACACATAAAAACACACACACTAAAGTCAAGCAAAAAACCAGTTATAAAATCCGGCTACCGCAGCGACTGCTCTGCAAGCTATAAATAGTGACACTTAAAATTAAATTACAGACACATAAAAACACACACACTAAAGTCAAGCAAAAAACCAGTTATAAAATCCGGCTACAGCAGCGACTGCTATGCACGCTATAATTATTGACGTTCAAAAATTTGAGAGACCCATAAAAACAAACACTTAAGTCAAGCAACAAACCATTCAAAAAATCCAGCTACCGCAGTGACATCCACGCACGCTATAAATATTGTCAACAAATTTAGAAACACATAAAAACACACACACACTTAAGTCAAGCAAAAACCATTTATAAAAATACAACTACCGCAGCGGCTGCTATGCACAAAAAATAACAATCATAAAAATTCGAGACACAGACGTAATGCTTATCCAGTCAAGCATAAATCATAGAAAAAATTCAGCTACCGCTGTGACTGCTACGCTATGGTACATTTAGTCCTCAAGTAAAGACCTATAGACTAGACTAAACATTCTATTACTACAACAACTAGAACATACTATTACCACAGTGTAAAAACATAATATAGTCTGCGCTATTACGCAGAGATATGGATTAAATAATATTACGCGTACGAACTCGCGGGTAACAGCTAGTTAATTATATAAAGTAGGTAAATAATTCAGAGAGAAATTACAAAACCCAACTGAAAGAAAAATAAAAAATTAATAGTAAATAGTAAATAAGAGTAGGTACAGACCGATGACCGCATGATCCTAGTACAAGTAGCGTAGAAACTTCGTTGGTACTCGTACAGGTAGCCTGTAGGTTGTTTCTACGCGTTATCTGCTGAGGAATATACATAGTGCTTTTGCTTAGTTATTTGGGTCTCCTTTTTTACTGAAAGTAACCTCCTGCGGGCTGGCCCTGAATCCTTTCACCACACTAGTTCTCTCTAAAAACGGTCCGGGCTATTTTTAGAACCACATACTTAAGACAGACGTGTCACATTTCCAAGAAATAATCAGTGACGCAAGATTTCATTAACATTACACCACATAACAGTCACATAAATAAAACAATACAATACATAAAACAACATAGATAAGATAAAAAAATAAAGCATTATACAAGTAGGTATGTACAACATATTTATAAAATACAAATGACACAGTTAGGGCCCCCGCGCACCAGGCAGCCATGGCTGCGCAGCCAGGCTGCGGCAGCCAGAATATTTGCGCAGCCAGTTATAACAGCCAATCAACGACTAGTCTCTTCCGTCGAGCAATATGGACGTGGAAGAACTTATAATTATTGCTTACCTATCTCGTAAAAAACGCAAACCAAGAAAAGACACTGGATTCATCGTCTTTTCCTAGAAAGACACTCAAAAGGCTTATTCCAAACCTATTTCAAAGATATTCGCGCATTCCCAGACCAGTTTTTTAACAATACGAGGATGTCAGTGCTATCGTTTGATAACCTTTTGGAAAAAATACGAAATTCAATCAAGGGCATTGGTACTCCTATGCTCCTATCCTATATTCAAAATACGTCTGGCTGCTACAACTAGTGCGCGGAGACTGATCGCAGCCACATACTTTCGCCTACACAGGTTTTGGCTGCGCGCAGCCAGCTGGCTGCCGTGCAAACAGGCGCGTTTCATTGGCTGCCGCAGCCGAGATTTCGTGGCTGCCTAGTGCGCGGGCTCCCATACAACGTCATATGTTTGACTGGCTGCCGCAGCCTGGCTGCGCAGCCATGGCTGCCTAGTGCGCGGGGGCCCTTAAGCTACACTTTCCACTGTACTCTCAACGGAACAGCCAAGGGTACACAGGAAAACAAGTCACCTGAAGACCGCAGCAAGCGATCAAAAGGTAGCTCAACTGATCCAAATCACTACCAGACGGAAGCGCCCCTAAGATGTTAGTTTTTAAATTAATAATGGCTGGCTACCGTTCTCTAAATACGAACAAAATATCACTTTATAACAATTAACCACAAGTTACGGCTAAGTATAACAAACTGAGGTGAGATACATTCTCAGCGTTACACAAATAGAAACCCTATTTGCATCAAGTTCCAAAAGGGGCAAGTTTATCGTAACACACGCTGGAGCTGTACCATAAGCATAAGCTTCGACGTGAAGGCCGTAGAGGTGGTGGAATACATCAGGAAGAAAGCCGGAGTGGGTTTGACGGTCATGAAGTTGGACTCTCGTCATAATGTGAGCTTTAGCTCATTTATAGAATAGAATAGAATAGAATAGAATATTTTTTTATTTGTAACAACACAGATACTTATAAACAAAATAAAACATGAAAATACACAAAATTATAGTTACATTTGCTGTTACAAAAAGGTCTCTAACTCAGCATATGCAGGTTGTAAACAACCTGCGCTGGTCTTCCGTTAGAGCCTTTTTATAACCAAGAGAAACATATAAAAATAGCAGACGTGTACATGATACGATTAATGATACAAACAATAACAATTAACAATAACAATATATTAATTTAGCAGAAGTTTGAACAAAAATAAAATAAAAATATACAATATAAAAAATAGTACTGAAGAAAAACAAAACTAATAGGATAAGAATTACAAGAAAATAATTAACAATTAACGTAGGTGTTATAATAAAATAATAATTATATAAATAGGTATAATAATAAAAAATATAAGTATTAATAATGATAATAATTATATAGCACTTGTATCGTGTTTGAGACATTCCTGCGTCTTCTGCCAATCGATTAGGTATTTCCTAAGCTTTATACGAAACCCTTATGGTGAGGGTCCCTACGGAAAATGTGATGACTTACTTGAGCCCTGACTTCTGGCCGAAAGGGTTGTATTTATGTTGATATGGGCTTACTGTTTAGGTTTAGTGCATTTCTCAGTAAGCCTGTTTTTTTTTTTTTTTTTTTTTATTATGATATATATGAACTATTGAATTGACTGTGAATCCTGGGACTGAGGACTGGGATGTCTCGACGGCAAAAAGAAAATGACTGGTTTGTTGATGCTGCGTTTGGAGTTGTCTAGCCAATATTTACTCGCCACGGCCGTTGGCCATATATAGCACCGATTTTCAGCCTAATATATACACTTTTATATTATCAGAGATTTCCAGCCACGCTTAATGACAAAGCTTCTTGGCTTAAAAGTGACATACACGTAAATAGTGACAGTTTTGACTGCCCCTACATAATACACTGTTGTGAGCGCCATGTGTCTCCTAAACCTTTCATCAGAGCGTGGGGAGTGGCTCGTATCTACCTGCCACACTGTTGTGAGCACCATGTGTCTCCCAAACCTTTCATCAGAGAGTGGGGAGTGACTCGTATCTACCTGCCACACTGTTGTGAGCGCCATGTGTCTCCCAAACCTTTCATCAGAGCGTGGGAAGTGGCTCGTATCTACCTGCCACACTGTTGTGAGCGCCATGTGTCTCCTCAACCTTTCATCAGAGCGTGGGGAGTGGCTCGTATCTACCTGCCACACTGTTGTGAGCGCCATGTGTCTCCCAAACCTTTCATCAGAGCGTGGGAAGTGGCTCGTATCTACCTGCCACACTGTTGTGAGCGCCATGTGTCTCCTCAACCTTTCATCAGAGCGTGGGGAGTGGCTCGTATCTACCTGCCACACTGTTGTGAGCGCCATGTGTCTCCTCAACCTTTCATCAGAGCGTGGGGAGTGGCTCGTATCTACCTGCCACACTGTTATGAGCGCCATGTGTCTCCTCAACCTTTCATCAGAGCGTGGGGAGTGGCTCGTATCTACCTGCCACACTGTTGTGAGCGCCATGTGTCTCCCAAACCTTTCATCAGAGCGTGGGAAGTGGCTCGTATCTACCTGCCACACTGTTGTGAGCGCCATGTGTCTCCTCAACCTTTCATCAGAGCGTGGGGAGTGGCTCGTATCTACCTGCCACACTGTTGTGAGCGCCATGTGTCTCCTCAACCTTTCATCAGAGCGTGGGGAGTGGCTCGTATCTACCTGCCACACTGTTGTGAGCGCCATGTGTCTCCTCAACCTTTCATCAGAGCGTGGGGAGTGGCTCGTATCTACCTGCCACACTGTTGTGAGCGCCATGTGTCTTCCAAACCTTTCATCAGAGCGTGGGAAGTGGCTCGTATCTACCTGCCACACTGTTGTGAGCGCCATGTGTCTCCTCAACCTTTCATCAGAGCGTGGGGAGTGGCTCGTATCTACCTGCCACACTGTTGTGAGCGCCATGTGTCTCCTCAACCTTTCATCAGAGCGTGGGGAGTGGCTCGTATCTACCTGCCACACTGTTGTGAGCGCCATGTGTCTCCCAAACCTTTCATCAGAGCGTGGGAAGTGGCTCGTATCTACCTGCCACACTGTTGTGAGCGCCATGTGTCTCCCAAACCTTTCATCAGAGCGTGGGAAGTGGCTCGTATCTACCTGCCACACTGTTGTGAGCGCCATGTGTCTCCTCAACCTTTCATCAGAGCGTGGGGAGTGGCTCGTATCTACCTGCCACACTGTTGTGAGCGCCATGTGTCTCCTCAACCTTTCATCAGAGCGTGGGGAGTGGCTCGTATCTACCTGCCACACTGTTGTGAGCGCCATGTGTCTCCTCAACCTTTCATCAGAGCGTGGGGAGTGGCTCGTATCTACCTGCCACACTGTTGTGAGCGCCATGTGTCTCCTCAACCTTTCATCAGAGCGTGGGGAGTGGCTCGTATCTACCTGCCACACTGTTGTGAGCGCCATGTGTCTCCTCAACCTTTCATCAGAGCGTGGGGAGTGGCTCGTATCTACCTGCCACACTGTTGTGAGCGCCATGTGTCTCCTCAACCTTTCATCAGAGCGTGGGGAGTGGCTCGTATCTACCTGCCACACTGTTGTGAGCGCCATGTGTCTCCTCAACCTTTCATCAGAGCGTGGGGAGTGGCTCGTATCTACCTGCCACACTGTTGTGAGCGCCATGTGTCTCCTCAACCTTTCATCAGAGCGTGGGGAGTGGCTCGTATCTACCTGCCTACCTTACTAACTAAACTTACCTTTATTTAATTAATTTTACATTCTTGTTGTCATTATGTATGTTGTTTTTTATAAGTAACATGTGTTATTATTATTATTATTGAATGTTCTTGTGCCTATTCTTATGAGTTTTAGTTTATTACCTCTGTGGCGCGGCGGGCGGAGGTTGGCCTGCGACGCAGGAGGTTGCGGGTTCGATTCCCGCCTCGGAACAAATATTTGTGCGCTCGCAGATATTTGTTCAGGGTGTTCTGGGTATTTTCTATGTATAATAAATAATATCTATCTATGTAATATATTGTATTAAGTATATCAGTTAGCTAGTACCCATAACACAAGCTCTGCTTAGCTTGGGGCTAGATAATGTTGTGTGAACGGTCCATCATTATTTATTTATTTATTTAAATTAAAAAAAAAAAAAAAAAAATTGTTGTTGTAGATTGAATCGTTAGATATCGTATACTATTTTTCAACGGTTTTTGTTCATTTGATAGCGACTTAACTCATGCTAAGATAAGGTACTTTCGAAACAATGAATTTAACTTTTAATACAAAATGGGAAACAGATGTAACATAAATGAGTTGGGAACTCGATTCGGCGACATTCCGCCAATGATCCGCGGGTGGGAAAATTTGGAGGGAATTCACATTACGAGTTTGACAAGTTTGACAAATACTTTGGCAGGTAAATATGGCGGCACACCGGTAGGCATGGAGGTATGTTCTTCTTCCGAGCCGGTAGCTGATTCACGGTATCTCGAATGCGACATAAACCTATACCAACGAATAAACATTATTTTAAGGATAATTTTACAAATGAACCAAGTTCGGATCATGTTCGGATCTTGTGTCGATGTCATAAACTTTGCAAATGGTATTCTTCTCAACTGACAAAACATTGCGGAAAAGTGAATACATTGATATGTGACTGAAACTTCTCTCTCTCTCTCTCTTTCGCGGTGGTCGGTACTTCATAAATGAAGATCGTGATCACTTAGGTCTTCTTTACTGTATTGGTGTGGACGGCTTGTCTCCAGCGATTCCTAATTGGTGGGCATCTGCAACACATCCTTAAACTTAGTTTTTCCCTCTCGGCGCCGATCAGTCCACCTAGTCAGAAATCTACCGCGTGATCTACCACCATGTGACTGAGACATAAACGAAATTTAATCGGCATAAAAATAATGAACAACGCTTTCAAAGCTTTTCCGAGAATTTTGGCTATAGACGCGTCTTTCTTTACTCTTTCCAATATTAAATATCTTACAATATCCACTGTCACCATGAATTCAGCGCAAAATCTGCCACTGCCCAAAACCAGGTTGGTTTTAACTTCAAAATTGAACTCGGAAGTAGACTAAATCATTGTTATGAGGAAGCAGAGCACTTTTCTCGATTCGGTAGTTTTTCAATGTAGTCTTAAAATATGTCTGCAATTTATAAATATCATAAGAATCATGTATCAGGTAACTGACACGGCTTCGTTAATCTGTTAACGGGGTGATTTACAATCTAATGAGCAGCATCTCGAAAGTTTGAACTGTTTTCTCATGTCGTGTCAGCAAGACACTTATTGAAAAGTCCTAAATCTCCCTGCTGGGGTGTTGCTGAGTGATTTTTGGATTGTTATATTATATTTGTGACTCAATCACGCCGTAACGACTGAACTGATTTCGATGAAATTTCGTGCCCTTATAGATTATGACCTGGATTGAGCTATAAGCAATTTTTTCCTGTTAAAACATAGCGAAGCCATGGACAGAAACTAGTAATTTATATGCAAATAAATAGTAAAATTAGTTTACTCATAATATTCAGCAATAACCCGCTCATACTTTTAATAAGTAGGAAGGCCAGGAAAAGGAGCGCCACGAATAAGTAGCATAATTCAGATGAAGAAAGTCGCCGTTGTACTGTTAAAAGAGGCCGCTTCCGAAACAAGTGAATATCTTCTTTCAACTAAATGAAATAATGTTAATGATGTTGACAATAGCGAAGTTTTCATAATAATTCCTCAAGGAAACCTTATAGTAACATTAAATTGTCAATGAGTTGTGATAATCTGACTCACAGCAAAAATAAGATATGTAGGTACTCACGCAAATGGCACCGACGCTGCCAACATATCTTTCAATATAATTCAGGTACTTTTTCCTTGCAAATCCCACCTCCAAATGTGTCACCAGCCTATTCATAACGCAGATGGATTCCGTGTTATTATGCAAATTTGTTGGAAGTAAAAAAAATATAACACGAAGTCTTGAGTGGAGCCCAAATTGATGACACGCGCCGAAATGCTTTTATTAATGGAGCTTCCCCACGTGCCAAATCGGTTTTGTAGGGAGTGTTGGCTGTACCGTCCAATACTCGCTGACTGGCGGCTCAACCATGCCATAATGTCGCGTCAGTCAGCAAGTCACCTGCACGTATGGAGACTCTGAAGGCGTGCGTTGATGTATGCGCGATGGAGTTGATACAACGTGACGGTAACGAGACATGGAGAAGTGCCGACAACAATATCGAACCCATATTTTTGAATATAGAATTGTACCTTTGATCTAAAATAATAATTTAAAATAACTGAACACTGTTAAACACGCTGTTGTATTAAACTGTTATTTAATAGTTAAATAATCTGAATATACTTGTTCAAATACCTACAACTTACCATTTTGTATTTGAATATTAGCTTGTGTGGGTACCTAAGCTTATTACCACTGGTACCTATTGGTACCTAGTATCTATCTATAACGAGTTCTCGGTGGTTGTCCTGCTGTTCCTTGTTTTTCAGTCATTGTTACATAGTATCACTTTTGTTTGTGAACAGCGGATAGCTACCGAGTATCATATGTCTGCTGTGACGACAGCAGCATTCTAAGGCGAGGCTGAGCCCTCGACCTTTTCTCTTACACTAGTCTAAATATGTTATTTTTATACCTATATCCTTTGTTCATTTATTAGTTTAGTGCAAAGAATAAATGCCCTTTTATTTTATTTTTTATTTTCATTTTAGTTATATTTGTATCTACGAGTGTATACAGGACGTTCCAAGACTATGCGACATGAAGGGAAAGTGCCTTAAATATTGTAGATAGGGTATTTTGCTGAAATGAGACTTTATTTTATTTTTAAAACTTAGTAATACTGCAATGAAAGATTTTCTAAAAAATAACTTTTTTTTTTTTTTATTTTATTTTTTTTATGTTATGGCTCGATAAACTGGCTTACGTCCCGCCTGATGGTAAGCGGTTACCGACGCCTATTGACATCTGCAACACCAGAGGTATTGCCAATGCGTTGCCTGCCCTGAAGGACTCTTTTTACATTTTTTTTGAAGCGGCTCATGTTGTAGTTTAGCGGAAACACCTCAGGGGGGAGCCCATTCCACAATTTGCACGTATGGGGGAGAAATGATCTCGTAAAGCGAGCTGTACGAGATATCCACTTGTCGATGATGTGTGGATGAGCTCCCTTGCGTTGTCGAGATGTGCGATGATAGAACCTGGAAGCGGGTATGAGATTAAACAGCTCCTCAGAGCACTCCCCATTGTAGAGCCGATAGAACACACAGAGCGAGCCGATGTCTCGGCGCAGGCTCAGCGGCTCTAGTGAACTGGAGAGCTTGGGGTCGTTGACGATTCTAACGGCTCTTCTCTGTAGGGAGTCAAAGCGAAGCATGATTTGTTGAGCCCCTAAATACCCACCAACACCTAAAAATCCCTAAAAACGCATGCACTCTGCAACTCCACACTCTGTGCTCTGCTGACGTATTTTTGTGATCAAATTGCTATTCTATTAAATTATTTCCTCGGTTATTCTGTTCGTAAAATTAAG
The DNA here is from genome assembly GCA_932527175.1 of Operophtera brumata. Lineage (NCBI taxonomy): Eukaryota > Metazoa > Arthropoda > Insecta > Lepidoptera > Geometridae > Operophtera > Operophtera brumata. The sequence goes on from OW052235.1 coordinate 464,877, forward strand.
TAAACAAACTGTAAAAAAACCGCACTGTTTTTTTTTAGATTTAAACGTAATTTCCTACGTCATTTCCTTGGATCCACTGCATCAAAAACTTTGGCTGCGAACCCAAAATCCCAAGCGAATAAAACGTATTAAATGGAATAACTTTTTTTCCCAATAATGTATTATAATAATATCATTAAGTGGTCGTTTTTAAGTATAAAATATGTATGTTAGCTAAGGTATATATTTATATGGGCTTATGTTTATTCTACTCGTACATGGGGTGAGAAGCGTTACCTTGCCGTAACACAGTTTTTTTAAACTAGCACGGAAGGCAAAGTTCTCTTATTTTCATATAGGTACTTACTTACGAACATCTATAATTATACAACTTTTGAAACTTTCATGGTTATGTACATAATTTTCACAAGAAACGGGATATGTATACTAAAACTCAAAAATCATGGTAAATATCCCGTTTCTAGTGAAAATAATCTATAATTATGTTTTGTTTTGACGACCTCTGTGTCGCGGCGGGCAAAGCTTGGCCTGCGACGCAGGAGGTTGCGGGTTCGATTCCCGCCTATGAACAAATATTTGTGCGATCGCAGATATTTGTTCAGGGTGTTCTGGGTATTTTCTATGTATAATAAAAATATCTATCTATGTAATATATTGTATTAAGTATATCAGTTATCTAGTACCCATAACACAAGCTCTGCTTAGCTTGTGAGCTGTCCAGCATTATTTATTTTTTATTTATTTTTTGTTGTACCTATTCTAAGTGAAATAAGCTTATCTCTATCTTTATATGTTGCTCTTTTAAAACTAACGATATTAGTTTATACTTGATACCTACTTTGCTTTGACTTGACTGACGTCCAATTAAAAATTGATCTTTGGAAAGTTATAAACTCCAAACTGTCCGGCCATCTGACAAAGTTTGCCAAAATTGACTCGCGATCCTTTGCCCAACTTCCACTTAGTAGCACTAACACTTTCAAAGTAGATGAATTAATAAAATTAAGATTAATGTTTTGGGTAACCGATTTTTGCTGTAATTTTTTTCGTTGTTTCATAGTTTTGGTAAGGTACTAGTATAGTATTATTTTGGGTGCATCCGTATTGATCCCAGAAATTCATCCCACGAGCTAAGAGTAATAATAATTATTCCGGATTCATACCATTCATATTCATTACATTTTTAGATATTTTATCTGTGGTAAGCCTAAGCAGTCCTTGTGTTGGTGAACTTTGACCTTAGAATACTTAGGTACTATTAATGTTAGTTAGTATTGAATTAAAGATGCTGCTCATCAGCCGACACACCATTTAATTCTCTCATCATATACCTCGTTATGTACCTATCATAAATAGCATCTATGATTTTCCATAAGCTTATCGATTCGTCATTATCTCGTCTAATTAATGTTTATCTGCGATGTAACAGCCAACCGGTAATTTACTTGTACGGATTACATGTACTACCTTCTTGTAATCCTATAGCTTAGCGACTGGTGTTAGCGATAGGGCACGTCATGTCAATAATACTGTAGGGCAAAAATATTCACATAGAATTACCAAAATCATTTAGCATTTACGTTTATTTTTGCAGACCTAATTTAAATATGGTAAATAATAAGTGGGTATTAAGATTACAGAAATTAAAGTTTCCATTTGAGCATATCTAGATAATAGTAGTAATATGCGACCGTCAATTATTGTAACTCAGCACGCTTGTATTAGCGGCTTCTTTCGCTAATTTAGAAGATGAACAACAATAAAATTAATTAAAAAAACCCTCAACGCTGAACGGCAGAACCGATTTTGATCAAACAAAGCTAAGAACACTCCCGACAAATACACCTTTCAAACAAAAAAAATAACGAAATCATTTCATCCGTTCGTGAGCTACGATGGGACACACAAACACACAGACACGTCAAACTTATAACACACCTTCGTTTTTCGTCGGGGGTTATAAAAAAGTTCATGGAAAATCCAAACTCTGTTTTGCTTCTCATTTTGAGTCACTAGAAAGGCCGACGACAAAGCAGTGGAATTTTGTTGTAGTCTAGATACTTGGTGCCTATAACAAATAATGCACATTCACCGCGTATCATAACGCGGTGCAGTAATCAGACGGTCGCGGGCTCAATTCATAACGCGTATCATAACGCGGTGCAGTAATCAGACGGTCGCAGGCTCAATTCATAACGCGTATCATAACGCGGTGCAGTAATCAGACGGTCGCAGGCTCAATTCATAACGCGTATCATAACGCGGTGCAGTAATCAGACGGTCGCAGGCTCAATTCATAACGCGTATCATAACGCGGTGCAGTAATCAGACGGTCGCAGGCTCAATTCATAACGCGTATCATAACGCGGTGCAGTAATCAGACGGTCGCGGGCTCAATTCATAACGCGTATCATAACGCGGTGCAGTAATCAGACGGTCGCGGGCTCAATTCATAACGCGTATCATAACGCGGTGCAGTAATCAGACGGTCGCAGGCTCAATTCATAACGCGTATCATAACGCGGTGCAGTAATCAGACGGTCGCGGGCTCAATTCCTCATTTCCGCGCGAACGCGTCCGCAGTTGCCTCTGAATGTCTGATTGATGATCGTGTCCTGCCTACCCCCCTCCCCTCCCCCCACCTCTAGCCCCTTGGCAAGGTGCACATCATACAGTAGAGCATTTTCCTGCTTATATTATGAATTGGATTTAAGGCACATCGTATCATACATAAATATTGTCTCATACGTGAGATGAACATGTGTAACATAATATCTCAGGGTCAGGCAGTAGTTTTAGATTTTAGATCATAATTAGTTATAGAGTGTTATTTCCTAATTGCGCCATTGTAATTATTTGAATGCACCAACGTTGAGTTAGATTGTGAAAATCTTTATGGTAAACCCGAGTTAGCTCAATTAAGGTAGTTAGCTGAATCTTTTGTCTTGCGTATGAGGGCCTGGTTAATAACAGCTAGGTAGTAACCAGGCACTTGCATTTTCTCGAAAGTGTTCTACTGGATTTTGTTCAAGCCCATTCACACCCTGGTCATAAATTAACTGCACTCTCATTTAGACACAATACCGACTGAAAGGTAATATTGAATAGCGATTGTTCTTTTATACCCCCTCCATCTCTACCCCCCTCATTGTCCTGGTATTCATAAACCGTGGTTAACTCAACGTGTTATTTACTTAGGTTTGTGTATTTATTACAATTTGTACGGTACAGCGTACTTATACAATCGTACACCCGAGCGAAACCCTTAGGCGCATATTATTTTTCAGTTAAAACATGTGAGTTAGACTCACTTTGGGCCGCATTTATTTAAAAGGGGAACTATTAATTTACTGAAACAAACCTAGTTCTAAAATAAATTAATAATGAACGTATTGATGTAGGTATTTATTTAATAATTTTGTATATCTTTGAAATTAGGAAAACCCCTCATAAGGGAACCCCGGTTTTAGAGACAGACCGTGTTGAGGTCGATGTGGAATGCACTCGGTATGAACTAACGATGAACCCCGGCGTTAGAGACAGACCGTGTTGAGACTCGATGTGGAATGCACTCGATATGAACTAAGGATGAACCCCGGCGTTAGAGATAGCCCGTGTTGAGGCTCGATGTAATACACTCGATATGAACTAACGATGAACCCCGGCGTTAGAGACAGACCGTGTTGAGAATCGATGTGGAATGCACTCGATATGAACTAAAGATGAACCCCGGCGTTAGAGACAGACCGTGTTGAGACTCGATGTGGAATGCACTCGATATGCGATGAACCCCGGCGTTAGAGACAGCCCGTGTTGAGACTCGATGTGGAATGCACTCGATATGAACTAACGATGAACCCCGGCGTTAGAGACAGCCCGTGTTGAGACTCGATGTGGAATGCACTCGATATGAACTAACGATGAACCCCGGCGTTAGAGACAGACCGTGTTGAGACTCGATGTGGAATGCACTCGATATGAACTGACGATGAACCCTGGTTTTAGAGACAGACCGTGTTGAGAGTCGATGTGGAATGCACTCGGTATGAACTAACGATGAACCCCGGCGTTAGAGAGAGACCGTGTTGAGACTCGATGTGGAATGCACTCGGTATGAACTAACGATGAACCCCGGCGTTAGAGACAGACCGTGTTGAGACTCGATGTGGAATGCACTCGGTATGAACTAACGATGAACCCCGGCGTTAGAGACAGACCGTGTTGAGAGTCGATGTGGAATGCACTCGGTATGAACTAACAATGAACCCCGGCGTTAGAGACAGAACGTGTTGAGACTTTTTTTTTTTTTTTTTTTTTTTTTTTTTTTAACATTGATAGACCTTTGTTTGTCCACGATCTCACCTGTTGGTAAGTGACGATGTGGCCGAAGATGAAGCACAAAAGTCTAGAAGGCACCTATTCACTCTTGACTTGAAGAGACCCAGATTATAGTTTTCAGGAAAGACAGACGACGGTAGTGTATTCCACTCCTTAGCAGTTCGCATTATAAAGGTAGAACTGAAACGTTTTGTGCGAATAGAAGGTATACCAATGAGGTAAGGATGGTATTGAGCCGTACGCCTGCTCGACCTATGATGAAAAGGAGATGGTGGGATCAGATCGTGCAGTTCCTGGGAGCATTCACCGAAATGTAACCTATAGAAGATCGCAAGGCATGCAACCTTACGGCGGTGCTCGAGACTCTGGATCTTAGTCTCCGCCATATGTTGCTCACCTATAAGCCTGAAAGCTCTACGTTCGATCGAGTCCAAGGCAGCAAGCTGGTGTTTGGCCGAGCCATCCCAAACATGGCAGCAGTACTCCATACCAGCCCGGACTTGTGCTTTATATAAACTGAGAAGCTGTCCTGGTGTGAAGTAACGCTTTACCTTATTCAGGATGCCTAGCTTCATGGCAGCTGTTTTTGCCTTAGACTCAATGAAGGAGCCAAAGTTGAGAGTAGGCGTGAGCGAAACACCTAAGAGCTCGAGGTGATCACCTATAGCAACAGGTACATCTCGGAATACAGGAACTTGGAGAAACGGACTTTTTTTCGCCGAGAAGAGACAAGCCTGCGTTTTAGAGGCGTTGAACATGACTAAATTGGCAACGCCCCAGTCGGATACAGCCTTGAGAGTCAAATTCAGACGCTGCAGCATCTCATCTCTTAACTCCTGAATTTCATTCTGCCTAGCTCGCGCAGTGGAAACATATCTCTCCACAACTGTGCTGTCGTCTGCATACCCAATGATACGGGGCATTAGCAGATCATTAATGTGCATCAGAAACAGTGTGGCAGATAGCACTGACCCCTGAGGTACCCCGGCGTTAATAGCCAATTGATCCGACGAGCAGCCGTCAATAACTACTCGAATGGATCTTTCCCTCAGAAAGTCTGCGAGCCAGGAGCAGAATTGAACTGGCAGTCCGTAGGCAGGAAGCTTGCCAATAAGGCTAGCGTGCCAAACCCTATCAAAAGCCTTCGAGACGTCTAATGAAACAGCCAGTGCTTCACCATATTTCTCGATGGCCTCGCTCCAAATGTGCGTGGCATACACAAGAAGGTCCCCAGTAGACCGGTTTTGGCGAAACCCGTATTGGCGATCACTGAGGAGGTTGTTACCTTTGAGGTATGCAAGGAGCTTCCTATTCAGTACACGCTCCATACATTTACAAAGTAGGGAGGTGACTGAAATAGGGCGATAGTTTGAAGGGTCAGCACGACTGCCTTTCTTGGGTACAGGCTGCACGTTAGCGAGCTTCCAAGATTTAGGGACTTCACCAGTTTTCAAAGAGAGGCGGAAAAGACGCGTAAATACTGGAGCCAACTCAGGGGCACAGGTTTTCAACACTATGGCCGAGATACCATCCGGACCGCTAGCTTTATTCACGTCGAGACTACGTAGCGTTCTGAGCACTTCCTTTTGCTGGATGCGAATTTCCTGCATTGAAGCTTCGCACCGAGGAAGGCTGGGTGGAGTTTCGCCAGAGGTGTCAAGACGCGAAGCCTCCGCAAATTGAGTGGCAAATAAATTTGCTTTCTCAACCGCAGCGTGAGGTAGGGACCCGTCCGGTTTCAGTAGTGGAGGGAGTGAAGGGCGGCTGAAGTTCGCTTCCACCGACTTAGCCAGAGACCAGAAAGCTTTACTTCCCGCAGGGTATGCGGCAAGCTTAGCCCCCAGACGGCCAATCCGATCGAAGCGAGCCTTCCGTATCACCTTCTTGCAAGACTTGGCGGCTTTGTTAAAGGCTTTCTTCTTAATCCGTGCATCCGAGGTTTTACCGTTTCTTGCTTCGACCCAGGCTAGGTAAGCCGCATGTTTAAGCGCTTCTGCGCTAGCACACGCGGGACTAAACCATGGGCGAGAATTGCCTGAAGGTGAAGCTTCGGAGAATGGAATAAAATACTCCATTGCTCTTTTGATCACCTCCGAAACGGCATCAGCACAGACCGTCGGGTTACAAGAAGAAAAGCAGGTTTGCCGCCAAGGATAAGAAGCGAAGAAATGTCGCATCTCATCCCAATTTGCCGACTTGTAACGCCACACTCGTCTACTACCACTGGGCGAGGGATCGGGTGGCGAGTATGACGATACAGACCTCACCACACAGTGATCAGATGTACCCAAAGGAGGCAACACTGATACTGAGTGGTGATCCGGCACGTTCGTCAGCAGAAGGTCCAAGCAGTTGGCTGTGTGGTCCTCAACGTCTGGAATTCTGGTTGCCTCATTGACCAGCTGAGTGAGATTTAGCGTGAGTGCAAGCTTACACGCCTCTCTCCCAGCATGGTCGATGAACTGGTATGGGAACAGCCACTGTTGGTGGTGGGCATTAAAGTCCCCCAGAATCACCAGTTGGGCACCAGGATAACGTTGTTGGGCCACATCCGCCGCTTCACAGATGTAGTTGAACAACCTGGTTGTCTCGGAGTCTCCAGAGTGAGACCGATATAAACCAGCATAGATAATTTTATCTAAGCCGGTGTCCACCAAAGTCCATAAAACGGAAAAATCGGGTTCTTCGGAGACTCGATGTGGAATGCACTCGGTATGAACTAACGATGAACCCCGGCGTTAGAGACAGACCATGTTGAGACTCGATGTGGAATGCACTCGGTATGAACTAACAATGAACTCCGGTTTTAGAGACAGACCGTGTTGTGAGTCGATGTGGAATGCACTCGGTATGAACTAACGATGAACCCCGGCGTTAGAGACAGACCGTGTTGAGACTCGATGTGGAATGCACTCGGTATGAACTAACGATGAACCCCGGCGTTAGAGACAGACCGTGTTGAGACTCGATGTGGAATGCACTCGGTATGAACTAACGATGAACCCCGGCGTTAGAGACAGACCGTGTTGAGAGTCGATATGGAATGCACTCGGTATGAACTAACGATGAACCACGGCGTTAGAGACAGACCGTGTTGAGACTCGATGTGGAATGCACTCGGTATGAACTAACGATGAACCCCGGTTTTAGAGACAGACCGTGTTTAGAGTCGATGTGGAATGCACTCGGTATGAACTAACGATGAACCCCGGCGTTAGAGACAGACCGTGTTGAGACTCGATGTGGAATGCACTCGATATGAACTAACGATGAACCCCGGCGTTACAGACAGACCGTGTTGAGATCGATGTGGAATGCAATCGATATGAACTAAGGATGAACCCCGGCGTTAGAGACAGACCGTGTTGAGACTCGATGTGGAATGCACTTGATATGAACTAACGATGAACTCTGGCGTTAGAGACAGACCGTGTTGAGACTCGATGTGGAATGCACTCGATATGAACTAAAGATGAACCCCGGCGTTAGAGACAGCCCGTGTTGAGGCTCGATGTAATGCACTCGATATGAACTAACGATGAACCCCAGCGTTTGAGACATACCGTGTTGAGACTCGATGTGGAATGCACTCGATATGAACTAACGATGAACCCCGGCGTTAGAGACAGCCCGTGTTGAGGCTCGATGTAATGCACTCGATATGAACTAACGATGAACTCCAGCGTTTGAGACATACCGTGTTGAGACTCGATGTGGAATGCACTCGATATGAACTAACGATGAACCCCGGCGTTAGAGACAGCCCGTGTTGAGGCTCGATGTAATGCACTCGATATGAACTAACGATGAACCCCGGCGTTAGAGACAGACCGTGTTGAGACTCGATGTGGAATGCACTCGGTATGAACTAACAATGAACCCCGGCGTTAGAGACAGACCGTGTTGAGACTCGATGTAATGCACTCGGTATGAACTAACGATGAACTCCGTTGTTAGAGACAGCCCGTGTTGAGACTCGATGTGGAATGCACTCGGTATGAACTAACGATGAACCCCGGCGTTAGAGACAGACCGTGTTGAGACTCGATGTGGAATGCACTCGGTATGAACTAACGATGAACCCCGGCGTTAGAGACAGACCGTGTTGAGACTCGATGTGGAATGCACTCGGTATGAACTAACGATGAACCCCGGCGTTAGAGACAGTCCATGTTGAGACTCGATGTGGAATGCCCTCGGTATGAACTAACGATGAACCCCGGCGTTAGAGACAGACCGTGTTGAGACTCGATGTGGAATGCACTCGATATGAACTAACGATGAACCCCGGCGTTACAGACAGACCGTGTTGAGACTCGATGTGGAATGCACTCGATATGAACTAAGGATGAACCCCGGCATTAGAGACAGCTCATGTTGAGACTCTATGTGGAATGCACTCGATATGAACTAACGATGAACCCCGGCGTTAGAGACAGATAAAGATAAAAAAAGATAAAGATAAAAATATTTGTTAGCTACAAAAAACACGGGGGCACAAAAGGTAGACAAGGTATCTTACACCTAACACAAAAAAAGAGAAAATTAACTCTAAATCAAATAAAGGAAGTAAAGTAAAAAATAAAATAAAAATAACTATGCTTATAGAAAAATACCCTTTGTGCGTCCCAGATCGCTGCAGCAAATTGGTTTTAGCTCAGCGTTGTGCTGGATACTTAAAAGTAAAAAATCACGTAAATACAACGAGCTATCAAAAGCTCACTGCCAAACCACGCTCTGCTACCATTTGTCCTCTTCACGAGCTGACCAGCCCTCGGTGGGCGGCATGGAGAGGTGTCTGACCGCGATACGCGGTGCTTTTCTAAAACAAACACAATGTGTTTGAGCCAATGAATTACAAAGAGGTTATATATATGCGATACTAATCACAGTTTGTTCTCCAGCCAAAATGTCCGGGCCCGTCAGCTCACTACTCGGTACCTTTCACAAGCTGAAACAAAACGGGTTACGCGTGGCTTCAATACCACTAGACGTGGCCTTCACGCGATTTCGCCGGTTACCACAAATCATTAAATAATCCAACCAAACTGGTATGCAACACCACCTCTTCCCAGGGCTTCCCAAAGTCCAACCAAATCTCCCGATGGGGTGGATACTGAGAGATTTTAATATATTTTAACATATATCCAAAACACACATTTTTTGTGGAACCAAAATTTTTATTCTACCCAAGAGAGACGATTTTTTGTCTCAACACACACAGAGTATATTTATTTCTAAAAGTCAAAACCTACAGAGTGCAAAACGTCTCGGTGGAACCGGCTCCATAGCATTTCGCTCGAAACCAAACATAATTGGCCTGTCCCCATTTGCAATGTACCTAGTGTATGTTGTTCACTCACGTTTTAAAACACTTTCTGCGAGAGTTCTTTATTATTATTTATTAAAATTCAAGAGTATGCTTTTCTTCCCGGAGTGAATGAAGCACTTTTTAAATACACAAGAAGGCATTTTGATGAGTTTTAGGTCTATACTAGAACACAAGCGTTCTCGACAATGTTCCAAGTGCGACTAAAGTACGGGTGTGTCAGCAGACTCAGTTGAGTAGGACCAGCCCAGAAAGTATGTCACTCGTCTTCCACTTTTGAAACTGTCATTGTGTAGCCCCCTAAGTTTGTAGACTTTTTAACTTGTTCATAGTTTGAATAACTAATTATTAAGATCGTCAAACAGGTTTTAAAGTGGGTATAAAATTAGCAAGAAATTTGCGTCCTCACAAAATGATCGTTTGAGTTCCAAGGATCTTTATTTAATGAACTTGAAGAGGTTGCGAAGTTACACGTGAATAAATGAGTTTGTGAGACTGGTTTCTGATTCGTGACCACTCCTTGCTGTGGTCTGGCTTGAAGGGTGCCGGTAAAACTACAGGCACATGAGACTCTTCATCTTTGTGTCTCAGGGTGACGGGCGCAGTGCAATGCCACATAGGGTACGTCCACCTAGGTGAACGTGAACTATGAGGTAATGCAATGTTAAAGGCAGAGCTCAACATCAGAGGGGCTAGTCCGAGTTTACACACACCATCGTAACGATGATCGTAACGACGACTAACTAACTAACGCTGAGTTACTAGCCATTAATCTGTGACGTTTTTGGCACAGATTAATAGCTAGTTATTATGTTATACACGTACGACCGTCGTTACGATGGTGTTTACAAAACTCCGACTAGGGCATCAGGCGGCGGACCGCCCACCGCAATGTACCAAGGTGAGTTTTGTACCGCTTAACATCAGGCGCGACACCTGAATGCTCCGTCATTCCAGCTGTTAAACATCAGGCGGGCCACCTGAATGCTCCGTCATTCCAGCTGTTAAACATCAGGCGGGCCACCTGAATGCTCCGTCATTCCAGCTGTTAAACATCAGGCGGGCCACCTGAATGCTCCGTCATTCTAGCTGTTAAACATCAGGCGGGCCACCTGAATGCTCCGTCATTCTAGCTGTTAAACATCAGGCGGGCCACCTGAATGATTCGTCATTCCAGCTGTTAAACATCAGGCGGGCCACCTGAATGCTCCGTCATTCCAGCTGTTAAATAAAACTCGTCTGGGGCGGGCTGATTAGTGCAATTTTGTTGTCTTTATGTATTTTTATGCAAGGAATAGTAAAACCGTAGTTTTGATTTACGGTTAAAGATATTTATTTCTCAAAAGAATTACAAAATTCACTTAAAGAGAAAACATTAAGATAGTGTATAAAGTAGTGTGCCGTACAGCGTAATAAAAATAGTATTAGTTACTAAGTAAATAGAAAAAGATAAAAACAAAGGCTAATACAATACAAAATATAAACAAGTTCAAAAAAAAAAAATAAGTCGATAGTGGGTAGTTAGTACTAGTTGTTAGCAAGCGAGCAACGCCCGTGCTGCTATCGCGATAATGTTTATAAGGCTTACGCACCAGTGAGTAATATCAATGAGATGTTGCACCAAAGATATGAGTTTGTTGATATGTTTCAGTAGTATGGTTATATAATCATTTTTTTATTAATGAATAATGATTTATAATATGAGCTTTAAGCAATCTTTTAAATGTTATTAATGACTTCACCTCCTTAATGTCTTTTGGTAGTTTATTGTACAGTTGCGCACCTTCGTACAAGATGTTTTTTTTCCCATAATTGGACCTAGGCGCTCTTAGAATAATATTATTGGCTTGTCTTGTTATTTGTTTCTGGATACTGTTTTTCTTTGTGAATATCATCTGTGAGTGTACGTCTTTACTTAGTATTTTCCTAACAAGTAAGCATGTGTTGTTTTTATACATTTGATTAAGGTTCATTAGCTTAGTTTGTTTGTAAATATTAAAAGTAGGTTCTAAGTAGTTGTATCCAAATAATGATTTGATTATTTTATTTTGTGTCGTTTGCAATATATTTAAATTTGTTTTTGCAGCCGTTCCCCATACTTCAATCAGGTAATCTAGTTGAGATTTAACCAAAGAGTTATATATGGTATACCGTACTTGCCTGGGAAGGCACCGTACAATGGCACGCATGGCACCTGAGACCGCTGTCAATTTGCTTCGCACAGTTTCTATGTGTGGTTTCCAGGTTAGCTGGCTATCTATAGTGAGGCCTAGGTACTTTTCTTTATTAACTTTGTTGATTAATTCACCGTTGATTGATAGGGCATTATAATTTCCAATTTTCTTGTTCTTTGCTGCGAATATAATGTAGTTGGTTTTTGTCGTGTTTATAGTAAGTTAGAAAACCTTACTAAATGTAAGCACCTTGTACCTACCTTTTTAGGGTTCCGTAGTCAAAGACAAGGAACCCTTATTGATTCGTCATGTCTGTCTGTCTGTCTGTCTGTCCGTGTATGTCACAGCCTTTTTTTTCCGAAACTATAAGAGCTATACTGTTGAAACTTGGTAGGTAGATGTATTCTGTGAACTGCATTAAGATTTTTACACAAAAATGTAAAAAAAACCATTATTTTTGGGGTTCCCCATACTTAGAACAGAAACTCAAAAAAAAAATTTTTCATCAAACTTGTATACGTGTATTTATGGATAGGTCTTCAAATATGATGTTGAGGTTTCTAATATAATTTTTTTCTAAACTGAATAGATTGCGCGAGAGACACTTCCAAAGTGGTAAAAAGTGTCCCCCCTGTAACTTCTAAAATAAGAGAATGATAAAACTAAAAAAAAAAAAAAATTACATTACCATGTAAACTGCCAACCAAAATTGGTTTGAACGAGATCTAGTAAGTAGTTTTTTTTTTATACGTCATAAATCGTAATCCATCCAATCCATCCATCCATCGCTGCTAAGCGATAAGACCGCCCATTGTACGTTTAATTATATAGTTAAGTTTGTTTCTTTTTGTTTGTATTATTAGCTATTAAGGTGTACAATAAAGTATTTTCTATCTTCTATCTATCCATCCAAGAACTTTTATATTATGTTACTTGCTGCTACGGAACCCTTTATGGGCGAGTCCGACTCGCACTTGGCCATTTTTTTAGTTTATCACTTTAAGATCATTTGTTATTTCAATGAATAATCAAATTAATATTTACTTGGATCATTCTAAGCTACGAGCTTCGATGAAACATCGAAGCCTACGAGTGGATGAATGAAACATCGAAGCCTACGAGTGGATGAATGAAACATTGAAGCCTACGAGTGGATGAATGAAACATCGAAGCCTACGAGTGGATGAATGAAACAATTTTCAGGTAAAAGTGTTCTTTATTAAAACCTTTTATCGATGATACATCACCAAAGTTTATAGATTATTCACGACATTCGCTAATATTTACATCTTTATAGAAACTATAGTATAGATTTAGTATTGAATATGTATTTACAAGTGTTCTGGTGAAACTCGAGAGAATCCGATTAAAGTTTCCGACTCATTGTTTTTATTATTGAATAATAAAATAATGTTCCTTTCACAATAAGTTGGGATTCTGGAGCTGCCGTATGTAGGTATGTTTTGTATGAGTAGGTACTTAGTTCAATTTTATTTCAAAAACTATGATTTTTCACCCATAATGAGTGAAGTCGTTACGCACCAGATAGTATTATTATTATTATTATTATATAAATAAACATATTGTAAGCACAACCAGAAACAATTGATTATTATTTTAATAAGTTACTATTCGAAAATAAGATTTCACGAAGATTACTCTGTACTTATTATTTTAATTACATTAAAATATTACAGAACTTAAGATTTATATTAAAGTAAAGTCTAATAACATTTTTATACTCTTTAAACAAATTTATATTATAGAAACTAACACAACATCTAACAGAATAAAACAATTTACGTTGCTATATTACAAGTAAGTACTTACTAATTTAAACTATTAATGCATTCAGATAGATTAGCCACAGAAACAAATCAAGACAGAATGTTTTTATTTCCATTGCATCTGCTCTCCCCATCACGAAGCTTTTAAAGATGTTCTTTTGTATCATATGCGACACAACACCTTATTTCATAATAGTTAAGTACTTTTACTTATGAAGGAAATAATGGAATAGACTAATGAAAACAATCTGTAAACAATCATTAATCAAGTCAGACACTTAATATCCGCCATCTTGATTTATCTCTGTAGCAACAACAAGAACTGAAATGGATACATATTGGTCAGGAGGTAGATACACGAAGGAAACGATTCAGTCAGTACAGTACAATATTTACAACTAAGTATTATGTAAAAGACGGGGGACATTCCGGTAACAATGAGATTATACAACATTGTAGTTGAGCTAGTCTATACTGGTATAAACAATAGTACCGTACAACAACACCTATTTAATGTTAAAGGTGTAATTATTTGTCTGGTCATTGGTGTAAATACAAAATAATTGAAACAATAGCAGTGAATTTCACATTGAAAATTATCGTTTCAGCAAACAAGCGAGAGCTCAACGAACAGTGATGAAATGCTCAAATTATGCCCGATGTTCCCGGTCAGTACACACCATAGAGCTACTAGTGTAGCGCCGCGGTACATGATACATCGAGCCATCGGAGCGCGAGTGCCACGCCATGCCATGCCACTGTCAAGGCTTGCCACGCGACTCAGCGGAACTCGGAAGCCGATAGCGGAACGGCCCTAATCGCATTTCTCACTTGGTGCATATCCATCTTTGAACGCTTCAGAAGCTTCTGAGCTTGAATAAACTATTCGCTGTTGTGAAATTTGATATTGTTGGATATTATTGCTGGGACGCAATAATATGAGTAAGCGGCAAAAATGTGCAACTTCCTTAGTATACTACATATGTGTATCATAATATCCCTTTAGGCCCGGGAAGGGGGTATTGCACACGTAAACAACTTTAGTTCTACGACTTTTAAAGTTTCGAAGTTTTTCATTCATGAATTTTCCTTCGTAAACTTTCCTCCCGAAATGTAGATAGCACAACGTGAGGCAGCCCTATTACAGCTGTTTTATTTGACGTTTATTACCACCAAGTCTGATTCACTGTAGTAATTTGACAAGACATGACAAACAATCATATCCTACTAATATTACAAATGCGAAAATTTGTGTGTTAGTGTGTTTGTTACTTCTTCACGCTGAAACGGCTGGTCGGATTTGGATGAAATTGGAAAGTTGCAAGTTGGAAGCGCAGTTGCGCTAACTCTAAATATAATAACTTGACCATCCGATTGTCGTGAACCTCAGCACGAGCGAACACTGTTTACATTATTTGGTGCGAGTAATTTTAAACTACCTGCATGTTATTTTATTTGTTATTATAAATTAAGTGAGTAGGTACTATTTGAGATTAGTGTACCTACTTAGGTACGATTAGCCCAACAATTAATGTTTAATTAGTTTTGTGTTTTCTCATATAAGTGAATTTAATTCTTTTGGGAAATAAACGTATCTTAAACCTGAAAGGAGATAACTGGACTCCCGGAATAACACATAGACACATTTTTATCCCGATAATCCCACAGGATCGAGACTAACGCGGGTGTAACCGCGGGGCCCTGCAAGTTACTAATAAAATAATCATAAATAATAATACTACAGACTGTTCACCGTAAGTTGGCATTTGCCATGGAGTATTTACAGGTGCCATCTTACGGTGAACGAGCCGGACCGTGTTCACCGTAAGTTGGCACCTGCCATGGAGTATTTACGGGTGCCATGTTACAGTGAACGAGCTGTAAAAATAGTTAAGGACTCCTAGCGGATGTGAATGTGACTGTTGTAGCTGCACCAAATAACGGTTTAGAGGGCGAGCGACAGCTGTACAGGCAACGCCATCCAGAGCGACCAGTGTCATTGTACGGCTACTTCCTCGGATACCTCCAGCGACGCACCAGAGCGACCAGTGCCATTGTACGGCTTCTTCCTCGGATACCTCCAGCGACGCCCCAGCGAGGGAAGGCCTAGCCTGAACCCACGGGTGGAGCAGAGCGCCATCCAGAGCGACCAGTGCCATTGTACGGCTACTTCCTCGGATACCTCCAGCGACGCACCAGCGAGGGGAGGCCTAGCCTGAACCCACGGGTAAAGCAGAGCGCCATCCAGAGCGACCAGTGCCATTGTACGGCTATTTCCTCGGATACCTCCAGCGACGCACCAGCGGGGGGAGGCATAGCCTGAACCCACGGGTAGAGCAGAGTGCCATTCAGAGCGACCAGTGCCATTGTACGGCTACTTCCTCGGATACCTCCAGCGACGCACCAGAGCGACCAGTGCCATTGTACGGCTACTTCCTCGGATACCTCCAGCGACGCACCAGCGAGGGGAGGCCTAGCCTGAACCCACGGGTAGAGCAGAGCGCCATCCAGAGCGACCAGTGCCATTGTACGGCTACTTCCTCGGATTCCTCCAGCGACGCACCAGCGAGGGGAGGCCTAGCCTGAGCCCACGGGTAGAGCAGAGCGCCATCCAGAGCGACCAGTGCCATTGTACGACCACTTCCTCGGATACCTCCAGCGACGCACCAGCGGGGGGAGGCCTAGCCTGAACCCACGGGTAGAGCAGCAGAGCGCCATCTAGAGCGACCAGTGCCATTGTACGGCTACTTCCTCGGATACCTCCAGCGACGCACCAGAGCGACCAGTGCCATTGTACGGCTACTTCCTCGGATACCTCCAGGGACGCACCAGAGCGACCAGTGCCATTGTACGGCTACTTCCTCGGATACCTCCAGGGACGCTCCAGCGAGGAGAGGCCTAGCCTGAACCCGCGGGTAGAGCAGAGCGCCATCCAGAGTGACCAGTGCTTTGGTACGGCTTCTTCCTCGGATACCTCCAGCGACGCACCAGCGAGGGGAGGCCTAGCCTGAACCCACGGGTAGAGCAGAGCACCATCCAGAGCAATCAGTGCCATTGCACGGCTACTTCCTCGGATACCTCCAGCGACGCACCAGCGCGACCAGTGCCATTGTACGACTACTTCCTCGGATACCTCCAGCGACGCACCAGCGAGGGGAGGCCTGGCCTGAACCCGCGGGTAGAGCAGATGGACACGCTGATACTAAACAAACACCGAGGGTAGTCGCAAATTTAATCTGATGTCAGGGGATTTATATTTAATTTAATAATTTTACTTAAGTATGGGAATTTCAAATACGATGTATTCAACCTTCGTTCACGTAAAAGTATTCACAGGTTTGGTCGGAATAAACCCCAGGGGTTATAGGAGTGTTCACTTGTATGTTGTATAGTCTACACGTTGTAGATAGCAATAAGACTGACTCGAATAAACCCCAGGGGTTATAGGAGTGTTCGCTTGTAGGTTGTATAGTCTACACGTTGCAGATAGCAATAAGACTGACTCGAATAAACCCCAGGGGTTATAGGAGTGTTCGCTTGTAGGTTGTATAGTCTACACGTTGTAGATAGCAATAAGACTGACTCAAATAAACCCCAGGGGTTATAGGAGTGTTCGCTTGTAGGTTGTATAGTCTACACGTTGTAGATAGCAATAAGACTGACTCAAATAAACCCCAGGGGTTATAGGAGTGTTCGTTTGTTTGTCTACACGTTGTAGATAGCAATAAGACTGACTCGAATAAACCCCAGGGGTTATAGGAGTGTTCGCTTGTAGGTTGTATAGTCTACAAGTTGTAGATAGCAATAAGACTGACTCGAATAGGTGTCACTGTTGGTTGTATTGAGAAGTTTGTATGTATATGGATTGCTATTAGGTAAGACATCTTTACCTTTGTGTTCCTTATTTCAATGCAAACTTATCTGATTTTTCTAAAGTAACTACTATCTGACAAGAATTTCCAAGTTCCACTGTTACACACATTATTTTGCTCCCACCTCACGTCCTCAAATTACAGAATGTCACTTCTTTCTCACAGTAAAAGTTTAATCCGAATCCATGATAAGACTACAGGCGATATATCAATACCATTCACTTTTTAAATAACGTTCACAATCGATAACTTTTGAATCTGCACTTAAGACTGCAGCTTTATACAGTTTACGGCGGTTAGCTGGTCTCCACTCGCTCGTACCTTGAATTGAAGAATCATGTGGTGAGCAGATTCTGGCTCGCGTGGTAGATTTTAGATCCAGCTCTAAATAACATGAGGCGAGTAGGCAGTTTAAGACTCTTCTTCTACACAGATATCTCTTGGATCTGGACGCGTTTTTTTGGCGGCGCCGCGACGTTGGCTGGCCTCTCTTTTAGTTCTGATTCGCAGCTGCGCTGTGGAAATCGAGAGATATATTAATTTGTGTTATTAAAGGACTCGCACGAGATGTGACAGGCTCTATCAATAAAGATTATAAATAATCATTTATTTATTTTGCATCATTTACATAAAGTGAAGATCTAATGTTATTGTCACTACGCCGAAATAATTTTAAGAGTATTTTCTTTATCAGTGAACTCAATTGAAACACTAGCGGTAAAATCAATTATTACATTATCCAATAAATACATATGTATATAGTACGATACTATAAAATTTGATAACCAAATAGAAAAATTGTAAGTATGTGACAGTAATTTGTACTTTAACATGCCTGATTCTATTTATGGCGCTATAACTTGTGAAGCCGAACTGCCAATGCCTAATAACAATTTACCGTGTCAATTATTGTTACAATTTCTATGGCTAGGTTCTTCACTGTGAAAATTACTAAACTACATACAGTACACGCTCTTTTGCCTTAAGCGGTGGGCAGATCCATAATGGGTCTCTTTTTATCGTGGGCCGCTCAATCAAAGGAATAGCCGTGACCACTGGTGAGCTCATTCACCTCCATTGTCCTTTTTTGTCGATACTGTACATCTACGTTCTTACATTTGTTTTAGTTTTTATTGATTCTGTGTGCAGTTTCGGTCAAAATAAATTTTATTTCTTTCTTTCTTCTTTCTTCTTTCTTCTTTCTTCTTTCTTCTTTCATTGTTTTCCCACAACCAAGTCGGGTAACGTATTCTTCTAGTAATAACACATATCTAAACAAGCAGCCAGACACAGAGTAGTTCTACTCGATGCTTTGAAGGAGGAAAATCTACTAAATCAAACCAATATTTAGGGTCTGACGCGGGCAGCAGCTGTATCAGTACTAGTAGCTATACTGTCAAAGGCCGAACAATTGTTTCTCGAAAGGGGCTCCTGTCTGGACATCAAAGGGCGGTGCAGCCCTTGGACTGCGACTACAGATTAATTGGTGGTAGGAACAGATAATTCACTCTCATAGAAAGAGATGTGATACTATGCCTTCCTGTGCTTTTCTAAGCGTGCAAACGACACAAAAAATACAAATAAAGCTTCAGGCATCGCATTTCATTCGTAAGTAAATAATAATTACGTTTTGTAATATAATTTTCATCAATTGATAAATATTTGCAGTCCATTTTATATGGATGCGTGAGTGAAACAGTAATATGAGATTGCGGGTGTGAGAGACAAGACTTATGTATACTTCACGCTTGGTTCGGGGAATACCCCGAGTGGCAAGCACGCTGCCTAATATTTATTCTGTGACGCTTCGTGTAACTTGTACTATTTTATATTCTGTGGCGTGACTGACTAAACATTTGGTATCTCGTTCGCTCTACAGGCGCGAGTACGTCTTTCTATCCTTGTCATTCATTGTGTATGCAGTGATTAGAAAGACTGTAGCTATGTGTGTATGTTTACGTGTGTTGTAAATGTGAATTATTTTTCACGGAAGTTTTGTATGGGTAAGGCCCGTCCCTTAGATAATGTCTATAAATAATCAAAGGCCCGTCCATACTTTTATTTTATGTTGGTCGAAGTGTTTAGGTACCTACCTACAAAATAATTACAGGACATCTTGCGCGCTAAAACGTATCACGCGGGCGGCCGAGAGTACCGACTACATTTAGTGCTGCCGAGGAATCAAGCGTCGTTACCAATTATTACAATATTCCCATATATGTACGAGAAACTGATATACCAAATGTCATGGAAAAATAGTGTTACCTTGAGGGTACTCTTCCTCGGAGAGGGCGCGGCGCCGCCGCCCGGCTCGGCGCGCGCGCCGCCGCCGCGGCTGCTGCAGCTGCCTGTCAGAGTAGAGTAACTCTTATCATGGGTAGCAGTAAAGCTAAGGCCAAACCAACCCGTTCAGCCCGCGTCCGCGGTGGCGTGCACGGTGGCGATCCATTGCCTTACCTAATACCATTGATCGCCACCGCGCACGCCACTGAGGACGCGGGTTGAACGCGTTGGTTTGGCCTTAGCTTAAGTGAGCCTGCAGCGACGACGTTCATTCTTGTAGCAGCCGAAACTCCGGCGTTTGGGAAAATAAAATAAACAATAAACGCTTTGCATCATCGTCATCAGCCTTTGGATATCCTTTGCTGGACGAAGTCTCTCCATAGAATGCAGTGGTGGGGATTTGCCATAATCACCATGCTTAGTAGGTGGATTGGTGGGTGAAGTATTTGGTTTTGAGTACTTGAGTTTTTTGGTACTAATTAGAATTTCAATCAGTTTAATTTAATCAGAATAATTAATTTCTGCTCAAGAAATGCCATATTTATTTTTTTTTTTTTATACTACTTGGATGACGGATCAAGCAAGAGGCCCACCTGATGTTAAGCGGTAACCTCTGCCTATGAACAGTGCATTACCTCATAGATCACGTCCACCTACGACGCAACCTATGTGGCATTGCACTGCGCCCGCCACCCTGAGACATAAAGATGAAAAGTCTCATGTGCCTCTAATTTCACCGGCACCCTTACCCTTCAAACCGGAACACAGCAATGCGAGCACTACTGCTTTGCGGCAGAAATAGGTATGGTGGTAGTACTTCCCCGGACGAACTCTTTCACAAAAAAGCTCTGCTACTACTAAAATGATATGATAAATCATATGATAGAACAGAAACAAAATTAAAACAAATTGTTTCAACTTTTTGTTTAAAATAAATACCCGTGATAATATCCATAAATATGAGTTCTGATCGCGAAAGCTTAAAAATACAATTGTTTCATCTTTGTTGTTCAAATAAAAATAGTTTTTATTTTTTATCACCAAAAAGAAACAAAAAGGTTTTACTTCTTCCTATATTTGTAATGAAATAAAAGTTAATTTACTATTAATTTTAAAAGGATTGCTTAATTATTTTAAAAGTTACTGCTTTTTTTATACTCGCCCCGCTTTCTTTGCGGCTCAGTGATGTCGACTCTGAACCAATACTGTACATTTTTACGCTTGATCTACTGGGGGGTGTTTCAATCGAGTCTAATACACCCCGATCAATTGTTTGAATATAAATTGTGTGAGGAAAGCACTATTATATACCGGTAAGAAGAAATGGCCTCAACTCTTTTGTTTTAAATACCGAAAAATCCTGCCTCAAATGGGTTCAGCAAAATAACTTGAAAACCTCGGATTTTGGCGAATTTTCAATTTGCAAATTTTTCTACCGACGATTTTCGATGGCTTTTCCAGCAACAGTAATTCAATTCTGTGTGAGGAGAAAACTAAGTTATACTGCAGCTAAAAGTGAAATTCTCAATGGCCGCCATTATATGGAAATCAGGTCACCACACCGGTTTATACTGTTTTGCTAAAAAACGGCGGCCGTCAATTAAATTAGCCTCAATATAAGTCGAGATATTTTACAGTTCTTCAGAAATGCATGCAAAAGAATCTTTAATACATTTATTTATTTTATTTACATCTAAAACTCTTTTATTTATTGGTTATGCTGCAAATTAATTAACCTTTTTAGCTTGTAGCCCAAAATAACAAAAAGTTAATTTGTTTGCAGAAGGGAAGTGTACCGCGTGTGCAGCTCCATACAAGTGTACCGCGTGTGCAGCTCCATACAAGTGTACTGCGTGTGCAGCTCCATACAAGTGTACCGCGTGTGCAGCTCCATACAAGTGTATCACGTGTGCAGCTCCATACAAGTGTACCGCGTGTGCAGCTCCATACAAGTGTACCGCGTGTGCAGCTCCATACAAGTGTATCGCGTGTGCAGCTCCATACAAGTGTACCGCGTGTGCAGCTCCATACAAGTGTACCGCGTGTGCAGCTTCATACAAGTGTACCGCGTGTGCAGCTCCATACACAACGTAGTTTGATCTTTATTTAGATGTTAATTAAGTCAATGCAATTATATTTTGCAGACACAATCCAGATAATCTAGGTGTGCTTCGTCAGTTTCCAATCAAACTGTATAGAGTCAAACCAGCACGGGCTATAACATTTCAGTTGGAATTTGGTAAAAAACTGACAAACCATTTTTTTCGACTCAGTGTTCGTTAAAACAGAGTCTAGGTCAGAGGTTACAGAGATGTTAATGATAATAGATACCTAGTTTCACATAATGTTTACTAATTCCTTCTAGCGTCTATAATGCAGGCGGAACAAATTAACTTTTTATTAATTTCTGGCCTTAAAACCCTGTGGACCATGACTTTGTGCTACAAAGCGCTTGGTTCCTACTATGAGCATGATAAAAGCATCCAAAGTTGTCAGCAGAAATTTAAAATTCAAGGAACACCTTTACCGGAAGCAAATAGTTCTGACCTCTTTAAACAAATACGGTGATGTTCTGACTGTACGCCAGGAGATTATTTGAAGATCACACTTAAACAATTACACCACGGCTTAAAGAGGACGAATTATCTAAGTATTCAGTTGTGGACTCAGCCGTGGCTTAGCTACACCTTTAAATGTAGAGTGGGCTTTTTACGGGTCATTGCAGCCACTAGCGCTGTCTGGGTGGAGACACGGCGACCAAAGATGCCACCATTTCGAAACGAGAGCAATATATTCTGTGACGAGAGATAACTAATACGATATCTAAGCGTTTTTAGGGTTATGTACCTCAAAAGGTACCAACGAAACCATTATAGTATCTCGTGTCTGGCTGTCTGTATGCCTGTCTGTCACAGCCTATTTCATCCGAAAATACTAGAGAAAACATGTTGAAAAGTACATAAACGGATTTAGGTGACTCAATCACCTACATGAAAGATGCATCTAAGTAATAAACTACACAACAAATTGGACCTAAATGTTTATAAATGCTACGTAAGTACATATACACGTAAACTCACAAAAATATTATTATACTACAAATTTCATAACATTTCACAGATTAGAGTTGATTTTACTAAAGATTTAGTTTTAACTTTTGACAGTAAATTGTTATACGATCAACACGTTGATATTATAGTTAAAAAAGCATCTCGTTCGCTTGGCTTTGTTTTTAGAATGTCGTCGGAATTTACTAGTATCAAAACTTTTAAAATACTATATTGTGCCTACGTACGTAGTCACCTTGAATACGCCTCTTAGGTTTTTTTACCACGATCACGATCTCACCTGTTGGTAAGTAACGATGTGGCCGAAGATGGAGCACAAAGGTCTAGAAGGCACCTATTTACTCTAGACAGACCCAGATTATAGTTTTCAGGAAAGACAGACGACGGTAGTGTATTCCACTCCTTAGCAGTTTGCATTATAAAGGTAGAACCAGAACGTTTTGTGCGAAGGTATACTAATGAGGTAAGGATGGTACTGAGCAGTACGCCTGCTCGTCCTATGATGAAATGGAGATGGTGGGATCAGATCGTGCAGTTCTTGGGAGCATTCCCCGAAATGTAACCTATAGAAGATCGAAAGGCATGCAACCTTACGGCGGTGCTCGAGGCTCTGGATCTTAGTCTCCGCCATATGTTGCTCACCTATAAGCCTGAAAGGTCTACGTTCGATCGAGTCCAAGGCAGCAAGCTGGTATTTGGCCGAACCATCCCAAACATGGCAGCAGGACTTGAGCTTGTGCTTTTTTTTTTTTGTTTTTTTTTTTTTTTAGCAGCACTTCCGAGCGGAGGTAGCAGATCTACGTGTCCTGCGTCTTCTTCGACGTGAAGGCCGCAGAAGTGGTGGAGTACGTTAAGAGGAAAGTCGGAGTGGGATTGAGGGTCGTGAAGTTGGACTCTCGTCATAATGTGGGCTTTAGCTCATTTATGGTGAGGGTCCCTACGGAGGATCTGAAGATCTACTTGAGCCCTGACTTCTGGCCGAAAGGGGTGAAGTTCCGGCCGTTCAAAGGCCGTCTGTCACGTGATCCCCCGGGCCGCGACGCGTCGGCGATCACACGTGTGTTAGATTAAGTTATAAATATCTTTATATGTATGTTAGTTGTAAGGTATATATTACTATGGGCCTTTGTCTAGGTACAATGTACATTTTTCACTGTTGCCTGAAATAAATGTATTGAATTGAATTGAATTGAATAAACTGAGAAGCTGTCCTGGTGTGAAGTAACGCTTTACCTTATTCAGGATGCCTAGCTTCATGGCAGCTGTTTTTGCCTTAGACTCGATGTAAGAGCCAAAGTTGAGAGTAGGCGTGAGCAAAACACCTAAGAGCTCGAGGTGATCTCCTATAGCTACAGGTACATCACGGAATACAGGAACTTGGAGAAGCGGTCTTTTTTTCGCCGAGAAGAGACAAGCCTGCGATTTAGAGGCATTGAACTTGACTAGATTGGCATCACCCCAGTCGGATACAGCCTTGAGAGTCAAATTCAGACGCTGCAGCATCTCATCTCTTAACTCCTGAATTTCATTCTGCCTAGCTCGGGCAGTGGAAACATATCTCTCCACAACTGTGCTGTCGTCTGTATACCCAGTGATACCGGGCATTATCAGATCGTTAATGTGCAGCAGAAACAGTGTGGCAGATAGCATTGACCCCTGAGGTACCCCGGCGTTAATAGCCAATTGATCCGACGAGCAGCCGTCAATAACTACTCGAATGGATCTTTCCCTCAGAAAGTCTGCGAGCCAGGAGCAGAATTGAACTGGCAGTCCGTAGGCAGGAAGCTTGCCAATAAGGCTAGCGTGCCAAACCCTTTCAAAGGCCTTCGAGACGTCTATGAAACAGCCAGTGCCATATTTCTCGATGGCCTCGCTCCAAATGTGCATGGCATACACAAGAAGGTCCCCAGTAGACTGTTTTCGGCGAAATCCGTATTGGCGATCACTAAGGAGGTCGTTACCTTCGCTAGGTATGCAAGGAGCTTCCTATTCAGTACACGCTCCATACATTTACAAAGTAGGGAGGTGACCGAAATAGGGCGGTAGTTTGAAGGGTCAGCACGACTGGCTTTCTTGGGTACAGGCTGCACGTTAGCGAGCTTCCAAGATTTAGGGACTTCACCAGTTTTCAAAAAGAGGCGGAAAAGTCGCGTTAATACTGGAGACAACTCAGGGGCACAGGTTTTCAACACTGTAGCCGAGATACCATCCGGACCGCTAGCTTTATTTACGTCGAGACTACGTAGCGTTCTGAGCACTTCCTTTTGCTGGATGCGAATTTCCTGCATTGAAGCTTTGCACTGAGGAAGGCTGGGTGGAGTTTCGCGCAGGGTATGCGGCAAGCTTAGCCCCCAGACGGCCAATCCGATCGAAGCGAGCCTTCCGTACCACCTTCTTGCAAGGCATGGCGGCTTTGTTAAAGGCTTTCTTCTTAATCCGTGCATCCGAGGTTTTACCGTTTCTTGCGTCGACCCAGGCTAGGTAAGCCACATGTTTTAGTGCTTCTGCACTAGCACACGCGGGACTGAACCATGGGCGAGCATTGCCTGAAGGTGAAGCATCGGATAATGGAATAAAATACTCCATTGCTCTTTTGATCACCACCGAAACGGCATCAGCACAGGCCGTCGGGTCACAAGAAGAAAAGCAGGTTTGCCGCCAAGGATAAGAAGCGAAGAAATGTCGCATCTCACCCCAATCTGCTGACTTGTAACGCCACACTTGCCTACTTCCTCTGGGTGAGGGATCGGGGGCGAGTATGACGATACAGACCTCACCACACAGTGATCTGATGTACCCAAAGGAGGCAACACTGATACTGAGTGGTGATCTGGCTCGTTCGTCAGCAGAAGGTCCAAGCAGTTGGCTGTGTGGTCCACAACGTCTGGAATTCTGGTTGCCTCATTGACCATCTGAGTGAGGTTTAGCGTGAATGCAAGTTTGCACGCCTCTCTCCCAGCATGGTCAAACGGGTAAGGGAACAGCCACTGTTGGTGGTGGGCGTTAAAGTCCCCCAGAATCCCCAGCTGGGCACCAGGATAACGTTGTTGCGCCACATCCGCCGCTTCACAGATGTAGTTGAACAACCTGGTTGTCTCGTAGTCTCCAGAGTGAGACCGATATAAACCAGCATAGATAATTTTATGTAAGCCGGTGTCCACAAAAGTCCATAAAACGGAAAAATCAGGTTCTTCAAGGTCACGAAGACGCAGATAGCAAATGTCCCCCCGGACAAATAGACAAATACCAGCTTTAGGTTTAAAGTTGTGCTCCGGTGTGAAATCTGAGGTACGATGTGTACTCCGCGCGAATTGAGTCCATCCAAAAGAGGTTTCTACGATACCTGCAGTATCGAGCTCGTATTTATTTACCAGATTATGAGACTTGATCACAGAATATATACAGTACTTGATGCCGTAAATTTCACTTTCTTCCCCTTCACAAACGCAGAGAAATAGCTGATTTGACTTACCTAATTGACATAGCAAACGGCATTGTTGATTGCCCGGAGCTCCTTGAGCAAATAGGAGTACGCACACGCACGGTCGCACTGAGAAAACTGAACATCCTTTACGTTCCTAAAGTAAGGACCAATTATAGGCAGAATGCATTTATTAATAGAGCTTCTTGCTCGTTTAATTCTTTAGTTAATGGAAACAGTGAGGTTAACTTATTCAACACCAGTACAAGTAAGCTTAGACGCTTGCTTAGTGATACATTTTTTGAAGTGTAAGCTGCTACATGTATTTTGAACTTAATTTAACTTGTTTTTTTTTTATTTCTTTTCAGTATTTTTCTTATCATTGTGTATGTATATGTTTAATTTTTTCCAATAAGTCGTCAACTTACTTTGTATAGTGCTATTTTTTTAACATATCTTTTCGTATCTGCGGAAACTTGATTTTTTGTAAACCTAGCTGTAAGTTTCTCCAAAATTTTGAAAATAAATAAATAAGTAATAAATTAATCAATTCTGATTTTGGGTAATTTCGGGAGCAAACTAGAAAATTCAAATAACAAACTTTTGTTACTTGCATCAATATCAAATGAAAGAGCTCTTTAGGTAAATAAACGTGTATTTTTTGTATAGTTTTAAAATACATGGTTGAAAAGATGTATGAAAATCATCCCGCTTTATCTACAAAAACAAAGGTTAAAAAATATAAAAAACAGAATATAGGGGCTCCCTTAAAGTTTACAGGAAAACCTAAAATCAAATCCTACTTCTTTAAATTCCCACGGGAAACGGAAAATAATTATGAAGTGAAAATTACGTATGGAACCCTCTACACGCGAGTCCAACTCGCAGTTGACTGGTTTTTATTGTTTACGCATATGTTAAAAGGGGATCCCAAACTAAATGCACAGTGATAGCATCCTTCATACTCCATCGATCACCCCTGTACGTGGGACTGCACCTTCACTTGATACTCTGGATTGGTAAGTCACTCACACAAACTAAATGCACAGTGATAGCATCCATCATACTCCATCGATCACCCCTGTACGTGGGACTGCACCTTCACTTGATACTCTGGATTGGTAAGTCACTCACACAAACTAACGTGCTATGAGAACTGTCACGTGCTATGAGAACTGTCACGCGCTATGAGAACTGTCACGCGCTATGATAACTGTCACGTGCTACGAGAACTGTCACGTGCTATGAGAACTGTCACGCGCTATGAGAACTGTCACGCGCTATGAGAACTGTCACGCGCTATGAGAACTGTCACGCACTATGAGAACTGTCACGTGTTATGACAACTGTCACGTACTATGAGAACTGTCACGCGCTATGAGAACTGTCACGCGCTATGATAACTGTCACGTGCTATGAGAACTGTCACGCGCTATGAGAACTGTCACGTGCTATGAGAACTGTCACGCGCTATGAGAACTGTCACGTGCTATGAGAACTGTCACTTGCTATGAGAAATGTCACGTGCTATGAGAACTGTCACGTGCTATGAGAACTTACCGTCTCTTCTAGGTCTGCGGTGAGTCCTCCGTCTACCTCACTGCAGGTAGATGCCGGCGAACACCAGTATGTTCAGCGCTAACAAGAAGCATCCCTCTCCCACGGTCACTCCTAGAGCCACCGGGTAACTGTCACGTGCTATGAGAACTTACCGTCTCTTCTAGGTCTGCGGTGAGTCCTCCGTCTACCTCGCTGCAGGTAGATGCCGGCGAACACCAGTATGTTCAGCGCTAACAAGAAGCATCCTGCTCCCACGGTCACTCCTAGAGCCACCGTGTAACTGTGGACAAAATACTTACACTTAAAGTTTGTCAAAGCCATAGATCAATTTAAACTTATTTTAGTTTTTATTATTTAAAAAAACTAGTGTTTCTTGCCTACGTAAAATAAAATGGCATGTAATTAAATCGATATCTGTATATTCCCTTTTTTCGAACAAAATACTTTAAAGTTAAACCAAAAATACTGACTTGCACACAAATTATGCACACTAAATAAATCAAATTAAATATACTGTTTAATGGTTTTTGCAGAACTGTTTTACTTAAAATAGCTTAGAAAATTTTGAGGTCGGACTTCGGTATGGGCTCTCGCCAGTACTCTCGCGAAGTCGCCCTTGAGTGTCGCTTCACCCACTCGACCTTCGCTTCACTACGGAGGTCGCCGGCTCGCTTAGATCGCCACCTTCTTCCCCCTTCGCTCTGCTCGGCCTCGACTCGCTCTGTGGGCTTACTCCACTCAAGATCTCCTACGCGAGCTACTGGCTCCGCGTTTTTATATACACTCTAGGGGCGTGACGGACAAGACCACGTGGAGTCGGGGTGCTCCGTGTCTGTTCTGCCTATTATTTAGAGTGCAAGTTAGTATTTTTGATGTACAAACCACATTTTTGGTGTGAATTCGATAAAAAAGGACATCTCGTTTTGTGAGTTTTTTTTTTTTTTTTGTAGGATTTTGTTTTTTTTGTATGTTTAGTTTATCAATTGGTTTTTTTATCACATTATTCGTTTTTCTGGTATGCATTCAGTTAATTAGTGGAGTTACCTGGTGTGCAGAAAAATTATACAGATGTGCATTTAAAAATAACCCAAATAAAAATTGTTTGTTTTTTTCCATAAATAGATAGGTAGAGTTGTTATCCAAGTGTAAATACTCAGCAAATAGGTGAAAGTGATAATATACTACCTAGGGATCGATTTTTGAGTGTCACCGAGTGACTAGAAATCACAAATGACAAAAAGATCATCACTTTGAAATCACTTTTTACCAAATGTCGTATTTTTGAGACTCATAAAAACTTGTCTGTCTACCAACTTGCCAATATTTCACAGTCGTTATCTTTGACATGCGTTCCAATTTAGGCAGCTTTATAAAAAAACTGAGAAAAACTTAAAAAAACATCAAAATAATTTATTTATGGGAAGCATCAAGCAGAAAGGTAATTTAAATGAGGAACTTAATTCATGCTATAATTTAATTGGACGAATTTCAAACGAAATAGAAACTATGTCAGAGGAAATTAAATATTTAGAATTATCACTTCTGGACATAACACGCAAATATAAAAAAGCTGAATAATTTGCAGCTGCTTATGTTCAGAAAATGAACAATATTGTAGAGATAGTAAATAATGATAGCATAATATATGTATAAGTATGTAATAGTAGCTCACAGACTGACCATACCGTCTCTGACCAGTTGGTTTCCATATCATCTTTGGATTCTTTAACACAGATGGCACCACTTACATCACAGACTCAAGCTACATCTACTTTACAGGCTGAAGTAATTCCCACACCAGGTGCGCAGTCTTCGGTTAGACAGGGAAAATCCTGTCGGCAGACCCGGAAGACTGTGGTGTATTCTGATACTTAGTGATCAGTTAGGGCAAGTTGTCACAAATAAGTGCTTTACAAATGCCCTCATTCATAAAGTTTATATAGATTGTATAAAGAGCGAAGATTGCTTTGACAATGACACCACTCTGATAGTTCAATTAGGTGAGAGTAGTGGTGTCATGCGACTAGATATAATTAAGCTAGTTGAGATTTTGCTACATAAGCTAGATTCAGGTTTGGGAAAATTAATTTTATGTGCATTCCCGTACTCAAAATCTTTGACTTCCAAAGACAATCAAGCAATTTGCGATCTTAATTTAATATTGTATAATTTGACATGTCATCATAGAGACGTTTTGTTTTTTGATACTAATAATTTTATTAGTAATTTTATTTTGACCAGAGATACTGATAGCGATTTGAGAATGTATTCTCTAAAGTTAAAACTAAATATAAAATCCCTGTCCTTTGCTTTTTACATACAAATTAAAAGGATGGCTATACGTTTAGTTAGCTTTAGCTTTAGATAGTGCAACTTTAAATCGCTACCACTGTGCATCTTAGTAGACATAGTAAACTGAATAATTGCTAAATTGTTAGCATTTAATATTTTTGATCCCGTTATAAGTACTATAACGCAGTTAACCGACGAACCTGTAGTTAGTAGTATTACTAATGGGGGCACACAAGCAGGAGGGTCAGCTGACAACATTTGTTTAAACTGACGAGTCCGACAATGAGAAAGCCAGGCACATTACATGTAGTACATCAAAATGTGCAAGGCCTTCCCAGCAAAATATATGAATTAGAATTATTTTTAAACATGTTTAATGTAGATATCATGTGTGTTACTGAACACTGGTTATTACAATTTGATTTACTCCCTTATTACGAGAAGTATAATATTGTAAGTTCATTCAAACGCAAGAACGCCATACGTGACGGTTCCTTAATTGTTGCTCGAAATAATTTAAAATGTAAAAAACGTAATGATATTGCAAATCTCACTATTGAGAGGACTAGTTGAGCTGTCGTGTGTTGAGCTTGAGCGGCATATCATTATTGTGAGTGTTTACCGTCCCCCTGACGCGGACTTCACGTTATTTGAATCCACTATGGAAGAAGTATTGCTCAAAACTTTTGGACGTAGTAAAATGTTAATAGTCTGCGGAGATTTCAATATAAATATTCCTAAATTCCTATATTCCTATAATATTCCTGTAAATTCTCTATCTGAGAGAATTCTTAACTTATTTAAATGTTTTAATTTACGTCACCTTTTCGAAGAACCTACAAGGGTGACACTTACATCAGCCACCTGTTTGGATAATATATATTGCAGTAGTGTTCCAATTGATAAAGCAGTAATTAAACTTTTCACCTCGGATCATTACGGTCACAGTGCTATATTTACTTGTAATTTGGTAGATGAACCTAAGGAATTTACTTATCTATCACAGGGAGTCGAATTATTAAGTTTCAAAGCAGTATTGAACTTAAAATACCCCTTTTTTATTTTGTATATAAAGAACTATTCAAATACTTTTAAAAAAGTTTGTCGTGCAGCAAAATCATCACATTGTGTCAAACCTTTCAAAGTAATGTCGATGAACGCACCACTGTGTCAAACCTTTCAAGGTAATGTCGATGAACGCACCACTGTGTCAAACCTTTCAAGGTAATGTCGATGAACGCACCACTGTGTCAAACCTTTCAAGGTAATGTCGATGAACGCACCACTGTGTCAAACCTTTCAAGCTAATGTCGATGAACGCACCACTGTGTCAAACCTTTCAAGGTAATGTCGATGAACGCACCACTGTGTCAAACCTTTCAAGGTAATGTCGATGAACGCACCATTGTGTCAAACCTTTCAAGGTAATGTCGATGAACGCACCACTGTGTCAAACTTTTCAAAGTAATGTCGATGAACGCACCACTGTGTCAAACCTTTCAAGGTAATGTCGATGAACGTACCACTGTGTCCAACCTTTCAAGGTAATTCTTCACTTTTAGTGGCTGTACGTAGATATCTACGAGTCATTCTTGTTTTTTGAAATGATGTAGTAGTTATCCGTATAATTATATAGTGTGTCAGATAAACGATTCAGGAATTTGGTTCAGTCACAAAATGATGTAAACGATTCAGGAATTTGGTTCAGTCACAAAATGATGTAACAACGAATTCCAACAACATTTACCTTCTAGCATTCTCGACAAAATATCCACGCCTACAAGTTTCACCTGAAAAATGGCGTTCATTACTTCAGCAGCCGCAAAGTCCGGTTAATTTAGCGAAGTTCGGCGCCGTCCATTACATTTATCAGGAATAAAGAAAAAAGCCTCTCTCGGGCTCTTACACGGCCGATTTAAATTGAGCAATTCACATGCCGTAGACGATATTGTTCGTCATTCGGCAACAGTTTGGGTAGCTATTGTTCAATTGTTGTTTTGTTTCAATGTTGGCAGTGATTAAACATCTTTGAAACTTACCGAGATAATTTCTACAGTAATTTTAACAATATTTGCTTAGATATTTTCTTATGTTTCAATAAAATACTTATAAAAGTATTGGTCAAGTTGCCCGTGTACAAGTAGCCACCACAACATTTAGGTAACAGTAGGTAGAACAGAAAAAAAAAACTCTTTCTGAGTAATGGGCACACATTAAGGCATTATGCGGAGACAAAGGCTGTATTGGAGGCAAACAAGGAGGTAAACACATTAGTGAGATTACGTATACAGCCGCGCGGCGCGATCCGTCTTCCTGCGCGGACGACGCGCGGTGATGGAGTGCAGGTGCGCTGCTATTCTTTATTATGATCTCAAATGAAGCAATATTTCTTCTTTTGTGAGTTCACGGAACTATATAATTACATTTTTGTTTTGCAGAGTGAGCTATTTAGGAATAAAATGTGTAGAATTTGTTTAAGGCGCTATAGGTTCAACGAACGTTTTTGTATGAGGCGAAGAAGGCGAGCGCACGCTCTGATACCGTGTTTTTATGTATAAAAAAATTATATAAAAATGTCGTTCAAAGTTTTGTTTAATTTTGTTGATGAATTAACTAACTCAAATAATAACTAACATATAACCAAATGTTTCAAAAATTAAAACGTGAGAGAAGTGAGTGAAAAATAGCATTTACATTTTAAAAAGGAGGTATATTTGTTATTTTTTTTTTCAAGTGAAGTAATTCAAATATTGTATTAAATTATTGATTTCACTAGATAAAAAGCTCAAGAATATCATATATTTTTTCTTGGTAGAAAACTATGAAAACTCTTATAAAAAACTCTAAAATTCTAAAGACATTTGAGAACCTATCGTGCCTTAATATCGGAGTGGTATACCTACTGCTTAGTGGTGATGCTAAAGGGTCTTAAGGACATTAGGACTTCAAAGCAAACTAATTTTATATGTACTCACATTTAAGATTTTTTATCAACTAAGTAGGTACCTAAATTGTTGTCCAGAACAATATCCAACAAATAGATGATAACGAGCACTCAATAACCGTCGACCCGTGGAAGGTTATTCGAAAATGAACTCGAACAGCGTCTAAGAATTCATAAAACATGAACTAAAAGCAAAACACGTCTGTACATTTTTCAATAAAGAACCAATTTGTTTTCTCAGTTCGTTTTCAATATCAGAAAAGCACTAGAATTCACAAGAACATACTGCAATTTATTCGAGAGGTGCAGTATTGTTCTCGCTGACTGATGGAACACAAAGGCATGTTGTGTGAAACTTCTGTTTCAACTCTCAAAACTTTGGAACCTTTCTGTTGCAGCTTGCAAGCTTAGCTTCGAACCTTTGAGGAGTACTCAACAAAATGTTTAAATAGTTTCGTAAAATAAAGGACTGTTTCATTTGTACTTTTTAAAACTATACGAGTACCTATGTGTGCCTTGTGTGTATAAGAAAAAGAATAAATTTATTTTCAACAAAAAACATAAAACAGTTGTATACTTACACAGCTAAGCACTCAAACAATTATAATTTTATAATAAAGGTGAAGGTATGTGTATGTTTATACAGTTGGAAATCTTTACCTCCCGTGCTAGTTGTAAACTGTGTTACGGCGAGGTAATAATTATCTTCCCATACAAACACAAGTCTGCAGTATTAAGTTTGCAGACCAGAACAATCTTAGAATATTGTGTACAATCTTATAAGAGCTGTTCATAAAATAAAACATAAAATATAATGTAGGTAAGTATGGTACATTCACAATGTTGTGCATTTTGTACCTACGTATAAATATATCTATATATATTATATTTTTAACATAATTATGTACATTTAGCAAAGTCGCGAGCTGAAGATAGCTTAAAATGTATATATCAATACATAGTATAAAACAAAGTCTCTTCCCGCTGTCTGTCTGTCTGTCTGTCCCTAAGTATGCTCAGATGTTTAAAATTTTGCAACGGATTTTGATGCGGTTTTTCCATAGATATAATGATTCAAGAGGAATATACCTACCTAGGTATAACTAGATACTCGTACATACCTGTTCGTTTGTTTCCTTTGTTGTTTAATTTCCGTTTGCAATATTTGTATGAACCAAGATCACTGTCATAGCTGCTCTTAGAATTAGCAGTGGTTAGGCCATAGCTCGCAGAACTGACAACCGTTAGTTGGGGCATATAGGTTGCACGACGACGAATTTGAAAACTTTGGATCGTTTAGAAAGGGGGGTCTCTATGGAACGACGACCTTGTGAAGATCACAGTAAGACGGTGAAGGTGCACCTTCATAATCGTCAGCCTACAGAAGTCCACTGCTGGACATACGCCCCCCTATAGAATGCAACGGCGAACGATTAATTGTTATTGAATTATAATTAAAGAATGACCACGAGGATGGCGGTTTTTGGAATTGGAATGATTCATTTATTGTTTTTTGATATACAAATCATGAAATATGTCTCGGGAATCGGTGATTAGGTACTTAAAAACTAGTAGATTAGAGTTTGTAAAAAGAGGGGTCCGTTTAGGGTACTATGTTGACCCTAAGACACTTTTTCTAGCTGTATATAGTTTGTGGTATTCGAGGAAGTTAAAAGTCTTGTATAAGATGGTAAATGGTTTGTAATAAGAAAAGTCTGTAGAATATTACTTAACTCACTAATAATGGTATAACTATGATTTTATGGTATATTATTGGTATAATTGGTTTATGGTAGGTATATTATTGGTATGGTTGTTAGGACACAATGTGCCTCAATGGTAGATGGTCGCACACTGCGCTCAGTTTCACAATGTGCCTCAATGGTAGATGGTCGCACACTGCGCTCAGTTTCACAATGTGCCTCAATGGTAGATGGTCGCGCACTGCGCTCAGTTTCACAATGTGCCTCAATGGTAGATGATCGCACACTGCGCTCAGTTTCACAATGTGCCTCAATGGTAGATGGTCGCGCACTGCGCTCAGTTTCACAATGTGCCTCAATGGTAGATGGTCGCACACTGCGCTCAGTTTCACAATGTGCCTCAATGGTAGATGGTCGCACACTGCGCTCAGTTTCACAATGTGCCTCAATGGTAGATGGTCGCACACTGCGCTCAGTTTCACAATGTGCCTCAATGGTAGATGGTCGCACACTGCGCTCAGTTTCACAATGTGCCTCAATGGTAGATGGTCGCGCACTGCGCTCAGTTTCACAATGTGCCTCAATGGTAGATGGTCGCACACTGCGCTCAGTTTCACAATGTGCCTCAATGGTAGATGGTCGCGCACTGCGCTCAGTTTCACAATGTGCCTCAATGGTAGATGGTCGCGCACTGCGCTCAGTTTCACAATGTGCCTCAATGGTAGATGGTCACGCACTGCGCTCAGTTTCACAATGTGCCTCAATGGTAGATGGTCGCACACTGCGCTCAGTTTCACAATGGTAGATGGTCGCGCACTGCGCTCAGTTTCACAATGTGCCTCAATGGTAGATGGTCGCGCACTGCGCTCAGTTTCACAATGTGCCTCAATGGTAGATGGTCGCGCACTGCGCTCAGTTTCACAATGTGCCTCAATGGTAGATGGTCGCGCACTGCGCTCAGTTTCACAATGTGCCTCAATGGTAGATGGTCGCGCACTGCGCTCAGTTTCACAATGTGCCTCAATGGTAGATGGTCGCGCACTGCGCTCAGTTTCACAATGTGCCTCAATGGTAGATGGTCGCGCACTGCGCTCAGTTTCACAATGTGCCACAATGGTAGATGGTCGCGCACTGCGCTCAGTTTCACAATGTGCCTCAATGGTAGATGGTCGCGCACTGCGCTCAGTTTCACAATGTGCCTCAATGGTAGATGGTCGCACACTGCGCTCAGTTTCACAATGGTAGATGGTCGCGCACTGCGCTCAGTTTCACAATGTGCCTCAATGGTAGATGGTCGCGCATTGCGCTCAGTTTCACAATGTGCCTCAATGGTAGATGGTCGCGCACTGCGCTCAGTTTCACAATGTGCCTCAATGGTAGATGGTCGCACACTGCGCTCAGTTTCACAATGGTAGATGGTCGCGCACTGCGCTCAGTTTCACAATGTGCCTCAATGGTAGATGGTCGCGCACTGCGTTCAGTTTCACAATGTGCCTCAATGGTAGATGGTCACGCACTGCGCTCAGTTTCACAATGTGCCTCAATGGTAGATGGTCGCGCACTGCGCTCAGTTTCACAATGTGCCTCAATGGTAGATGGTCGCGCACTGCGCTCAGTTTCACAATGTGCCTCAATGGTAGATGGTCGCGCACTGCGCTCAGTTTCACAATGTGCCTCAATGGTAGATGGTCGCACACTGCCCTCAGTTTCACAATGGTAGATGGTCGCGCACTGCGCTCAGTTTCACAATGTGCCTCAATGGTAGATGGTCGCGCACTGCGCTCAGTTTCACAATGTGCCTCAATGGTAGATGGTCGCGCACTGCGCTCAGTTTCACAATGTGCATCAATGGTAGATGGTCGCGCACTGCGTTCAGTTTCACAATGTGCCTCAATGGTAGATGGTCGCGCACTGCGCTCAGTTTCACAATGTGCATCAATGGTAGATGGTCGCGCACTGCGTTCAGTTTCACAATGTGCCTCAATGGTAGATGGTCGCGCACTGCGTTCAGTTTCACAATGTGCCTCAATGGTAGATGGTCGCGCACTGCGCTCAGTTTCACAATGTGCCTCAATGGTAGATGGTCGTGCACTGCGTTCAGTTTCACAATGTGCCTCAATGGTAGATGGTCGCGCACTGCGCTCAGTTTCACAATGTGCCTCAATGGTAGATGGTCGCGCACTGCGCTCAGTTTCACAATATGCCTCAATGGTAGATGGTCGCGCACTGCGCTCAGTTTCACAATGTGCCTCAATGGTAGATGGTCGCGCACTGCGCTCAGTTTCACAATGTGCCTCAATGGTAGATGGTCACGCACTGCGCTCAGTTTCACAATGTGCCTCAATGGTAGATGGTCGCACACTGCGCTCAGTTTCACAATGGTAGATGGTCGCGCACTGCGCTCAGTTTCACAATGTGCCTCAATGGTAGATGGTCGCGCACTGCGCTCAGTTTCACAATGTGCCTCAATGGTAGATGGTCGCGCACTGCGCTCAGTTTCACAATGTGCCTCAATGGTAGATGGTCGCGCACTGCGCTCAGTTTCACAATGTGCCTCAATGGTAGATGGTCGTGCACTGCGCTCAGTTTCACAATGTGCCTCAATGGTAGATGGTCGCGCACTGCGCCCAGTTTCACAATGTGCCTCAATGGTAGATGGTCGCGCACTGCGCTCAGTTTCACAATGTGCCTCAATGGTAGATGGTCGCGCACTGCGCTCAGTTTCACAATGTGCCTCAATGGTAGATGGTCGCGCACTGCGCTCAGTTTCACAATGTGCCTCAATGGTAGATGGTCGCACACTGCGCTCAGTTTCACAATGGTAGATGGTCGCGCACTGCGCTCAGTTTCACAATGTGCCTCAATGGTAGATGGTCGCGCACTGCGCTCAGTTTCACAATGTGCCTCAATGGTAGATGGTCGCGCACTGCGCTCAGTTTCACAATGTGCCTCAATGGTAGATGGTCGCACACTGCGCTCAGTTTCACAATGGTAGATGGTCGCGCACTGCGCTCAGTTTCACAATGTGCCTCAATGGTAGATGGTCGCGCACTGCGTTCAGTTTCACAATGTGCCTCAATGGTAGAAGGTCGCGCACTGCGCTCAGTTTCACAATGTGCCTCAATGGTAGATGGTCGCGCACTGCGCTCAGTTTCACAATGTGCCTCAATGGTAGATGGTCGCGCACTGCGCTCAGTTTCACAATGTGCCTCAATGGTAGATGGTCGCGCACTGCGCTCAGTTTCACAATGTGCCTCAATGGTAGATGGTCGCACACTGCCCTCAGTTTCACAATGGTAGATGGTCGCGCACTGCGCTCAGTTTCACAATGTGCCTCAATGGTAGATGGTCGCGCACTGCGCTCAGTTTCACAATGTGCCTCAATGGTAGATGGTCGCGCACTGCGCTCAGTTTCACAATGTGCATCAATGGTAGATGGTCGCGCACTGCGTTCAGTTTCACAATGTGCCTCAATGGTAGATGGTCGCGCACTGCGCTCAGTTTCACAATGTGCATCAATGGTAGATGGTCGCGCACTGCGTTCAGTTTCACAATGTGCCTCAATGGTAGATGGTCGCGCACTGCGTTCAGTTTCACAATGTGCCTCAATGGTAGATGGTCGCGCACTGCGCTCAGTTTCACAATGTGCCTCAATGGTAGATGGTCGTGCACTGCGTTCAGTTTCACAATGTGCCTCATTGGTAGATGGTCGCGCACTGCGCTCAGTTTCACAATGTGCCTCAATGGTAGATGGTCGCGCACTGCGCTCAGTTTCACAATATGCCTCAATGGTAGATGGTCGCGCACTGCGTTCAGTTTCACAATGTGCCTCAATGGTAGATGGTCGCGCACTGCGCTCAGTTTCACAATGTGCCTCAATGGTAGATGGTCGCGCACTGCGCTCAGTTTCACAATGTGCCTCAATGGTAGATGGTCGCGCACTGCGCTCAGTTTCACAATGTGCCTCAATGGTAGATGGTCGCGCACTGCGCTCAGTTTCACAATGTGCCTCAATGGTAGATGGTCGCGCACTGCGTTCAGTTTCACAATGTGCCTCAATGGTAGATGGTCGCGCACTGCGCTCAGTTTCACAATGTGCCTCAATGGTAGATGGTCGCGCACTGCGCTCAGTTTCACAATGTGCCTCAATGGTAGATGGTCGCACACTGCGCTCAGTTTCACAATGGTAGATGGTCGCGCACTGCGCTCAGTTTCACAATGTGCCTATATGGTAGATGGTCGCGCACTGCGCTCAGTTTCACAATGTGCCTCAATGGTAGATGGTCGCGCACTGCGCTCAGTTTCACAATGTGCCTCAATGGTAGATGGTCGCACACTGCGCTCAGTTTCACAATGGTAGATGGTCGCGCACTGCGCTCAGTTTCACAATGTGCCTCAATGGTAGATGGTCGCGCACTGCGTTCAGTTCCACAATGTGCCTCAATGGTAGATGGTCGCGCACTGCGCTCAGTTTCACAATGTGCCTCAATGGTAGATGGTCGCGCACTGCGCTCAGTTTCACAATGTGCCTCAATGGTAGATGGTCGCGCACTGCGCTCAGTTTCACAATGTGCCTCAATTGTAGATGGTCGCGCACTGCGCTCAGTTTCACAATGTGCCTCAATGGTAGATGGTCGCACACTGCCCTCAGTTTCACAATGGTAGATGGTCGCGCACTGCGCTCAGTTTCACAATGTGCCTCAATGGTAGATGGTCGCGCACTGCGCTCAGTTTCACAATGTGCCTCAATGGTAGATGGTCGCGCACTGCGCTCAGTTTCACAATGTGCATCAATGGTAGATGGTCGCGCACTGCGTTCAGTTTCACAATGTGCCTCAATGGTAGATGGTCGCGCACTGCGCTCAGTTTCACAATGTGCATCAATGGTAGATGGTCGCGCACTGCGTTCAGTTTCACAATGTGCCTCAATGGTAGATGGTCGCGCACTGCGTTCAGTTTCACAATGTGCCTCAATGGTAGATGGTCGCGCACTGCGCTCAGTTTCACAATGTGCCTCAATGGTAGATGGTCGTGCACTGCGTTCAGTTTCACAATGTGCCTCAATGGTAGATGGTCGCGCACTGCGCTCAGTTTCACAATGTGCCTCAATGGTAGATGGTCGCGCACTGCGCTCAGTTTCACAATGTGCCTCAATGGTAGATGGTCGCGCACTGCGTTCAGTTTCACAATGTGCCTCAATGGTAGATGGTCGCGCACTGCGCTCAGTTTCACAATGTGCCTCAATGGTAGATGGTCGCGCACTGCGCTCAGTTTCACAATGTGCCTCAATGGTAGATGGTCGCGCACTGCGCTCAGTTTCACAATGTGCCTCAATGGTAGATGGTCGCGCACTGCGCTCAGTTTCACAATGTGCCTCAATGGTAGATGGTCGCGCACTGCGTTCAGTTTCACAATGTGCCTCAATGGTAGATGGTCGCGCACTGCGCTCAGTTTCACAATGTGCCTCAATGGTAGATGGTCGCGCACTGCGCTCAGTTTCACAATGTGCCTCAATGGTAGATGGTCGCGCACTGCGTTCAGTTTCACAATGTGCCTCAATGGTAGATGGTCGCGCACTGCGCTCAGTTTTACAATGTGCCTCAATGGTAGATGGTCGCGCACTGCGCTCAGTTTCACAATGTGCCTCAATGGTAGATGGTCGCGCACTGCGCTCAGTTTTACAATGTGCCTCAATGGTAGATGGTCGCGCACTGCGCTCAGTTTCACAATGTGCCTCAATGGTAGATGGTCGCGCACTGCGCTCAGTTTCACAATGTGCCTCAATGGTAGATGGTCGCGCACTGCGCTCAGTTTTACAATGTGCCTCAATGGTAGATGGTCGCGCACTGCGCTCAGTTTCACAATGTGCCTTAATGGTAGATGGTCGCGCACTGCGCTCAGTTTCACAATGTGCCTCAATGGTAGATGGTTGCGCACTGCGCTCAGTTTTGGCAAATGCGTATTAAATGCAGACGGTGCATTAATACATATTTGCTGTGTTCGGTTAAAACCTGAACAGAGTTAAAATGGATAAGGCGTTAAAATACAAAATATATTATCTAGCTCTGAGAATATCAAACCTTTAAAAACTTTATAAAGCTCGTACGCAGATCCTGCATTCAAATGATCTGACGAAACTGACGTGAAGCGAAGGGAGGAAGCCACTGGCCCTGATTGGAACGATCTGACGAGACTGACGTGAAGCGAAGGGAGAAAGCCACTGGCCCTGATTGGAAAGACGGTCGAGTGAGTGAGAGTGGTAGAAGTGCGACAAGCTTATCTTCTTTCTACAGGACAGATTGCATTTATCTCAGGGTTCCTGGGTTTTTTTTTTTAACTTAAGAAAATGGACGTTATTTTAATCTTTTTGTATTAATGGCTTTCAAAGTATCAGAGAACCGGAGAAGTATCAGTGGATCGGAGAACACGAATTTGTTGAACATGAATCAGATTCGGAAAAAAAATGGCCGCCGTTTTGAGATCGATTTCTTTCAGTTAACTATTTTAATAATTTCCTACTATATGATTATTAGAACAGCCAGAGCTAGAGAAGAGTGGAAGAAGTTAGAGGAGGC
This sequence comes from Operophtera brumata, assembly GCA_932527175.1. Classification (NCBI taxonomy): domain Eukaryota; kingdom Metazoa; phylum Arthropoda; class Insecta; order Lepidoptera; family Geometridae; genus Operophtera; species Operophtera brumata. The sequence goes on from OW052235.1 coordinate 506,223, forward strand.
CTTTGCCAAACTTGGGCATACAGATTCTGTTGTGTTTTGCAACACATATAAGGTCATATTCAAGGTCTGTATTATATGTATAAAGTCCCAGATACATTTTCAATGCTTTCTTATGGTTGGTTATAAAACACAATATCTATGTTTTTATAGAGTGTGAATTAACTTAGTTAACGTCATTTATTTTTGTAGATTGAAATTAAATGAATAATAATGAAATAATGAACGTTGCGGTTATTGATTTGATTATTCTGTGAAATGAAATGGATTTTCAACAAAATGCAATTGATAGTACAACTCAAAGTGAAGCCAATATTTTCTTCACAACACACTGCAAAAACTGGTAAAAATGACCTTTGTTTTTGTCTTCAATACCCTGATTATTTGCAATTTCAAATAAAATGCCTCCATTAGTTGAAAATGAAGTATGACGTGCCAAGAGCACAAAGACGCTCAAGCTGTATTTAAGGAAACTCTATCATCGCAATAGCGAGTCCCAAACTCTATCGTCGCAATAGCGAGTCCCAAACGACAGAAAAAGGTGCTATTCATCCTATTATGGGGATGTCATGTCTTAGAAATCCATTTAAGTACTGCGGAATAAATAGATTTAAAATGTTTTGAGTGTTTATTTTAAATAAAACGCAAGCACAGTCGTGAAAACAATACTACACCGTCGTGTCTAGTGTTTTTTTGCGTCCTAACACTATAGGTATCACGACTACATACGTATTAATTAATCAAGAAGATCTCCTAACCATGTTCATTGCCAGTAGGTACTAACAGTGCGCTGTAATAAAGGTAAATCTTTTCAATGACCCTTATAATTAGGACGGTCCCCAACAGAGACTTTCTTTCAGCGCCTATTACCCCGAGGATACCGGAGGTACTATTTGTGCTCCCTGGTATCTTTTGAGACATTCTCCGTTTATTAAAAGGACCCCGACAACTGAAATATAAACTTGTAAAAAGATATGATATGATATTATAAGAATGAAGGTAGTTTTGCTCGTATAAAATCAGTTACTAACGTAATTTTCTTAAAATTTGTATGGTCGAACGTTTCAAACGCATTGTGTACCTACAGATCGTCCACCGTAAGATGTCCCCTGCCTTTGTTGACACTATTCCTATGGCAGGCATCTTACGGTGAACGGTCTGTACCTAATGTCCTGCTTTATGGGTCCCTATCAAGTTTGCTTTCTAAAAATAGAAAATAGTCCTTTGCACTAAATTACTAATCATCTGAGACATCTTTTCTGGAATTTTATTAATTTATATCCAAATAAGTCTAAAGATTTCATTTAGATAACAAGTTGCGCTTGCTATCGATGGGTTATGGCTGAAAATCAGTGTTTTTGCTTCTTGAGCAAAATATCTCGCTGAGCCATGGCCTTTTTGACGTACTGCAGCACACACAGACATTTTACTCGGATTTTGTATATATTATCGTTTGTTTTTATTAGTTTACTGTATTTTATTGTTTATTTTTACTTGTGCACTTACTTGTGTTACTTGTGTTGTTTCTATTTGTTATAATTTGTATGTGTGTGTCTAAGTTGCAAATAAAGACTTTATCTATCTATCTATCTATAAGGTATTATTTAAATATTGTCTAACAATTCAAGTCAATAAACAATATACAAAAATAATTGGGTCCCTCTTAGGTTCTGACTAACTGTACATATCATCGAACAGTTAGTCAGAATTAAGGTAACAATAACGCAAAATTACCAATCTTAGATTATATTTGTAACTGACTAAATCAAGTACAATATTCAAATTAAAAATATGCATAGATACTACATTATAATACCGAGGGATCACCCAGACAAAAACAAGATAGGACAAAATTTTCTTGATAAAAATAATCACTAAGTTACCTCTAACTTTTGGCAAGATTCGATTGTTTGTCAATATGGTACAGATTATAGGGGCAAAAATTGGATAAATAAAATCAATACAATAAAACGAAGGGTTTACTAACGGGGATTTTTAAAATTATCTATATTTCACGAGATATATTTTTTTTTTTTTTTACCTAAGAACGAGATATTCAATAAAAACCGCATTTTCTAGCGGCGGGTGGCGTTTTTTTTGTATGAAGATTTCTGCCTGGCAGGGAGAGCAGTCTTATGCGTCAATACTTAAAAAAAACTGGTTCTTTGTTTTTAAACGAAACATACTGTCGTACCTTGATAAGTGTTATCCGATTATATCTGCAACATATTATGGAGATCTAAATAAACCAAACCAAGTATATTATTATTTGTATTTGTGAAGTAGGTGAATAAAAATATAATTCTCATGACCTCTGAGCACTGGGGCCCTCTATGACGTCATATCGGAGCTCGGTTACAAAGCTCACATTAATTTTTTTCCTCATTTTATCTCGCAAACTGTATTTCTTTCGGTTCCGAATTCCAGGACGTTTTTTACCTTTCCCCCGGGGCCGGGGCCGGGCCGGGGCCGGGCCGGGGCGGGGCGGTAGGTACGAGAATTGATGCGAAATTATTTATAACATTTTCTGCTCTGGACGTTTTATTTCGCCCTAAAATTTAATATTAAGATCATGTATCCATCAATCTTTTTTTATTTGGAGTGTTGATTTAGACATAAAATTTAATAAAACTGTCCTGGAATAAAGAGTACTTAATGTCAACATAGGTTATGTTCGAAGGGAGTTTCATTACAGAAAGAATAATACAACCACAAGGTATATACAACATTTCAAAAATACAAATGAAGCGGAACGGTACCCAGGTATATAATTACTGTATCACCTGAATCCTATTGATTCCTTCATGTTGCATGCTTTACCGGTTCTTACCTGTAGTACTGAGAGTCCAGGGTCAATTGGCCTTCCTTGGGCCCCGGCGGAGAGGAGGGCCGCGCTGACAATGCCGGCCGCGCGGAGGGGGAGGGCTCGCATTCCTCCACCTCTAGCACCTCTTCTTCAGGATCGGGTGGTTCTTCTTCGTCGTCTAGAGAAGTTGTGGTGGTGTAGAGCTCGGGAAAGATCTCACCTGGAGATTTGAATTGCAAGTAATTATACCTCTGTGGCGCGGCGGGCAAGTAGTCGGCTGAGATGCGAGAGGTTGCGGGTTCGGTACACGCTGAGGGACATGTTTGCATGATCGGCCAATATTTTTTCCTAGTCTGGGTGTAGTGGCACCTGCTATTCACGACACACGGGATTCTAGAGTGGGTTTAGGACTAAGTATGTGACTGTTGGGTGTTATGTTATAAATAAGTGCTTACTCATGGTCACTTTAACATGGCCTGGCTTCTAAAATATTGAACGAATCCATACATAGAGCAACACGTACGGCGGAGGCCATATTGCTCTTCTTCATACGTCTAAAAAGCTACCTTTTCCCTAAGAAAAGACCTTGATTGGTATTGATCCTAAAACTTATTTGCCAAGTTCAATCAGTCTGGTCTTTAACTGGCAGATACCACCTTTGTACAAACAAAAAATAAATCCTACGTAATTAGTTGGCTGACATTAATCATGTACATTATTTATTTTAATGTTCTCGGAGGATATTAAATGAATTGGAGTAATTAAAATTAATGAATTAGCTTCCTGAATAATACGAATGAAGTCCACAAGGAGTACGTGGGCCTACTTATCTAATATAATAACTTGTCGCGTTCCTAAACAGTAATTATACTGATTAAGAACGAGAAAAGGTATTAAAAGAAGTCAATGTCATTAATCAATGTGTATGTATCAGTAGTATTATTTTATCTGTGGTCAATGTGTGTGTGTCAATGTGTGTGTGTCAATGTAATTTCTATGTATCTCTCTAGCCAGCCAGTAACACCCACTGCTGAGTGAAGGCCTCTTTTACTATACTAGTATAGTATTCTTTTATCTGTGTTTACTATAAAAACTTTCGTGAACCGTATCAATTATTTTATAAAAACGGTAAATTTTAACATACCGTTAAATCGATGTAAGCACCGACATTGTTTGTTTGTTCGCGGGGGGAGTGCGTCGCGTTCACTCACCTTGATAAAGACTCTCGAAACGGGTCGAAACAATGTCGGTGCTTACATCGATTTAACGGTACGTTAAAATTTCCCGTTTTTATAAAATAATTGAAGGCCTCTTCTCTAGAACGCCACTCCTAGCGGTATTGTGCAGCCGGCTCCGCTGGTCTCGTACTGTCTGCACAATGTCGTCTGACCATCGGGCAGGTGGACTGCCTCGAGGCTGCCGCACATCTCTCGGCCACCATTCAGTGACTGCTTTGATCCATCGGTAATCCAGTTGCTTTACGGTAGGTATTTTCGTGAAAACATTCCATTTGTATCCGACTGTGGCGTAGCGAAAAAAGGAGGGTTATGTGTTTAAATAAATAAATAAATGAATAAATTCATCGGCTTAATCGATTTTGATGTAGTATATGTCGGTATATTCACCTTTATTGCACGAGTATGCTTATATGGAAAAAATACGTAAATAAAATAAAAAAACCGCGAAATTATTTGCGGATTACTTCATTAGGTTTTACGTATTAGAAGTTATGACTTAGGTACCTTACTATTATTAATTTAAAATGATCATGTTTTCTGTTTGTTTTAATTAATTTCAATTTATTACATTATTTTATATTATTATTTTTGACCTGTAACTATAATCAGTTATTAATAAAGAAACTATGAACTATGAACTATAATTGTCCCTCTATACTTACGAAGTACTTCTTTCAAAACTTACAAAATAATTCCTAGACTTGTTTCAAGAAATATTGGTCCCTGTAAATGTTTGCACAATCTCCGGGAAAACCCGAGTCATCGCAAACCCATATAGAAAATCAAACCGTTTAGAGGGCAACACTGTTTACAGCATAATTGGCCAGTGAGCCAAGAAGAATAGGTGCTGGATAGAGCTCGTACAAAGACCAACGACAAACAAACTTGCGTAGGGATGTGTCACAAAGGGCTGTGGGGCTCACTATTATACACCAGGGTCGCAGGGATTCAGGACAAACAAAGGGCAGCGCCGGCACGTCTTAACTGTGGGAAGTTTTGTTTATGACCCCGTTCAAATGTTTGCGTACTAGATGCCTACGCGTTGTTGTTTAGTTCAGCTACGGCCTATGAAGTTTTAAAATCCTTAAGGTATGTAAAGTAAGTCCCAAATTATTGAGCTAGTGATTAGTTCAATAATTTGGGACCAACTTTAACTAGCTATTCAATGCGTTTTGAAAAAAAACATCACTTCAGCGTGGTGCTTCCGACAAAGGAACAGCGCCTGATCTTTCACTTTTATTTATTTGTATTTCTATTGCACTTCCGAGTAAAATATAATATGGCTTGAAGATTCACTAGCAGGTGCCAATCATTTGGGTGTTTTTAACCTCTGAACGAAACGAAGGGTGTTATAAAGTTTGACGTATGTGTGTATCTGTCGGTAGCATCGTAGCTCCCAAACGGATTAACATATTTTGATTTTTTTGCTTGGTGATTTGATTGAGATTGTTCTGAGCTGGTTTAAGTGGGAATTGATGTAGGCGATTCCAGCATCATCAGCAAGAGAATTTTGTCATATGCTTGGAATAACAGCTCATAGAAAGTTATTTTTTTCACTTCAATAAGTGTTCCGTTTTTCAAATTTGAATGGGACACTGAATATAGTAGGGGTACTAACATTTTTTATTCTGTGGTTGGGGCTTTTTTAATATTTATAAAATAAACGTATCATATCGCATATGTAGGTAACACTGTCCTAATAAAAATAAACGCAAAAGCCCCATGTCTAAGATTTTTCGATTGAACTATATCGACCGGCGACGCGTTGGCGATCACACGTGTGTTAGATTAATTTATAAATAAAGTGTTTTTATTTATGTATGTTAGTTTCTAAGGTATTTATGTTGCTATGGTAGTATTATTTTATCTGTGCTATGAGCTTATTGTTTAGGTTAAGTGCAAGTCTCAATAAGCCTGAAATAAAGATTTTGAATTTGAATCTGATATAATCCGGACTGTTTCAGGCCTATAGAGCCTATAGAGCTTATAGAGCCTATAAAGCCTATAGAGCCTAAGATATTATCCTGACCATCTATGTAATTTAAATATCTATATTTACGAAATAAAACTGGTTTTTAAAATAAAATTTTAGACTAGCTGCACCGATAATTATATCCACCTCTTCTATACACCCGCAGTGAGAGGAGAGTACTGTATAGTTATACCCACCTCTTCTGTACACCCGCAGTGAGTGGAGAGTACTGTATAGTTATATCCACCTCTTCTATACACCCGCAGTGAGAGGAGAGTACTGTATAGTTATATCCACCTCTTCTATACACCCGTAGTGAGAGGAGAGTACTGTATAGTTATATCCACCTCTTCTATACACCCGTAGTGAGAGGAGAGTACTGTATAGTTATATCCACCTCTTCTATACACCCGCAGTGAGCAGAGAGTACTGTATAGTTATATCCACCTCTTCTATACACCCGCAGTGAGAGGAGAGTACTGTATAGTTATATCCACCTCTTCTATACACCCGTAGTGAGAGGAGAGTACTGTATAGTTATATCCACCTCTTCTTTACACCCGCAGTGAGCAGAGAGTACTGTATAGTTATATCCACCTCTTCTATACACCCGCAGTGAGCAGAGAGTACTGTATAGTTATATCCACCTCTTCTATACACCCGCAGTGAGCAGAGAGTACTGTATAGTTATATCCACCTCTTCTATACACCTGCAGTGAGCAGAGAGTACTGTATAGTTATATCCACCTCTTCTATACACCCGCAGTGAGCAGAGAGTACTGTATAGTTATATCCACCTCTTCTATACACCTGCAGTGAGCAGAGAGTACTGTATAGTTATATCCACCTCTTCTATACACCCGCAGTGAGCGGAGAGTACTGTATAGTTATATCCACCTCTTCTATACACCCGCAGTGAGCAGAGAGTACTGTATAGTTATATCCACCTCTTCTATACACCCGCAGTGAGCAGAGAGTACTGTATAGTTATATCCACCTCTTCTATACACCCGCAGTGAGCGAAAAGAAAACAAACATCTAGGTTGTCTTATTCAAGTCATGAAAAATCAGACAAACTCTTTTTCTATAAAATGATAGAATTTTCTGTATTTTCTGTACATTATTTTTTGAACAACGTGCGGTGATAATGAATTTTAAATTATTTTATTCATTGAAATAACAAAAGGATAATTTTGAATAATTTTATAAACAAGAATTATTCCTGTTTCAACGCCGTTAAACTAACAACCTATTTTGGTTGTTTATTTTACTGAACGATCAAACAGCGAAATTATAGGTACTGATTTCCGAAATGTGAGCGAGTTAGTAGTTATTATTATGTTGGAGGCTTAATAATATACATAATGGATAAAATATGTAGACTGGTCTTGGCGTATAAGTTAGGTATGCTTACGCAACATAGCTGTCCGACCTGTGACTTCGTGCCTAGTCCGTATCAGAAAGTCAAAGTCAAAGACAAAAATAATTTAAATTTTCACTAGAAACGGGATATTTACCATGATTTTTGAGTTTTATATGTTCCCGATATTTCGGCACAGTTGCATGCGCCATGATCACGGGAGAACTAAATTATTTTATTCATCGAAATCACAAGGATCATTTTGAATCGTCTTAAAAAATAAATTTACATTTACTCCTGTTCCAACGCAACCAGACCAAGAAGAATCAGGCAACAAACACGGTCTGTTTTTTTCATGATCCTTCTTACTACTAGGTGGGGAGCGCCTGTGTGGTGCCAAGAGAACAAGTGGAAGATTATTCAAAGAAAAAAGGAAAACGTGGAAAAAATAAAAAAGAGTGGAGTTTGAGTGGAACATACCGCGAGCGTAGCCACGGGTAGAATCTAATAAAACATATCATAGTATACTCGTAAGCTTACTTCGGGATAACGGGACTTCCTATTAGAGAAAAAAGAACAGTATCGGATCAGTAATTCCTGAGATTCCCACCTAAATCAAACAAAAAAGCTCTACCTCTTAATAATTTACTGCAGAAAACAAAAAAAAAGCAAATAAATATCCATATTTCAGTAAGATTGCCACAGATTTTATATTTTTTACGGATAAATAACATCCAAAATAAGTACTTGTGACCATTGAATGCCTATCAATCTCAATCATGGCCTCATTGACGATTAAATCAACATATCAATTTTAGAACCCACCTAAATTCTAACTGCCTCCATGACCATAAAGCTTCACTAAATAAGGACCATTAGTCTCACAAAAGTAGCCACAACAGTACTTAAAGCTGATCACGATAAGGTTTGTGTGCTTTCGCCACCCTTTACTTCGGTTCCTGAACGTTAATCTATGCCTTTACGTGGCACTTACTATAGTTTAATCTATACCTTTGCGGCCTCTATCAGCACTCGGAAGTGCGTGACCCCTGTGTGTGTTACTGCATAGCGAGTGTAGCCGGTGTTTCCGAGCCTAAAGTAGTATTATCATGCCAGAACAACGATACAAATGGGAATCCTATCAGCACTATTGCTTCTAAAGGTGCCACATCAATTTCTATACTATATATGTTATTAAATACATATTACTTTATTGTTTTCGCTATGAATATTATAAGAAGGTGAGTTTAGTTAGTCAAAGTATTCAAAGTGCAAAGAACATGGTGACATGACGGGGTATTCATATTTGGTATGAATTGGAAAACCGTATGTATGAATTTATCGTTTATTTCTGTGTCAGCCTATCGGTGCTGGACCACCGAGACCACCGAGTCCACTGAGACCATGATATCGTGAGCAGGCCGCTAGTTGCAAAATACAGATGGAGCGATAGCATTGAGTCAGGATCGGATCAACCTGCTATGAAGTGACATAGCACCCTCCTACGAAGTGACGTAGCAACCTGCTACGAAGTGACGTAGCAACCTGCTACGAAGTGACATATCACCCTCCTACGAAGTGACGTAGCAACCTGCTACGAAGTGACGTAGCAACCTGCTACGAAGTGACGTACCAACCTGCTACGAAGTGACGTAGCAGGTTGAGACTGGCTTTACAAGAACTATTAGAAAGTGAGTGAAAATATGTCGCTGGGTCTTAACTCACAGGAATATATAGGATTATATAAGAATAATAATACTATTTCAAACTAATTTCTTTCCACAAAATAATCACAAAGATAACGGTTTCCCTCTAATGATAGCCGAAATATTTTTTGCCTCTAAATCAATTCAAAAACGTGTCCATTCCTTACATTCCTGAATCTGAGACCCAGGACGATTAATTACAAGGCCCCTTGCCTTCCGGCCTTCCGGGGCAGGCCTTATCGAATGGTTTTTGTCCCACCTCAGACACGTTCACGTTTAGAGCAGTTTGCCGACTGTCTATATGCGCTTACCGATATCAACTGTGAGTTGGGAATTTGCCTCCTTGCGGCTCCCTTCATAACTTTTAACCACTTTGTTCCTAACAATATCGGTCACAAGGCCCTTTTCATTCATTTCAGTCATTGGCCTAAAGCGAAACGAACTAAAAAAGAACCATTGACAAGAAATAAGTGGTGGTATCTTTTAACCACACTGTATTTATTCCGTTGGTCTTCATTAACAATGTTTTCAGAGCTGTTTACACATCAAACCTCACGAGAAACCACGCTCAATGTCATAGTAGCGCCGCTCCGCGCCAACGCGCTGGCCGCCGGCGCCGGTTACCTGCCTGGTCGGGGCGGCCTGCTTTATATCTATACATGCAGCTCTTTGTTGGTGTCATTATAATTGTTTTCGGCCCATTAGCTTTTTGCAAAAAGCTTTTATGGCCATTAGTTTTTACGACGACAAAGCTGGCGAGGTTTATGAGATTATATAGGTGAATTGAAAAGTTGGTCCTCTGAATGGCAGCGAAAAATTGCAGAGCGGATACTCAATGATGACGCTAATATTCGATTTCCTGTAGTCGCATATATAACATAAGTAAAGTAAGTAAAGAAAAAAAAAGTTGCTTAAAAAATATAATGATCAATGGGTTTTACTCGATCTAATTTAAATGATATACTTCAAAGGTGCATGCTAGAACAAAAGGAAGTTTACAACATTGCGTATTAAGTAGGTATGTAACTGTATGAACAGATTGATACCTTTTTTTTTTATACTACTTGGATGACGGAACAAGCAAGAGGCCCACCTGATGTTAAGCGGTAACCTCTGCCTATGAACAGTGCATTACCTCATAGGTCACGTCCACCTAGGACGCAACCTATGTGGCATTGCACTGCGCCCGCCATGTAACTGTATGAACAGATTGATACCCTTTTTTTTTTTATACTACTTGGATGACGGAACAAGCAAGAGGCCCACCTGATGTTAAGCGGTAACCTCTGCCTATGAACAGTGCATTACCTCATAGGTCACGTCCACCTAGGACGCAACCTATGTGGCATTGCACTGCGCCCGCCAACCTGAGACATAAAGATGAGAAGTCTCATGTGCCTGTAATTTCACCGGCACCCTTACCCTTCAAACCGGAACACAGCAATGCGAGCACTACTGCTTTGCGGCAGAAATAGGTATGGTGGTAGTACTTCCCCGGACGAACTCCTTCACAAAAAAGCTCTACTACTACAAAAATGTAGCTGTATGAACAGATTGATACCTGTAATGATTACAACATTGCGTATCAAGTAGGTATGTAGCTGTATGAACAGATTGATACCTGTAATGATTACAACATTGCGTATCAAGTAGGTATGTAGCTGTATGAACAGATTGATACCTGTAATGATTACAACATTGCGTATCAAGTAGGTATGTAGCTGTATGAACAGATTGATACCTAACTTTTGAAACTATCATGGTTATGTACATAATTTTCACTAGAAACGGGATATTTACCATGATCATGTTATGTATTTACCATGTTTTTTACCGTGATCATGGCGCATGCAACTGTGCCGAAATATCGGGAACATATAAAACTCAAAAATCATGGTAAATATCCCGTTTCTAGTGAAAATTAGATTGATACCTGTAATGATTACAACATTGCGTATCAAGTAGGTATGTAGCTGTTCGAACAGATTGATACCTGTAATTATTATGATCATTGTGACAACTTCAAAACCCAGATTGGTCCCATTTTCAATATTAATATTAATTATTAATATTTTCAAGTATTATAGGCACACATAAAGCGATTTTGGTATTTTCAGCAACAAATCAAGCATGTGCTTTCAGAAAGTGCCATTTGGTGAAGTAAAACTGATGAAGAAGACCAGAGATGGCCTTTGGAACTACTCAATGATAAGTATTCATTGCAGTAATACATTCTCACTCGTATCATTTAGTTCGCATTCATTGCAGTAATACATACTCACTCGTATCATTTAGTTCGCATTCATTGCAGTAATACATACTCACTCGTATCATTTAGGGTGCATTCATTGCAGTAATACATACTCACTCGTATAATTTAGTTCGCATTCATTGCAGTAATACATACTCACTCGTATCATTTAGGGTGCATTCATTGCAGTAAAACATACTTGCTCGTATCATTTAGGGTGCATTCATTGCAGTAATACATACTCACTCGTATCATTTAGTTCGCATTCATTGCAGTAATACATACTGACTCGTATCATTTAGGGTGCATTCATTGCAGTAATACATACTCACTCGTATCATTTAGTACGCATTCATTGCAGTAATACATACTCACTCGTATCATTTAGGTTGCATTCATTGCAGTAATACATACTTGCTCGTATCATTTAGGGTGCATTCATTGCAGTTTGTTTGCAGACTCACTTGATTATTTGGGTAATATTATGAGGAGTATTGAGGTAGGTAACAGTATGAACTCACGCCGGTAATTTACCACTTTCATGGTTCCGTATCTGCCAATATACTAACAGAATGATAACAGGATAACTTTGTTGTCCTCCCGTCTGTCAAGATGTTTTTTTTCTCAGGAGTTATCACGTAGATAATTAACATTTTTTTTTTTTTTTTTTAAATTTACATCCATAATTGTGGTAGCACTTTGCATGTATAACTTAACTATCTTGTGTGTATTTACTTTTTTCGGTGTATACTATGTTGGTGACTCTAATAAATAAATATAATATAATATAATACATAAACAGTACTACCAAAGTACATTATATCATAATGTGTCACTCATTACGTTACTCTGATAGTTGGCGTTCTATGAGGGAGGTCTGTGTTCAGCAGACGGCAGCTGAGCTGATAACGATGTTGATTTAATCGACAAAGTATATTATATCATAATGTGTCACTCATTAGGTTACTCTGATACTTGGCGTTCTATTAGGGAGGTCTGTGTTCAGCAGACGGCAGCTGAGCTGATAACGATGTTGATTTAATCGACAAAGTACATTATATCATAATGCGTCACTCATTACGTTACTCTGATACTTGGCGTTCTATGAGGGAGGTCTGTGTTCAGCAGACGGCAGCTGAGCTGATAACGATGTTGATTTAATGGACAAAGCACGCTATTTTACTATATTGCCCTAAGTTATTTTAATAACTAAAGCCACGGAGGGTTTGATGTTTGAGAATATAATATTACTTGCATCCTTAATGAGCAGCCTACTCTCGCATCCAATTAACTCATTTACCAAAGAAACTCAAAAGTTGCTCTCGCAATTTCCCTACTAGTTGCTATTAAATCGTCTCCCTCATAGTGTTCCAACGCATTTATTAGCAGGAAGAGGTTAATGAGGGGTGCCACACGAAAATGGCCCTAATGGTCTAGATAATAAGACGCCATCCCTGACGAACCGAGTGCTGCCGCTAATAGGGGACTGTAGGTACGGTAGGTACGTTTGATTGCGGGTTCACAACTTTGAATGGAAATGGTTTCGGTATACCTACGGTTATAAAACCTGCTAACAAGCTCAAATTAAAGGGCATCCAACATTACAGGTTAGGTATACTGTTTATTAACATACATAATAACATACATGACGACCTCTGTGGCACGACAGGCGAACGTTCGCCTGCAACGCAGGAGGTTACGGGTTCGATTTCCGCCTCGGAACAAATATTTGTGCGCTCTGCAGATATTTGTTCAGGGTGCTCTGGGTATTTACTATATATAATAAAAAATATCTATCTATGTAATATATTGTATTAAGTACGAGTATATCAGTTGTCTAGTACCCATAACACAGCTCTGCTTAGCTTGGGGCTTGATAATGCTGTGTGAACTGTGTCCAGCATGATTTATTATTTATTTATTTATAATGAATAATACAACTGTACAATGCATAGTAATAATATAACTAAGTAGAGGGCCCGCGTGCGACTTCGTCCGCGCGTACTCAGAAAACTGCCCGGCGTTCAGACTACTACTTTAACATCAACAACCATGCCGTGAAACGACCTTTGAAACGACACCATACTCAAGTTTTACAATTTAGGGGTCCCATTTTAACCTTAAGGACCAGTTAATATTTTGATCTCTATACCGTGAACGACCTTTGAAGCGACACCATACTCAAGTTTTACAATTTAAGGGTCCCGTTTTAACCTAAAGGTCCTGAAAATATTTTAATCTCTATACCGTGAACAACCTTTGAAACGACACCATACTCAAGTTTTTAAATTTAGGGTTCCCATTTTAATTTTGGGGTTCTAAAAATATTTTAATCTTAACAAAGACACCGTGAAACGACATTTGAAACGACAAAATACTCAAGTTTTTTTTTAATTTAGAGGTCGTATCAACCTTGAGGTCCTGTTTTTTTTATCTCGATAACTAATCCGTAAAACGACCTTTTAAAACGACACCATACTCATGTTTTTCAATTCAGGGGTCTCATTTTAACTTTGAGGTCCTGAAAATATTTTTATCTCAATGACTACACTGTAAAACTAACTTTAAATCGTCAAAATAGGCTGAAATCTGGCTAAAACGTAAAGTGTATTTATTTACAAAGAAACCGCTGAAACATAGTTTTTTTTTTTAACCCCTAACGAAAAACGAAGGGGTGTTATAAGTTTAACGTGTCTGTGTGTTTGTGTGTGTGTGTGTATGTCTGTCTGTCCCAGCGTGGCTCCCAAACGGCTGAACCGATTAAGTTTTTTTATTTTTTATAGATGTATTTGTAGGGATTGTTCTTAGCTTTGTTTGATCAAAATCGGTTCAGCCGTTCAGCGTTGGGGTTTTTTTAATTTTTACAAAATTAATTACTTCTTATCTATGGAATCTACCTGTGAATTTTCAAGTATCTACTACCAACGGTTTCCGAAATACGAAGCATTTTAGTCATACATTAAAAGCCGTTTTGTACCCATTACAGGGTGAATTTTCCAAAATCCTTTCTTAGTACACCTAGTCTACACCTAGAAGTAATATATTCTCGAAATTTCGTGTATCTAGGTCTAGCAGTTAGGCTGTGCGTTGCAAAACGCAAAGTGTATACATTAAAACCCCTTTTTGGACCCATAAAGGAGCGAATTTCCAAATTCCTTTCTAAGTACACCTTTACCCCTAAAAGGAATACATTCTCCATATTTCAAGTCTCTGCGACCAGCTTTTTAGGCTGTGTGTTGTAAAAACTAAAGTTTTGAATTTTATTACAAAGAAAACGTTCCCCTTCTGTTTTTCAGGAAAATTTCAGGTATCGCTGATATACGTGTTTGTTTATTTTATTACAGGAATTTTCTTCTTAAATTTTGTTTTACGTTAGAATACCATTTTGAACCCCTTAGCATGCGAATTTTCAAAATTCCTTTCTTAGGTACAACCCTACGCATCAAGACAAACACACCCTCCAAATTTCAAATCTCTACGACCATTGGTTTAGGCTGTGCGTTGGACCTCGGTCAGTCAGTCAGTCAGTCAGTCAGTCAGTCAGTCAGTCAGTCAGTCAGTCAGTCAGTCAGTCAGTCAGTCAGTCAGTCAGTCAGTCAGTCTGGACATTGCCTCTTATATATGAGATAATAATACCATAGATCTAGGTACCGAAAATTCTAAGTCTATGAATAAAACAAAGCGAATATAGTTTCTAGATCATGTGACGATGATCACGAGGTACGATCTCGTATGGTACGAGGTTTTTAGGGTTGGTCACGGACTGATTGTATACATATAGCTAATTATTATAAGTGACTCACCAACAAACATATCAGCGTTATGAGCTCGGAACTGATGATGTCTTGGCGCGGCTCCAGGACGGTGCAGCTGAGGAATGAGGTGCAGCCACAGCGCCATCTTGTGGCCTCGATAGTGGCTCTTCACTCGGACTTTCGTACCTGCACGGGGAGCAACAATTTATTTACTCGTAAGAGCACTTGACTGTTTTAATATTATTTCATATTATAGATAAAGTAGCTAATGCCTGCTATGGAGAAATCTACAGTGTATGCTAATTAAATAAGTCTAAATTGATGACAATATGAGAATAAAAATCTACACTCACCTATACTGAGGTACTGCTGTGTATTCAGTTCGTATCGTGGCCAGCCGATCTCGTGATGCCTGTCATCCGTCCTCGGCGAGGGGTCCCCAGTCTTGGCAAATGCAGCCAGAAGTGCCACAGCAGCCTCCGCCACCGCTACGTCACCGCGCGAGTAGTTCCGGGATGAGTACAGTGACCCCCCTACTAGAGGTAAGCCAAGGAAGTAGGGGAGGGTCTCACTGGTGATGCTTCCCAGGCGCTGGTGGAAATGATCATGAATTTATGTTGAAATAAAACAAACTAGTTTTTAAGCAATGTGGAGGTCAAATTCAAGGTTGGAGTCTCAGTGTCGCAAACAAAAGAGCAAAGATAAATAGTATATTATGCAATTAGTGAATAAAGGACGGACTTAAATCGAGGGCTATAGACGAATCACGAGCAAGTGAAGGATTCTAACGACTGAATCACGACCGTAGGGAGTGATTCATGATGAGATTAGATTCCTGAATGACGCGAGTGATTCATGGCCCTCGATATAAATCCGTTTTATTCAAGAGTTGCATACTATACTTTATACCATGACTGCAATAAAAAGAAAGATTAAAGTGAAAATAGACATCTTCTAAATTAGTTGAATGCATTTTCAATCGATTTATTATTAAGTACCACTAAACTTTGTGTCCGTACAACTTACAGTATTCAAAATAGCGCCAATTTACTAATCACAGCAAAGAACACAAAACAGTTTTTATTCTAATGCTCCTTGTCAAAAATGTCGATCAATCAAATCTCGAGGAGTTATTTGCACAAAGAGTTTGTATGTTGAGTTTTCTTTGCACATGGATTTTGTATCGAGTATATTTTGCGCAAGTAGGTTGCATAGGAGTTGTTATTGGAGGGTGTTGCATTGAGATGGAGATTCAAGTATATTGCTGTGTTCTAAATTCAAACACCAAAATAGTGATTAAAAGTGGTTTTTATTGACTGAAATTTTAGAGGGGGCATGGTATCATAGTATATTATGTAATTAGTGAATAAATGGCGGATTTAAAGCGAGGGCCAAAGATGAATCTCGAGCAAGTGAAGGATTGTACTTGATTCAAGTTTTAGAATCCTGAGCGACGCGAGTGATTCAAGTTTTAGAATCCTGAGCGACGCGAGTGATTCATGGCTCTCGATATAAATCCGCTTTATTCAAGAGTTGCATACTATACTTTATACCATGATTACGAGAAAAAGAAAGATTTAAGCTAAAATAAGCATCTACTTCATCAGTTGAATACATTTTCAATCGATTTATTATTAAGTACCACTAAACTTTGTGTTCGTACAACTTACAGTATTCAAAATAGCGTCAATTTACTAATCACAGCAAAGAACACAAACAGTATATTGGTGTGTTCTATATTCAATAACCAAAATCGTGATTAAAAATGCTTTTTATACACTGTTTTCAGTAAATAAAATAAGCTTTTTAGAGGGGGAGTGGTATAAAATATAATTATAATCTCACCTGAGGGTAGTCCGAATCCTTAGTCTGATGAGCAAAATGTGCAAAATACGTTCTTGCTCCCCTCCGCGCGTGGAGCTGAGCGAGCCTGAGCGCGGGCGCTGCGGCCGCCGCGTCCGCTAATGCTTCGAGTGTCGCGTCTCGGATGTTAATGGGATGTTGGATAGGCTTCTCCCAGTCCGTGTACTCGTTGCGAATGGCTGCAAAGATCTCGTTGCGATGGTAGCGATACACGTTGCGGACATATGTTCGGAGGATGCGGTTTCTGAACACAACATTTATGATATCAAATCAAACAGTAGTTGTAGTAGAGCTTTTTTGTGAAAGAGTTCGTCCGGGGAAGTACTACCACCATATTCTATTTCTGCCGTAAAGCAGTAGTGCTCGCATTGACGTGTTCCGGTTTGAAGGGTAAGGGTGCCGGTGAAATTACAGGCATATGAGACTTTTCATCTTTATGTCTCAGGGTGGCGGGCGCAGTGCAATGCCACATAGGGTGCGTCCTAGGAGCGTCCTAGGTGGACGTGACCTATGAGGTAATGCACTGTTCATAGGCAGAGGCTACCGCTTAACATCAGGTGGGCCATATGCTTATTCCGTCAGTAAAGTAGCATAAAAAAAAAAAAAAAAAACTTTCACTATTATAATGATCACTGACTGAATTCCTTATTTATGATTATACCTTAAATTTATTTGATGTAAGTAGACCCATCGAGCACTCCGCTACGGAGGCCTGCGTTGCTCGATGAAGTAGACCCATACCAAACAGTACTGTCAAAATAACAAAAAAATTACACACCTGTGCTCTTCTTCGAAACCGTGCCGAATATCTTCTTCACTAAAGAACTGGTAGCTCTCAGTGGTGGCTACCACCATCGCCAGAGCGCAGTCCAAAAACACATCGCTAGCATGTAACGCCCTCACCGGTGCTGGGCCCTGGGCATCTCTGGGAACTGATGGGGCCCAGCCAGCGAGGAACCGAGCTCGGGGGGCCTCGACTGCTAGCAATGCAGCCAATGGTCGCGCGCGTAGGCATTCTACGAACCTGTGTGATAGTACCAACAGGACATTTTATACGAGGTATTATAGGCAGTTTGGCTGACTTTTAGTGTACCTTATTTGTGTGTTTTAATTATGTATAAAAAATATGTATTAAGTTATGGAAATAAAGGCTAAATAATAATAATAATAATAATAATAATAGGCAGTTTGGATTGTGCTCACACTACGGGCCAGAAAGGAGTCACTCGACTGTTCGGCTGCGGCTGCACCGGCGAGATGCGGCCGTGAACATTATTGAAAGCACTACCTTCGCACTCATTCAACTAGTTAGCTCTAATGGACCCACGTGACTAATTATCAGATGGGCCTCTTGCTTGTTCCGTCAAACAAGAAGTATAAAAAAAAAAAAAAAAAAATTGTGGGCCGTCAATAAAGAAATAGAAAACCTACCAGTTGTCATCATCAGATGATTCTGACACACAGCGCAGTGCCTGTGCTGTGTGTTCTCTTGCGAGCGCCGCGTCAGGAGCCAACGCTGCAGGGCTTAGAGCCGACCCGCTGAGCAGGAGCACGCGAGATATGAGACCTGAGAGCAAGGACATAAAGTCGTTGATAAATAAGTTAATTTGAATAGACACAGATATCATATATCACTTTGAGAGGAATCAAGCCAATAAAAAAATAAAATTTACATATTAATTTAAATTTTAATATGGAAAACCTTAAAAATTCGCATACTTATTATAGGTTGAATTAGTGGAACTGGATAAATATGGATAAGATCTACATTTGTAAACCCTTATTCTGCAAAAAAAATAAATGAATAATAATGGACAGTTCACACAACAATATATAGCCCCAAGCTAAGCAGAGCTTGTGTTATGAGTACTAGATAACTGATATACTTAATACAATATATTAGATAGATATTTTTTATTATACATAGGAAAATACCCAGAACACTCTGAATAAATATCTGCGATTGCACAAATATTTGTTCCGAGGGGGGAATCGAACCGGCAACGTCCTGTGTCGCAGACCAACCTTTGTCCACCACGCCACAGGGGTCGTCAATAAGATTATTTTTCCTCATTTGATTATTACCTTTTGTTTCTGGTAGCATAAGCAGCGCATTAGCCAACGCCGCACCTGCGGAATGACCAGCCAGTGTCACCCTATTGGGATCCCCTCCGAAGGCGGCGATATTAGTGCGCACCCAGCGCAGAGCTGCCACCACGTCCAGTAGCGCTGCGCCACCAGCACGGGTGACCGCGTCAGATTTCACGTTTGTTGTTAAATAACCTGAGAAAAATAATAATAATCTTATTCAGTAATAAAACTCCAAGACTCAGCTTAGCCTGCCCATCGGCACTGTTGTACAACGCATTATTACCGTTGAGTAACTTTTCGCGCTTTCAATTTAACTTTCATGTTCAACTTGCGTTTCAACTTTCAGTTCGTCTTGCGTCAAGCGCTGCGCCATAAGACACATGCAGCTTAGCGTCCACACCAGTGCGCTTGTCGCATGCAACTCGTCTACCTCACGCGCCTGTGGCGAATGTGTGGTAAAAGTGGCTTGTAGGCAAACCCCGAAGATTCGTTGTTATTGTTGTTGTTGTTGTTTTGTTGTTTGTTGTTTTTTTTTGTTCGCAGCTGTTGACTATACAATGACTAGACTAGACAGACATGACTGACTATGACTAGACAATGCCCCGAAGACGTGGCGCGCGCGTTGTTTCCGCGTGCCACCAAAAGCAGTGAAATAGAGCTCATAACTCTGATCTTACAAGCGAGGAGATGCCCGCATCGGTTTTGTTGGGCAGACGCTGCTGAGACCGCGGAAGAGTATCAACATGCACCCGTAGTCTCAGAATATGCGCAAGAAGGAACACCGTGGTGGGTTTAGCCAGTAGGAGTCCGGCATAAGCAGTTTTGTTGTTTTATAAGCAGGCCGCATAAGCATTGTCCGGTTCCTTTTGTAACTTTTATTGATAAATGTTTTGTTTTATATGTAATCCGACTTTGTTATGCTGTAATAAAAAAAAACTTTCTTTCTTTCTTTCTTTCTTTATCTTCTGTTCCAGAACCATTCCTTTTCTTCGTAACTTTTTGATGTTCCTTTGAGAAGTATGACCTCAAGCTCTTTATCTTGTTTTTAACCGTTTTTACATCATAATTCTATTTTTGGCTCAATGCAATCAACGCGTCGTTTATTTTAATTTTATTTGAGTAAACTTTGTACTTGTGGTGCCACAATACTTCGTATGTTCAATAATCTTTGTACTTGTGGTGCCACAATACTTCGTATGTTTAATAATCTTTGTACTTGTGGTGCCACAATACTTCGTATGTTCAATAATCTTTGTACTTGTGGTGCCACAATACTTCGTATGTTCTATAATCTTTGTACTTGTGGTGTCACAATACTTCGTATGTTCAATAATTATCGATAAAATCTAACGTTTTAATTTTGTCTTCCGCCATTTTATTTACTAAAACGCAAGAAATTCTGCTGTTGGATGCTTTAATAATTGAATGAGTTAATGAACGCAACACCAAAGTTCAGTCGTAGTTTGACGCTTTAATAATTGAATGAGTTAATGAACGCAACACCATAGTTCAGTCGTAGTTTGACGCTTTAATAATTGAATGAGTTAATGAACGCAACACCATAGTTCAGTCGTAGTTTGACGCTTTAATAATTGAATGAGTTAATGAACGCAACACCATAGTTCAGTCGTAGTTTGACGCTTTAATAATTGAATGAGTTAATGAACGCAACACCATAGTTCAGTCGTAGTTTGACGCTTTAATAATTGAATGAGTTAATGAACGCAACACCATAGTTCAGTCGTAGTTTGACGCTTTAATAATTGAATGAGTTAATGAATGCAACACCATAGTTCAGTCGTAGTTTGACGCTTTAATAATTAAATGAGTTAATGAACGCAACACCATAGTTCAGTCGTAGTTTCTTCTTTTTGGAAACATGTGCGACGAGAATATTTTACATGGTGGAATATGTGCTTGGTTATTAGAGATTCCAGAAAAAAAAGGACCAAGATAAAGTTTTGGATACGAGGTTATTATAATAATCGAAGTAACGTGATTATGAGTGACCTCATAAAGATAAAGATATTCTTTTTAAAAAAATTACACGCATGTCCGAATGAAATTTCAATCGACTTTTGAAATTGCTTGAACCATTCTTGTTGTTGAACGCTTTAAGGTACGGAAATCCACCCGAAGCCGGAAAACGTGAATCACAGCGCGCGCTTCGCTTTCAACTCTCATCGCACATGCGCTAAGGGCTGTTGACTGCGCTGTGACGCATGCCCTTAATGAACAAAAAAAGGCACAGTGTGGACATAGCTATTCCACCGGTGTTGGATAGACGTGCGCTGGCATCATGCGCTGGTGTTCAACTCATTTTGAGGCATGCGCTATTGCATGCGCTATGGTTGCTTGGGCATGCGTCAAAAGAAAACGCAAGATGAACGTGAAAGCGCACTGGTGTGGACATAGCTAATGAATAACACGGCTGGGACCTCTATTAAAACTACAATCATTCTTTCTCTAAGACTGATTGGAAAGGGTGCGTACAAACGCTTCTGCTAATTTGACTCACCTAATAGTCCTATCCTATAATTAAGTGTAAGTACTAGTAGATGTGTGCGGGCGCCAAGCACAGAGGCATCCAGTGTGTTCCCAGAGCCCCACTCGTGCGCCGCGCCCAGCCACACCACCACTGCGTACGGCGCCTCCACGCCGCGCGCACCTGGACACCGGAAAAGCATCAACCAACTGTGCAATGAAGGAAAAAGATCACAAAATATTTACGATCGTATGTGGTTGTATGTTGCGATGCAGGACGCATGTCGAAACAAAGATTATTGCCAACTGTTGCCAACAACCAAGTTATCATGAGGAACTTCAAATTCTTTAGTCTAGCAGTTTTAGTAGTACTACAGCTTTTTTGTGAAAGAGTTCGTCCGGGGAAGTACTAACACCATACCTATTTCTGCCGCAAAGCAGTAGTGCTCGCATTGCTGTGTTCCGGTTTGAAGGGTAAGGGTGCCGGTGAAATTACAGGCACATGAGACTTTAATGTCTCAGGGAGGCGGGCGCAGTGCAATGTCACATAGGGCGTGTCCTAGGTGGACGTGACCTCTGAGGTAATGCACTGTTCATAGGCAGAGGTTACCGCTTAACATCAGGTGGGCCATCTGCTTGTTCCGTCATTCAAGTTATAAAAAAAAAAACATTCAATTTGTGGTCCACTTAGGTGGGTAGCGCAGGCTCACCATGGGAAATATACCAATGTTTTACCATTTTAAAAACATTAATAAATTTATAAAATTACTCACCGCTACCGGGCACGTAAATATTGAGGTAGAGACAATCTTCGCTTTGATTTGCAAGGAGAGGAATTGTGGCTTTCAACTCGTTGTAAACACCTAGTGGCATCTTGGACAATGCAGCACTCCTAGAAGGACAACATCTTACAGTTTTATATTAAGTACTACAAACAGCATGCTGCACTGTGGGCTCATTGTATGCACAAGTGAAGGTGCCGAGATGATCTAGTCTTCTGTATAAATGAAGTGATGTTTTTTGCAATATCGTTCACAATCAAGGCAAAACCACGCTTTTGCTCTGGCAGTTAGCCAACAAGACACAAAATTTCCAAAAACGAGGCTATCTCCACTTTGAGATGGGTCACTCCAGGATTTTGACTCTTACTTGTTGGATATATCCGGGTACCGCTGCGGACAGACAGGAGAGAAAGCGTCGGCCAGTCTCGTGCCGGACCAGGCGCGTGGGGGAGGGGGCGGCCCCAGCCGCGGCGGCGGGCCCCCGTACGGGACCCCCAGGAACACCTCCACCGGCTCCAGTCGACGGGAGGCTGGCTCCACTATTATGCCACGAATTGCTCCTAAAAAAAGAAGAAAATATTAGAGATAGCCTGTGAAAAGGCTTGATCATGCACAGGTGCATTTAAACCACCGTGGCAAAAACCACTTGAGAATGAACAATTGCTTACAGCATACTCTCCTAAAATCTGTGTAAGGTTGCTATCTTGGCTTGGACCGATCCAGCAAGTGACTTTGTCAACATTTACCAGACGGGAACAGTGAGGAAACTGCTCCTTTTTCCGTAAGATTCACGAAACCGAATTGCAAATATTGTCGACACATTTTCCTTAAGTTTTATCAAATCATCACGGTTCAGCTCACGCAATATAGGAGATGCACGCTCAAAGACGTTTCCGTTTCCGCCACATCAGCCAACAAAGCTGACAATCTGTTCAAGAATTGTCTCTAACTTCAAGCAGATCAGCAAGAACTAACAACATGCGGGCGGAAGGGATGGAAGGGATTTAGATAAATTGGCCACGTCATTCACCCTATCATTTGGGAAGGTACCGTTTATCTCATTTGGGAAGGTTACAGGTTCGGTCCAAACAATAATTAATTTGATCTCGAGTCGTGTACAAACGTAACGACGTCGTTTGGTGGCGATGTCACAGGAAACTCGTCTGATTGGATTGTCCGGGATCATGGAGTTAGGGATGGATCACGGAATTAAAAGGGTGGATTAGTCCAGGCATGGGTAAGATTTGTGGTTAGCTAAACTATTAATTTATTCAGTTATGTATTCCCGTTAGTTTTGGTTAATAAATTACTTACATGTGATATTCTATGATGAAATTGATGCCCTAAGTAACTTAGCAAGAGTTCAAACTAGTCAACAAACTTGTAAACTTGTTTCAGGAGCTATAGAGCAAGGGAAACTAATTCGAATCAATATCTGTTCGTGCGAAGTCTGGAGATGAACGCCTTGTAAGGCCCTTTCGGCATTACCTACTGGTGCTCTATGAAATGATCTGCAGATAATGTTAATGTTGATAACGTTGGGGATAAAAGCATCAAAAAGATGAAGAGGAAGAGATGCGACGAATAAAATGATGCGATAGTTAGATAGTAGTAATATGCGATAGTTTATTTATAAAAAGAAACTGAAGGCATGGCTAAAAAGTATACTATACTATGAATGAATATTTTGAAGATTTCAAATTAATTGCTTTTAACTTGATTAATTTATAGGTACCTAGTTTAAGATTATAATTTTAGCTAATAATTGTTATATTTAAACTTCGCACAAAGTAGTACGCTCGAAATGGACTGTTGAAACTATTTACTTTTAAAATTCTCTATTTATACTTAGCTGACCAATAAATATTTTCTTATTCTTATTCTTATACCAGCATGAGTAAAATAAACAATAAATAAATAATGCTGGACAGATCACACAACATTATCTAGCCCCAAGCTAAGCAGAGCTTGTATTATGGGTACTAGTTAACTGATATACTTAATACAATATATTACATAGATAGATATTTTTTATTATAATATATAGTGTGCACTATGCGGGAGCTGTAGCGCGGGCCGGCGGCGCACAGCGTCGCGAGTGATAGTTGGAGCGTACCGGCGTGAGTGTGCACTATGCGGGAGCTGTAGCGCGGGCCGGCGGCGCACAGCGTCACGAGTGATAGTTGGAGCGTACCGGCGTGAGTGTGCACTATGCGGGAGCTGTAGCGCGGGCCGGCGGCGCACAGCGTCGCGAGTGATAGTTAGAGTGTACCGGCGTGAGTGTGCACTATGCGGGAGCTGTAGCGCGGGCCAGCGGCGTATAGCGTCGCGAGTGATAGTTGGAGCGTACCGGCGTGTGTGTGCACTATGCGGGAGCTGTAGCGATAGTAAGAGCGTACCGGCGTGAGTGTGCACTACGCGGATGCTGTAGCGCAGGCCGGCGGCGCACAGCGTCGCGAGTGATAGTTAGAGCGTACCGGCGTGAGTGTGCACTATGCGGGAGCTGTAGCGCGGGCCGGCGGCGCACAGCGTCGCGAGTGATAGTTAGAGCGTACCGGCGTGAGTGTGCACTATGTGGGAGCTGTAGCGCGGGCCGGCGGCGCACAGCGTCGCGAGTGATAGTTACAGCGTACCGGCGTGAGTGTGCAGTATGCGGGAGCTGTAGCGCGGGCCGGCGGCGCACAGCGTCGCGAGTGATAGTTAGAGCGTACCGGGGTGAGTAAGCACTATGCGGGAGCTGTAGCGCGGGCCGGCGGCGCACAGCGTCGCGAGTGATAGTTAGAGCATACCGGCGTGAGTGTGCACTATGCGGGAGCTGTAGCGCGGGCCGGCGGCACACAGCGTCCGAGTGATAGTTAGAGCGTACCGGCGTGAGTATGCACTATGCGGGAGCTGTAGCACGGGCCGGCGGCGCACAGCGTCGCGAGTGATAGTTAGAGCGTACCGGCGTGAGTGTGCACTATGCGGGAGCTGTAGCGCGGGCCGGCGGCGCACAGCGTCGCGAGTGATAGTTAGAGCGTACCGGCGTGAGTGTGCACTATGCGGGAGCTGTAGCGCGGACCGGCGGCGCACAGCGTCGCGAGCGCCAGCGCCGCGCACCAGCACCACGCCCGCTGCCAGCGATCCATGCGCCATCACGCGACGATTATCTGCAACAAACAACCATTTCATTAAAATTAACTACATAGGAAATACAGGTACCCACTATTTTGCTCTACTCAAAACACAACCAAATACCAATATGGTAAATATGGGTTATATTTGTAATATGTAGGTATTACTAGTTGTCACACGTGGTTTCATCCACT
The DNA here is from genome assembly GCA_932527175.1 of Operophtera brumata. Classification (NCBI taxonomy): domain Eukaryota; kingdom Metazoa; phylum Arthropoda; class Insecta; order Lepidoptera; family Geometridae; genus Operophtera; species Operophtera brumata. Next base: position 531,836 of record OW052235.1, read on the forward strand.
AAACAGGTTGCTTTCGCTCGTGGCGCGAAATTCAAAATGTTTCGTGGTTTTTGCTCATTACAGCTCGTCAACACTTCTTCAGATAGCTAAAACTATGTTTTCACAAATTATGTGACCTAACACACAAGTTTTAATTTATAGTATCACATAAATATCATTAGTTTAGCTACGATTGTGCTTCTACGATATTTACAGTGTTTTTTGGTTTCAAGCACATTCATAGCCAAACTAATGATATTAATGTGATACTATAAATTAAAACTTGTGTGTTAGATCACATAATTTGCGGCAAAATAGTTCTAGCTATCTGAAGAAAAATGATGAAAAGAGCTGTGTTGAGAAAAAAACATGAAAATTTTTGAATTTCACGTCGCGGGTGAAATCAACCACTTTAAAAACATTATTGCAGGTTTTGATATTACGTCTATTCCAGCCTTACTACCAAAATTAAATCTACATGCCCAGTCGTTAAAGACTAACAAAAAACTTAGTGCGTTCTGCTGCTTGCATGGCGTAGGTATTATATAACTTCTGGTCTTCTGTACATCTGTTAACCGCACTACTCCTGCAGCCGCTGCTCGCCTGCTATATTAGATGAATCTGAATACCCTGGTTATTGAGTACCTAGTAGCAGTTGCCCTCATTTGCCTCTTTTTATACTAGCAGCCTATGGATCAACTTTACTCAAACAGCATACAACGCCCTTCGCATTCAGTATAACAATGCGTTCAGGATGCTGTTGGGGCTGCCATGTTTCTGTAGCGCATCAGGTATGTTCGCAGAGGCACACACTGACGGCTTCCACGCCATCATGCGTAAGAGAGTGGCCTCCCTGATGTGGCGGGTGCGCGGCAGTGCCAACAGCTTCCTGAGCACAGTGGCCGACCGGGTAGATGGTCCGATTCTCAGTCACTGGACCAAAACGCATGTGCTGCCATGCCACTCAATGCGGTGTGCCAAATAATTTTAATTTAATCTAAATTTTAATTTTAATTTTAATCATTTAATTTTAATTTTAATAATTTAATTTTAATAATTTAATAATTTAATTTTAATTTTGATTTAATTTAATAATTATAATTTTTAATTTTAGAAATACTATGTGATAATGTCTACTAACAACTCTTTACTAACATAATATGGTGTGAAACCGAAATAAATGATATGATGATGATGATGATTGCACTTTTCTAAAGATTGTTTTCTGTATGCAAGTATCCTTAGCTCAATCCGGGTCATAATCTATCTGTGTACCTCACCAAAATCGATACCGACGTTACGGCGTGATTAAGTAACAAACATTCAAACTTTCCTATTATATAGTATTAGTGGGATATTCATAATTATTATTACTGTATTACAATATACAGTAGTAGTAGAGCTTTTTTTGTGAAAGAGTTCGTCCGGGGAAGTACTAACACCATACCTATTTCTATTTCTGCCATAGGTTTTTTCCCACATTCGCAAAGAACTTGTTGGCAATGTTGACTGATAATTCAGGGGTATCAGCTAATTTGAGCAATACCTCAGTCGGTGACTGTTTACGATTAAGATTGGCTAATTTTTTTACAAGTTTCCAAGTAGCCTTAGGATTTTTCCTGGCCTTATGAAGTTCACTACTTTCATACTCAAGCTTTACTCTTTTAAAAAAGTAATACAAAAAATACGATAGCGAGTAAAGGTAATTTTGAGGATTTTGTTGTCATTTTTGTCGCGCACAATACGGCGGAGTTGTGATGCAATCGAACACAAATGAGTCGCAAATTACAAGGATAAAGCAGCGTTTAAAAGCCATCGCAACCAGTTTATATTATTAAAAACTAAGCAAAGTGTTTTTGAATCAGAATCCAGCACATTGTATGAACGAGTCTTTGTGGAGCACAAAATTACTGCGAAGAAACCTTTCTCAGGAAACACAATCAGGCCTGAGGCAGGAGCTACTTTCCTACTCCATTTAAAAATAAAGTTGAGCTTGTGCAGTTTTTATAATCAATATACTCTGAGCTCTTAAAGAGTCAACTTTCCCATTTCACTGTCTCATGGGAAATTCCGTCAGCAGATCCCAAGTACCCACAATATTCCGAAGTGTCGCAAACACTCATGACTTCACTTTACTTAACAAGCTTGTTTTTAATTCTGTTTACCCTATGGCAACGCTTTTATAATTTATTATTTCAACACAGCTTCATTCAAAATTTAAAAGTACATTATCGTAACCCTGCTCTCTACTAAATTCGCTTCTACTCGGGATATTAATCTCTGTGTTCGTTGACACGATCTAGGCTAGGACCTACGCCTGTAGATATCCAGCATAAGAAGTGTAGCAGCTACTTTGATTTTCATGCGGTTTTTTTCTATGAATGCAGTGCTTGCGAGAGGATAGGTGATGCTTATTTTGATAGAAATTGGTTCAGCCATATACAGGATCATTATCGTTCACTACTGTTTTTTAATGGTCTCAGGCATTCGTACAGTTTCCTTTAGTTTGCCGCGGTGTGTCCGGCCTAAGTATAAGTAGGCCTCCTCCGCATTTTTCTGTGGATGTCATAAAAGGCAACTAAGGGGATGGGTGGCAACATCAACCTGAGTACCCATAGCATCAACCTGAGTACCCATAGCATCAACACTGCGATCACCGATCGACCTGCCAAGCGGGTGATTATGTGTAGTAGAAAATCCCCCATTACATTTTATGGAGGAGCCTCGTCTTGCAGTGTCTACTGGCTGATGATGATGATTATATTCAATAATTTTTTTCTGAAATCTCATCATTGAATCATTGTTTTCCTGAACCGTATTCGTAGAAAAACAAGCCTTATCTCTGCTGTTCGTGTTTCTATAACGACAGTTCTTCGCATATTTTAATTTATTTAATTTAATTTTATTAATCCAGGATTTACAGTTATCTTATAGTTAGTTATAAGCTATACACTATATGCTATTCTGAAACCAATTTAAATCCACATTTTGTATACAGTTCGTTTAAAAAGAAGTACCTACCTTCTTTTTAAACGAACTGCATGCAAGGTCAACAAAAAACAAAAACGGCAGGAAAGCCGGATAAGGAATATCAGTTACATAGGTAAATTAAGTAAATTAAGTTAAGTACCTACATTAATTTGAATAAAGCAGCAATTATTCTTACAAAAACAATATAAGTACTTAAGTAGGTACATAAATCTGAGAAAATACAAAAAAATTAAAACAAAAAAAAAAAAACTTAGGTAAAATATATATAAGGTATTCATAATCGCATAAGGGTGTCTGTCGTGTATATGGGTGTGTGTGAGTATTTTTGGAGTGTGAAATGTGTGTATAGTGTGAGATGTGTGAGTAAGTAATATACATATATATATACAAAATACAAAATACAAATGTTTATTTCATTAACTTAAAGTCTACAATTTAACAGGGTTTGGACACTCCTTTTAAGCAAAAAATATGCTTGTGTTAGGAGATACCGCCCTTCTATATCCATCGTTTTTTATATATATATATATATATATATAAATATTATAAATATTTAAAAATATATATATATATAAATATATAGAGATCCCTTTACGGTAAATGTTGATCAGGCGCGACTTCACGCGAGCACTTTGTTGATCCAAAAACACAAGTTGATCCAGGTGACTTTTGTTGATCCAATATGTATCTCCATTAACTAATGTGGCTCCGACAGGATCAACATGTGCGATCATGTGGCACTGAAATCACGTAGCCACTTGTTGATCCAATATACAAATCCACCTTGCGGTGATTACGTAATATGTTGATCTGATTCAAATGGGCCAATCAGGTTGCAGCAAACTCTGTGATTGGCTTATGACGGCTGCGACGTTGCCGCTCTGAACCTTTCTAGGTGCGCTATTACAAATTAATCATTTAAATGGGTTTTAGTCCGACAAGTTGTACGTAATGTGTTTTGCTCATTTTTTCAAAGAGATTGATTTCACTTTGTTTTTAAAAAAAACGTAGGGACTTACTAACTTTCCTACTTGATGAAGATCCAGAAATGATATAGCACTCAGTATTTCTAGCTTTTAATTCAAAGAATATTCCTGTTTAAGGTGGTTAAGTGGTTATTTTTTTAAAAAGGAGTTGTTATTATTTGTAATTTAAATTTCAAACCCTGGTTAAATCTAGGTTAAGGTCTAAGGTTAGATAATGTTATCTTGTTTAGGTAACGGTTTAGGTCAATTTGAAATCTATAATAGTAACAGCCTTCTCGGGCCATTACACATGTTGCTAGGGGTAGTTGCTTTTTAAACATTGCCATGCCTCTATTTAGCATAGTGCTTATTTGTACCTACGCGCATCCTTAGCTAATTAAGGATTTATTTTAGTAACTTGCTAGCTAGGCTATATTATATTTAGTATTTGCATGTTTTTATGTTTTTGTATCTATCTACCTGGTAGACGTCCAGACGTAAACAGAAAAACACCCTGCAAAATAAAACGGCAGACCATACAAAGTTTTTAATACTTTAGGTATTTGTAATTATTGATATGTGTACCATTTCATTTATAAAATCGTGAATCATCTAGGAGCCACATTAGTTAATAGATCAACATATTGGATCAACAAAAGTCGCCTGGATAAATTTGTTTTTTTGGATCAACAAAGTGTACGCGTGAAGTCGCGCCTGATCAACAATTACCGTAATAAATAAAAATAATAAATAATGCTGGACAGTTCACACAACATTATCTAGCCCCAAGTTAAGCAGAGCTTGTGTTATGGGTACTAGATAACTGATATATTTAATTGTTGTTGTATTAATGTTTTTTTTTATCATACATAGAAAAAACCCAGAACACCCTGAACAAATATCTGCGATTGCACAAATATTTGTTCCGAGGCGGGAATCGAACCCGCAACCTCCTGCGTCGCTGGCCAACCTTCGCCCGCCGCGCCACAGAGGTCGTCCTAGAACTCCTAGACCGTAAAGGGATCGATGTTATGGAACATGTTAATTTGGTTTAAATGGGCCATTTTTAAATTTACTATAAAATACAGAGACAAAAACATTTTAATTATTGCATGGCTACCGAAACTTTGAAACAAAATTACTTTCGTCAACAAACATAGCACATAAAATCAAACATAGAGGTGGGTAGCCAATGTAAACAAATTCATTTAAAAAATCGTAAATCATCTAAGATCCACATATATATTTATTATACTACCGATTGCCGAAACATGAAGATGGCCCACCTGATGTTAAGCAGTAACCTCTGCCTATGAACAGTGCATTACCTCATAGGTCACGTTCACCTAGGACACACCCTATGTGGTATTGCACTGCGACCGCCACCCTGAGACATAAAGATGAAAAATCTCTTGTGCCTTTAATTTCACCGGCACCCTTACCCTTCAAACCGGAACACAGCAATGCGAGTACTACTGCTTTACGGCAGAAATAGGTATGGTGCTAGTACTTCCTTGGACGAACTCTTTTACAAAAAAGCTCTACTACTACTAAAACACATACACATTACATTAGTTAATGGAGATACATATTGGATCGACAAAAGTCGCCTGGATCAACTTGTGTTTTTGGATCAACATAGTGCTCGCGTGAAGTCGCGCCTGATCAACATTTACCGTAAAGGGATCGATGTTATGGAATATGTTAATTTGGTTTAAATGGGCCATTTTTTAATTGACTATAAAATACAGAGACAAAAACCATCTTAATTATTGCATGGCTACTGAAACTTTGTAACTAAATCACTTTCGTCACCAAACATAACACATAAAATCAAACATAGAGGTAGGTGGCCAATGTAATCAATTTCATTTAAAAAATCGTGAATCATGTAGAAGCCACATTAGTTAATGGAGATACATATTGGATCAACAAAAGTCACCTGGATCAACTTGTGTTTTTGGATCAACAAAGTGCTCGCGTGAAGTCACGCCAGATCAACATTTACCGTAAAGGGATCGATGTTATGTAATATGTTAATTTGGTTTAAATGGGCCATTTTTAAATTTATTATAAAATACAGAGACAAAAACCATCTTAATTATTGCATGGCTACCAAAAATTTGTAACAAAATTACTTTCGTCAACAAACATTGTTAATAAAACTAACAAAAACACTTTTATTAATTTATTTACTTGAGCACACTGTTGTCGATTCGAGATACAGGAAAAAGAGGCCGGGACACAGATAATATAATCACTCCTAGAGATGCACAGATGATTAAACTAATCTAGCTCTTATGTTTTATGAACATAAATTCCCCCCATTGATACATCAATATTAAATTTTACAACAATTTCTAATCATCATAATATATCGGTAAAACAGCCACCTTATTTATGGCTCTCGAGTGCACTGACCCACTTTTTGTTTTTACTTCAACTGACCTGACCAAATTATCTTTACTTTTGAAAACCCGAGTTACCCTAGCTACAGGCCATTGCAAAGGAGATACATTTAGCCCTATGAGAAGCACCAAGACACCTTCTTGGATGTTAGGGGAAGCCTTGAACCACTTTGGACGGCTTAACAATTGTGACAAATAACTTTTGTGCCACACATGCCAAAAATCTTGCTGTATCTTAGTACATCTTTTCCAAAAGCTTAAACTATTTATATTCCTAGCTGTTATCTCAGGTTCAGGAATAGCTGTCATAGACTGATTTATCAAAAAATGACCCGGTGTCAGGAAAGAAAAATCTGTTACATCTTTGTTGATTGGGGTGATTGGTCTAGAGTTTAATATCCCTTCTACTTGCACTATTATGGTATTGAATTGCTCATAAGTAAAGAGCAACTTGCCAATGATCCGCTTAAAATGGTACTTTGCTGACTTCACTGCAGCCTCCCAAAGCCCGCCCCAAGTAGCCGAGTAGCTGGGAATATACCTAATGTTCACTTGCTTATCGTTACAGTAGTCTATGACTGCACCCTGATGACCCTGAGATTTACATAGGGTATACAATCCTTTCAATTGATTGTTGGCACCCTTGAATGTGGATGCATTATCACAATAGATAGTATGAGGCAAACCCCTTCTTGAAATAAATCTTTTTAATGCAGCCAAAAAACATTCAGTGGTTAAATCGGATACCAATTCTAAGTGAACACATTTAGTGATAAAGCACACAAAGATACAAACATATCCTTTGGATACTACAGATCGTCTCATGCTAGACTGTTTAATATGAAATGGCCCACAATAATCAATACCTACTTTATTAAATACTCTATCTTGCACAACTCTATCCTGTGGCAATGATGCCATCAGCTGTTGTGTATTCTGTGTTCGAAACCTAAAGCATGGAACACACTTGTTTATAATACTTTTGACAAGAGTTGTTGCACTAATTACATAATATTTTTGGCTCAGATTGGACAATGTCAATTTCAATCCCCCATGCATTAAAGCATTGTGTTCATGCCTGATAATTAATTTGGTAAAATTGCAGTCTTTTGGCAATATTATAGGATGTTTTTGGCTAAAAGGTATGTTGGCATTCTCCAATCTACCGCCCACACGTAATATCTCATCTTTATCTAAGAAAGGACATAATTTCCTCAAATTAGATTTGATAATTTGATTTCTTTTGATGAACAAAATCTCTTCAGGAAAATGCAATGTCTGTACATAGCTTATAATTGTTTGCATTGATCGCCTATATTCACTTGAATTTAATTGTTTGGAACTTATACGGTCCTCCTTTTGTATTCTACAATTATTGATAAAACGTAGCATGTAGCATACAATGCGTTGAATTTTCAACAATGATGAAAACTTAGATATTGGTATGACCTCATCGAGTATATTACAATTGACAGCTTGCCCATTCTCATCATTAGCTATACAACTTAATTCCGTCTTACCAAAAGGCTTTGCTGAGAAATTGTCATTTTGCAAATCTGGGGGACCGTGCCACCATAAATCCATTACATGAAGCTCTGATGGCAATAATCCTCTTGATAGGCAATCTGCTGGGTTGCATGATCCACTCACATGACTCCACATGCAATCTTTTGTCTGTTCATTGACTGAAACAACTCTGTTTCTTACATAGTTGTCTTTTGTAGGTGGATTTAGCAACCAGCAAAGTGCCACCTGCGAGTCACTAAACAAAATTGTATTTTTAAAAGAATGATCTTGCAATATACACTTTAATTTTGTATACAATTTGGCAAGAAGCAGACATGCATTTAATTCTAACCTAGGTATGGTTTGTTTTGTTTTTAATGGTGCAATTCTTGATTTACTACACAGTAAAGTTACACATACATTATTGTTTTGGACTGTTCTGATATACATACACGCACCATAGGCAATGCTAGAAGCATCACAATACCCAATCAAGTCCATATGCTCAGCGTTCGTTATATTTAGACTACGGTTAACATATATAGGCTCCATACACATTAAATCATTGAAGAACTTATTCCAAGGCAGTAATACCTCTTCAGGGAGCAATGTATCCCAATCTAAATTTTGTCGCCATACTTTTTGCATGAATTCTTTGGCTCGAGTTACTATTGGGCCAGCCAATCCCAAGGGGTCAAAAAAGGTACCTATAAAGCTTAAAACAGTACGCTTAGTCCATGTATTATACAGCTGGCCACATGGTCGTGAAATTACAAATTGATCTGACTTGATATCTAGTAAGAGGCCCAAGGCCTTGATGGTCAAACTGGCATTATTTAAATCGATATTCTGAAAATGACGCTTGTGATCAGGTATTCCATCCAAAATATCTGGGTGACTGGCACACCATTTATGAAGTTCAAAACTACCCAGACCAGTTAGTTGTATCAACTCTTCGCAGACTCGCTTCGCGTTCTCTATCGTAGAGGCTCCAAATAAACAGTCATCGTAATAGCTGTTATTGCACAGCACTGATGAGGCCAACGGATATTGCTCTCCATGTCGATAGGCCAGTTCTATCAGACAGCGAGTAGCCAGAAAACTGGAACTGGTCACTCCATAGGTGATGGTTTGTAGCTGAAAACACAACAATGGATCATTTAGATTTTCTTTCCACAATATTAATTGTAAGTGTGTATGGGCAGGGTCCACAATCACTTGTTCATACATTCTTTTGATGTCGGTTAAAACAACATAATTGTATGTACGAAAGGATATGAGAATATCGAACAGTTCTTTCTGCACTACTGGACCAGAATGCAAGATATCATTCAAACTCCTATTCAAGTTGGTTTTCGCACTGGCGTCAAACACAACCCTGAGTTTAGTTGTCCTACTGCTGTCTTTTATGACGGAATGGTGAGGCATAAAAAAACATGAATCAAATGCTTTCCCTAGTTTGAATAACTCAACCTTTCTGGAGTGCCCTTGTGCCTCATACTGGTTGATAAAGTCTGTGTATCTAACCTTCAGATCATGATTTTTTGTAAACTTTTTGCACAAAACATTTAGCCGTTGCAATGCTACATTGAAGGAGTCGCCCAACTTGATTTCTTCTATTGGGACCTTCAGAGGCAGACTCACTTGAAATCTTTTGTTTTTTAATTGAACAGAATTTTGAAAACTAGTTTCACAAATATCCAGCCTGTCATTTGTATTCTCATGTTTTATTTCGGGGGTATGTTGTTCCTCCCAAAACTTTTGTATGAGAGAGTCTACTTTGTCCTCATTCACAGTAGCATGCAATATAACACTTTCACTTGAAATATTTTGGGATGAAAGACAAACATTGCCTTTTTCTATATTGCCAGAAACAATGTAGCCGTACTTGGTTGCTAACAAAAATAACTTGTGCCTGGCTAAATTTATTTTGTCTGGTAATATAATATTAAAAAATATATCAGCAGAAATGAGAAATGATATCTCACCAGGCTTGTTAAACTCGCTGTCAGCTAACACCACATTCTCTGGTATTTCAATGTCGCTCACATCAAATTTTGTCTGTGGCAAATAGCTAGTAATATTGTCTACCACAGAAAACAGCGCATTGCAACTGTAATTGTTGTGCATTGAGTGCATTGATAAATTGACAGCCTTAGCAACAGTTTTCTGCTTTTGGCCAAGAGCTGTGACGTTCACATTGTAGTTAAATGTAGAAACATTTAAATGCTGAATTAAGTTATCTTTAATAAATGAGACTTGGCTACCACTATCAACCAAACCTCTTGCTGTGACAAAGGATCCATTGGTTGCCCTAAACTTGACCATAATGGTAGGCAACAGAACCATGTCTTTTGACACCACTTTATGAGCGGATTTTGCAAAGTTACAGACACTGTCTTCTAAGTGTAACAATGAATTATGCTCTTTACTTTTGCATAGCGAACATTTGAAATGGAAGTTACATTTTTTAGTATGTATATTAAGGCAAATTTTACACAACTTTTCTTTTGTAACAAAGTTAACCCGATCTTGTGCACTCAATACCTGAAATTCCTTGCATGAAAATATTTTATGACCAGGAGCATTGCAATATTTGCAGGTATTCACTTTATTGTCACGTGCATTGACCAAATTAACTGACTTGTTCATGCTAAAATGTTTGTTTGACGGAGACTTACCAGTGGATATTTGTGATTCCTCGAAGCTCATTGCTCGCTTTTCCATATAATTTAAAAACTCTTCCAACGATGGTAGCTTTGAGGTATCTCGATCTGCGTGGTATTCCCTACAAGAAAACACATCTAATTTTCTCAACAATATGGGAATGACTAGCCTGTCCCAATACCGAGTTTGCTCACCAAGACCTTTTAGTGCTCCTAAATGCTGTCTAGCTATCGAAACTAAATGCCTTAATTCTGATGGGGTACCCTTAGAGATTGGCTGATAGTCTAACAATGCATTTACATGATGAGTAATGAGTAGGCACTTGTTGTCATACCTTTTTTCTAGTAAGTCTAGTGCTTGCACATACGATTCGCTAACCAATGGTAAACCATCTATTAAAAGTAAAGGATCGCACTTTAAATATTTCCTTAAATAGAATAGTTTTTGCACTGGCTTTAGGCTCTCCTCCTTATCCACAACAGCACGGAAGATGTTGATGAAGGCTGTATACTCGGTGATGTCTTTCCCATCGAATGAAGGTATGTCCAGCTGCGGTAGCTTGTTGTGCTGCCTGGCAACAACTGGTTCTCTGCAATCCTCACTAGGGGTTGATGCTTCAGCTTTCTTTAATACAGATTTTAGCCTTGCCATCACCTCGAAATAACGCTCCTCTATTTCTCCATCTTCATACTCTTCGTCTCCGGTTGCCAACATTAAATCCAGAATACATTCTTTGTAGTTTTGGAGACCGGTGTACAACTCCTCCATCCGAATTCTGAGGCCTTCCGGGTCGAATAGCACCTGTTGCTCTTGTTCATTTGCAAATTTTGCGGCTCGCGACATCCGACCTTTAAATTGCCCAATGTTCATCTTGAGTCTTTTGATATTGGTGGGGTCGTCACCTCCCTTCGCAGCATGAGCCATTTTTTGTTACAAACGAATTGTTTCTTTCTAATTTGCAAAACCAAATTGTATTTTTCCAATGCAAAACGTGTTGTTTATTAGAGTTCGGCGTAGAACAAAAAATTGTGACAGTTTGCTTAGCTTGATTGATTGTATTGCTTGTTCCGATTGCTTGTTTCTCTATGGTCGGTCAGTCGCCGTTGCAGATAGGAGTGAATGACATGTTTGGAACTCGCCGCAACTTCGTTATGCTTGTGCATACAGCGATGTTCTTCTGTCTCCCTCGCACGAGTAAGAGAAAAACGGAAAAAAATGGCCGCTGCAATCGTGCAGGGCAATGTGGCGAAACAGCAGCAACTGTTTTCGAGCCAAAAACAAACGACCGCTCACTGTCTATACGTATGCACTTTCCCCGAACTTTGTTCCATATGTTTCGGCACCAATTTTGTTAATAAAACTAACAAAAACACTTTTATTAATTTATTTACTTGAGCACACTGTTGTCGATTCGAGATACAGGAAAAAGAGGCCGGGACACAGATAATATAATCACTCCTAGAGATGCACAGATGATTAAACTAATCTAGCTCTTATGTTTTATGAACAACATAACACATAAAGTTTAACATAGAGGTGGGTAGCCAATGTAAACAAATTCATTTAAAAAATCGTGAAACATCTAAGATCCACATTTTTTTTATACTACCGATTACCGAAACAAGCTGATTGCCCACCAGATGTTAAGCAGTAACCTCTGCATATGAACAGTGCATTACCTCATAGGTCACGTCCACCTAGGACGCACCCTATGTGGTATTGCACTGCGACCGCCACCCTGAGACATAAAGATGAAAAGTCTCTTGTGCCTGTAACTTCACCGGCACCCTTACCCTTCAAACCGGAACACAGCAATGCGAGCACTACTGCTTTGCGGCAGAAATAGGTATGGTGGTAGTACTTCCCCGGACGAACTCTTTCACAAAAAAGCTCTACTACTACTAAAACATACACACACATTACATTAGTTAATGGAGATACATATTGGATCTACAAAAGTCGCCTGGATCAACTTGTGTTTTTGGATCAACAAAGTGCTCGCGTGAAGTCGCGCCTGATCAACATTTACCGTAAAGGGATCGATGTTATGGAATATGTAAATTTGGCTTAAATGGGCCTTTTTTAATTTACTATAAAATACAGAGACAAAAAACCATCTCAATTATTGCATGGCTACTGAAACTTTGTAACAAAATCACTTTCGTCAACAAACATAACACATAAAATCAAACATAGAGGTGGGTAGCCAATGTAATCAATTTCATTTAAAAAATCGTGAATCATATAGAAGCCACATTAGTTAATGGAGATACATATTGGATCAACAAAAGTCACCTGGATCAACTTGTGTTTTTGGAGCAACAAAGTGCTCGCGTGAAGTCGCGCCTGATCAACATTTACCGTAAAGGGTTCGATGTTATGGAATACGTTTATTTGGTTTAAATGGGCCATTTTTAAATTTACTATAAAATACAGAGACAAAAACCATCTTATTGCATGGCTACTGAAACTTGGTAACAAAATTACTTTCGTCAACAAACATAACACATAAAATAAAACATAGACGTGGGTAGCCAAAGTTAAATTAAAACTGGGGGGGACCAGTAGCTCAGGCTAACTAAGATGATCTGAATGAATTCCACTTTTGGGCCTAGGTTTTTTATACAAACGCAAACGCCACCGTTGTAATTTGTAGGTACTAATTGGTATGGCAACTAACTCTGAAATAATCTGGGCGTTGAGTTTGGGTTTTATAATTGAGGACAAATTTTATTGTAGTTTTACATACAACAAAACAAAGTGGTTTTCTTAAAAAATATCTTGAACACCTTGTGATGAATACTTTTCTGGTAACTACGGGATTGTGAATTGACTACGGAACCCTTACACTGTCCTTGGTTCAAGAGGAGACACACATGACTGGTTAATTTCGCTACTTCACGCATGCGATGTAGTACCTACCTACTTTGGTTGATCCAACATGTATCTTCATTAACAAATGTAGCTCACACTGAATAGACTTAAAGATCGAGTGAAGCGAGTTCTCCGATTAAACTTGGATGAATAGTTTTTTGTGATATATCTTTCCTAGAATAACTTACGAACAGTTAATTAAATTACCATGAAATTGGGTAAGTTTTTTCAGTGCCAAGTGAACCTACACGTTTATCATGTTGGAGCCACATGAACTAATGGAGATACGAATTAGATCACCAAAAGTCCATACCATTTACCTTACGTTTGCTACGGAACATGTGTATCCAATTCAAATGGGCCATTTTTAGGGTTCCTTACTTCAAAAAGTATCAATAGAACATAGGACATACTACAACTCAACTCAATTCTATTCTTTATTTATGCTTTGACAAGTTACATGTATTAAGGACGCTCTCACAAAATAATACAAATTCAAATTTGGAATACCTATTTCAGTCCAATAAAAACGACATGGCGTTTGACGGCAGAATGGCAGACTCGTGGAAATTTTGTATGGAAATTTTGGAACGATAAAATGTTTTTGTAATTATCACAATATTTTTATACAAAGAGCCTAAAAACTGAATCTGCTCTTTGTTCTTTCATTTATTGACATTGATATTATTACCTCTAATAAGTAACATATATATTTATTTATTTATTCTTGCGTTGGTTAAAACATATTCATGTGAAAATTTTGTATGAAACTCCCCAGTTTTTATTCACTATCTCTAAAGATGAATGTATCATCCTTAATTTTGTACTATGACATTGTCACAATTGTGATTCCTGGTTCATTAAATGGTACCTGAAAAACATTGATATTTGTGAGAGCGTTCAGCTAAAAGACGGTTAAAAAATTACATGTTAATCTTTATCATATTGCTATGAGCATTATAGCACCTAAAACACGAATCAGATAAATTTTCTCGATTACAAATCGAGAACAATACAATTACCTTTGATAGGGTTTAGCACGCTAGCCTTATTGGCAAGCTTCCTGCCTACGGACTGCCAGTTCAATTCTGCTCCTGGCTCGCAGACTTTCTGAGGGAAAGATCCATTCGAGTAGTTATTGAAGGCTGCTCGTCGGATCAATTGGCTATTAACGCCGGGGTACCTCAGGGGTCAGTGCTATCTGCCACACTGTTCTTGCTGCACATTAATGATCTGCTAATGCCCGGTATCATTGGGTATGCAGACGACAGCACATTTGTGGAGAGGTATGTTTCCACTGCGCGAGCTAGGCAGAATGAAATTCAGGAGTTAAGAGATGAGATGCTGCAGCGTCTGAATTTGACTCTCAAGGCTGTATCTGACTGGAGCGATGCCAATCTAGTCAAGTTCAACGCCTCTAAAACGCAGGTTTGTCTCTTCTCGGCGATAAAATATCTGTTTCTCCAAGTTCCTGTATTCCGAGATGTACCTGTAGCTATAGGAGATCACCTCGAGCTCTTAGGTGTTTCGCTCACGCCTACTCTCAACTTTGGCTCCTACATCGAGTCTAAGTCACAGCTGCCATGAAGCTAGGCATCCTGAATAAGGTAAAGCGTTACTTCGCACCAGGACAGCTTCTCAGTTTATATAAAGCACAAGTCCGGGCTGGTATGGAGTACTGCTGCCATGTTTGGGATGGTTCGGCAAAACACCAGCTTGCTGCCTTGGACTCGATCGAACGTAGAGCTTCCAGGCTTATAGGTGAGCAACATATGGCGGAGACTAAGATCCAGAGTCTCGAGCACCGCCGTAAGGTTGCATGCCTTTTGATCTTCTATAGGTTACATTTCGGGGAATGCTCCCAGGAACTGCACGATCTGATCCCACCATCTCCTTTTCATCATAGGACGAACAGGCGTACGGCTCAGTTTCAACTCTACTTCATTAGTATACCTTCTATTCGCACAAAACGTTTCAGTTCTACCTTTATAATGCAAACTGCTAAGGAGTGGAATACACTACCGTCGTCTGTCTTTCCTGAAAACTATAATCTGGGTATCTTCAAAGCTAGAGTGAATAAGTGCCTTCTAGACCTTTGTGCTCCATCTTTGGCCACATCGTCACTTAACAACAGGTGAGATCGTGGTGAAACAAAGGACTATCAAAGATTAAAAAAATTAACAATTTCATTTAAAAAATCGTGAATCATCTAGAAGCCACATTAGATAATGGAGATACATATTGGATCAACAAAAGTCGCCCGGATCAACTTGTGTTTTTGGATCAACAAAGAGCTCGCGTGAAGTCGCGCCTGATCAACATTTACCGTAAAGGGATCGATGTTATGGAACATGTTAATTTAGTTTAAACGGGCCATTTTAAATTAACTATAAAATACAGACACAAAAACCATTTTAATTATTGCATGGCTACCGAAACTTGGAAACAAAATTACTTTCGTCAACAAACATTACCTACACATAAAATCAAACATAGAGGTGGGTAGCCAAAGTAAAATTAAAACTGGGGGACACCAGTAGCTCAGGCTAACTAAAATGATCTGATTGAAACCCACTTTTGGGCATAGGTTTTTTATGCTAACGCGAACGCCACCGTTGTAATTTGTACTAATTGGTATGGCAACTGGCTCTGAAGGAATCTGGGCGTTGAGCTTGGGTTTTATAATTGAGGACAAATTTTATTGTAGTTTTACATAAAACAAACAAAGTGGTTTTTAAAAAAAATATCTTGAACTGCCTGTGATGAATACTTTTATGGTTACTATGGGATTGTGAATTGACTACGGAACCCTTACACTGTCCTTGGTTCAAGAGGAGACACACATGACTGGTTCATTTCGCTACTTCACGCATGCGATGTAGTACCTACCTACTTTGGTTGATCCAACATGTATCTTCATTAACAAATGTAGTTCACACTGAATAGACTTAATGATCGAGTGAAGTGAGTTCTCCGATTAAACTTGGATGAATAGTTTTTTGTGGTATGTCTTTCCTAGAATAACTTACGAACAGTTAATTAAATTACCATGAAATTGGGTGAGTTTTTTCAGTGCCAAGTAAACCTACACGTTTATCATGTTGGAGCCACATTAACTAATAGAGATACGAATTAGATCACCAATAGTCCATACCATTTACCTTGCGTTTGCTACGGAACATGTGGATCCAATTCAAATGGGCCGTTTTTAGGGTTCCTTACTTCAAAAAGTATCAATAGTGTAGGCTCAACACGTTTTTCATGTTGGAGCCACATTAACTAATGGAGATACGAATTAGATCACCAAAAGTCCATGGCGTTAACCTTGCGTTTGCTACGGAATCTTAAAGCTAAAGAAGTTACATGCGATTGAATTTCAATACCAATAAATCTAACCCTGTTCGACGGTAGGTGGTACATGCCTGAAATATATGAACCGAGCTTTTTTCATGTCGAGCTTTTAGAGAAAATAGGCTGTGAAAGATGGACAAACAGACAGCCAGACAGACATGAGAGTGATTCTATATTGGTTAAGTTGGTAACTTTTGAGGTAGGTACGGTATCCTAAAACTTACTCTTTAGAATCGGATCAACATGTTACGTAACATTGGCAAGTTGATGACTTTTGTTCAATATGTACTCGTATTTCCATTAACTAAGTTACCCCCTGTGTGAGGTAGGATTTTGTAGATATTTTTCAAATAGGTACCTAACATAATAGGAATAGAAATAGCCTAATGTAATGAAACGGTATGATCTGCCGTTTTGTGTTGAAGTTTATAATAACGTAATATATTTGAACACCACATTACAAGCAACAAGACCTTTTGTTTGATTTGTCACACGATACATTTACAATTTGCACCCAAAATCAGAATTTGTTATTGACGCTATAGCAAGTGATTGGTTTATTTAGGAGCAGCTAACCCGGTCATTCTTGACCCACTGTTCATGTAACCTCTGCTTTTAACAATGCATTAAATCACAGGTTACGACTACCTAGGATTTACCTATTTGGCACCCACCTCCCTGAGACATAAAGATGAAAAGTCTCATGTACCTATAATTTCACCGGCACCTTCAACCGAAACACAGCAATGAGAGCACTAATGTTTTTTGGCAGAAATATGTATTTTGGTAGGACTAGGGTTTAATGCACCGTGGTAGTACTTCCCCAGACAAACATTTTCATATAAAAGCTCTCTAACAATAAGAACTATTTGAAGCAAGTTGTCATTTTGCCTGAATGCGTACACTAAGCCTCAAATACCTAACTAACCCGAGCACACTGCAGTAGAAAAATACTACCCTAGCGTCAGCCATCTTTATTCACAGTAGAACCCTAGCTCGATATGTACCAGAAGCGGTCAGACCCAGTCACCATACCAATAGTACAAGTTACTACACCGGGGGAGTTGGAGTTTGGAGTGCATAAGATGGAAAAGACTTATTCCCAACAGTGGCTTTCATTCATATCATCTTAGTTAGTATTATTACTTAATTCATCATCTTCATCAGCCTGCAGAATTCCACTGCTGGACACAGGCACCCCCCATAGAATGCCACGACGAATGGTCTTGTGCTGCCTTATCCATCGACTACCTGCGAGTTTGTTAATATAATATGTGATGCCATGAGCTTCCCCTTTTTTTCGGGTTTTTGGTTGCCTCTCGAGAACGTTTATTCCCCTCTGGTTGGTCTACTCATTTCATATTATATCACGTAAATCCTTTAAACCCACCCTTCACTCACCCTTATTTCTTATAAGCGAGAGTTACGGGCAGAAGCTGATAGGAATTATTTGCTATTCTACGAAAATAAAACACATATTTGATGAGGTGACAAGAGTATTTTAAATGGAGGTACTATATATTGGATCAATAAAAGTAAAAAACAATAAAAACCATACATTAATAGGTAGGTAACCTTATACCTTACACAAATGTGGCTCCAACTGGATCAAGATACAATGTATTTTCGGTCTCAAATGAGCCTAGACGTTGATCAAATAAAATATTTATTAAAAAAACATGTGACTCCAATGAACGTAACGTAATCTGGGTCTCTTCAAGGCTAGAGTGAATAGGTGCCTTCTAGACCTTTGTGCTCCATCTTCGGCCACATCGACACTTACCAACAGGTGAGATCGTGGTCAAACAAAGGTATTTTTTTTTTATTATACTAATGAATGACGGAACAAGGAACAGGTGGGCCATCTGGGCCCACCTGATGCTAAGCGGTAACCTCTGCCTATGAACAGTGCATTACCTCATAGGACACGTTCACCTAGGACGCACCCTATGTGGCATTGCAATGCGCCCGCCACCCTGAGACATAAAAATGAAAAGTCTCATGTGCCTGTAATTTCACCGGCACCCTTACCCTTCAAACCGGAACACAGCAATGCGAGCACTACTGCTTTGCGGCAGAAATAGGTATGGTGGTAGTACTTCCCCGGACGAACTCTTTCACAAAAAAGCTCTACTACTACTAAAGGTCTATCAATTTTAAAAAAATAAAAATAAAACGTGTTCTGTAACAATCGCAAAGTACAGAATTTTACTAGTCCAATACCTATGTATCTCCATTAACTTACGTGACTCCACCAGTGAAAGTCCTTGCTTTTTACCTTGCGATTGTTACGGAACATGGTGCTTTAATTCCAATTGGCCCTATTTTATTAATTATCTTTTATTAAATACTTAATTAAAAACCCATCTTATTTACCTATTCCTCTCGGGCAAGAACTAAGTTACATAATTATTTACCACAATCAACAAACATAACAAATTAAAACTAAAACATATGTAGGTAGGTAAGACGCGAAAAAAGACGGCCCGCGCGCGGCTTGTTGATTGATGTCCGTCCGTCCATTATGCCATCTCTTTTTATCACGTTTCGTACTTGTCACACAAAATGCGACGTTGCCGCTTTGCCTTTTAGCACCCACAATGCATTTGTGGCTCCAGATCAACTTTATATAGGCCAACTTCGCGTATAAATTATGTATGATATGGATCTAAAAATGACGCTTCAGTATAATTTTTTTGGCCGTTAGTGGATCAACGATAGTTGAACGATTCGAAAACGAGTATCTTGAAAACCAATCAATTCAGATCCAGTGTTTCCTCGCGCACTATAACGTCAGATCAAAGTATATTGGTTAGCTCGATAGGGAGTAAAGTATACATGAGAAATATGTGGATCAACATTTGTTCAGACTTCATACTGGATCAACATTTACCGTAAAGGGTTCAATATATATATATATATATATAATACATAACTGATATGCATATAAAATTTAACAAAGCTGACAAATCTACGACTGTAACAGATTATTGTGTGCATCAGTGAACCTAGAATTAATCTGTTTTTTATAAAGAATTATTAGGGATGGCTTACATGGCTTCACACTATGACTAACATTTATGCCTAACTACGTTACCTTTGATTACACCAAACCATGGATAAAATATCTTCTTAAGAAGTTATCCACTCCATTTCCGGCGCAGGCAATGCAAATTAGGTAATTAGGTACGTAAATAGATTGATACATAAATAAGTTACATTAACAGAGGACGATGGCAGGTGCTTACTGCACCCTATTATCAGAGAGCTGAAAACTCTGGACTTAAATATATTTTTAGTTAAGTTGAAAGGGTCTATGTCAGCGAACATTTTATTGTATGTTCGGGGGAGCCGCCTGATAACACTATTAGCTGCATAATTTGTGCGATGGATGGGTACGTAAAATAGTTGCGTGTGCCTGGTGCGAGTATACGGAGCTCGCAAAGTTAACATTTGAGAAATCAAATACGAACAGTCCATGCTGCCAGAACATACATCATGCAACAATGACATATCCTGCATAATTCTTCTGCCACGTAGTGACATCAGTTCGTGCTCACGGTGTGATGCACCACAGCTGCTGTGAATTGAATTTTTACGGAAATTTAAGAAGTGTAGTGTGTGTGTGTGTGTTTATATTAGTTGTAGTGTTTCTTTCTACTAATTACCATTAATTATTTTTACTCGTGATTTTTCCTAAAGGTTTGAAGTCGTACAATCAATTGATTCGATCGCTTAAAATCACGTTATCAATTGTGCTCTCAGTCCGGAAAACACTGATTAAACTCGCGAGTAACTCGATTTATCCATACAGGAGTTGATTAAATGTTTTTAATCCAGTTAAAATAAATGAAAATTGAATACATCGCTCGCTCGCTGCCAACCTCGTGGCGTAATTTAATCACTTCTCACGGAGGCTTCGAATATGAGATCAGACCTACTTACCGCATGTACCCTGTAGCTGCGTGCACAGATAATATATAGGTGCCATCATAAGTAGAGCAATTTGAGTTTACAAATATAAATTATGCAATTAAAAAATCCTTAGCACCTATACAACCAAAGTGTTTATATCACTTAGTTCACATGAGAAGATGCTTTTGATAATGACAAACAAACTGTTTAAATCACTTAGTTCGCATGAGAAGATGTTTTTAATAATGACAAACAAACTGTTTAAATCACTTAGTTCACATGAGAAGATGATTTTAATAATGACAAACAAACTGTTTAAATCACTTAGTTCACATGAGAAGATGCTTTTAATAATGACAAACAAACTGTTTGAATCACTTAGTTCACATGAGAAGATGTTTTTAATAATGACAAAAAAAAAAAATTGGTTATATTCGAGATTCTCAGCTACTAACTTCTGATGGCAACTACATGTAAGCCTGTAACATGTAAGAAACGTGTGTTAACCGAGTTAGTATTTGGGACTTTGGGAATTAGCACCTCGGGAATGAATCTTTGAGTTGTGAGGTTAGAACCGAAAGTGCTCTGTGGTTAAGGTTTTATTCATTGAGGGACTTAAAGTTCTAATGAAACAAGGAGTGAGCTCAAAGAGATGAACTAACAATTACTATACGTATTTTTATAGTGTGGTTTAGTTTAATATTTTTAATTCTATTCAGAATATTGAAACTAAAATCAAATGTATAACATGCTTCAGAACTTGCAGCACCTGCATATAAGTGGCTTGTACCCTGCCAGATAGTGTATGTACCCTGCCTATGGGAGGCTGTGATGACAGATAGTGTATGTACCCTGCCTACGGGAGGCTTTGATAGATAGATAGATAGAAGATAGAAAATACTTTATTGTACACCTTAATAGCTAATAATACAAACAAAAAGAAACAAACTTAACTATATAATTAAAGGTGCAATGGGCGGTCCTATCGCTTAGCAGCGATTTCTTCCAGACAACCTTTGGATGGAGATAAATTTATAAGTTAGGAAGAATGGCCGGGGGTGTATGTATATTATAGATACAAAAGAAGGGAAGAAATAATTAACTTTGATGACAGATGTAAACATCTGTCGAAAAGCTAACCTACCCTTACCTTAACCTTACCTTTTAGTAGTAGTAGAGCTTTTTTGTGAAAGAGTTCGTCCGGGGAAGTACTACCACCGTACCTATTTCTGCCGCAAAGCAGTAGTGCTCGCATTGCTGTGTTCCGGTTTGAAGGGTAAGGGTGCCGGTGAAATTACAGGCACATGAGACTTTTCATCTTTATGTCTCAGGGTGGCGGGCGCAGTGCAATGCCACATAGGGCGCGTCCTAGGTGGACGTGACCTATGAGGTAATGCACTGTTCATAGGCAGAGGTTACCGCTTAACATCAGGTGGGCCATCTGCTTGCTCCGCCATTCCAGTAGTATAAAAAAAAAAAAAAAAAAAAAAACCCGCTACTTTACCTGCAGATGGTGTAAAAGGCCCAAGTCTGGCCCTAGGTATTAGAAGCTTATAATACAACTTAACCACAATCTAACAAAACTCGTAACGAAAGTATTTTACACCCAACCCCAGCTCGTCAACACCAAGAAAAAGTTTTTAAATTATCTCTCCATATCCGATCAAACCAGCAACTGGTATCGTTCCGATCAGAAGATGCGTTAGCGTAGAAAACAGGCTGCTGGTAACAGACGCAGCAACATTCAACATTTTGACTGTAAAGGTTATATTCATTTTGTTGTGATAAAGGTAAGCTATTGCTGCCGGTAGCCGCCGGTAAAGAAGCACCGGCCTCCTGCTTTCTGTACGTGGCCTAGCGAGAAACTTGTATTATTTCTGAAAATTACTTTTGGTTGGAAGTTCATTTAGTTTTTGTCACGGTGGAGAAGACTAATAGTCGCTTCACGTCAGCCGCAGACAGGGTGTGTCCGTGTGGAGCTGTGATTGAGGGGTTACTGGAGACTACCTATGTATACATTTGAACAGGTTTTCGTTATGTCAATATTATCAAATAAAGTGTTTTAAAATAAAGATATGAATACAAGGAAGGACAAACAAAACCTTTAACTCATGTATTCTGCCATCTAATATTATTGTTGTCAGACATGAGCTCTAACTGGCAAACATCTCAATAAACTAAAAGTCATGGAATTTAAATGTCCGTGGCTTGGATCATTTTACAAAAATTACGATTATACACCACTTGCCTTACTATTCTCCTGCTGAGAATAAACAAATAAAACCACAAAAAGTATCTTTGGAACGGATTTCAATTTCAATTTCAATTTCTATATCTTTATTTGTGTTAATGTTGTGTGAACTGTCCAGCATTATTTATTATTTATTTATTTATTATTTGTGAAACACAGGTATAAAAGTTCTTACAATATTTTTAAGTGCACTGTGATCTGCCCTAGGCGTACAAACTTTGTGGTAGGTAGTTAATTAAGAAGGTACAAGAATGGTGTACCTACCTATTCCTACCTGGTACCTGGTCCTATTGCAATTGATCAAAACCATCAAAGACTTCAATCAAAACTGGAATCTTTAAGTTCTTATTTTTATATGAGGTTGTAAAATAAAAAATAAACAAATATTAAGATATTATTATAATATATTATTATATATTATATTATTAATATATTATTAATATATTAATATATTATTAAGATTTCCATTAAAGCAAAATAACCCAAAGATAAAATTGTTAATTAAAGTATATAATGTGAAATGAAAGTAATGTAAAGATACAGAAAATCATGTCAAATAATAAAAATAATTAGTACTTATGGTCAAACAAATCTCAAATTGAATCTTATTTATTTATTTATTTATTTATTACACAGGCAGCTCTCAGAGCTGATGCGTGTATATCTTAGTCCTTATCAGTGCACTTTAAATGTTTGTCAAGTCTATTTTTGAAAGAATTCACTGAGGGGGCACTGATCACTGAGTCTGGTAGCCGGTTCCAAGTGCGCACGACGCGATCAGTCAATATGTGCATCCTCAGATTGCTGGTACTTGGCCCGCGTTGCAGCTTCAGCGAGTGTCCTCTGAGTCCTATATTATTATTCATGGTATATAGTGTCTGTGATAAATCTGGTATACTGTAGTGGTTGTTTAGGACCTTGTCTCTATTAGGTCTCCACGCTCTCTACGTTGCTGAAGGGTAGTTAATCCAAGTTCGTGAAGTCGTTCCTCATATGTAAGTGCTTTAAGACTAGGCACTATTTTCGTAGCCCTACGTTGTACTCGTTCGTGAAGGATAATATCTTTTTTGAAGTACGGGCTCCAAATCTGGAATGCATACTCTAATAATGGCCTCAGATATGCCTTGTAAAGTTAAACAACTCCCTGTTAATGCATGTGAAAGCCTTCCTTATTATGTGCATTAAAGAGTTTGCTCTTTTCACAATCGCCACAATATGTTCATCCCATTTCAAGTTGCATGTGATCTAAACTCCAAGATCTCTCTGTCTGTCCACCTTCTCAAGTGAACTTCCATTGACTGTGTAATTACATATAGGATTTTTTCTTCCAATGTGCAACACTGTGCACTTCTTCTCGTTCAGGGTGAGAAGCCAGTCTCGTGTCCATTCGTATATTCTATCCAGGTCTTGTTGAATGATGTTTCGGGCAAGGAGTGGGTTTTCCATGATTTTAGTGTCATCAGCAAAAAGTGATAGCTGAGATTAAATTTGCTGATCCAAGTCTGAAAGAAATACTCCAAAAAGGATTAACCCAAGCACAGACCCTTGTGGAACACCACTGCTTAGTCTATGAGGCTCTGACTGAGCTTCCCCGACCCGAACTCTGAAGGTTCTCCCTGATAGAAATTCCTCTATCCACTTGAGAAGCCTGAAGAAGTTCTTTTGCCCTTTTTCACGCTCACTGATTTCGCTAATCACTGTTTCAACATTGAGACCATGATTCTGGGACTTTATCAATGCATCAATTTCATTCTTCAGCTAAGAGACTTATTTACTGAGCGCTGGAAGCTGCCGAATTCCAAGCTTGCAATCGGGGCACAAGTCTGCCAATTCGTGCCTTATTTCTACAAAACTTTACACAAAGTACGTCCATTCTCTAAGATATTTCCCCACTTGGCAGCTTACACATATCTCAGCTTCACAAAAGAAAATAACTCAACTACAAACTTGTCGCCATTAACCCACATATCGACGATATGATCTAAGCATATTCTTTTACAACTTTGCCCGGGCCGCACTAACTATAGTTTATACTGTGCCTGGCCTATTGTTAGATAAGGCCCGATCGATGCTGATGCTACGCGCTGATCTTGGTATTCGTAACTTTGGCTATTAGAGTGTGTATGGACATCCCAATCTCTCATACTAACTCGCACGCAATCTGTAAGTCTATCAGATTCTTGTTTTAAAGCGCTATAGCTACAAGGTTTTTTTATGAGGCATTTTTTTATGGCTAAAACTCGCTCTGCAACCCTGTTTTTGGGTATATGAACAAGAAGAAATTTAAGAATTTATAAAACCCCTATTGTTTGGGGTGGTGGAGAGTGGACTGTAGATATGCATTTATAGTCATTTACATAGTCATTTATTAATAAGTTATCATTATACGTCAAAAACATAGTATAAAACAATAAAAAGTCGATAACAACAGCATGCATGATGTCGGTATGCTGGGGTGTTCAGGGTGGATACACAGCGTCGATGCTGCTAGGAAGTAGGTATGGGTAGGTACAATTAGGTATGGGTAGGTACGATGGCGCCGTGCTGTCGGTGGTCGTGCTGCGGTCGCTGGTCGTGCTACTGGCTGTGACGCGATGCGGTGCGGTCCGCTGGCCTGGCTGCTTGGTGCGTCGCGGGGGCTGCTCGTGGATGCGTGCTGCTGCGTGCTCCGACGTGTTGACGTGCTGTGGCGTGGGGTGCGGCATGGGATGCGGTGCGGGGCGCGATGTGCGTGGCGTTGCGTGGTACGGGGCGCGGGGTGCGTTGCGGGGCGTGAGGAGGGGTGTGGGGAGGGGTGCCCGCCTACCACTGGGAAGCGGAAAACACGGTTTCTTCAGGACTTCTTCTGTTTATTCTTGATTCATAGAATGGAACTTGCTGACTGACGAATGCGCAGATTCGCCAAATATATTATACAGGATGTGGCAAATTTTTGGCCCCTTAAGGGTAGCTACCTTTTCTTTTGTAGTTAGAAGGTTTTGTTCTTAGAAACTTTCTGTTTTATTTTGAAGAAAAAAATATTGCCTTTTTTGGATTTTTGAAAAATAGTACGGTTCTCCCAAAAATTGACATTTGTCAAAGAAAACAAGTTTATCTTAATCGACTCTATTTCCAACCAGGAACACTTTTCCCAAAGTAACCTACCAAATCAAATCGTAGCTACCCATAAGGGGCCAAAAAATTGCCCCACCCTGTATAGTCCAGTCAAGTTCAACATAAAAAGTGGGTCGTGCTTGCAAAAGTTCGGGTCACGCTGATTTTTTCACATTTTTCACATCACGTCACGGGCTCACATTTTACCACTTTGGAAGTATCTCTCGCGCAAACTATTCAGTTTAGAAAAAAATTATAATAGAAACCTCAATGTCATTTTTAAAGACCTATCCATAGATAACCCACACGTATAGATTTGATGAAAAAAAACAATTTGAGTTTCAGTTCTAAGTATGGTAAACCCCAAAAAATTCTTAATGCTGTTCACATAATTCATCTACTTACCAAGTTTCAACAGCATAGCTTTTATAGTTTCGGAATAAAGTGGCTGTGACATACACGGTCAGACAGACAGACAGACAGACAGACAGACAGACAGACAGACAGAAATGATGAATCTATAAGAATTCCTTGTCTTTTTGACTACGGCACCCTAAAAACCAGATTTGTAATTTTCCAAGTGCTATGCGTTCGGCGGTGTGCCCAAAAAACCATGAAATTTGGGGCTTTTTTTCAGTTTTTGGTCAATATCTTAGTGAAGGAAGGGTCTGACTGGTACAGTTACTGCAAATACTTTTAAAGTAAACTAAATTTGCTACAATTTCACACTAGCGCGAGCTCTATACAGCTATTGGTTCCCAAGATACAGTTCACCAAAAATAGGCAATTTTTAGTACCTGTAGGTACAGCAATTCTCTCAAAAACGGATCTTCTATCTTAGATGGCCCAGGCTTGGGCCCGCACGAAGATGGTGTCTCAATGACCGTGATGGACGCTGGGAGAGGCGTCTAGTCTGTAGTCGGGTCAACTTCATCGTCCGAGCATTTCAGCTACACATCCGGGAAGTTAATTTTTAATTTTCCACCGTATGACAGGCAGAGGACTGCATTTACATGATTATTTTCACAGAAGGACTGGAGGTGCAGGATCCATGGTGGTGGGGATAGGGGTGAGTCCCTGAGAAGACAGCTTCCATCCCCCAGTCAGTGGGATTAAAGATAACTCCTCGATATTAAAAATATCTCGAATTCTGAACCAGGGTATAATACATTTTTTCTTATTCTTCTAAACTTATGCTAATAATATCTTTTTTTGCCTCGTTAAATTAACACTATTGTTTGCGGGGTTGGTCTTTGGGGTTCGCCGTCGTGCACACCTATCGCAGTGAAACGACTCAACCGATTTTGATGAAACATGTTGAAAACCCATCGCTAAAAACCTGCTTTCGAATGATAAAAAACCGAATTCAAATCGATTCACCCATTTATGAGCTACGGTTCCACAGCCAAACAGACAGACAGACATACATAGTAGTCAATCACCCCTAAAAACATAATATAAAACATCAACATAACATAAAAAAGCCCTATGAAGTTAAATTTTGTTGATTAATTCACTAAATCAATTAATATTATTATTATGTTACTTAAATGTGTCAAAAACAAAACGTGTAAGAAGTGTCTAAAATTGATATTTTTTTATTGAGTGAAGTAATTCAAATAGATTATTGCATATATGATTTCACTAGATAAACCGCATGAGAATACCATATAGATTGTATGATTTCACTAGATAAACCGCATGAGAATACCATATAGATTGTATGATTTCACTAGATAAACCACATGAGAATACCATATATATTTTATGATTTCACTAGATAAACCGCATGAGAATACCATATATATTTTATGATTTCACTAGATAAACCGCATGAGAATACCATATATATTTTATAATTTCACTAGATAAACCGCATGAGAATACCATATATATTTTATGATTTCACTAGATAAACCGCATGAGAATACCATATATATTTTATGATTTCACTAGATAAACCGCATGAGAATACCATATATATTTTATGATTTCACTAGATAAACCGCATGAGAATACCATATATATTTTATGATTTCACTAGATAAACCGCATGAGAATACCATATATATTTTATGATTTCACTAGATAAACCGCATGAGAATACCATATATATTTTATGATTTCACTAGATAAACCGCATGAGAATACCATATATATTTTATGATTTCACTAGATAAACCGCATGAGAATACCATATATTATATTTTATGATTTCACTAGATAAACCGCATGAGAATACCATATATATTTTATGATTTCACTAGATAAACCGCGTGAGAATACCATATATATTTTATGATTTCACTAGATAAACCGCATGAGAATACCATATATATTTTATGATTTCACTAGATAAACCGCATGAGAATACCATATATATTTTATGATTTCACTAGATAAACCGCATGAGAATACCATATATATTTTATGATTTCACTAGATAAACCGCATGAGAATACCATATATATTTTATGATTTCACTAGATAAACCGCATGAGAATACCATATATATTTTATGATTTCACTAGATAAACCGCGTGAGAATACCATATATATTTTATGATTTCACTAGATAAACCGCATGAGAATACCATATATATTTTATGATTTCACTAGATAAACCGCATGAGAATACCATATATATTTTATGATTTCACTAGATAAACACTTAAAAACTATAAAAACTTTTACTGGATTTCGTCTCGATCTCATCGTCATCCAGATTGTGTATAAAATCGAAGCATCCGTAAAGTCTTGTAACTTCGATAAACCCACTTCGAAACGGAACTCATTACTCCCACAACGTGACAAGACGTAAAACAAATAAGTTCTAACATTACTCCTTGTACAAAGACGTTTACGGAGGAAAATAATTGATTCGTTCGCCTTTGATCTCGTAATGTACAAACAATCCTTCAATCATAATATTGAGCCTTCTGAAAAGATTAAGAGTTTCTTCATCATGGTTTGGTAATAGAAAATCAAAGGGAAAATTGTATTGCAGAACGCGACCATAAATAGGTGTTCCATAGTCTAAATATAATGAACATTATTCATCGTAAACATTTACTGAGCTGAAATGGCGCACAAGAATATCTAGTATTAGGTTGTTTCAAAATTATCCTTATAATTTCTTATAAAATCCTCAAATCATGCATAATGTAGGATCTGAAGTTTACTCAAGGCGAAACTAGATGTCGTTACTAGTAGAATAGAACACGCTATCGGCGGTATTGCTTGGTTGGAGTCGCGTTGCAGTGGGACCTCCTTGGGAAAGGTTTGCTGTGTATTCCTTATTTACTCAGGGTCCTTGCGTCATCAACACACAATCTGTAAATGTGTCAACCGGCTGCCTCTTGTGGCTACTGACATGTACTCCTTACCTCTGACAGAATACAGACTGACGGACGGACGACGGCGTGGGCTCAGTAATAGGGTCCCACTTTGCGTTTGGAACCCCAAAAACTACTTTGTTTTTGAATGTGCGCACTATTCTCCCTATAAACGATACGGGCTAAACATATTTATACGTTAGAAACGTTCGTTGTGTAAATCAGTTGGGGTATGTAATCTATACGTTTCGTAATACATACAATATTCTATCAATTTCGATCAACAAGATGTGTGCCGAGGGTTCGCGAGTCACCGCGCGATTGAAATTCGAGTTCAATACTCGTATAGGTACACGTACCTATTGAACTGATACTTGGCGATTTGTGGATCAATTTCAACCTGGGCTTTCTAAAGATGGAAAAATATACAACTGTGAGATTTTGTGAGAGATTGTTTTTTAATTCTTTTATTGTATATCTGTAATATAATTAATTAGTCAAACAAGCTAACCCTATAAAGTGATGTTCGACTGGAATTATGCCTATGTAGTCTCGTCCTCGATGATGAAGAGATAAAACGTTGTAGTACGGTCCGTTCTACTCGTCGCGTATAATAAAATAAAAAAAAGCAACCAAGTGCGTGTCGGACTCGCCCATGAAGGGATCCGTAGCAGCAAGTAACATAATATAAAAGTTCTTGGATGGATTACGATTAATGACGTATTAAAAAAAAACTACTTACTAGATCTCGTTCAAACTAATTTTGAGTGAAAGTTTACATGGTAATGTACATTATATTTTTTTTTAGTTTTATCATTCTCTTATTTTAGAAGTTATGGGGGGGGGGGACGACACACTTTTTACCACTTTGGAAGCATCTCTCGCGCAAACCTTTCAGTTTAGAAAAAAATTATATTAGAAACCTCAACATCATTTTTGAAGACCTATCCAGAGATAACCCACACGTAACGGTTTGATGAAAAAAAAAATTTTGAGTTTCAATTCTAAGTATGGGGAACCCCAAAAATAAAAAACTACTTACTAGATCTCGTTCAAACCAATTTTGAGTGAAAGTTTACATGGTAATGTACATCATATATTTTTTTTAGTTTTATCATTCTCTTATTTTAGAAGTTACGGGGGGGGGGGCACACTTTTTAATGAAATGAAATGAATGAAATGAAATGAAATAATAATTTATTGCATGAAATATAATACCACTTTGGAAGTGTCTCTCGCGCAAACTATTCAGTTTAGAAAAAAATGATATTAGAAACCTCAACATCATTTTTGAAGACCTATCCATAAATACCCCATATATTTTTTTCATCAATTCTATGATGAAAAAAATATTTTTGAGGATCAGTTCTACGTATGGGGAACCCCAAAAATAATTGTTTTTTTAAAATTTTTGTGTAAAAACCTTAATGCGGTTCACAGAATACATCTACCTACCAAGTTTCAACAGTATAGCTCTTATAGTTTCGGAAAAAAAAGGCTGTGACATACACGGACAGACAGACAGACAGACAGACAGACAGACAGACAGACATGACGAATCTATAAGGGTTCCGTAGTTTTTTTACGGAACCCTAAAAACGGAACGTTTCCCGTCCGCTAAGGTACTGTCACCTGAAACCAACTTCATTCGGTTTTTTGTACTCAACGGCGTTTTTCCTACAAAAATAAATTTTTAAATGTTTTCTAGTTTTTTTCAGTTAATTAGTGGGAAATGAATAAGAAAAAGAGGACAAATGAGTGTGATAAAGAGAATCTGCTCAAAAAAAAAACAGAATCTGATATGAAAAAATTTTCATATCAGAAAAAGATACGAAAACTGCCGGTTTTGGTAGAAGGTTAGTTCTGTTCATAGATTTAGTATATGTACTAGATCTACAATCAGAGATCGAAGATGGAACCAAAAAAAATATGTGCACGTGTTAGTGAAAGTCTATGTCCGAGTTAAAAATAGTGTTGTCCTCGACCAACACTTTTACATTGTCGATAGAATTCATCATCCGTCCGTGATGTGTATGGTAGATAAATACATCTTAATGCAGATTAAGTCTTTCATGAATAACACAGTTTGGCAGATTTGACGTCATAAAGAGAATTTTGAATACAGTTAATAAATAAACCTTTATTATTTATTGACCCCTAAATATTACAGTTTTATTTATAGGTGGGATCTTAGAGTTTCCCTTTTAAATTTAAACTTAAAATGTTTGCTGCATATACCTAGTGGAGTTCTTATTTGAGTCCATCCCACTCTTCTTATAACCGATAACCATTTTTCTCGTAGCAAAGGATGACCGCTTGACCGCCAGCGTTCTTTTTACATGATGCGCATTATACTACGATATAGACTGCAACAGGACTATCGATATTTCTGACGTCATCACTTGGTCAAGCCCTATCGTAATCAAACATTTTTATATTTTACATAAAATATTGTTTATTTCTAGGTGCAGCAACGAAATATTATTAAAAAATATAAGGGAAAGTCCTAATCTACGAATGAAACTGGTTTTTAGGCCATTTACTAAAGCAGAATTGATAAAATAAGCAATACAATCGAACTACCAATAATCTCTTATTTACCTGTGAAACGTGTATTTTCCCGGATAATTACGTCTTGTATATTCACAGTCACAAACTGAACATGACACCATTGTCATACAAAGTAATATTTGTTATTTAATAGTAAGATTACTAAAAAAATTACGAAATTAGTTAAACTGCACAAGAGACCGTCCGGTATGGGCATGTACTCAAGCAAAACATGTCAAATTCAATACATTGTTGCTGTCACTTTTCTTCTTGCACGGGGTACATTTAAAAATGACTTCTCTCTCCCACGCTTCGTTTGTCTATTTAGCGTAGCGAAAAAATTCTACGTCTATGGTTCTGTTGCTATGACGACGCTATTAACAACCTTATGCCTTTTCCTGAGAAAGAACGTGTTCTTGGATTTGAAGATTTTACAATACGATAATGATCTTGGCCGTCCTGTGGAGGCGTACGTGATCAATATGGACTTTTCGGCAAACCTTTTGGGTTCTGCGTCATAGTCCTCTCTTATCGTACTTACAAAACCATGATCTAGGGCCGTCCTATGGGGGCGTACGTGATCTATCTGAACTTTTCGGCAAACCTATAGGGTTCTGCGTCATAGTCCTTACTTTGGTTTTGTACCTACTTGCACCACAATGATCTAGGGCCGTCCTGCTGGGGCGAACGTGATCAGACTATTTTTGTGGCAAGCCTGTTGGGCCCTGTTTTTTCCATAATAGACGAGGTGGATGCGTCCTGTATTGGAGTCATCAAGAGTGTACCGGTCGTCTGCAGAGATATTCCTGTTTTACAGAAAGCGACAACAATGAGATTTGTGAGGAGGGCCTACTATCACCTGTGATAATGGATAGTGATGAACAAGAAATATATGCAACAAGAGTTGATCATGAACACACTCCTCTATTGGGGTCTCCCACCGAGCAGATAGAATCATCTCATAATGAAAATTCCGATAATGATCAGAAATGATTTAGTAGTAGTAGAGCTTTTTTGTGAAAGAGTTTGTCCGGGGAAGTACTACCAACATACCTATTTCTGCCGCAAAGCAGTAGTGCTCGCATTGCTGTGTTCCGGTTTGAAGGGTAAGGGGTGCCGGTGAAATTACAGGCACATGAGACTTTTCATCTTTATGTCTCAGGGTGGCGGGCGCAGTGCAATGCCACATAGGTTGCGTCCTAGGTGGACGTGATCTATGAGGTAATGCACTGTTCATAGGCAGAGGTTACCGCTTAACATCAGGTGGGCCTCTTGCTTGATCCGTCATCCAAGTAGTATAAAAAAAAAAAAAAAAAAAAAAACTGGATGAGAGCGTCTTGGAAATACTGGGGGCAGTTCAATCTGAACAAAAAGGTGCAACATAGCACAAAAAAATAGCAAACAGGTGGACTGAGATTCTCACTTATGGCCTTAAAAATGAAGAGAGAGAGAAAATAACTAAAAGAGATCTTCCTTTTCAAAACTGCCTAGAGCTGTGTACTCCAAAGTTGAACCCTGGGGTGAAGGCTGCTCTACCAGAGTCGGCTAGGAAGCGAGATCAGGTAATAAAAAGTAGACAAAAACAGATTTCAACTCTCATGTCATGCCTGGGTTCCGCCTTACAGGGCTGTGTCAGCGGATCCGATGTTAAGAATATTTTGAAAAAGGTCAATCAGGCTTCTCGTCTCTTATGTGATACTCTCTACTGGGATTCAAGGAGCCGGAGGTCGATGGTGCTTTTTTGTATTAATAAGGATATGAAGGAATCTTTACAAGTTTTTTGTTTTTTTGTTTCATCAGGGCGGGAGCGTGAGGTGCCAGCAGAGGCAGGCAGGGGAGCCAACCTTCAACAGACGACAGACGGAAAAAGGAGGAGAGACCACGCGAGCGGCATCAGCGCTACACAAGGAGATGAGGTAGGCAGACTGAAACTTTTTCATATAACTGGAGGCTTATGACTAGTGATGAGACCATTCTTGAATGTGTCAAAGGCTATAAAATACCTCTCCACAGTGCGCCATATCAGTTATCGTTTCCGGCAAATAATATTTTTGTAATTATATTATTTGCCGGAAACGATGATTGATGCTGTCCTCTGTTGAAGGTTGACTCCCCTGCCTGCCTCTGCTGGCCCCTCACGCTCCTGCCCTGACGAGGAGGGCCCCGCCAGTTTAAAACCCGTGCATTATTGTTCTTTACTGTATTATATCCATATTACGGTTCCCAAAACTGTTCTTCTGGGGAACCTTTAAATCCTGAACAGATTTTTGAAAAGATTTGGCAGGCTTGATCTGTTCCGACAGGTCCTTCCCGAACAAGTATTCTTGTGGTCTAGTCTATTGTAAAGATTCGTTCATATCCCTATTAATACAAAAAAGCACCAGCGACCTCCGGCTCCTTGAATCCAAGTACAGAGTATCATATAAGAGACGAGAAGCCTGATTTACCTTTTGCAAAATATACTTAACATCGGATCCGCTGACACAGCCCTGTAAGGCGGAACCCAGGCATGACATGACAGTTGAAATCTGTTTTTGTCTATTTTCTATTACCTGATCTCGCTTCCTAGCCGACTCTGGTAGAGCAGCCTTCACCTCAGGGTGAACCCTATGGTGAAGGCTGGCTGTTGAAACTTTGGAGCACACAGCTCTAGGCAGTTTTGAAAAGGAAGATTGCTTTTAGATGTTTCCTCTCTCTCTTCTTTTTTAAGGCCATTAGTGAGAATCTTAAAAAGAAATCAAAATTATTAAAATATGTTAATTAAAAAGTAATATAATATATTGATAATAGTGTAATATTATAACACTTAACGTGGACAACGGGAATAGACCAAAAAAAAATATTTTTTCGAAAATATGCTAGCAATGTTATATAATATTATGTTGTAAAAGTTAATTGTAAAAAAACATCGAAAGTTATATTAATTGTTAGTTAGCATTGCAGTCTTAGTGCCCGCAGCTCTAATATCTACCGAGTGTAAAACTTGTCGGTAAACTTCTCGAGATCGAAACCCCAAGCAATGGACATTCTAGGTGTCTGAGCGAGGCTCTCCCAGGCCACCGACCGAAACCGATGAAGGCAAGAAATAAACAGACTGCACCATATTGCGATCCTCAGCAATGAGGGACGATGGCGGAGGAAGGAAGCTTAGTTTCAATTTTATCAGTAGAACCTCAGAGCCACCACAAGTCAAGTTAATCATAAAATATCTACAAGACGTGACTTTAAGCTATTCCCACTATAGGGATGCAGACCTACTCTCGTCGAGGGAGGTGGAACACCCGCCCTCTTGGATTATACATATAGGTACAAGTCTTTGCTAAGTCTAGAACTACGAAGATTTCATCTCAAAAGAATATCAGCTGCGAGAATGTCCCCAATTTCTACATATAACATAATTGACTCAAAGCGATGTTTGCATCATATTGTCAAATGCGAAGTTATTCATCCTTCTGCTGACGCGATTGCATCAAACAGATTTATCAAGTATATTAAGATTTTTGTTATTCCTGTAAATTCGGAAGTTTTGCAGCTTTCGTGATAGGTATTATATTTAATTGTGTTATATTAATTTCATTGTAATTTGGGCCTGTTCCAGCGCCGTGGCATCAATGCTAACCTTGCTCTCCGCAGTAACAGGTACCACCACAGGCTAGTCACACCACCGCATAAATTATGCAAGTCTGAAAGATCTGTGTACATTATGGGCCCTTCGGTTTACAATAGACTACCAGATACGATTAAGGATGCCGCTTCCATCGCTATCTATAAACATAGATTACATGGCTTTTGGAGAGTGTGTTCTACAGCATAGTAAATTACTAGAGTTACCTGAACTGTAGAACATCATCCTCGCACCTATATAGTTTAGTTAAGCGGTATTTATAAGCATATACTGATAATATTTATAAACTTGATTGATAATCATAATAATAATAATGTAATATAATAATAATGTTACTTTATTAATTTAAATTGTTACCAAACTTTGTTGTTAACTTATATACCAAAGTGTATATAAGTTATAATTATGTGACATGTAAAATAGTTTTTTACGAATAAATCTTATATATTGTATCTTGTATCTTGTTAGATATTTATTCCCGTTTTACTATTGAATGTGGGTTGCAGGTACCAGACCCTATCATTATGGCATCACAAGGGACGCTCGGGACCCGCTCTGTGCCGGAGATCTATGGAATACCCAAGATGTAGAGCAATGAGGACCGCTGGCCCTACGATCACGATTTTGAAGATAGGTACGTAAAGCTTTGGGTACATATTCATGCAGGTAAGAGGGTAGGAAATATTATT
The DNA here is from genome assembly GCA_932527175.1 of Operophtera brumata. Lineage (NCBI taxonomy): Eukaryota > Metazoa > Arthropoda > Insecta > Lepidoptera > Geometridae > Operophtera > Operophtera brumata. The sequence continues at coordinate 568,035 of OW052235.1, forward strand.
ATAACCATAAAATAATGAATCAACGGGAATCAAACCCGCGCCACTTACAGAACTGCACCAACCCACGCCAAGAGCGAAATGATTCGAAAAGTATAAGCTTAAACCGCCCTAGTTCCAACTGAATTGGAAACATGTGTTAATGTGTGTAACCATTACACATGTTTCATGTTCTGTTTCCATGTGTAATATGGGAAGGGTCCGTGGAAGCCCGAATAGCATCGTGAACGCGTTGTCGAACAGGTGGGACTGTCCTATAGCAAACCACTGGGTGCATCTACATGTTGGGCTTGCAAAAAATGATTTTATTTAATTTTATAATTCTAAATGTGTCTCCCTACTAATATTATCATAAGCGCAACCAACAAAATATGGCCAATGTCTGAAATAAATGAATTTAATTTAATTGAATGTATCCATCTACCCTCACATAAGTGCAGGTAACACTACAACTATAACCACGTATGGCTTGTAACACAATTCGATCACACTCCACTTGATGTGTTGAATGAACCAGCTCTTTCCTTCAGTCGTGGCCAAGGTTACTTATCTACATACGAATGTATCAAACGGCTGGGAGCGATGGGCACCAGATGAAACGCACGGAAATACTACTAAAATACGTGGTTTACGGAAAATATATGCGATTTCCACAAAAAAAACGTTTCTCTTCGAACATAACATTCGGTGAGATATTACTCTGAGGGTAGTTTGAATACAGCCTTGTCGGGTCCTATCGGAATAGATGTGAACTAACTTACTGTTGAATATTTTTAAACCACTAGTTCACTTACTTCAACTTTTTTTTTTTTTTTTTTTTATACTACTGATTGCGAAACAAGCAGATGGCCCACCTGATGTTAAGCGGTAACCTCTGCCTATGAACAGTGCATTACCTCATAGGTCACGTCCTCCTAGGACGCACCCTATGTGGCATTGCACTGCGCCCGCCACCCTGAGACATAAAGATGAAAAGTCTCATGTGCCTGTAATTTCACCGGCACCCTTACCCTTCAAACCGGAACACAACAATGCGAGCACTACTGCTTTGCGGCAGAAATAGGTATGGTGGTAGTACTTCCCCGGACGAACTCTTTCACATAAAAGCTCTACTACTACTTAAGGCGCTATAGGTTCAACGAACATTTTTGTATGAGGCGAAGAAGGCGAGCGCACGCTCTGATACCGTGTTTTTATGTATAAAAAAATTATATAAAAATGTCGTTCAAAGTTTTGTTTAATTTTGTTGATGAATTCACTAACTCAAATAATAACTAACATGTAACCAAATGTTTCAAAAATTAAAACGTGAGAGAAGTGAGTGAAAAATAGCATTTCAATTTTAAAAAGGAGGTATCTTTGTTATTTTTTTTTATCGAGTGAAGTAATTCAAATATTGTATTGAATTATTGATTTCACTAGATAAAAAGCTCAAGAATATCATATATTTTTTCTTCATAGAAAACTATGAAAATTCTTATCAAAAACTTTAAAATTCGAGAGACATTTGAGAACCTATCGCGCCTTAAGTCAACGCAGTTATTTTGTAGGGTTCCCCTACTTACAAGAAACCCTTTTATGCTGAGGCTTCGCTGTCTGCCTTCCGCAGTATGTTTATCAGCAAGTATTTTTTTATTTTAATTTATTTTATTTACCGTTCTATATCAACTTGTGCTACATTTTAATGAAATCGTTTACCAAAATCGAATTCTGTTTTTATTTTCATAGAATGGAAGTTTTTGGAAAAATAATAATTTGAGGTACCAACTGTTTGAAAGGCTTTTGTAAGCTTTCAAAACCGTTTTTATATTTAATTGTAGCCGGAAACTCTGAAATATGGAAAAAACAATTTCCCCCAGAACACACCACTATTTAATTGCGTCAAAATAAAATATAATTTATTTCGTTTACACAAAGATCATTTTGAAACGAATGGTCGTGTTAAGTGCCAAGTTCAAAGCGGTAGGGACGGTCAGTTGTAGATTGGTATAGCTCTATCTATCATTATAATATAATGATAGATAGATATTTATATTTATATTATAAAAGGTTAGTACATTTTAAAACTATTTGTAGGATTCCTAATCTTACAAGGAACCCTGGCGATATGATACGATATGATGGCGATCAGCCGGCTCCGCCCGTGTCCCGTCATAGGCGCAGGTAGACGCGCGGTAGGTTTTTAGTAGTAGTAGAGCTTTTTTGTGAAAGAGTTCGTCCGGGGAAGTACTACCACCATACCTATTTCTACCGCAAAGCAGTACTGCTCGCATTGCTGTGTTCCGGTTTGAAGGGTAAGGGTGCCGGTGAAACAGGCACATGAGACTTTTCATCTTTATGTCTCAGGGTGGCGGGCGCAGTGCAATGCCACATAGGTTGCGTACTAGGTGGACGTGACCTATGAAGTAATGCACTGTTCATAGGCAGAGGTTACCGCTTAACATCAGGTGGGCCTCTTGCTTGTTCCGTCATTCAAGTAGTATAAAAAAAAGGTACTTTGTTGACCTCTACGTTGAGCTAATAGTTGTTAATGATTTAACCTAACCTTACGTTCAATTATTAGAATAACTTAACTGAAATTCTTACAAATATGATTCATGAATTCACGTCAATCAGGGGTCCTTAGGTACTAAGAAGCAATCCAAAGCTGACACAGAACAAATTGCTGGAATGGAGGGCCCTCAGAGCTGCCTTCAGAGAACACGAGACGTTATTAATTCAATCGCATTATCTCGAGAGTAATCGTAATCGTCGCCACTCTAAATAATCACCTCTGTTTCCGCTGGTCAGGTGTCATTCAAGATGGAGCATGGAAATAAAGCGCGCTGAAGAACCCATTGCGAAAATAAATAAATTATAATAATGTGAGATGTTAAAAATAACTACTTATATACTTCTGAGTGTTATTACTTTGCATGAGGGCTAGTTTAGTTAGTGACGGTCTCTGTGGCTTGGCGGGCGAGTAGCTGGCTTAGATGCGAGAGATTGCGGGTTCAATTCCTGCTGCGGGACAAATGTTTGTAAGATTTGCAAAAAAATAATAACATGTGCCTTAGCAAAGTCTTAACTGCTAAATTGCTAATTGTTAATTGACATACTAGAAGGAGAAGATTGTGATTGAATGGTAACATTTTAAGGTAGGCCAGTAAATTCAAAAATCGCATTAGGATGCTACGAGTAAAACATCCTGATTGTTTGGGTTATTGTTAGGATAGATAGTAATAGTGTAAAACGCGTGGTGTTCAAATGACTTTTTAAATTATTGGTACTTTTTCAGTTTCTGCGTTAAAACTTCTAAAAGGTGCATTCTATGGAAAAAGTAATTGTGTACATTTTTAAAGAAGACAAAATTTACTACAATTCATGGGCAACAGCATCTCTGTAGGTCCACACCACGCAGTTGTCACAGGTCTATTCAACCTGCACACTTTTTGACCACGATCTCACCTGTTGGTAAGTGACGATGTGGCCGAAGATGGAGCTCAAAGGTCTAGAAGGCACCTATTCACTCTAGACTTGAAGAGACCCAGATTATAGTACACAGATGACTACATGGTGTAGATGGTTTTACACTATTTGTACCTTTCTATCCTAACAATGTCCCATAAAATAAGGACGGTGCAACTTTTAGCGACCTTAGATGTTTCACCTATTCTATCCTTGCTCTATTTTATTATTTGATACACATTTTTAATAATTTAGTCGTGCGCTCAAGCGTTTTGTTACTTTATGAAGTATTATACTTGTATTGTAAGCGATCTCGACATTTTATTTTCGCTTTACGACAATACAGATACGTAAATTAAGGTAATGTTTCAAATAAAACGACTTTATAGCTTTATTATTTTGTGTTTGTTCTTTTATGTTTCAGTGCGATGGATACAATGTAGATTATAATTAAATACGAGACGTTCAAAACATTTCTCCCATTTTCGTTTACTATTGTTTTTTTTATAACTGGTTAGTTATAGTTATGGTTACCTATATCTTTAGCCACATCCAAGAAAAATCAAAATATGCTTGTCTGTTGTTGTTTGTCTTTTTGTTATGTATTGTAAATACGGAAAGTGTTTTTATGGCGATTTCTCGTAGACACGGACTAATACGTTGACTCTGTTATAAACGAATAAGTTACGATGTTTGGATGTTTAGATATTTGCAATTGAATATACATACATACATTATGTTTGTTATTGAACCACGCCAAAACAGCTGAACTGATTTCGATAAAATCACAGATAGATTATGACTAAGATTGAGCTACTTTTGATCCTGGTAAAACGCGAACTAGTGCCGATTCGCTAGAAAAGTGAGTGCTTAGACATAATTGGATGACCTCTGTGGCGCGGCGGGCGAGGGTTTGCCTGCGACGGAGGAGGTTGTGGGTTCGATTCCCGGCTCGGAACAAATATTTGTGCGATCTGCAGATATTTGTTCAAGGTGTTCTGGGTATTTTCTATGCATAATAAAAAATATCTATCTACGTATTGTATTGTATTAGTTATATCATTTATCTAGTACCCAAAACACAAGCTCTGCTTAGCTTGGGGCTAGATAATGTTGTGTGAACTGTCCAGAATTATTTATTTATTTATTTTATTCATAATATCCATGCGAAAGTTAGCGTATGACAATATTGCTAACTAAAGTATTGGGATGATTTCGGAGATGGCAATCGAGAAACGCCGCGCGCCTTCCCTTTTTTCGCATACAAGCATATTCGCTAGTTAGCGCCTCGCTGTGAATACTAGTCTACGTAAACGAATACAAGCATATTCGCTAGTTAGCGCCTCGCTGTGAATACTAGTCTACGTAAACGCATACAAGCATATTCGCTAGTAAGCGCCTTGCTGTGAATACTAGTCTACGTAAACGCTGACTTTTTCCTTGTTCTTTCTCTAATGGCAGAAAGGGAGAAAAAAAACACTATTATAACAGTAAATAATATACTATAAGCTTCTGTGCTATATTATACGGTTCGTGTCAGTTTATTAAGTTAAAATAATGGAGTATTCATAAACCGCGTTTCTTGGAATCTCTTATTTGAATTTGTAATATTGTAATGGTACCCAGCCCTGGGGAGCGAGTGTAGGCAGATCTCAAACACGATAGCTGTTTGCGACCCCTCCGGAGACACTCCGGGGACTCTCCGGGGACACTCCGGGGACTTCACTCCCTGTATGAAACTGAACTCAATCTCCTGTCGATAAGTCAGAAGTTACGAGTGAGATGAGTTTTCTAATACTGATCAATTTTGGAAAAACATCGATAAACGATGGTTTAAAATCATTATCGTAACAAATATCTCGTTTGATAGTAAGTACAAAGATGAGTATGTTGAGATGGCCCCCCCCCTCTCTGTGCATGGACTCTCCTCTCTCTGGCTCTCCCCGGACTGCTCCCTCTATATCTATATGGGCTTATCTTGGACTAGGTCTGTGTGGCGCTGACGCGCTATATGGCAAGCTGTGGCGAGCTCGCTCCTTTCTCCCTTGCCCTGCGCATGTGTGTTAATAGCACCCAACAATAAATGTCAAGTCTGCTTATCCAATTCAAAAATGCATGACATGTATATTTGTCTGCATTGTCCAATACCATGTATAATGTATTCAGGCCGATGAAAGCCTGGAGTCTCATACACTTCTATGTATGTTTAAAAGTATAGCAAGTAGGAATACATATGCCAACCAACTGTATTGATTTAATCAGTGAGCAATAAATATTTATAGGCCAACTTGTTTCAATTCTAATCAAGAGTTAGGTATCTCAGATTATCAACTTCCCAACATCACTGCTGTAGATTCTTCCAAGTTTCAGGCTTAGCTGTCTAATAGATACAGGCACCTTATATCTTTCAGAAATCAAAGTTTAGCGAAATGCCAATAGAGCCAATTCCACAAACTTAACAAGCGAGTTAAATTCATTAACAATCAGAGGTACTTAGTCCTGTGTTAGTCTAGAACCAAGGTGTGTTCTGGCTTAAGCCTAGTTGAGATAAATCTGTATTTAATATTGGCTGGTAAAGTATTACTGATTTACCTACCTATGAGTTAATGGGACGATGTAGGAAGGTTTCAATAAATTTATATTAGCGAATTCATGTGATTTTGTATTTTTAAAACTCGCAAAAAAGTCTAACGAAACACTCGATTAATTAGATTAAGTCTTACTGATAAGCAAGATCTTAAACCCTTGATTTAGTTCCTAACCCATCCTATGAGGAGGTTAAAATGAATCAAGGACAAATAAAAAATCCCCCTCGGGTTGATTAAAGCTAGCTTAGTCTAGGTACAACTAACACCTTAATGTATTAGAAATTCCGCTTCAAACAATTGGTAAGTCCAAATCAATTGTCGTCTCTCCCCTGTACCATAGCTAGTACATAATTACACGTTGTAATTAGGTGCTTTTGGCTAGAACAGTATCGTTGAATTAGTCAGATGCTAATTACCCATAATGCATATTTCAGTCCTGTATATTTATATACAGAGCGTCACGTCGTCTGGTCAGCGAGCTAGATTAATCTGCGAGTTATCAAAATGCGATGCATTTAGATACCTTTATGCGGATTTTTAGGCTCCGAGTCAGGTCACCTGTAGGGTCTAGAAATCTATATCGATATCTAGGTTATAGAAGACACATTATTTAATTATAGATAAGACTTAACTTAGGTATTCCAGTATCTGCACTCGTTCTGAATTTAAAACCATACTTTTGTATGTATTAAGAACTGCTTGTGTTATTAACTTTGAACTTGGATAATGTTTATTCACAAGGCTTATTTTAACGGATTGGCGTTTTTGCTAAAATCGTCCAATCAGTGTTTCTTTATCTACAATTTATCAATTAATTGTTTAGTTTATTTTTAAATCCAAGCTTCCAATGTATCGACCATTCGGTCTCGTAGCCATAATTCGAGTGCCATACAAATCTCTAATAATTACATAGTTGAATACAGTACTATCGCTTATTATATAATCGCTCTTAATATCAAGGCCATAAGGTTCCGTTTTCATCGACTATTTGGTGTCTATCTCCGCGTAACGAGATGTCCCGTTGTTTATAGAGCTGCCTCCGCGAGTGCGAGCGAGGTGGTTGCCATTGTAGTTCTGCCTTGTTAGATAGAGACGAGACATCTTCTCTTTTCACCAGTACTGGAATCAACAAATTTACAAAGTAGTTTCTATTTTGAACCTTATATGCTCAGCACAAGATTCCCCTTAGTTTTAACAGTTTCTGTGGAATTTGGTAAAGCAGATATTTCTGTGCTTAAGTTTTTTTTCGATATTCTGAGAACCCTCGCTCTCAGAATATGGTGTAGGTATTTCAAAATTGTTGGCAAATGTTGCAACACACATGGGAACCAGGATTCCATCACAATGTGTTTCACACTTTGTACGGTCTTCCTTTTAACTAACCCGTAGCGCTGGGTAAGTAATGAATGGCGATTGAAGTCGCGCCGGTATGATAATGTTGGCAGCTTCGTTTGACTAGCTGGGTACACCACATCGAGCACTCCGGTACACCACATCGAGCACTCCGGTACGGAGGCACAAGACACAGCAACACAGAACACAAGAAAATGTGACATGTTGAAACGGCTCGAGCTTCACGTGGCTCAAGTGTCGTGTTACATTGCAAACCAATGATGAGTGATGGATGACTCAACATGATGAATGATTCCCGCAATATGCCGCGACATGTGCCGCTTGATTGATTCGCACGCTTTTTACGACGCCGCCTCATGTAAACCGACCGTTCATTGTCGAGTGCGAAGGTGTGTTTAGATGATGCAAGTGTAGACTGATTTAGTCACTGGGATTCTTCTGCATGAATGGAACAACGGCTTTTGTCGCTGAAAAGAGTTCGTGGTGGATCTAAGAAGTACTGCACAAAAGCGTTTAACATTGTTATACCAAGTTAATAATTGATCTTGATATTCAGATATTATTCAGATATTCATTTATTTCACCATGTCGTTATATTACATAACATTGGCATGTCAACACTTAATATACACAAATAGCACACAATTAATGAATATTAAATAATAATAAAAATCACACAACGACACAAAAAATATAACACGAAAATAGCTAACGTTGACATATAAACTTACAGTACCTAGATACTTTTACCTAGGTATCTCCTATTGAGCATGCAAATCGGATCTTGATGTTAGGATTAATCAGCTGGACAGTTTTAACAATCTTCCTGTTATAGACCAAGCGTGTGGAAAAGCAAACAACAGCGACATGTCTTCTAGCCGTTATCTCTCAGACAGTTTCCTGGCGAATCACATAGACGAGAGACGACTTAGAGGGCGAAGCAGTTTTTTTTACATCATGAATCTTGTAAAGAAACTCTGACGTCATACAATCGTGAGTACTCACGATTGTATGGACAGACGCGACGGCCAGACATAAGTCTGTCAGTCGCGATATGAGAAATATTTTATTACTTTACTTGATAACTAAAACAATTTAAAGGAGTTTCCTCACGTGCTCATAGCCAAATTGGTTATGGGTTTTGTTGATTTACGGGGCTATGCTGACCATAAAATACTGCATTTAGTAGCTGACACAGCCGTCTAACCACCCAAGACATCTCCAGCTATCAGCGAGTTGCCAGCACGAAAGGAAGAAAGGAATGAGATTGCTTCAGAGACACGTTTTACCGGCCTTTTTTATGTTTATTTATTCATGGCTCGTAAAGATAAGTCACTTGTGTATATTTGCTGTAAATAGAATAAAATTATTTAATTTAATTCTGCAGAAGCATACGTATTGCAAAAAACTAGGTTATCAAAATAAGATTGGTGTTCTGAGATGTTGACAGAGTTTCATAGCACATAATTATAACACTTTGACAATGCCCCGCGTAGCCAATAAGGTAACTTCAAAGCTTAAGACATTTTGAATGAATTATATCCGTAAGGGTAACTTGGTTGTAACAAAGGCACATACTGAATATAGTGACGCTCATTTACACAAGGCGAGTGGATTAACGAGTTATAAGAAGCTGGAATGGAATTATAGCACATTATTGTATAAAGAGCTGATATAATTATGTAAGTATCTTATCTTATCATCATCATCGACATTTTGTACATAAAAGAAGCCTCTACGAAAAGTACTAAAATTTTATATTTTTCTTAATTTTCTTTCCTTTACCGCACTGGTTCTATCAACGTTGATGATCACTAGGCTCTTAAAACGTCTCAATCTGCCTCCCTATTTGCTATCAAACTAGTAATTGCTTTCAATTACCAGTTTGCAGTAATTTATGCTGCGTGTTTTAGCTTCTTTTCAAGAAAATAAACATTGCAAACATACGGTGCTATAATGTACCCTTAGGTATGCAAATTCGTAATCCGAAGCTATTATCAAGGAAGTACTCAATTGTATAGCCAATAATAGGGGCTGGTCTCCGAACTTAAGTAATTATAGAACTAAAGACACCAAAAACATTTTTATATCGATTTCTTCTGAGAAGAATGTGATGGGAGTGAATGAAACAAAAGAGGTGTGTCAGATCGTAGCAAGTGGAAATACGTGGTCACTGCCTACCCCTCCAGGAAACAGGCGTGAGTTTATGTATGTATGTATGTATAATTTCTTCTGGTAAAACAGTAATACCGATCATAGTGACATCAGAGTACCAAGGTACAAATCATGATACACTTTTTAATCGCATAAACCCATACTAAAGCGTTTTAAATGACACTTCTAATAATGTGATATGATTTCGATTAAACGAAGTAATACGGCGCGCTGATTTAACTCAGTTAATCACTGCTATGTCACATAAATGTTAACATCTATCTGATAAACTCCACTCGCCACACGATGGCGTATTGTAATGTCGGTCAAGTAGCTGGACTTGTATGAACCGAGCACGACGCGCCGTCGTCGTCGGTAAGCGAGTCCCAACTACTCATGGATCGGTTCACATTGACAGCTGGCGTGGAATTATTGCTTACAACTGTATAATGATCATTACCTACTTTATCTACAAGTATCTGTTGTAGGGTAGTATAATAGTAAAGTAGGTACGCATTAGTAAACTATGGTGTAACTTTACCCGACTTTGTCAACTATTAAACGTCGAAATAGTAATACAGGTAATACGTACAGTCTTAGAGCAAGACAGCCTCCACATAGAGTAGAATGAAAATGTTTTCTCGGTGTATTTATAGAATGAAAATTAGACTATGTATTATGTATACCGTGAACTTTACCATACTAAATATTTATATACATAGACATAGTCATGAATAATATCTGAGACTATTTTAGGATCGTGGACTTAATATTAGTCTCTGTAATCTGAGAGTCAAAGTAGTACTTGGGCGGGCTTACACGTGTGCCAGTGGGTAGACGAATGGAGAGCGCGAGTTTGTAAACCGTACGTTGCTTAGGTTACGTATTTTAGGGTTCCGTACCTAAGGGGTGCTAACGGGATCCTATCTAAGTCTACGCTGTTCGTAGGTCTGTCTATCTGTTTCTGTCTCATGGGTATAACTCGGCAGCTGGAAAGGTAGCCAAATGACATAAATTAGGTTGAACCATATGTAAATAATAAAACCGGTCAAATGCATGTTTGTCTTGTGTGGAGAGGGTTCGGCACAAGTACATAGGCTTCAACGGTAACCACTCGATCAATTGAACTCATAGTCCTCGGTAAAGCAAAGTAACACATTTCCTACGCATTTTCTTTTGACGAATATTTTCCGTTTCCCTTCACAGAATATTAATAGTACAAACTATAGCCACAGAATAAATTGTTCCCGTAGGAATTTAGAGACTGGATTTTTTCTATTTTCATATATTTTCATTATATTGTAACCCGTGCAGTGAAAACGTATCTCTGGCCAACTGTGATATCATCTGCATACCCCATTGGGTATCTGCTAATGTCCGGTATCATAATACAGGACATTAGCAGATCATTAACGTACAGCAGAAACAATTAGACACAGAGCACTGACCCCTGAGTTACCCCGGCGTTTATGGCCAATTGATCCAACGAGCAGCCGTCAAATACTACTCGAATGGATCTTACCTCAGAAAGTCTACGGGCCAGGACCAAAAGTAAACTGAAAGTCCGTAGGCAGGAAGCTGGTCAATAAGGCCAGCGACCAAATCCTGTTAAAGACCTTCGTAACGTCTAGCGAAACAGCTAGTGCTACGACAGCTCTCTAAGCTAAACAGGTTTATTTTCATAACATAACCAAGAATATAAGCCCGTGCCCAAATACTAAATTGGAAATTTTGGAATGTTTGAAGAGGCTGTGTCAAACGCAGATTTTCTTTAATTAATTACAAAAGGCTGGTAGGGCCTGAAGTGGTCTATTCAAATCTCCCCGTTAGAGTACCTACCTATTCAATAAAGGACAGCGCACATATTATTGCGTCGGCACCGGGGTAAGACTATTTGTGGTAGGACAATTATTATTTACTTAGAAAAAGCAATCTACCCAAATGTTTCGTCTGCAGGTTTTCTTATCAGTATTGACGTAACATCATTGTGTACTAAAACTATGTAGGCTACGTGCACGCGCTAACCAAATTATTTCATTTTCATTTTCAAAACGTACCTAACTTTATCTAACACTATAGGTACCCTCATTTGGTAATTTAGCGGTGAATCAACCAATGCCAACATTGTGCTGAAGCGTTAGGTGAACGACGTCTCTAAAATTCCCGCTTTTACCGAATTTTCTAAAATCTGCTGAGTTGCCCAAGTATCGTCACTGTCAAACTTTGATAAAAGGGGTATTATTTAAGACAGATTTTTCTATCATCTCGAAACAAACTGATTGAAAAGCCTCTAAAGCTGGGCGAATTTTTTTAAGAATTCTTCTCGATTTACATTTTTGTTAAGTTAAATCTTTCGGCTACCTGTTTGCCTTAGCAATATTTTTCTTGTAAAAATTCAGGAACATTATGCGTTCATTAACTTGGAATTCCTTGATATTTTCTGATTTTGAAAAAGATATATAATCATCATCATCATTCACATCTGGACTTCTCCCACTGCTGTGTATAAGCCTCTCTTAGTTTCAAAATTCAAAATTCAAACTTCATTTATTCAATAGGATTTTTAAAAAAAATCTCTTTGACACTTCACTTTTTATAAAATAATTATAGATTTCAATCTTATTATTAGATATACATTTGTTTAGGCTGACTTGGAAGTACAGTCCCAAGCTTTATTATCATCTAAATAATCTGAGGTTTTATAGTACGCTTTTTTAGAAAGTTTTTTTTTTATTTAAATTTGTTTATCGACAACTTTTGCACGTCGCTTGGGATCTTGTTATAGAAGCGTACACATTGTCCTTTAAACGATTTACTAACTTTATGAAGCCTGATAGTGGGAACAGCGAGTTTATCTTTGTTCCTAGTATTTACATTATGATTGTCGGTTTTTTTACTAAACACGTTTATATATTTGCGAACATACATCAGGTTTTCATAAATATATTAACACGGAAATATCAAGATGTTCATTTCTTTAAATTTTTCTCGAAGTGATTCTCTGAGGCCCATATTATAAATTGCACGAACAGCCCTCTTCTGCAACACATATATGGTGCTTATATCTGCAGCACTCCCCCACAACAATATGCCGTAAGACATAATGCTGTGAAAGTAGCTGAAGTAAACCAGTCTAGCTGTATCTACGTCTGTAAAGAGACGGATCTTTTTAACTGCGTATGCCGCAAAACTACATCTATTCGACAACTTATCTACTTCATTCACAAGATCTACTTCTTCGTCTTTGATATAAACATTAGCTTTTACTTGGGTAACATTTGGTAGTACAAATCTGATGCACTTTGTTGTCTTTTAGTTCAGCAATAAGTTGTTGACATTGAACCATTTCACAACTTTAGAGATTGCATTGTTAACATCGTCAAAAACAGCCTGACGTCGCTTCATTTTAAATAAAAGAGACGTGTCATCTGCAAAAAATACGATCTCGTGATCATCCCTCACAAGCTGAGGTAGATCTTTAATATAAATTTAAAATAGGAATGGTCCCAGTATAGATCCTTGTGGTACGCCCATTGTAACCATTGTCCCCGGAGAACGCGTTCCATTTATGTCAATTCTTTGTATTCTGTCACATAAATAAGAAGCGAGGAGGTCAAAAGCAACACCCCTAATACCATAGTGATGTAGTTTCCTGATCAATGTATCATGATCAACACAATCAAATGCCTTAGAAAAATCAGAAAAAACACCCAAAGCTGGGAGGAATCACATGACTCCTCCCAGTGAGTGTTTGTGACATCCACTACGATCCTGAGCTAGTTACATCCATCTTCGGCCATTGTCGTCGACCCATCTCGCTGCCGGACGGCCGACGTTTCTACTCCCTGACCTCTGCCACCATTCACACGTCGTCGCCCTTACTCCACCTGTCGTCACCACCTTGCTATGGGCCCCGCCCAACTCTACTTGAGTCCCATAATTATAAATAATTATCGTCTCACCTAAGATTTAAGATGACCTTGTATTACCTATTTGTGATTGTTTGTTATGATCATCAGGATATTATGCTAAAACACCTTCATGGTGCTTCTTTAAAAGTAAGTCAAAGACGAAGGTCAATATGTCAAAGACGAAGGTTATGGGAAATCTTTCAAGCGTTATAAATCCTAATAACATGGTTGGAAATGAATGAATGGCTAGAGAGGGTTGACCAGTAACTTTGATATATTCTATCCTTTGCTAATTACCATTAGGCAAAGGAGATCTCAAAAATAAGACAACTTGGATGGGCTGCGTTTGGCAAGCTAGGAGACATCTTCAGAGCAGTCAATTTTCCACAGTGTTTGAAAACCCTGTTCTTAAACCATCTTTAACCAAACTCGACCCACAATCCGCGGCTATACGCGGTACGCCGTCACACAGGACGCACCCTATGTTGCCGAGATGTGGATGGGATGTGTACAGGGTGAAGGTTGCACAGAGAGCCCTGGGGCGTGCTATGTTTGTCATCAAACTTATAGACCGAGTTCCAAACGACAATATCTGAACACAAACAAAAGTCCAAGATGTCAGAAAATGAATAATGGAAAAAGGACATTACTTAGACTTCAATTATGTTTGGCTCAATACCAATTAGTTTAAGACATTATTTTCACTTTATTTCCGTGAAATAAGACTGGCTGGCTTATGCTGGCTGATATGTCATCCCGCCCCCGCCGCACATCACTGCGGCGTGCGTGACCCACAAACTAAACTCGTTTAGGTATTTCCCGCCACTTTCCGCCGGGTAATTCACGTCAAACTTTCACCAAGTTGCCAAATAAGTTGTCGAATTCCCCTAATTTATTTCACGCGAAACGCTAAGCGCTGAATGTAAGTTATTTAATTTATCAATTTTGTAGATAGGCGCGTGGGCGGGCGGGCGGCGTGATGGGATGTGTTTGATTCGATTTCATGTTTTTAAAGTGATGGATTGAGGTGGATTGAGATTTCAATGAAAATGTTGTGGTAATTAATTATCTGAAAAAGATGACCATATTTTGCCAATGGGGAAGACCGCTGTCAATTAGTTCCGTGTAGAGGGCGCTAAATGTTTGTTCCCTGCGAACTATCAATCTACATAGAAATTGTAAGTGTTTTAACTTGTTTTCTCGAAATACTCGAAATATGGATCGTTGTGGATCGCTTTTGGATGTGCAGAAATAGGTGTATACAAATTCCCAAGTGGTGGGAAAAAGCATTGAGAAGACTTTATCATAAAACAAGTGATTTTTCGAGATTATGTGGAAAACACTTCACAGAAACTGACTATGAGACCACTTCTAAGATAACAGGTATTACTGTGAAACATGTCTCTTACTATATAAGTATACTTATAAGTAGGTAATCCATTATATGCGAAATTTCAAGGTTACTGAACATTTTCATTGTTTTAGATAATTTTTTAAAAATAAATTTTATCACAAAATTTAACTAACATTTGACGATTAAGTGTACGAGTATGTTAGAATTAATAAAATCAAATTTAACCAAAATGTTGTCCTGAAAACAGCTTAAACTTAGTAATTTGGTAATTAAAATGTACGTCTCGACTAGTTTAGCTTTCTTTCCTTGGAGCGATGCACCTCTTATTTTCAAATCCTCTTTCAACTGGGTGATACGCCAGGTTGAATACATCACAAAATCCAAACCAAGCTCGCCGAAAACCAAACCAATGCTTAAAAAATCTCAAAAACAATGGATTTATTTTAACAAGGTATTTTGACAGGTAACTAACACACAGCGCACTCTGCTGGAAAAGTTTTTGGTAATCTTCCCCATTATTAAACGAAATTGATTGGATGTTTTAAGGATACTTTTATAATACAAATGTGTATCGCGTGGATTAATACAAGATCAACGTTTTGTTTCAACACGTTTGAGTTTTAATATACCTTAAAAAAATGTGCGTTTTTTAAAAACTTTATCAGAGTTATTATTGTGCGTCTTTTCATCAAGCAAATTGCAATTAATACTTCTGTAATTTCGTCAAAATTAGTAAATTCTGCAAATTCCGCTAGCACCGTCTTAAATTGAAACAATATCGCATCATTTCTCTAATGGCCGCTGTATCGTGACGTTACTAATTGAACTAAAAGCACCATTACGTCATCAACGTCAATCTGACATGACGGCGACGTAGTGCCTCATTTTAGCTGTTCACAGACGTTCCTATTTTAAATTGAGGTTCAACAGTTGAAGCTAAATTTCTTGTTGTTAGATGTTCAATGTTCACAGTTTGTTCACAAATAGCGTGAAATATTTATGTATCACGCTATTGTGTTTAGTGTACACATTTTTGACGTTTTAAACGTCTCTAATTTAGGGTTTGCAGACAGGCCAACATTTTTGATGCAACAGATGCAATAGAAGGGAGCTGGCGAGCAAAATTTCGATATAATCAGCACACATGGCAGACGTTATTAATAGTGATAATTATACCCTAAGAAACATCAAGGACCTCGTCTGCCACCATGGTGGCGCTGCGTTGTAAATTTACAGAGTTTCAAAAATGTTAAAAAAATGTGTGCTATATTATGCGCACACGTCTGCCTCTTGGGCTAGTGATCACATTCATCCTGGAAACACAAAGAATCGAAGAGGCAGACATCCAGGGCTCTGAATTTTGTAGTATTCAATTTTTTAAGTTATTTTTATGATTTAAAAAACTGTATATGAAGTGCACACTCGGCAGATTTGAATTGTTCGATTAAAAACAATGAGAAGGACCACGGAAAAATATTCTGCCAGCATGTTGCCTCTGCGTTGTCCATTGACAGTGCTCCAAAAATGTAAATAAAAGGTGTGCTATATTATGCGCACATGTCTGCCTCTTGGCCTGATGTTTGAATTTCTCATGAAAACCAAGAAAATCGATCAGGCAGACGGCTCTGATATTCCAAAGGCAGACCATTTGTTTTTTTTTTCAACCCGACGCTCGCGCCTAACCAAGCAGGTATAAAATATATATCCACAGAGAAAGAAAACGACTTATGGACTACTTTTCATTTTCCTTATCAAATTTCCTGCATCGTCCCAATGAAAGTAATAATTTATTTTTATATTTTGCATGAAAACTTTACTTCGAGCATCTTAAAAATATAAACTGTGATTTTATACCGACGAAGAATTTGCGTGATTTTAATCAAAAAATATTTTCAGTGAATTATTTTCCTTGATTCAGTGTATTTCAAACAGTTGTACAGCTGAAAATCAGTGAGCAAAGTGTCTGCCACATGTTTTTTCGAATCCACGGAGTCATAATGAATCGAATGGGCGCAATGAGAACCGTGTGCAATTTTTTTTTATATTTTTACATCTTCGTCATCATCTTAATGCAGAGTCCTGAACGTCTGCCTCCTCGATTTTGTTTGTTTCCAAGATGACTGTGACCATGAACTCCAGAGGCATAGATTTGCAAATGATTTAATACCCCGTTTTTTTTAAGCAACTTCAATCCGCTGTAACGCGAAAACGCAGTGACATAGGACCCTAATTGATTGGACCAAATCAATTAGTAATGATGTAAACTGCAATCCACCTCTATGTGAAACGTGTGCAAATCATATACCGAAATGTTTTCCAGCTCCCTATCTACAAGGAAATTACGTTTAAAACTTTAATCTACGGCTTGAACACACTGAGCCCATTTAATTTTTATTAACATATGATTTGCTTTCATCATCATCAGCCCACAGCCTGCATTCCACAGCTACACGTAGGTCTCTCCGGCCATAGAATTCCACGACGAACGTACCATTATTTGGTTTAACCTTCTTTGGATACCACTACAACAATATTGACTTATATGAACTAGGCATGGAGACTAAAATCCCAATCGAGGAGACCCGTTGAAGAACCAAGATCACCAACATAGCCCTCAGAACGTATAAGTTAAAGTGGCAATGGGCAGGCCGTTGTGTGGCAAATAAAGGTTCTTGAGTGGTGACGATGAGCCAGATGACGCAGTGTTGGAAGGTCATCCAGTGGGGATGGACCGGAGAGATTGTCTATGTCGCGGGATGTCAGTGGATGGAGGCGGCGAGACCGATTATTATCGTGTCATTTCACGGGAGAGCTCTTATTATAGAGCAGTGGACTTCAACTGGCTGAAATGATGACGATGATGATGATATTAAATAGTGAATGGGGAAGGTGGATCTCACACGAGGTTGCATTATTCAGCCTCAGCTTCCTCTCCTCATCACGAGGAGATTAGTAATTCCGGAGCCACGCATCATACGCCGCCGGTGCCAAATCTCTGTCACGTCGCCATCTCTGAGCAGAATTGTCTATGGATTAGTGAGATGAGCAGCTGTGCTGCGACCAACATCATTCATTTTAGTAGTAGTAGAGCTTTTTTGTGAAAGAGTTCGTCCGGGGAAGTACTACCACCATACCTTTTTCTGCCGCAAAGCAGTAGTGCTCGCATTGCTGTGTTCCGGTTTGAAGGGTGCCGGTGAAATTACAGGCACATGAGACTTTTCATCTTTATGTCTCAGGGTGGCGGTCGACTTCTTGTCCATTTTTATTTATTTTATAAACATGGTATATTGTATAAATTGATTGATTTATAAATAATTGTTAATAATAATGTTTACTCAAAATAAAAAATACATTATGAAATAAAAGTACCTGCTCCGACACCCTAACATAAAATAAAACTTGCAGGGAGGGGCAACAAATTAACTTTACCGACTGTACAAAACCTAGCGCAATCATAATATATATTATTAATAATCCATATTATCTATGAGGAATTATAAAATAACTTTAATAGGTTGTCTGAGGTACGTATAATTAAAATTAAAAATGCTGTCATATTTTGACAGTCGTGGAAAAGTAGATAACAACTGTAGACTGTCGACTTTAAAGTGGATTTGCCATTAATATAGTAATTGTTTGTTTCATGTGCAGCTTGCATTCGATGAGGCTCTTTGTGGTGAGTTAATGACCTAGAAAACTTTCATGAGAGCTGGCAATGTATCTTCAATCTACTTATAGCTAGCTCTCTAACTGCTGCAATGTATCTTCAATCTACTTATAGCTAGCTCTCTAACTGCTGCAATGTATCTTCAATCTACTTATAGCTAGCTCTATAACTGCTGCAATGTATCTTCAATCTACTTATAGCTAGCTCTCTAACTGCTGCAATGTATCTTCAATCTACTTATAGCTAGCTCTCTAACTGCTGCAATGTATCTTCAATCTACTTATAGCTAGCTCTCTAACTGCTGCAATGTATCTTCAATCTACTTATAGCTAGCTCTCTAACTGCTGCAATGTATCTTCAATCTACTTATAGCTAGCTCTCTAACTGCTGCAATGTATCTTCAATCTACTTATAGCTAGCTCTCTAACTGCTGCAATGTATCTTCAATCTACTTATAGCTAGCTCTCTAACTGCTGCAATGTATATTTAATAAAACAATATCCTTATTCCAGTGGTCATTTCATTTCATAATCAGGATTCTCATCTAGCTACTTATTTTATTTGTAACTATAGTCTTGAAGGGAAAAAATTACAAATCCGTTATAAGACCTGTCGTTATGTGTGAAATTAAATGAAAATGAAATGAAAATCATTTATTTGGCACACAACAAAAAACAAACAGAACAAACAGAATACTAGGAAAACAGTAGGACAAAAAGCAGAAAAATAAATAAAAAAAAACAACCAAAAACATAAAAAAACAGATACAAAAACATAATTTAGACACTTAAGTTATAAAGAAAATAAAATAAAAATATAAAAAAAAGAAAGAAAAACAATGTGTGGATCGGAATGCTGGGCCATGAAGAAGAAGGATGAAAGAAGATTGCATGCAGCAGAGATGATAATGTTAAGATGGATGTGTGGAGTGACAAGAATGTATAAAATAAGGAATGAGTATATAAGAGGAAGTTTGAAAATTGCACCAGTGACAGAGCAGTTGAAAGGAAATCGTTTAGCTTGGTATGGGCATGTTACGAGGAGGGATGAAACGCATGTAACTAAGAAAGTTATGAATATGAATGTTAGTGGATGGAAAAGAAGAGGAAGACCTAAGAAAAGATGGATGGATTGCGTGAGAGATGATGTGAATGAGAAGGGAGTGAATGTTGAGGTGACGGCTGACAGAGGAGCGTGGAAGAGAAAGACGTACTGCGTCGA
Source organism: Operophtera brumata (assembly GCA_932527175.1). Taxonomy (NCBI): domain Eukaryota; kingdom Metazoa; phylum Arthropoda; class Insecta; order Lepidoptera; family Geometridae; genus Operophtera; species Operophtera brumata. The sequence continues at coordinate 587,727 of OW052235.1, forward strand.
CCCCAAATAAATTGGGAAAAGGGCAAGACAATGATGATGATTGTCAGCCCGTGGCTTCACTTGTTTTTTTTTTTTTTTTTTTATTTTTTTTTATTTTTTTTTTTTATTATATCTTAAAAAATTAACACAAACAAAGTATTATACACTCAAAAGACCCTTATGGGTTTGTTCAGAGTGTATACAAACCTCCTTAGGTATAAATACATAATCTTACTCTGTAATACAGTATCCTCTTCACCGCTTAAAATAGGTAAATACATAAATAAGTTAGGTAATTTAGGTAGGAACTAGTTATGTTTGTCGTACAAAAAATTGTTGCATTCTGACTGAACCGATAAACAGGTTACCGGCCGGCATACGGCCATCAGTTGAGTCGAGTAATGCGCGCTAAACACGTGAATACAGGCTGTTCATAAAAAATGTGACTTTTATTTTTTTAACTCTGTAAGTACTGTATTATTTATATATATTTTATTTATATTTATATTAGGTAGATTTTATGACTTTTAAATATTCAAATTTTTCATTTTTATTAAATAATACTTTTTTAAACTGTTTTTTATATTCTTATTTGTTAATTTATCTTTAGTGACTTTCGGAATTTTATTTATTAATCTAGGCACGATATAATTTGTTAACCTTTCTCCATACATATTTTTAGAACTAATATTTGTATTTTACCGGAATAAATAGTAGCCTATAGCTCAATCCCGATCATAATTTATCGGTGTACTAAATTTCATGGAAATCAGCTAAGCCGTTTTGGCGTAATTGAGTAACAAACATACAAACATCCAAATATCGTAACTTTGACATGACATTAGTGGGATTACGAAGTAGGTAATAAAACTGTCATCTCAAATTCATTAACAAAATCTAATAAATATTAAAAGATGAAATATTGTCAAGGGTGAGTCAAACATCTGAGATTCTTACTGAATCGTCGCAGCTTTCAGGCGCAATTTATTTTGAATCTCATTATTGCGAGTCGGTTTAATTCGAATAGTTACGCTCCGGGAGGCGGAATGGCGAGGCGTAATCCCGCCACCCATAGACGTCGTCGCCGACCGAACCGCCCTATCACATTTACATACTAATCTATTATACAACCTGCATCTACATTATTCTACATCCCATTCAGATTGTGAGAGAACCGTCCCGAGAACTCACCAAATAGTCGCAACAATTTTGAATCGTCCCAAAAAAAGCGAGACTATTTTTGCATGAAACCGTTTGAATAATCCTTGGTAAATTCTTAGAAAATTATTTCGTTTTTTACTTGTGAATAAAATACCAATCCCCTAAAGCTTGATTATACGTACTTACGGAAAAGAGCCTTTCTTTGTTTTAAACAAAAAGTAAAAAGATAAAAAAAAATATTCGTTAAATAAAATAATAAATGGTTTGTAACAGTTTGAATCAATTTTAATAAAGCCAACTGGTTAATAAAAGCCAATGTTTGAAGAACTGAGCAATTCTTAAATGGAGACCATCGTCCGTTACGAGCTTTCCACTGGCTTATTGACTACAAATTGAATGTTAGCGGCATTGTATAGAACACAATGGGTATCGGTGGCTTAGCTGGTGGAATTGATTGGCTCGTTACAGGGTCTTGCGGTTATATATAAGTATAACTGATTGTGCTTGATGTTTCGTTCTCCTTGCCTGTTACTGAAGTACCTTGTCCTTTTACAACATTTAACCTTTTAGTTTTGGTCGTTTTGGTAGGATGATATAACAAGTTCTTATATCTGTGTTATGTATAATAACATTTAGCTGAAACCCGTGACATTATCAGCGTGCTATTCATATACTCTTGACAAGATAAAGACATACACATCAGCCATGCTCCTCATATACCGTTAAATATTACCTTAAAATTAACTTATCCTCTTTTAGAAAGTACAATTAAAACTAGAATCAAATGATAAGCAAACCCATAATTCTATTATGTTTTCTAACAATAATATATCTATCTATGGTTCAGAATTCGAGTTATTTTTTGTAAACAAAGGGGATACCATAGCAAAAAAAAAGGTACTTATAAGTTAGTTTATTAAATTAGGCCAATAAACAGGCTTGGCGTGTTATTCTAACTCGGGTCTGATAAACTATAATGTTATCAATATTTTGTTGTATATATTTTTGAGTTATTTTGGTTATTAACGAAGTTATCAAGCAAAAATATTTTTTTTAGTATAAAATATTTCATGTCACTTGGAACACCGCAGAGATTCTAAACAATTGGCTTTGTTTTGAAAGCCGTGTTAGAATAAAACGAGTATATGCTTTTGATATTTATCTTTTTGTTCGGTGTAAATACATTTTTCTTTTTTTTGAGCGTGTGACAACAACGAAAAACAAACGTGTGAATACAAAACGAAATACATGCTCAAGCTTAGCTTTTATTTATATCTACGTTTTTTCCTACCTACCAACTTATTTTCATCATATAACTGCATTCCACATTGTAAAGAGATAAATTCAGCGTGTTTTGAAGAATGGTTGACAAAAATTCTGCCTGATTTAAAACCAAATTCAATTTTGGTTATGGATAATGCTCCTTACCACAGCCGAAAAGTGGAGTGGATTCCAAATACCTCATGGAGAAAAGCCTCCATCCAAGAATGGCTTGCAAAAAACATTGCCTACTACATTAATATGATAAAAGCAGAGTTATTAAAAATTGTAAAAGAAAATAAGACCCGATTTAATTTGAATGTGGTAGATGAGTTGGCTGCCCAGAACGGCGTCACCATCTTGCGACTGCCCCCTTACCATTGTGAGCTCAACCCAATTGAGCTTGTGTGGGCTCAAGTAAAGGGGCATGTCACAAGAAATAACAAAACCTTTAAAATGAATGAGGTAAAGCTGTTATTAGAAGAAGGTTTAAGAAAGGTGACGCCGGAGAAATGGGCAGACTGTGTACGTCATGCGATAAAAATAGAAGATGAAATGGTTAAATTAAATAACATAATTGATGGTGTTTCTGATAGATTTATTATTAACATCAATGATGAATCTGATTCTTATACTGAATCTAACAGCTCAGATATGACAGAGTAGTTGTGATCTTTGATTGTTTATAGACTTGATTGTGCTTCACGTCATAAATGCGTCGAAAAATATACCGGCCAACTGTTGGCCGGTAAGTCGCTCACCGCCTCTCAGTGTCAATTGTCTCGTCAAGGTAAACGGTTGCATCGTTGATTCTAATTTGTGTCTGCAATGACGAGGTGTGCCATAAAAGTGTGCAGAAACTACAAAGGACGTCTAAAAACGACTGGTAAAGTCACCTACCATCAGTACGTATCCAGAATTCATAGTTTTTTCGAAAGTATTTCATAAAAACAATCAACTTATTAGCCCCGATTTTTCAAATCAAGATTGCCAGTTTTTAAATGCTTAATTCCTCATGATCTATGAATATATGATTATGAAGTGAGAACGTCGATCGAGTTTTGAACTTTTTTGTTAACCAACCTCAAAAAAAAGGAGGAGGTGCTCAATTCGTGTTTTTTTAAATGTTTGTTATCTCCGTCATTTAATTTCTGATTAGGAACATTATTTTTTTATTTGACACAGATTTTGATAAAAATGGGACCAATCGGGAAGTATATTCCCGATTGGTCACATTTTTATCAAAATCTGGTTCTAACGTGCGGCCGTGACGTTATCTAAAAGGGCCACAACTTGAACTTTTGATGTCAAACATCTTTTGCCATATGAATTAAGAATTCTAATACTAACATAGATGTTTCACATTAACCGGGCGTCCTGTAACGATCAACATGATGATGATGAAGATACATTGCCGCAAATTGAAGGTACATACCGCGCGAGCGAAACTGCTTGGCGGATATTACAAAAATTTAATACAATTTTTAAGACGTAGGAGAAGCCGCGGGTCACTACTAGTAAAACATGATCCACGCAAAAAAATGTTTTACCACTGGCTTGTCTATTTAACAGTGACATTTGTTTGTTTACAAAAAATATCTCGAATTCTGAACCAGGGTATAATGTAGTATCTTTGCCGGTTGCTATGAAGATACAGAAACATTCAATTTAAAAAATAAATATAAAAACTTTGTAAGTTTCCCTTCGTATCATTTCCAGCACGGTACCCGCTCGCCCAGCCGCCCTTCCTGACAGATGCCCTTTCCGCCCAACTGAACGCCTTTCACATTATCGTCAACTTTTTTTGTGTAAATGGAAACAAGTTTTTTGTTCGTTTGTATGTCCGATCAGACGAGGTCAAAGGCCGATAATTAAATTAAATTAGCGTAGAGCCAACCCTGCACATTACTTTAGTCTGATGAATTAAATACGAAGGGTTTGTAAAATCATTATATTGTGTCATTTAATAACTCCATTCGTAGTTTTATTTTCATGACATCAATCACAAACATCCTTCAAACTAAACCCTCGGAGGGTTCTGTTACGCAGGTCTAGGTCAGTTACAACCGACTTATATTAAATCCCTGGGATTCCTCGCTCTGTAATACTTCTGTAATTCCCTTGCCATCTCCAGGGAATTTCTTTTATTCCATCTTTCATCAAACTTTAATCTCGTAGAAAACTCAAAAAGAAAATCTTTTTCGTATGGAATATTGAAAAGAGGGACAAAGAGGGTTGACCTTCGGGCTACCTGTGTGACCTCATAACTATCCGTTTTCTATGCCAACTTATTCAGGACCCTTTTTCAATGATACCGCGGCGCGCGGAGGGGCGGGGGGCTCCTCGCAATATTTTGACAAACTAATATTAGTTAGGGTTGCCTGATATTACATTCCGTGCGGTATGAAAATATTTCCGGACAAATATTTTATGCGAGAACTTATTTATGCATGCTTAAGTTATTATAAAAAGAGCTAGCTTGCAGACACGCGTCAGTTATGCTTTTTATTTTATGGAAATCTAAAATCTATGTAGCTCAGCTGGTTGGCTAGGTAGTAAGTATCGTACCAGGCAGCCATACATGGCTAGAAACTTTTAATTTTAACGGTTTTATTCAAGTATTCTCTATATTTATGTATATTTAAAGTCCACACACTCGCTATAGTGTCCTCTGTTCGTGATCTCGGGGTCATCCAGTATTCTAAGTTACTATTTGACAGCTATATTGATTCTATAATCTCGAAAGCGTATAAAGTCTGGGGCTTATTATAAGGACTTCAAAAGACTTCAATAATATCAAAACATTGAACATTTTATGTGGCACTTTTGTGAGGAGTAATTTAGAATATGCATCACAGATATTGAATCCTCGCTATAATATCTAATAAAGATCGGATTGAACAAATTCAAAATAAATTATACGTTTCTTAAATTTTCGGTCAAGAACGTATACAGGATGGGGCAAATTTTTGGCCTTTTAACGGTAGCTACCTTTTATTTTGTAATTATTTTTTTTAAAAGTACTGTTTGCCCAAAAATTTACATTTGTCAAATAAAAACAAGTTTATCTTAATCGACTCTATTTCCAACCAACACTTTTCCCAAAGTAACTTACCAAATCAAATCGTAAGTTTTGGCAATAATAAAAATAAACAATTCCCATAATTTTTTCTAAGAAGTGCAACAAAGTCATGCATACCATTCGAACACGGAAAGCAATTTGTTCTAAATTCAAATTATTTATTGATATTTGTTATTAAAACTTATTGGTAGATTGATATACCACCTCTTTGAATGACAATGCCGCTAGAAAAAATTGTTAGGAAATATTTTGTTTACATTTTAAATCAAAAATGTCTGTTACGAATCATCAGCGGCTAAGCTTAATAAAAGCTCATTTTCAAAATAACTGTCGTGTTCAACGAGCGTAAGAAGCAACCTCACTTTTATTCAAAAATAAAAAAATGCCAATATATTTTTCTTCAAAATAAAACAGAATATTCTTAAGAACAAAACCTTCTAACTACAAAAGAAAAGGTAGCAACCCTTAAGGGGCCAAAAATTTGCCCCACCCTGTATACCTACCTGATTATGAATAAGGTTGTAAGACGTATCACCTCTTAAACCATTGACTAATCGATGTGAAATTGCTGATGATCTTTATCTGGGTAAGTTGGTATCTGGTCATGTTGATTGTCCTGAATTGCTAAGCAAGTTGCAACTCTACGTTCCTGGCAGGTCTCGTAGGTTTATAACCACATCCAGTTTTTTTTTTTTTTTCGAATCTTAATGCAGTTGACCGCCTGGGGCCATGACTGCTTTACCGGACTTTGGTCTCTTCTTCTCGTAGGTTTATAACCACATCCAGTTTAGAATTGGTGTCCAATAAGTATCGTTGTAACTCTTACCTAATAAGCGTGTAATAATTACAATAAACAGCATTGTAGTACTGTTGAATTTTCAACTGTAGTACCTACATCGAGGATGAGGCATTATTATCGTGACAGCAAGCTGATCTGATGACGGAGACGGAAGGTGGACATCGGAACTCCTCGAGGGATAATATTAGACTGGGCGTGTTTAGGCTCATTTTGATCAGCACACGGTTACTATCACTAATTTTATAAAAGCTTGTATTGAAAAATATATTTTTAACAAAAAACTTATAAGTGGATGTACTCACGAACATAGATATTTTTTCGAAAGAAATTAAGTAACCTACCTAAATCGCGTGTATTCGCGAGGTCTCAGTTCGCGGCGAACTATTTTATGTTTATTTTTACCTTGTAATTATAACTTTTTTTGTTAGGTACGTGAAGACTTGTAATTTAGCCCTTTGATTCTAAAACCTAATTTACGATGTTTTTTGAAATATTATTCTTTCTAACTAAATAAATAGCCAAGTTTTTACAATGTTGGCAGATGAATCTACAGTAAACTAAGTTCAAAAGACGTGAGCTTCGGATTCTTGCAACTCACAATTAAGCATTCACGGCGCAATGGCTAAAACAGTATCTACAAAGAGATTGAAACGATCTCTTTAAGCCGCTGCTCCTCTAACAAAGCTAATTCTCGCCTTTACTAACTGCTCCCGCCGTCTGTCCCCGGGATAGTCCCATCACTGTTCCCGTCTTTTCCCGGAGCTACTAATCTAAAGTATCCATAGTAATTATTTTTTCTGTGTCTCTTTTAGTCTGAAAATAGAAGTGTTTCTTTTTCAAATAGAATGAAAGTATTTTCGGGCTTCGTCTCATTTCACCAGAAAAAAATATGCTTAGATGGAAGTTCGTTCTGGGTAGGTACCTCTACGGTAAATTGGTTTGAGGGTCATTAAGTAAGCCATTCCTCTACGAAAAACGCAAAGCCCTTTTTGTAACAGTTTTTTTTGAAGTTGTTCTATATCAAATATTTGCATGAACATTTTTTTTTTTACCCAACTACTGTGAAATTTCTTTGATTTATTCTGGTTTAAGGTTGATGCTCTCGCTTGTGGCGTGAAATTATGTTTTTTTGCTCATTAAAGCTCATCAACACTTCTTCAGATAGCGAAAGTTCATTTCGCGAGAACTAGGAGACTTAACACACATGTTTTGATTGATAGTATCTCATAAATACGAGTATCACAAGTTTAGCTACGAATACCCGTTTTTTTTTGTTTAGAGTATACGTAGCTAAGCTACGAAAAGTTTGAATTTCGCGCTACAAGCGAGAGCATCCACATTACAATTTTTTTAGGATAAACAACAACGGAAAAGTAAAACTAGGTTAAGTAGAGAATGGCTTCAGCAGTCGATTTACTGAGGAAAACAATTTCCCGCAAAGAAAAAGCAATTAAAAGACTGAATTAACGAGTAGATGCAAAAATAAACAGATTTCAAAGACGGTTCTAATAGGTAGAATGTACAACATACATACATACATAGACACACGCCTTTTTCCCCGAAGGGGTAGGCAGAGCCACAATAGGCCTCTTTTCACAGTGGGTTGCACCATCGTGGAATATAGACGTGACAAGTGGTGAGCTCATCGCCGCCATTGCTTCCCACGACTGACTTAGCTAACGCTTTCTTCCAGTAATAACACATTCCTTAATAAGCTACCAGCCAGGACAAATCTTATACCAATTAATCTTATCAACAAGTCCGGGTAATCCCTTAGTCGACTTTTACGACATCCACGGGAGGAGACGGAGGGGTCTATTCTTAGGCCGGACACACCACGAGTGCATAAAACAGGCCATTTTATCCAAGATATCAGGCGAGGATGGATAGTCGAGGATAAAATGGGTTTTGTAAATGAGTTAAACTCTGCTTTTCACTTCGATTGCGAGCAAATGAAAAAGAGTTATTGTTGTCTCTAATTAAAATTGAAAGTTAAATTTGTACCTTTACTTAATAATTATCTTCTTTTCTGGCATATTTACAGTATTCCTTTGGATTTGTGACGATGTAGACGGTATATTTGGAAATGAAGATGTCTCCGATATCACGGGATTTACATACGATGTCTGTGGATTTGCTGGAAACATGACGTCATACCTAAGGACGTAAGAGAATGAGTCTTATTAGGCTCATTGGGACTGAATTAACTGCATCTGTAATTAATAATTTTACACTTATTCTCCACGGAATCCACTCTATAGCCCTCTCTGACTTGCAGCCGCCAGGTCGCTTTAACATTGTTATGTTTGCTCCTGAGTCGGCCACATCGGGTTCTCTCTGTAAAATTATTGATCGGAACCATGTGCTAATCAAAATAAGCTTAAACACGGCTAGTCTACTATTATCTATCGAGGAGTTCCGTTGTCCACCTTCCGTCTCCATCATCAGATCGGGGGGCTACCCTTGACAACAGTTTCAATCCCAATCCAATCCCAATCCCAATCCCAATCCAGTTTTCACAAAATTTGGCAATTTAAATCGTGTACGCGACCGACTTCTTGTGATGATTCCTGAAAGAACAACATGACGTAGGTGTGGCTACACACAACGCAATAAAACTACCATTCATTACTTTTGAAAATAACTTTCATAATCCTTATTATTTCACCTAATTATTACTTATTTTCCCATATATCTTGGATTCGAGTATAGTCGATTTTGTTTAGTTCCTTAAAATTCTACCAGGTTCGCATGCAATTGTGTGGCAGGATTGGATTCAAGAGTACCAAATGGCACGATTTGACAGCAAATCCCAAATTAGGATAGCGATCGAGTGTCAAGGGTAGCCACCGGTCGCTGTAAAACTAGTGATCGGAACCGTGTGGCGATAATGTTTAAATAGGGACTTGTAAAATTTGTATGTCATTAATAAATGTTAGTATTTTTTTATGTGCTGATTAAAATGAGCCTAAACAACGACGGCCAGTCCACTATTAACCATCGCGGAGTTCCGTTTTCTACCTTTCTTCTCCATCATCAGATCAGCTCGCTGTCACCATAATATTTTATTTTCATTAGAACTTTACAGGTATGCCAAATTTAAGCACAATCGGATACCGCAAAGTCTCCCTTATCGCACTTGCTTGACTTGTTACTGAAAATACCAAAATCACTATTTATATGCCTACAATATTAGAGGAGCTACCTCTATTCCTCATGGATCCCATCATCAGAAGTAGATTTTGATAAAAATTTGATTATTCTGGAGGTATTAACGTTCAAATATAATAGTAGATTGTTCAACAAGGGACTAAAACGAGCCATTTCGTTCGAGATGTTTAAAACACTCTACTTTTCACTTCGATTGCGAGAAAATAAAATAACTGGGTACAAAATCCTTCAGAAAATAAATGCACTCGTTTTTCACTTCTCCAGTTTATACGATTATTTAGTAGTAGTAGAGCTTTTATGTGAAAGAGTTCGTCCGGGGAAGTACTACCACCGTACCTATTTCTGCCGCAAAGCAGTAGTGCTCGCATTGCTGTGTTCCGGTTTGAAGGGTAAGGGTGCCGGTGAAATTACAGGCACATGAGACTTTTCATCTTTATGTCTCAGGGTGGCGGGCGCAGTGCAATGCCACATAGGGTGCGTCCTAGGTGGACGTGACCTATGAGGTACTGCACCGTTCATAGGCAGAGGTTACCGCTTAACATCAGGTGGGCCTCTTGCTTGTTCCGTCGTCCAAGTAATATAAAAAAAAAAAAAAAAAAAAAAATACGAAAGTAACCTTCGATAGTTATTTATTTATTAAATCTAAAAATACATTTATTTACAGAAATAATAATACAACTTATACAAATAGGAATGTACAAAATTAAAAAAAAAAAACATTTGGAACTGTTTTGCTACCAGTAGTTTTAGTTTTAGGTAGTTCAAATTTTCGCGTGATTTCCAACAGATTTTAAATTATTTCTTTGCCTTTCTGACCTGTTGCTTCATTATGAGTCTTAATTTTCACGCATGATCACATTCTCAATTAATTGCGCACGTTCAGTTTCGTCTTCATGGGAGGAGTAAACAATATTATAACTAAACAGTTTTATGCACTAGTGCATAAAATGCCGTTTTATGCCGATTATACCCAGCATAAACAAGAGTTTTACGAGGATGAGAGGTGAAAAATTAAGTATTTTTTGAAATTAAAACTTTTTTTTAATCAATATTTTCCAGTTTACTTGAACATACTGTTACAATATTATTAAAAAATAACAAAATTACAGGGCTTCAAACAAACACAGTACATTAGTATGCTAAGAGATAGTAACTTGATCTGCTCACTCAACAAATCGATAGGAAGAAAAACTTTCAAGGAAACTCGATTACCGAAGAAACCTGATCATCTAAACAATGAGCGCAATTAATCGGCTCTGCCGAGTCCCGCACTCGTTACGTTTGCGAGGTTGGATTAAGGAAGAATCACGTCCCGTTAGGTTTGTTTGCGAGGTTGGATTAAGGAAGAGTCCCGCACTCGTTACGTTTGTTTGCGAGGTTGGATTAAGGAAGAGTCCCGCACTCGTTACGTTTGTTTGCGAGGTTGGGTTAAGGAAGAGTCCCGTCTCGTTACGTTTGTTTGCGAGATTGGATTAAAGAAGAGTCCCGCACTCGTTACGTTTGTTTTCGAGGTTGGATTAAGGAAGAGTCCCGTCTCATTTCGTTTGTTTGCGAGGTTGGATTAAGGAAGAGTCCCGTCTCGATACGTTTGTTTGCGAGGTTGGATTAAGGAAATAGCCGGAAGTAGCCTCCAGAACTGCTCATCCGATTCTGAAAATTAACAGGAAGCTACATTATCTTCCACTCCACTCCGTAACCGCTGAGGACATTTTGATATTTGGAGAGTGGATGGATGCGGAGGGGGGGGGGGGGGGGGGGGGGGGGTAAGAGAGTGTCGGGAAAGGGTTGTCCTCCATCCCGACCCATACGTGTGAAGCCACGGATATTACAGGCTAGTATTTTATTTAAATTTCAAGTTAACTTCTTTAGCCATGTCTGAGAAACAGGGTACCCTTTTCCCCCTTTACCCCTTTAGATATTTGAAATACATATACGTAGGTATATCAATATAACCATGAAATGTAAATCGGAGCGTGTGACTCCACCAGACGGACGTGCGCGCTACTCCGTAGTACTACGGAGCGTGTGACTCCACCAGACGGACGTGCAGGCTACTCCGTAGTACTACGGAGCGTGTGACTCCACCAGACGGACGTGCGCGCTACTCCGTAGTACTACGGAGCGTGTGACTCCACCAGACGGACGTGCGCGCTACTCCGTAGTCCTACGGAGCGTGTGACTCCACCAGACGGACGTGCGCGCTACTCCGTAGTCCTACGGAGCGTGTAACTCCACCAGATGGACGGAAGTGCCAATTTGACCATCAATGGTACTGTCTATTGATTTCTAATGAGGCATCAATGATACTCGATGCGGTGGCATATTTATTCTGTGGCCGTGATGAGTCTAGCCTAAGAATAGACCCCTCAGTCTCCTATGGATTTCGTAAAAACTGAATAAGGGATAACCCAGACTTGTTAGTAAGATTTGTTGGTATAAGATGTGTCCTGGCTGCTAGCTTGTTAAGACTGCGCCAAACCAAGCCACGAAAATATTCATACAAATAAAACGCCTCGCGTCGCTCGAAAAAGCGGTTTTTATTGAATATCTCGTAATATATAGATAATTTTACCAAACCCCCACAGTAGATCCTCGGCTTTGTTGTATTGATTTTATAAACATATATTTTTACCCAATAATATGTGCCATTTTTAGACAAAAAAATAGACGTAACTTTGGTTTTTTCTATCGAAAAAATATTGTCCTTCCTTGTTTCTGGTACAGTAATCCCTCGGAATTATAATTTATTATCCATACATCTTTATAATTTGAGTATTGTACTGTATTTAGTCTGTTAAAAATCAAATCTAAGATTAGGATTTTGCGGCATACCCCACCGGAAATGAGTTATTACTGGAAGAAAGTGTTATCCGACTTAGTCGTGGGAAACAATGGCAGCGATGTGCCTACCACTTCTCACGTCTATATTCCCACGATGGTGCAACCCACGGTGAGAAGAGGCCTTTTGAGGATCTGCCTACTCCTTTGGGGAAAAGGGCGTGTATCTATGTATGAAGGTATTTTTTTTTTTTGTCTAAAATAGGCTTGCGTTTGGCTACATCTCACCTGATGGGAAGCGACGATGAGGCCTATTTAAGCACGATCACCTAGAAGATGCCTATTAACTCTTCGTTTGAAGATGCCCAAGTTGTATGATAAAAGGAATAAAGAAGCCGGAAGAGAGTTCCAGGCCTTTGCTGTCCATATGTATATAATTATGTATGATACAGTGTAATGGTACAAGTGGTCCGGAGGAACGGACTCTTATAAATAATAAATAAATAGATAAATAATCCTGGACAAGTTCACACAACATTATCTAGCCCCAAGCTAAGCCAGAGCTTGTGTTATGGGTACTAGATAACTGATATCTTCTATATATATAAAAATCAACCCCTATTTTTTCTGGTCACGCTATAACTCGAGAATGGCCGGACCGATTTGACTAATTTTGGTTTTGAAATATTTGTGGAAGTTCAGGGAAGGTTTTCAAGGTGAGAAACTATGGAAAAAATGCGAGAAAAATACTTAAATTACAATTTAATTATTTTTATACTGGAGTCTCTCAAGATGAAAGTTTGTTATCGGTGCATGTTGCCAGTGATGACTTACGGTACTGAGACGTGATCACCAACTATAAGCATCACACAAGCTCAAAATCGTGTAGCGGGCTATGGAGAGAGCTGAGCTCGGAGATTCCGTACATGTAGCTGAATCCGAAACGAAGAGATTCGTAGAAGAATCGGAACTACTGACAGGCTCTCAAAATTAGCAAGTTGAAGTGGCAATGGGCAGAACATTATTTATTCTGTGGCAGAACCAACAACCGTTGAGGAATAATTGCTCTCGAGTGGCAACCTTGAACCGGACGAGTAGAAAGCCTCCTCGATGGGCCGACGACATGTTAAAAGTAACAGGAAGTCGTTGCATGGAGGCAGCTCAGGTCGTTAATTGTGGCATTCTATAGGGGTGGCCTATGGCTAGCAGTGGACTTACCTACAGGCAGATATTTGTACCAGCAACTATTTACAGAATGCATAGTACGAGTAGGTAGTTACTACCTAATCTACGCGCGGACGAAGTCGCGAGCGGGTCAGTATAATACATGACATAGATAGATATTTATAGGGATTCCTTGTCAGACTAAAAAGTTGTAAAACATTGGCGCGGTTGGAGCGTAGTTCGAGTTGACTCGTGTCAGTGAGTGTACCGGCGGGCCCGGCCGGACAGCCGGGTATAGAAGCCCGGGTATTACGGGTGCGCGGGTAGGTACGGGTTCTACGGGTAACGAACCAGTATTGTGCGGTTATTTTTCCACGCATCAACAAATTGCTGGAACGAATGAGTTCACGGGAGAATGTGCCGAAGGAAGACAAAACTTATGGATATAGGGAAATAATATTACGAACGTTGTGTGGAACGAAAATTATTACTCGTAGAAGTGTGGAGTTTTAATTATAATTAACAAAAGGTGATTATATCATTGTTGATATTTACAGAGATAATAATACAAGTAAGTATTTACAACATTTTATAGAAAACAAATGAATCAATTGAGGCACCTGGAGACCGCTGCAAGCGATCTAAGGACGCTAGTTTTTTTTTTTTACACTTGAATGACGGAACTAGCATATGGCCCACCTGATGTTAAGCGTGAACCTCTGCCTATGAACAGTGCATTACCACATAGGTCACGTCCACTAGGATGTACCCTATGTGGCATAGCACTGCGCCTGCCACCCTGAGACATAAAGATGAAAAGTCTCATGTGCCTGTAATTTCACCGGCACCCTTACCCTTCAAACCGGAACACAGTAATGCGAGCACTACTGCTTTGCGGCTTTGTATAATAGGTAGATCAACAGAACATAGGAGTTTGAAGCCCAGTCCTACGCAGTGGAACCCTTAGACGACCTCTGAGGCGCGGTGGGCAAGTAGCTGGCTGTGATGTGAGAGGTTGCGGGTTCGAGTCCCACCGAGGGACAAATGTTTGTACGATCTGCCAATATTTGTTCCGGGTTTGTGTGCTTTACTATTCCTGATATCCGCACGGCACAGGGGGTCCTAGTGTGGGATCAGGACTATGTATGTGACTGTCGGGTGTTATGTTATGTTGTTATCTTATACCTAACTTCTATCGGAATAGCGATACTACCGGACTTAGCTTAAAAAACTCCGTTCAAAAAAGTCCCGTACTTTTTCAACATGTAGTGTGATAAGGGTGAAACTGGAATTCCTGTCGGGCGGAGTCAACTCGAAACAAATGCGTCCCAAGACTTCCGGCAAAAGAAAGTTATAAGACGGAGCACGGCGCCGGCGTACGATACCAGTGAAGACGAAAACTATGCTCAATAACACAAATAGTAACTAATAAGTACACGTAAATACACGTACGCAGACAAAGCATCAAAACTATGCTCATTCGGTGTGTTAGCGTGGGTGTGCGCGCATAAATAAACTGCTTCAGTTTTCTAAAAGGAATTTCCGTCTTAGCTTTCATTTGTCTGAGCCTAAGTGCCCCAAGATCCAGGATATGACATTTGAAATCTTTAATCATTGTAATCAGTCCCTTCAGTTTATCTTAACTAGATCTATTTCCCGGCTTTGCACGTATCTGCGTGCACAAAAAGGGCCCAATTTGTGCGCCTGTCACCACCCGCCATGAGGCCCTAACGAGCCCATTACGGGTTAAGGCGAGGTGGGCCGAATGAGCCAATTACTTTAACCCGATATTGATAATGTCTATCAATAACGCGGCGTATTTCGGCCCTGGCTTTAACTTGCCGGCTGAACTCATAAGTAGCTACCTATGTTGTTTTTCTTCTATTTCAGGGTGTACTGCTAACTAACAGACAATCTCTGGCTTTGCTCACACAGGCCTAAAATGGGCTATCTTTGACTATGTTAAGTTAAGAGCCAGCCAAACTACGGCACTATCTAACTTAGTAATGTTCAGGTATAGGAAGTGACAGAATGACATAAAACAGAATTTAAACAAAAAATATTTGCTGTGCAATCAAAAATATAAATAAATAAATAAAATAAATAATGCCGGACACAGTTCACACAACATTATCTAGCCCCAAGCTAAGCAGAGCTTGTGTTATGGGTACTAGATAACTGATATACTTAATACAATAAGAGTATATATAACATAGATAGATATTTTTTATTATACATAGAAAATACCCAGAACACCCTGAACAAATATCTGCAGATCGCACAAATATTTGTTCCGAGGCGGGAATCGAACCCGCAACCTCCGGCGTCGCAGGCGAACGTTCGCCCGCCCCGCCACAGAGGTCGTCAATATAAATGTACTATGCCCTCTAAAATAATATTATTTGTTACTCTTATTATTTTATCAGTGTACGTTGATAGGTAATAGAGATGTTTACGTTATAAGAACTTAGTAGAGGTTAAGTTCACGATTTTTTTCTATTGTGGAAATTTATCGAAATCGTGTTTTGGGTACTGTCATACCCTTGGAAATATGATGAAGTTTTTTTTTCTTTTCATAAACTGCGTAGATTTTGCTAAATATACCTTTAAAAGAAGCTTATTTGACGCTTGACAAACTCTTAAGGCCTGTTTTCATTAGGGGGCATTAATGTCCCGCGACCTCGTCACCTGACACGGATTCTAGTGTCGGGTGACGTCGCGGGGGACATTTTCCGACATCGCAGGCGACATCGACGTGTCGCGGGACATGTCGAGGTAGCGTCCACCGTGTGTCGACAGTCACCCGACACCATTAGACGAGTGAAGACGCGTGTCGCTCCATGTTCTGCAATATTGTACCATCCAGATGCATAGATGTAGCACGTAGATGTAGCACGTAGATGTAGCACGTAGATGTAGCACGTTGTGCTGCGGCTGATTTCGACATATCTCTCGACTTTGTCTCCTAGTGAATACATGTCTTAGATTGCTTTTTGGAACGTTTTACTTTCATGACGACCTCTGTGGCGCGGCGGGCGAAGCTCGGCCTGCGACGCTGGAGGTTGCGGGTTCGATTCCCGCACTCGGAACAAATATTTGTGCGATCGCAGATATTTGTTCAGGGTGTTCTGGGTATTTTCTATGTATAATAAAAAATATCTATCTATGTAATATATTGTATTAAGTATATCAGTTATCTAGTACCCATAACACAAGCTCTGCTTAGCTTGGGGCTAGATAATGTTGTGTGAACTGTCCAGCATTATTTATTATTTATTTATTATTATTATTATTTATTTTATCTACACTATATAAAAGCATTTTAAGTCTGCATTTCTCCTTAGTGGTATTCTGTGGCCCTACACCCTGATGTTGGCTCATAACCATTCCAAACTAAACCACGATATTAACACTCATGCTACAGAAATGATTGCCTTGCCCTGAGCCCTACACCTGTACTCCCAAGATCTTAATAACCGGCCTCATTTCATGTAAGTGCCCGCTACATTGTGTATACCTGCTTGCTTTACAATAAGCAACAATAATAACTGACTCGTGTTACGTTGTCCCTGACGAGTACAATATAACTAGAGGTTTGCCGTGATCTGAGACCTCGCGAACACTCGCGATGTAGGCTACTTACTTTGTTAACCTTGTTTTATATCAAAATGATTTAGATACCTACTTGAATTAAATATTGAGATACATATTTTATGGGAGCATCTCGATTCTCGAGATGATCCCGTATGTACGCAGCGACGAAAGAAACATTACAGGACTAACTAAACACGGTGCGTCAACACTACATAGCTAACTAATATGTAGTAGGTACATACTGACGAACAAAGTTGCTTGATCAAAGGCCTTAATTTTTTTTATTTTATTTTGTTTTGTGTGCAATAAAGTATTTTCATTCATTCATTCATTCATGACAACTGTCGTACCTATTACGGTTCATGAGTCATGAGATATAGCCCGCTGACGGACGGACGGACGAACCGCGCTTAGTAAAAGGGTCCTGTTGGTACCCCTTGGATGCGGAACCCCAAAATAATAATTGGTGTCTTCAGAACATTTCGATGATAAAAAAAATAGCTTAAAAGGGTTACAGAAATACCAACAATGGAGGATCTCAAGCGCTAATTGCCATTGCAACGAATTTAGACTTCAACGCCCATTTCCTTCTATCGATTGCAGAGAGGCAACTACTCGTATCTTGAAGTACTGCCTAAAAGTGAAACGCCTAAACCCTAGCTACTATGGTGCGAGAAGCCTACGTAGGGTTCACTCTTAAGGGATGCTCTATTATTACATATTTACTTACTGTACATAATAACAGGGCGGGGTTACAACGCGGATGGAAGCCGAGTAAACGCAGCGTTAAATGTCATGATGTTACGAACCTGAAACAAAAATATTTCAATTAGTATTTTAAAAACTTAGAAAGTATTAGCTATGGGGAAGATTACCAAAAACTTTTCCAGCAGAGGGCGCTGTGTGTTAGTTACCTGCCAAAATACCTTGTTAAAATAAATCCATTGTTTTTGAGATTTTTTAAGCATTGGTTTGGTTTTTGGCGAGCTTGGTTTGGATTTTGTGATGTATTCAACCTGGCGTATCGCCCAGTTGAAAGAGGAGTTGAAAATAAGAGGTGCATCGCTCCAAGGAAAGAAAGCCAAACTAGTCGAGACGTACATTTTAATTAACATTTTACTAAGTTTAAGCTGTTTTCAGGACAACATTTTGGTTAAATTTGATTTTATTAATTCTAACATACACTTAACCGTCAAATGTTAGTTAAATTTAGTGATAAAATTGATTTAAAAAAAAGATATAAAACTATGAAAATGTTCAGTAACATTGAAACTTCGCATATAATGGATTACCTACTTAGTAAGAGACATGTTTCACAGTAATACCTGTTATCTTAGAAGTGGTCTCATAGTCAGTTTCTGTGAAGTGTTTTCAACATAATCTCGAAAAATCACTTGATTTATAATAAAGTCTTCTCTATGCTTTTTCCCACTTTCTCCTTAATGCTAAATCACTTGGGAATTTGTATACACCTATTTTTGCAAATCCAAAAGCTACACAACGACCCATATTTCGAGTATTTCGAGAAAACAAGTTAAAAAACGTACAATTTCTATGTAGATTGATAGTTCGCAGGGAATTAAAATTTAGCGCCCTCTACGTGGAACTAATTGACAAAGGTCTTCCCCATTGATTCCCGTTGGACGCAGCGAATACACAGACATGAACACACTATGTCACGGTGGGTCGCACAATCGTAGGGAAATGGACACAAACTATGTCACGGTGGGTCGCACAATCGTAGGGACATGGATACAAGCTATGTCACGGTGGGTCGCATAATCTTAGGGACATGGACACAAACTATGTCACGGTGGGTCGCACAATCGTAGGGACATGGACAGAAGCTATGTCACGGTGGGTCGCACAATCGTAAGGACATGGACAGAAGCTATGTCACGGTGGGTCGCACAATCGTAGGGACATGGACACAAACTATGTCACGGTGGGTCGCACAATCGTAGGGACATGGACATAAACTATGTCACGGTGGGTCGCACAATCGTAGGGACATGGACAGAAGCTATGTCATGGTGGGTCGCACAATCGTAGGGACATGGACAGAAGCTATGTCACGGTGGGTCACACAATCATAGGGACATGGACACAAACTATGTCACGGTGGGTCGCACAATCGTAGGGACATGGACACAAACTATGTCACGGTGGGTCGCACAATCGTAGGGACATGGACAGAAGCTATGTCACGGTAGGTCGCACAATCGTAGGGACATGGACAGAAGCTATGTCACGGTGGGTCGCACAATCGTAGGTACATGGACAGAAGCTATGTCACGCTGGGTCGCACAATCGTAGGGACATCATTATATAGACGTGACCAGTGATCACAGCTTCGAGTCTGCAGACAAGCAACTACACAGGCGTGTCGTGTACATTACACGGATATTAGTACCTATTACAATGTGTGTAGTGTACACCACACGGCCGGCCGTGTAAGTTGCTCAGATATCAGAAAGAGCTTAGCACGGTTCCTCAACAGCTGGCTGACGTTCACTGCTGGAGCATTGCAGGCCTCCGTACCGGCTGGATGTAGCCCTGCCCCGTAGAATGTCACGAGGAACGGTGTTGAGGTCAAGGCGCGACAGTGTGCCATTCAAAGCTCCGGTTGTATCAGTTTGTTATATGGTATTGATTGACTGTGAAACAAATTGTCGACCTCTGTGGCGTGGCGGGCGAAGGTTCGCCTGCGATGCAGGAGGTTGCAGGTTAGATTACCGCCTCATATCAAACATTTGTATGATCTGCAGATATTTGTTTAGGGTGTTCTGGGTATCTCTATGTACAATAAGAAATATCTATCTATGTAATGTATTTATATCAGTTATCTAGTACAATATCTACGCTAATTTTGCAAATTCACACCATTAGAGACTTTAGACCATTTAGAGACGTCAAAGATTGTTGCGACTTTCCGACTGATATTTATAATCAATATAATAATATGAGTTTAAGCGAGGAAACCGACATTAATATGGAATCTACTTGAATGAGGCGTAAATTGCAGAAATAGGTCTGTGACCGCCAAAATAGGGGGAGCGCTATTTAATTATATCATGGAAGACTCGCAGACTTACTCAATCATTACCTACACTGTTTTCTCGCAAATGTGTTGAAAAACGTTGTATGACACACGTGCGGAATTGGTTTTTACAAACTCGTGACTATGGTATGGTAAGCATACATTCGTCTACTCGATTGTAAAAACCAACTTACCGCACTAGTATCATAAATAAATATTACTTTTACACTTGTAACAGTAATATCTATTTATGATAAATAATTTCATAGGGTACCACTTAACATCAGGTGGGCCATCTGCTTGACCCGTCATTCCAAGTAGTATTAACATCAGGGGGGCCATCTGCTTGACCCGTCATTCCAAGTAGTATTAACATCAGGTGGGCCATCTGCTTGACCCGTCATTCCAAGTAGTATTAACATCAGGTGGGCCATCTGCTTGACCCGTCATTCCAAGTAGTATTAACATCAGGTGGGCCATCTGCTTGACCCGTCATTCCAAGTAGTATTAACATCAGGTGGGCCATCTGCTTGACCCGTCATTCCAAGTAGTATTAACATCAGGTGGGCCATCTGCTTGACCCGTCATTCCAAGTAGTATTAACATCAGGTGGGCCATCTGCTTGACCCGTCATTCCAAGTAGTATTAACATCAGGTGGGCCATCTGCTTGACCCGTCATTCCAAGTAGTATTAACATCAGGTGGGCCATCTGCTTGACCCGTCATTCCAAGTAGTATTAACATCAGGTGGGCCATCTGCTTGACCCGTCATTCCAAGTAGTATTAACATCAGGTGGGCCATCTGCTTGACCCGTCATTCCAAGTAGTATTAACATCAGGTGGGCCATCTGCTTGACCCGTCATTCCAAGTAGTATTAACATCAGGTGGGCCATCTGCTTGACCCGTCATTCCAAGTAGTATTAACATCAGGTGGACCATCTGCTTGACCCGTCATTCCAAGTAGTATTAACATCAGGTGGGCCATCTGCTTGACCCGTCATTCCAAGTAGTATTAACATCAGGTGGGCCATCTGCTTGACCCGTCATTCCAAGTAGTATTAACATCAGGTGGGCCATCTGCTTGACCCGTCATTCCAAGTAGTATTAACATCAGGTGGGCCATCTGCTTGACCCGTCATTCCAATTAGTATATAAAACCATAATTTAAGAAATGCACATTATTCTTTTTATTCTTATAATCCAAGACAAGGGCTTGGATTAGTGCATGTCCTAATCGTATATCCTGAAAGTGGACCAGAGCCCACATAATCCCGAAATCTTGGTTGGTATTAAAATGTGGAGTGATTTTTCACTGAGCTCATTAAAAACCCCTTCATAATAACGAATACCAGTTTCAGGGATTTCCGTTGAATTAATGAATGTCCGCGGCGGGCGTCGAACCCGCGACCCAAGATTTACATATTAATCTATTAAGTTCTTCAGTAGGGATTTGGAACGATCCTCTTTCAAGTTCCTTTTTCATTGTTCCTTTGTGCAGCGGCAGGATAATGTTTATACATTGTTTGTCGCGAGGCTTTTTGTCGAATACAAAGAACTATAAAAATGATACCCTAAATTTAATTTAGAAAGCGTCTTTTTATAAGAAAAAAGGAAGGGGAATGGTTTTGTGTAAAAATTAGAACTGCTTGGATTATTTTGCAACTAAACGGTAACATCAGTAACGCTAACGGACGACATCAGGCCCCAGGGTCTGATGATGACCAGCACAGGATGAGCAGGATCGAGGGTACTACAGAAGCTGAATCTTCAAACTTGGTGTTGAAACACTAAAACACTCAAAGTTTTATTTAATGAAATTGTCTTGTCTGTAAGATTGTAAGACATTGTTTGTAAGGTTCGTTGGTATAAGATTTGTCCTGGCTGCTAGCTTGTTTAAGGAATAATAAATAAATATATAAATAAATAATGCTGGACAGTTCACATAACATTATCTAGCCCCAAGCTAAGCAGAGCTTGTGTTATTACTGAAAGAAAGAGTTAGCAGAGTCAGTCGTGGGAAGCAATGGTGGCGATGAGCTCAACACTTGTCACGTCTATTTCCCACGCTGTTTGCAAAGAGGCCCATTGAGGCTCTGCCTACCCTTTTGGGGGAAAAGGCGTTTGTCTATGTTGTATGTATGTAAACGGTAAATTAAGGTTTCTAAATAAATTATTATAATAGGTAGGATGCCATGAGGAATTGGCTTTTTTGATCAATCTCACTATCGTACTTAGTTTGTTTGATTAATTGTCTCTTCTCTTAGACTCTCCAAGTGTAGGTACTAGTTTGTACGATGGAAAACCATTCGAATGAGTGTGAAACATGTTAGGTACTAGCGACTCGCCCCGGCTTCACACGGGTAACCCCTGGTGAGCCCCCCCCCCCCCCCCCCCCCTTATTACTTATTAACGCTGTCAAAGCCTATCTGTTTTATTTACTTATTTGTGTTGTGTATAGTTTTTTGTCAAAATAAAAGTTTTACTTCCTTACTTACTTTCTTATTCTGCTATTCGGAGCGGAGAAGAATTCACCAAAAAAGAGATAACTAACTAACATCGGTCCAGCCGATCTTGAGTTATAAGTGGTGTAACTAACACGACTTTATTTTATATTTATAGAAGATACGTGATAGTAAACCAATAAAAAAACATTCCAAACAAAATTCTCGTAAAAGTAACCCTGTAGGTAAGTACGAAAAATAACGAATCTATCGGCACTACATGAATATAATTAAAATTAATTGAAAGTGCGAAATTAATTGAGTGAAAAATCAAAGAACCAATAATCAAAGAGCGCCATAAATTGGACCATTGCGAGGTATTTTATTATGTTTCCGGATTTACAAGTATTGATTACGATGAAGTATCTGGATCTGGGTCTCTTCAAGTCTAGAGTGAATAGAACGAGACCGCGAACGGATGACATTTGTAGTAGTAGTAGTAGAGCTCTTTTGTGAAAGGGTTCGTCCGGGGAAGTACTACCACCATACCTATTTCTGCCGCAAAGCAGTAGTGCTCGCATTGCTGTGTTCCGGTTTGAAGGGTAAGGGAGCCGGTGAAATTACAGGCACATGAGACTTTTCATCTTTATGTCTCAGGGTGGCGGGCGCAGTGCGATGCCACATAGGGTGCGTCCTAGGTGGACGTGACCTATGAGGTAATGCACTGTTCATAGGCATAGGTTACCGCTTATCATCAGGTGGGCCATCTGCTTGTTCCGTCATTAAAGTAGTATAAAAAAAAAACCTTGGGTGCCTGAAGACGGAAGGCGACGACGGGGCCGACCGAGAAGGCGTTGGCGGGACGATCTCGAAGCTCACGAGAAGGAGTGGTGGGAAACTGCCAAAGGCCGGGATGCCTGGAAAATTTTGGGAGAGGCCTTTGCCCAGCAGTGGGAAACAATAGGTCAAGAAAAAAATATACTCTGTGTGTTCGCTTGTACCACCGTAACCGCCGCACATATTTCGATGAAACGAGGTAGAGAAATAGGATATAGTCCTAATTGACACAAAACCTATATTTTATTACGATACCATACGAAAATAAAACGCTAGACATTTCAAGAACCGTCTGTGCTTGAAATTGATTGATTATTTCTAAAGAAAGTTAAAGGTATTATGCAATAAACTTACTGCACGAAGCTTGGATGAGTTATTAGTTCAAAGCGTCTTCTTCAGGATTCATAGTAATAAAAAAGCAAGCTAACAATAAATGAAAATAACTAATAGCTTACGCCGTAGTGTTGGTAATCCGACGTTGATTTATTTGTACGTCTGTCACGACAAAGAACTTTAACGACTAGCTTCGCCCATAAATCTCTATCGGCCCGAAAAAATAAAGTGCCCTCGGTAAATCATTTCATTAGCCATGAGATGAGTGCGATTAAAGTGCCGTTTAAACGAGGGTCAGCCTCTTCCAGCGCCTTCTGCTTGTTCTAACAACTGATCATTACTTTACCACATTTTTATTCAAAAGAAAACAATAGTTGATTTTCAAAAGTTGTTGAAGTACCTACGAGTAATTCAAATAGGCGAACTATTAATTGCAAATTCAATAATGTTGATCAAGGGTCTCAAATTAATTAGTAGACAATTCAAGCAAAAGTTGTTCGTCCTAAAATGGGTAGAGAACATGATGTCCATTCAAACTGCGCCCGAAGGAGCGATCGCGTGATCAAATTTAGTTTGAATAGAACTTCACTCCCGAGGGACATGTGAACGGTTTCAATATAATTTAGACAAACGTATGGGAATTTATAATAATACTAGCGACTTGCCCCGGCTTCGCACGGGTAGCCCCGTTGAACCCCCCCCCCCCCCCCCCCTCCTACCTTTCCCCCTATGTCAATCTCCTGGTTCTAAGCTTACCAATTTTCATCCAAATCCGTCCAGCCGTTTCAGCGTGAAGAGGTAACATACACACTCATACACTATTACACACACAAACTTTCGCTCTTATAATATTAGTTAGTGTTTAAATATCAACGGTATTCGAACATTTTAGAAAAATTTAAAGAATTGAACCTTTCCGGATATTTTGGATCTTTCTCGAACATTCTCGAATTCTTTTTCATGAATAAGAGGGTGAGATTGGGGCGGGCTACCGTACGGTAAAACTTTCAGGCTGAGTTAGATTATTTGCGAAAAAAATCCCGAAAGTTCTATAACTTTCTGGAATTTTTTGAAAGTTCTTGGTCTTTTTCAAACTTTTCTAGAGGTTTTGAAATTTTGGAATTTTCTCGAAGTTTCTAGAAATTTTGGAAATTTCTCGAAGGTTCTAGAAATTTTGGAAATTTCTCGAAGGTTCTAGAACATTTGGAAATTTCTCGAAAGTTCTCGAACTTTTTATAACCTTTCTGGAGATTCTTGAACCTCCCCGAAGTTTTCGAACTTCCTTGAACCTTCTAGAAGTTTTGGTTGAGTTTCAGGTCAAGTTGACCTCATTCTAAACCGTTTTTCTCTAAACCTTAACCGCGCAGCCCAAAACTCAAACCACAGATTACTTAATAGTTACTACGCCCAAACCTTATAAACCGTTTTTCTCTAAACCTTAACCGCGCACCCCAAAACCCGAACCCTCTTGATGGATGGGAGGGTTGGGGCTACCCTACGGTTAAACCTTTTTTGGGCTGCATTGGTTCGTTTTTAAGTTTTATCGGCCCGCACATTTTATCAACTTAGTTTTATTATATATAATGATAATGATAACGAAATGAGCGAATATTTTCAAAGAATTTTAGTTCTACATTTTGTATCTTTTAAATACAAACATATAATTCATAAGCTCTGGAAAATGTATTTAGTTATTCAGTTAACGAAACTATTACCTACTATTCTAGAATCTATGAAAAGACGAGGGAACCTTTGAAATAAATTCAAAGGTTGACAGCGTGACAACCGGCTGAGTGACATATTGACAGCGTGACAACCGGCTGAGTGACATATTGACAGCGTGACAACCGGCTGAGTGACATATTGACAGCGTGACAACCGGCTGAGTGACATATTGACAGCGTGACAACCGGCTGAGTGACATATTGGCGATTCCAAATATGGGACTATAGATCCACCAACTTATCTGTGGAATTAAATGTATGTATAAGTTTTCTAGTTTTCTATCATCTACATACATTTCATTCCACAGATAAGTTTGTGGATCTGTAAACGTTTTGATTGTACTTAGTTAAGATAAACGTGGACGAAAGAAGGTCGGCATATTGAACGTAAGTGTTTTACACGACTTGCTCACTTTGCGTACAAACACAACATAACACCCTGCAGTCACGTACTAGTTCTGATCCCACACTAGGATCCCGTGTGTAGAGGGGTGTCGGATCCCCTGTGTCGGGGTGTCAGGAACTACAAAGTACCACCATGATGTCAGAACACCCAGAACCAAAACTAATATTTGCAGATAATTAAACATTTGTCCTGCATCGGGAATTGAACCCGCAAACTTTCTCATTTGATTTTGCTAGTCACCCATCGCGCCACAGAGGTAATCAAACGACTCTACTTTGGGAAAGTAGGTCCAGATAAAATTAAACCCTACCAATAATGTAATAGAAGGAGTTAATAAGGGGTTTAGGAGAGTTTTAGGAGGTACTTACCGCAGTTGTGAGCTTTTTGGAAGGAATATCTAATACCTTTCTTTGATTTGAAGCGCCCGCGTAACTCTGACTACAGCAAGATTGGCATCGTTTGATCTACGTCGTGTTCCCCTTGCAAAGCGATCTGCGCCGCGTATAACTCTCGTTTATTGACGACACACATGAATAGGCAGTATCCAGAATATTCGCGACAAACTTTCTTTTTGATGTTGCGTGCTTCGCGAATTATTATAATCCTCCTTTTGAATATCCATCTTGAGTTGTGACACTTTTATTACATTGGAACTGTACTTTACTTTGTAGCATTGGGGTTGTTTGGGTCACATTCAAATTCAATTTCCGTCAGTAGAGTAGCTTCTACTTGAAAACCCAGTGAAACGAATTGATGAGTGATAATTTCCTTTTAAAAAATCTGTTCACTTTCCTAGTCCGATGTAGGTATTCATATAAGTTTATCTGCCCTTGAAAACGCCTTTATTCTATTTTAAAGTGTTTTTACTGTTTACATTATACACCCACCAATCGTTCATCGATTTTATTGTTCTCCATCTTTGTACAAATATTTATTGTTTGGTTATCGTAAATCGTGATTGTTTGTTGTTTGTCGAGATTACGAGCCGGGCATAAGGACGGGGTGGAGGGGAGATGCTCTGAGCTGATTTGAAGGTGTATTGAGTGGAGCGAAGAAGATTTGCAAATACTTTCATCGGAAAACAGGGCATTCTTCACGGCTAAATACAGTGAAAAGTAATGGGAGTAATGGGCGCCGTGCAATGCAACATAGCCATAGGCGCGTTCAGTTTTAATATCTTCATACAAAAACTATTCATTTCAATAAACGCAAAGTTTTCATTTCATTAATATCCCAACCATATGATTTACATTTTATGAGAACCTTATTTTCATAAAACCTTTCAAGAGGAGAGTAACCAAGTGAGCTATAAAACGTGACTCTAAAAGTATGAACCGTGATGAATTACTCGACTGACTCGATTAATGTCAACTGTCATCGTAATCATTCAAATAGTTTGTATAGTGTCTCAACTGTGCTGAAAACACACAAGCCTGTATTAACAATTACTTTTATTAGGTAATAAAAGTAGTTGATGCGCAAAAAGATTTAGATCAATATCGTTCACAAGAAACAAAACAAGTGCTGCAAAGAAAAGTAACGCAATGAACACAAGGATTGTGATCTCGAGAGAATAACTTCTAATAGTAATATAGCACTTGTGAAACAGGTCGTTCCAGATAGTACTACCACCGTACCTATTTCTGCCACCAAACAGCAATCTGAGTATTGGTGTCGTGTTCAGCTTTGAAGGGTATGGATGATGGAATCACAACAGACACACGAGACTTTCATCATTATGTGTCAGGGAGGTGTGCGCTCTCCGATGCCACGTGGGTATGCAGGTACGCACTAGGTGTCGCTACCTCAGCGTGCAGCATGCGGAGGTTACAGCTGCTAACATCATTATGTGTCAGGGAGGCGTGCGCTCTCCGATGCCACGTGGGTATGCAGGTACGCACTAGGTGTCGCTACCACAGCGTGCAGCATGCGGAGGTTACAGCTGCTAACATCATTATGTGTCAGGGAGGCGTGCGCTTTCCGATGCCACGTGGGTATGCAGGTACGCACTAGGTGTCGCTACCACAGCGTGCAGCATGCGGAGGTTACAGCTGCTAACATCATTATGTGTCAGGGAGGCGTGCGCTCTCCGATGCCACGTGGGTATGCAGGTACGCACTAGGTGTCGCTACCACAGCGTGCAGCATGCGGAGGTTACAGCTGCTAACATTAGGAAGGTCATCGGCCTAAACAGATACTCATACTTACGCTTGGCATAAAGTAAATGAGGTAAAGACATTCTTCGTTCTCGGTTGTTATAATTTTACACAGTTTCAACACAATCCCGCGTAACTTCTCCGCCACTATCTACAAAAGTTTGTATCGTATTAGATGCATTGTCTCTGGGGCTAGATTAAGTGGAAAAAGTGGGAGTGGAATCATTCTTGCAGTTTTCTAGGTGAGATCGAAGTGCCGGGAGGGCACGCGACTAGGCAGCTCGCAATGTGAGGTTAACGAAATAGTAAAATATGCTTAACGGTACAATTACTTAGCATGAAGTTAAAAAAGAAGAATATTTAAAAGAATAAATCAAACGACTATTTTGATAAAACCTGTCTAAGAAACATCTTTAGAAATAATGCTTTCAAATACAAAAAATATGTTAAATTATCAAAAATCATGGTAAATATCCCGTTTCTAGTGGAAAGTATGTACATAACCACTATAGTTTCGAAAGATATATGACAAATGATGATCAAGAAAACTGAAACAACCGTAAAATAAACGCAAGTTAATCCCCCCCATGGTTATGGCGTCCCACTGTCAGCATACACTATTATTTAGTGTAAAAATAATGTTGCAAAGGTTGGTAGGTAGGTATATTGCGGTTGTAAATAATGTTGCAAAGGTTGGTAGGAACATCGCGGTTGCAAATAATGTTGCAAAGGTTGGTAGGTAGGTACATTGCGGTTGCAAATAATATTGCAAAGGTTGGTAGGAACATCGCGGTTGCAAATAATGTTGCAAAGGTTGGTAGGTAGGTACATTGCGGTTGTAAATAATGTTGCAAAGGTTGGTAGGTACATTGCGGTTGCAAATAATGTTGCAAAGGTTGGTAGGTAGGTATATTGCGGTTGTAAATAATGTTGCAAAGGTTGGTAGGTAGGTATATTGCGGTTGTAAATAATGTTGCAAAGGTTGGTAGGTACATTGCGGTTGCAAATAATGTTACAAAGGTTGGTAGGTACATTGCGGTTGCAAATAATGTTACAAAGGTTGGTAGGTACATTGCGGTTGCATATTCTCCTGCGATCGCGCCGCGAGTCGGTTGCGATATATTTGATCGGATAATGCAACCCGCTGCAAGAGGAACCCTCTTGAGAGTAAGCACTGAACTAAAAGCTTCTTGGTGCAAAGCCATAAATTAATCACGAGTAAGGATGAAGATTTAAAGGAGATTAGGTATTCAGACGACTTTTGGGTCAAAGACTGAGATATCAGCTCAGAGTTATTGTAGACCTTTTTTGGCCATATATTTGTTAATTTTAAAAATCATAAATTGTATAAATCGCTTTTGGTTTACCGAAATAAATAAAATAAAATTAAATTAAGGTATCACTTAACATCTGCTTGACTCGTCATTCCAAGAAGAAGAAAAAACCTTTCGTGCACGCAGTGCCCTCACACCGACACACTGAAAGATCTTTACGAATCCACTCATAATTCCATAGCCATGGCTGAGAACTGCTCCAAAATAATTTGACAGAGAACCATCGACACGAAAGATGAAGATTAGCTAAACTAAATATTATATCAAGTAATTGTTACGTTCAATATTTGTATATATTATATCTAATAATATATGAATTAAATTAAAAAGTTACCCAAAAATTTCGTTCCAGCGGGACTCGAACCCGCACCCTCGCCTGTGATGGGCGATGCCTTTTACTACTAGTATAGTATTATTAAAGGCAAAGTTAAAATAATCTTTGCCTTTACCAATTTTTGGGTTACATTTTTAATGTTATCCATAAAGTGTGGTTTACACTTGAAAAATAATGAACTACAATATGTGAATTGTCATGAAACTATGTTTTTTAAGATAAAATACCTACAATGTAACTTTTTACTCATTACCTATATATGTAATTTTGATTGAAATAAAATAACGTGATCGAAGAGTATATGTCATAAATGTATGTAACATTTATACATATTATATAATATGGTATTTTTTGTTACATATTACTAACACGGACCAAAGAATTAACGAAACTTTGCATTTTTAACTAAAGGTTCATGTGACGCAGCCTGTTAAGGCGCGATAGGTTGTCAAATGCCTCTAGCATTTTAAAGTTTTTGATAAGAATTTTCATAGTTTTCTATAAAGAAAAAAATATATGATATTCTTGAGCTTTTTATCTAGTGAAATCAATAATTCAATACAATAATTGAATTACTTCACTTGATAAAAAAAATAACAAAGACACCTCCTTTTTAAAATTTAAATGCTATTTTTCACTCACTTCTCTCACGTTTTAATTTTTGAAACATTTGGTTACATGTTAGTTATTATTTGAGTTAGTGAATTCATCAACAAAATTAAACAAAACTTTGAACGACATTTTTATATAATTTTTTATACATTAAAAAACCGGTATCAGAGCGTGCGCTCGCCTTCTTCGCCTCATACAAAAATGTTCGTTGAACCTATAGCGCCTTAAGACAAATCTCACAAGCAAGGCTCCTGTCCACATTATTAAATCAATTATCTTAAACAGAGAGAGATAGTCAGAGTTGCCTCTCGTCAATTTATCTCCAAACTTGGTCCAGAACTGTGATCAATTACACGCTACGTAGACACGTACGCAGGTAGGTACCAGCTCGACGCGCGCAGATCATTGCCGAGGGTAATTAGGTTCGTGCAGCGCGCCGCTTCAACTGTTGACATTCCAAAAGATTTTATAATGAAGCGTAAAAATAAAACGAAAATATTTATACTAAAAACCCAAGTGCGAGTTAGACTCACACATAAAGGGTTCCGTAATTGCACATTATCGTTATTTAATGTGTCTATTACGGTTCAAAAGATACAGCCATTATTATGATTGCGTAAAAACATAAGTTGATTATTATGTTCTATAGTGTTTTTGATAAGAGGCAGCCCTCGGAAAATAATATACTATGCGTGTATTTATTAAAAAACTTGAACTTGTTTTAACTCCTTAAAACTCATATAATAACGTGGCATTTTGCTTTTTACTGAGCCATTTCTTGTTATCGTGGCTACGTACTACGAGTAGCTACGAGCTACGTGGACCTACGAGCTACATGGAGCTACGAGCTACGCATCGCTACGTATCAAGGCATAAGATAATGGTTAGACATACGCTTTTACTGACCGATGACATTTGAAAGGTCGCAGGATGGTGTCGGTGGATGGAGGCGGCTCTACGGGCGAGGCGAGTGTCCAGCAGAGGAATTCTACAGGCAATGATGATGATGACATGCGTTCGTCACTGCAAGTTACAACTTTTTTTTTGTTGTGGATTCAAACCAACCATTAGCTAAGCATGTTTGAACAAGAGGAACTAGTTGGAAATTGCCAAAAGGTTCAATTGAAAAGTGCTGGCTCTCCGACTAGCTCGAGCCGTCGCGCCTCGGATGATGGATGGTCCGGCCGGCCCAGCCTCCCCGCGATAAATGAACCGAAACTTTTCACAGCGCCATCAGCGCTGATTGCCGACCTAATTAAATATTATTATCTACTGCGAGATAATCTATCTTGTGGGTGTTATTCGAGGAAATTATGTTTTACGAGAGTTTCATGATGTTAACTTATTAAGCTCATTATTTAAAAGTAGTCATACAGGCTACTTACTGTTATATTGTAAAGATGGAACCGGCATCGTTTAGATTGGTTTATCTGTGAAGAGGTAGAATTCCGCATCTCATTAGTTAGATATTTAAAACCCTGTGAACAGGCTTTTCCACTACATTTTCATTACAACCAGACAAGCTAAAAAAAATGCAAAGCGCTGCTTGAAAAACCCATTTTTGAATATCTTGTAAAACATAGATTATTTCTAAAATCGTTCACAGAAAGCCTTAATTTGATTCATATCATAGAAAGGTAACTTTGAGTTTTTCTTCTTTAGGTAAAATATTGTCCTACCGTGTTTTGGTACAGCCTAAGGGTACAGTAATGCCTCTAAGTTATGCCCCCTCTTAAACAAAAAGTGAACGCATTGTAAGGAGTTCATAAGTCCTATCAACAAGATCATTAAATCGAGTAAACGAGTGTCGCTGTACAGTGTACAGGGCTCAAAGTAATAAATCAACCAAGATCGGTCCCAAGGCATTGGCATTGGCCAGGCGGTTTCTAAAACTGAAGTCGTAAACAGTTTAATTTCTTCGATTGACATTAGGAGCCAGAAGGGCCACAGATCATTCAAGAAAATGATTACTCGGTACCTACCCTTATAATTACGTACCTCCTCGGTACATACAATTTTTGTCTTAATTTACTTTACGATATTTGCGAGCAAATGATAAACGACATAATGATAATAAAATGAAGCAGAAATTATAACAAAATATTCCTTATCATTCTCGTATAATGGCGGTTCAAACTAAATGAGTCAAAATCAATTCAAATCAACTTCACCAACAAAAAAGAACAGTACTTTCCGGTATTTATTGACGGTAAGCCCATACCATATGAAAATACGGCAAAGTATCTGGGAATTACCCTTGACGCAAAGCTACACTGGAAAGCTCATGTCAAAAAGAAAAAAGATCAGTTGGAACTACGATACAAGAGGATGTACTGGCTGCTTGAAAGACATTCTAATCTAGCGGTACACAACAAAATACTTCTATACAAACAAGTCCTGATGCCAGTATGGACCTATGGTATACAGCTGTGGGGCTGTACCAAAAAGACTAACATAGAAATAATCCAACGCTTCCAAAATAAAGTACTCAGGGGAATAGTAAACGCACCCTGGTACGTAAGAAACGACTATCTCCACCGGGACCTTAATACACAGTTCGTCAATAAAGTCATTCAAAAATATGCAGAAGCTCACGAACATAGAGTTCATCATCATGTGAACGTCGAGGCAATCCAGCTTCTCGACAACACGGACATAGTGAGAAGACTCAAAAGAATTAAACCTTTTGAGTTAGTGTAGTGTAAGCTATATAGTGAAATGTAGTGCAAACTAGTGCTTGCTAATAAGAACACAAGAAAAAAGTGTCCTCCCATTAAATAGATACAGTAAGAAAAGTGTCAATGGACACATTCTTAGGTATAATTTATGTTATAAATCTAGGTCAATGTTTAATTACTTATTAGCCTGCTTTATGGCTAGATTGTCATGATATTGTACATTTATTATATACACTAATAAAAAATAAAAATAAAAACTCCTATTAGTTTTGTAGGTATTCAGGAGACAAGCAATCCCCAATATTTGAAGGCGTAGAATTGATAATATCAAAGAAAAGTCGTCGCGGGCCAACAAAGAGCGTCAATTCAGAAAATTCCGAGGCTAAATAGAAAACCAATTCGGGAGGGGACAAACGAAAACAAGAGGATATCGATGATTTCGCTATCGATGTTGCAAAATACTTTTTAATAATGTGACGGATGAGAAATGAGAAATTACCTTTTTGGGAAATTTGCCAGCATCAAAGGCCGCTGCGGGTTATTTTGATAAATGAGAGGACAATCCCCAATTTTGATATCGGGATCTGATGACGGTTCATATTGAAACTTGATGAATACAACGGCTTTATTGCAAGCTAGCGTCGACGCAACATGTTTATCGAGATCTATGAGGCAGCTACAAACGACGATGTCTGTTTTTAAATGTTCTTAGTTTAATTTTGTCATTCCTAGTCATTCTTAGTAGGTATTTCAACGATAGCAAAACCATGAAAATTTTCCTTATACTCGAAGTATTCAACGGAGATAGAAATGTGAGATGTTTTTAAATTTAGCACATTCCCATTTGGGGATTGACAACTTCGATCACAGCTGATCGCAGATTGACAATGCTAAATGTAGGGGCACAGAATGTTGTTGTAAGAAATTTGATATCGCCCCGCTCCCCGCGTACGGAGGTACTAGTTAGTCACTCTCGCACAGTCGCTTAGACAACACATTTTGTAACCTTTAATTAAATCAGTAATTCAGAACATGTTTTTCATATGAAGTCCCCCATCCTCACCAGAAGGCTGAACATAAGTATATCATATCTCTACATTGGTGACCCCGACGTCATGAGGAGCGGAACAGCGGCGGAAGTGACTCCCTCCCGACGAAAGCCACGCCTCGGGAGGAAAAGATAAAGGTAAAGCAAGATATCAGATTCAAAATTGCATCAGGATGACGTAACCACAACGCGACACCACGCAAGGTCAACGGAATGCGCGGTAAAGTGACGTCATCAGAAGACTCCCAGCTACTATCTAGAAGCCCTTAGATTAGCTCGTGGGATGAATTTCTGGGATCAATACGGATGCACCCAGATTAACGAGTATTGGCAGTGTATGGCCCGGGAACAAAATTAAATGACCATCCACCCGCGGTCCAGCCACGTTCTACAGGAGCGGAACGAGATGATCCAGCTACATCTGAGGTGCTGACTACGTCCTACAGTGGATAGTTGGACCTGCAGATTCACTCTACCCGATTATGCCCGGTTGGAGGATGCTCACCGAAGGACCAGTGCCGGACTTCGAGAAGGCTCAGTCCCACTGCAGCGAGTGACTGGCATCAAGTTCACGCTATAAAGATTTCATTTTAGAATCAGTGGTTCGTAGAATCATTGAATTTTAGAAACACTGAATCAATGTTAAAATTCAAAGAATAAGACATCGACGGTCATATTCGGTAGCGTTGCGATGCTATTATTATTATTATTATTATTAATTTATTTCAGGTTATAAATACACCCATATCACAAAACACAATAGACTTAAAACTATTACACACAACCCAATAAATCAGAAATACTACAAAATTCACAAAATTTACAAATTAAAATAAAATTACACAAAATGGACAACACGAAATTAAAATATGAATTAAATTGAATTGTGAATTATAATATGAATTAAATTGAATTGAATTGTGAAAAAACTGAACTGAACTAAACTGAACTGAACTGGTTAAAATTTGATCAGATGGAGCCCATCATTATTAGCATCCACCTGTTTTGGATGGGGCAGTCTGCCCGCGCTACAATCATCTTCAGGATGCCGTTGCCGCTGCCTCGCGCACGCTGGAGTAAGGAAGCGACTCTCTTGCGAATAATCGCTTGATAGCCGTCCGTGCGCGCCTCCGCGAACATCCCCGATGCGCTGCAAAAGCGAGGCAGCTGCATCAGCATCCTGAAGATATTGTTGTATTGGACTCGCAGTGAGCTGGCAGCCCGCCGGGTGTGGTTTATCCAGAGGCTGCTCGAGTAGAAGGACTGGCAGTAAGCCTTAAACAGAGTGATTTTCACTTCTCTCGAGCAGCGAGCGAAACGGCGTGCAAGCATGTTACCCCGAACTGCCAGCGCTCTGCGCTCCCTTTCAACGTCCTCATTATCTTTTAAATCTTCGGTGACAATGTGCCCCAAATATTTAAAACTTTTGACTACTTTTAGAGCCGCACCATTGAGCATTATAGGCGGAACATGGACCGGTCGAACTCTACCACTCTTAAATACGAGGACTTCGCTCTTTTTAGAGTTATACCTCAGTCCATGTTCAGCCGCATAAGCCTCACATATCTTTACTAGTTTACAAACAGATCCCACCGACGGTCCCAGCAGCACCATGTCATCTGCGTAACTCAGGTTATTTACCGCACGCACCGCTATGCACGTAGCAATTAGTTTACAATGCATCTCGTAGCATTTGGTAAAACGAAACGTTGCTTTGCATCGCATCGCGTCAAACATATTCAAGTAGGTCCAACAACAGTTTTATTTTATTTTGTGGTTTTATTTTTTGCTATTTGATAAATTGTGTGTACTATTTTTTATTTTTCATCTTTTGTTATTTTTATGTTTTTTTCTTAACAAAAAATTTTTAGTGTATCGAAAGACGTATTTTGTGTTTTGAGTACAAAGTACCTACGTAGTATAACGAACATTCCACAGCGCAGCGCTGCCTTTGTGTTTTTGTGTGTTACTCGTAGGAACTCGGAAATTGATACTTTGTAATGTAATAGAACTCAGCTTTCGCTTATCGAACATAACAACTATATTGGTGTGCGTCAAGCTAGCGACCCCCAAATCGAATTCAGGGTTTTCTTCCCGGCCAATAAATAGTGCATAAATAGTGCCAAATAGTGCCTTTAGTTAAATAATTAGTGCCTCAATACTTTAGAAGTTATAAGCTAAAGAATGGGGGGTCGCCAGCTTGACGTCACGATAGCGACCCCCACCTGTAACTCAGCAACCACAGCACGTACGACTTAGCTTTATATCTCAAAAAATAGTGCCTAATTAGTGCCTAAGACCTGCAAAACCTCAGCAACGAGGCTGCAACAGAATAGAAGATATTTGATATTCTTTCTGAGACTATTGGCTTCATGGCGTCGGTCTTCGCTGCCCTTACTGCCGCGCCAATACGGCAACTGACAAAATTAATTTCTTAAATTCCGACGTTTTTCTATAGCTCAAAAAATAGTGCCTAATTAGTGCCTTAGACCAGCAAAACCTAAGCTACGAGGCTGCAACAGAACAGAAGATATTTGATATTCTTTCTGAGACTATTGGCTTCATCGCGTCGGTTTTCGCTGCCCTCACTGCCGCGCCAATACGGTAACTGACATGACAACATTCTTTTCTCTACATTCCGCGACGCATTTCATTGGTCGGCAGGTAATTGAACAGAAAATAAAGGCTCGTTTACACTAATACAACAGTCATCATCAACATTTTCAGCCTGCAGAAGTTCACTGCTAGACATGTATGTAACTGTTGGGTGTTATGTTTTGTTATGATAAAGGCCTCCCCCATAATATAATGACACGAAGAACAGTCTTGGCCCGCCTGCATCTACCAGAAATCTAAATGTGAATTGAGGTAAACACAAACTCAAATAGTACCTAACTATGGTTTTTTTTTTAATTTCTGTCTCTCTGCCTGTATCTATCTTTGAAAAATCATCACGCTGAAACTACTTGACGGATTTTAATGATTCTTGGTATAGTTATACCATATATGAAGTTAATGCCTAAAATATTTAAGAAAAAACTAAAGAGTTCTTGATGTAGAATAGATAGTGTTGTCTGTAGGGGAAAACTCCGGTACTCCGGAACTACCGAAACGATTCCAAAAGTTATTTCACTTACAGGAAGCTATATTATCGCCAAGTGCTACATTTCAGTAGCTTCCATCTGCGGCTGCGCTCGCATTATGGGTAATTCTACTCAAATCCGTGTTTTAAGCATACCTTATAGTGTGGTATGATATTTGAATGTTATAATCTATTGTCAGAATTGGAAAAACCGGCCACCACCGGCAACTTTTTTTTATTCCCATCCAAATGCTTTCAAAATCGATATCTGGAGGTCCCTGGAGTAAGAGAACACAAAGATGTAGTCAGAATTAAACATCTGTGTTTGATATATTAATCAGGCTTCAGGATCTGATGTTGACGAACCAGCATCCTAATAAACAGGTTCTAGGATACTTCTAAAGCCGAATCATCAAATTTTTAGTTCTAACTTTACATTAAGACTGACATGACAATGTGTCTTTCTCCTGCAGATTCCAAGGTCTGATAATGATCAGAACAGGTTGAATATAAACTAGGGTGAATGCAACGATGCATAAATTCCATAAGTGTTCCGTATGTTGAAATCCCACGGTACGGTTTTTTATTTATTTTGGATTGAATGCTTTGAAAATCGATATCTGAGTTACCTGGGTTAACTTATCTCACTTACTTTTGAAATACCCCTACCGTTTGTTTATGGGGCCCTCTTTCAATGGCTTTCTGTGAATGACAATGACTACATGAAAAATTACAACCAGCCCCCCGAATCCCTATCATTTTCGTCTTCATTGACTAACTGATGATAGTTGTTCACTAGCCCTAGTGGGTAACCGAAGATTGTTATTACTCGCGATTACGTAAGGGAAAGCTGCATTGTTGCACCAAGCTCTAAATCAGTGACTATCAATGTCTATCGATATTATTTTGGCAACTCTAGTTACTTTCAAAATAGAACTCTTGTGTGGTCTATAAGCAGATAATGATCATAAATCATTTATTGCTTATGAATCTAGATAAAATACAATTGCATTAGATGTTAGGTATAGGTAAGATCGCTAGATTCTGTTTTTCAGCGTACAAACATTAGACAGGTAAGTCACATTGGCCAATTTATAAAACAGATCGGTAAGTTTATGAGAAGAGCAAGCACGAATTTCAAAATGTTAACAAGCTGTGTCCTACTTACTTAATACAGGGTGTAACATAATATCCCTATAAGCCCGGGGAGGGGGTATTCTACACATCATGGCGAATAACTTTAGTTCTGCTACTTTTTAAATTTCGAAGATTTTCATTCATGAAGTGCCTCGTAAAAATCCTGGAATTCCTCTACGAATTCCTGAAATCCCTACAGAAAATGTACCTAACAGAACATGAGGCAGCCCCACGCAAGGTACCCTAGCGTACCGTAACGTCCTCATGTTGTTTTACGTACCTTTTTGGAGCAATTTCAGGATTCTTACAAGGCATTTCATGAATAAAACACTTCGAAATTTAAAAAGTCGTAGAATTAAAGTTATTCGCACAGAAGTGTAGAATACCCCCTCCCCGGGCTTATAGGGATATTATGTTACAGCCTGTATAATGCAAACATGTCAACAATATGGACAAATAACAACAACAATAACAATATCAATTAGCGCCCAATATCAAGCGGCGGCTATTTACAAAAACTGAAATCACACTTATTGATGTGTGCCTGTGCATATAAACATAATTTATTATAATAAG
This sequence comes from Operophtera brumata, assembly GCA_932527175.1. Lineage (NCBI taxonomy): Eukaryota > Metazoa > Arthropoda > Insecta > Lepidoptera > Geometridae > Operophtera > Operophtera brumata. The sequence goes on from OW052235.1 coordinate 626,454, forward strand.
TACAAGCTAGAAGAAGAATAGGTACGCATAGGTAGATAGGTACTTAGGTCTTTTACTTCTTACATTAATGTATTCAGAGAATGGAATCCCTTTGTATTGAGGAAGGCCTCCTAGGTCACGTCCACCTAGGAATCTATATCCAATGATATATTTGAATCGTAAATATAATTATCCATAAATATGGCCATATTTTTTACAAATACCAACATTTTTATTTAACTCGACAAAACAATTTCAGGCTACTACAAAAGATGTAGGAAAATATACATGCATCAGACTGCATGACATGTAGGTAAGTCGGGACACATGTGTTTATTTTGTATGAGTATCCATCCACAGAATTGAGACAAGAAAATATACTTGATAAAAACATGTTTTGAATATTTTTTTAGATTTTACATGAGAACGATGAATATCTAGTTTTTTTTTCTTATACTGGTCACTTTTTTTCTAAAAGGTTTAGAATCTTAATCCAATAATATATTTTTATCGAAAATATAATTATCCATAAATATGGACATATTTTGTACAAATATCAACATATTTATTTATACTCGACAAAACAATTTAAGGCTCCTACAAAAGATGTAGGATGAATATACATGCATCATGAAACTGGAGACATGTAGGTAAGTCGGGACTTAATGATACTCGCTTGTATAGTAAATAGGTAGGTAAAGTAAAAGCAAGTTTTCATGTTTGGTAAAATTTTATTTGAGAACGATGAAAATCTTGTGACTTTTTCAAAATATTATCACTTTCATAAAAGTACCAAACCATTTTTGAGCAAATCCGATCTCCTTTGTTTGTTTTCAAGTTTTTAGTACCTATCTACAAAGTTACTAAACAAATTTACCGCACCTAGACTTGCCAGGTACCTACCTAATTATAATCATCATGGCTTAGACTAAGTAGTATAATATAATAGGTAATAACTCACTTTGAGGTCAGAGTGTATGTAGGGGGACACTGAGGTTTTTTTTTTTTTTTTTTAATTAAATAAATAGGCAAACTATCATATGGCCCACCTGATGTGAAGTGGTCACCGTCGCTTATAGACACCGGCAACACCCAAGGTATTGTCGATGCGCTGCCTACCCTGAAGGAATTTATGAACATTTTTCTTGAAGCGACACATGTCGTAACCAAGCGGGAAATCCTCAGATGGAAGCTCATTCCATAGTTTGTAGGTATGGGGAAGAAATGATCTCGAGAAACGAGTCGTTCGAGAAACCCAGGGATCTATGATGTGCGGATGAGCCTTGTCATTAGCACAGATAAAATAATACTATACTAGTACAGATACCTCATGCCATACAACAAAACGTGACCGCCATAACTCGGGCTATTCTGCGGGCTATTTTGGTTGCCTTACCTGGGCGCTAGATGCCGCTAGCAGGGAAATGATAGCTAGAGCCACCTAGCTCCTGCAACTGTAATTACCGCGTAAAACGCGCACACACTCAATAGATGGCGTTTGTGAAAATAACTTAGACACGTACACAGGGTGATTGGAAGATGAGTGCAAAGCTGTAAGGGAAAACTAGTCTTTTCAAGATATAAAACATCAGCCTCGAGTTTGGACTGAAGGTCGACCGCAGCAAAACGAAAGTGATGATTGTTGACCGTATCAATAACAACTTGCCGGAAGTCAAGCAAATCGCAAACTGTGATGTGGTTCAATCATACATTTACCTCGGATCTTTGATCACAAACAATGGTGGATGCGTTGACGAAATCAAGCGGCGTATGGCGATTTCTAGGTCCGCCATGGATAAGCTGAGGAAGATATGGAAAAATCGTAGCATAACGAAATCTACTAAGATCCGTTTCGTTAGAGCGTTGGTGTTTCCCATATTCCTCTATACTGCAGAAACATGGACTCTTAGGGAGAGCGAGAAAAAGAGCATAGATGCTCTTGAGATGTGGTGCTGGAGAAGAATGCTTGGGGTTTCGTGGACTGAGTTTCGTACCAATCAGTCCATACTCCAAGAACTTGGAATCATGCAGCGACTATCAGCTAAAAAAAACAAAGATTTAGAGAATCAGGTTTTTGACACTTACCTAGTTAAAAAAACGGATGGTGCTTTTTTTGTTCAAACCTTTTTGAATACATGCTTGGTATTCATACTCTTTTATTTGAGGTATCATTTACGCGGATATATTACAAATGAATAAAATTGGGACCTAAAAACCAGATTGAGGGAGAAAATTTAAAATTTTAGGCATTCTTATTAGAACAACATTTTAATTCAATTTATTAATTTATTGGTGTTCAAAATGATTGCCACGATTCCCAACAACACAAGCAAGGGCCCGTCGTCTCACTTCGGTTGTAGTTACTTTCAACATCATCTCCAGCTTCATCGTTTCAAACGCTGAATTAATTCTTTCTTTTCATGTACGGTATATTCAAAAAAGTTTGAACAAAAAAGCACCATTCGTTTTTTTTAACTAAGTTTCCAAAAACCTGATTCTTTAAATCTTTTATTTTTTTGTGAACTAAAGTGTCTTTACTGAAAATGTCTGATGACACCGATGCTTAGACCATGTATTCTTAGATTGCATACACATTACTTAAATTACAAAATAAAATAAAAGAAAACATTAATCAATAAAACTGGAAATTATTAGCTATTAACTGAAAATTTCTGGGTATCACGAAAAAAAAACGGTACAAAATAAATAGTCGGACTTCGTCTTATAACTATTATGGCTGAAATAGTTCTAAATGGTCTAGACAACCTTCCCCTTACAGCTTTGCACCCATCTTCCAATCACCCTGTATGACGATTATGATTTTTCAAACTCAACAGATGACCCGCTCGTGACTTCGTCCGCGCGTAGTCAGAATACTTTCCCGGCGTGCAGAAAACGACTTTAACATTAACAACCACACCGTGACATGACTTTTGAAACGAACGAACATTCAAGTATTTCAATTTAGGAGTCCCACTCCTGAAAATATTTTAATCCCAATAACTACATATACCGTGAAACTATATTTTACGTCGAAATACGCTTAAATATGGCAGATTATTTTTTTACAAAGTTGTCTTTGTAATAAATACACTGCCATATTTCGTTCCCGTGGCATTTAACGTATATTGCAAATTTTTACATGTTTGTTAATTTTATTTGAGGTAAGTACCTATGAACCAGTTGAAACGCCGGTTTCTTTGACGGCCGAAGCGGAAATTACAAGTAACTATATAATGCTAACGCTTTCCGAAATACAGAGCAATTTTGTATTAGGTACGTTAGAATCATTTAGCTTATGAATTTTCAAAATTCCTTTCTTAGTTACAACCCTTCGCATCAAGACAAACACACCCTCCAAATTTCAAGTCTCTACGCGGTTTAGGCTGTGCGTTGGCACTCGGTCAGTCAGTCATTCAGGACATTGTCTTTTATATATATATATATTCGTCTTTGGACACAATGATATCAAATGATGTCTGACATTTTATTTGAAAATTTTAGAATAAAAAGGAAATACAAGTTTTCTCTTTCATTTCGGGCATGACGTCATTGACCTGTTTTTTTTAAATAACGCCATCTTTCAAATCAGTTCTACCTGTGGTACTACAAACAAACTGGTGTCATCATGAATGTAGTTCAAATTATTACCATCAGAAAAAAGACAAAATTAAATGTTTGTAAAAATTATTAAACTTGATTGTAGATACATTTATTTAATATCCCGTGTTGTGGGTATTTTTTGATATTAGAAAATATTTTTTCAAGACCTAATATTGTTTTTTTACATACTTTAATACCAAATCTATACCTGTAACGCCATCTATTGAACTTTAATAGAACAATATATTTTTTCTATGGGATGAGACCCCGTGTCATTAGTAATAATGTTTCTCTAAAACTCGGGTTATCATCGTAATTGTTACACGCACAGTATATTTAGTACAGTTACACAGTGTAGCGTCTTTTGCATCAGCAAGCAGTTAAAAATTCTATAAAAAAGACAAATTTCGGTGTAAGTAACTATACTCAGGTAATTTTTAATTTATAGGAACATGCTCAGAAATGGTCAAATGGACGGAAACCATTGTCTTGATCTCAAATCACTAGGTAGATGGGTACTAAATAAATAATTTACTTACTACTTAATGTACTTACTTAATTCACTTAAATTCACCAACAAAAATTTGACTTTAAGTACTAATAGTCCAACGGTTTTTTACAGTTTCACCTCTAAGACCCAAAAAAACCACAGTTCATAAAAACCGGCCAAGTGCAAGTCGGACTCGCATTATCAATATCAAGCAAAAACGAACAAAAAAGTCACGTGTTTTTTATATGGGAGCCCCTTTAAGTATTTATTTTATTCTGTTTTTTCGTATATGTTTTTATAGCGATAACAGAAATACCTACATCATCTGTGAAAATTTCAACAGTCTAACTATCACGGTTCATGAGATACAGTTTGGTGATACCCTGACAGACAGACAGGCAGACAGACGGACGGACAGCTGAGTCTTAGTAATAGGGTCCCGTTTTACCCTTTGGATACGGAACCCTAAAAATTACCAGTTTCCCCCACAGACAACACTATCTATCCTACAGGAACCCTTTCGTTTTTCTTAAATATTTTAGTCGTTAATTCCGTAGTATATGGTATAACTATACCAAGAATCATTAAAATCCGTAAAGTAGTTTCAGCGTGATGATTTTTCAAGAATACATACAGGCAGAGAGACAGAAATAAAAATAAACCATAGATTGGTACTATTTGAGTTTGTGTTTACCTCAATTCACATTCAGATTTCTGGTAGATGCAGGCGGGCCAAGACTGTTCTTCGTGGCATCATATTATGGGGGAGGCCTTTATCATAACATAACATACCACCCAACAGTTTACATACATGTCTAACAGTGAAGTTCTGCAGGCTGATAATGTTGATGATGACTGTTGTATTAGTGTAAAAGAGCCTTTATTTTCAGTTCAATTACCTGCAGACCAATGAAATGCGTCGCGGAATATAGAAGAAAGAATGTTGTCATGTCAGTTACCGTATTGGCGCAGCAGTGAGGGCAGCGAAAACCGACGCGATGAAGCCAATAGTTTCAGAAAGAATATCAAATATCTTCTGTTCTGTTGCAGACTCGTAGCTTAGGTTTTGCTGGTCTAAGGCACTAATTAGGCACTATTTTTTGAGCTATAGAAAAACGTCAGAATTTAAGAAATTAATTTTGTCAGTTGCCGTATTGGCGCGGCAGTAAGGGCAGCGAAGACCGACGCCATGAAGCCAATAGTCTCAGAAAGAATATCAAATATCTTCTATTCTGTTGCAGCCTCGTTGCTGAGGTTTTGCAGGTCTTAGGCACTAATTAGGCACTATTTTTTGAGATATAAAGCTAAGTCGTACGTGCTGTGGTTGCTGAGTTACAGGTGGGGGTCGCTATCGTGACGTCAAGCTGGCGACCCCCCATTCTTTAGCTTATAACTTCTAAAGTATTGAGGCACTAATTATTTAACTAAAGGCACTATTTGGCACTATTTATGCACTATTTATTGGCCGGGAAGAAAACCCTGAATTCGATTTGGGGGTCGCTAGCTTGACGCACACCTATATTGTATTCTGTAATTGTCCTTTGGCTCAATGTTTGTCATTGGTAAATTAAATGTACTGAAACTTATTGTGTAAACGTGTTAGAATATAGAAAGTTATTTACTTGTTTTCATGAATGCAACATTTTTTTTGTCTCAATGTTTGATGTGGGTGAATTGAGCCCACAGTCACGTAATTTAGTTGGCGTTGTTACACACGGTCCCGGTGATTAATTAAATATAGCAGGTAACGAATACCCTTAAAGTAGGAAATGTTGCATGCAGATTCAAAAAAGTAAATAATTTGAATAGTCATAGTAACACATAGATATACTTAGTAGATACATACTTTTGTTTTAACATTTATATATTATATACAAAGTTTAGAGTAAAGTCAGTTAAATATGATACAGGTTTTCAGTGATTTTATTAATGTATTTTAAAATTTGTTTTTCATACATAGTGTGTTAATGTACAATTCCTAAAACATTTCCATTGTTTTGTTATAACTCGCAGCGCTAGTAATTAGATACGTCACGGCGAGCTAGCAAGCGAATGCTTAGTAAGAGAAACAACTACATTGTAATCTGCATTTGTGAAGCTTTTGGTACGAAGTAAGTAACTTTGAAATTTTGAAAAATTAAATATATTTTTGGTTTGTAAAAAAAAATTAAGAAGTGGGTGACTGTAGGGGCTCAGAATGTTGTTGTCAGCAACTTGATATCGCCCCGCTCCCCGCGTACGGAGGTACTAGTTAGTCACTGCCGCACAGTCGCTTAGACAATACATTTTGTAACCTTTAATTAAATCAGTAATTCAGTACATGTTTTTCATATGAAGTCCCCCATCCTCACCAGAAGGCTGAACATAAGTATATCACATCTCTACACTAAATATAAATGGATAACGTTTTGGTTTCAATGACACTGCGGGGATAAGTCGATTCGAGATATTTTTTTTATAATTCTTTGCGAAAAAAAAACTGACTTCAAAGTTAGGAATTTTTGATGAAAATGGGAACAATCCCATAACCACTACCATAAGTATACACATTTAAATTAATTTAAAAAAAAACTGTTCGTAAATGTTGGAGGTAACAAACATACAGTAACATACAGTCGTCATCTATCCAGCTAATGTCAAATGGCTCACGATTAATTTAACCTAAATCTGTCAAATTTGTAATTTTCTAAATACCTACACGAGGTGTGTAATCTTTGGGACCGTAGTTCTTACTGCGTAGTCCAAAATCTGTGGATCCATTATTTTATTAGAAACAATAGGAACTGCATTAATTTCTATCAACATGTTATCGCGCAAATAACCGTAATTTTATTGCTGAACAAACATAATTATTTTCCGCTTAGATCCCTCCACGTCATCCACCGAACGATCCCACTGATGAACTCCGCCCCGGCACGCCAGCTCAAACATTACCAACAAAAAATACATTGAGAAAATAAAGATGATTGATGGCTGTCGACAAAAAACAGGCAATATTAGAGCAATCTCGCGCGATCCAATATACTCACCTGGAGGCACCATCCTCACATTGTTTTCCACCTGGTGGGAATATCTTTACATTGTTTTTAGAATAGTTTTCTACGTTTTATAAGGATATTTAAGGATAGACTGGTAGCGATAATTATTCGATTGGTAAATTATAAAATAACTTGTTAAACAATCTATTAAAATTAGTTGACGAGAAGTTTTTCTACGAAACATTCATTTAAAAAAAATCTCATTAGCTTTATGCTTAAATACCGTGGCCAAGTGAGGTGGTCTCGGGCCTAAGAATAGATCCTAACACTTCTACTTAACACCGACACTGCGATGAGGAAGGCCTCATCCCGCAGAGGACATCTGTTCGGTTATGATGATGCCAATAAGGGTCCAGCAACACGGTACATTAGGTGGAGTCATACTATAGGCGACTATAGGCGACTATAGGTGACTATATCCCCACATTAAATGGGCCACACAGCCGGACGCGGTGGCTTCTTGAATCGGAGACAGATCAGTACACCGCCCACCTGATGTTAATTGTTCACTAATCCCCTGCAACATCGGACACATTGTGTCGTTACGTTGCCTATGTGCCGTAGCCTACTTGCCTATGTGCCGTAGCCTACTTTTGACCAAGCATTCTCAAATATTTTTGCTGCGTAGTCTATGAATGTGGCTGTGTCACAAACTTAGTATGAAATCAATGTAAGACCCGGCCTTCGGGATACATATACTTTGAACAGTGACTGGAAAATCATTAAAACGTTCGCAACAGTAACCAATACTCCCCAGCAGCCCCACGCAGCCCCCAGAGAACTGTTACTCTAATTCGATTGACGCCCTTTTCACGCTCGGTGACATTCTGCGGCCGATAGTAATTAACTGCCAAATCCGACAACACCGACCGACAGACCGACAAACTCAATCCGCATTAATTGAGCAGTTGCTTTATTTCATTACAGATGGACACCCTTTATATTGAAACGGGAGGTCAGTTAGAGACTTCCATAGAAGATAAAGTCTTGTAGATATTCTACAAATTACATGAATGTGTTTTGCACTAGAGCATTGCAGGCCTCCGTACCGGAGTGCTCGATGGTTTTGCAAGACGGGTATGAAAGAGCAACCACCTGACGTTGACAAGTACATCAGATATGACAGTACGTAATATAATATGATTAATACAGTATTACCCATAGACGTAGAATTTTCGCTAGATCTATGGTATTACCAGATAATTTTCACTAGAAACGGGATATTTACCATGATTTTTGAGTTTGAAATGTTCCCGATATTTCGGATAAGTCCTGCAAAAGTTTTCCGTAAAGACCATCTTCACTCCTTTAAAGAAAATATTGCACTACTTGCGTTCACCAAAAGACAGTTTTCCACTTGAAAAACCAGGGGTGTATAAGCCAAACGAAACGTACGATAGCGTGTCGGGTTAAGGAGCACATACGAGCGGTCAAGAACAGGGACATACATAAGTCAGCCATAGCAGAACACCTTTTGGAATCTGGCTCAAATCATTGGATCGAGTTACACAGTCCGCAGGTAATCTCAACAGAGCGACATTACATACCAAGAATGGTACAAGAGGCAATTGAGATTACTAAGTACAGAAATTTCAATAGAAAAGATGGTTTTCAATTATCTGGAGTATGGAAGCCTGTGGTGAGAATGTGTAAGAATCATAGAAGTGTGGTACTTGCTACGCGTCCGGATACCGTTAGTGTTGTGTGTCGAGTTGGGGTGAAGTGTGACAATGAAACCGATGGTAGTGGTATCGTTCGTAATAAAAGAGTGAGAAAGAGGGTAGATCGATATATCTGCCAATAACATCTACTCGCAGACTTTAGTTAGTTCTCCCGTGATAATGGCGCATGCAACTGTGCCGAAATATCGGGAACATTCAAAACTCAAAAATCATGGTAAATATCCCGTTTCTAGTGAAAAGTATGTACATAACCATGGTAGTTTCAAAAGTTATATTACCAGATAGTCTTACAATCCTAAATGGTAATTTCTTATGAAAACTTATAAGAGAAACCTAAAGAAGATACCTAATCAAATACTTAGTCAATGATTGTGTTAGTTTGTATCAAAAAAGGTTTAATGCAAGTGGCGCCATCTGCTGCGTGTAAAGTATATTTGTTTGTGAAATACATATGGCGTCAGTCACAGATAAAATAATACTATACGGATATTAAGTAGTCTATACAAAATGATACTGCGTGTGGTATACCTTGCTACAAATCATCAACAGATACAATTCATTCAATTCAACAGGAACATCCACTAAGCACATAGTTCGTCGACTTTTATATTATCTGTTTGTTGCCATATTGAATTTTGATTACTATATTGTGTTTAGTGACACTCGCAAGATTTATTTACCTGAGATTCATCAAAATTCGACTACGCTTTGTTCTCTAGAGTGCCACAAAGGAACAATAATAATACATAGGTTAACAATCACATTACCCTCCTTTGTGTTGTGCAGTCGGGTAACAAAGTAGCTTATGTCATCCAAACAATAATAAAAAATCGGTTGACACTTCATTCATCAAAAACAAGTACACACATACAATCATAGACTGTTAAAAACGGTTGAAATCTGCCATTTTTGAAAGAAACGTTGTCGTTTTTATTTTATTACATTTTAATGTGTTTTTTCGAGTTATTCGTGTAATTTTAGTGGCATTTTAACCGGTGTAACTTGGATAAATGGCACATGTGTGATGTAGTGAAATTTGAGTGTATTGCGAGTCTTTTCGAAATGTTGGATTTTTCCTGTAAAAACTCAGTTTTTCTGCCACAATTTAAACTGGGTTAGGACTAGACGGAGACTCTTGACGACTTGACTATAAATAAAACTATAATAATTATATCACTTGACATTGGCAAAATTGTTGCAAATAATGCACAGAAGCCATTGCCTAAGATAGAAGAAGAAGACTGTTAAAAACGAGTAGTTCATGTTTGTTCCCGAAACATAACCATACCTTTAGGCTTTGCTGTAGTCAGGCTTTGAGAATAAATAAATGAGAGTTTTTTGTTTGTAATTTCCTGCAACCTATACATAGCCCAGCTACTATGTGATTTTTTAATAATGATTGAAATAATTCGTTGTGCCAATTGAAAGTTAAAACAGTAAATTGAGACATCCTCACTTATCAAATCGTGTCTTGATTTATTTACTATGCTCGACACTCACTGCGAAAGAACCGAGAGGTCAAAAGCCACAAAATTCTACGCACCAGAAATAATTGTATTGAGATGCCGAGATTTGTTTGAGCAGAGCACTTTGCCACAGAACATAGATACCTACAGTACAGTGACTTTGCTTTGCAATTAAATTGAAATTTGATTGGACTGGCTGTATTTCAAGTCGGAGTATTATTGGGTTATTACTTTTGTAAGGAACCATTTTAATTGAGGTGTAGGTACCTTATTGAGGTGCAGGTACCTTAATGGTAAACCTCAATTAAAATGGTTCATTGTTGTATTCAAAGGAAATTAATTGAACATCTGGAACCAGACATACATTTATTATATTTTCCCTGGACATAGTTTTCAACATAATATTTTTAAACTCTATTACATACCGAGATTTTCTAGAATGGTCAGATTCCTAAGGAATCCCAGCTTGATTAATATTTTCTAGAATGGTCAGATTCCTAAGGAGTCCCAGCTTGATTAATATTTTTTGTTGAATTAGTGTCCATTTAGCGCCTCGCAGATTTCATATAAAAGCCTTCGAACACAATTTAAAGAGCCAAAGGAAATCTTATTTCTAGAATTCAATTGGAGCAAAGAAACTCAGTACAATTTTACATGAAGAATATAATCCTGACAGGAACTTTACGGTGTAGGGCACCTAAAGTTTGTGAATTAATGCATTTAGCCGTATTACGAACCCACTGCTTATGTTATAACTCTCGGCTACTTCCTGAAGCTAAGCCGTCTACCTGTGCTTATTGTTACAATAATAAACGAAACGAGTACGTTGATGTATGAGAATATGAGCTTTTTGTTCGATTTAACACCTTGTTAATTTGGTTCGATTATTTGAATTCAAATAATCTGCATTCTGTGGTAGCCTATGTCCAGCAGTGGACTTCTACGTACTTGATGATGATGACGATGATGGCGCTGAATGCGGTGGCCAATCTCAAGCGCCCAGGATGAAAAATTCTTCATTATGGTTCCACAATGGGTTTATACAAAAAGAAATTCCCATCATCATGGTATATTTTTTTATAGACAATACAACCTTTTATAAAATTAGTGATTGGAACCGTATGCTGATCAAAATGAGACTAAACACGGCCAGTCTACTATTATCCATCGAGGAAACAAACACGTATTTTAGTGATACCAAAAGGTTGATTTCAAAGGTCGTTTCACGGCGTCGTTGTTGAGATTAAAATATTTTTAGGAAATCAAGGTTAAAATGTGACCCCAAAATTGAAAAACTTGAGTGTGGTGTCGTTTCAAAAGTCGTTTTACGGGGTGGTTGTTGTTGGTGGTTGTTGTCTGCACGCCGCACCGGGGATTTTTTCAAACTATGCGCGGACGTAGTCACTCGCGGGTCATCTCGGGGGGTATATAGTTATAATGTTGATATTTTTCGAGAATATTTATAATTAATATTATATTGATAACCTTAAAATATTTTAATTTCAAGGGTCGATTATAGAACTATTTGATTTTATTCAAATAATTTAATAAAAATATTGATTTGGGCGACGACTTGCGCTGGGTGGCAGAAACTGGATGCTGTAAACCGGGCTAAGTGGCGTGCCATGGGAGAGATCTATGTCCAGCAGTGGACTGCAGTAGGTTGATGATGATTGATTTCTGGTTGATATAGCTAGATATAAATATTGTTCGTGATATAGGTAGTCTTTGTAAATACAAAGTCAATGAAATGGTACAAAAAACTTCGCAACAAAGTTTCATAGTAATTCAAACCGGAGAGGGTAGGTACTTAGGGCGGTAACGTAAATTAATTTTAACGCGGATTTTTGTATTTTCTGCTGCCCATTTAGAAAACCCCTGAAGAGGTATTTACAAGATTTATTACTGTTTTCGTAAAAAGTAAAATTATAAAATCATCCTCGTTTTTAATCAAGATTCCGGAAAATATCAAGTTATTCTTAAGTGGGGTCACGATTTTCAAATTTTAATTGAAAACGGTTTAACTTTTAATGAACAGAAGTAGGAAAAAGTTGAAAATGAACCGAGAGTTCCTCACCCCTCTGAACCCCTCTGTCTTAATCAAAGTCAGTCTTAACTATTTCTTGTCCATTGTTTACCGAAAGGTTTTTCAACGAGAGCCTGCGCGCCCGGCGCCGGGCTCCATATCGAGAACCTGCGCACCTGGCTCCATATCGAGAGCCTGTGCGCCCGGCTCCATATCAAGAGTCTGCGTGCCCGGCGCCGGGCTGTAGGTGTTACGTTATTGACCTTTCTAACCAACTTCTAAAAACATTTACTCACATAAAAATTACACGGATCCAACTCGAGATAATTTCCTAGACATCATCGACTAACCACTAATTGACCGCAATTGACTTACCAACAGGGTGTAATAGTAGATTAGTAGCCAAGGGCTGTAAGGCATCAATTGCAGCCCGAGATATTTAGGCGCACGAGCGCAGCGAGGGCGCCATTGATGCTTACACCCGAGCTAACTACTCTGCTTTACATCTCGATTGTGAGGTAAGTAGAAAAAAACCGGCATTACAAGAATAAAACATTTTATGAGTTAAGAATACAGTCTCAGATAAAGACTTTACTCGTTTTTCTTTTCGTCACTTCATGAACTCGTCGTAAGTTTTCAAATATCTCTCTTTAGAACTTTCAGGCAAAATATTGTTAATTGCTGCTTCAGCTTCCATTTTCATTGAATCGGGAGTGCAGCTTATATCTTCATCACTTGCAGAACTCATGTTTTTTTCCTAATTAGCACGTAATTATAAACAAATCCCAAAAAACAAACAATATTTAAAGTAAAAGTTTTCTATTCCCGCCTTTTTTCATCTTTTTTTAAATATTTTTTTTCAAAAACGAAACTGTGCTTCGCCGTTCGATATTTGAAATTGATTTTACTCATACGAAGACAAGGCTGAATAGCGAAGCGACCTCTTTTGTCATTGGGCTGAATGCATGATGTCTATTGCCAGTATGATGGTTAGATGTACGCGAACTTTTTTAAAGAGTGAAGTTTTTTTTAAATTATTTACCGCCCTAGGGCTTTTCTAGCTACATTATTACCCTAGAGCGCTAATTGGTCACCTACAAGCCCCATTTGGGGGTAATAAGGACCTACTTACCGAATATGAGAGATGTAAACATTATTATTAGTATAGTAGCTGACGAATTAATTGATAACCTCCTTTAGTTAAGTCAGTTATCATCTCAAATTAATCTAGCAAGTGACGACCTCAGTGGCGCGGCGGGCGAAGGTTCGCCTGCGACGCAGAAGCTTGCGGGTTCGATTCCCGCCTCGAAACAAATATTTGTACGATTTGCAGATATTTGTTCAAGGTGTTCTGAGTATTTTCAGTTTTAATTAAAAAAATATCTATCGATGTAATGTATTGTATTAAGTACATCAGTTATCTAGTACCCATAACCAAGCTCTGCTAAGCTTGGGGCTAAAGGATCACATACATCGTATTGTGTCTGCGCACGCGTCTCTGTACACGTTAATATAAAGTTACTTCAGACTCATAAAAACCACATCAATGAATTAGTTGGAAGACGACAACTGTGATGATAGATTTCCAAAGTAAAATAAAAGTCTCAGGTCAACGTTGACGCTAGCGGAAGGAATATGATTCCGAGCCACCGATCACGAGCCAGGTTTGTTTTTCCGACGGGTTCCCCAAGTGCGGTTTGATTTGAGCTGGCCATTTTGTGTTCGGGGAAATTGACTTTGAGATTGTGATCTGACTTCTTCATAATTTGCATTCAGAGGGAAAATATTTTTGCGGATTTATTTTTCGACTTTTCGGTTGCCATTTTTCAATTAGAATAAATTTATGAAGGGAGAGCTCATTTTGGCGGTTGTTTTTCTAAAGGTCTTCATGATAATAAAGCACTTCATTTGAATAAAGCTTTTACAGTTTTTCAAGATGTTTAAACTACTAAGTAACTGACTTCCGTTTGCAAGGTGCAAAGTGCACTGTATCGTTGTTGAGTGTCGAATCGGAATGTGTCACCTCAGCTGATTTCGCCGCCGCAATTACACCGAACGCGTGCCCTCGGCCCGCCACCTGTTTCTCTCGCACCACAGAGAAGCCGACACCGGTCACACTGGTTCCTCCCCGACAAAGTGACTACGCTTATGTAGCGGCTAGCAACCCTGCTGCCTCTCAGAAAAAGGGGAAGAAGCGGAGCTGTGAACCTGTTCGCAGCGCTGCAACCGCTAGGGCTCCAAGGAAGGAGCCCTGTGATGCAGAGGGCTTTATCGAGGTGATAAGGAAGAAACGGAAGCCCTCTAGCCGGAACCAGTGTGGTACTCACCATCTATCCAGTGAGCAGCACTTCCGAGCGGAGGTACCCACTACGCAGATCTACGTGTCCCGCGTCTTCTTCGACGTGAAGGCCGCAGAAGTGGTGGAGTACGTCAAGAGGAAAGTCGGAGTGGGATTGAGGGTCGTGAAGTTGGACTCTCGTCATAATGTGGGCTTTAGCTCATTTATGGTGAAGGTCCCTAAAGAGGATCTGAAGATCTACTTGAGCCCTGACTTCTGGCCGAAAGGAGTGAAGTTCCGGCGGTTCAAAGGCCGTCTGTCACGTGATCCCCCGGGCCGCGACGCGTCGGCGATCACACGTGTGTTAGATTAAGTTATAAATATCTTTATATGTATGTTAGTTGTAAGGTATATATTACTATGGGCCTTTGTCTAGGTACAATGTACATTTTTCACTGTTGCCTGAAATAAATCTATTGAATTGAATTGAATTGAAATGGTTAATTTGGATATTAAGTTATCGAACAGTGAGCTTCCTTCCTTCTTTCTTTGTAATCCATGCCTCACGGCTGAGGATTTAACAATGGTACCGCATCAAAACCCGATCAGTAGTGTTTGCGTGATGCTTGAAACATCGACAAAAACCCGATTATTGTTGTATCAGTATACTGCAACGCTATTTTTTTGTATCATTAATGTATTAAATGGGACGTAGATACTATTATTCAGAAAGATATGCTTAGATGGCATTAACAAAGGATGGACTATAGTAGATTGACGACACGGGTACATAAGACGAGCGTGAATGGGACAGTGGGAAGACGAAGACCTCGGCGACGTATTCAAACCAGATCGTAGACTTTCTGGAAAAAGGCCTCGTCAAGGATTACCCTTAACCGTCGAGCATGTATGATGAATGTGATGAGAGTGAATGAAGCAAAAGAGGTAATCTGTAGTCTCTGCCTAACCCTCCGCGAAACAAGCGTGAGATTATGTATGTATCATCAATGTACAGCGGCGGAATTAAAACGTTCGTCAGTTTTCAAAGGAATCCCCTTAGCTTGTCGCGAGCACATATCGAGGGTTGAGTGATAAAACCCGATAAATGCAAAAAACCCGAAATTCTGTTTTAAAAGCCAACATAATCAGAATTTTTTGCTCTCTTTGGTGTGTGTTTGGTGTGGTCTCTTTGGTGTTTTGGTGAGGTTAGCTGGAAGAAAATGCTAATTAGCATTAAGTTCGCCTATGTACTGCTTTTTGTCTTGTGCAATAAAGAATTTTCTATCTATCTATCTATGTAATCCGATAAACTGATTTCAAAGTGTAACACACCGAACCACTAACCAAATAACCCAATATGTGCATAATTATATTATTATTTTAAATTAAAATACTATATAGCGTCTTAAGGGTATAATTTTTATTTTTTCTTTAGTTAGAGAACCACATAATGTATATTTATTGGTATTTATCGCTCACAGATATATCACGGTGTGGACCCAAACACACATGATAAAAACAGTTAATTATTTATATCAGATTTTAAAACGTAGATGAATTCGTAAAAAAAAATCATTTTTCATGAATATAATATAATGAGATAAATATAATTATCGGATTTTAGTTCTACATGATTTTTGGACACGCATAAGAAAATATGAAATACAATAAAAATATTGATTGTGTTATAAACTTGAGCAATAGCGTAAAAAATAATTTTAAGTTTACTCATACTGGGTAGTCGCACTAGCCGATGGTCATTATTTTATTCTCGCTTGATCGGGAAACAACCCTTTCATGTGTTTTTAACCAATGGATGATTGAAAATGTAGGTTCTCGGTAGGTGGCAAAATAATACCCAATCGTCAATATAAGCAAGACATACCTAATTTATGATAGCTGACCGAGCTGGATTCCTCTCAGGCCCTAATACCTGCAACGGCATTGAGGCGGTCGGTGGATAGCTCTTACATCTGCAGTAATCGAAGTTTTGTGCCGGAAATTAAACGTCGAATAACCATGGAACTCGCTTAGGGGGCATTTCAAAGAACTGATGCCCTTCATGGAAGGCGAAGATACACCTAGTCCAAGCCTTGGTTTCCCTATATCCACAACGTGCAGACATGGACAATCTTAGCTATAGAGAGAGGAAAAAGGGTTAATGCATTCGAGATGTGGTTCTGGGGGCGATGCTGCAGATACCGTGGATTTATGTTATGTTGCTGTTATGGACTGCGAAACGAACCAATGAGTCAATCCTTACGCAGCTTAATGTGAAGAACAGGCTCGAGTATCACCGCCGCAACTCTCCTACTGCGGCGATTATAGCGAGGCGTGGTGACGATAACTTCGAAAAGTTGGTCACCGTGAGAAACGTAGAGGGACTACATTTTGTGCAATCCTAGAGAGGCTACACTTTGTACAATCCTAGAGAGGCTACACTTTGTACAATCCTAGAGAGGCTCCACTTTGTACAATCCTAGAGAGGCTACACTTTGTGCAATCCTAGAGAGGCTACACTTTGTACAATCCTAGAGAGGCTACACTTTGTGCAATCCAAGAGAGGCTCCACTTTGTACAATCCTAGAGAGGCTACACTTTGTGCAATCCTAGAGAGGCTACACTTTGTGCAATCCTAGAGAGGCTACACTTTGTAAAAACCTAGAGAGGCTCCACTTTGTACAATCCTAGAGAGGCTATACTTAGTACAATCCTAGAGAGGCTACACTTTGTACAATTCTAGAGAGGCTACACTTTGTACAATCTTAGAGCAGCTACACTTTGTACAATCCTAGAGAGGCTACACTTTGTACAACCGGCCCCAATATATACGAGTACAACCAAAACTGCAATTATTAGAAGATATGTTACACATTTTCAACTGTAATTGGCACTCCGCAAGTCAATAGATCAGTTACCTACCTAATCAGGCGCCGTTGTATTAGCACTCCGCAAGTCAATAGATCAGTTACCTACCTAATCAGGCGCCGTTGTATTGGCACTCCGCAAGTCAATAGATCAGTTACCTACCTAATCAGGCGCCGTTGTATTAGCACTCCGCAAGTCAATAGATCAGTTACCTACCTAATCAGGCGCCGTTGTATTGGCACTCCGCAAGTCGATAGATCAGTTACCCACCTAATCAGGCGCCGTTGCCCATGGCTCCTGGTTTTATTGCGCATAAAACAAGTTTACGACCTTTATCTGGTCCTGGAATAGACTGGAGATTCCTGCCGCTTCCGGCTGCTCCTGACGTGTTCAATACATGACTTAGTGTTGAGTGCTTAGACAACGTAGAGCCGCGGGTTTAATGCCTACATATGATTTGAATTAGTAAATTATTAGAAAGATTTCTCATTTTTGAGAATAGATAACTTTTATGAATAAATAATCGTTTAATAGTCAAATACCAAGGAGCTTGGCAGCTACTAACAGAGTAACTACTGGCAGAGTTCGCTGATAATGTAATCGAATTATTGAGCAGTTATTAATTTTCCATGTGCTATTTGACTGATTTTATTTAAATTTACTGAATAATTTAACTAATTTAAATATTTATTAATAAATTCGAATAACATACAATGCACCAATCTACATCAAGTGGAAGAATATTCAACAAATAGGTTGCGATTTAAGGATGAATCACGCTAGATCGTGTCGGGTCCGAGCCGAGTGTCGGCCGTAGCACGTCACCGAGCCGGTCCCGTGCCTGATTTCACGCTAGACCGTGTCGGGTCCGAGCCGAGTGTCGGCCGTAGCACGTCACCGAGCCGGTCCCGTGCCTAATTACATGCTAGACCGTGTCGGGTCCAAGCCGAGTGTCGGCCGTAGCACGTCACCGAGCCGGTCCCGTGCCTGATTACACGCTAGACTGTGTCGGGTCCGAGCCAAGTGTCGGCCATAGCACGTTACCGAGCCGGTGCCGTGCCTGATTACATTACAAAGACGGGCCTAGACCGAGGAATTACCGTTGCGCCGTGATGCAGCATACTCACCCGAGCAAAAATACTGTTGTAACTAGACTACAATAATGTTGAGGCAGGCCGGACCGAGTTGTTTCCGAGAGTTGTCCGTTGCTCGGCCGTCACACGGTTGCCGCTCGGAATGTCGTGAATGTGTCCATACAAAACATATGTAATATTGGCTGGCCGTGCTACGGCCGACACTCGGCTCGGTGACGTCCTACGGCCGACACTCGTTTCGGTGACGTGCTACAGCCGACACTCGGCTCGTTGACGTGCTACGGCCGACACTCGGCTCGGTGACGTGCTACGGACAACACTCGCCCGGGTGTCGGCTCGGACCCTGTAGGGTCTAGTGTGTAATCAGGCACGAGGCTGGCTCGGTGACGTGATACGGCCGACACTCGGCTCGGACCCGGTAGGGTCTAGCGTTAGTCATCCTTTATGCGTCAAAGTATTTGGATTTAATCAAAAAACTGCGAATATATTATCAACCTTTGGCTACATCTGTTTAATGAAACCCCATTTTCGTTTTAAACAATATTTGGTGAAAGCTCTTTGTCGAAATAAAAGACTCTTAACTTCCTTCAAGCGACCTTCTACAGACCACACCTTGAAAACTCAACCGATTCGAAGCTTACGTAGGTCGGGTCCAACATACACGTTTAATAGCTATAATTATGTGCGGGACTTACTTTGGACTGTGCTTTGGGGAAATATTTGGAAATAGCTCCCAGCACTGCTCCCAGGTCCCAGGCTAGTCACAATAGCTCCCAGCATTACTCCCAGGTCCCAGGCTAGTCACAATAGCTCCCAGCATTGCTCCCAGGTCCCAGGCTAGACACAATAGCTCCCAGCATTGCTCCCAGGTCCCAGGCTAGTCACAATAGCTCTCAGCATTGCTCCCAGGTCCCAGGCTAGTCGCAATAGCTCCCAGCATTGCTCCCCGGTCCCAGGCTAGTCACAATAGCTCCTAGCATTGCTCCCAGGTCCCATGCTAGTCACAATAGCTCCTAGCATGGCTTCCAGGTCCCAGGCTAGTCACAATAGCTCCCAGCATTGCTCCCAAGTCCCAGGCTAGTCACAATAGCTCCCAGCATTGCTCCCAGGTCCCAGGCTAGTCACAATAGCTCCCAGCATTGCTCCCCGGTCCCAGGCTAGTCACAATAGCTCCTAGCATTGCTCCCAGGTCCCAGGCTAGTCACAATAGCTCCTAGCATGGCTCCCAGGTCCCAGGCTAGTCACAACGGCTAGACTTGTGATTTTATAGACACATCGGTGAAGCCATCGCGATTTAACGATTACAGTCGTGCCTTTTTTACCCAGACTCGCTGGAGCTGAATCTGTGCTTGCACACATATCTGTGCTTGTACAATCTGTGCTTGCACACATATCTGTGCTTGTACAATCTGTGCTTGCACACATATCTGTGCTTGTACTATCTGTGCTTGCACACATATCTGTGCTTGCACACATATTTTGCTTGAATGAAATCATATATAAAATAATACCACTTCGATCATTCATCAACTACTGGGTTTAGTAGAATGACCGCTAGCAGACTCTCTTAAGAGCAGTCAATTCCAGTACTTTCGATAAAAACGCTGGTGCTCAGCTCGTACGAGATTATGAAGTTGTAACAATTTTTTCGTCAGATGTTTTGTACAAATATGTATCTTGAAGAATATATCTACGTACTTGATCTTTTTTTGTTTTTTTTTGTTTACCTCTGAATTCTGTATAAGCCTTCAAAAATCAGCTTATTTGCACAATTTTACCTGAACTTTGTATGTTCATAATGTTCTTACAAACTGTAAAAGTAAAAAAAAAAAAAGATCAGGTATCTAGCCCATGTTGTGTAGAATCAAAATTACAAACATTTTTTTCACAAACTTGAAAGACTTTTTCAAAAAAACGTACGTGCTGGAACAAGTTTTAGAATATTTTGCGCGTTTATTGCCGTTTCGCAAGTAAGTAGCGGAATTTTCTGAATTCCAACCACAGGATCTGGCACTAGCTCTCATTTTACACAGTGCCTCTCTTTCAAAAATTGAATTGTACGAACCTACAAGATTTTAGTTCAAATCGAATTGGGGCCCCTTAAATTAACAAGTGGACCAAACTATATTTTGTATCATAATAAAACACACACACACCACTTGAAAGTAACCAAATAATCTTGAGGGCAATTCGCGTGCTTTAGAGATTAAGTCGAATTAGACATGTTATGTCGAAAAAAGATGGTGAATGTCGAATAAAATCTTAATTTGCTATTCTCGTAATGTCACAATAGACATAAGTCGACCAAAATCATTCAAATCTAATACGATTTGATGGTTATTGTGACATTTTCGTGACATTTTTTGTAGACATTCATGCTTCGACATTATCTCTAATTTAGAGATAATCTCTACTTTTCGAGAATTGCCCTCCTGACCTTTTGAAACGAAGGCGTCAAACAAATACCACAAAACCAACATTGTGATGTAGACTTTTAAAAATATCAATGTTAGATGATTTAACGTTAAGAATAGACTTTCACTTTAAGGATATTGTCCAATGTCCCTTAAGCATTATCTGAGGGATATAAAAGGATAATCTCAATATCATTAGTAAGAAAGTGGATTTTTCCTAATATTGTTATGAGTAGGTACATAAAATGTTAGAAGAGCTGTATCAAAACATAAGGGAAGTGTAGGCAAAAGTATTTTTATATTAAATTAAACGGCGGAATTCAACCGGCGTTTGCGAGATAATATATATATTATAACTAGAAAAATTCCCGCGACTTCGTCCGCGTGGAGTTTTTTCCAAACCTATAATCTCCAAATGTTAGGTCTATAACAGAAATTACGATGGCTGTACGTTGATACGTTCCGTTAGTGAGTCGGGCGCGCAACAATTTTATATAATGTGAGTATAACGAACTGAATACAAAATGTGGATTCTAATTGGTGTCAGAATAGCATATTATAGTGTACAGCTTATAACTAACTATAAGATAACTGTGAATCCTAGAATAATAAAATAAAATAAAAATAAAGTAGTTATTAAATAAAATATTGATAAAGAATAACCCTCAACTACCTGCTCCTTTATTGTTAGTTTAGCCCCTCATCTCATCACGCATCAAATAAATGCGCTTGGTATTTGCAGCACATGTGCGTGTGGTTTCGAATGTGTTGCAACAATCGTGGTCGCGGGCTGACTAGAGTAGGTACATGGAGCCGCCGTCGAGAAGAGGTGGCAGTCGCAGGAACTACCCTCACTTGCTCTTCACAATTAGAAATGTCCGTGTTCACTCCGATACACCACACTAACTGTATCTACACACTGGGATGACAAATGTCCGTGTTCACTCCGACACACCACACTAACTGTATCTACACACTGGGATGACAAATGTCCGTGTTCACTCCGACACACCACACTAACTGTATCTACACACTGGGATGACAAATGTCCGTGTTCACTCCGACACACCACACTAACTGTATCTACATACTGGGATGACAAATGTCCGTGTTCACTCCGACACACCACACTAACTGTATCTACACACTGGGATGACAAATGTCCGTGTTCACTCCGACACACCACACTAACTGTGTCTACACACTGGGATGACAAATGTCCGTGTTCACTCCGACACACAACACTAACTGTATCTGCACACTGGGATGACAAATGTCCGTGTTCACTCCGACACACCACACTAACTGTATCTACACACTGGGATGACAAATGTCCGTGTTCACTCCGACACACGACACTATCTGTATCTACACACTGGGATGTCAAACCTCGACGCATACATCTACTGATAATGGGATTCCACGACCAAGAAAGTCTAAAGCCATCTTCACGGTTGAAATTCGGATACTTTTTTTATCTCAATAGCCTCCCGAATACCTAAGAATCCTCTTGTAGTACCTGCAGAGGTTCACTAGAAAAAAAAGCGGCCAAGAGCGAGTCGGACTCGCCCATGAAGGGTTCCGTAGCAGCAAGTAACTTAAAATAAAAGTTCTTGGATAGATTACGTATTAAAAAAAACTTACTAGATCTCGTTCAAACCAATTTTCGTTGGAAGTTTACATTAATGTACATCATATATTTTTTTTAGTTTTATTATTCTCTTATTTTAGAAGTTATGGGGGGGGGGGGGGGGCGGACACTCTCTTTACCACTTTGGAAGTGTCTCTCGCGCAAACTATTCAGTTTAGAAAAAAATTATATTAGAAACCTCAATATAATTTTTGAAGACCTATCCATAAATACCCCAAACGTATGGGTATGATGAAAAAAAGGTTTTTGAGTTTTAGTTCTAAGTATGGGGAACCCCAAAAATGTATTGTTTTTTTTCTATTTTTGTGTAAAAACCTTATTGCGGTTCACAGAATACATCTATTTACCAAGTTTCAAAAACGTAGCTCTTATAGTTTCGGAAAAATGAGGCTGTGACATACACGGACAGACAGACAGACATGACGAATCCATAAGGGTTCCGTAATTTTTGTTACAGAACCCTAAAAAGTTAGGATCGTTAAGCTAAATCCAGTGATTAGGTCCTGAGTCCACGAGGTGCTCCGCTTCCGCGTTATAATATCAATAAATATGTGTTCTGATCGCAAAAATTTAAAAAATAATAATGCAAAACAGTAAATTTTTGTTTACTTATTAAATATAATCCGAACTTCTGGCTTGATGAAACTACACAGTTGAAACATTATAATTTTCTCCAATGCAAACACTAGGTCTCATACCATCTATGTAACAGGGACCAAGTATATAGCCGCTTATTGATCTCCAGAAAATTTGTATTATATAGGTAAGTCAAATTACTACAACCTCACAATGCCATAACTTGTATATATAGGCAACTCAAATACTAAAACCTCACAATGCCATAACTTGTATATATAGGCAAGTCAAATACTACAACCTCACAATGCCATAACTTGTATATATAGGCAACTCAAATACTAAAACCTCACAATGCCATAACTTGTATATATAGGCAAGTCAAATACTACAACCTCACAATGCCATAACTTGTATATATAGGCAACTCAAATACTAAAACCTCACAATGCCATAACTTGTATATATAGGCAAGTCAAATACTACAACCTCACAATGCCATAACTTGTATATATAGGCAACTCAAATACTAAAACCTCACAATGCCATAACTTGTATATATAGGCAAGTCAAATACTACAACCTCACAATGCCATAACTTGTATATATAGGCAAGTCAAATACTACAACCTCACAATGCCATAACTTATGTTTATAATATGCAAGTCAAATACTACAACCACACAATGCCACAACTTTTCACGGCAATTACTTTGTATTCTGGATCCCGTTGTAAAAAATTACTTATATGTCACACAAAGGCTCTGTAAGCTGTATAATACTATTTCAAAAACAAGTGATTTGGACATATCTGACCCATTACCTAAATTTAGGAAACATTTAAAAGAACTCATGTCTTGATTAATTTGTGAAATTTTTAACACATTGTTGTAACCTTCTTCAAAAAAACAACACAAATACACAACAAATAGTTCAATTTTATACCGCAACATTCGATATCCATAATTTAAGTAAAATTCTAGCCTAAACTAAGTATTATTTCTATAAATTATCATCCTTTGTACTAAGAGTATTAAGTAATAAGTATTTTTATATTTCTTATCCTTTAATTTACTATGTATCCCTGTAATAAGCTGTTAATTGTTGTATTTCTTGCGCACGCTGTGATGCCCTATAATTACGGGAACACTAAGATTAAGACCTTGTTTTGTTTTGTTTTTTGAATGTGTAAGTGTAAACCTGTGTTGGGTGACCTATTTAATAAAATAAAATAAAAAATAAATAAATAATAAAAAGGTCACCCTTGGGAGTTATTCGGGTGAATTAAATGATATAAAGTGAAGTAACCACCCCTCTTTGAAGAATTTGGAAGTTTTGACGTGTAATTAGCGAGTAAATACTTTGAAAACGGGTTGAGTAATAGCAGTGTTTCAAATAACTGAGTTCTAATCGCTTATCGTAACTGCTGAGTTCGATAATTCTTACGTACTTTATCTTTCTACTTAATAATACAACAGTAATAGGAGAATATAACATATATTCAAATTACTACAAATGAGATGTCAACTATGATAATGTTGAATTTGTTGTTTTATGGAAATATACTTAAGTTTTTGACCTTTTCCCCGTATTTGTGTCACAAAAGCTATGAGCATGTGTACCAAATTTCTGCATTTTTAGCACTGAAAGTTACCAAGAGGTTTTTTTTTTTTTGTTATTTATACCTCAAAAACTACAGTCTGATATAAAATAAAAAATAGTTGTGTATATTTTTACAAGCAATGCGCTTTTATACGACACCCTTCTTGATCTGATCGTTTTTTTTATCCCGGCTTGGTATCTACGAGTATATATATAAAACAAAGTCGTGTTAGTTACACCACTGAACACTCAAGAACGGGTGAACCGATTTGGCTGAAAATTGGTGGGGAGGTAGCTTAGAACCAGAAGATTGACATAGGGGGAGGGCTAGGAGGGAGGGGGTGTCACCGGGGGCTACCCGTGTGAAGCCGGGGCGAGTCGCTAGTTGCTTCATAAATAAAATAATTAAAAGAGCGACGCTAATATGTTTGTGTGTTTGAGGATAACATTCAAACCATTGATCCAGTCGTCATGAAAGGTAGGAGGGTACCTTTCATGACGACTATTGGTACAAATTGCTGGGAAGGTTACAAACTTAACCAGTCAGAGAGTTAAGATATTGGGGCCCAAGTGAGGGTAATATATAAAATGTATACAATCAGGTCAAGTGAGGTGTCATAATGAAAGGGGTTTTTTTTTATTTTGACTACCTCTGTGGCGCGGCTGGCGAACGTTCGCCTGCGATGCATGAGGTTGCGGGTTCAATTCCTGCCTCGGAACAAATATTTGTGCGATCTGCAGATATTTGTTCAGGGTGTTCTGGGTATAATCTATATACATATAATAAAAAATATCTATCTATGTAATATACAGAATGGATTGTTGAGACGGGACAGTATGGGCAGGTACCATAACCGTTATAGTTACAGGAAAACGTTCCGAGGAGACCATCCATGACTTTTTGAGATATTCTGAACTGCATTCACAGATTTTGTAAAAAATGTACAGTTAGCAAGAAAATGGTAATTTTACACAAAAACTTTTTTTAATGCTAATCGATCCTGTTTCTTATAAGGATCAAAAGTATCTACTGGACTAACTGAGGTTTGAGTACTATAAATGTCAGAAATAGTGAAAAAGATTTTCCATACATTTCGGTAAGAGAGTCAAACTTCAGCATTGGCCGAACTTTTAGTTCGCGGTAAATTGCTATAATCCGCTATAAAGAAAATGGCTGCAAAAAAAATAAGTAAAATAAGCTTTTACTTTCAAACTTCGAATTCGATTCGAATATCTTCAGGTCATTCTTATGTCTGCACTGAGAAAGTACTAGATTGTAAGTTGGAATTTATGAACTTCTTGGCGGCATTTAGAGCAATTTATTTCGTAGATCTCCTTAATGATACCAATCTTGTTACCTTGTCTGTGTTTAAAAATACATTGCAAAATTATTTCATTTTATTTTTATTTGTTTTAGTTCTAATTTTGTAGAAGATAATAGATGCAACTATGATTTTCCACTTAGCTAGACAGTTTTTGTTACAGAATGCCACTATGCCGGCTTAGCAATAACTAAAATTTATCTTATGCCCCTGCATAAGTTACCTGCGTGTTAACCCGGTCTTGTCACTTACCGTAGTTTCTGTTCTCAAACTTCAGTTGCCCTTAAAGTCGTCGTTTGGCAACAGAATATTTCGTTTTTCCTAACAAAATGTATGGGAATAGTTTTTGGTGATTTCTGACACTTCTAGTACTCAAACTTCAGTCGGTCCAATAGAGACTTTTGATCCATATAAAAAACAGGATCGATTGGCATTAAAAAAAGATTTTGTGTAAAATTACCATTTTCTTGCTGACTGTACATTTTTTTTTAAATCTGTGAATGCTGATCGGAATATCTCAAAAAGTTATGGATGGTCTCTTAGGTACGTTTTCCTGTAACTATAACCGTTAAGGTACCTGCCCTTACTGTCCCGTCTCAAAAATCCACCCTGTATTGTATTAAGTATATCACTTGTCTAGTACCCATAACACAAGCTCTGCTTAGCTTGGGGCTAGATAATGTTGTGTTAACTGTCCAGCAATATTTATTTATTTTATTTTTATTTTACACTAGCTAATCCGCTCGCGACTTCGTCCGCGTGTAGATTAGGTAGTACCTACCTACTCGTACTATGCATTCTGTAAATAGTTGCTGGTACAAATATCTGCCTGTAGGTATAAGTACACTGCTGGCCATGGGCCACCCGTATAGAAAGCCACAATTAACATCCTGAGCTGCCTCCATGCAACGACTTCCTGCGACTTTTAACATGTTGTCGGCCCATCGAGGAGGCTTTCTTCTCGTCCGGTTCAAGGTTGCCACTCGAGAGCAATTATTCCTCAACGCTTGTTGGTACTGCCACAGAATAAATAATGTTCTACGCTAATTTAAACTTGCTAATTTTGAGAACTTGTCAGTGTCTCTTCGTTTCGGATTCAGGTGTACGGAATCTCCGAGCACATAGCTCTCTCCATAGCCCGCTGCATGATTTTGAGCTTTTATCATGCTTATAGTTTATAATCACATCTCACTACTGTAAGTTATCACTGGCAACATGCACCGATAACAGACTTTCATCTTGAGGCTCTCCAGTGTCTGTGATGTGAATATATAGCGTAGTTGATTCGTCGATTAACCTCATCATAAAAGGCCCAATACCTAGTTGAATCGTTTACCCAAGTAGACAAAGTGGTCTAAAGCATCATAGCAGAATCGCAAATGAACATTGACAAGATACTGACAAACCCCCAAAAACAGCCAAATAATACATATCCTCAAAAATAAACTAATTATTCCTCCTTAAAACTCTCACAACCTAAGAAGCCTTACAAACTTCTAAACAGTCATTCAAACTCATAAAAACACAGGGTACACACCCTACCCTAACTCCTTAGATTTCTTACAATGCCTTAAATTCTGAGAAACCCTTAAACCTCGTACAAACCCATACAACCCCATTACGATGGACCTTGCTCAGGAGTCTTGCTTGGGAGTCGGGGTTTTTACCAACTGAGGCAGGAACGTTTTCGTGAGATTCCTATTTTTTTTACAACATCTAAAAACTCTAGAAACCCTCACAAAGCCATACGACCCCATTTTAGACGTTATAGAACAATGGACTTTTCTCATGATTTGGTTTTTAGTTTTCCTAGTGTTTGACTTAGTTTGAACGGTTTTCTCGGCCTCAAAACTCCCTATCTTATCCTATCCTATTTCGTCAAAATTGTAAGAACAGTATTTCGAGATAATTTGTACAGACAGACAGACAGACAAAGAAACAAATACATTATACAGGCTGGATTTTTGAGACGGAACAGTAAGGGCAGGTACCTTAACCGTTATAGTTACAGGAAAACGTACCTAGGAGACCATCCATAACTTTTTGAGATATTCCAATAAGCAATCACAGATTTAAAAAAAATGTACAGTCAGCAAGAAAATGGTAATTTTACACAAAATCTTTTTTGATGCCAATCGATCCTGTTTCTTATATGGATCAAAAGTCTCTATTGTACCGACTGAGGTTTGAGTACCAGAAATGTCAGAAATAGCGAAAAAGTTTTTCCATACATTTCGGTAAGAGAGTCAATGTGTTTCACACGCTCGTTTCTCCCGCGCACCTACAAGGCGTGGCATGAGCTCCCGTTGGATACCTTCCCACAGGGCTAGAATATGGGTGAATTCAAGAGAAAAATCAATAGGGCTCTTAATGGTAGGCAGCGCGTTCGCAATACCGTAGGTGTTGCAGATGTCCATAGGTAAAAAAAAAATAGATGTTTGCATGTCAAAATAGCGTTACTATGGAACAGTTTGTATTGGAAAACCAAGACACTCAGCCATCATAAGAAAAAAAAGAAGAAGAAGAAGATTATTGCGTGTCTTTTCGTTATAAATAAATAAATAAAGATTTTTTATTCAGACAACATAGTCCATAGTGTTAGTAAGCTTAAGATTAGAAGTTAGTAAATAATAACTAACACAGATATGGTTATGGTCCACGGTTATGGTAGATTAAAAATCGGTTTCTCTGGCACCATTTCATGCACTAAGCCATTATATGAAGAAGAAGAAGAAGAAGAAGAAGAACGGTACATTGACCAAATTGTTTGGAGACCTCCCTCAGAAGCCATTATAAGAAGAGAAGAAGAAGTACGTGAATCCTGAACGCTTGACGTGTTTGCATGTCAAAATAGCGTAACTATGGAGTTAATAAAAATAAATAATAATAATAAATAATGCTGGACAAGTTCACACAACATTATCTAGGCCTAAGCTAAGCCAGAGCTTGTGTTATAGGTACTAGATAACTGATATACTTAATATAATATATTACAAAGATAGATATTTTTTATTATACATAGAAAACACCCAGAACACCCTGAACAAATATCTGCAGAACGCACAAATATTTGTTCCGAGGCGGAGTTGTTTGCATGTCAAAATGTCGTAACTATGGAATTAAATAAAATTAATAAAATTGTAATTTAAGTATTTTCCTCGCAATTTTTGTATATTTTCTCACCTATAAACCCTTCCCTGAACTTCCACAAATATTTCAAATCCAAAATTAGCCAAATCGGTGTGGCCATTCAAGACAACTGGTAAGCTTATCGCCGCCTATCGCCGCCATTGCTTCCCACGACTGACTCTGCTATCGCCTTCTTCCAGTAATTACACGTTTGGTGAATAACACTAGTAGCTGTTCTCTCCTCTGTATTAGACATATTACCAAGAGAATAAATCAATGTAATCACAGGCCCAGGGTCTAATTGTTATTAATTATTGCGAGTGTATTGTCTCTAATGGGAGCTACTGAAATGTCATTAGCCGGAGATTTGGAGGGTATATAATTAATTGGTCTGTGCGAGTCTGAGAGTATTGCAGGCCTCCGTGCGAGTCTTGTGATCCGAAACGTTTGGTAATTGACAAGAGAGGAAACTGATTAAGGATTTGTGTTATTTAAAAAAAACGCGACATACCACTCATCAGTTGGTGGGATGAACAGGACGTCTACGAGAGGGAATGGGAAACGGTTGCACAAAACCGTAGTGACTGGTAGAAATGGGGGGAGGCCTTTGCCCAAAACTAGGTCAGTATAGGCTAATATTAATAACAATAATAGTACCAACCAATAGTACATATAATATGTGTCTTTTAAAATGTTAACATAAAGCACAAAATGAGGCTTACTATTGTAATCCCATCTCTGAGTTCAACTCAGTACGCAGATCCTTCTAGGGATGCCCTTCTGGAGCCTTTCAATAAATAAATAAATAATGCTGGACAGTTCACACAACATTATATAGCCCCAAGCTAGGCAGAGCTTGTGATACGGGTACTAGATAACTGATATACTTAAGGTAATACGCGATAAATACCCGTGATACGAGTAGTATCAATAATTATGATATACTTAATACAGTACATTAATTTTTTTTATAGATATTTTTATCTAGGTAGTTGCTTTCACTTGAGACGCGAAATTCAAAATTTTCCTTTTTTTTTGCTCATCACAGCTCGTCAACACTTCTTCAGATAACGAAAACTAATTTGGCGGTAATTGTATGACCTAACACATGAGTTTTAATTGATAGTATCAAATAAATATCATTAGTTTAACTACGATTGTGGTTCAATTGTTTCTACAGTGTTTTTTTTTTATCAAGCACATTCATAGCCAAACTTATGATGTTTATGTATGCTATAAATTAAAATTCATGTGTTAGGTCATATAATTGAACGCCTAATTAGTTTTCGCTATCTGAAGAAGTGTTGACGAGCTGTGATGTGCAAAAAACACGAAAAAAAAAAAAAAAAACACGCCACAAGCGAAAGCAACCTCTTTAATAACATATAAAATACCCAGAACACCCTGAACAAATATTTGCAGTTCGTACAAATATTTGTTCCGAGACGGGAATCGAACCCGAACCTCCTGCGACGCAGGCGAACCGTCGCCTGCCGCGCCACAGAGGTCGTCGTTAGTTTGAATGGTGTAGTTAGAGGCAAGTCCAAACATTATATTAGGCACAAAAGTCACATATAGTTGTTGTTATATAATTACTTACCTACTTAATAATTTTAAAACACAACGTTTTGCTCTTTTTTATTTTAGAACGTAAGTTTAAATTAGTACATAATTTCTCATTAAGTGAAATGTAATTTATTTTGAGAATAAATATCTTTCAAGTTCAAATTCAAAATAGTGTCCGTCAGTTCAACCAGCACCTTCCGTGCCCGTCAGTTCAACCAGCACTCCCCGTGTCCGTCAGTTCAACCAGCACTCCCCGTGTCCGTCAGTTCAACCAGCACTCCCCGTGTCCGTCAGTTCAACCAGCACTCCCCGTGTCCGTCAGTTCAACCAGCACTCCCCGTGTCCGTCAGTTCAACCAGCACTCGCCATTTCCGTCAGTTCAACCAGCACTCCCCGTGTCCGTCAGTTCAACCAGCACTCCCAGTGTCCGTCAGTTCAACCAGCACTCCCCGTGTCCGTCAGTTCAACCAGCACTCCCCGTGTCCGTCAGTTCAACCAGCACTCCCCGTGTCCGTCAGTTCAACCAGCACTCGCCATGTCCGTCAGTTCAACCAGCACTCCCCGTATTCGTCAGTTCAACCAGCACTCGCCGTGTCCGTCAGTTCAACCAGCACTCGCCGTGTCCGTCAGTTCAACCGGCACTCGCCGTGTCTGTCAGTTCAACCAGCACACGCCGTGTCCGTCAGTTCAACCAGCACTCCCCGTGTCCGTCAGTTCAACCAGCACTCGCCGTGTCCGTCAGTGACGATAAATAATGTAATACTTAAGTGATAACTCTATAAGGGATACACGATCGAACCATTTACGAGTCAACGGTAGGAATGCGAAGCACTCGCCGTGAGTCTACGTAGGAATGCGAAGCACTCGCCGTGAGTCTACGTAGGAATGCGAAGTTTTTTGTTATCACGCGACGATCCGAAGCAGAACAAATTATTTTTGAACTTGTTTGTAAATGTCAAAATATAATAATGAACATAATTACTGACATATAAGGCTGCGTTTCCATTGACGCGGAGCTGGGCGGAGCGGAGCTTAGCGGTGCATGAATTGACCAATCACTATGCTCGAAATCTCTGCTCCGCTTCAATGGAAACAGCACGAGCGGAGCGGGGCAGAGCTGAACGGATATTCATATAAAATAAGCGAGGTGATGCTGAGCGGAGGACAGCGGAGCGGTGCGTAGCGAGGTGATGCGGAGCGGAGGACAGCGGAGCGGTGCGTAGCGAGGTGATGCGGAGCGGAGGACAGCGGGGCGGTGCGTGATTCGTTATCTTCGTCGTCAAGTAAGGAAAGATATAAAAGGATTGCTTTTTTCTTTTTAAGCGACAACATGACATATGCTCTTTCTGAAAGATGGAGACAAACTGAGCTCAAAATTGCGCAATTCCAAAGTTAGCTCCACTCCGCTCCGCTCCTCTCCTCTCCGCTCCGCTCCGCTCCTCTCCTCTCTGCTTCAGTGGAAACACTTACCACTTTTCACCGCTATTCTCCGCTCATCTCCGCACAGCTCTGCGTCAATGGAAACGCAGCCTAAATCTCGTATATTTACGTATATCTGTGTCTTTAGAATATTATAATAAATATATACATCATTGCTGCCGTATGCGATGGCCTTTGGAAATCATTATCCATAGATTTAGAGGGTTTATTTTATTTTATTTTATTTAATTATTTTGGTAAACCAACAGCGATTTATACAATATTATTTATGTTTAACAATTAACAAAAATATGGCCAAAAAAGGTCTACACAGCTTAAAATTAACAAAAGATTCTACTTAGTACTATATTATTATATCAAACAAAATTTACTACTTGCTACAAACAGATTGATCACGATGATAAGTGTGGGTGCATGAGTATGTATGTTAACAAGTAATTGTACGTAGCGAGGTGTAACGAGCGTAGCAAGTAAAGGGACCCCTACGTCTCATGACCAGCGGATATTGGACCACGTTCTAGTGTGTAATTACATATCCCGTTCCTAGGCCATAAATCATCTTTAATAACGCTGAGGACTTTGTTATTCGGATAAGCTACGTGATGAGTATATACGGTTAATTAGCTGAGATAAAGCTTTACTGATCTGATCCTACGTTGCTTGCTGCCTTCTTTACGAACAGTAAATATCAAAAGTGGAATTCTTATAGATCCCATCTGAAACCTAGTCAACTACAACTTATCATAAAAAAAGTTTAACAATAAAAGTTCAAAGCTCTTTTATGACGAACATAAAACGGGACAGACCTCCCGAGAGCAGGTTCCAATAACGATGACGGGCTTTCGAAGAGATAAGAAGATATCCGTTTGATGGATAGTCGTTTATACACGTCCCGGAGAGCAAGCGGTCTTTGCACTTTACATAAACACTCGGTGCTCCTTTTTTTTTTTTTTATACTACTGAATGACGGAACAAGCAGATGGCCCACCCGATGTTAAGCGATAACCTCTGCCTATGAACAGTGCATTACCTCATAGGACACGTTCACCTAGGACGCACCCTATGTGGCATTGCAATGCGCCCGCCACCCTGAGACATAAAGATGAAAAGTCTCATGTGCCTGTAATTTCACCGGCACCCTTACCCTTCAAACCGGTACACAGCAATGCGAGCACTACTGCTTTGTGGCAGAAATAGGTATGGTGGTAGTACTTCCCCGGACGAACTCTTTCACAAAAAAGCTCTACTACTACTAAAACCCCCTATCCAATCCGCTCCTATCCAACCCCCATTCAAATAAAGCCCTCATAGTAGAGGCTGCTTATTTGTGAGTCCTTCAGAATCAAACGAACCGAAAGATCTGTGCTCACGTCCCACATTAATAATAATTCTGCAGACTCTCCCAATTACCGAACCCCGAAGAATTGGCGATGGGCATTAACGTCGTTAAAATATTATCGCCGACGGAATTTAGAAATTTTTTCTAACTCCCAGAGAAGCCTCCTACATTGATGACGCCTTTGACACTTTTCTCCAAAAGAAATATTATACACAGGCCCTTAAAATAAATTCAGAAGTTAACGAACTGACTACGTTAGAGACATCACAATTTGCTCGATGTTTACTACGTCACGGACGGGATCTTCCAGCTAAATTATAATTATAAATTCTGTTTCCCGTTTTAATGCGACAAAAGTTCTATGAATTTACGAGTAAAATACAAAATTTTCGTGTTTTTCTTATCAAATGTAGCTCTCACCTTGAAACGACAAGTTTTGTGGTGATCATGCGAAACATGAGCAAATTCGGTCAATAAATTTTCAAGATATATAGATTATGGATCGATATTATACATTGAATAATTACATCAAAATATCATCTTAAGTTTATCATTCAAAATGTATCAAGATGGATTTATACATGAAGCATATACTGAGCACAATTGGTGCAATAAAGTTTGTGTTCCCGAGTTCTACTGTTCGCAGAACTACTACTTTTAATTTTAAATGAGGGTACATAGTTGGAATGCGTAATGTGCTTATAAATGTGGTAAGGTACGACGCACAGCGAGCATAGTAATCCAGCGCAGATCCTCACTACTAATCCCACTAGAGGTTGGTTATAAGGTCATGCATCAAGAACAAACAGAGTTATCAAGGTATCGCATTAAACATTTAGCCTGTGAACCCGCACGGCTCGTCCTAAGGCGCACGGCGATAGCGCGCCTCATTAGTAACGCTAACACGAGGCACTGGGCCTCTATAATACATGCTACTCACCTCAAGCGGTGCTGGCTCCCGAGGTAGCCTCGATCTAATATTTACTCAACACTAGCATTCCCAAATTCACCATAACATGAGAGCACTTCACGTCACACCTGTCTCGAACACCGCGAGCCTTCTTTCGAACAGATTGAATTCTATTGTGAGGGAAAAGCGGGTACTCAGTGTTAACGAGCGCAGATTTTTCCGATAGGCGGGCGGGGAGGTGTAGAATAGAACATGGGACACGCGCGGACAGGGCGGCTCGCGCCGCGCGACTGCCGCCTGCGTGGGGCGGGCTGCCCGCCGGCGCGCCGGACGAGCCCCGCTCCGGGCTCGGTACACGGTGCTCAAAGTTCACGTACACTTTACATTGCATTTGTCAAAAGCCTCAAAAGGAATTTGCATGTGAGTTCCACGGCTCAAATTCAGATGGTTGATACTGCGAAATGATAAAGGCGAATATTTTAAGCTCTGTAAACCTGTCCTTCGTTGACGTAGAATAAAAATGAAGTGTTATTTTCATAGATGTTTTAAATTCACTTTGTATACGATTAATAATCAATTGAATTGCAAAGAATGAATTTCTGAATGGTATTCCTGACAAACATCTACCCGCGGCTTTTTTCGCGTTATACTTAGATAATCTATGCGTTATACTTAGATAATCTATGCGTTATACTTAGATAATCTATGCGTTATACTGGGGGTAATGTGCCATGAAATTATTGTATTATAGCTGTAGCATTATACGGTGTCAGGGTTAGAGATCTATTTCCAAGTCTTACTTAGTAAATAGGAAACAAATGTTAGGTTTCAACGGTAAAAACCTGAAGCAACTAATATTGTACTGGGAGTATACCATAAGGGTCTATTTTGGGGCCTTTTTATTTATACTCTACATAAATTTCATTTCATAATTTTCCATTTCTTTTCAAACACCTTGAACTAACCCGTAAGGGCTTTTTGAGTGTACGAGTATAAACACCTTGAACTAACCCGTAAGGGCTTTTTGAGTGTACGAGTATAAAACAATTTCTGTATTTGTAAGATAATTTGGCATATTCGAACAAACGTTAACAAGTACCTACAGTGGCGTTGACATTATGGCGCGCAGGTTTGCTCGTTGCAGAGTAGGCAAGTGAAAATTACTCTGTTCAAAGCCTACTGCCAATCGTTCTACACGAGCAGCCTGTGGTTCAGCTATACTCAAAAAGTGTCCTACACGTCCAATATAATAACGGGTTTAGGATGCTGTTGGGGCTGTCTCGCTTCTGCAGCGCATCTACTATGTTTGCAGAAGCGCGGGTCGATGGTTTTCATGCCATAATCCGCAAGAAAACAGCTTCTTTGCTCAGCAGAGTGCGGAGTAGCACCAACAGCATTCTACAGGTCATACCTTGCAAATTTGATCTGCCTGTGGTGAAGTCCTTTATTCTGGTCCTGATCAGATAGTCTCATTGGAGTCTATTGGATCAGAGCAAGAGCAGAGTTATTACTAAAATAATTACATATATAACCGTGTAAATAATAACCTAGTTCTTAAGGCTTACTAACAAATGGACCTAATGATGTCTCAATAAATTAAATATATATATACATGATATGTCTATGTGTATGTCGCATGATATGTATATGTCGCATGATCACGATCTCTCCGAACGGCAAAAGGGAACTTGTGGGCTTTGCAGTGGGTCTCGTGCAATATGAGGAAAACACAAAAGAGGTTGTACTAAGATTTTATTACTTGACCTCAAATTGACTTTGAACTTGACTTTGTATTTAAATTTTGTTGATTAAAACATGTGCAATCGGCCAACGCCGTTATGAAAGAGCCTCCTTCTTTTTTTTTTCTTTTTTCGAATGGATTTTAATGCAGTTGACCACTTGGGGCCATGACTGCTTTACCGGGCTTTTGGTGAGCGCAAATGGCGCTCAACCTGTAAAGTTAGGTTGGGGCAACGAGCACAAGGGCACCACTTAGGTACGAACCTCGGCTTGGGCTGTTGCCAGGTTGGGAGGATCGAATAGAACGCCCCGGAACATGCTTGTACCGGTTTTAGGCGAAGGTACAGAAGGTACTTAGAAGGTTTGACCTCGCTGGCGAGGTCGGTGTAAGGGTGTAGTGTTTTCTCTGTCTTGACTGGATGAGTCACTACCGTATTAGCGGCAGTGATAGGGTCATCGGGATCACCAAGAACGTGTCTTGGTCTACGGAGGGACTGGTCAGAGGGAGGCTCTGTGGGGTAGTCGGGGATGGAAGATATCAGAGGGTTCGTATGGTTTGCAGCCAAGTCATAATGCCACTGGGAAGCGTGCTTTATGAAAAGGGCAATTGACTCGAGATCAAGATCGCGGTGAAGGGCATGCATGCCCTCTCTAAGACAGGCGAGCCATAACACTACAGTAGGTATGACGTGTGGCTTGCATGCCTCTCTAAGACAGGCGAGCCATAACACTACAGTAGGTATGACGTGTGGCTTGCATGCCTCTCTAAGACAGGCGAGCCATAACACTACAGTAGGTATGACGTGTGGCTTGCATGCCTCTCTAAGACAGGCGAGCCATAACACTACAGTAGGTATGACTTGTGGCTTGCATGCCTCTCTAAGACAGGCGAGCCATAACACTACAGTAGGTATGACGTGTGGCTTGCATGCCTTCGCTAAGAGAGGTGAGCCATAACACTACAGTAGGTATGACGTGTGGCTTGCATGCCTTCGCTAAGAGAGGCGAGCCATAACACTACAGTAGGTATGACGTGTGGCTTGCATGCCTCTCTAAGACAGGCGAGCCATAACACTACAGTAGGTATGACGTGTGGCTTGCATGCCTCTCTAAGACAAGCGAGCCATAACACTACAGTTAACAAACACTTATGCCCAAAATATTTTCAGTTTAATTATCCTTACTTGTTCTTAAATGTTAAACAAGGAGAAAGAGTGGCCCGTGTCAGTTAGACAAGGAGAAAGAGTGGCCCGTGTCAGTTAGACAAGGAGAAAGAGTGGCCCGTGTCAGTTAGACAAGGAGAAAGAGTGGCCCGTGTCAGTTAGACAAGGAGAAAGAGTGGCCCGTGTCAGTTAGACAAGGAGAAAGAGTGGCCCGTGTCAGTTAGAAAAGGAGAAAGAGTGACCCGTGTCAGTTAGACAAGGAGAAACAGTGGCCCTTGTCAGTTAAGACACGTAAGTAAATATAATGGCACCACAGAACACAATTTCTCATTTACGTCGATCACAGAAGTCACTGTTACGCATCAGCAGCCACTGTTACGCATCAGCAGCCACTGTTACGCATCAGCAGCTACTGAGAAGATAGAGAAGAGGTACCTAATTAAGATTTTTAAATAGCTCTATAAAGCCAATTCCGCCTTTATAATGTCTTTAATTTAGTCTGTAAGTCCGCTCGAATAGATTGTAGTTATTAGATGAGTCGCGTCCCTGGCCCCGTTCGACATCAAAGAACATGCAGTCTCCTAGAATCATTACGCTAATCGCGTTTTCACTTTTCACAAAGAGGTTTTCTCCTATCGGGTTCATGGTTAGGGTTGCAGAATCTAATAAGACTGGTTTTAAATTATGTAACAACACAGCGGCAGGCGTGGCGGCGCGGTGCAGCCCTAATTATGTCCGGACAACACCGCGCTCTCTCGTTTTGTTTCAAACAAACGCGCCTGTGGCTTTGCACGCGCTCAATTGGTTTTGGTTTGGAAATATTACGTTCACACGAGGCTGGCACAAATTAATTCTACACCCAACTATTTCACAAGTTAAAGTTAAGGCTGCGATAACCCGAGGCAGATATATTCATAAAAAAACTCCTCGCACCGCTCGCAAAAAGACGTTTTAATTGAATATCGCTTAAAATACCTGTAGATAGTTTTACAAAACCTCAACAGTAAGCCCTTGGCTCTATTTTATTTGTTTTATTTGTCCTTGCAGGCCAATAAAGACACAGTAAATTGAGAAACAATCGAATCTAGCCAAAAGTTAACTTTGTATTGTTTTTCTACCTAGAAAATATTGTACTATCATGTTTTTGGTACAGTGATACCTCGTAATGATAATGTTCAATTTAGTACCAATGCATATTTTTATTTTTTATTATTGTATTTGATTCAGTTTCTTTAAAATCAAACCTATGATTTGTAATTTTGCAACATGCTGAAAACCCGCTCTTATTTTCCATACAAACGCTTTCGTACGTGATTTTGGCGTAGTAGCAAATTTTTCTTTACTAAAAATTTTTTTTTTTTCGCTCGCTTACTAATTTATTTATTAATGTACGCGATACATATTATACAAAATATAAATATCTTCTCGTACTATTATTTATTTATTTTTAGGGTATACCCAGGTCATAAAATAAATAATAGAACAAGTACCAGGTTTCGATGGGTAGCAACACCAATTTTTATTAACTTGAGTAAAAAAAAAACATATTTTGATCTTAAACTAGAACAGTTAGCACCCAATCATGCAAAATCTGTTGATGTTCCATAATAAATAAATAAAAAAAACAGTAATAGCCTCCCAAAATCAGCCTTTTTGCATACCTGAACTTTGGCCGTTCCTAATCTATTCATAAACTTCAAAACCTCTGACGACCTCTGTGGCGGGGCGGGCGAACGTTCGCCTGCGACGCCGGAGGTTGCGGGTTCGATTCCCGCCTCGGAACAAATATTTGTGCGATATGCAGATATTTTCAGGGTGTTCTGGGTATTTTCTATGTATAATAAAAAATATCTATCTATGTGATATATTGTATTAAGTATATCAGTTATCTAGTACCCATAACACAAGCTCTGCTTAGCTTGGGGCTAGATAATGTTGTGTAAACTGTCCAGCATTATTTATTTATTTATTTATTAAAAGTAACAAAAAAATCGCATTAGAAACCTTGCACATGTAATGAAGATTCAAAATGTCAAATATTTTTATCACAAACTATAGTAAGGCTTTATGAAAACAAGTTTCTGGAACAGCTTTTATGAAATGTTTGCACATTAGTTGCCGTTTCTCAAGTACTAAGTAGCGTAATTTTACAAAATACGACCAAGGCGCTGGTGCTGTCTCACATTTGTAACACAGTGCCTCTCTTTCAAACATAGCATTGGAAGATCCAACATTTTAGTCAAAACTAGGAGGTTTGAAAAGAGAATTCAATGAGATATTTTGTAGGAAATAATTTGATCTCAATACTTGATACTTTTGAGCTCAAAGTTCGTCTAATAACGCTTCGGTAAACGAAATATAACTTACACAGAACGTAGCAAAAAGTTTTCTCTAAAATACTATGATCCCCAAAGTATTGAAATAAGTATAACAACATTGTATCTAGACCCCAACAACAGCCCAGAAATACTCATCAAGTAAACACAACCTCCACAACTCAAACACAACCTCCACAACTCAAACACAACCTCCACAACTCAAACAAAGAAAGGATCTTATAGAAAATGCACAAAGGGTTATAAATTAAAAAAGACAAGACTGTGGTCTATGTATGCAAAATTATAACGAACTATACGCCTAAATTAAAAAAAAAAAACTACTATTTGTAATATAAATATGTATGTAAATAGTTAGTTAAGGAAATAAAATGGCTATATTATTGTTATTATTATCTCACTCATTTATTCAAAATCTTGTAAAAAATATATATTTTTCACTATAAAATTATACTATCTACTTGTATAAAAAATAATTAGTATAAAAAAAACATTATAGTAAAAAATATAAATCAAAACGGGGAACCACCGACCGCGGAGCAAGGCCCAAATGATCGGGGAATCGGGGGGGGGGGGGGGGGGGGCAGGCTAGGGCTGCAGAGAGAGGAACCTCCTGACTATGCGTGCCGAGTCCAGGAGTACCGCCTTCTGAATCTGACCCTTAATCCAACCATTCAGCGAGAGCTTCTTAAGGTATTGGTCGAAGCTCTTCGCTATCAGTCCATTCACTGAAACGACTATCGGGACGATAATCGTTGAATCCACATCCCACATGGCGGTAATCTCGTGAGCCAAGTCAAGGTACTGCTTAACTTGTCTTTCTCGGCCTTCACGAGATTAGCATCATGCGGGATAGTGACATCAACAAGTATCGCCCGGCGTTCCGACCGGTCTACCAGCACGATATCAGGCTTATTGGCAACAATATTCCTATCCGTGATGATATACCGGTCCCAGTAGAGCGTGACACGGCCATTTTCAAGAACCGGCTGAGGCACGTACTTATAGTACGGCACCTCAGGTCCCACAAGGTCATATCGAAGAGCAAGTTGCTGGTGGATGATCCTGGCTACTTGGTTGTGTCTGTGCGGATGCTCTGAGTAAGCAAAATGTGAACAACCCGAAAGTACATGCCTGAGGGACTCTCCGGGACGGTGACATGCTCTACAGATATCAACCGT
Source organism: Operophtera brumata (assembly GCA_932527175.1). Lineage (NCBI taxonomy): Eukaryota > Metazoa > Arthropoda > Insecta > Lepidoptera > Geometridae > Operophtera > Operophtera brumata. Next base: position 667,347 of record OW052235.1, read on the forward strand.
CGCATCCTTCATGATGTACTTTCGATAGTTGTTCGTCTTGATAACCTCATCCATAATCACACAGACAAAACCCTCGGTTTCCCCAAAGAGGTCACCGAAGCGTAGCCAGTTCACTGAAGCGAGCAGATCCACATCGGGCCCTGTGAGGGCCTTGTAAAACCGTCCGTGCAGTTTCTTGCTCTGCCATACGGTCCTGCGGTCCTGAGTGCTCAGGGCTGATGGTTTACGTCAGTTCTCGTTTGCTAAGGAAAGAGAGTGTTTTTTTGCCGTTTTTATAGTTTTTTCATAGTTTGTATGTATGGAACCCGGAACTCGCACTTGGCCGGTGATTGAATACGGTCTGTTTCCTATCAATCAATGGTGCAAACATAACTAACTAGTAACATCTTTACCATGAATGGTGCAAACGTAACTAACCAGTTACGTCTGCATCATTAATGGGGCAAATCAATGGTGCAAACGTAACCGCGGGAATGTTGTTCGCAACAATATGCGAGTTAATTTTTACGGTCAGAATAGATGTAAGGAGCTTGTGTATGGTAGTCAAGCACGTGATGGGTCTATAGTTCTTAGCTTCCGCGGTACTACCGGACTTATGGGGCAGGAAGGTGATACCTATAGTTAGGAAACTTGGAAGCGATCCCAGCTCGAGGGCTTCCTGGAATTGCTTGGCAAGCACCGAGTGTGAACACCGAATCTACTTTAGCCAAAAGTTGTGTAATGCATCCGGCCCAGGACTTTTACAGTTCTGAGCTGAACGGATCGCACAACTTAAAACATCCAAGGGGTAAATGGTAACAGCCTTCATGGTTTCAATCAGTTCACACTCGGCCCTCACTACACTCATCCAGTCACCCTCCGTGTGTTCGACGGGCGCAGACCAGATGCCTCGCCAGAAGTTATTCGTTACTTCAGCGTCCGGCATACCCCCGTCGTGCACACTTTGGTCCGGTTTCTCCCAACTTCGGTGCACCTTCCTTTGGTCACTTTGGAAGTTGCGATTCTGCCAGTATCTATCCCTAAGCTCTCTATAGCGGCGGATACGGCTTGCCCACGCAGAGACTTTCTGCTTCAGAAAGTCGATGCGCTCAGTGACACAGGCCATGTAGTCCTGGGGCCGTGTTTCAGTCCCTGTATAAGCCTGAGTCACGAAGCGCATCACTCGGGGGCGATGGTTACCCCCTCTGAAGCAAATTAGTTTTGCAATGAGGGTCCTGAACGTACTGATACGTCTCTCAATCCGTACTTGACAGGCGGGGGTGCTAGCGGCGGGTTGCGGCACTCGGTCAGTGTCCGGGAACTTGACGCGAGCAACACGGCACGCCGCAATGGCCCCACAGTACAGGATCGAATGGGTATCAGCTAGGTCTTTGCTAGTCTTTATTATTATTATACCACTCATTTATTAAAAATCTCGTAAAAAAAAAAAAATTTTTCACTATAAAGGAATACTATCTACAAAAAATAAATAGTAAAAAACATTATTATCATTATTATTATATGCCTAAATATAAATCTGTACGTTACAATAAACAAATTTTGTAAAAAATGTAAAAATCCCCAGCGCAATGAATCGGCTCAGCTGAATATCGATAAAACATCGCTAAGAACCATCACTGACTTAACACATGGACATCTGCATGCACACTTGTGGCCACGAGAGCAGTTGAACACCAAGCTAATAATATCAGTTCATATACCTAGGTACGGGGTGACCTGATATTAGCGGCTAATAAACTAAACATAAGAGAGCTCGACAAATTAATGAAAGTCAACGATAATGTCGGTGAAAAATACTTGATAATTCAAGTACCCAAAGTATCCAGTAGGCCAGACATGGCAGACTAGAGATGCACATTAAGACCTTAACACCAACAAATGTTACCACCTCGATCTAACAGCAATAAATCATTTATCATTTATCATTTATCGCTGGAGCTGGAGAGTATTATAAATTTACCACATCGTTGTATTGTCCGATTTGTCACGAGGCGATGAAGCAAAAAGACATACATACCATGATGACGACGACGTGAAGTGATTGACGTTCAAGCATACCTACGTCTACACCTCAGCCAGCCATCTGCTATGTCGTACCTTGAATGTTTAGATAAACCCGTTTATGAGCTGCCTTTTAGTAATATAACCCAATTATTATGTAATAGGTACAGAGTCGTTGTAATGGCAAGAACGGTGAATCAAAATACACAGTAATTACAGGTAATAATAATACCCAGTTTGCGATGAATGCACGGTGCGAATGTTCTGTGCAGAACTGGTAATGGAATGCTGGATATAGGTCAACGTTGCACATTGAAATCAAGGGCTGCTCTATTTATGGTCACAATAATCCAGATCAAAGGTAATCTACCCACCGTACAAGAATATTCTATTCTTAGAAGATAGTGAATTCGTGGAAACTATCCACATACGTTCCGGTAAACTACGTCAATGAATGGGAACACTTGAAAGCCCGATTAAAAGTGCCAGCTGCATATTATATATGGCAGCTAGCAAGGAACAGATAAGTAAGCCAAGGCACCGAAACCTACAACCGAACCTTACAAAGATTTGATAACTGTAATTTATTGTTTTCCATTAATTTTATAAATAAAGTTTCAATAAAATCTCTAATATATTAGAATAGAGCATCGATTCCTGTACTAAAACAAGCAACAATTTTGTATTCGAAAAAGTATGCGTTCAATTCTCAGAGCCTGTACGAGTATAATAATCTTCCCAATATCTTTGAATGCACTTTTTGCTTTTATCAAAATCGGTGACGTGTGCCCTTTCAGCATTTTTTGTTATCTATGATTTCCCCTAACTGACCCATCTCAATGAGATACCCTGCATAATGCCACCTGCTATTCACATCAACAAGATAATTCCCCCAGATATCTTAACACGGAGCGGATATCAATGACGGAAGTAACAGTACCGCTGCGGCGATGTGCTGTCACAATCATTACTGTGTGTTCCGTTCCGTGGCACCCGTGGCCCCCCTTGCCTCATACTCATACCCCCTTTACCCCTCTGCCCCTGACTGCTTCACTGCCTCTGGGGGGGTATCATGCGTGGAGCGAGTAGCGCACCTTTATTATGCTGATACAATTTTGTACCTTTTGGTTAGATATAATCAAGTAATTTTTGCTCATTGTTTTGTGATTGCAAATTGATTTTTGTACGGTTTTTATAAGGTTCCGTACGCGATGAAATAATGAACCACCCAATCTCGCTTCTAAAACACGCTCTTTGAAAGGATGCTACTAGCCTGCCCATCAGTTGCCATCTGCGGCAGATTTATGGCCTGGTAAATCATGTGCAGCGCAGATTTTGAATCTCACTGAACCCCTACAAACCGGATACGAAGAAAACAATATTAAAGACCCTTTTTATGTCCTAGGTAGTTGAATTTCATAAAATTATCTGAAAGGAACATTCATGCAGAATTTCAAGTTAGTGCTCTTTACTTTCGGATGTGTCTGAAGATGAGTCACTCAGTTCTTTACTTAATATTTATGCAAGTTTGCAGTGGGGACCACAAATTGAGGCACTTGCGGGTAGACTTAGTTCCGCTGCATATTCAGTTTTGACGACCTCTGTGGCGCGGCGGGTGAAGGTTTGCCTGCGACGCAGGAGGTTGCGGGTTCGATCCCGCCTCGGAACAAATATTTATACGATCTGTAGATATTTGTTCAGGGTGTTCTGGGTATTTTCTATGTATAATAAAAATATCTATCTATGTAATGTATTGTATTAAGTATATCAATTATCTAGTACCCATAAAACAAGCTCTGCTTAACTTGGGGCTAGATAAATGTTGTGTGAACTGTCCAGCGTTATTTATTTATTTATTTTATAATTTATTTAGTTCGCACGATAAGGCAGCTTACTGATGAAGGCACAGCTAGGCTAGTTTATTTTGGCTACTTCCATAGTGTTATGTCATATGGCATCATACTGTGGGGGAAAGCCGCAGACATCCAATAAATATTTGTTTTACAAAAACGGGCAATACGTGCCAGCAATATGTGACTCCTTGAGGGAGCGTTTTAAGGAAATTAACATTCTCATGGTAATATCGCAATACATCTACGAAACCTTATTCTATACACGCTAGCTGTTATCCGCGACTTCATACGCGTAATAGTATTTTATCCATATCTCTGCGTTATAGCACAGACTATATTATGTTTTTACACTGTGGTAATAATATGTTCTAGTTGTTGTAGTAGTAGAATGTTTAGTCTAGTTTATAGGTCTTTACTTGAGGACTAAATTTACCATAACGTAGCAGTCACAGCGGTAGCTGAACTTTTTCTATGATTTTATGCTTGACTGGTTAAGCATTACGTGTGTGTCTCGAACTTTCGTGAATGTAATTTTTTGTGCATAGCAGCCGCTGCGGTAGTTGTATTTTTATAAATGGGTTTTGCTTGACTTTTATTTCTAAATTTATTAATAATTATTAAATTTAGAGATGTGACTGCGGTAGCTGGATTGTTTAACTGGTTTGTTGCTTGACTTAAATGTTTGTTTTTATGGGTCTCTCAACTTTTTGAACGTCAATAATTATAGCATGCATATCAGTCTCTGCGCAAACTGGATTTTATAACTGGTGATTTGCTTGACTTAAGTGTGTGTGTTTTTATGTGTCTCTAATTAAATTTTTGTGTAACAATTTATAGCGTGCATAACAGTCGCTGCGGTAGCTTGATTTTTTAACTGGTTTTTTGCTTGCCTTAAGTGTGTGTCTGTTTTAATTAGTCTCTAATTAAATTTTATGTGTCACTATTTATAGCGTGCATAGTAGTCGCTGCGGTAGCTGGTTTTTTTTAACTGGTTATTTGCTTGCCTTAAGTGAGTGTGTGTTTTATGAGTCTCTAATAAAAAAAATTGTGTAACCATTTATAGCGTGCATAACAGTCGCTGATGTAGCTTGTTTTTTTTACTGGTTTTTTGCTTGCCTTATGTTTGTGTGTGTTTTTATGTGTCTCTTATTTAACTTTATGTGTCAACCTTTTTAGCGTGCATAGCAGTCGCTGCGGTAGCTGGTTTTTTAAATTGTTTTTTTTTGCTTGACTGTGTCTCTTAGAGGTTACATTATGACCTGAAAATATGTTTATCTCAACAACGACTTCATGAGAGGACCTTTTAAACGACTCCTTTTTTTAAAACATTGAAAGACATTTGTTTGACCACGATCTCACCTGTTGGTAAGTGACGATGTGGCCGAAGATGGAGCACAAAGGTCTAGAAGGCACCTATTAACTTTAGACTTGGAGACCCAGATTATAGTTTTCAGGAAAGACAGACGACGGTAGTGTATTCCACTCCTTAGCAGTTCGCATTATAAAGGTAGAACCGAAACGTTTTGTGCGAATAGAAGGTATACCAATGAGGTAAGGATGGTACTGAGCCGTACGCCTGCTCGTCCTATGATGAAAAGGAGATGGTGGGATCAGATCACGCAGTTCCTGGGAGCATTCCCTGAAATGTAACCTATAGAAGATCGAAAGGCATGCAACCTTACGGCGGTGCTCGAGACTCTAGATCTTAGTCTCCGCTATATGTTGCTCACCTATAAGCCTGAAAGTTCTACGTTCGATCGAGTCCAAGGCAGCAAGCTGATATTTGGCCGAACCATCCCAAACATGGCAGCAGTACTCCATACCAGCCCGTAAAACTAACTTTGAAATTGTTTAAATACGCTGAAACCTGTCTAAAACCTAAAGTGTATTTATTTACAAAGAAAATGTTCCCATTCCTTTTTTCAGCAAAATTTCATGTACTGCTGAAACTTGTGTTGGCTATTTTTATTTTAGAAATTTACCTGTGAATTTTCATGTATCTCCTACCAACGGTTTCCGAATTACGAAGCATTTTAGTTTTACATTAAGAGCAATATAGGACCCCTTCCAAGGTGATTTTTCAAAAATCCTCTCTTTCCCCCCTTTTTTTCTTTTTTTTCCTTTCTTTCCTTTCCTTTCTTTACACCCCTACACCCAAAAACGAATACATCCTCCAAATTTCATGCGCCTAGGTCCAGCTGTTTAGATTGTGCGTGGCAAAACGCAAAGTGTATACGTTAAAAGCCCTTTTTGGACCCCTAAGAGTGCGAATTTTCCAAATTCATTTCTAAGTACACCTTAACACCCTAAAAGGAATAAACTCTCAAAATTTTAAGTCTCTACGACCAGCGGTTCGGGCTGTGCGTTGTAAAAACTAAAGATTTTAATTTTTTACAAGTAATACGTTCCCATTTTTTTTTTCACATTGTGTTTATTAATTTTATTTGAGGAATCTCCATGTAAAATTTCAAGGTTCTACTGCCTACGGTTTCTGAAATACAGAGCCTTTTTGTTGTATATTAAAAGCCCATTTTGGACCCCTCAGCATGTGAATTTTCAAAATTCCTTTCTTAGTGCACCTTAAACCACAATAGAAACGTACTCTCCACATTTCAGGTCTCTAGGACTTACGGTTTAGGCTGTGCGTTGATAGTCAGTCAGTCCGTCAGTCACGCAACGATTTTATATAATATATTGATAAACACCTAAATAGGTTTATGAAAAAATGTGACGTGCATTGTTTAACACGAGAAATAAAAATAAACTGAGCATTCCCAAATTTAGATTTACAAAAGTAAGTGGGTCTTTTATGGTGAATTCTGTTCGGTTCTATAATAAACTTTCAGAAAGTGCTTCTAAACTTTCGATTCGAATATTTAAATCTTACATAAAGAATAATTTAATTAAAAAAGCGTATTACACACTACATTACTATGTTAATGATAAAGCCGCGTAGCCTGATGTCGCTCTGCCCCTCGACACCTAATTTGTCAATTTGCAATGTCTGTATACATATAATTTATTATTGATGTGTTATTTATGAGTATATCAAGCGTAGAGTGTGCTGCCTTATGAAATTTTGCTGATTCTCTCTATCAGCTTACTTTTGACTGCCTACCTGAGTAAGGCTTTTAAGTTGGTTTTCCTTTTTTCCTTGAATCAGCTTCCACTTGTTTAAGAGGCACCACACAGGTGCTTTCCAGGTGTTTGTTGCCTGATTCTTCTAGGTCTGGTTGCGTTGGAACAGGAGTAAAAGTAAATTTATTTTTTAAGACGATTCAAAATGATCCTTGTGATTTAAATTAATAAAATACTTTTTGACTTGACTTTGGTTTCGTTTATAATGTGAACACAAATCGAAAAAAAACACCAAAGTTGAAAAGTTGTAATTAGATTTTCTGTACTCCTTAATTAGGGTCAATGAACAATAGCTTAAGAATATCAACGTCTTAGGAGCCAAATAATAGCAAATAGTGGTGTTACTACAACTCCAGTCTAGTTTAGTATACTATCGACCAAATAATAGCAAATAGTGGTGTTACTACAACTCCAGTCTAGTTTAGTATACTATCGACCAAATCGAAAACGAAGTCGAACATGTTACAGAATTTGGTTTGGTAACATTTCATTTTCAGTAAAACACAACACTGGGTTTGTATAATATGGGCAACAATCGCAAACCTTACAATAGGTAGACAGGCACAGTAGGTACTTATTAGATCCATTAACAGATTTTTTTTTGATCCATTCATTCAGTAAAACTGTACAAAGCTGTTTCTACGAACAATAAGTAAACAAAGATAGTATTATGGCGTAGGAGTAGGTAAAGGGCGCTAATTCGTTGCTCGCATGTGCGTCGATTTTTTCACGTTTTCCTTATCTTCCTTATATCAAAGCCTTCAATAAAGCACATAGAAGGAAGAGCAAGTTTAGTCAGGAAAAGCGTTTCCTGACTAAACTTGCTCTAGGGAAGAGTCCCACCTGTTTACAAAAGAGTCCTCGCGTCGTCGTCTACTTTTCTTAATTTCATTTTCTATTTTGGATGCTTTGGTACACCTTATAAATCGATTTACGTATATTATAAGGTACGCAAATAGATGGGAAGTAAAATCGAAAAATCGAGCGTTAGTACATGTTAGTACCTACTATTAAATTGTACACTGGGGCGTAATCAAAAAGTGAAGAACTCTATATAATAGTCGCGCGTCGGATCTGACACACGCCATGCGCCTTCTGTCTACAGACTGTTCCCAGTAAGATGTCCCCTGCCTTAGTAGAGTGTCAACCAAGGCATCTTACGGTTGACGGACTGTAATGTCGGCCTTATAAACGTCTTGTTTATACAACGTAATCCTCAATTAGCGTCTTTCATGGCACGTCGGTAATTTTGAATGAAAGCGATTACCTATACCTTTTATTTTGCTTACGGAATACCAAATAAAATGTAGTAGGTAAATTCATACATTTGCTATAGAGTTGTTAGTGCTGAGACCTCTGAATAAGTACTAGTACTTAATCTGAGGCTGAGACCGTCCGATGACAGACGGAAAGCAACCGATGATGGCTCCATTTCAGTTCTTAATCTGAGGCTTAATCTTAAGGTTTTGGAACCTTGGTTTCTCTGCCAACATTTTAACCTGGGTTATGACTTAACGGATACTCTTGACGACTCGGCTTATTACTGAATTGACTGTTTTATTATTACTTGACATTGGGGAATATTCTTGGTGATAGCTATGGCCAAGTGCTGGTAATTTTACTTGACAAGCGTTGGTCACCGAGTTACATTCCAATTATTAGGGAATAAGGGGGCTGATCCTCACTAGGATCTACTGCGCATGCATATCATATATTCACATGCATATCAGGAACTACGAGCACCATGCTATAACAACACATATAAACGGAATAAATATCTGGAGATCATACAATGATTTGTTCTGCATCGGGAATTGAAACCGCAACCTCTCGCATCTCAGCCGGCAACTCACCCACCGCGAAAATCGTAAAATTTTGAGATAATGACAAAAAAAAAACCATACATTTTCTACGAATTTCTGTGAGCGTGATACGGCGTTCGTATTTTGATGACTATCTTGTAAAGTATTGGCAACACTGATCCTGTAGTAACTACTGGTGTTGCTCTGTGGTTATACGTACAGCCTGGTTTTCAAGGCAATGATGCAGAATATTTTTTCGTACTACCTACCCGTTAATTTTATACCTAACAAAGGTGGAATATAATACCAAAATAATAGACGCGGGTTTTCCAGCCAGCCGCTGTATCGTGTTTGCGTTGATTAGCAAACACAAACATTAAACGCAGCCATTACGTACGATATCAGCGTCGTTCCCCAGAACAGGAAACACAATGTTTATACAATAATTCAAACTCCGGGATTTATAATTTACAAGTAGAACCGCGGCTGTGTAGAAGTCACATTTATGAGATTCGGGATATATCAAATTCAGATCATACTAATTATTTTGGGACCAAATTTTACGCTGAGATTATATTATTAAATTCGATTAAAATTGTAAATCCAAATAATAATTTTGATTGAGTGCCAGTTTCTGAACGCCTGCTCAAATAATTACCAATGTTTGCGGCCCGTTTCCGAACTGCTCATATATTCAGTAGGTACCTACTACTTCCATAAACTGAAACAAAATCTCAGATCGGAATTTCTTGTTAAAAATTTAAATTATAAATACTTGCACAACAAAGCCGAGAGAATAATCTGTTTCATTAACAGATTTCAATAACCCTTGGCGGTATCGCGAAGCAATTAATTCTCTGATCAACCGCGTTTTTCTATCTCGGCACACCCTCCTCTGGAGTGCCTTGGGTTCCTATTTGACCCGCGCTTGCCTGTCAAGCCTGTTTTACATCACAATGGACATATAAAATGGCCCATAAAAAAAATGAGTTTTTGAATACTGTAGAGGAGTGAATTTCAATATCACAAATAATGCAAGGGTAACCTAAGTCTCAGAACGATCACTTCATAACTTGATACGTTAGAGCCGCCTTGGGAGGATAGTGACTATTATAGAAAGGTAGATTGAAAGTATTCTGAAAAGAGATTACAGATTCCTACACCAGAGACCGTTGACTGCCCTTCAAAAACTAGAGTAGATGGCAGAGAATTGTGAGCCTTTTTCAGCAATTTTACATAAGATCAAACACTCGTGTGTTTTTTTATACTTTCTTCGGTTATGTACCTATCTTCGGGTTTCTTCTATCAAGATATGTGTTAGTTGAAGCATTAATGTGATTTGGGATTCACCATTTTAAATGTTTCGTTTGTTTATTCAACTTCATATTTGTGGTCTTGCCGAAACCAGATAAATGCCATTGCTTTTTATCTTCTTTTGACATAATAATATATTAACTTGTTCATTGTGGTTCTTTATTTTATTTAAAGTATATTTTTCCAGACAGTCTGCCATATAAGCATATAATATATAGGTATTTTTGATAAGCTTTACGAATTTCTCTAATTTTCTGTTCCTGAGTTTTCAGCGGAACTCTAGTTGTATAATATAATCAAATTATATCTGAAAAGTCTCCCAATCTGTGTATTTATTAACTAATAAATTTAAAAAAAATATATAGACAGTTCACATAACATTAACTAAAAATAAACATAAATCAACGTAAAAAATAAACGACATAAATAAACGTTTCTTTCTTTCTTTCTTTTCTTTAACTAGCCCCAAGCTAAGCAGAGCTTGTGTTATGGGTACTAGATAACTGATATACTTAATACACTACATTACTAAATAGATATTTTTTATTATGCATAGAAAATACCCAGAACACCCTGAACAAATACCTGCAGATCGCACAAATATTTGTTCCGAGGCGGGAATCGAACACACAACCTCCTGCGTCGCAGGCGAACTTTCGCAGAATATTGCATGTTGCATATACTGCAGAATGGTCCGAGTTCAAATCAAATAATTTTGTTTGAATGAAAAAAAATAAGTTTATTTGCCGAAAAAATATATACAAATACTTAAAACTATGCTGTGGTATTCGCACTAGGCAAGCCTGTATCGCGAATACCAAAGAGCCGATTTACAAAACGGGCTAGCATAACCTCGACCGACGGTTAAAGTTAAAATTAAAGTTAGGTACCTACCTATTGTGTTAAAAATTACTAATGGCTAAAATTATATTTATTATAATACTAGTAATTAGTGATCTTAATTAAGTAGGTATACTGAACAAGTAATATAAACATTACATAAATAAATATAAACTATATACTACACATACATAAATCATTAAAGCTAAGGAGTTACATAAATATACTCGTATAAAAGATACATATATAAGGTGTATAAAAGATGTACCTAGTTGGGTATTTTAGGTTACTAAACGTAAAACATCTTCTGTATGTAAGGTTTAATAACCACTTATTTATGATCCGTTTAGCTTCATAGAATGATTAATTTTTGATGTCAAAAAAATTAACAGTGCTATTGTAAATTTGCCAAACCGATGCGCAAAATACGTTTTACAGGGCGGGGTAAGAATTTTATAAACTCTTCTTTTAGTATAAGGGCTTCGTGATTTGCAGAGGTCAGTAAAGAAATGTGAACAGTTGTTGAGGTTCTTAAAATAAAAGCTGACGGACACTAACACGCCACTATCTCTGTACAGATTGACAGTGGGAAATCTATATGGTTTTCATCCCATCTATTCGAAAAGGACGACTGGGTTCGCCTTTAAGTGCACCCAACGGTGGTGTTTTCCATGAGAAACTTTTAGCGGGCAGTAATGAGTTTTGTGGCGCACTTATTAAGTTCCTAATTCAAAAAGTGCGCGGCAAAGATAATTGCGGCGCACTTATTGAATTTGGACCCAGCGCCAAATAATTCGAACGCAAATATTGTTTGAATAAATACTGGCTGGTACGACGGCCCAAAACCCAAAACAAAAAAACACAAAACACAAAAAACACAAAAAAAACACAAAACACAAAAAAAAACACAAAAAACACAAAAAACACAAAACACAAAAAAAACATAAAAACAAAAAAAAAACACAAAAAATACAAAACACAAAAAACACAAAAAACAAAAAAAACACAAAAAAAGCACAAAAAACATAAAACACAAAAAAAATAAAAAAATACATAACACACAAAAAACACAAAACACAAAACACAAAAAACACAAAAAAACACAAAACACAAAAAAAAACACAAAAACAAAAAAAACACAAAAAATACAAAACACACAAAAAACACAAAACACAAAAAAAAACACAAAAAACAAAAAAAACACAAAAAACATAAAACACAAAAAAAATACATAACACACAAAAAACACAAAACACAAAAAAAAACACAAAAACACAAAACACAAAAAAAACACAAAAAAGCACAAAACACAATAAACACAAAACACAAAAAAACACCCAAAAAAAACACAAAAACACAAACACAACAAAAAAAACACAAAAACACAAAAAAACAACCATTTGTTTTATTAAATAATAATATTACAATAACATATGAGGCCCCTTTTATTTTCTCATAGTGGGTGATGAAAAGCAGAGTGTATCACACGGGCGCAACATATATTTTTGGCTCGGGCGACGTACTTTGAATCCCTCGCTACGTTCAGGATTCTACTAAAGAATCCCTCGCTACGCTCGGGATTCTACTCCAGAATCCCTCACTTCGCTCTGGATTCAAAAAAGCGCCCTCGCCGTAAAAATATTATGTTGCTCCCTTATGATACAATCTACTATTTCTCAACATAACCTTAAGAACGGAACAGCATGTATGTTTTAGCAGCACTGCCCCAGCAAGTCACACAGTGTAGTAGAAGAGATTGACACAGTGCAAAGTAGACAGATTTAATTAGTTCCACGCAAGCAACGTCTCTCAAGTTACGCATGATATGAATTATTTTCCTTATTCTTCCCGATAAAACTTCTAAATGATGTCTAAAGTTTAAGTTTTCGTCCATTAGTACTCCTAAATATTTAATTACCTTTGTTTGAGATATGAGAGTACCACAACCACAAGAATTGCTTCCGGAACACTTACAGAGGATTTTTATTTCCATATCAAAAGGCGGCGCAGAAGCAGATGTCTTGTGGAAACAGACATACATGGTCTTGCTTGTGTTCAGTGTGAGGAGATTCTGTTGGAGCCATGTGCTTATTTGAGATATTCCTATTTTCGCCTCACTCGAAACACTTTGCCAAGAAGACCCATTGAATACTACTGCAGTGTCATCTGCATAACACACAATTTCCGCATTTTTAATAGAAAGCTCATGAATGTCGCTTATATATAGATTGAAAAGGGTTATACTACCCTGTGGTACGCTGAAATGTATTGTTTGAGGTTCACTTACCCTGACGGAATATAGTTAGGTGATACATGTCATGAATTTTATGTGGATTAGTTGACCAATACGTGTCACACAGCAAGTCACACAATCGTATGTACAAATAGTAGGTACATTACTGAGGCGGCCGGCATGTCACACAATCGTATGTACAAATAGTAGGTACATTACTGAGGCAGGCGGCATGTCACACAATCGTATGTACAAATAGTAGATACATTACTGAGGCGGCCGGCATGTCACACAATCGTATGTACAAATAGTAGGTACATTACTGAGGCAGGCGGCATGTCACACAATCGTATGTACAAATAGTAGGTACATTACTGAGGCAGGCGGCATGTCACACAATCGTATGTACAAATAGTAGGTACATTACTGAGGCAGGCGGCATGTCACACAATCGTATGTACAAATAGTAGGTACATTACTGAGGCGGCCGGCATGTCACACAATCGTATGTACAAATAGTAGGTACATTACTGAGGCAGGCGGCATGTCACACAATCGTATTTACAAATAGTAGGTACATTACTGAGGCAGGCGGCATGTCACACAATCGTATGTACAAATAGTAGGTACATTACTGAGGCAGGCGGCATGTCACACAATCGTATGTACAAATAGTAGATACATTACTGAGGTGGCTGGCAAGTCACACAATCGTATGTACAAATAGTAGGTACATTACTGAGGCGGTCGGCATGTCACACAATCGTATGTACAAATAGTAGATACATTACTAAGGCGGCCGGCAAGTCACAGAATCGTATGTACAAATAGTAGATACATTACTAAGGCGGCCGACAAGTCACACAATCGTATTTACAAATAGTAGGTACATTACTCAGGCGGCCGGCAAGTCAAACAAGACTCATGTTCATCCATAGTTACGATCAGGCCTTGTTCAAAAGTTATCTGATCATTTTGAATCTTGTTATAAAATAAATTGACTCCTGTTCCAACGCGACCAAACCTAGAAGAATCAAGCAACAAACACAGTCGATTTTTTTATGATCCTTCTTACTACTAGGTAGCCTTAGTAATAGGGTCCCGTTTTACCCTTTGGGTACGGAACCCTAAAAATCTGAACCTTGTAATCTGCGCTGTGTACCAAAATGTAGGGTTGTATGACTTGTATGTTGTATGGCGCTGGTAATTTAGTTTTAAGAAATATATCGAAGGACCTTTTAAATTATAAATTTTAATATAAGAAAAAAATACAGTAATTATTCAAAGAAAAAAAAGAAAGCAAGAAAGAAAATATTTTATTTGTAACTCAATCAAAAACATAATAAAATAGAAGACAAAGCTAACAATTATTTGCGTTGAGTCACAAAATGGTCTCTGTCTCAGCATGAGCCAGTTGTAAACAAGTTACAACCAACGCTGCTCTTCCGACGGAGCCATCTGGTGACGTCACGGAAAATAACACTTGATACAAAACAACCAAAAATATAACAAAAACAGAAAAAAAAAAAAAAAAAAAAAACATCTACGACAACGGTTGATAAACACGAGATAACGATCCAGGAAGGCAATTCTCGTGCTTTAGAGATTAGTCGAATCAGACATATGTCGAAAAAAGATGGCGAATGTCGAATAAAATCCTAATTTGCTATTCTCGTGATGTCACAAATAGACATATGTCGACCAAAATCATTCGACACGCAATGAGTGGTTCCAAGCGTTAGAGATGGTATGTCGAAAGAAAAGTCGAATGAACGCAGCCATTTTGTCAAGTTAATCAACATAAAAATCAACCCGATTTGGCTAACTTTGGTTTTGAAATATTTGTGGAAGTTCAGGAAAGATTTTAAAGGAGATAAATTTGGAAAAATTGCGAGGAAAATACTCAAATTACAATTTTATTAATTTTATTTAATTCCATAGTTCCGACATTTTGACATGCAAACAATTCCATAGTTACGCGATTTTGACATGCAAACATGTCAAGCATTCGATACACGTACTTCTTCTTCTCTTCTTATAATAATGGCTTCTGAGGAGTGCTCCAAACAATTTCGTCAATGTACCGTTCTTCTTCTTCTTCTTCTTCTTCGTATAATGGCTTAGAGCATTAAATGGTGGCAGAAAATATCGTAAACTCTTCATCTTCTTCTTTTTATTTTCTTATGATCGCATCTGAGTGTCTTAATTTTCCCATAAAAACTGTTCCATAGTCACGCCGCCATTATGACATGCAAACATCTCAATATAACGAATTTAATCAATTTCACGGCCGTTTCACATCATGCTTAAAGCCTTGAAAATAGATGGCGCCAGCTCTGTACTTAACTGTCAAAATAAAGTGAAATGTCAACGAAGAATGAAAGAAGAATGAATAGCTATGAAGAGAGCTGTGCTTGGAGGTTCCGTACCTTAACCTGAATCCGAAACGAAGAGATCCGTAGAAGAATCGGGACCACTGACATGGCTCTCAAAATAAGCAAGTTGAAGTGTGGGCAGATCATATTATAGCTCGCAGAACCAACAACCGTTGAGGAATAATTGCTCTCGAGTGGCAACTCGACATGTTAAAAGTCGCAGGAAGTCGTTGCATGGAGGTGGCTTTGGACGTTCATTGTGGCATTTTATGGCGGAGGCCGGAGGCCTATGGCCAGCAGTGGACTTATACCTACAGGCTGATATTTGTACCAACAACTATTTTCAGCATGCATAGTACGAGTAGGGTAGGTAACTACTACGTCTAATCTACGCGCGGACGAAGTCGCGAGCGGGTCAGCTAGTTTATATATATATATATATATAAAGTACTCTGAGCATTTTGTTATTTTGTTTTGTCAGCTGACTTGGTTGAAGTAAATAAATAAATAAATAAATAATGCTGGACAAGTTCACACAACATTATCTAGCCCCAAGCTAAGCCAGAGCTTGTGTTATGGGTACTAGTTAACTGATATACTTAATACAATATATTACATAGATAGATATTTTTTATTATACATAGAAAACACCCAGAACACCCTGAACAAATATCTGCAGATCGCACAAATATTTGTTCCGAGGCGGGAATCGAACCCGCAACCTCCTGCGTCGCAGGCGAACCACCGCCAGCCGCGCCACAGAGGTCGTCATACCTACCTACATGCATACATACATGTCGTACCTACTCCTAACTACTTGTCAGTGTGGTAGATCATCATGTCTGATAATTTTCTTGTGGACTTTGTTAATGGTGTGGTCGAGGCTGCGGAAAATGCGGAGGCCGAGGATCCACGCCGACAAACTTCTTTTTTCGAAAATGTTGCGGAAAATTTTCCCTGTCGCAACTTTTCATCTGCCTCTAAGAGATGTTTTCTGCGCTATGCTTTTTTAGCATTCTGCATTTTAATTATTTATGTTGGATTCATTATCATGGATTTCTAGGTGGGATATTTGATATCGTTTATTTTTTGCCTGTCTTCTTCTTCTTCTCTTCTTTTAATGGCTTCTGAATATTGTCTGTAGAAATTTGACACTGACTGACTTAAGGACCAATCGTTTCGTTTCACGTACGTAGACTTATTATGAAATTATTTGAAATGTAAAAACTCAAATAAATAAAATTACGTGATAAATTCGTACAACCAAACTGAAACTTATTTCGTGTGTATTTCTTATGCCTCAAATCCCTTACTACTTTGTTTTTTCGAGTTTTCGATGAAACGATAGAGGAAACGGAACGTAATCATTGAGATCCGTAGAGAAATGTCGTGCCGAAATGTCGAATGTTATCGAGAATACGATTTGATGGTTATTGAGACATTTTCGTGACATTTTTTGTAGACATTCTTGCTTCGACAATATCTCTAATTAGAGATAATCTCTACAATCCGAGAATTGGCCTCCAGGTAAACGTTTAAAACAAGTGATGTTGGAGGATGTAATCTAAATAAATCAAAAACAGAAACACGATTGGCCAAACTTTTCTCGATAGATTTATTTTTTGAAATCGGTCCTCGTAAAACCCGTTTTAGGTCCTTTGAAAAGAGACAATATTGAAAGTTAATTTGTATACTATTCAGTAGGTAATCACAGTACTTAAATTAATAGAAAGGATTTATTTTTATATTTGCTACTTTTAAAGCAAAATGTTGTTTTATCATGTTTCGCTTACGTCAGGGTTAGGGTTCTTTCAAATACAAATACAAATACAAATACAAATATATTTATTTTGCCAATGACTTTCGTTACTACACCATTTTTTGTGGGTTTTACGTCAGTTACGTTTGAGCGGCACTAATCTACGAGTATACCTCATCTCTTCCCGGGTTCAAGTGAGTAATCATCATCATCATCAGCCTGCATCAGTCCACTGCTGTACATAGGCCTCTCTTGCACGCCATTTAGACCGATTTCCAGCTCTTCCCATCTACTTTCTACCAGACGCAGATCGTTGCCCCACCTAGCCAGGGGGCACCCACACTACGTTTACCAAGACGTGGTCTCCACTCTAGAACACGTTTACCCCAGCGGTTGTCGGTTCTTCGGTATTATGCTTAGCCCATTGCCATAGACAATGTATTTTACTAACACAATGATCCTTGTTGATTGAATAAATAAATGAAATATATATATATTGCTACTTCAGCTTGCTAATTCTCTGAGCTATGTCGATGACCTTAGTTCTCTGGTAATGTAAGTTCAAGTGAGTAATGCTTGAATTTATTGTTTTGTTGATAGACTCCGCCCATTCGATATTTTAACATATCATCTTAACAGTGTCGTTGGAAATAATAGTGACGATCATAGTTGAGAAGTGTAATTCTGAAAGGCTTAGCGGTCAAGTACAGATCTATTAAACCAAATGGTGCTTGTAAGTATTTGGTCTGCTAAACCCAATAAACCCACGAGTCATTAATTGCAAAATAATCCACTGTAATTACCAAGCCAGTTCAAGGATCGGTTAGGGCCTTCAGGGAGCTATCACATAATTGTATTGTGTTGAGAGTGTTGGCCTGAAAATCAGCAGAACCAAAACCGAGTACATGATCTGTGATTTCGGTGGTCTCTCCAATCCTGTCACATTAACACTTACTGAAATGTCCTTACCGGTCTCCTTCGATTTTCGGTACCTAGGGTCACTCTTACAGGCAGTGGCGTAACTATACAATCCGGGGACCGTGGCAAATTCGAAAAATTTAAAAAAAAATGTGGTGGGCTGTGGCAAAATCGAAAATTTAAAAAAAATTGTTGTCTCACTTTGGATTTTAAGCAGAATTTATAAAAATATACTTTTCAAATAAAATAAAATACTCAGGTACAAAGTAAAAAAAAAAATGAGCTTGCGGCCTCTTGGTCCGGGCCCTCTTGGGTCGGGGGCCCGTGGCATTTTGCCAGCCCTGCCACCCTATTGTTACGCCACTGCTTACAGGGGGATAGTGAGATTGACCGGGACGTAACGCATCGGATCAACTCAGGGTAAATGAAATGGCGACAGGTCACAGCAACAACATGTGACCCACGGATGCCACTCAAGTTAAAGGGAATTTTTTTAAAATCCGTAATAAGACCTGTCGTTATGTATGGATCGGAATGCTGAGCCATGAAGAAGATGGATGAAAGAAGATTGCATGCAGCAGAGATGAGAATGTTGAGATGGATGTGTGGAGTAACAAGAATGAATAATATAAGGAATGAGTATATAAGAGGAAGTTTGAAAATTGCACCAGTGACAGAAAAGTTAAGAGAAAATCATTTAGCTTGGTATGGACATGTTATGAGGAGGGATGAAACGCATGTAACTAAAATAGTTATGAATATGAATGTTAGTGGATGGAAAGGAAGAGGAAGACCTAAGAACAGATGGATGGATTGCGTGAGAGATGATATGAATGAGAAGGGAGTGAATGATGAGGTGACGGCTGACAAAGGAGAGTGGAAGAAAAAGACGTACTACGCCGACCCTAAATAAATTTGGAAAAGGTCAAGACAATGATGATGAGTTGACCAGTACGTAGGTGATCTTGTAGATATAACTTCATAATTCATTTATTTTATGGCGCTCATAAGTTATTTTCCATTTATTTTAGTAACTAATCAAGACTTTAGTCTTGGGCCACAAATGTGTTCTTGGCATTGAATTCACCTCCTAGCTTCGATAAAGGAACTCCTAGTATTAATTTTTTATCAAGAGGTTGTAAAAGACTCAAATACGTGTCTGCTCTAATTGAATATCTTGGTGGACAGTATATTTCTGCCACAGGAAGAAAATTTCTCTTCGTTACACAAATTGTGACAGATTAGATATCTATGGCTCTTCATGTTTACTTACTTTTTGATGGTTAGCATTTTTGTTTAGGTACAATGAGAGCACTGCCACCTTTTCCTTTAATGGCTGGCTGTAGTGTAAGCCTTTAATCGCCTTTTATAAGGCGACAAGTAGTCCTAGACATAAACAAATATAGGTTGTCATTAGTCAGAAACGCACTTTACGAAACATGAATATAGATTGTGATTATTATTATTATTTTATTATCAAGAGAACCAACAGCTTATTTTAACATAATAATACAGTAGGATAACAATAGAGAGCCAATAAAAGGTTCTCACGAATAGCGTTTGAGTAGGTAATCAACAGAATGTTAACATTCATTTGGTGAAAATTAAAAATTAAAACGCTTACAGCTTAAAAAAAACAGTAGCAGTTATACGTAACTATTTGAAAACGAAATAACACAGATATAGGTAAAAGATTTTGCGTTTACAAACAGTTTATAGTTTACAGCATAATATGAGAAGAAGTTACTGCTCAGTCGCTGCCGCGCCCGCGCCGAGCTGACGCCGCCGCGCCGAGCTGACGCTGTACAGAATAGATCCAAGTCAAAGCGGCTACTTACCCTGTTATAGTTATTGCTTACTCGCCACAAGTAAGAGTTCTGCCTATAATTGGTTGAAACTATTGGAACATATAGCACTTTATGAAACATAAATATAGATAGAAAATATATAGAAAATACTTTATTGTACACCTTAATAGCTAATAATACGAACAAAAAGAAACAAACTTAACTATACTTTACTTTACTTTACTATAGATTGTGTTTACTCAGAAACGCACTTTACGAAACATAAATATAGATTGTGTTTAGTCAGAAACGCACTTTACGAAACATAAATATAGATTAAGTTAAGTCAGAAACGCACTTTACGAAACATAAATATAGATTGTGTTTAGTCAGAAACGCACTTTACGGAACATAAATATAGATTGTGTTTAGTCAGAAACGCACTTTACGAAATATAAATATAGATTGTGTTTAGTCATAAACGCACTTTACGAAACATAAATATAGATTGTGTTTAGTCAGAAACGCACTTTACGAAACATAAATATAGATTGTGTTAAGTCATAAACGCACTTTACGAAACATAAATATAGATTGTGTTTAGTTAGAAACGCACTTTACGAAACATAAATATAGATTGTGTTTAGTGAGAAACGCACTTTACGAAACATAAATATAGATTGTGTTTAGTCAGAAACGCACTTTACGAAACATAAATATAGATTGTGTTATTCAAAAACGCACTTTACGAAACATAAATATAGATTGTGTTTAGTCAGAAACGCACTTTACAAAACATAAATATAGTTTGTGTTTAATCAGAAACGCACTAAATATTGTGTTTAGTTAGAAAAACACTTTACGAAACATAAAATATGCGTTTCTGACTAAACACAATCTTTATTTTTTTGATGTCTATGACTACTTGTCGTCTTATAAAAAAATATAAAAAAGAGAAGAGAAGAAAATTAAACCAAAACATTTATTAAAAGAAATAAAACTACAATAGGGTTTTTCACAGCAACAGGGATGTAAAATGTACTTAAGGTGCCCCATTTTGACTGACCGAAGTACATCGCAGGCGTGGTCTAAAAGCTTGTTGTTTCATCAAACTCAATGTTTGAAAAAGAGGCACTGCGAAAAGAGAGAGACCGCGCCAGAGCCGTCGGTTGGCATCGGTTGGCATTCGGAAAATTTCGCAGCTCACTCGTGGCACAGAATATATACAGTACTTATGGCCGCTCGGACTCATTCATGAATTGGAGTCTCACGCACGCATTACTTATATTTAGGTAGATAGTAGTATGTACCTATGTACTATATACACGCGCCGCGCGCCGCTTGCTGATGTTCAAAAGATTATACTCGTAGGTACCTATCGCTACTCCACAAGTACCGTGCACATTTCCGAACTTATGACTATGAAAGAATAAATTACATCATAGGGAGGTAGGTACCTGCATACCT
This sequence comes from Operophtera brumata, assembly GCA_932527175.1. Classification (NCBI taxonomy): domain Eukaryota; kingdom Metazoa; phylum Arthropoda; class Insecta; order Lepidoptera; family Geometridae; genus Operophtera; species Operophtera brumata. Next base: position 688,834 of record OW052235.1, read on the forward strand.
ATCCTGTCTATATGTATTGTGAAAGTTGGCAAAGAATTAGATTTGTTTGTAGGCATAGACATAATTATATGTTTGTAGGCAACCTACAAACATAATTCTAACATATATGTTTGTTCGTGCAACCTACTTACCTGTATGTAGGTATATTATATGTAAGTAATAGAAGATAAGTAAGTACCTACTAATGTATTATAGGTACTTGCCTAATTGGTATCTATTTTATAGGTAGGTGCGTTAGTATATTTCGCAGTAACAGGAGTACAGGACAGTGGATATTTACATACATAATATAGGTATGGTAGGTACTTATTTGACGACCTCTGTAGCGCATCGGGCGAGTAGCCGGCTGAGATGCGAAAGGTTGCGGGTTGGCATCCCGCTGCCGGACAACTGTTCGAACGATCTGCAAATATTTGGTTCTGCGTGTTATATTACCATGGTAGGTATTCGTAGTTTCTGATACCCATGACATAGGGAATCCCAGTGTGGGATCAGGATTATGTAGGTACCTATGTGACTGTTGGGCGTCATGTTATGTAATATTATGTTATGTTATATGATAAGGAGTTCAAAAATAGGTAGGAGTGAAACACAGTACCTTCATCTGTCTTTCCTGAAAACTATAATCTGGGTCTCTCCAAGGCTAGAGTACAGATAATATAATAGGTACTATACATTAGATAGAGTACAATAGGTGCCTTCTAGAATTTTGTGCTATTTTGTCGGCCACGTCGTCCGTCACTTATCAACAGGTGAGATCGCGGCAAAACAAAGGTGAAATCAATGTAAAAAATAAGTAAGTAATACGTAGTTTACCAAGTACCTATGGTTTATGAAGTAGGTAACAATATAGGTCCGTGGAAGTAAGTGAGAGCCCTCGGTTAGCGCAAAATCCGCGGCTCATTCGCACTCACACACGGCATGCGAGTCGATTTCCGCTGCGGCACAAATGATTGTATGACTTGCAAAAAAATTGTGGGTTTGGGTGTTGTGGTAGGTACCATGGTACCACACCACTTCACTACTCGTACCTACTTACACGATAGTACCAACTCGTAGTTCCTGATAACCACGACACCGGGAATTCTAGTATGGGATCAAAACTAAGTAGGCGTATGATTAAAAAAAAAATAACACTAATCCTAGGTAGGTGATATGAAGGGGAACGACGAGTGATCAAAAAACTTCCTCTGAAGCACATTGGACAGGAAAATGGGTATCAAATAATACAAGGAGTTCGAAAATAGGTATCCTAGGTAGGTAGGTTTATTTTATAAACCCCGATTGTTGAGTAAATTCCGAACACACATAAGTAGCTACCTGGGTAGATTCAAACACGACAGTCAAAGTTGATTGTAGGTAGGTAGTCACGCCGTAAAACGTATAAAAACCTACCTACCTACCTGTTTTTGTGTTGATCAGAGCAGATTATATTAGTCTGCTCACTTGCAATATATATTTTACTAGTGTGCGCCCGCGGCTTCGCTCGGGTTTCACCAAGATAAAAAGTAGTATAAATATAGCTCAGTCCAGATCATATTCTATTTTCGCACAAAATTTCACCGAAATGGGTCCAGCTGATTCGGCGAGATTGAGTAACAAACATCCAAACATCATAACTTTGTCATTTATAATATTAGAGGGATTTTGTAGTGTGTCCGGCCTAAGAATAGAGCCCTCCGTCTCCTCCTGTGGATGTCCCTGACTAAGGGATTACCCGGATTTTTGATAAGATTTGTTGGTGTAAGATTTGTCCTGGCTGCTAGCTTATTATAATTAGAATGTGTTATTACCGGAAGAAAGCGTTAGCGGAGTCAGTCGTTGGAAGCAATAGCGGCAATGAGCTCACCACGTGTCACGTCTATAATCTACGATGGTGCAACCCAACAGTAAAAAGAGGCCCATTGAGGCTCTGCCTACCCCTTCGGGGAAAAAGGCGTGTGTCTATCTATGTATGTAGGTATATAGTACATTTCAAACTTTCACAAAGTAATTGTGAATTCACTATCCACGTAAATCTTATATATTTGTATACTTGTGGTAGGTAAGTAGCTACGCCCCGCGCGCCGCGGCGGTGAAATATCTTAGAACCTGCCGACATACCTACGCGCCGATAGTCTTAGGGTTCCGTACTCAAAGTATCATCGAGCGGGACCCTATTACTAAGCCTACTCCGTCCGTCTGTCTATCTCTCTGTCTGTACCTATTTAGTCACACAGCACACTTGGCAGTATATCCATCCAGACAGATGAAAAAAAATACGAGCTGTTCGCGAGTAGGTACCTATTACACACGTATATACATCCGGACAGATGAAAAAATATACGAGCTGTTCGCGAGTACAAACGTATATACATCTATATACATATGACTATGACTATGACTATGACTATGACTATGACTATGTCTATGACTATGACTACGACTATGACTTCTACTATGACTAGTACTATGACTATAACTACGATTATGACTTCTACTATGACTAGTACTATGACTATGACCATGACTCTATGAAACTATGACACTATGACACTATGACACTATGACACTATGAAACTATGACACTATGACACTATGACACTATGACACTATGACACTATGACACTATGACACTATGACACTATGACACTATGACACTATGACACTATGACACTATGACACTATGACACTATGACACTATGACACTATGACACTATGACACTATGACACTATGACACTATGACACTATGACACTATGACACTATGACACTATGACACTATGACTCTATGACACTATGACACTATGACACTATGACTATGACTCTATGACACTATGACACTATGACACTATGACTATGACTCTATGACACTATGACTATGACTCTATGACACTATGACACTATGAATAGTTTCATAGTCATAGTCATGGTGTCATAGTGTCAAAGCGTCATAGTGTCATAGTGTCATAGTGTCATAGTGTCATAGTGTCATAGTGTCATAGTGTCAAAGTGTCATGGTGTCATAGTGTCATAGTGTCATAGTGTCATGGTCATAGTCATAGTCATAGTCATTGTCATAGTCATAGTCATAGTCATAGTCATAGTCCGAATCCTAGTCCTAGTCATAGTCATAGTCATCGTCATAGTCATAGTCATACTCGTACTCATACTCATACTCATACTCATACTCATACTCATAGTCATAGTCATAGTCATAGTCATAGTCCTAGTCATAGTCGAAGTCATAGTTTCATTGTGTCATAGATTCATAGTCATCATAGCCATAGTTATAGTGACACTATGACACTATGACACTATGACACTATGACACTATGACACTATGACACTATAACTATTGCTATGACTTCGACTATGACTATGTCTATCACTATGACTATGACTAAGATTAAGACTATGACTATGACTATGACTTATATTATGACTAGTACTAGGACTAGGACTATGACTATGACTTCGACTATGACTATGACTATGACTATGACTATGACTATGACTATGACTATGACCATGACTCTATGACACTATGACACTTTGACACTTTGTCACTATGACAAAATTAAACTATGACAATGACTATGACTATGACTATGACTCTATGACACTATGACACTGGTAGTGTCGTAGTGTCATAGTGTCATAGTTTCATACTTTCATAGAGTCATAGTCATAGTCATAGTCATAGTGACACTATGACTATGACGTAGTACGTAGTATATAATACGTAGTTTACCAAGTACCTATGGTTTATGAAGTAGGTAACAATATAGGTCCGAGGAAGTAAGTGAGAGCCCTCGGTTAGCGCAAAATCCGCGGCTCATTCGCACTCACACACGGCATGCGAGTCGATTTCCGCTGCGGCACAAATGATTGTATGACTTGCAAAAAAATTGTGGGTTTGGGTGTTGTGGTAGGTACCATGGTACCACACCACTTCACTACTCGTACCTACTTACACGATAGTACCTACTCGTAGTTCCTGATAACCACGACACCGGGAATTCTAGTATGGGATCAAAACTAAGTAGGCGTATGATTAAAAAAAAAATAACACTAATCCTAGGTAGGTGATATGAAGGGGAACGACGAGTGATCAAAAAACTTCCTCTGAAGCACATTGGACAGGAAAATGGGTATCAAATAATACAAGGAGTTCGAAAATAGGTATCCTAGGTAGGTAGGTTTATTTTATAAACCCCGATTGTTGAGTAAATTCCGAACACACATAAGTAGCTACCTGGGTAGATTCAAACACGACAGTCAAAGTTGATTGTAGGTAGGTAGTCACGCCGTAAAACGTATAAAAACCTACCTACCTACCTGTTTTTGTGTTGATCAGAGCAGATTATATTAGTCTGCTCACTTGCAATATATATTTTACTAGTGTGCGCCCGCGGCTTCGCTCGGGTTTCACCAAGATAAAAAGTAGTATAAATATAGCTCAATCCAGGTCATAGTCTATTTTTGCACAAAATTTCACTGAAATGGGTCCAGCTGATTCGGCGAGATTGAGTAACAAACATCCAAACATCATAACTTTGTCATTTATAATATTAGAGGGATTTTGTAGTGTGTCCGGCCTAAGAATAGAGCCCTCCGTCTCCTCCTGTGGATGTCCCTGACTAAGGGATTACCCGGAATTTTGATAAGATTTGTTGGTGTAAGATTTGTCCTGGCTGCTAGCTTATTATAATTAGAATGTGTTATTACTGGAAGAAAGCGTTAGCGGAGTCAGTCGTTGGAAGCAATAGTGGCAATGAGCTCACCACGTGTCACGTCTATAATCCACGATGGTGCAACCCAACAGTAAAAAGAGGCCCATTGAGGCTCTGCCTACCCCTTCGGGGAAAAAGGCGTGTGTCTATCTATGTATGTAGGTATATAGTACATTTCAAACTTTCACAAAGTAATTGTGAATTCACTATCCACGTAAATCTTGTATATTTGTATACTTGTAAGTAGCTACGCCCCGCGCGCCGCGGCGGTGAAATATCTTAGAACCTGCCGACATACCTACGCGCCGATAGTCTTAGGGTTCCGTACTCAAAGTATCATCGAGCGGGACCCTATTACTAAGCCTACTCCGTCCGTCTGTCTATCTCTCTGTCTGTACCTTTTTAGTCACACAGCACACTTGGCAGTATATACATCCGGACAGATGAAAGAAAATACGAGCTGTTCGCGAGTAGGTACCTATTACACACGTATATACATCCGGACAGATGAAAAAATATACGAGCTGTTCGCAAGTACCTACTTACAAACGTATATACATCTATATACATATGACTATGACTATGACTGTGACTATGACTTTGACTATGACCATGACTATGTCTATGTCTATGTCTATGACTATGACTATGAATATGACTATGACTTCTACTATGACCAGTACTATGACTATGACTATGAACATTGAAACTATGACACTATGACACTATGACACTATGACACTATGACACTATGACACTATGACACTATGACACTATGACACTATGACACTATGACACTATGACACTATGACACTATGACACTATGACACTATGACACTATGACACTATGACACTATGACACTATGACACTATGACACTATGACACTATGACACTATGACACTATGACACTATGACACTATGACACTATGACACTATGACACTATGACACTATGACACTATGACACTATGACACTATGACACTATGACACTATGACACTATGACACTATGACACTATGACACTATGACACTATGACACTATGACACTATGTGGCTATGACTATGAATCTATGAAACTATGACACTTTGACACTATGTTTCTATGATTCTATTCCACTATGAAACTGACACTATGACTATGACTACGACACTGGTAGTATCATAGTGTCCTAGTGTCATAGAATCATAGTGTCATAGTGTCATAGAATCATAGTGTCATAGTGTCATAGTTTCATAGATTCATAGATTCATAGTCATAGCCATAGTCATAGTGACACTATGACACTATTACTATGACTATGACTATGAACATGACCATGACCATGACCATGACTAGGACTATGACTATGACTATGACTTCGACTAGGACTATGACTATGACCATGACTCTATGAAACTATGACACTTTGACACTATGGCACTATGACACAATGAAACTATGACAATGACTATGACTATGACTCATACGTGCCCTAGTGTCATAGTGTCATAGAATTATAGAATCATAGTGTCATAGTGTCATAGTTTCATAGAGTCATGGTCATAGTCATAGTCATAGTCATAGTCATAGTCATAGTCATAGTCATAGTCATAGTCATAGTCATAGTCATAGTCTTAGTCTTAGTCTTAGTCTTAGTCATAGTCATAGTCATAGTGATAGACATCGTCATAGTCCTAGTCATAGTCGAAGTCATAGTAATAGTCATAGTGTCATAGTGTCACTATGACTATGGCTATGACTATGAAACTATGACACTTTGACACTATGTTTCTATGATTCTATGACACTATGAAACTGACACTATGACACTATGACACTATGACTATGACTACGACTCTGGTAGTGTCATAGTGTCCTAGTGTCATAGAATCATAGTGTCACAGTGTCATAGTCATAGTCATAGTGACACTATTACACTATGACACTTTGACACTATGACACTATGACTATGACTATGATCATGACCATGACTATGACTATGATTATGACTATGACTATGACTATGACTAGGACTATGAATATGACTATGAATATGACTATGACTTCGACTAGGACTATGACTATGACTATGTCCACGACTCTATGAAACTATGACACTTTGACACTATGACACTATGACACAATGAAACTATGACAATGACTATGACTATGACTATGACTATGACTCTATGACACTATGACACTGGTAGTGTCAGAGTGTCCTATAGTGCCCTAGTGTCATAGTGTCATAGAATCATAGAATCATAGAATCATTGTGTCATAGTGTCATAGAATCATAGAATCATAGTGTCATAGTGTCACAGTTTCATAGATTCACAGTCATAGCCATAGTCATAGTGACACTATGACACTATGACTATGACTTTGACTATGACTAGGATTATGACTATAACTATGACTATGACTATGACTATGACGGCGCGGCGTGGCGAGCTCAGACCGCACCGCTCCGAGCGGCGGGCGGGGGCCCGGGACCGCACCGCTCGGAGCAGCCAGCGCGGCGTGGTGAGTTGGGACCGCACCGCTCGGCCGCGCGCCGCTCGGAGCGGTGCGGTCCCAGCTCGCCACGCCGCGCCGGCTGCTCAGGGCGGTGCGGTCTCGGTCTCATCCCCGGCTTGTGGACAGCAACTCACCGAAATTACAGGCCATAGTAACTATCAACTAATCTCGACTAAGAAACATAATATATTTTTTTAGTAGTTAGGTACCTACTCAATCAATTCGTAAAATTACGTTAGTGTCCATTAGCAAATATTTTATAATATTTATTTTCGATCACAACAAAACAAGCATAGCCACCATAGTGAGGCAAAGTGAAAAGTTTAGCTACTACATAGTATGTCTACTTATATGTATACCTAGAGCTCAGATATTTTTCGAGTGGAAAATCCATTACAAAACCGGCATTTGAACCTACGACTTTATCCCTCCTGTATAAATAATAACCAGGTTTTCTACGCATAGAAAACCTGGTTGTTATTTATTCATATACAAATAAAAAAAAACTTTGATCGATCTATATAGCTTCATGATAAAATGTTGGTAAGTACCTATACTTATTTATTTATTTATTTCTATGTTCGATATACAATTCTAAATCATTATAGCGATGCAACTTTGGCGAGTTGTTCCTAAAAGTTTTTTGGAAAAAAACCGGGACCACGCGAATGAAATCGCGAGTGAGTCGTTAGTAGTTATAATTATTATAAAAAAAACAATAGTAACGTACCTAGTAATACTCCGCAAAGAAACCCTATGCAAACTGTCCAATCTTTTCATTCCAAACAAAACATTTATGTACCTACCTACCCAGATAGATAGACCTGGCGTCACGTAAAACCAGCGCTGCACAGCGTTTGCGCTGTCGCAGCATACGCTGAGTGACGACCATTTTTGCTAATTTAATTAATTGGATAATGTTTTAGTTGTAAGTTTTAGTGTCATTGGCAAAATAAATATATTTGTATTTGTATTTGTATTTGTATTTTGTAGATATCTAGGTACTTTACCTACTCGTACTTACTTATCTTTGAAATTAGTAGGTTCTTACTTATTTACTTTATTGCGTATCGTGATATAATCCGAAATGAGGAGATCGTAGTAGAACTAGTATCACCGACATAGCTCTCAGAATTAGCAAGTTGTGCAAGTGGCAATGAGCACGCCATAAAGCTCAGAACTGATAATCATTGTCGAATAAAATTTCTTGAGTGGCGACCGCGAACTGTACGACGCATCACGCAACACAATGCAGGAAGGCCGCCTCTCAATCGACCGAAGAAATTATAAAGGTACCTAGTAGAAAGTCTAGATGAGGCATCTCATTATTTATGTGAAATAAACATAGGTACATTTTACCCATTTTGTAAAACGCACGAGCTGACTAATTCAGTTGTTCTTCTCAAGTTTCGGATAGTAGGTATACGTACGCACGCGCAGCTAGGTAGGTATATATATTCTGAGGCGCAGCCAACAAATTCAACACTACCTAACCTTTCGTGTTTCGTCCGATTCGAGAGGCCCACAGCTTAGGCGCGGGAGCTCCATTCACCACCGTCTCACCCCGCCCCAACCCCACCGCACGACTCGTCCCCCGCGTACCTCACCGCCCGTAGACAAACAAGTAGGTGAGAAAGCGATAATATCGAATGAAATTGAGTGCGCCGAAATATCATAAAACAAGTTCCAGCACGTACGTTTTTTTGAAAAAGTCTTTCAAGTTTGTGAAAAAAATGTTTGTAATTTAGATTCTACACAACATGGGCTAGATACCTGATCAGTCTTTTTTTTCACTTTTACAGTTTGTAAGTACATTATGAACATACAAAGTTCAGGTAAAATTGTGCAAATAAGCTGATATTTGAAGGCTTATACAGAATTTAGAGGTAAACAAAAAAAAACAAAAAAAGATCACGTACGTAAATATATTCTTCAAGATACATATTTGTACAAAACATCTGACGAAAAAGTTGTTACAACTTCATAATCACGTACGAGCTGAGCACCAGCGTTATTATCGAAAGTACTGGAATTGACTGCTCTTAAGGTTATGCATATTGTAATGAAAGCTAGTAGGTAAAAGAGTACATAACTAAAATATTGATCAGGGGCTCCTGCTAGAGCACTCAGGCGGCTGCAGAGCACTTTGTGCAGTATCTATCCGGAGCTCATGGGTAGCAAGGCACGTCACTCCCGAAAGCGGAGCTCGTGCGTAGTGAGGCACGTCACTCCCGAAAGCAGAGCTCGTGGATAGTGAAGCACGTCACTCCCGAAAGCAGAGCTCGTGGATAGTGAAGCACGTCACTCCCGAAAGCGGAGCTCGTGGGTAGTGAGGCACATCACTCCCGAAACTGGAGCTCGTGGGTAGTGAGGCACGTCACTTCCGACAGCGCGGAGCGGCGCTCGATGTCTCGCTTCTGCGCCTCCACCTCGAGGCGCGTCCTGCAGCTCGCCGTCGGCCGGAGCTCGTGGCTAGTGAGGCGCGTCACTCCCGACAGCGCGGAGCGTGGCGGCGCGGAGCGTGGCGGCGAGGCGCTCGATGTCCCGCTGCTGCGCCTCCACCTCGAGGCGCGTCCTGCGGCTCGCCGTCGGCCGGAGCTCGTGGGTAGTGAGGCGCGTCACTCCCGACAGCGCGGAGCGTGGCGGCGAGGCGCTCGATGTCCCGCTGCTGCGCCTCCACCTCGAGGCGCGTCCTGCGGCTCGCCGTCGGCCGGAGCTCGTAGGTAGTGAGGCGCGTCACTCCCGACAGCGTGGAGTGGCGCTCGATGTATCGCTGCTGCGCCTCCACCTCGAGGCGCGTCCTGCGGCTCGCCGTCGGCCGGAGCTCGTGGGTAGTGAGGCGCGTCACTCCCGACAGCGTGGAGCGGCATTCGATGTCCCGCTGCTGCGCGTCCACCTCGAGGCGCGTCCTGCGGCTCGCCGTCGGCCGGAGCTCGTGGGTAGTGAGGCGCGTCACTCCCGACAGCGCGGAGCGAGGCGGCGAGGCGCTCGATGTCCTGCTGCTGCGCCTCCACCTCGAGGCGCGTCCTGCGGCTCGCCGTCGTTCGGAGCTCGTGGGTAGTGAGGCGCGTCACTCCCGACAGCGCGGAGCGAGGCGGCGAGGCGCTCGATGTCCAGCTGCTGCGCTTCCACCTCGAGGCGCGTCCTGCGGCTCGCCGTCGTTCGGAGCTCGTGGGTAGTGAGGCGCGTCACTCCCGACAGCGCGGAGCGTGGTCGCGAGGCGCTCGATGTCCCGCTGCTGCGCCTCCACCTCGAGGCGCAGCTCCTCCACCTGCAGCTGCACCGCGACCCACGACGAGAGCTCCGCGGCCGCCTGCGGGCAACGTGATACAGATCTGCACATGCGGAGCGAGGATCTGTGTACCTCATATTTACGCAGAATGAATACATAAACATAAATTAGGTAGGATTTTTACCTTCAGCTCCTTTTTCATTGCTTGGCGGTTGACTTCGAATGTGATGATTGCGGCGCCGAGAGCAAATATTATAATTTCACCTGGAATGGATGATTAATGATATAAATATGCAGATTTGGCCGAGCTGCGTGCAGTAGCGGCAGATAATCACTGAGCAGGTCGGTGCCGGCGTCTAGCGCGCGCTGGTCTGAGAGCGCCGGCAGAGCGCCGGCATGCGGCCCGCGCACCTGCAGCATCCACAGCTTGAAGCGCAGCTTGACGGTGGCGGCGCGTGGTACTCACCGAGCAGGTCGGCGCCGGCGTCAAGCGCGCGCTGGTCTGAGAGCGCCGGCAGAGCGCCGGTGCGCGGCCCGCGCACCTGCAGCATCCACAGCTTGAAGCGCAGCTCGACGGTGGCAGCCGTGCGCCCTGTGCGCATGCACACCACGCGCCCGAAGTGCGGATGGCTTTTTGCGTAACCCTGAAACCGGCACTACGTTCACTATTTACTTCCGAATGTTTCTGAACTAACCGAAAGCGAAACGAGTGCTCCGAATTATCTGAATCGACGTTTGTATGTAGGTGTATTTGGTAGGTATGTATGTTAGTCTGACGATAATTACCTACCGTCCTCCCCCGCCATCTCGGTCTCAGCGGATCGGCACGCGAGCCACCATCGCTCACACTACTCTGAATCACCTTGATGCGGCTCGCGAAGGGCGCGCTGAGCTGGCGCGCCAGCAGCGTCGCCAGCTTGAACATGGGGAACTGCTCCCCCGCCATCTCGATCTCAGCTGGGCTGCGCGCTCCACCATGTCACGGGCACGTCGCGCCGAGACTCATCGTTTCACGATCTAGCACCCGCCAGTCAACGTTGTACTAAGTACAAAGCTTCAGAGTGCCCGCACACTGCCTCGGTGTACGATCTGTTTATTTATAACCTAAAATTTGTTAACTTGCATGCGTTCACCTTGTTTTTAAATATCAAATATCCAGGTATGTAATTTTTACCTATATTGCAAAGAAAATATTGTGCCAGAAACAAGGAACCAAAGAGTAAATTAAGCATCATCCATCCCATCAATCTTCATAGCCTTTCATCTTCATCCTTCTTCATTCCTTTTGTATACTTCGTCCGTGCGGCAACATGGCGGCAACATATTAGAACCACTGACAGCGAAGTGACGTTTTCAATAGTTTCCATTTTGGCCGTTCTACAGGTAAGTTGGTGGCATTCTCGCTCTACGATACAAAGCCCTTGTAGTTTTTGGATAGAGCTGTCCAAAAACCAAAAACTGCAATATATACCGGGGAGCTGTCTGTATTCTAGATTTTTTCTATGTTCTAGAACTACTAAGAATATTTGTAGAACAACTTACATGAATTTTTAGTGTTTTTTTGTGGTCTTCTTTCTATTACAATTTATTACCGCGAGACGTGATGGAGATCTCGTACCAGTACACAAAGATGCGCGGCAACTTCGGACGTCAGCCGCAGTTCTGCGAGCAGGGCCCCGAGCTCTGTGACTCCATCCCCACGGCCCTCGGCGAACACAAGAACTACATCCTGCGCAACCCCGTGCACCAGCTCACGCAGAACACGCCGTGCTACTCCGCGAACGAAGTCAACACCCTCCGGTGAGCGCCGATCTGAGTCACGCCTCCTCCTTGCCACCTTACTATCGAGGACACCACGGCGCCGCCCGATGAGTGCCCTTCTTATTCTGAATGTAAGGTGCGTTTACCAACTTTATTTATCCAGCGTTTTTAACTGCAGGGCCGAGTACTCGACGACGGGCGCGAACCACGCGGAAGGAGGATGGCCGAAAGATATCCCCGTGACTGACCCAGAGGCGACGCAGCGCTACCGACGCAAGATTGAGAAGGATGACGGCTACATAAGCTGTGTCATGTCAGCCGCTCCGGTGATTATTCGATCTTATGTACCTAGCATACGGTCGATCTCAATTTACCTACTCACTTAATTGTTATATTCCACCTTGACAGGAAATAGACCACTATACTCATCAAAACAACGCGATCGACATGTACGGGATCTACTACACAGAGATGGCACCGACGCCAGCGATCGAGTGCACCAGTTGTCGCACCGTCAACGTGTACCGCGACCCACTGCCCGTGCGCCCCATCAGCTCCATCTGCTGGCAGCCCGACGGCGGCTCGCGCTTCGCTGTCACTTACATTGACTTGGACTTCAAACGCATCCCTCGTGCGCCCTTGCTGTCCTACATCTGGGACGTTGAAAACGCCAACAACCCCGAGATGACGATAACGCCACCGTGCGCGCTGCTCGACCTGCAGTACAACCCTCGTGAGCAGACCACGCTCGCCGGGGGGCTCATCAACGGGCAGGTCGCTGTGTGGGACCGGCGGGGCGGTGGGTTCGCGCAGCTTGTGAGTCCGCAGCACACGGCGCACCGCGACCTCGTGCGGAATGTGGTATTCAACAACGCGAAGTCAGGGCAGGAGTTCTTCTCGGCGGGCCCGGACGGCGCTTGCAAGTGGTGGGACATCCGCAACATGAGCGAGCCTACGGACGTGATGATCGTTGACGTGATGAAGTCGTCGTTTGACGTTCCGTCGATGGTGACCTCGAACGGAGTGTCCTCGCTGGAGTTCGAGCCGACCATGCCAACGCGCTTCATGGCAGGCACGGAGAACGGGCTGGTGGTTGTAGGCAATCGAAAAGGAAAAACGCCCATGGAGAAAATGCCGGCCAAAGTAACTTTGTTTCTTTGTACCTACCATACGCCTTTCTCACCTGCACTGTCTACTTCTACTGTTCATTTCACCTCGTTCACCACATTTTCATCATAGTCAGGTAAAATCGGCTGCCAATATAAACAAATTCATCTATATTTGCTTTGTGTGCGCAGTTCGAGGCCCACACGGGAACAGTGTGGTCAGTGGAGCGCAACCCGGGCTTCCTGAAGAACTTCCTGACGGTGGGCGACTGGACGGCGCGCGTGTGGAGCGAGGACTGCCGCGACTCCGCCATCGTGTGGTCCCCGCCGCATCGGCACAAGATCACCGCGGGCACTTGGAGCCCTACTAGGTACATAGCCGTCGTGTGGTCTCCGCCGCATCGGTACAAGATCACCGAGGGCACTTGGAGCCCTACTAGGTACATAACCGTTGTGTGGTCTCCGCCGCATTGGTACAAGATCACCGCGGGCACTTTGAGCCCTACAAGGTACATAGACGTCATGTGGTCTCCGCCGCATCGGCACAAGATTACCGCGGGCACTTGGAGCCCTACAAGGTACATAGCCGTCATGTGGTCTCCGCCGCATCGGCACAAGATCACTGCGGGCACTTGGAGCCCTACTAGGTACATAACCGTCGTGTGGTCTTCGCCGCATCGGCACAAGATCACAGCGGGCACTTGGAGCCCTACTAGGTACATAGCCGTCGTGTGGTCTCCGCTGCATCGGCACAAGATCACCGCGGGCACTTGGAGCCCTACTAGGTACATAACCGTCGTGTGGTCCCCGCCGCATCGGCACAAGATCACAGCGGGCACTTGGAGCCCTACTAGGTACATAACCGTCATACATAAATTACTACATAAATACATAACTGGCGCTGTGGAACGGGCTGCTGGCGCCAGCACGAGTCCACGCTCACGATGTACAGGAATGAGTTGATGTGGCTGTTGGCAGGCTGTCGCTGCTGGCGCTGGCGCAGTGGAACGGGCTGCTGGCGCTGTGGGACCTGCTGCGGCGCCAGCACGAGCCCACCCTCACCATGCAGGTGTGCGAAGAGCCATTGCTGCGCTTGCGCATGCACGAGGGGGTATGTCACTAACCCTTTAAGGGACCCTATTATAAATAACCGTTCTTCTACAGTTTTGCAACCCAAACAGATGAGAAACTTAATAAAAATTAATAAAAAACGAATTAAAAAAAATAACAAAAAGAAACACAAAGGTTAGCTGGTAGAGAATGCTTCTTAGCATTAAGTTCGCCTATGTACATTGTTTTTTTTGTGCAATAAAGAATATTCTATTCCATTCTAATTACAGAGTAACAAAACTATGACTAACTATGACTAACTATAACTATGACAAACTTGAAACTGAAACTGCCAAACTGTTTGTGAAACTTTGAAATTTTATTAATATAATTATGTGACTTGCCTCGTGTGACAAACGATGTTATAAGGTGAAATAAACAAAATGAAATGAAATGAAATGACTATAACGTGTAGGGGAGGTGGACCCTACAAAACTATGAATATTACGTGTAGGGGAGTTGGAGTCTACAAAACTATGGCTATTCGTGTAGGGAAGGTGGACCCTATAAAACTATGACTATTACGAGTAGGGGAGGTGGACCCTACAAAACTATAACTTTTACGTGTGGGGGAGGTGGACCCTACAAAAATATGACTATTACGTGTAAAAAATGAAATGAAATGAAATGAAATGAAATGATTTATTTGCGTGAATACAGGTAGTTTGGTTCATAATCTATTTTTAGTATCACTGTACTCGACTAGATTGTCGTGCAAATATTTAATTTTTAATTTTAGCATTATACATAGGTACCTAATAATTCTTATAATAATAATTCTGTGAAAAATTTCATGCATTTAAATTAAATTTAATATAATACTAAAAAACACGGTAAATACAAGTTATTAAATGTCAATTCAATGAAACAATTTGCGAAGTAGGCACATTATAATAATAACAAGATTTAGAATTTTAATTTAAAATATTCATCAATTGAATAAAAACATTTATCACAGAGCCACCTATACATTTTATTTTTAAATTCATTTTCCCTTAACTCTCGAAATTCATTAGGAAATTTGATATAAATATTAATAGCCATCTTAAAGCAGTTTTTGTCACACATTTCATTTTTGTCGTTTTTGTAGGGGAGGTGGACCCTATAAAACTATGATTATTACGAGTAGGGGAGGTGGACCCTATAAAACTATGACTATTACGAGTAGGGGAGGTGGACCCTTCAAAACTATGACTTTTACGTGTGGGGGAGGTGGACCCTACAAAAATATGACTATTACGTGTAGGGGAGGTGGATCCTATAAAACTATGACTATTACGAGTAGGGGAGGTGGACCCTACAAAACTATGACTTTTACGTGTGGGGGAGGTGGACCCTACAAAAATATGACTATTACGTGTAGGGGAGGTGGACCCTACAAAACTATGACTATTATGTGTAGGGGAGGTGGACCCTACAAAACTATGAATATTACGTGTAGGGGAGGTGGACCCTACAAAACGATGACTATTACTTGTAGGGAAGGTGGACCCTACAAAACTATGACTATTACGTGTAGGTGAGGTGGACCCTACAAAACTATGGCTATTACGTGTAGGGGAGGTGGACCCTACAAAACTATGACTATTACGTGTAGGGGAGGTGGACCCTACAAAACTATGACTATTACGTGTAGGAGAGGTGGACCCTACAAAACTATGGCTATTACGTGTAGGGAGGTGGACCCTACAAAACTATGACTATTACATGTAAGGGAGGTGGACCCTGCAAAACTATGACTATTACGTGTAGGGGAGGTGGACCCTACAAAACTGTGACTATTACGTGTAGGGGAGGTGGACCCTACAAAACTATGGCTATTACGTGTAGGGGAGGTGGACCCTACAAAACTATGACTATTACGTGTAGGGGAGGTGGACCCTACTAAACTATGGCTATTACGTGTAGGGGAGGTGGACCCTACAAAACTATGACTATTACGTGTAGGGGAGGTGGACCCTACAAAACTATGACTATTACGTGTAGGGGAGGTGGACCCTACAAAACTATGGCTATTTCGTGTAGGGGAGGTGGACCCTACAAAACTATGACTATTACGTGTATGGGAGGTGGACCCTCCCCTCACCATCCACGCCCTGAGCGACCGCGGTACCCGGGTCGCCATCCACGCCACGAGTGACCACGGTACCCGGGTTGCCATCCACGCACTGAGCGACCGCGGTAACCGGGTCGCCATCTACGCCACGAGCAACCGCGGTACCCGGGTCGCCATCCCCGCCCTGAGCGACCGCGGTACCCGGGTCGCCATCCACACCACGAGCAACCGCGGTACCCGGGTCGCCATCCCCACCCTGAGTGACCGCGGTACCCGAGTCGCCATCCACGCCACGAGTGACCGCGGTACCCGGGTCGCCATCCACGCCACGAGCGACCGCGGTACCCGGGTCGCCATCCACGCCACGAGCGACCGTGGTACCCGGGTTGCCATCCACGCACTGAGCGACCGCGGCACCCAGGTCGCCATCCACGCCACGAGTGACCGCGGTACCCGAGTCACCTTCCCCGCCCTGAGCGACCGCGGTACCTGGGTCGCCATCCACGCCCTGAGCGACCACGGTACCCAGGTCGCCATCCACGCCCTGAGTGACCGCGGTATCCGGGACGCCATCCACGCCACTGAGCGACCGCGGTACCCGGGTCACCATCCACGTACTGAGCGATCGCGGTACCCGGGTCACCATCCACGCCACTGAGCGACCGCGGTACCCGGGTCCCCATCCACGCCACTGAGCGACCGCGGTACCCGGGTCACCATCCACGCCACTGAGCAACCGCGGTACCCGGGTCGCCATCCACGCCACTGAGCGACCGCGGTACCCGGGTCACCATCCACGCCACTGAGCGACCGCGGTACCCGGGTCACCATACACGCCACTGAGCGACTGCGGTACCCGGGTCGCCATCCACGCCCTGAGCGACTGCGGTACCCGGGTCGCCATCCACGCCCTGCGCGACTGCGGTACCCGGGTCGCCATCCACGCCCTGAGCAACTGCGGTACCCGGGAAACCTCTAGGGTACTTCCACTAATCCTACAACGCTAAAATCTCGTATGTTTGTAGCTTTTATGACACAAATACTGGGAAAAGTCTAAAATGTAATAATATCGTAACCTACCCAAATCGCGTGTTTAAAACACGTGTATAAACGTGCATTTGGTAAAGTACCACATTTCAATTGGGAGGCTTGCGCTGGGAAATGTATCGTTTTCTGTTTTAGATCGCGAAATGATTAGATAGGTATTGAATACACGCTTCAAACTCTTTTCTCGTGCAGGGCTCTCTCCTCGCCTGCGGCAGTCAAAAGGGAAGCGTCTACTTAGTTGAGCTGTCACATAGCCTGTCTCAGTCTGAAAAGGCTGAAAAGGGACTCCTAACGGCGGTGAGATTGTATACTTTTCTTGAGTTTAATTGGGTGTGCGCTCGTTGCGTTGATGTGTTGTACTGCGTCTGGACAGATCCTGGAGCGCGAGGCGAAGCGCGAACGCATCCTGGAGGCGCGCATGCGCGAGATTCGCTTGAAGCAGCGCCAGGCCGAGGAGGGAGCCGGCAGCCCGGCTGCGTCGCTCGGCGGCCTGGAGCCCCTCGGGGACCAGGACCTGACGGCGGCGGCGGCCGAGTACCTGGCGCAGGTCCGCAAGGAGCAGGGCAGCATGTCGTGATCTCCGCGGCTCAGAGAGATCCGACACCTTTCCAGACCAGATAACAGAATACTTTATTTCGTTTTAGATTTTGTTTTAAGACGTTTTTGAATAAGATTTAAGATTATGTAGTACTTACACCTCTACTTTCATTTCCTTACTATTTACTAGCTGAATACCTGCGCTACTCTACTATGGTGTCGTGGTCCAACTGCAAAGATAGTTGAACCACGGCCCCTAGTAAAGGCCGGTAGTCCAACTAATTGGACAGAGCAGTTGGACCACTGCCCTGAAACGATGCTACGCATCACATCACAAAAAAAGTAAAACATTGTCACCACTTTTTACCTCTTGTTACGGGTTATTTTGAAATATCTTGTTGTGTTCAATTAAGTAACCTACCTATCAAGTTTCAAGCAAAAGGCACCCAGATACTATTATTTATTCTTTGCCACACGATAAACAGTTCCCATACACACTTTAACACCCCGTTGCATCCGCTTTTGGGGGTAGTTTGGAGAAAAAATATTTACCTACCTTTTTATGATTAGTATTCCACAGTCCGGCTGGCCGGACTACACAACCGGACCACGGTTAAGAAGGGGTATTGAAGCATAGGTACTTATGAAAAGTTGCAAGTTTGTAAGTTCAAGAAATACGGTTTTTCATATATATGTTTTCACCCCTTTTCAACCCCCTAGGCGTTAAATTTACAAAAACCCATGCTTAGACGATGATTTTGCTATAAAAAGAACCGATGCCCCAAGTTTCAGCTTTCTAAGCTAGGTTCATATTGTTGTGTCGGGGTGTGTTGGGGCGCCTTCTGTTGTGTCGGGGAGTATTTATACTGATGAGTTGTATTTGTATTTGTATTTGTATTTATTTTAAAACATTACATCCATTCTTACAGGTATAACCTAATACAACAGAGTAGTCAGCAAAAAAAAAAAAAAATACATGAGTTGTGTTGTGCTGCAATATGGCGCATTTTCAGATCATTCATCGTGAGGTGTGAATACGTATTTAATCAATCTAATATCTGTATTTATAAAAATCAACCCCTATTTCTTCTGGTCACGTTATAACTCGAGAATGGCCAAACCGATTTGGCTAATTTTGTTTTGAAATATTTGTGGAAATTCAGGGAAGGTTTTAAAGGTGAGAAAATATGGAAGAATTGCGAGGAAAATACTTAAATTCAAATTTTATTAATTTGATTTAATTCCATAGTTACGACATTTTGATATGCGAACAATTCCACAGTTACGCCATTTTGACTTGCAAACATGTCAAGCGTTCAGGATTCACGTACTTCTTCTTCTCTTCTTATAATGGCTTCTGAGGAGTGCTCCAAACAATTCCGTCAATGTACCGTTCTTCTTCTTCTTCATATAATGGCTAAGTGCATTAAATGGGGGCAGAGAAACCGAGTTTTAATCCACCATATCGAAAATACAGCTCTAGATCCCTGGTAACTTTGGGTGGAATCCTAACTTACTTTACTTACTTACTTGACTTTATTTAGTAAGTTACGAGAGTTCTGAAAATTTTGATCGGTTGGTGATTTTGATAAATCTGACGGAGAAGGCAAACCAGGGCGTGCTGTTAGAAGGACTTGCATATTATTTTTCATCGATATTATTTTATTTTATTAAATTTTTTTATTTTGTTAACGAAGTTTTTGAAAAAGTTCAATGCGTTCGAGCGACGTTGGTAATTTATTTGTTTCTTTGTCTGTCTGTCTGTACAAATTATTTCGAAATACTGCTCTTTCAATTTTGACGAAATAGGATAGGGTAGGATAGGGAGTTTTGAGGCCGAGAAAACCGTTCAAACTTAGTCAAACACTAGGAAAAATAAAAATCTCAAATTATGAGAAAAGTCCTTTGTTCTATAACGTCTCAAATGGGGTCGTATGGATTTGTGGGGGCTTTTAGGGTTTGTATGTGTTGTAAAAAAAATAGGAGTCTGACGAAAACGTTCTATATCTTGGTTCCTGCCTCAGCTGGTATTATTATTGGTATTGGCTGTTATTTTTAATTACTTAGCTTATTTTCTGTGTTGTGCAATAACCACCCGCGATGTCACTGGGTTCGTTTGAGGGAGAGCCTTTCACCCCTTTCAGTACATACTATATCGTTTATAGATATTATAATGTTCGTTAATAATAAAATAATGTTCGCATTTAATACATTTTTTTATGTACCGGCGTCACCTGTCAGTCAGCGGACGGCTGCCCCGTGGTCACACGCAGGCCCCGCCAACCAGACCACTTGCGCAGGCCCCGCTGGCCAGACCACTTGCGCAGGCCCCGCCGGCCAGACCACTTGTGCAGGCCCCGCCGGCCAGACCACTTGCGCAGGCCCCGCCGGCCAGACCACTTGCACCCGCTCTCTTGAGATCGCATGCAAATAAACAAAACGCGTCGAGCGCCGCTGCACTCGTCCCAGGGTCACCTGTCAGTCAGCGGACATTTGACATTCTTTGCAAAACGCAAACGGACGGACGGTCGGTGCTAACGGGACGTCTAACAGGGGTGAAAGGCTCTCCCTCAAACGAACCCAGTGACATCGCGGGCGGAAGTGTGTGGACATTTCCGCCCGCGTATGGCTCTGCACGGACACAAACCTATCCGCTCAAATAATGAAATAAGAAAACCAAATAATTACGTAAAATTTAACGTTTTCATTCGTTTAAAAATGATTACAAAACTAGCCTAAGTATTCAAATGTTTTACACACACACACACACCTACAGGTAATTACCACTATAGTTATATAATACTTTGTTCTTCAAATTTACCTACTATGTATATAGAACTATGACGATGAATCAGAGGCGCCACTACCAAGTGAGCTGGAGCGGCATGGAACATGTCTTTAACTTTGAGCCCGTGCGTTTGCACGGTGAGGCATTCGGTGTGACCGATGGAGGCAAGCCCTTAGCGGGGCACGGGGCAGGGTGTGCGGGCTTGAGGGTGCCGGGACATGCCGGTGCCACCGCCGGCCGAGCCGGGCCCGGCGCCTTCGGTGGGGGCGCATCACGCCCGCAGCCGCTCAACTTCTTCTGGAAAGACTTAATCGACAGCCACGAGTCCCGTCGCGACACCGGCAATGCGGGCTCGCACGCCGCCGTCGTCGTGCCAGCAGGCGGAGCTCGCCCGGCGCTGCCCGCGCCTAGCGACACGAGCACGCACACGCGCGTCGTGCCCACCGGCACTGCCAGCTCCAGCTGACCAGCCGGTGGAGCCGCCGCCGGCGCCGAGCTGCCACCGCACGGCACTGTCGTACGCCCGATCCCAGCCTCGTGCAAGGAGCTTCTTTCACGCATCACCTGCTCCAGTTCCGAGGAGCCAGCCGGGGCATTCGCGCAGGCTGTCCGCGTGAGCAACATGTGCATGCCTCGCTCACCGCGTCGTGTCGGCTGCTGGCCGCGCAGGCCTGCGACGATGCGCTCAGCAAGGCCACGCGGAGTGGTGTTGGCGGGGGGGGTGCCGCAGCCACAGGGTGGAGCGGGGGATGGCAGAGGGGTGGGCGCGGGGGTCGCAGGTGGCGGTGGTGCTGGTGGGTTGCGGTCCACCTCGAGGAAGACGCGCGGACGGTGCGCGCAGGGGTCGGCGTGCGCGGCGAGGCGGCAGGAGGGGTCACGCGCGAGCGGCACGGGCTCAGGCGGCGGGGGCACGCGGCCGGGCGCGCAGTGCGCGGAGGCTCGCAGAGCACACGGCAGCGCATACGAGCGTCCGTCGGTGGCGCGCATGCAGTCACGCGCGGCGCCGGGCGCGTACGGCACCGGTGCAGGTGCGAGGTTGCCGGTGCAGGCTCGCGCGCGCGCCTCCTCCTCGTACTGCAGCCTGCGCGCGGCGGCGGCGGCACTGAGGCGCTGTGCCACGTTGTCCTGGCCGGCGCCGCAGCTTGCATCGCGTGCTCTCGACGGGACGCACCTGCGAGCAGCTTCACTCTGTAGAAGGAAAGATTGATCGAAGGTAAGACTTTGTGTAAGTACCTACTTACTCAGGTTCAACGCGGACGGATCCGCAGACAAATGGTAGTGTATGGGATAAAGGGAAATTTGTCACCCTGGCGTTGCTGCATGTGAGCGGCTTGGATGCGGGGCGCGGATTGCAGGGCAGGTGGCGCCCGCGTGGCGGTGCGCAGCTCACGACGCGCACGGCGTGCGCCGCAATGCAGGACGGCGGTGGACGGCAGGAGGGGCGCGGTTGCGGGACGCAGGAGGGAAGTGAGGGCGGCGTCTCGCCAGCACAAGATCTGCTCGCGGCTCGTGTTCTGCCTCCCACTCGAGGCGCCTGCGGGTCGCGGATAAGGGAGTGCTCAGTGCGGTCTCGAGAGATCGACCGGAACAGTTAGGAGAAGTAGGTACCGACCGTCAGCAGGAGTCTCGCCGCCAGGGAGGACATGTCGACTCGTGTGTGTGTGTGTGTGCGGTGTGTGTCCGCGCGTGCAGTGCAGCTTGATCACGCCTCGCGTCGCAAGTTCAAGTTGGCCGCGAGTTCGAATCTATCTAGAGGGCTTCGACATGCCGAAAACCTTTGTTTCAGATGCACCGTGCCGCGGTCACAGAATACTCACTTGGTACTTGTACTATTATATACTCTGTGGTACAGGTACCTACAGATGGATCACTCCAAGCAGCAAGAGTTGCTATTGAATAACAAGTCCTTTCGAAGTTCTTTATATCATAGCTCCTATCATGTATAGCGTACACATTGCACCAAAAAAATAGCACCGGACTTCTCTTAGTTGCAGCCTGTTTTTTTTTCCTGAAATAGACTTAACTGAAACTATCGTGGATGCTGATGTAGGTCCCACTGAACTGTTGGTCTCATATCGACGTGCGGCTTCGCTCGTGTTGGTGTAGGACGTGCTTGGGTCGGCTGCAACGGCCGAGCTTGTTACCAAGGCGTGCAAGGCGGTCCAATACATTGCGGATGTAGGCCGCAAATCTAAGAGTATTAGGAGTGACCTCTTAGGCGAATTCAAGGTGGCAACTGCGTCCATCTCGGATGCAATCGCCGAGCTTGGCAGCCGCACTGTCGTGGAAGAGTCCCGCCTACTGGCGGGGGAGAATGGCCGGCTCCGCGCCGATTTGGTTGAGATGCGGTGCGACATGGAGATCCTCAAGGTGGAGGTCCAAATATTGCGCCGCACTGTGCCCGTCGCCGCCGATGCGATAATACAGTTTAGAAAAAAAATATATTAGAAACCTCAGTATCATTTTGTAAGACCTATCCATAGATACACGTGCCGGTTTGATGAAAAAAAATTCTTTGAGATTCAGTTCTAAGTATGGGGAACCCTATTTTTTTTTTTTTTTTTTGTGATAATCTTGATGCGATTCACAGAATACATCTTCTTACCAAGTTTCAACAGCATAGCTCTTATAGTTTCGGAATAAAGTGGCTGTGACATACACGGACAGACAGACAGACATGACGAATCTATAAGGGTTCCTTGTCTTGTTGACTACGGAACCCCAAAAAGGAAAACCTGGTAGGCAGTCAAAAGTAAGATGCTTGAGAGAATCAGCAAAAGTTCATAAGACAGCACACTCTACGCTTTATATACTCATAAATAACACATCAATAATAAATTATATGTGGGTACAAACATTGCAAATTGACAAATTAGATGTCGAGGGGCAGAGCGACATCAGGCCACGCGGCTTTATCGTTAACATAGGGTTTATTCTTTATGTAGGATTTAAATGTTCGAATCGAAAGTTTAGAAGCACTTTCTGGGAGTTTATTATAGAACCGAACAGAATTCCCCATAAAAGACCCACTTACTTATATAAATCTAAACTTGGGAATATTCAGTTTTTTTTTTTTTTTTAAATAAAAAATAGTAAGAAATCCTAACGAGTGTGGTTTCGATTAGGAATTTCACAACATGGCCTTGGACGGACTTTGAACCGTGTAAGAACTCTAGAACCTGAATGGCCCCGTAATTAAGTGTATGCTTTTTTATCGAGTTGACGTACTGTGAGTCGGTCCAAGTGCGCCATTAGTCAGAGCATGTTTATTTACATCTTAGATGGATCGAGACATCGCTCTCCTATACATGGTGTATTTATGAGGGTGATAATAATATGTTAGGTACGACTTCTTTATAACAAACAAAAATATGGAGGTGTTTGTGAATAGGTGAGTGAGCTGAAATATATATCAATGTTTGCTGATGTTTAGGAAACAGATTGAATTGAATTTTACTTTACTTTGATATAAAACGACCACTTGTTATGTAATCGAAATATTTCCAGCTATTCTGGCCGCGTTGCGCAATGGTCCACCTCCAGAGCGCCACCTGGAATAAGTTGCGCAATGGTCCACCTGCAGAGCGCTACCTGGAATAAGTTGCGCAATGGTCCACCTGCAGAGCGCCACCTGGAATAAGTTGCGCAATGGTCCACCTGCAGAGCGCTACCTGGAATAAGTTGCACAATCGTCCACCTGCAGAGCGCTTCCTGGAATAAGACCAAGTGATCGCTGTGATTTTGAAAACTGTCTGTGTCACTTTAGAACCTTACATCGGACTACCGTCACGCTTCTTTCTAATTATTTTATAATTTTTGTTTAATTAAATATTGCACACAACTCGGTCGTTTTGTATCCTCCTTTGCAACCGTACGAAACTGGCGCAGGCGATACGGGATACTCGCGGTCGGTTTCACATAGAAGATTTCCGTAAAACGCGTAAAGCCGCCCGTGTGGCTATTAAGCTACGTCAGAGTATCAGAATCGACACGTCGTGCTGCTCCGGAGGTATCCAGCTATCGATAACGCAAAGGGACCGAAACGATTTAACGATTATATTATTTTTAGTGATTGCTCACTTCCTAGAACTTATCCTTATCTAAAATACCTATTAATAAAATAAAAAACAAAGATTTTTCATTCACGAAAATTCAAGGACTCTAGATTAAGTAGTACTTAGCAGAGAACGTTTCGTAGATCGTAGACGAATTATTAATTTGGAAAGTATAATAGAGGAAGAATCGAACATCATATCCGTGTCTGAAATAGATACCATCTATAAATCCCTAGGATTAGTTCCGGAATTTGACGGAAACCCGAACATTCTGACTAGATTCATACAAATACGAGTAAGTGAAGAGTTAGCGAAACAATTTTCGAAACCAGAAAGTAGAGATCTGTCAAAATACGCTCTGATTAATGGAATCCTGAATAAAGTGGTAGGTCCTGCTGCTCGCTTAATTAATACGAATGGAATTCCTGGTGACTTGATTGGCGTTCGTAGTGCTTTAGTGAATCATTTCGCGGATCAAAGAGACGAAACTGCTCTTTACAACGACCTGGCTATTTTAACACAAGGATCTAGTACTCTTCAAGAGTTCTATGAACGCTGCCAGACATTGTACAGCACAATTGTGACTTACGTCACTTTACATGACACAGTGCAAACGGTAGTCGATGCTAAACGCGATTTGTACAGAAAATTAACCCTTCAGGCATACTTGCGCGGATTAAAAGATCCTTTGGGATGCCCCAACAAGTGGTCCTTCGAGCCGAATACAAGAAAGAAACCAGCGGATTTGCGACGCAGAAAACGCGTCGCGCCATTTTGTTACGACGCCGGCTGCCACAGGAAAATCAAGAAGCGAGCGACTTTATTCCTTGGATTGAAATGCATGAGAGAAAATCTGTGAGTTAGTTCCAATTGCATCCTCGATCTCATATCAAATTCCAATTTCCATTCACGCGAGTCATGTTCAGTTTTTTTTGTAAAGGTCATGCGCACGTTGCAACTCGTTGCACAAAGCGCTGAACTTCATTGCGCATATTGTATTCGTACACCATGCATCTGGCTATTTTGTGATTTCGTAGAAGTCGTTGCTAAGACCACACACACGCCCTGCCCTGATCCACGGCTCCTGGATCAAGGCTATGGTCATGTTGTCTTTCTCCAGCACTCTGCGCAGGTTAGCCGTTGCAGTGAGGCTGTGCTGGAGGTTGCACTGTACGATGCTATAATTATTGGAGGAGGCGGCTTGGGTCACCATCATGTTGGCTACCCTTCACCTCTTCCTCTCCCTCCGAACTATCAAGCAGGTCCGACTCCCCACACATCACCTCCATCGGCTTAGAGCCCGACGGTATGGGCGACGAGTGTGACGACGCTACTAGCGGTAGTTCGGGGGCTAGCACCCCACTGGGACCTGGTTGCGGTCCCGTTGCTGTTGCTGACAAATCCGATGTCTGCTTGGGCACGGGAGGTACATCCTGTAAACTCCCGTCCTCTGCGAAGAACCTGACATAAACGCTACCTAGGTTGTGGGCCAGTCTGCGATCTCTCGCCAAGAGCTCGGGAATCATACTCTCAGGTATCCCAAGCTTCAAGAGGAGGATGCCGTCCTTCTGCATGCTGTGACTGTACACCGTCCACGCCGTGAAGCCCGAAGCGGTGATGGAGTACCTCAAGCAGAAGACAGGGCTAACCATGAGGGTCGATCAGTTGGAATCTCGCCATAACGTCAATTTTATTTCCTTTATGGTGAGGGTGCCGACTGACCGTCTATCCACCTTCATGAATGGAGAGTTCTGGCCGAAAGGTTTCAAGTTCAGGAGGTTCTTCGGACGCCTGACACGAGACACTGCGGAGTTGCGTCATACGTCGCCGTCTAAACGTGTGCACTAAAATAAAGTATTTTATATATCGCGCATGACAAGTAAGAGTATCGTAAGTCGAAATTTTGCATTTTTGACTTATTTAGTGATTCGGAAACTAGATTTTTTTCCCTACCAACTGGCAAAACAGTCATTTCAGTAAATCAATTATTCATTTAATTAAAGCCCTAAAAAGCTTTGTTGCCCACTCAAACCATTCATTTGGTCGACAAGTAAAACCGTCGCTTATTGAGTTACCTCAGAGATCGTACAGAAATCAACGACAACGGATGCGTTCTGTGTGTCAACTCAAGTTATAACAACCAATTTGGTTAAAAAACAGAAAGTGAGTGGTCAAAACAGTATTATAATCCTAGTTGCTCCAGTCTTGTCTGTCATTTTTTCAAATTAGTTTTGAGATAATACGCAGAGGTTACCGCCTAACATCAGGTGGGCCTCTTGCTTGTTCCGTCATCCAAGTAGTATAAAAAAAAAAAAAAAAAAAGATAATGCTTTAGACAAGCATCTTTTTTTTTTTCTAAAATTATTTTCTACGTTGGGCTAAAATAAGTCGAAGTTGTTGTTTACGCGCATACAAGCAAGCGAGACGGGCCCCCCCCCCCCCCCCCCCCCCCCCCGCAGGCAGACGCCGGATTCATTCCCTAACGGACGGCGCCGCAACCACCCGCGCACGCGCCTTGTAATAATAACATTAAGAACATTCAATATATATATATTAACAAGAAAATAAGTCTTTACAAACCCCAAAACATATTGGCGACCGTGAACAGAAGAACATATAACCTGGACATTTGGATAAGAAGTCGGAAAGCAAGTGTAGTGTCGTGTCATGAGTGGTACCTATCCGTGCACTGAGCAGGTAATAACTACGTTTTGGTACCGAGAACGACAAAGCGCCGGCAAACAAGTAAGCCTTCCTGTTATTTTCCCAATTGTTCCTTATTCTAACTTCTATTTCTGTGTGAATGCCTAGCTACTTCGCAGCAGTTTAAGGAGGTATCTTGCTATACGCGTACCATCCTTGCCTTATTCTATTTGCACAGACAAAGTTCATTTGCATAAAATCTTTCTACCTATACATTTCATTACCCGCCATTACAAAATCTCATGCTAAGTTTCATTACATTTGCTTCGCGTGAGCCTCATCGATTTATGCTATTTATACCTATATTTCCAAATAAATAAAGCTTAGATACTTATTTTGCTCAGATATTTAAAAATGGTTAATAGCTGATCGTTCTATAACTTGCATATCTTTGCATCCTGACTTTTATTTTACCAACGAATGCAAAGAGTCCAAAGGTCGTTGGCCATTCTAAAAATAGAACAGTGTACAAATATCCTTCTCATCAAATAACATTTTATTTAATACGCTTTGCCGAACTGTTCCAGGGCCCCTAATTTGCGTTGTGCCTTCGCGCTATCGCGCTGCGTTGAGCTGCGTCCCGCGGGCGCAGCGGGCACCTGTTGAGGTCTTGGCAGCTGCGCAGAGCTCCGTGCTCCGCGTACCTACCTACGCTGCTCGCGGTGCTGGCGCGCTCGGCGTCAGCGGCGGTTTGTACGGTTGACTGCTGGATACGTATACCGGTTAGAGTGCTCTTTTAAGTAATAATATTAACCTACCTAACTCATTGTTGTTAGTACCTACCTAAAGTAGGTAAGTGGGTTCTCTGACTTGATTGCCTACGCATAAACGTATTGACGGTTTTCAAGTTCAATTTAAAATGGCTGACGGTGAATCTAAGGCGAGAGCTAAGAGTCCTATTCCATTTTTATCTGTTGATCCGGTGAATAATGCTGATCCAACAGAACATTTAAAAACATTATCCCGAAAACGCGGTGTTATAAGAAGTAGATTAACAGTATTCAAGAATTTTATACAAAAATACCAAGCCAGTAAATCTTCTGATCTTACATGTTTGGAATTAAGAGAATTGTCTTTGAGATTAACAAAACTTCAAGAATTAATGTCTAGTTTTGACTGTGTACAGACTGAAATCGAGGAACTTTCTCAAAACGTAGATGAGCAGATTTCTGAACGAGAATCAACCGAAAGCGAATTTTATTCTCAAATCGCGTTTGCACAGGAAGTCCTGGATGCATTTTCAGCCAAAAACAAAGATTCAGATCATGGATCGGTGAAGTCTGGTTGTTGCCATGCCACGAATAGTTCAATAAAACTGCCAACAATTAATCTGCCCACTTTTGATGGCAATTACATAAAATGGCTTGAATTCAGAGACACTTTTGAATCTCTTATCAATGATAACAACTCAATCGCACCGATCAACAAGTTTCATTATCTAAGAAACTCTTTAGTAGGAAGTGCTGGGGTCGTAATAAGGTCCATAGAGTTTACCGCGAGGAACTACGAGTTTGCGTGGAGGGCTTTGTGTGAAAGATACAACAATAAAAATATTTTAATAAACAATCATTTGAACGCTATAGTGAGCCTCAACCCTGTTCAAAAGGAATCGTTCCGAGCATTGAGGTATGTCAGTGATCAAGTTCTAAAAAATCTTAACGCGCTCGATACCCTGGATGTTCCTACGGCTGGTTGGGACCCGTTGGTGATATTTTTGGTCTCAGCAAAGTTAGATCCTAGAACTAGCAGTAAATGGGAGGAGCACAAAGGGTACTTATCGCACGTACCTACGCTAGTAGAATTCAAAGAGTTTCTCGAAAAACGGGCGAATGTATTAGAAACGGCTAATTGTAGCCGTAATCAAAATAACTATGAAAATAAAAATACGCAACACAAAGATCATATGAAAGAAAATAAATCTAATTTAAGATCATTTGCTGTTTTGGAAGGTTCTCACAAAAAGGCATGTCTCATCTGTGATAGGATGAATCATTATGTGCATCAATGCCACAAGTTTAAAGCCATGAGCATAGAAGACAGACTTGCTGAGGTTTCTAAACACGAGTTATGTGCCAACTGCCTTCGTAGTGGTCATAATAACGTAGAATGCACGTTGAAGGGTTTGTGCCGCATCTGCAGAGAAAAACATAATACAGTTTTACACAAAAACAATACAGTTAGCAATGTAGCTACTGAAAGCCAAGGTACTGAGTCAACAGCGAGTAATGGTCCGGGTAGCTTGTCAGCTGTCTCACCAGGTCAAGTACTACTTTGTACTGCAATAGTAGAAGTCGTAGATAAACAAAAAAATCGTACTTACCTTGCACGTGCGTTGCTGGACACTGGGAGTCAGTCTTCTTTCATCACCAGCGACCTGAAACAAGAAATAGATTTAACTTCAAAACAAATAAACGCATTTAATGTCTCGGGCATAAATAATGTTGTGTGTAAAGTTTCCGAAAGATGTGATATCCTACTAAAGTCTCGAACGAGCTCGTACTGTGTGAATGTGAACTGTTTGGTCATACCTACAATTACTGGCACCATACCTAAAACTCAAGTCGATGCTCAGGGATTATGGCTACCAGATAATATTGTTCTAGCCGATCCCTTATTCTATAAACCTTCCGAAATAGATATACTGCTTCGAGCAGATCATTTCTTTGACATAATAAGTCCCAATCAAATAAAGTTGGGGCATAATAAACCTATTTTACAAAATAGCTTGTTAGGGTGGCTACTAGCGGGTCATACCGGGGAATCCTACTACAATCCTAATAATAATATCCAATGCAACTTTGTGCAAAACGAGTCTAGGGTATCACTTCAAGATATCCATGAGTCTAACCAAAAATTCTGGGAGGTCGAAGAATTGCCCTCAGGGTTGAATACCTACTCAACAGATGAACAATTTTGTGAATCTGACTTTAATAAAAATACTCGTCACTTACCTGACGGCCGATTTTCTGTCATGATGCCGCTGAAGGAGGATCCTGAGCAGGCACTTGGCAACTCATTCCCTTCTGCAATGAGACGTTTAAAAAACCTAGAAAATAAATTGAATAAAAATGAAAATGTTAAAACTCAATACAGCGATCAATCAGGTTCTTCGAATAATCTTGATTTTCATGACGAAGCTACTACCTTAGGTTGAAATGGTCACCTAGGACCGACCAGCTTCATTTCCCAAGTGGTATCGAAACCACGTCCAATATTAATAAAATAACAATTATTTCAACAACTTGTAAGCTGTTTGACCCGTTGGGGTTAGTCAGCTGTTGTATAATAAAACCAAAAATTCTGCTCCAAAATTCATGGAGTGCCAAGTTAGACTGGGATGATCCAGTAAAGCAGTTTGTAAAAAGATGGGTTTTCTTTATAATAACCCTACATCATTTATCGGACATTGTCTTGCCTCGGTGTGTAATAGGTGGCAATCTAGAAGTCCAGTCCATTGAGCTGCATTGCTTCGTTGATGCTTCTCAACTAGCCAACGGGACGTGTATCTACGTGCTCTCGTACTATAACGAACAAAACATAGCAGTCAGGCTGCTATGTGCCAAGACAAGAGTCGCGCCTATTAAAACTCTTACTATTCCATGGTCAGAGCTGACTGCCGCTTTGTTAGGAGCGCAGCTTTCCGTTAAGGTTTTAAAATAAATGAAATAAAATAGTAATAATTAATAAAGTTAATAAAATAAATGATAAAATAGTAATAATTAATAAAGTTAATAAAATAAACGAACTTACTCAAGAGTGTAAATGGAAACATGTTCCTACTGATCGTAACCCTGCAGACCTAGCTTCTAGGGGCATCGACCCGCAGCATCTGCAGGCATCTTCTTTGTGGTGGGAGGGTCCTTCATTTCTGAAGGAAGGTACATCAGAATGGCCTACTCAACCTCACACTACGCATAATACCTTACCTGAAACCAAAACATTGTTGGTGGACGGGATTTCTGATGAAAGTAAGTTCGAATAAATTATCGCATTCAAAAACTATTCCAGTATAATGTCAAATTAAAAAAAAGTTACGCCTATGTTCGGTGCTTCATAAATAACTGTAATCCTAGTAACGCTAAATTGGCCGGCCCATTGCAAGCTGATAACTTGAACGTTCACAAACCTTATTGTTAAAACAGAGTCAGGCCGAGTGGTTTCCTATAGATTTAAAACAAATTCAAACTGGTAAAGAGTTACATTATAAAAGTAAGTTAATAAATAAAAGTAATATAAAAGTAAGTAAAAATATATAAAAGTAAGTAAGCCTCTTAACTCAGTCGTAGTACAAACGGCTTAGTAAGAGTAGGAGGTTAAATAGCTCTGTCTCATTTACAATATAATAAGAAGCACCCTATCTTACTTGATGCTAAGCATGGCCTATGTAAATAATAAAATGGGAACACTTACGTTTACATTTACGTTCCATGCAGCTACTTTTGTCTAGTCGCGAGAGGTTCTGGCCAATAGGTGCCAGAAACTTGAGCCATAACAAAAAGGTGTGTAGTCTGCTCACGTACCTATGCGTGGTCAAACTATATCTACAGCCTAAAACAGGAGACTGCCTAATGTGAGAACCAATCCAAACTTTCCTTTTAATTCATGTGGTATCGACTTTGCTGGACCATTTATGATTACTTCTAAAAAGGGACGAGGTAACCGTATAACAAAGGCATTTCTATCAGTATTCGTATTTCTTGCTACTAAGACCTTACATTTAGAGGTTGTCAATGATTTTGTTTGTTTATATACCTAATGTAGCAGCAAATCTATGCGTATTCGTATGTCTTGCTATTAAGGCCTTACATTTAGAGGCTGTCAGTGATTTGTTTATTTATTTATTTATCTTACCACTGAAGCCTTTCTATCGTGCCTTCGCAGGTTTGTATCGCGTCGAGGTAAACTCTATGCGATCTACTGCGACAACGGTAAGAACTTTGTAGGTAACAACAAACAACAAACAACGGCTAGGAAGAGTTATACGGTCCAGCCGCCAATCAGTCACAGATTACTCTGTTAATGTTCACCCCACTTCCGGGGAATATCTAAGGCAGGCCTTAAATCTGCCAAGTATCTTCTTAAACGCGTAGCTGGAAATTCATCCTTAACGTTTGAGGAGTTAGTTTCGCTTTTCATGCAAATAGAGGCAATCCTCAATTCCCGTCCTGTATCTCCCCTCTCGTCTGACCCTAATGATCTCAATCCCTTGACCTCTGGGCACTTCTTAGTTGGCCGTCCGCTGACGTCTGTACCGACTACCGACACTACCAGTCAACTCAGCGAGACCCAACCGATATCAGCGCATCGAGCAAGTCCAGCAGCAATTCTGGGAGAGATGGCGTCGAGAGTTTATGGCAGAGCTACAGAACCGTACTAAATGGAGAAAGGACCGGAACCCTCTTCAAGTCGGAGACCTTGTCATTCTGAAGGAGGACAACCTAATGCCGCTTCATTGGAAAATGGCCCGCGTCAGCAAGTTATATGACGGAAGAGACGGAATATGTAGAGTTGCTGACGTATACACAACAAGAGGAACAGTGAAGCGAGCTGTCAACCGGATGTGCCTGGTACCGCTGTCTGAACCTGGTCCGGATAATCAATGAGGAGTTGAGGACCGTCAAGACCTCAATCATGATACTATCAGCTTCTACCCACTATATAAATCTTGGAATCAGGCTTCCAATGCCGCGGAAGATGTTTACGCGCATACAAGCAAGCGAGACGGAACCCGCAGGCAGACGCCGGATTCATTCCCTAACGGACGGCGCCGCGACCACCCGCGCACGCGCCTTGTAATAATAACATTAAGAACATTCAATATATATATATTAACAAGAAAATAAGTCTTTACAAACCCCAAAACAGTTGTAACTGTATAGACACAGTTTTGCTTGAAATGAAGCTCTCTTGCCAGTCAATAATTTAAATTTCGTTTGAAGACCTGGATCTAAAACGAAGATATTTATTTATTTATATATTTTATTATCTTCGGAAAACAAGTAGTACTTAAAAACAATTTACTTATCTAAAAATTAAACTACTGACCATTGAGACTACATATTTAGACAACACATTTTGGCTGGAGCATCTTCGGCTGGAGTACATGATGCGATGTCTGGTGATAAGGGACTGTCGCCTGATCATACATTGGATAAGCTGCATATAACATCTGCCAATAAACCAATAATCAAAGTAGCTTATTTGTAAAAGAACAAAAGTAAAAATACTAAGTAATTTGTAAAATGTTGATTTCACATAAAATGTGTAAATGTTTAAATGTTATCCCTATTGAAACAATTTCTAATCAAAAATTAAGTTTGATTTCAGCTTGACTTTTATTTGAACCAGTGATTTTCGTCCATAAAATAGAATATTTTGATTTTCTAAATAGTATTAATTCAACTTACAACCGAATATTTTCCGATAAAACTTACCAAATAACAGGCTAGAGCAATGATTTACAAGTAATTTAATCAATTGAGTGGGCAATAGAGTATTAACTCTGAAGGGTTTTAAAAAAGTGCTCATAGTTCCAAAACGATTGATACAGTCAATCGTTTTGGAACTATGAGCACTTTTTTAAGCACTTTGAGCACTTTGTTATGGAATTAACAGTAAGCATAGCTGGATAATTTGGCATTACAATGACATATATTTCAAATCTTAAAAGTAACAGAAAAAAGAGCTACGAATTTTCAAAACTTCAAAACACTGCGTTTTTTGAGTTATGACGGTGTTACTTGTGGGGTGCGATATGTATGTTAGTTTTAAGGCGCTATAGGTTCAACGAACATTTTTGTATGAGGCGAAGAAGGCGAGCGCACGCTCTGATACCGTGTTTTTATGTATAAAAAAATTATATAAAAATGTCGTTCAAAGTTTTGTTTAATTTTGTTGATGAATTCACTAACTCAAATAATAACTAACATGTAACCAAATGTATCAAAAATTAAAACGTGAGAGAAGTGAGTGAAAAATAGCATTTAAATTTTAAAAAGGAGGTATCTTTGTTATTTTTTTTTATCTAGTGAAGTAATTCAAATATTGTATTGAATTATTGATTTCACTAGATAAAAAGCTCAAGAATATCATATATTTTATTCTTCACAGAAAACTATGAAAATTCTTATCAAAAACTTTAAAATTCAAGAGACATTTGAGAACCTATCGCGCCTTAAGGTATTTATTGCTCTGGCCTTATTGTTTAGGTTCAGTACATTTTCCATTAAGTCTGAAATAAAAGTATTGATTGATTGATTAGCAAACCACGTCGGAGTATAGATAGAAGTCGACCATCTATCGGGTCGATTCGGCTAAAACGACCGCTATGCGTTATGGATGAAACTCAGTTGGTGGAAACTGATTACGTTCCTTCAAGGGGCAATTCAAATTGGAATTTAGGAGTATAGTTTTATTGCTGAATTATTAAACTGTGTACGCAATACAAATAACAAACAGACGCGTTAAATAAGAGTTATTTTAACTCAAGCTTATTTTTTATATTCATGAAGTAGCTGTCGCTTCGTATCGGTCCTGCTACATAGTTATTTACCTACGAGTTTCACGTCTCCTTATATACCTAGCTCTCATTCAACAACGTGAACAAACATTTATTTCTGTAGTATATTTTTATCCCGTACGGAACGGAGATATGCTTTTAGGGTTAGTGGTTGTTTGTGTGTGCTAACGAATGTGCTTACGTATCTCCAAAACGTTTTGAACGATTTAGAAGCGGTTTTCTTTAGGGTTTGTTATTTAGTGGCGATGGTTCTTAGATAAGTGTTATGGTGTTAACTCGCCAGAGCGCGCTGAAATTAAAACTTTATGCTCGTTATAATGAGTTTTAATGCATTTTTCGTTTGAAAACTGGTATTGAAAATAGTCATGTTTTTTTATAATATGAACTTGTAATTGGTAACGTGCCTCTTTCTCGCTCACTAACATCAGTATTTACTGTATTTATTCCGTGTTCGTCTTTGACATTATAGTGGCTTGTGTAACCCATTACAAGACATTGTCTGTGATAGGCACGAATACCAATAAGCGGTATAGCGCTGTGCTTAACCGGCTTCTAATACATTAGCGTGGATGCTGTTATGCATTAAAGAAGAAAGCATAAACAAATAATGAGATCAAGATGTAAATGCACCTGTTTCCCGCGAGAATAGAGGCAAGCAAATCATGAAGTAAAACTGTTTATTATGTACTTTATTTTCACGGCGGTAAAAGGTAGTTATTTTAATAGTCATTATTAAACTCTATAAAACTGAAAACTGTGGACTACTCGAAACCACGCGCGTGGAGGCGCGTAGGCGGGTGATAATTATGACAATACATTAAAAACGCGCATTTAGCTACGGTCGTGGTGCGGCCCCGTGCGCTCCAGTGAAGTTCCTATCTATCACCCTCATCAGAACATATAAATCTATAAACTGAGCAAGGATTATGCAACACTAAAGTTATTCTCGGACACTGCAATTCAAACGCATATTAAATTCACTGAAATCACATTCCGATATTGGTGAGGCAAATTACAAAAACCACACGATCGGAGTTCGCTGATCCAGTGGCGATTATATTAATCCGACCGCAAAATATTATTATTAATTGTTCGCGATTGCTGACCATTTTCGGGAATATGAGTATTGACTTGTGTCACTCCGAATTTCACTTTAAAATTCCCTTTTCTACGGTCAGTTATCTAGTCTGGACAGACCTGCTGGCGATGCTAGCGTAGTATTGTTACATGGAATATGAGCTCTCGTGTGCGTGCCACAGATTAATGTATTACATAAGATACGTGTCGTTGGAGTGACACTACTTTGTGTTAGTAGGTGCCTGCTCATTCCTTCTGTGACATCGGGACAGTCTGAGCTAGAGCTCTGGGAGGTCCCTCCCAGAGTGATACAGTCAAAGCTAGAGCTCTGGGAGGTCCCTGCCGGAGTGATACAGTCCGAGCTAGAGCTCTGGGCGGTCCCTGCCGGAGTGATACAGTCAGAGCTAGAGCTCTGGGAGGTACCTCCCGGAGTGATACAGTCAGAGCTAGAGCTCTGGGAGGTCCCTCCCGGAGTGATAAGATTTAAACAACTGTTAGCTAAAATCCCGTAATTAATTTGCTCTTTCATTTCCAGCCGACTTTCTGAAGTAAGGGGTTATCAGATGATTTTCCAACTTTGAATTATAACCTCCAACTTTAATAGTTTTTCTAATTTTAGCTTTGCATAATTAATTGTTTGCTTTGTTTTCGTGAGTAAAAGAGTAAGTAAGACGTGCAAAGAGTTTAATTAATAAAGTATTTTTAACCATAAATATAAGTAGTTCTGAAATAATTCTTCGGTAAGTACTTTAATTAAAGTTTTATTCTTTGAATGTCATAAGTATATGGCTATGTTTTCTCATAGTAGTGGCCATACGTGTAAGGTATACTTCTCACATAAAGTTATTTAAATTGCAGTTGTTCGGTGTCCCTCGCAGAATGCAGGACCAAGAAAAAGGTATATTTGCATTTTAATGTAAGCTGTGTTATCTAGTGAATATCTTCACAAGTTCACGTGGTCTGTCTTAGTGAAGAGTTTCACATAACGCACCATTTACAAAGTGTTTTTTTGTAGGTAACTTACGGGGAATATATAGTTTTGTTCAAGGCACGGTGATGTTGGCACGGTGACGCAGAGAGGCGCTTGTTCACATGCCGTGCGATGTTGGCACGATGACGCAGCGAGGCGCTTGTTCACATGCCGTGCGATGTTGGCACGGTGACGCAGCGAGGCGCTTGTTCACATGCCGTGCGATGTTGGCACGGTGACGCAGCGAGGCGCTTGTTCACATGCCGTGGTATGTTGGCACGATGACGCAGCGAGGCGCTTGTTCACATGCCGTGCGATGTTGGCACGGTGACGCAGCGAGGCGCTTGTTCACATGCCGTGCGATGTTGGCACGATGACGCAGCGAGGCGCTTGTTCACATGCCGTGCGATGTTGGCACGGTGACGCAGCGAGGCGCTTGTTCACATGCCGTGCAATGTTGGCACGGTGACGCAGCGAGGCGCTTGTTCACATGCCGTGCGATGTTGGCACGGTGACGCAGCGAGGCGCTTGTTCACATGCCGTGCGATGTT
The DNA here is from genome assembly GCA_932527175.1 of Operophtera brumata. Classification (NCBI taxonomy): domain Eukaryota; kingdom Metazoa; phylum Arthropoda; class Insecta; order Lepidoptera; family Geometridae; genus Operophtera; species Operophtera brumata. Next base: position 726,559 of record OW052235.1, read on the forward strand.
CAGCGAGGCACTTGATGAGGCCCTCATTCCTGATTCCGTTTGACAAGAAGTAGTCGCAGTAAGAACTCTGCGTGGAGCAGCTACTAAACTTCCAAGCCATCTTCTCGCTTGAAAATACTTTGGTTTCTTGGTTCAGTGTTGCATGCCACATCTAGCGCAGCGAGGTTGCATCTCCCTGTGACCTACATCCACGCGTCTCTCCCGATACTGAAGCTATTTGGGGTGATTTATTAATAGTTAGGATGTACCTACCTACTAGGAGATTGATTTGATTGGGTTGCTTTGTTGAACGGAACATGAAGTGAGTTGACTAATATTTTAAAGGTTTCACATAATATATAAAGTTAAAGAAGGGCTTCAGCATTTCTAAAAAGTAGAACAAAGTATCAAGAAGCTATCTACAAAGGGTAGATAGGCACAAGTAGCAGCAGCGCAGTTTACAGTTGTAAAGCATTTTAAACTTTATCTCATTGCTAAAACACTTATAATAAATCTATGCGCAACATATATTAAAGAAAGAAACGTCAACAATAAAAAATATTATTATCTTATTATTATACCACACATTTATTAAAAATCTCGGAAAAAAAATATTTTTCACTATATAGGAATACTATCTACAAAAAATAAATAGTAAAAAACATTGGGTGGTTAATAAGTTTGCCTACGCCCTGTGTCTATATGCTGTCCGGGTGGTTAATAAGTTTGCCTACGCCCTGTGTATGCATATATGCTGTCCGGGTGGTTAATAAGTTTGCCTACGCCCTGTGTCTATATGCTGTCCGGGTGGTTAATAAGTTTGCCTACGCCCTGTGTATGCATATATGCTGTCCGGGTGGTTAATAAGTTTGCCTACGCCCTGTGTATGCATATATGCTGTCCGGGTGGTTAATAAGTTTGCCTACGCCCTGTGTCTATATGCTGTCCGGGTGGTTAATAAGTTTGCCTACGCCCTGTGTATGCATATATGCTGTCCGGGTGGTTAATAAGTTTGCCTACGCCCTGTGTATGCATATATGCTGTCCGGGTGGTTAATAAGTTTGCCACTAATTACCCACCCATTCAACCACTTATTAAACTTTTTATTATTATTATTATCGTATTTATATATTCTTTTAGCTCTCCGAAGAGGTGTTTTTGCACGGGCCGGCGCCAAGTGCTAGTTAATTAAAAGTTAATTTATGTTTAAGAACTTCCTTACTATATTCTGCACGTGTTGAGTATGACTGCCTTATGGAGTAGAGTGTATGTGGATGGATGAATTTCGAGAGTTTTTAGGCTGGTATGCAGTGTTTTCGGGGTGACGCCAGTTGTTGAGAGGATTATAAGGATAGTTTTGACTGTTTGGACTTGCCATAGAGACTTTATCTCAACAGCAAGATCCGTGTATTTAGCAATTTTAACTGAATGTGTTTTGACCAAATTGTGTGTGTTGCATACAGCTATATCTATTACGAAGACTATTTTGTCTCTTATAATTAGTAAAGTGATATCTGGTCTATTGAAATGAGCGGTTCTATCTGTGATTATGGTTCTATCCCAATACATCTTGTATTCGCTATTTTCTAGTATTACTTTAGGTGTGTACTTATAGTATGGAACTTTTTTGGGTATGAGTTTGTACTTGAAGGCGAGGTGCTGGTGTACTATTGCGGCAACTTGATCATGTCTATGTTTGTAGTCAGTTTGGACGATGGCTTTACAGGCTCCTGTTATATGTTGAATAGTTTCGGAAGAACTATGGCAGTGCCTGCAAAGCTCTGTGGGGTAAGTTAGGCAAACGGCAAAGGTATTTCTGGTAGTTGCGCGTTTCGATGACTTGACCTTAGATCGCTAACATAAATCCTTCCGTCTCGGGAAAAATCTCTGCACGCCGCAGCCAAGTATTATTATTATTGACATTTTATATTTGTCAGTAAGGGATCGGGAATAGTTGGGGAGGTTGGGGGTCAGTGGGTTGTGGGTAAAGGGGAAATGGGTAAGTGGGGGGTAGGGAGTTACTGCATTTATACTACCCGTATTGACACTACCCGTGCAAAGCTCGTCCTATGACGTGGTATACCTATTATTTTGACACGTATACTTCGCAGCATTTCTTATTATTATTTTTCTTCACAAACAGCTTTACTTATTTTGAATTTAAAATTTGGTGTTTAAATAACGGCTTACATAAATCAATTTGTTTAGTTGGATAAAAGCGCGCAAACACCTACTTTGGGCTACTACCACTGTTACTTCATCTCATGAGTTCCTCAAAAAGTTATTACATATCGCATGGTGGACGAGACGTGTGCTGTTATATGGTGGACGAGACGTGTGCTGTTATGAAATGCTATGTTGCTGTTAGATTAACCACCCAGACAGCATGTAGACACAGGGCGTAGGCAAACTTATTAACCATCCAGACAGCATGTAGACACGGCGTAGTCAAACTTATTAACCATCCAGACAGCATGTCCTCCTCTGAGTCATTGCAACTTAAAACTCCTGAGCACACTTCCACTTTCTACGGATATTCCTTTACTGTACAAGCTATCCGCCTTTGGAATGATCTTCCTCTGGTTATCAGAACCGCTAAATCTCTTCCTATCTTCAAAAAGCTATTGTTTAATCATTTTTTGTCCATGTCGTAAGGCTGTAAATTCTAGTAATATGTTCAGATATTTTTATTTATTTATTTAGTATATTTTGTGTAGTTATATTATATATTTATGTTATTATAAGTTAGACTGTATGTATACGTATACTTTTATTTATTTATTTGTTTGATCTACACCACCGTCCTTTATCGTTCTCGTCAATTCCAGTCCATCCCAAGGTTGTCTGGAAGAGATCGCTCTCAGCGATAAGACCGCCCATTGTACTTCCATAGGTACTTATTTTTCTGATTGTTTTTAATGTTTTTTTTTTTTTTTGTGGTGTGCAATAAAGTGTTATCTATCTATCTATCTATCATGTAGACACAGGGCGTAGGCAAACTTATTAACCACCCGGACAGCATGTAGACACAGCGCGTAGGCAAACTTATAAACCACCCGGACAGCATGTAGACACGGCGTAGTCAAACTTATTAACCATCCAGACAGCATGTAGACACAGGGCGTAGGCAAACTTATTAACCACCCGGACAGCATGTAGACACAGGGCGTAGGCAAACTTATTAACCATCCAGACAGCATGTAGACACAGGGCGTAGGCAAACTTATTAACCACCCGGACAGCATGTAGACACAGCGCGTAGGCAAACTTATTAACCACCCGGACAGCATATAGACACGGCGTAGTCAAACTTATTAACCATCCAGACAGCATGTAGACACAGGGCGTAGGCAAACTTATTAACCACCCGGACAGCATGTAGACACAGCGCGTAGGCAAACTTATTAACCACCCGGACAGCATGTAGACACAGGGCGTAGGCAAACTTATAAACCACCCAGACAGCATGTAGACACAGGGCGTAAGCAAACTTATTAACCACCCAGACAGCATGTAGACACAGGGCGTAGGCAAACTTATTAACCACCCGGACAGCATGTAGACACAGGGCGTAGGCAAACTTGTTTGTGGATGGAAACAAGAACAATAATTATGATGATGAAGTATACTATTCAACAAACATTCAAGGCAAGTTACCTACCTATATGATTGCTAGTCAAATCCCTCCCTCAAATAAATAATATAGTTCCAGCATTTGCGTTCCGGACCAGTGGTGTAGTTCGCCACGCATCATTGCTGTAAAATACGATAAACTTATATGATAAACTCCGTGATATTATTTCACATGCAAATAGACATTAGTAGTCGGTAGACATACATTATTTTCACTGAACGCGTGTTGATCTGCGACACGTATAAAACAATGGTATGTCTACAGTGTTGATTCTGCTCTGTTTCCGAGCCCCATATTTTCGCGTCGTGCTTGCTTGTCCACAACTGAGTAATATGCGTTATGGCGCAGAATATATTGCGAGGCATATTCAACAATAGCGCTATGAAATAGCGATGACCTACAAAATATACCTCAATAAAAGAATATGTGTCTGTCTGTCGGTCTTCCTACATATAATTGTTCCGAGGTCTTCTTCGGCAACGTACTTATTCCAGATTGGACGCATTCTAAAGAAAGTCTTGGTCAAGAGCACATAACATACATACCCTAAGCCAAAGGGCGTGTATGAAAAATTTGATGAGAGTAAAACTACCAAAAGCGAAAGATTAAGGATCATCGCAAGGTTCAATCCGTGGTCTCCCATGGTCTACACACCTCCGGAGAGCGTGAATCTGTACTCTGTAAATCAGTAACTGCTGAAGAAGTTTCTGAATAGTGATTATCCTGACCAGATCATCCCGAAATATTCTGTAGAAAAAATATTAAAGGCCAGAGGTGAGTCGGTCGCGGGCAGTAGATGTAAGTTGTCAGTAATGTTGTATTTTTTGTTTGTGTTTTGTTTATGTGTTTTAGTTCCAAATAAATACATTTTGATTTGATTTGATTAATGATTTTTTATGAAAAAACCTTAAAGGCCAGAGGTGAGTCGGTCGCGGGCAGTAGATGTAAGTTGTCAGTAATGTTGTATATTTTATGTAAAAATGTTAGAGGTCAGAAGTGAGTCGGTCGCGGGCAGTAGATGTAAGTTGTCAGTAATGTTGTATATTTTATGTAAAAACGTTAAAGGCTGGAGGTGAGTCAGTCGCGGGCAGTAGATGTAAGTTGTCAGTTATGTTGTATATTTTATGTAAAAACGTTAAAGGCTGGAGGTGAGTCGGTCGCGGGCAGTAGACGTAAGCTGTCAGTAATGTTGTATATTTTATGTAAAAACGTTAAAGGCCAGAGGTGAGTCGGTCGCGGGCAGTAGATGTAAGTTGTCAGTAATGTTGTATATTTTATGTAAAAACGTTAAAGGCTGGAGGTGAGTCAGTCGCGGGCAGAAGATGTAAGTTGTCAGTAATGTTGTATATTTTATGTAAAAACGTTAAAGGCTGGAGGTGAGTCAGTCGCGGGCAGAAGATGTAAGTTGTCAGTAATGTTGTATATTTTATGTAAAAACGACTCAGGGGGTCAGTGGCTCGCTTCGCTCGCCACTTCCCCCCTTCATGTCAAAGGCTGGAGGTGAGTCAGTCGCGGGCAGTAGATGTAAGTTGTCAGTAATGTTGTATATTTTATGTAAAAACCCTCGTTGCAAGCATTGTTCAAACCATGTACGTAACTTTAATCCTCGCAACATAATCAACACATTCAAAGTACCTGAATTCAGGCTTCTCACTTTTTTAACCCCCGACGTAAACAGAGGGGTGTTATAAGTATGACCGTGTGTGTGTCTGTTTGTGGCACCGTAGCTCTTAAACGGGTGAACCGATTTGAATGCAGTTTTTTTTTTGAAAGCTTTTTTTTTCTAGTAATGGTTCTTATACATGTCATGTTTATCAAAATAGGTTTAGCTATTTCATTGCGTAGGGTTAGGGGGAGTGTTTTTTATCTCGACATAAGGCGTGCGAAGCCGCGGGCAAAAGGCTATACATTAATAAATAACAGCTTCAGTCCCAATTCATATTATTTTGGATCCACTGTTTAATAAAGCCGGTGATATACCGGCGGCGGTGTTACAGTGAGGCGAGGCTGTACTCCTACGAACACTATCCGAATATTTATCGGTGCATACAGGGTTTAAAAAAGACTACTCCTGAAAATTTAAGGCATAATGTACATTTACCACTAACTGTAGGTCTAAGCCAAAATAAAATGACAACAAACTAATAAACGTTTGTTTTGCTAAAAGTCATTTGTTTTTTGTTGGTCTACGAAAAGGAACTTTAGGAAAATATTGCTAACCATATAAGTTCACTAAAATAAAATAATATAAATTGTATATATATTTAGTTTCTTTCGGCCGCTGTTTTATACGTTTTCTTATCTTTACAACCTGTATATATCCGAACATTTATCCGAACATCGCGCGATTGATTTACGGCGCGTATCTGCCGATGCACTCCGCCAATTCGTACACAATCGCTTTATAATAACCGGATTTATGAGAGCTCTGATTGTGCCAACATTGTGAATAAAATTAATGCATTTCTATAATGAATAACGTTTGTTTTAAATTACCTGTCCGAAATTATTAGTAGAATATATATGTATCTAATCGTGACTCGTTCCCTAAGAAACTATTAAATGTTTTAAGCTAAGGCCAAACCAACGCATTTAGCCCGCGTCTGCGGTGGCGTGCACGGTGACGATACATTGTCTTACCATTGATCGTCACCGTGCACGCCACTGAGGCACAGAATAAATATTAGTACAGGTACAGAAGACTCACTTAGCGAAAAAAAATATACAAATAGCGACTCTTGCAGTGACGCAACAAAGTGCAATTCAGCTCGCATTAGCGCTCAATGCCTATCGCGATATTCACCTAAACATTTGCTCTCTCTTCTAACGCGTAACTCTGTCGCTGTCTGGCGCTGAGTGATGCGCATCGAAAGGGTTGTCAACATATCTAATAAAAAATTAAATAAACCTTCCGTTATATAGGTAGGTAGTCAACATTGTAGCACAGATTATGTATTAGTTACTTCGTAACGCGCAAGACAGCTAAAAGAGGCCGAACATAGGGTCGGAGCTTTATGTCTCAGGGTGGCGGGCGCAGTGCAATGCCACATAGGGCGCGTCCTAGATGGACGTGACCTATGAGGTAATGCACTGTTCATAGGCAGAGGTTACCACTTAAGATCAGGTGGGCCATCTGCTAGTTCCGTCATACAGCAGTACAAAAAAAAAAAAAAAACTATGGCTAGGGTTAAAATCACAAGAAACACAAAGTAAAGATTTTATTAGCTTGAATTTTTACAAAATTAAGTTATCTGGGTTTGGGGTGGTTTTGGCAAGGCCGTCTTTAACCTAATGGAGGCCCTTATTATTTTAAAGGTTTAAAAGGGCCCCATGAGCCCCTCATGTATCCGCCAATGATACTCCTAGTAAGTACTAAAAGTAGTGAGTAGTGAAGTAAGTAAAATTTAGCTCTTAACATAATGTAGGCACGTAAAAACTAAAAGATGCAGTGTTGTGCTACTTCTTTTATTAAATACCCTGCGCTGTTCCGCTGCATTCGTGTCACGCCACGCGCCGCAGACGTCGCGCGTCACGCCGCTTTGTTCCACGTATCCACGTTAACACCTCTAAACAATAGCGATAACCTGTGTTGCTGTTGGGGTTAACTATTTTAGAATTATGTTACAATGTTCAGGACTAGAGAATTTAACGTATTGGTAAAATTACGTCAGGTAAGTTTTTAGAATGCTCAAATACGGCTTCTTTATAGCCTCAATAGATTGTTATTTATTCAAATAAACACTTTAAACACTTTGTTCAACATTGCGACACTACCAGTCCAACAGTAACCAGTAACACATTGAGACACTACCAGTCCAACAGTAACCAGTAACATATTGAGACACTACCAGTCCAACAGTAACCAGTAACACATTGAGACACTACCAGTCCAACAGTAACCAGTAACACATTGAGACACTACCAGTCCAACAGTAACCAGTAACACATTGAGACACTACCAGTCCAACAGTAACCAGTAACACATTGACACACTACCAGTCCAACAGTAACCAGTAACACATTGAGACACTACCAGTCCAACAGTAACCAGTAACACATTGCCCAGTAAATATCCTTCATTATTAAAGTTATCGCCGTCATTAGTATCTTGATAGCACTTCTTAGAAAACTTATAAAGCTAAGGCCATACCAACGTGTTCAGCCCGCGTCCTCAGTCAGGGCATCATCACTCGCTCAAGGTCGCGCGATATATACCTACAGCCCGGCCGTTCCTCAGACGTAACAAGTGACAGTCGGTTGTCGGACGCACGCCTGAGCGCTCGCGCAACACGTTTCCCGCGCAACCTGATGTTAAGCGGTAACCTCTGCCTATGAACAGTGCATTACCTCATAGGTCACGTCCACCTAGGACGCACCCTATGTGGCATTGCCCTGCGCCCGCCACCCTGAGACATAGAGATGAAAAGTCTCATGTGCCTGTAATTTCAATAATTTTAATAGACCAAGCTCCAAACCTTGTCATGAACGTGTGCATATATGCCAGCAATGGACATCTTATGGCTGAAAACAGTTTTGTAATTAACAAATTTTGCCTCGAAATTATAAGATTTTACTACAAAAGCCTGCCAAAAAATCTACATTACTAATAATGGCTCGTGCTGGTATGTAGGTACCTACTTTACTTGCAGATTGCAGGTATTAGAACGTGCGCAGGGAGCACACATGCACGTATACAGAGCGTTATTTAAAACAACAACAACATATGAATGTACCATCTTTGTACCATATACCAACCCGGCTTACTCGTAACGTTGTGGTGGAATTAAATGTATTTATTATCTCTCTAATCATATTTTTAATTTTATATTTGTCTCAGAATGTTTTCAACATTTGGAAGTACTTACCCCAGGGTCATTAATTTCTTTCAAAACCATGAAAAGTTTTGTTTCTTCTAGCAAAACCAAAATATTATCTAATAGAAATATTATCAATTTATTAATTAATTAATAATTTATTTCAGATAAGTAATACAAATCCATATTTTACAAATTAAATTACAAATATAAATATTATCTAATAGAAATATTATCTAATAGAAATCCCAGTGCAAGTGGGACCTAAATCTGTCTAGCTGAGGCGGAGGCGGAGGCCTGCGTTGCTCGATGTGTCTAGATAATACTGATATAAAAGAATTGAGGCCTCGAGTGTGTTTAAGTACACAGAAGAGTGTTTTGAGTCGAAAGATAATCGAACTGGACGACGCAGCAGTCAACACCCTAAAATTAAAACAAAATAGTTATTTATGATACTAGGGTGAAAAGTTGGTTATTACAAACGAGTAGGAAGTCGAGGGCTTACCTCACGAGTTTGTAGAAACCAATTTTCGCGCATGTATCATACAACATTTTTCAACACCTTTGCGAGAAAACAGTACAATAAGTAATGATTGAGTATTTCTGCGAGTTTCCATTATATAAAAAATATTGTAAATAATTAAATAACGCTCCCCCTATTTTGGCAGCCACATACCTTTTTCTGCAATTTGAGCCTCATTTAAGTAGATTCCATATTAATATCGGATTCCTCGCTTGAACTCATATTATTATTTTGATTATAAATATCAGTCGGAAAGTCGCAACAATCTTTGACGTTTCTAATATGAAAATGGCGCGAACTTGCAACAGGAGCCACGTACCGTACTACATCTTTTGTCTCATTTTCTCTAGTGAGACAACCTCCTTTGAAGCGCAGTTGCTAAATCAATACGTATGGAGCAAAAGCGCTTCCAAGGAGGTTAGATTATTCAGCTTGAGAAATAATCGAACCTCGAATCGAATTGAGGAGATTTGAAACTCCTTGGTGCAATTCTTACATATACCTATATTTTTTATATGGAAATTAAAAAAAACGTAATAGATACGCACTTTACTTATAACTTCATGATACGCACGGCGCTATACAACGGAACGTGCGGTAAAATAGGTACTCTCACCTAAGTACCTATTTTACCACACGTTCCGTTGTATGGTTCGTAATTTTTAACTTTCGAACAATGTATACATGCTTCGTAAAAACAGTTTTTGAGCAAATGTGTTGAAAACATTTTATCTCTCCATTCGTTCACAATGATATTCTCATTATCTCTGGCCGAGTTTCCATTTGAATTTCAAACCGTCCATTATACGTGGCAACAAATATTCAGTAACAATGTAACGTATTCATAGGATTGCGAAAAATCTAGATAAAACAGGCCGTAGTTAAATTTGTACGAGGATGAATCTGTGCAAATGGTTTTTGTGCGCGAATGTTCTGTAATGTCCGCTGCAGTTGGGCGGTGGACGGAACACCAAGACCAGTTTTTCAATGAATTTTTATTCATTTCATAGCTGGACCCTTATGCTTGCTTATTTTGCATATTGCTCTTGCAGTTGCTGGACACTAATCAGGATTTTTTCATTGTATAGGAATAACATTTAAAACCTAGTTCAGCCTAGGTATTCAGGGTACAAGTGAGGTGGTTAAGTGAAGTGAAGTGTCAACTTGCACGCGTCGATGCCAAAGGTTGGTCATCATCGGGATAAGAATACCAGAAATAATAGTTACATAGAAGAATGAAGCGATTATCTAAATTTTATATTTTTTCATTCATAACAAAGAGTATTTTGCATGTAAACATAACCCGAATACACAAAGATGACATATATCACAAGGAGAGTGCACGAGCAGGAAGCGGAGTATTCTAGTTAGCTGGACATCTATATTTTGGTGTTTAAAATTGGTAGCAATGACGTAATGGTACCAAGTTTAACATTTGGCCTGGTACAAGTTACACAAATAAGAACAGATAGTTATATGCTTGTCTCATTCCAACACATGAATACATTCATATAAAAGAATGAGACTGGTATAATCGAATCCGGTTTGTTTATATCCTTATTTTCATGTAGTACATCTTCCTATATAAATTTATTATAAAGCATATACATATATTTGACACACCGTACTTTACCAAAGTCGAATATTATCTTACTGCGCAACGCGTGACTTCACCCCGTGACTCAGCGAGTTCACCGAGCCCTGAATACCACAGCTGGTGATAAAATTATTTTAGAATTAAATAAAAAACATTATCGGTGTCCCGCAATAGCAACATTTAGACATTAGACATTTATTTAACATGCAATTTGGACAATAATAACCTTCTCTACTCCATAAGGGTACCTAATGGGTGAAGCCGTGTTGGACCCCCGGGACGTACTCTGTCTCTCGACTTCGAGCAAGTTCGTGAGTTCAATCCCGGGAGGGCCTAAAGTATCACACGGAGAATTTGCACAGCCACCTTTCAGACGAGTAGCTTCTTGGTCGACTTCTGTGTAAAAGTGTAGTGTGGAATAACCTTACTTACTCAATATCAGCTATACATATAAAATCTTCTGCTGCGTCGTCCAGTTTGATTATCTGTCGACTCAAAACACTCTTCTGTGTTCTTAAACACACCCGAGGCCTCAAGCCTTTTATATCATTAAAATTTAGATAGAACACATAATTTATAACTCTTTTCACACTTTACATGATTTGGCGTCGCGGCGTGTGAGTAGCCGGCTGAGACGCGAGAGGTTGCGGGTTCGATTCTACTGCGCAACAAATGTTTGTATGATCTGCAAATATTTATTCCGGGTCTGGGTTTTTTTTTTATACTACTTGAATGACGGAACAAGCAGATGGCCCACCTGATGTTAAGCGGTAACCTCTGCCTATGATCAGTGCATTACCTCATAGGTCACGTCCATCTAGGACGTGCCCTATGTGGCATTGCACTGCGCCCGCCACCCTGAGACATAAAGATGAAAAGTCTCATGTGCCTGTAATTTCACCGGCACCCTTACCCTTCAAACCGGAACACAGCAATGCGAGCACTACTGCTTTGCGGCAGAAATAGGTATGGGGGTAGTACTTCCCCGGACGAACTCTTTCACAAAAAAGCTCTACTACTACTTCTGGGTTTTGTGGTACCAGAGTAATCGTAGTTCGTGATATCCACGACACAGAGAATCCTAGTGTGGGATCATGACTATGTATGTGACTGTCGGGTGCTATGTTATGTTATAAGATAGCCTCGGCTGTCTTCGTCTCCTCGTTCGTCCTCGTCACCGTCCATACGCTAATACAAATGAAAGCTATGTAAAGTACCGGCACACGAACTGATAGTTCCCACTGCTATATATTTCCTTTTCCGTAGGTCTACCAGATATGTGCACTTCAAATCAGTTGTGAAGTGAAATTAATAGTTACAATACGCGATAGCGACTCTATATATATATTAATATATATATATATATATATATTAACATTGATAGACCTTTGCTTGACCACGATCTCACCTGTTGGTAAGTGACGATGTGGCTGAAGATGGAGCACAAAGGTCTAGAAGGCACCTATTCACTCTAGACTTGAAGAGACCCAGATTATAGTTTTCAGGAAAGACAGACGACGGTAGTGCATATATGGAAATAATGTAGGTTTGTGTTGTATGTAAAGTGAATAGTACGAGTATTATTATTTACACATATTTCTTTGACAAGGCCCATGTACAGCCGCTACTCAACAATTTGTGTGTTGACTAATCCAAGTGTACCTAATGTGTTCCAAAGGATAAATAAAAGAATTGAATTAAAAAAAAATTTGAATTGAATTGAGTTGAATATGAAATTATTTACAGCGCCTCTTGCGGTTGCGTAAGGTACTAAACGTTTTCATATATATTTTAAACTACATTCGCTATTGAGTATACTTAGTTGAGAAAACTCTTAATATAGACGTAATGGACTTTTTAAAATGTTTAATGTTTTAATTTTTTTTAATGTTTGTATGTTTAGACACAATTAAAAAATCGGTCCTAACAGACCGGAAGGGTTTTTTGTTTCTCAATCACGCGAAAACGGTTGAACCGATTTCGATGAAATTTGGTTGACAGATAGATTATGACTTGGATTGAGTTACAGGCTACTTTTATCCCGGTAAAACGTAGCTAAGCCATGGGCGGACACTAGTAAAACTACTACTAGTCAATAATTAATATAAAATCAACGTTAATAATAAGATGACGTAGGTATTTGCTCTCATTGTGTCTCAGATCGCGGCTCCGTGTGTGGTCGGTCCGCCGGTACAGCCAGGAACAACGTGTTTTCTATTAGGAACGTGTTACTAGGTAGGCGCCTACTCTGTTTATTTTGTCACGTACATGTACTATTATATATTCTGTGGTCACGTCCAACGCGATACGGAGTCGCGCCGGCACAACGAAAAAAGTTAACTCAAATGGCACTTGTTTTACGTACAATTAGGAGAGTAATGTTCACTGTGTACTATTACGAGTACAAGTAGGTACTTATAGCTGGTCATTTTACCTACATTAGTGCCCGTTTGCACTAAACACAAGTTAGGCTTGTCCTAGTTATGATACACCTAAGCATAGGAACAGCCTAGCTAAAAAAAATTGTTTGCACTAACACACTTCTCATAACTACGTCGTAACTTGGGCATTGCCTAGCTAAGAGAAGGATTGAATGAATGTAACGATTGTTTTTTTAAACCGGTCAAGTAATGTAGACCACAGAATATTTTTTATCATTATCTTCACATTAGTTTAGTGATAAGTTAAAAGGAGACAAAAGATGTGGCCTTGGTTTATTTTGTTTGGTTAGGTAATTATAGGAAAATCAATGTCAAATACGAGTATATGACAATTCATAGAAAAAAACTCAGATTGTGATTGTAAACAAACAAATACTCGGAGTATCGTTCTCACATGTGGAATGGTGCACCGAAGTACCTACGAACTTTTTTTTTTTTTTTTACAATGATAGACATTTGTTTGACTACGATCTCACCTGTTGGTAAGTGACGATGCGGCCGAAGATGGAGCACAAAGGTCTAGAAGGCACCTATTCACTCTAGCCTTGAAGAGACCCAGATTATAGTTTTCAGGAAAGACAGAGAACGGTAGTGTATTCCACTCCTTAGCAGTTCTCATTATAAAGGTAGAACTGTAACGTTTAGTACGAATAGAGGGTATACTAATGAGGTAAGGGTGGTACCGAGCCGTGCGCCTGCTCGTCCTATGATGAAAAGGAGATGGTGGGAACTGCAACCTCTGGACTCCCTACAACGCAGAGCTGTTAGGATTGTCGACGCACCCATAGTTACCAGGGATCTAGAACAGTTGAGCGTGCGCCGAGATATTGGCTTAGCGTCTTTTATAACATTTTTAACGGGGAATGCTCAGAGGAGCTGTTTGAACGAATCCCAGCTTCGCATTTTTATAACCGCACATCCAGCCATCGTGAGCGAGCTCACCCGCACATTTTGGATGCGTGGAGGTCACGCACAGTGCGTTTCACGCGATCGTTTCTCCCGCGCACCTGCAAGGCGTGGAATGAGCTCCCGTTGGATGTCTTCCCACAGGGCTACAATATGGGTAAATTCAAGAGAAATATCAATAGGGCTCTTAATGATAGGCAGCGCGTTTGCAATACCGTGGGTGATGCAAATGTCCATAGGCGGCGGTGACTGCTTTACATCAGGCGGGCCGTCTGCTTGCTTGTCACCTTATAATATTTAAAAACAAAAAACTTGGGTTCTTAACGTATAATCTATTAATTTGTCTGTTATAAGTTAACATGGAAAATAAGCTAAAGCGAAAAAGAAACTACGGCGGAGGAGATATTGAGGTTTTTTAACAATTTAAATGTCATTGAAAAAATAATCACTACGTTTATTGACAAACAAATGATCCAAAGATTACAAAAAATGCAACTTAGGTATTGCCTACGCTCTAGTCGCTTCATAATCGGGCTCATAAAGTTAAGAATCTCCTAAGTGGACTAAGGAAAGGGTTAGTGCAAGCAAATTTATCGTTAGGAGTAGACTAAAGAAGTTAGGAAAGAACTTAGGCGATTCTTATGTTTAGTGCAAACGGGTGTAAGAGTTACCCTTACTATTCCCACGTTAAAATACACAAATAAAATAATACTATACTAGTCTTATACTAATGATTCGGTAGTAAATCTTAATTACCTCTTAATTACTTTTATAACTTTTTCTTAGTTAAATAACATCTTTTTTATTTATTATTTATTGTATTATGAATGGTGGAACAAGCAAATGGACCATCTGATGTTAAAGCAGTCACCTCTGCCTATAAAAATGCATTACCTCTCAGTTCACGTCCACCTAGGACGCGCCCTATGGGGCATTGCTCTGCGCCCGCCACCCTGAGACTTAAAGATGAAAGTCTCATGTGCCTGTAATTTCACCGGCACCCTTCAAACCGGAATACAGAAATGCGAGCACTACCGCTTTTGTCAGAAATAGGTAAACTGTATACTTCCCACGACGACCTCTTTCACAAAAAAGCTCTACTGCGAAAAAAATAACTAAACTAATGACAAGATCCTCAGAACATTTTATTTTAAATCGAAACAGCCTACATCGTGATTCTTCCAAATAGGTACAGTGTTCGATCTCTGCATCCAGTAACTAGCATCTCGTATGTTGTTTACTCGGAAAATGTTGTGATTGTGAGACTGCGGAGAGGGGGGGGGGGGGGAGGCTTGAATCGCATTTGCAGCTAGAGTGGGTGCGGATCGCATCGCCTCGGGCTTCAAGACGCGAGGGCTCTGAGACCAGCGGACACGGGCTGCAGCTGGCAAATAGCTGGTGAGATCTTAAGCGTGCGGAGTGAGGCCTTGCATCACTGTTGACGTAAAAGCAACCAAAAACCTGAATAGGTAGAGTTAGCATTCGAGCCAAATAAAATCAAATTAAAAATTATTTATTCAATTGAATTTTTGACATAATCTTCTCCCTCCTCTTGAACGATCTACCCGAGGCAGTAACGACTGCGGAGATACGCGATGATGTGGCCGCGATCGTCACGGGAAAGTCACAAGACCAACTTGAGGTGAGGCTTAACGAGACGGCAGCTCAGTTAGCCGAATGGTTCCAATTGAACGGGTTAGGACTCAACCTGAAAAAAACCCACTTCATGCATTTTTGTCTATCAGGACACGCAACTTTTTTTTTTTAATATACTACTGAATGACGGAACAAACAAATGGCCCACCTGATGTTAAGCGGTAACCTCTGCCTATGAACAGTGCATAACCTCATAGGTCACGTCCACCTAGGACGCACCCTATGTGGCATTGCACTGCGCCCGCCACCCTGAGACATAAAGATGAAAAAGCTCATGTGCCTGTAATTTCACCGGCACCCTTACCCTTCAAACCGGAACACAGCAATGCGAGCACTACTGCTTTGCGGCAGAAATGGATATGGTGGTAGTACTTCCCCGGACAAACTCTTTCACAAAAAAGCTCTACTACGACTAGACCAATTACTGTAAAAGTGAACAGAAAACGTTCCTAGGTTTTGAACTAGATAGAGAGGTGACGTGGAAAGGCCACATCGACAAGCTGTGCGGCAAAATAGGACTTCTATTCTATAGTAACGTCTACGCATATCGAGCACTTTGGTCCTCTCAAAGCGTCTCAAGTAAACGAAGAGACTTACGTTTGTTTTCCTTGATGCAGTTGGGTAGTACAGTTTACTTGACTTGCTAGTACAGTGTTTTGGAGTGCGATGAGTTATGGGTGGGTTATACTGAAAATAAAGACTAAAATTAAAATTTAAAGTGTTATTTAATGTTTATCGTTTACTCTATGCTAAGCTCTGTTGCAATTCCATGGCCCCTCACAGCCCTAAACTGTAGACGTCTGTCGGTATGCAAATGCGACGCAACCACGACTGGGCGCCTGCAAGCACCCGTTGTGAAACCGATTGTTTAGCCGAGGCCCATTGGACCCGTTAGCTCCGTCCAGCTCGGCTTAGCTCAGCTTAGCTCGTGTGGGTTAGATAATATTAAGTATGGACCGTAGTGGTTCAATCATTTATGTTGTAGTTTATAAGTAAGTAGGTACTTATCTAAGTAACTCGTGATGTTTAACCTTTCTATTTGGTATTTGGGTTACCTAAAGAGTCACATGTTTGGCTTCCTTCCCATCACTCGAAGTGAAATAAAAAGTAGGTACCTACATCCAAAAGCTTCAAATAAGCACCGTAAAATATCGAGGCCACTTATAGAATTGACGAGTATAACCACAAGTAGGTACCGACCTACCTAACTACGAGTACAGTTACCCGCACAAATAGCTATACAACTCAAACAATCCAATACAAATATTTATTATTTTATTTTATAAAAACGGGAAATTTTCACGTACCGTTAAATCGATGTAAGCACCGACATTGTTTCGACCCGTTTCGAGAGCCTTTTTCAAGGTGAGCGAACGCGACGCACTCCACCCGTGTTTCGCTTAGCACTAATCCGCTTAGTGAGAACGGTTAAAAAAAATAAAAACAGAAAAAAAAAAAAAAAACAGTATATTATTATTATTATTATTTATTATTTATTATTTTAGTTGTAATTATAGTAAAATCCAATACAACTTTTCATTAGAAATTAACAATAACTACTAAAGTGTTCAAGGGTTATGTATACGCCTAACGCGGCCGTTTACATGCTATTATTAACGAAAAAACTTTGTACAACACTTGGAAAGTAAGAGTGCTTTTGACGCAGTACCAGCGGTTTAACACTTTAATTTTAAAGGTTTTAATGACCACTTAGTGTAATAAGCTTTTTTTGGATACGTCGGGTGTAAAGCTTCTTATTTTGGCAACAGTACAAGTATAAAATGCGTAGGTACCATAAGTATAAAGCTATTTTCGATGACTCGATCCGTCGGACCGGACTTTTTACGATCCATCGCGTCCGACAAAATCCAATAGGGTTTTTGCGGGAAAGTAATCGCCGAAACATCGGTTCTTGTGATAACATGTTTGGAATTAAGGGTCATGTTTGTGCTAAAACGTTTTTGTAGACTAAATCAATTCAAATGTCATGATCTCGTGTCATCGGTGTAGTAAATGATTCAGGGAAAGCCACGCAGTTAGGCTGCTTTTATGCATTACTAGTAGTGCCCCGCGGTTTCACCTGCGTAATTCTTGATCCCGTAGGAATATCGGGATAATAATGTGCCTATGTGTTATTCCGGGAGTCCAGTTATGTGCATTCCAAATTTCATGCAAATCCGTCCAGCCGTTTCAGCGTGAAGAGGTAACAAACACACACACAAACTTTCGCTTTTATAATATTAGTGTGATTCTCTCTGAACAACCGTTAGTTTCAAAAACAGATTTTTCAAATAGAGCCGATGATTTGAAAGAAAGTTCTAACCTTGAAGGTTGTCTCTTTTTAACCCCCAACGCTAAAAGAGGGGTGTTGTAAGTTTGACCGCTATGTATGTGTGTTTGTCTGTCTGTTTTGCTGTGTGTCTTGTCTGTGGCACCGAGCTCTTAAACGGGTAGACTTGGCGGTTTTTTTCTATGAAAGCAAATTTTCTAGCCATGTTTCTCAGACATGTTTTATCAAATTCGGTTCAGCCGTTTCATTGCGTAGAGAGTTTGAATTTTTTTAATTTCTTCCTGTTGACCCTTGACTAAAAAGATGGATATTAAAAGTTTGAGGCCATAGTGTATAATTGTCTTTCTGTATGATTGTATGTGGCCTCTTAGCTCCGGAATGGCTGATCTGATATCAATGCTGTGTTTTTAAAATGAAATATGATGTTTGGGAGATGGTTCTTAACTATGTTTGGTGAAAATTGGTCATCATTGGATCATCAGCTCGCAACCATTTGGTTGAAGAGAACTCAGGCACTTTTGCAGCTGGAACTGAATGAGTTCAAAATATTCATTTTCAATGACATCAGGCTCCAGGGTCTGATGATGATATAGGACAGCATAGGATGAACAGGATCTAGGGTACTGCTGTATTTGAATCTTCAAGTAGTAATTGCAATTACCAATCCAAACTAGAACCAGTCAAATCTTTTCAAAAGTTCTACAAAATATATTGTCTTCGGTTGTACTTCATCATCATCATCAGCATACAGACGTCCACAGCTTGACATAGGCCTATAGAATGCCACGACGAACGCTCTTGAACCGGCTCCATCCACCGCCTTCCTGCAGCCTCTCATAATGTCTTAAGTCCATCGAAAGGGGGCATTTCTCTTTTGCGTCGTCTGGTTTGTGTTCACCACTAGAGTACCTCTCTTCCCCAACGGTTATAAGTATATATGGCCTGCCCATTGCCATTTCAACTTGCTTGCCTTAAAATGTTCTGAATGAACCCTCAGGGATATAATTTTTTGCATTCCCTCCTCACCACCATTACATCCCTGCCCCCTTTTCTCCCCCCTCCCCCCTCCAGGGTAAAGTTAACGACACAGATTGAATTAACGACCGTCATAACAATAGCTGTAAAATTTAAGGCGCAGCACGATATCCATTTTACCAAAATAAAATTGAATGCAAGGAATGAAAACTCACGGAATTACGTACGCCTAGATATTGTTTAAATGGTGCTTCTATTGTGGAGAGTATTGTCAGTAATTACGTACGCCTAGATATTGTTTAAATGGTGCTTCTATTGTGGAGAGTATTGTCAGTAATTACGTACGCCTAGATATTGTTTAAATGGTGCTTCTATTGTGGAGAGTATTGTCAGTAATTACGTACGCCTAGATATTGTTTAAATGGTGCTTCTATTGTGGAGAGTATTGTCAGTAATTACGTACGCCTAGATATTGTTTAAATGGTGCTTCTATTGTGGTGAGTATTGTCAGTAATGTGGATGACTAACGGCACCTTTAATGTTGTCTGTAACGTTGGGTGGTGAATTTCATACATACATACATAGACACACGCCTTTACATACAAGGGGCAGGCAGAGCCTCAAATAGGCCTCTTTTCACTTTGGGTTGCACCATCGTGGAATATAGACGTGACATGTGTTTTATTTTTTATTTTTTATACTACTTGAATGACGGAACAAGCAGATGGCCCACCTGATGTTAAGCGGTAACCTCTGCCTATGAACAGTGCATTACCTCATAGGTCACGTCCACCTAGGACGCGCCCTATGTGGCATTGTACTGCGCCCGCCACCCTGAGACATAAAGATGAAAAGTTTAAGAAAATATTTATTTATTTTAATTTCACCGGCACCCTTACCCTCCAAACCGGAACACAGCAATGTGAGCACTACTACTGCTTTGCGGCAGAAATAGGTATGGTGGTAGTACTTCCCCGGACGAACTCTTTTACGAAAAAGCTCTACTACTACTAGCTGTGGTGAGCTCATTGTCGCCATTACCCACGACTGACTCGGCTAACGCTTTGTTCCAGTAATTAGGTACACATTCTATAATAAGCTAGCAGCCAGGATAAATCTTATACCAACGAATTTTATCATCAAGTCCGGGTAATCCCTTAGTCGGCTTGTACGACATCCACGGGAGGAGACGTAGGGGTCTATTCTTAGGCCGGACACAACACAGAATTTCAAATGCCTGTAATTTTCCTATTTTCCGGGATATACTAGTATTATATATTTTCATGTATATTTGTTATGAAACGAGTTGGTTATGCATTACCAGAATGCGGCCCACTGCAGCAAGGGTCAAAGAAAACTGGAAAAAGGGAGGGAAGCCTTTGCCCTGCAGTAGGACAATAAGACCTGAAAATAAATAAATAATAAATGAGTTTTTTTTTCTGGATGAATAATAATGTCCAATGTTGATGTTTGATTGTTTGTCCAAATTGATCGTTTCGCTATTTTCTCCTTGAGTTTTTAAACCCAAAATATAGGGATTCGGACAGGAATGTCCCTTTCGCACAATGTTCCGCATGCTCAAAACGGCCCGTTCTCGAAATATCCCTTTCTTAAAATGTCACTTTCTCAAAACGGCCCTTTCTTAAAATGTCCTATTCTCAAAGCGGCCCTCTCTTTTAGCCTAACAGATCATACAAGAAAGAAGTTCTAACGGTAGGAAATGAAATATTGTTTTACTAACCTAACCAACATTTACGCGCGCTGCGGTCAAACACTTTACGAGCGTCGGAAGAAACCGCACCATTCGAACCTACCCTCCATCCCCTCTTTCATCCATCAACGAACTTATCTCTTCGTTCGGGCATTAAAATAAACTATTCACTAAAGGGTAGTCCCGGAGCTAAACTTCCGTACCATTATAAATGAGCTGCAAGTAGTTGTAGTGTAAGAGCTAACTGCGCTAAGTTCACTAGATAAGTTACGGACGTCGCATCTATAAATTTCCAACTTTGTCCTCCTAACTCAAGATCTGCATTTGAAATTCAGTTTACTAATCTTAAAATAATGCTATTTTTGAATAAAAACACTAATTTGTCTCACTCCCGCAGATTATACACCATCTGAGAAATAAGAGGTTGTGTAAGTTTTTCTTATGTTGATGAACTAAAGCAGAAACTAGTAATAACTACAGGCTAAGCATAAATTATTAAATTATATATCCATCTAATTAGAATCCTAAAATTAATTGGAGCAGTAATTATAAGCTTGTGAAACAGCCTCTCTATAGCTTACGATGACAAAATCATAGCCCGTATATAAAATGACCAGTGGAATGCCCGCGACTTTGAGTTTTTTACATGCAAATTTCAACACCCCGCTGTACCTCTAAGGGGTGAATTTCAAAAATTCCTTTCTTAGTGTACCCCTACACTACAGAAGGAATGTAGGGTACATTCCTTTACACGGAATAATTGCCGGGTACATTCAAAATGTCTGGTCTCGAGGACTCACGGTACAGAGGCGTGCATTGATAGTCAGAGTGTAAGTTAGTCTTAGTTTAATATAGAACGATGATCCACTTCACAAGGTCTCTTGTCCTATTCTACCGCGGAACGGAACATAAACCGGGAGCCATTAAACTAGCACCTTATGATGTCCTGTCGTCCGTCCGTGACGTCATAAAGCGGCATCATAAAATGAATCGTAATTTTACACCATATTTGTCACTTTTAGAAGGTCCGTTCGAGTGCTACACGGAATATTAGCCGAGAATATAATTTTAGTGATGTCAAAATCAAAGTCTTATAAATGATGGCGCACTTGACACGGTCTTTTGTTCTATCGACCCTGAGCATCATAAAACTCACCTCATGATGTACCGCAACTCCGTGACGTCATAAAACGGACTTGGTAGGTACTTCAGACAACTCATAAAAGTTTTTGTTGAGGTTGCGTTTGTACTCACCTGATAAAGCTCCGGCGCCATAGACAAATAGATAAGATGAGATGAGATTTTTAATCAAATTAAAATAGATTTGGCAATGCCCTTGGTGTTGCAGATGTCAATAGGCAACGGTAACCGCTTACCATCAGGCGGGCCGTATGCTAGTTTGTCGAGCCATAACATAAAAAAAAGGGATGATATTAATATCGATATGTTTTATTGTGAAAAATATATTTTTCAACACAAGCTTTTATAAAATTAGTGATCGTAACCGTGTGCTGATCAAAATGAGCCTAAACAGGGCCAGTCTACTACTATCCCTTGAGGAGTTCCGTTATCCACCTTCCATCTCCATCATCAGATCAGCTCGCTGTCACCATAGTATTGCATTGTCATCGGAACTTGACAGGTATGCAAAATATCACCTCAATCGATTGAAGATAACTGCTTTAAAATTCAGTTGCAAGATTCCACCCGGACAAACATACATGTATTGCAAGTTAAATAAAAGCTTGACTTTTATAAAATTACTGGTCGTAACCGTGAGTTGATCAAAATGAGCCTAAGCATGGCCAGTCTACTATTATCCCTCGAGGAATTCCGTTGTCTATCTTCCATCTCCATCATCAGATCAGCTCGCTGTCACCATAGTATTGCATTGTCATCGGAACTTGACAGGTATGCAAAATATCATCTCAATCGATTGAGGTTCGTTGCTTTAAAATTCAGTTGCAAGATTCCACCCGGACAAACATACATATATTGCAAGTTAAATAAAAGCTTGTAAAAAATGACACGAAACCATTTGTGTGTAGATGACAGGTGATCGATAACTGAGGGGCTAGTCTGCAAATTTGACAAGCAACTTACACGGCCGTGTGGTGTACACTACACGGATTTAAGTACGGACAAATCGAAGAGCGCCCCTAGCGGGCACCTTGAGAACGTCAAATCCCGTAAAAAAATCCATGAAGTGTACACCACACGGCCGTGTAAGTTGCTTGTCAAATTTGCAGACTAGCCCCTCTGGAAGCATTCCATGAAGTGCACGGATTCCAAGAGCATCTATAAATATGTTCGCGGAGTGTCGGCACAACGCCATAACTACGAATTTGTAGCTTTTGTTTCACCTTCGTTATCGATATTTATTTGTCTTATAACAACAAGTGAGACTATTTTTATAAAGCAATTTTATGGCCGTATTAAGGCGTGAAAATTAATTAAGATTATATATCTTAAAGTTTATAACAGGCTCTGGCGGTAAAATAATAACAGCTACAACTGAAATCTTACGGCACGATTATAAAGAGGTGGCAGCTATCAGCCTAACGCATTTTCATTTGGATTAAGGTCAACATTTTAGTATGATACACTAGTGATTACAGTATAATATAGTAACTAAATTAGTGATTAAAGTAACCAGTAAGTCCCATAGACCACAACGCTAAAAAACTGGTAAACTACTACTACAAAAATCAACCCAGATCCCTGCATGTAGCTTGCATTGTGTGAAGACCCTTGGCATTGCATTCAGCACGTCATTCGGTCTGGTAGTGACCTGGATCCGTCTTTAGGCAACTCAACTGTTTCATTTGTATTATGAAAATACTTATTTATTTGCATTATTATTTATGTAAATAAATGTTTTATATTTAGTAAAAAAAAAGTATTAGCCGATTATTATCTCACTTATATCTGATATGTCAAAGTTTGGATGTTTCATGTAACTCAATCACGCCGAAACGGCTGAACCCATTTAACCGGTAAAGTTTGATACATAAATGGATTGAACTAGATTGTGGATAACGGGAAGGGATTTTTTGTCTTCCTCTTGTCCACGTTGATCTGGACAAGTCAACGTGGACATCGGGAATAAACCGGTTTAAATTATAGGATAATTTTTGTCCCGGTAAAACGTGAGCGAAGCAGCGGGAGGGCGCTAGTTATTTATATAAATCAGTGAACTCTTTTTGGAACAAGTCTGTACAATTTATCTTTATTTTAACATTATAATGAATAACATTTGTACATTGCATATTTTTGTATTTCCAGGCCACCTACGGCCCGTCCTGCGAGAGCAGCCCGCTCGTAAATCCTCTGCTAATAGTCACGGCCCATGTGGGCCATTGTAGGTCGTTGTGTCATAAACGCCGTTAACGCCATGTCGCCGACAAATTGATTTCATAAATAACAGGCAATAACAATATAACAGTGGATTAAACTGTGGTCGAACTACCAAAACTAATTTGTTTGTTTATGGTCCATATAACACGTTCTTGGGCTCGTATCAGCTCACTCCGGATAATGAGCCTAGGTGTGGTGATGATGAATACAGCATCACTTCAGACAACTGTAGGGTAACAGTAAATAACTGGTCATTATTGTGGAGCATCGTGGACAACAAACTAATAAATTAATTTAAAAAACCGGGCAAGTGCGAGTCGGACTCGCCCACAAAGGATTAAAAAAGAAAAAAAAAAAAAAGAGATAAAAAAAAACGTCTTTTGATTTTAAAGATAATGGTATGCCATTATCTTTAAAAACGGCAATAAAATCACGTTTGTTGTATGGAAGCCCCCTTAAATATTTATTTTATTCTGTTTTTTGTTTCCTGAACGCTGCTCGTCCGAGTTGTCGATGCCTGTATAACGCTGCTCGTCTGAGTTGTCGATGCCTGTATAACGCTGCTCGTCCGAGTTGTCGATGCCTGTATAACGCTGCTCGTCCGAGTTGTCGATGCCTGTATAACGCTGCTCGTCCGAGTTGTCGATGCCTGTATAACGCTGCTCGTCCGAGTTGTCGATGCCTGTATAAACACAGGTGTAAACAAAGAGGCTAATAGCGTGCATCTGACTCCAATCATAGGATTGTACTCCTTTTAGGCCCAATTTATATTTATTAGAGTACTTAAAGGTTAATTTATGACAAGTTCATCATTCTAAAGCAGGTACGTACATAAATCCGGCGGTGACAGAGCCATCCCTTCAGATAAATAAGTGTCTTCGAGTCGTCACGTCGATATTCCAGTCACGATCTATACTGAAAGTGGCTCCTTCGAATTACACTTAGATAGAGCTATCGGAAGCTCAGTGGAACAAAGTACGTCTTCTTATCCAAATGCCGTGGGTTCAAATCACGCCAGAGAAGGCATGGTCACATCCATGAAAATGCATCGGACCATTCACTTCAGCGTGGGCATGAGTAGAACCACACTGAGAGCAAAATAATAAAGGACGCTCGGGATCACATATTGTTCCGAAATTAGTTAATTCCAAGCGAGTATCTAATAATATGCTTGCAAACATTTTCGTAAACGCTTAAGGTTCATATCTTCAGCTACAGTCGTCGCTCTGCGATCGTGCGATGTCGCGCCGGATCACATCACACTCATTTGAATAGGACGTATGAACGGGGCAATTGGATCGCATGCAAAGGCGATCAATCAGATATTTTCTTATAGTCGCGTTCAATCAGAAGGCCGTCTCCCGTAGTTATTTTTAAACTACACTGAAGATTGACTTAATCGAGAATAAAATGTGAATTGACTGAAAATTAGTATGCTGCTCCTTCATAATAACAATTTAGTATACTTTCGATTACGATTAGATTTGGACATATCATTGGAAATAGACGTGTCTGACAGCCCCGTCTATTATGCAATAATTCTAGTCATAATTCTCGGAAAAATCTTGAAGTGTTCAAGCTTCGGTCACTTTTCGTTTTTTTTTTTATTACGTGTTTTGGTCTATTATACCTGCTCATTTTTATTTAATGTAAAATTATTTATATTATGACGTCTCCAACGCTGGGATTAAAGTTATTAAAAGGATCCATAGCTATACAAATTTAACTAAACATGTTTTTTCTAAGACAATTCAGTGTTCAAATTTCCTGCATCTAACTGTTTTTAAAAAGCCCACTAACAAAACCTGAAGTATCTGTTTAGAATTCCAAAGACTAGCGAGCAAGTTAGTCCGACCAAATCAGCTAGTACGTATCGTACAAAGCGGCATTTGGTAAACATTAGTATTGCAGCGCGACTTCCGTTAATTAGATCACGTAGCTGCGACTCGCTAACAGACCAGTTTGTGCTGCCTTTACACGAGTTTTACTAAATTTTATAAAAGTTTTATAAAGTGTAAACACAGAGTTCTAACACTTGTTATACGATGGTATTTAGTGTGTCTTTAGCCGTGTAGTTTCAGCACCGCGCCCATACTAAAAGAATCTCATCAGCACCGCACGTGCATACAAACAAAACACTTACACAAAACACAATCTGGCATACCAAAATATAAGCGTGAAAGCCCATACAGGGAGTGACCCACAGGAGCTTCTATACGCTCCAGTTAACCTCGTCCAGCACCGATTAGTTTCTTCAAAACAATGTCAAGTGAAATTTTCTACATTTTCAAGATTTATCTTTGCACCAATCTTGCGAATAACCAACAAGAAAGAAAACGGGCGACAGTTCAGAAAAATAGGGTGTTTAACGGAAACCCCCTATTCCGTCCCTACGGAGTGCAGTCAACTTTTGCATACAACGCGCGATAAGCGAATTGCTTTCGCCCTTCAGATTCAGGAAACACTTCGGTAAGGTGATTGTAGTTATACATTATGGAGAGTGAAGAAGGTGCTTGACAAGTGTATTTGTCTGGTTTATTTGGACTTCAATAAATTTTGTTCGTTTCAAGGTGAAAAACTACCGGTACATATATTTAAAATTAATATAATTTGTTTTTAAAATATATTTTTCCAAAACTTTATAACAAGTAAAACAAACATAGCTAAGAACAATCACGACTAATTCACCTTTCAAAAAAAAAAAAAAAAAAGTTTATCCGTTCGTGAGCTACGATGCCACAGACATTCACACACAGAGACACTCACACACAGACACATACACAGACACACACACAGCCACACACACAAACACACACACAGACACGTCAAACTTATAATACCCCGTCGTTTTTGCGTCGGGGGTTAAAAATTGTGATCGGAACCGTGTGCTGGTTGATCAGAATGAGCCTAAACACTGCCAGTCTACTATTATCCATCGAGGAGTTCCGTAGTCCGCCTTCGGTCTCCATCATCAAGCTCGCTGTTACTATAATATTGTATGTATGCAAAATTTAATCTCAATCGGTTGAGGATATCTGCTTTAAAATACAGTTGCAGGATTTGATCCAAACATACATAGTGACATACAAACATTGCAAGTTAAATAAAACCTTGTTAAATATTGTCAGTTCCTAAAGTATAGCAGAGTGCGGGCAGTGTGGGTAGATTCTAATGCCTACCTAAATAATCCGAAGGCTGTAAGGCTTTGTCTAAGGTAGGGGGTAATGACCAAATTTAATTGTATGGTCTGAATAGTTATGAAAATCTGAACAAAAATATACCTCGTTAGAGTTTGACGTAGGGATGTGATGGTTACGATCTCATTAGTCCATTTGAGGATTAAGGAAGTTTACCATCAAAATAACAAAGGTGTCACAACCAGCCTTTAATTCACCCACTCATGGAAGTGCTATTAAGTAGATAAAACACACCAAGCACACATGAGTAGCGAAAATTTTAATTTGATCCTATAACGATGCCTTTGCCCATCCCATTTGGGGAATTTTCTTCTTTTCTTCCTTTTTGCCAGGGAAATTTCAACTCAACAACTTTAGCATACGGATTCAAATGATGTAAATGTGTGAGAGGCGTTATCGCACGTTTAAAATGAAACCACGGGATTATTGTAAAAAACTGTAGGTACTACCTATTCGCATGTGTACTTAATGTAATTTGGCTCACAAGGGTTTGGGATTTGAATAGATAATATCGTAATTAATTGTAAGCTGATATCGCCCTTAAATGAATCAGGTACGGACCTAAACCAGTATTACATTTATACATGACATGGTCCTTTTAGTACCTACTTCAAAATACAATAATGATGAGCATGCGTGCCTGAGTTGATCTGCATGATTTTTGTTTTAGTGTGTTATGTCCATTGTGTTCGGTACATAGGTACTGCAGATACAAAGGGCCCCACCGTTCTACTTCCGTTTCCTCCCGTTACTGCGATCCTGCACTACGTTTTCTAGTCTTTATTTATTTGTTTTTTGGTTTGTTTTCCATTACATTACCTAAATAATACATATAGTAATACATTTTAATACATTATTAAAATCTAAGCCTTTGCAAACAAACATTTATAAATGTAATTGTTCATATTTACAGCATATCTTCGGTAATATTATTTTCTTTCCAAAAATATATCATGAAAATAATAAATATTTCTTTGGAATCGATTCCTTCCATGAATTCAGACGAATTGGTTTTTGATTCGATTGATTCCGAGATGTTTTCGAGAACACAACGCGTGATAGATCCCTGAATGTTTCGCGAAAATAAAACGATAACAAATAAATAAACATATATTGGGTACACATTACTGCTTGTAATATTTATTTATTTATTTGCAATAATGTGGTAACCATGGAGTTGTTCTAGTGTGGTAAGTGATCAACACATTACCATAATTATATATAACTGCAAATATATACAACAGTTCTAAGAGTTACATAATATTAAACAGTTTCAATCAATTTTACCCTATACATATTTGTATATATAATTTGAAGCTCAAAAGTATTTATTCTCATTTCATGTTGTCCCTCCTCCTCGCATAGTGTTCCTCTATGCTGAGGGTCGTGACCCCCCTCCATGGACCACCTTCTGCCGGACGATGTTGGGCCAGTGAGATCTGTTGCCAGCGAGCTGCACGGCTTCGTGGAATTTCGAATCGAGAGTGGTGCGGATCTGGTCTGACTAACGTAATGCGCTACGGCCTCATGACCTCTTTCTCTCAATTTTTCCAGTCCATTTCATATTGTAAGATACCTACAATGCTTTATATTACAAAATGGGCCCACATTAACTTCCTTAAACAATTTATATTTACTAAATTCACCAAAATTAGCACGATTACCAAACCACAATTCTAAAACAAAAGGCTACAGCTAAAAGCCAAGCAAACAAAGACGCACACAGCCCGCTGAGCGCTCCTCTAGACTCGCTGCACTCGCTACAAAATGCACTTTGGTGTATAAATAAGTTGTTAGCTGCAGGATATCCTCCGGGGCTACCCGTATCTGCACTCTGCAAAATAGCTTACTTTGCAAAAATATACCAAACACTTTAAAAGTAATTTGTCTTGAGATTACGAGCACAGTTGCTGGCCACGCCCACAGAAAAGGATTGAGACAGTGTAATCGTGAAGCCATACACAGACGATAGGATAGTGAAGGCGATCTTACAAGGTCAAGTTTCATGTTGACGCTACGGATGGTGAGCTACGCCGTAGATGGATAGTCTACGGCGTAGGCCACCGATTACAAGGCATTTGTATTGATGACTTCAAGAGTTTTTTTTTTTTTTTTTTTTATATTACTTGGATGACAGAACAAGCAAGAGGCCCACCTGATGTTAAGCGGTAACCTCTGCCTATGAACAGTGCATTACCTCATAGGTCACGTCCACCAAGGACGCACCCTATGTGGCATTGCACTGCGCCCGCCACCCTGAGACATAAAGATGAAAAGTGTCATGTGCCTGTAATTTCACCGGCACCCTTACCCTTCAAACCGGAACACAGCAATGCGAGCACTACTGCTTTGCGGCAGAAATAGGCATGGTGGTAGTACTTCCCCGGACGAACTCTTTCACAAAAAAGCTCTACTACTACTCTAGTTTGTTTGTATTGTATTGGCCCTGAAAAGAGTCTTGCCCGATGGTGAAGGAACCAGTATAGGATATGCTTTATTTAGTATAAGCCAACTATATTTTTAGGGTTCCCTAGTTAACAAGACAAGGAACCCTTATAGTTTCGCTGTGTATACTCAATACTCAATATATTTATTGCTTTCACATGGTTAACATAATAGTTCTTACATATGTATACTTAGGTTGACTCGCACATGAACCCTGTTTATAGGGTATATCCGTCTGTTTAGCCGTCCGTGGCTTAGGTCAGAGACTCTTAGTACTACAAAGATGTAATTTGACTAGGGTTTACATTTAATAAAGCCGACAAAGTGGTAACATAAAATCTTGAAAAATAAGTTTTTTTAGGGTACCTCCCCTGCACGTAAGTTGGAGATGTTTTTTTTCTCGTCTACCCCATGATGTAAATAAGAACTGTCTTGTACCTACCTAAAATTCTGACGAAATAAATATATTTGTATTTGTATTTTGTATTTGTATTTGTAGGGTATCAAAGGATGGTACATTCAAAAATATTCCAGGTGTTTCAAAACCATTTTTCGATTCAAGGATCTTTTTGCGAAATATAAAGTTAAATTTAAATTTTTTTTAGACTCAAGTATCCTCCCCCTGCCAGCAAACGGTTGTTTTAGATATAAAAAACACTGCAGTAATAATTATATATAACAAAGTTAAAAGGAAAACTATTACACTTGATAATAGGCTTTACAAGTTAAATACTGCTGTGGTGTGTCCGGCCTAAGAATAGACCCCTCCGTCTCCTCCCGTGGATGTCGTAAAAGTCGACTAAGGGATTACCCGGACTTGTTGATAAGATTCGTTGGTATAAGATTTGTCCTGGCTGGTAGCTTATTATGGAATGTGTTATTACTGGAAGAAAGCGTTAGCTGAGTCAGTCGTGGGAAGCAATGGCGGCGATGAGCTCACCACTTGTCACGTCTATATTCCACGATGGTGCAACCCACTGTGAAAAGAGGCCTATTGTGGCTCTGCCTACCTCTTCGGGGAAAAAGGCGTGTGTCTATGTATGTATGTACAAGTTAAATAGTCGATCGAGTTAAAAATCTACTTGGGGAAGTAAAAGAAAATTTTGTACAAATTCCATGGAACATTACTTATATTAGACGAAGTTGTTAGTTGTGTAAAACAGGAAAGCCCCCTTCTAAGTCCACAAATTGTAACGTGCAACTAAGGAAGCCTATAATGCGCTTGACCCGACACACACTTGGCCGCTTTTATTATCAGTATTACCGCTTTATCAAAGTATTATGTTTATGCAAACATGCACAAAGCTGACATAAAAGCTTCGAGTTCAAAGTGTCACGTGGTCTTTGTCCTTGTTGTGAGTAGCTTAGCAATGCAAATGCGTTGTGTTGCTAAACACAAATAGCAATGGCGTTGTTTAAGGAACATGGTGCTGTGTACACGCAAAAGCACCACAGTCATACAACTTGTAAAACTGTGCATGCATTAGGTAATTTGTGTTTTTTTTTTTTTTAATTTATTAAAAGGACTTTCTCGCTGAGCGACAACATCGTCCCTTGAATACAACATAAAATCAAACTACAAAAAACTAAAATTATTCTAACGCTAAATCAGCCAGTTTATACAATAATTTTGCTTCCTCTGACGAAGGACACGCTAAAAAACTATTGAGGAGGCCAATGTGTCCCAACCTGTTCCTACCAAAACATGATATTCTAAATATTTCGTTCCGAACACACTCCATCAAGATATGTTGAACATCCTCAATTACTCCGCATTCGTCAAATTTGTGGTTGCGTCTTTCTAATACCGGGTAATATTCTAGCTGATTTCTTGTAACATCACGATGTTATTTCCAGAAAAGTATGAAACTGTAATAGCTATTGCGATACATAGGGACATGATCGATCTTAAATTAGTCGTACCTATCGGTTGTCATTTGGGAGCGCATCAAAGAACTGTTTTGAACCAGTTTGATACTACATGTACTAAGATACGTCAGATGAAATAAGTGCACAATTTATCAAATCTAATGATGACATTCTTACAAACATCGTAAATGTGTCAGTCAAGATTTCGTAAATTTTATAATAAATTTTAAATTGTTTACAATTCAATTCAATTTATTTATTTCAGACATTGTCCATATTTTGTTAGTCGCGCTTATGATAATGTTAGTCGAGAGACACATTTACAATTAAAAAAATTAAATAAAAACATTTTTCGCAAACCCAACATGCAGGCGCATCCAGCGGTTTGCTATAGGACAGTCCCAGCTGCCCAACAACGCGTCACGTCGCGTCGCGTCGCGTCGCGTCGCGTCGTTTACGCTTATCGTTATTTTCGAAAATGATACTGAGCCGTGATAATTTCAATTCTACCATCACTTAAATTTATGGTCACTATAAAAAAAGTTTTTTTTTATTTGTATCATCTACTAACGCGTGGGCGAGGTGCTTCAATTCGTTTTCAAGGTTCGTTTCTACGCCGGAGATAATGATGATTATACAATTATACAATTTGTAGGAGATTGACATAACTAAAGCTAGAATACACTAAAATCACGTTCAAAGAATCCTCTGTAGCGCGTCGGCCGAGTAGCCGGCTGAGATGAGAAAGGTTGCGGGTTCGTTTCCCGCTGCGAGACAAATGTTTGTATGATCTGAAAATATTTGTTCCGGGTCTGGGTGTTATGGTACCATGGTAATCGTAGTTTCTGATACCCATGACACAGGAAATCCTAGTGTTGAATCAGGACTATGTATGTGACTGTTGGGTGTTATGTATATATTATTTCATAATCTATAAGAAATTACGCTTTAATGTCTTTAATTGTTAACAGTTTTTTCGTTCGCAACCAGTTATCCAATTAGTTCTTGAAAGCGTTTATTGATGTGGCAGTAACAACATCTTCAGGTAAATCATTCCAATTATGGACCACTCTGTTACTAAGGAAGTGCTGTGCAGTGTTTGTGTTTTTTTATTTTTATTTATTTTGGTACACCAACAGCGATTTATACAATATTACTTATGTTTAACATTAACAAAATTATGGCCAAAAAAAGGTCTACACAGCTTAAAATTAACAAAAGTTTTTACTTAGTACGATATATCAAACAAAACTTACTAGTTTCTACAAACAGATTGATCACGATGATAAAAGGGTGCGGGTGCATGAGTATGTATGTGTATGTGTGTATGAATCTATGTGTATGTTTGTGGGTGTGTGGATGTATGTGTGGGTGTGGGTGCAGTGTGGAGTGCAGTGTTGGATGCTCCACGTGATATTTTGCGACTATGCCCTCTCAACGACATTGAGCTTTCTTTTAAAATGTAGATGTGCCAGAGAGGATCTTGAAGGTCTCAATGAGGTCGCCACGCAGACGTCTTTCCTCTAGGGTAGTGAGGCGTAATGCGCGGAGTCTCTCTGTGTATGACATACGACGCAGGGCTTGTGGAAACTTCGTGGCTTTTCGTTGTACGCTCTCAAGTAAGTCTATATCTTTCCGAAAGTAGGGGCTCCAGACTTGAAAACCATACTCCAGCAAGGGCCTTATATAAGTTTTGTATTTTCTTCGAAAGACTTCCACCGTCACAGTTTGAAACGATCTTCGAATGACATAAATAAAAGAGTTGGCTCGTTCAACTATTCCGGTAATATGAGCTTCCCACTTGACGTTTGAAGTAATCAAAACCCCTAAATCCTTTTGGGAGTCAACAGAGTTAAGGGGGTTTTCGTTCAGACTGTAAATTAGTTTGGGATTAACATGACCAAGGTGAAGCAAACTGCACTTGGATGCATTCAGATTAAAGATCCAGTCGGCAGTACATTCTCGAATGCGGTTGAGATCATTCTGTAGCTGGCCAGAGTTAATTAGTGGATTGGAGAAGAACTTTCCATCATCGGCAAAAAATGCTGCTTGAGATTCCAGAAGATCCACTAGGCCATGGTTATGGTCACTAGGTTATGTAAATGGCCTTTACCTGTAGATCCTCTGCCTGTAATAATGTATTACGGAACAAGCAGATAACCCACCTGATGCGGCTGACCTGACGGTTACCTCTGCCTGTAATAATGTATTACGGAACAAGCAGATAACCCACCTGATGCGGCTGACCTGACGGTAACCTCTGCCTGTAATAATGCATCACCTCACAGGCCATGTCCACCTAGGACGCGCTCTACGTGACATTGCACTGCGCACACCACCCTGAGACAAGATGAAAGTCTCATGCGCCTGTTATTTCACCGACAACCTTCAAACAGAAATACAGCAACGCGAGCACTTCTGCTTAGAAATAGTTATGGGGGAAGTACTTTCCCGGACGAGCTATAAGAAAAAACTGATATGAAATATTTGGAGTTAGGCTCCTCTCGAACACTAGCTACATAATTTTCACTAGAAACGGGATATTTACCATGATTTTTGAGTTTTATATGTTCCCGATATTTCGGCACAGTTGCATGCGCCATGATCACGGGAGAACAAAAAAAAAAAAAAACATGGTAAATATCCCGTTTCTAGTGAAAATTATGTACATAACTATGATAGTTTCAAAAGTTATACTAGCTACATAACTCAAGCAGTTGCAGATAAAATCACAATGTCAATCCCGTATTTCCATTAAATTCTATTCTTAATAAACACAACACCCTTAACCTTACCCAAATATAGCTGAAATTGGCTCCCTCGCTGGCACTCACTGGCACTCACTGGCACTCTCTGGCACCCTCTGGTACTCTCTGGTACTCACTGAGTCACTAGCCATTCGCAGAACCATTAGAGGATGTTCAATATTTACACGCTGTTACTTGTTATCTTTAATTGAGAGCGAACAAAGCAAGGCAATTACTCGGAACATAGGAAACGAAGCAACCGCTGGTTTATTCTTTTTGATATACCAACCCGCTTCTGTCTGGCTGGCCTTATAAATGCTTTTGACATAATTGTTATATCATGCAGTACCTAGACTATAACAAGAATATGGTTTCTCCTGGTAAACAAACATTCTTGTCTGTCATTTGAGAAAGAATAAAGCTAGCGCTTTACTGAAGCTATACAAGTTCTTGCGAGGTGAATGGTGATGTCCTGATCTCGTATGTTGATCTAAGACACGTGAGTTGATTCAAAGACATACACAAATAAATGAATTTAATTGAACGAGCGTTGTGAGTTCTCAATGATTACCAGAGAGGTTTCGCACGTATCTATGGGAGCTTGTTCGAGGGCAAGCTTCAAACCGTTCATCCAATCGTCATTCACCAATACATATTGGCAAGTTCATTTATTTTCTTACTGGTTTACCAAAATATTCGAATTGTCAACAGTGTTTTTTCTCTTGCATTGACAAGCAGTTTCAAATTCGATCGAAAAAGACAAAACACGGTTTAACCAAAATATTCCATGTGTATTGTAGCATGGTTAATCGGTAAAAAATTCGTTGAGATAGACGATTTCTTAGTTGGCGGTTTACTAAAAAAGTGACCTAGCTATAACTGTTGAGCTGTGCCCAATCACAGCGATACAGGCGCAATTGATTCGCAAATTGGTACATTTGAAGTAAAACAACGGTTAAAGCTCCGCTCGGGCCGCTATTAATTTGACTTGATCCATATTCGAACCTTGTTATATTTGGAGATACGTACTACGTTTCCCGCCTCACTCTATCCATGACTTCCGGTCATATTCCTGTCTCTGTCACTCCCCACCACCACGGCAGAGTGGCGTGCGATTTATAAGTAGCATCGCCATCTTTATTCCTCATTGGCGTCTTGTTTCCCGCCGAGTACGGACGTGCTTGCGTAGCGCAAACACGTTTATGGCAAAGTTTTTTTTTATAAAAATGTGTTATTTCAATTTCATACCGGGTAAAACCCACGTTTAACAAGTAAAAAGTCTTCTTATCTTTTTTACATTATTATTTTGCATTTGCGGGTAGTTGGCAATTGCAGAAATTAGAAAATCACGAATGGTTTTATATTTGGGGCTTGATTTTTCAATCAGGACGTGTAACAGTGTGGTAAAAACGTGCTTTTTAATTTCTTCTTTGAATTTTTAACGGTTTCAACCGTTCGTGTTTTCCAATTACGATTGGTTTTCAAATTAATAAATTTATTGTTTAGCTTGGATATTTGTGGTAGTGGTAGAAATGCAGCTCCTGATACATACCAGATTACCAGGAGCATCCACTTCACGAAGCCGCAGTTTGAGGTTGGTCAAGCAAAACATGCGCCCAAAGCGATGACGGAGTCAACGTAAAAAGAAAATGGAGGGGGGCAAACATAAATGCCACTAGTCAGACTAGACACAAATACCACGTGAGTACCAAAGAAAATAACCGAAAAATTAGATACATGTTTCTAATGTAGATGAATCAAACTAAATTCGTTTTATTGTGAAATCTAAAGAATAGCCTATGCCCAAGAGCGTTCAGAGTTCTTGGACATAGACGCCAGTTGAAGGCCATATGCCATGTTAAAGCTCTTCAACATCTAAATAGCAGTGATTGGAATGAGATTATGTATTCCAAAAACGCTGGTAAAGCCTTTGCAGCTCTAACGTTATGTGTTTCTTTTTTTAAGCTAAGCTTTTTTCTAAGTTGTTTCTTGAATTAGTGCAGTTCGGATTCTGAATTTCTTAATAATGAGTCTTTAGAACTAGTTTCTTGCGGGGATTTTCAAAGAATCTCTCCGGGAATGTTGTTTCCACCGCACTGATTGCAAAAAAGAAGGGATCGCGTGGAAAAACAGGTAAAGTATCCACTAGTCAAAGCCACGCTACGCAAGATGCCCCCAACATGCAAGAACCTGTTCAACGCAGAGAAGTTTACAACTACACCAGAAAAATCAGGTGGAGTGCGTAAATATTTTTGTCATTGAAAGAAGCCTATTACCTTGACCTCGCAGGTTGAGAGTTTGAGACTAACAAACCTAGCGTTTTACCTCGCTCCTGCGAGGAAAAACGCTAGGTTGAAAATCTCCTGAAAATCAAAAGAAACCCTCGCAGGGTTATCAGTTTCACACCTCGTGCTGCGATGCAAATAAATAAACCCAGCGTCTCCTCGCAGGAGAACGCAAATTACAAGACACCCTCGCAGGGTTATCAGTTCTCGCTTTGTGCTGCGATACAAATAATCACACAGCTGGTTGCTCAGCTGGGCCACCGCGGGGCGGCTATAAACCCAGCGTCTCTTCGCAGGAGAACGCAAATTACAAGACACCCTCGCAGGGTTATCAGTTCTCACTTTGTGCTGGGATTCAAATAATCACACAGCTGGTTGCTCAGCTGGGCCACCGCCGGGTGGCTATAAAGTATAAACCCAGCGTCTCCTCGCAGGAGAACGCAAATTACAAGACACCCTCGCAGGGTTATCAGTTCTCACTTTGTGCTGCGATGCAAATAATCACACAGCTGGTTGCCTAGCTGGGCCACTGCCCTCACAGGGTGGTTATAACTCGCGCTGGAATAGCCATAGCTCTCATTCGGTCGCACCGAATAATCAAGGGTACTTTTGAGGATGTGGTACTCCACGAGGTTATCTAAGGTCCCAAAATCAGCCCTAACCTGGGCAGAAAAGTGCTGGTAAGCGCCGCAATTATTAACATGACCTTCAGAGCAGGTCGCCTCGGTCAGTTTTTGGACCAATGGAAACTATTATGAGCTCCAGATCTCATTCGTATTGAAGCCATTCGGAATCATATACGGTGTTGCACACCCAAACATTCCTCTAAATTTATACAAAGATGTTAGAAAAAACTATAGCGGTCTGTTTTCTGTCGAAATGAACATTGTCATCAACAAGATGAGAAAGGGTGTGTTCTCGAGCAAGCACATCTATCTCCAATTTTCCTATCATCGATTTTCTGGGTTCCCAAGGGCGTCGGCGGCCCATATTCCACCTGGGGCTCTCAATCGTTTTATGATAACTGACATGTTCAGGTTTTTGAATGTTTTTCGTGTGTCAGACTTTCTGCAACCAGACTGGCTATGCAAAATAGACCTTTCATAAGCATACTTTCATGTGAGCAGTGCTCACAGGCTCGGACGATTCTTATGTCTAATTTACCAAAGGCAGCTGTGGAAAGTTACATATCTATTAATTTTTGGTCTAACTGTGCCCAAAACGTTTGCTACAGGGACAAGTATTAGTTTAGGCAACGTATTGCCTAAACTTCTTGATTGCTCATCCACTACTATCCACGTTCTAGAGATATTCGGGTGGATACTTCAAAGGTTACCTTTTAGGTTACCTGGGCGTCGAATGGAATCCTTAAGCAAATCAGAGGCCTCTTCCAAGCGAAATAGTGTTTGTCCTGGTAGCCAAGCTTTATACTGGTCAAAGAACAGACAGATCGGAAAGACTCGAAACTTCGTGAGGCTCCTAATTTTTGCTGGTTATATTAATGGCATTTTATCTCGCTTGAACTCGGGAGCGATGTGAAATGGTGGTTTTAGAACTGCAAGTGCCCTTCACATGACTGATGATTGATGAGATATTGCATCGGGAGCTCGACTAAACAATTGTTCACTAACAGGTTTTTGGACAAATCGCGAAAAATATTTTCTCTGTAAACAGAAATAAATGCTGGCCATTCTAAAGGTTTTAAGCGGTTATTGTCATCTCCTGACACAGAGAACTGTTTTAATTCAATTCGATAATACAAACTATGATAGCATACTTTCGTCACGGATTTCCATCGCTCTGTGCTTCGGAGGGCACGTTAAGCTGTCGGTCCCGGCTGTTATTGATTAATAGCAGTCGATAAGCCATGTCAGAGGCCCTCGGGCGGCTTGACAAACTCCGACACCAGAGGCCAGCACTACCTCATACGAAACAAACGAACGTCACGAGAGGTACGAGGTATGTGCCCCTCATGGACTTGAAGTACCAAGGTCTATCAGATACTAGAAGAATATCAAATTCCTTTAAATATTTATCACATGTGCGGAATATACAGCGGTCACGCAGACCATCTGTCGAGACTTTAACTCAATCCAGAATGTGACATCTTTTTTGGCCCATTGCACAGAAAGAGTGTTTGCCTAATGGGGAACTCTGTAAATAGACCTATTCGCCTCCAGCTCACGAAGTGGTGAATTATGTGTTTCTGGATTTGAACGATCACCAAGCCTTATTCCACGACACAGTCATTCTTTCAAGTGAAGAACATTCCTCTCGCGTGATTATTCATCCGCCCCTCCTGATACCCAGAGTGCTGTGTCACCTATGGGTACAATGCTCAGAGAACCTACCTCTTGGTACGAGTAGTACCACATTCGTGTCAATTCTATTGGTGAGCTAATCTAAAGAACCGAGCATTCTAAACCCCTTCACTGTTTAAAATCTCGTTCAAGCCCTGATCTAATTCTCGAAAGGTCCTCCCCCTTCAAAGGTTGGGAACATGACCCTCGAGGTGTAGGAATGTGGGGGTTGACTGACAACTTGTAAGACTAGAATGACAACCAATTGAAACTAACGGGAAAAACATAGCGCGCATCTACGCGAAATACTTATTAGCTATGTACCTTGGAAAAAATGGTTGGTTTGGTTTTAACAGCATTATAGTTCACATAATCCGAGCGATGGAGAAGTAGCCAGATTTCTATCTGATCTTCTTTTAGTTCACAACATTTCATACAGTACCATTAGGTTACATAAATCTATAATCTCGACACATTGCAACCCAGATATTGCCGGCTAAATTAGTCCTCCTATTTTAGTCAAAAAAGTGCTAAAATTCATTGTTTTAGACAAACCAGTTTAAACCAAGCCTCTAGTTTGGAACTGAAACTGCCTGGCTTCATGTCTAAGCAGTTATGACGTACAACATTACAAAAACATGCTGCAACTTTCTTACTCTTGTGCTCAGGTCGGAGGATTCATAAGGACTACTACGGATCAGTAAATCCAAACTGATGTTTCTCTTACATTGTGGCCTGCCTTTGGTTCGAAGAGAGATTCTTCGGATTATAGGCTAACTGGCTGGAGATTTTCTCCATGTCATGATAACAGAAAATTGGATCCTGTTTGTTGGATTTTTACTGTGTTTGTAGAAATTCTGCTAAAATCCATAATATTATGTTTGTTTCTGTAAGTGGTGAAGCTAAAGCCGCTTCAAAGACTATTATTTCAGGGTGGATTAAAACCATATTTAAAGATAAATGCAACATCTGGAAGCATTCGTTCCGCAGTAGCGGCGAAAAACTAGGGTTGACCATTTCCCAGATATACTATCTAGGAGAAATTGGCGCTCTCAGAATACCTTTTGAAAATTCTAAAGGCGACCAGTTCTACCCGTACCTCTTAGTACCTATGTTACAACTTTTAAAGAAGTTTTTATTTAATTCATGATACTGTCCTTGCCTGAAAATCTGTATAAATATATACATCAAATATAAAAGTAACTTTATGTTACCCATAAAGTGTGTTTTACACAAAAACTAATATGTTTTAAATATATACATGTTCACATTGGCGTCAGTGTCACCACCACCACCAGGCGATAACAAACAGGTCTCAAATATAACAAGGTTCGAATATGGATCAAGTCAAATTAATAAAAGCGTTTTACCTTACAATAAAACGCATATTAATTTACTTACCATATTCGAACCTTACACTTTAAACTCTGCCTGGTGATTTTCGACTCAATGAGGAATAAAGATGGCGATGCTACTTATAAATCGCACGCCACTCTGCCGTGGTGGTGGGGAGTGACAGAGACAGGAATATGACCGGAAGTCATGGATAGAGTGAGGCGGGAAACGTAGTACGTATCTCCAAATATAACAAGGTTCGAATATGGTAAGTAAATTAATATGCGTTTTATTGTAAGGTAAAACGCTTTTATTACACACAGAATGACCTCAGCGCTTTGTTACGGTCGCGATTAGGTAGGTATTGTTTATAATTTCTGATATTTTATGGTGTTTCCAACTCATTGAGATTTATACATGATGCTGCGTGAAAACATCACACTAATATTATAAATGCGAAAGTTTGTGAGTGTGTGTGTTTGTTACTTCTTCACGCTGAAATGGCTGGACGGATTTGGATGAAATTTGGAATGGAGATAACTAGACTACCATAACACATAGGCGCATTTTTATCCCTTTATTCTCACATGATCGAGACTTACGCGGGTGAAACCGCGGGGCGCTGCTAGTAGGTAATAAAATTATGGTTTTTCAAGCACTTTCAATTAATGTATAGAAAAAATAACGTTGTATATCATTTACTAATGCAGCAATAATAGACCAAAATTGTGTTACAATAAAGTTAAATTTCAATAGCAATACTGAGGATACATAAGATTCATAAATCTACTACCACTAGATTTAAGTAACTTACAGTCCATTTTGAACTAATTACTTTTTAAATTATTCTCGGGCTGAAATAATATTTGTCTAAACCATCAAATGTCTTGGTAATAACGTAAATTGTAAGATATTTATTATCCGACAACATTAGGCTTAGGCCTCAGGCTAGGGTCCATTAGCATAACCTTTGGGTGCGGAATACTAAATTGAATGTTTTGTCTACCACACGCACCGCCTACGTACTTTGCGATCACGTGAAGTTAACAATTGAAACGTCAATTATATGGTTAATCTACAATGAAAACCGAGAATAGACCCCTCCATCTCCTCCCGTGGATATCGTAAAAGCCGATTTAGGGATTTTACCCGGACTTGTTTGTAAGATTCGTTGGTATAAGATTTGTCCTGGCTGCTAGCTCATTTATGGAATGGGATAATACTGGAATAAAGCGTTAGCTGAGTCAGTCGTGCGAAACAATGGCGGCGATGAGCTCACCACTCGTCACGTCTATATTCCACGATGGTGCAACCCACTGTGAAAAGAGGCCCATTGAGGCTCTGCCTACCCCTTCGAGGAAAAAGGCGTGTGTCTATGTATGTATGTATGAATACCGAATTAATTAGTGCTATAGTACTAGTATAGTATTATTTCATCTGTGGCTATAGTAAGCACAAGGTTGTTTTGCCTGGGTTCTCAGAAGACGAGCGATCGGTTGTGACATTGTCTGATTGGCGGCAGATTACGAATAGAGCCTGTTTGTTATCCCTTTGTACCTTTGTGAGTGAGGGTTTCCTAACTAGCCTCTTTATTTCTTGCTGGCTATTGATTATGAACTTAAGGTCAATGGGTACGTATTTATAGTGAGCCCATTCAATGTTAGATAGCTCCCAAACACGCCCACTCTGAAGATATAGATTGGTTGTAGGCATGCTCTAGTAGGTAGGTAGATATAGATTGGTTGTAGGCATGCTCTAGTAGGTAGGTAGATATAGATAGGTTGTAGGCATGCTCTAGTAGGTAGGTAGATATAGATTGGTTGTAGGCATGCTCTGGTAGGTAGGTCTGTTTATTTCATTACGGCGTTTATCAGTTGCTCCAAACGGTAAACGAAAACATCAAGAAAATCTGGTGCGGAGGAAAACGGCCTTACCCTATATACTTGTCATTCCTTACTTAACATAACACAACACCCAATAGTCACATAAATAGTACTGATCCCACACTAGGATCCCCTGTGTCGTAGGTATCAGGAGCTACGAGTACTATGGCACCACAACACACAGACCTGGAACTAATATTAAATAGTACTGATCCCACACTAGGATCCCCTGTGTCGTAGGTATCAGGAGCTACGAGTACTATGGCACCACAACACACAGACCTGGAACTAATATTAAATAGTACTGATCCCACACTAGGATCCCCTGTGTCGTAGGTACCAGGAGCTACGAGTACTATGGTACCACAACACACAGACCTGGAACTAATATTAAATAGTACTGATTCCACACTAGGATCCCCTGTGTCGTAGGTATCAGGAGCTACGAGTACTATGGTACCACAACACACAGACCTGGAACTAATTTTAAATAGTACTGATCCCACACTAGGATCCCCTGTGTCGTAGGTATCAGGAGCTACGAGTACTATGGTACCACAACACACAGACCTGGAACTAATATTAAATAGTACTGATCCCA
The DNA here is from genome assembly GCA_932527175.1 of Operophtera brumata. Lineage (NCBI taxonomy): Eukaryota > Metazoa > Arthropoda > Insecta > Lepidoptera > Geometridae > Operophtera > Operophtera brumata. The sequence continues at coordinate 769,104 of OW052235.1, forward strand.
CACTAGGATCCCCTGTGTCGTAGGTATCAGGAGCTACGAGTACTATGGTACCACAACACACAGACCTGGAACTAATATTAAATAGTACTGATCCCACACTAGGATCCCCTGTGTCGTAGGTATCAGGAGCTACGAGTACTATGGTACCACAACACACAGACCTGGAACTAATATTAAATAGTACTGATCCCACACTAGGACCCCCTGTGTCGTAGGTATCAGGAGCTACGAGTACTATGGTACCACAACACACTGACCTGGAACTAATATTAAATAGTACTGATCCCACACTAGGATCTCCTGTGTGTGTAGACCGGCACTGGCAGTGCTATTTCTGTTGGCGTAAACAGTGCTGAGCAAACAACCATAGCTGAGGTACTCAATGCAGAGGGAGAATGGAAGAAAAATAAACCCACTGAAGAATGGATACAGGTTATCAGACGAAGGCATAGAAATCGTTTAGATGTGTGCACAGGAAAAGACCAAAATAAAAGATTGGGTAAGTTCAGAGCTGCTAAATCTATGATATCGCTTTATATCTCAAATGTTCACAAGGATACCACTGACGTGGATATAAGTGACTATATTTTTGAGAACACCAAAGAGAGAGTAAATCTCATAAGAATGCAAATGAAAAAGGATAGAGATTACAATTCATTTAAATTATGGGTACCTAAGTATAAAATGGATCTATTTTTAAATGATCAGTCGTGGCCGGAAGGTACCAATTTTCGACACTTTGTGTATTAAGAATGTCGTTGGGAGCACTGTGCCTACTTATACACAATCGTAATAGATAGTACAACCAAAACAACATTTATAAGCTACAATTGAAAAAACATGAAAACTTCTGTGAATGAAATTCGAAAGCTATGTGATACGGCGGACATAGTATGCCTACAGGAGACTTGGCTTCTACCCCATGATATTTATTATCTTGGGGAAATCCATGAAGACTTCGGCTATGCGGGAACATCAGCAGTCGACGTATCGTCAGATGTGTTGCAAGGCCGTCCGTTCGGGGTAGTGGCGAATCTATGGCGCAAGGCACTATTCTATGACGTGTCCGTGTTGCAGTCAAGCAGTGATCGCATGGTGGCAGTAAAAGTGATAGTGGGGGATAATGCATTTATAGTGTGTAGCGTCTATAATGCCTACTGACTGTTTGGATAATTTGTCATTTTTTATGCAGTGTTTGGGTGCGTTAAGTGCGATAGTGGAAGGCAATGATGTAGTATGTGTTTACATGCTTGGAGACTACAATGCGCATCCAACAACGACATTTGGTAAGGAAATGTTATCTTTTTCACTAGGACAAAATTGGCTATGTGCGGAATTGGACTTTTTAAACATCTCGTCGAATAATTTTACGTATATTAGTGAAGTCCATCATTGTAAAAGGTGGCTAGACCACTGTCTTACCACTATCTCGGCATGGGAGACAATAACAAATGTTCGAGTTGATTATAATGTTTACAAATCTGACTATTTCCCACTCATTGTCGAATGTAATTTGAAAACAATAAGGCTTAAAATACAATGTTAACAGCGAACATGTAGTTAATAAGGTTATGTGGGGAGTTCGTGATTCTCAACAAGTTGAGGAATTTAGTAAATATTGTAACGCTAGACTACGTGACATCAATTTTCCTGATGAGTTTTGACATTGTTTTCGTTATAATTGCATTTGTGACAGCAGTGACCATGATACAATTTTAGATACTTTTTATAATGAGATATAGTTAGTGTTTTGTCACAGGTGGCTATCATTACACATAAGACTAGTAAGTGTAATAATAATAAAAAGAAAGTGGTTGGAAGGAAACTACATGTTGCAGGTGCTCATAGGGAAGCTAAGGAATGTTTTAACCAGTGGCTGCTGTATGGTAAACCTATATCTGGGCAAATTTATGAATTAATGTTAAAATCTCGCAGGCATTTTAAAGCTAAATTAAAGAGGTGTATAAAGAATGAAAATCAAATTAAAATGGATATTACTGCTGAAAATAACAAGAAGAAAGATTTTTCAAAATTCTGGAAATTAATCATTTAAACCCAAAACCAAGCCTGCCCGTATGTGTTGAGGGTAAGAGCGACCACAAGGCTGTGGCTAATTTATTTATGCAGCATTTTCAAATACAGGCATCAACTTTAACTAGTAGGCCAATAGATGTAGGGGTGAGAGGCGAGGTGTGCGAATCTGTAACAAGTCGTGAGGAAGCGCTAGTTTATTTCTCGGCTCGTGATGTTAAGAATATTATAAAAAACATGAGGCGTGGGAAGTCGCCGGGCCACGACAGTCTCTGTCTTGAGCAACTTCAACATGCGGGGTCCACTTGCCACGAGTACTTGCTCTTTTTTATAATCTCTACCTAAAACATAGCTATATGCCTCCAGATCTCATGCGTACTACAGTGGTTCCAATTGTTAAGAACAAAACTGGTGACGTGTCCAATAAGAATAACTATAGGCCAAAATCTCTGGCTACAGTTACGGCAAAGGTATTTGATGGTCTTCTTGATAAACAACTGGGTAAACATGTGAAGCTGCATGATGCTCAATTTGGCTTTAGAGCAGGGCTGTCTACTGAGAGTGCCATCTTTGCCCTCAAGGAGACTGTCACGTAATACAACGAGAGGAAAACACCAGTGTATGGATGATTTCTTGATTTATCAAAGGCATTTGACCTGGTGTCTTATCGGATACTGTGGGACAAGTTGGCGGTGACTGGGGTGCCATATGAGGTTGTTGGCTTGTTTAGGCACTGGTATGCACATCAGGATAACTACGTGAGATGGGCGGGTGAGGTATCGGACACGTACAGGTTGGAATGTGTAGTTCGGCAGGGGGGGTTAACATCTCCTAAACTGCTTGTATGTGAACGAGCTCATCGGTGGGCTTAGTAGCATGCATGTGGGGTGCTCCGTTGATAGTCAAATGATCAATGACATAAGCTACGTGGATGATAATGGTGCTGCTAAGCCCTTCGGTGTGTGCGCTGAGGAGGCTGCTGCGTGTTAGCAAAGACTACGCCAAAAGTCATGGGCTCAAATATAACAGCAAGAAGAGCGAGGTGATGGTTTTTTCGGCGGGTGGTCGCCCTCTCAGCTACATACCCCCCATTTACCTGGACGGTAGGGAACTAGCCAGAGTGTTCAAATTTAAATATCTGGGACATGTGGTCACTGCTGACTTAAAAGATAATTGTGACATAGAATGGATAATTCCCGTTGGCCAGACCAGTCCGACCACCAGTCTGACCACTGGGAAAGGTGGCGGGTAGGGCGGTGGTGGTTCGTGGAAATATGCTAATCCGCAGGTTTGCACGTTGCTCAGTGGAGGTCAAGGTAAAATTGTTTAAAAGCTTTTTTCAATCCTTTTATACCGGCAGCCTGTGGGTTTCTTATACCCTACGCGTCCTTTATAATAACTTGTTTAAAAATTGTTTCAATTGTCCCCATACGACATTACCTACTTCTAACTCAAAAATATATTATATTAAATCGGCCCCAGCACCAATCAAACATTATAGAAATACTCTTAGATAACTAATTAATACAGTAAAACCATAATTTCTACTAAAACATAACGATAAAAAATCTGTTCTTCCATGTTATAGAAGAAATAAAAAGCTCAAGAAACTTATTTTTCGTCTAGAGCGTCATCGTTTAGAGCGATGGTGGGGCTACCTAGATTCTGCAGTACGTCTGGCATGTTCGCTGATGCTCATGTCAATGACTTTCACGCTGTAATGCGCAACAAGATTGCAACGGTCAGCAGAATGCTGGGTAGCCCCAACAGTATACTCGGGGCACTGGCAGGCAGGTACGACAGCCCTCTGCAGAGGTACTGGGTGACAGCCCTTATAAACCCCAACTCTGGGCAGGTATATTGTATTAATTAGTTAATATATAAATAATTAATACAATATATTTGTTGCTGCTCGGATTCACCAGCACAGTTTGTACAATCACAACGCCTACCAAACATAGCACAGCAAGTCGCAGTCAAGGCGAATAATAACTCAAACTGGAAAGGATAAAGGAATAACCTAAAAACAGACGAAATTAATGTCAAGAACCGAGTATAGACTAGTCAAAAATTCTAAAAACGGCTTCGTTTTCGTTTCTTTTTTTTTTTACCTAAAATAGGCTTGCGTTTGGCTACATCTCACCTGATGGGAAGCGACGATGAGGCCTATTTAAGCACGCTCGCCTAGAAGATGCCTATTAACTCTTCGTTTGAAGACGCCCAAGTTGTATAATAATGGGAACAAAGAAGCCGGAAGAGAGTTCCAGGCCTTTGCTGTCCGCATGATGAAAGAGTTTGAGAAACGGTTTGTACGCGACGGTGGTATGTCAACAACAAAAGGGTTTCAAAGGCATTTTGTGAGCCACTTTGGCAACATGACTTTTCCGATGTAAAAAAGCCTGCTGAATTCGGTTCTGAATGTTGCCAAGCCGAATTTTAGCTCCCCTCCCCCCTGTCCCCCTTTTTCCCTCGAAATATGTCTCTAACCGCAGTTTTGACGATTTTAACCAAAAAGTATTGCTGTTAGAAAAAAAGTGTCAGGGACAGAAAGGATCTCTATAAAATTTTCTATAACATGGTGCATAAACTTTTTTGGTAGGGATTATGATTTGTGAGCAATATCTTCCGGAACTTCATATTTTTTTTATAACTTTCATAAACAAACATTTTTATTTTTTTACACGGAGGGGAGGGGGGGGCTCCGTGTTCCATGTTTTTTTTTAAACTGTCTCTTGACTTTTATCAAATTAATAAAAAAAAACAAGTTCGGAAAGATATTGCTTACAAACCATACACGTTATAGACTTCACTTTAACCGTAAGTGAATCTGCCGAGCCGAAGGTACTTCCGGTGTCGATTGGAGTTGACACGACTCCATGGAATTCAGTCGTAAAAGAAAATTATTTAAAATTCCTAAATTGCCGCCATCTTGTTTTTGTCCACTTCCGGTACTCGGATGGACTTTCGGTTATCAAAATTGGGTTCAGGGACCCCCAAAGCCAATTCCAGGACACCTCACACGACTAGAATCGAGTTATAATAAAGCTTTTAAGGCAAGGTTCCATTTTGGCCGCCATCTTGAATTTTGAGCAAAGGAGCCAAAATTGGGATTGCCAACATTCAGAATCGAATTAAGCAGGCTTTTTTTCATTGGAAAAGTCACGTTGCTAAAATGGTCCACAAAATGCCGTTGAATTTGAAAATGTTTTTGTTTATGAAAATTATAAAATACATGACGTTCCGGAAGATATTGCTCACAAACCATAAGCCCTACCAAAAAAACTTATGCACCATGTTATAGAAAATTTTATAGAGATCCTTTCTGTGCTTGACACTTTTTTTCTAACAACAATACGTTTTGGTTAAAATCATAAAAACCGCGGTTAGAGACATATTTTGAGGAAAAAAGGGGGATAGGGGGGAGGGTAGCCAAAATTCGGCTTGGCAACATTCAGAGCCGAATTTAGCAGGCTTTTTTACATCGGAAAAGTCATGTTGCCAAAATGGCTCACAAAATGCCGTTGAACTTGAAAATTTTAATATGAGTTACCAGTCTAGTAAACATTTCCTTGTATTTTATAGCAATTTTAAATAGAAAACTCTTGTTAAACGTTTCGGGTTTTATTTAATACGATAATAACTACTCAAGGTGTCCGGAGTGGACAATATTAAAATATATCATATAATCACATACACATATATACATATACATATATACACTTTCCACGATGGTGTAACCCACTGTGAAAAGTGGCCTATTGAGGCTCTGCCTACCCCTTCGGGGAAAAAGGCGTGTGTCTATGTATGTATGTATCATATAATCATAATAATTAATATATGTATGTGGGTATTTAGTTTTAAGTATTGTTTAATATTAATTAATTAGAATTTTAATGATAGTATAAATTGGATCATGTTTTCTGAATAAATGATTTATAATAACAATAATAATAATATTGATACTTGTTGATGTCACTATCCCGCATGATGCTAATCTCGTGAAGGCCGAGAAAGACAAGTTAAGCAAGTACCTTGACTTGGCTCACGAGATTACCGCCATGTGGGATGTGGATTCAACGATTATCGTCCCGATAGTCGTTTCAGTGAATGGACTGATTGCGAAGAGCTTCGACCAGTACCTTAAGAAGCTCTCGCTAAATAGTTGGATCAAGGGTCAGATTCAGAAGGCGGTACTCCTGGACTCGGCACGCATAGTCAGGAGGTTCCTCTCTCTGCAGCCCTAGCCTCCGACCGTTTGGGCCTCGCTCCGCGGTCGGTGGTTCCCCGTTTTGATTTATATTTTTTACTATAATGTTTTTTACTATTTATTTTTTGTAGATAGTATTCCTTTATAGTGAAAAATATATTTTTTTACGAGATTTTTAATAAATGAGTGTTATAATAATAATATTTTTTACTATAATGTTTTTTACTATTTATTTTTGGTAGATAGTATTCCTTTATAGTGAAAAATATATTTTTTTACGAGATTTTTACTAAATGAGTGCTATAATAATAATCACCAGTGTATATACATACATACGTCAAAAACGCATAGCCGACGAATGATAACCTCCTCTTGCTGAAGTCGGTTAACAATTATGCTCCGGTTCAGTGAACCATATTGTAGCAAGTCATAGCAGCTAGGTCGCAGCACTGCGCGTGGATAGCCTGCGGTCACAACCTCCTGTTAGGCACAGGTCAGACAAACAGTACTACAACTCGATATAGAGTCTAGACAAGATTGAATAATATTACAGGAAGGCAAAAATGTAATTATGTCTCACCCACATTTCATTAGAAATTATCTATCAAGTTAATTCATTTATTCAGTAAGTATTCTCAAAATAAATCAAAATAAATAAAGTGTTCCACCGTGTCATAAATACTTACATAAGTCAGCAAAATTATCTGTAGCACATTTTAAAAACCGTAAAACTTTTTATGAATTTGCTATTCATACAATTGAGAGCAGTTGACAAAAACAACTCGTTAAATAACACCAGTTTCCAGTAGCTACCTACTTCACCTGCTGATGCTCTACCGCTCTGTACCAATAGTGTAATCCGCGCTATTGCCTGTAATATAGCGTCCGCGCGCGCAGTAACCTAGGTTAGATGTAGCGCAATCTGTTATTTGCGTCACATTGCTCTTATTTGCAATGGCCATAGAGGCCATATTTAAATGAATGCCTCCAGACTAGTTAATTTCGTTTCGCAAAGCCTTGGTGCATTATTGCCTTGACTTTTGGGTGGAATTTGTTATGACTGCTAAGTTAGTGCTGGCGGTGCTACGCTGGGAGCATGAATAGTGTTTTGTGGTCATAATTTATTCTATTTTGGTAAGTGCGGCACTTAATTATACTTTCATACCATTTTTAACAATAAAAGCCACTCTGCACTGACTACTCGGGAGTCGTGGCGTTTAAAATAATCACTTTGATACTATTGCTTTAAAACAAATAAGATAAAAGTATATCTAATACAGCAGCTTTAATTTTTGGAATACAATTTAGGCTAATATTGTGCAATACAGCCAGCATCTTAGGGACGCTTCGGTAGTGATTTGGATGAGTTGAGCTACCTTTAGATCGCTTGCAGCGGTCTTCAGGTAGCACAACTGTTTAATATGTATTTTGTACATACCTTGTATTACTTGTATTATTTTTTTTGTAAATAAATGTATTATACCATATTTAGCCTAGTACACATGTACCAACAGGTACATAAGCTTTTCATATTTTCCGAAAAAATACAGCCGTGTAACTTAAAGTCTAAATAAAAAACAAACTGAGCACTCTCCTCGTAATGGAAACAGTATGAATAATTCATAGTCGGATGGATCGCGGCTATCCGAGGATGCTGACGTCTAATGGACCAGTATCAATTGTGTAATGTGATGTAATATGGAGTGTGTATCTTCAGAATATGGCACCATGATGGAAACAGCTGTGAGCTCAGCAGCGGGCTTCGTCAGAGGGCCCTGTGAGCCGCCCTAGGAACACAGGCTGTGAGCTCAGCAGCGGGCTTCGTCAGAGGGCCCTGTGAGCCGCCCTAGGGACATTGGCTGTGAGCTCAGCAGCGGGCTTCGTCAGAGGGCCCTGTGAGCCGCCCTAGGGACACAGGCTGTGAGCTCAGCAGCGGGCTTCGTCAGAGGGCCCTGTGAGCCGCCCTAGGGACACAGGCTGTGAGCTCAGCAGCGGGCTTCGTCAGAGGGCCCTGTGAGCCGCCCTAGGGACACAGGCTGTGAGCTCAGCAGCGGGCTTCGTCAGAGGGCCCTGTGAGCCGCCCTAGGGACACAGGCTGTGAGCTCAGCAGCGGGCTTCGTCAGAGGGCCCTGTGAGCCGCCCTAGGGACACAGGCTGTGAGCTCAGCAGCGGGCTTCGTCAGAGGGCCCTGTGAGCCGCCCTAGGGACACAGGCTGTGAGCTCAGCAGCGGGCTTCGTCAGAGGGCCCTGTGAGCCGCCCTAGGGACACAGGCTGTGAGCTCAGCAGCGGGCTTCGTCAGAGGGCCCTGTGAGCCGCCCTAGGGACACAGGCTGTGAGCTCAGCAGCGGGCTTCGTCAGAGGGCCCTGTGAGCCGCCCTAGGGACACAGGCTGTGAGCTCAGCAGCGGGCTTCGTCAGAGGGCCCTGTGAGCCGCCCTAGGGACACAGGCTGTGAGCTCAGCAGCGGGCTTCGTCAGAGGGCCCTGTGAGCCGCCCTAGGGACACAGGCTGTGAGCTCAGCAGCGGGCTTCGTCAGAGGGCCCTGTGAGCCGCCCTAGGGACACAGGCTGTGAGCTCAGCAGCGGGCTTCGTCAGAGGGCCCTGTGAGCCGCCCTAGGGACACAGGCTGTGAGCTCAGCAGCGGGCTTCGTCAGAGGGCCCTGTGAGCCGCCCTAGGGACACAGGCTGTGAGCTCAGCAGCGGGCTTCGTCAGAGGGCCCTGTGAGCCGCCCTAGGGACACAGGCTGTGAGCTCAGCAGCGGGCTTCGTCAGAGGGCCCTGTGAGCCGCTCTAGGGACTCGGTCGGTGGTAGAGAATATGGATCTCTTTTTTGCACCAAATGACAAGAACGGGATCGAAAAAAATAACCTCCATAAAGTCCTGCATAAAGGTCACGACCCTCGGCCATGAGGATATCGATGCAAAAAAGAAGAGATATCATAATAATAATTTTGATTGATTATTAACATGACAATTTGCTATCGTCTCGCTAACGCTAATTATATTATACTTATTATTCTATCCCGGTAGGTACTTATGCACCTACTTTATTAGACTACAGATAATTACCTAATTATAGACAAGGTTGCAAAATCCTACTAAGACCCGGACTTGTTAGTAAGATTTGTTGGTATAAGATTTGTCCTGGCTGCTAGCTTATTATGGAATGTGTTATTACTGGAAGAAAGCGTTAGTTGAGTCAGTAGTGGGAAGCAATGGCGGCGATGAGCTCACCACTTGTCACGTCTATATTCCACGATGGTGCAACCCACTGTGAAAAGCGGCCCATTGAGGCTCTGCCTACCCCTTCGGGGAAAAAGGCGTGTCTATGTATGTATGTATGTATTATAAACGCAAAAGTTTGTATGGATGGATGGATGTATCTTTGTTACTCTTTCACGTAAAAACTACTGCATGAATTTGGATGAAATTTGGAATGGAGATAACTGGACTCCCGGAATAACACATAGGTATATTTTTATCCCGATTTTCCCACGGGATCGAGACTTACGCGGGTAAAACCGCGGGGCGCTGCTTGTGTACCATAAATTGCTTATACCTACCTACTTACTAATTAAAATGTTATAAATAAAAACAAAAAATAATTTAACGACTAGACTAGAGACACCGTCTCACCCGCCTAATGGTACCTAATAACAGACTGGGACTGACGGACGGCCCTAATGATCTGTAAGGATTCCTAAGGCACCCTAAAAATGTAAAGAAAGTCAACCAAATAAAAATAAGTACGTGCAATTTATCTTAGCTAAGTACAATTGGCACACTAACGACTCGCCGTCACACGTCCCGAGAAACGAGCGAACTGCTGAAGTTGTCTCCGAGTGCGATGCCTAATGCGTCTCGAGGGACACATTTGCGTGAACTCACATCGATTGGAACCACATCTACGAACTATTGGTTATTCTGTACCGTTCCCACTAGGCCCCAGTGACCAGAGCAATGTTGTGGCAGTATTATGAATCACGTTGCTACCTACAAAACGGTTACCTGCTATATTTTTGTAATGTGTTTTGTTGTGTGTGTAGTAGTAGTAGAGCTTTTTTGTGAAAGAGTTCGTCCGGGGAAGTACTACCACCATACCTATTTCTGCTGCAAAGCATTAGTGCTCGCATTGCTGTGTTCCGGTTTGAAGGGTAAGGGTGCCGGTGAAATTACAGGCACATGAGACTTTTCATCTTTATGTCTCAGGGTGGCGGGCGCAGTGCAATGCCACATAGGTTGCGTCGTAGGTGGACGTGATCTATGAGGTAATGCACTGTTCATAGGCAGAGGTTACCGCTTAACATCAGGTGGGCCTCTTGCTTGATCCGTCATCCAAGTAGTATAAAAAAAAACCCCTGTGTTAGTTGTCTTATTAAATAAGTAAAAAAAAAAAACTGTATCTGTGCCGTATCTCTAAATTGTTTGATGTGTAACATCTTTTCCCTCGCTTTCATGCACTTTCTCGTTATATACATAATATGGTGTCATCTATCGTGTCTGTAGTGGTGTGTATGTATAGACCCTGAGGTCTAAAATCTAGCCTAATATCAAGAATTATCATTTTCAACTGAAACTAAAGATTCTAGTCACAAAAATGCAGAGTTTCTTTAAACCAGGCGTGGTACTACTGCCAATAGTAACACGGGCAATTTATTTTAGCTGTCTTACTACCGACCGCATTAGTAGTACTCTGGGGGTTCTACCCGTCTTACTACTACAAGAAATTAAAGTAACCGTGGTACTACCGAAACAATTCTACTTGAAATGCAGTTATAGATTTTTTCAGGTCAGTCATATACTCGAAAAGGATCAAAAAGTACGGTCTTTATTTCCATCATCATCATACGCTTGAAAATCTGCGTTGAGGAAAAATAAAATTGAATTTTTAAGTTTATTGAAGTAAGTAATCCAGTACCAAGTGAGCTACAAAGAGTAACTACGATGATTAGGAGTACATCCGTTGCGGAGGCCGCATTGCTCTAAGTTTTACTTCATATCGGCCACATTTAAGTTATAATTAAGTATATGTGGTTAGGTATGTCGACGACGTGGTTGGACGACCTCTGTGGCGCGGCGGGCGAAGGTTGGCCGTAACGTAGGAGGTTGCGGGTTCGATTCCCGCTTCGGAACAAATATTCGTGCGATCGCAGATATTTGTTCAGATTGTTCTGGGTATTTTCTACGTATAAAAAAATAAACTATTTATGTAATATATTGTATTAAGTATATCAGTTATCTAGTACCCATAACACAAGCTCTGCTTAGCTTGAGGCTAGATAATGTTGTGTGAACTGTCCAGCATTATTTATTTATTTTATTTTATTTATGTATTAATTTTAATGCATTTAGTTTATAAGCTATAATTTATTTTTATGATGTTTGCTTTAAACTAATTACAAAATAATATGTATACAATAATGTATCTATTATAGATCAAATGTATACAATAATGTATCTATTATAGATCAAACTATTGTTTTCATCCACAGGGATGCCTGGCAAAAAATGCTGCTTAGCATTAAGCCAATTATACAATTTCCCTGTGCTTTTTTCTGCAATAAAGAATTAAATAGAGTTTAAGCAATTGAAAAAACATCGGATACTCAATATCATAGTTTTAAAAATTCAGCTGTTCTCTAAGCAGCGAAACGATGATGAGCTAAGTATATTTATTATACTCGTATGAGTCCAAGAGCAGGCGTTGCGGTTCCCGCAAATGTGTCTCAGCAGACTCCCCCCCCCCCCCCTCCCCCCTCCCCCACAACCCTGCGGTTGTGGCTGTCAGCAATCGCTGTCGATTGCTGACTGTGTAAGCATATGGGAATTCTTGTGGCTATCGTAGTGACGGATATTTTTTTCCGATGAAATTGGGTTTAAATAATGAAGTTAACCAATCTGAACTAGATTGGCTGTCAGGGTTCCGTACCCAAAGGGCGCCAACGGGACCCTATTACTGAGCCTCTGCTGTCCGTATAATATTAAAAATAATATTAAAAAATTGGTCTACCTTAAAAATCGCCGTATCTCTTGACAAACCGCCCACCGCTCTCCTCCCTGGTGTAATCCCTTAGTCGGCTTTTACAACATCCACGCGAGGAGAGGGATCTATGCTTGGGCTAACCACCCCGGGACTACGGAAGAAACTACGTGATATCGCTAAAGTAACTAATCTGTATGTGCTAACCGAAAAATTTACAAATATCTCTGTCAGTGTAAGCTTCGATTGTCGATCCCGTGTCAGTGTAAAATATTGAAAACATTGAGTAATCTCGGCATCACTTGAATCCCCAGCCAAATAGCATCTTGTTAGCCCCGAAACGAAGGGGAGTCACTTTTCACCGGTGGCGATCTAATCTTTGCTCACGGCGCGTTTACCCCAAGCACTCTTGACGACTTCAACTGAGCCACAGCGCGACAGAAGGCAGAAGAAAAACAATAATTCACTTAAATAGATCTTGGTCTGAAAAATAGGAAACTTCCAGACAGTTGAAAGGAAAGCATTATGGCGGAATTCAACCAGAGATACCCAACAAACCTTGGTTTTTCAAATTTCGTGCTGCCAGTAAATCCTGCACTTCTACTGCTTGTCGTTTGAGACTTGGTCATGCATGTACTCCCGTGTTTCTGGCTAAACTTCGGATAAGGGATCACTCTCTTTGTGAGTGTGGTCTTGATGAGGGTAATGTTTATCATATTTTCTTTAATTGTAAAAATAATCCTTTTTCTCTGTATGATATTATTCCCTCTGATATTCCTCGTCCCACTTCCTTTAAATGTCTCCTTGCCCTTGTTTCTTCACCTTTGTAAATATTTTATGTTAACATATAGATAAGTTTAAAATTAATCTTTAAGTTTCGTACTATCTTGTGTTGTTATAATTACTTATATAATTAGTTTCAATTTGTAATATAAAATTTTAGTTGTGTTTTTTAGATTGAATTGGTAGGTAGTTCAATTAGATACGTTTGCTTGTTTTTTTTTTTTTTTTTTTTTACCGTCCACTTTCCATACACTGTAATAACTTTCGTGCAAAAGCTGAGCTTGTTTTAAAACGTGACATTGCCGAAATTGTGGTCTATTCCGCAAGGGCCACTTGTTCAAGAACTGAACTGAACTGAAATACAATATGTTCTATCATCTAGTAGTGATAGATAAGGCAGTGATAGTTTATTATCGTACGTATACTATATTCATTCTAAAATGATCGTCCATGCTCTACACCAGTATAAAGTTTCAATTTTTTCAGCTGCTTGAATGACAGCTCAAGCCGATGGCCGCCCTGATGTTAACAATGCATTACCACATAGGTCACGTCCACCTAGGACGCGCCCTATACTACTAAAATGCCGGTAATCTTCGCATTCGCTGGTCTAGTTTACACTCGCTTGCATTTATTATTTCTGTTTCAGAAATGCGTAGATTGCTGACCGGCATTAATGACTATGTAGTTTTATTGTAAGCTAGTTCTATGAGCTTTGAACACTCAAACATCTCTCTGAGTTACCTGAAATTACCATACTGCTGAGTTTGGGCATCCAATTGCCTTTGGCATGAAAATAGTTTCATTTCAGAAAAGCCGCTTCCATGGGGGTATTCATGACCAAACTGTACCAATACTTTTTGTCATTGCAAAATGTCTAACAAAATTGAGCGCTTATGTTATTTATTGAATTATTTGTATATAATAATATGTTAGGTATTTATATATTTAGTTATTTAGAGTAGGTATTTAGTTTAACTATGTTAATCATTTTATATAGACCTATAATGATTCACAATAGCAAAATAACACTCACTCTACATTACAGAAAGGTTAGCTGGAAGAAATGCTAATTATCATTAAGTTCACCTATGTACTGTTTTTTGGTCTTGTGCAATAAATAATTTGCTATCTATCTATCTATATTACATACTAAATTCACTCACCACTCTGGTTATATCTACCTTAGGTATTTTAGTACAATGGGTGTATTTGGCACTTTCAGGGAAACATTTATCTTTAAGAGTGGCCAAAAGGGAATCAGTGACGCGATAGGAGAAGAAGCCTGCACGTAATATTGCCAATTCTTATAATTATTAGTTCAACCCCAACGTGCTGTACTGGGCCCCAGTCGCGTTATAATTGAATGATAATACCAAAACAAAACCTAACCTAACCTGCACATTTCGTATCACGCTACTCATATGAACGAAAACCTTTTGGCTTTATTTCGGAAGATTTTTTGGTGGATACCCTCAAACTAAACGAAGGTAAATTCGACCGATCGCTAGATTACCTTCGTTCAAGGGGACATACCTTTTTTACCTTGTTTTAAACAATTTTTGCTTAATTATTATTAATTTAGCAAAAATTGTTTGCTTGAGCCAACAAATACACTTTATTTAGGAACCAGATATTATATTCCTTCAGGTAGCACAAAAATATTGCCTAGAAACTCCGCGTGCACATACCATAAAAGTTAAATTGTTTGAACCGTCCCAGTCCACCCTACGTACCAACGCTTGAAACGATTCAACATAGAGTGCTGGGCCCCTGGTCTCTGTCACACTGCGGCCCGTTGTCTGATTAAAACATCTCACGTGTGCGCTTAATTAAGAGCCCGCGAGCTGCGCTGAATAAACAATCACCGCGACGCGACGATTTAAATACATTCACGGTGGCTTTTTGTAAATTTCACCCTTCACCCGTAGCCATCTTTTGCAGCTACTTGAGAAATAGGTACATTATTAAAATTAAAACTCAAGTTTGTAGCAAAATGTGGTTGAAACTCGAAAAAGGCTCTGACGATTTTGAAATTATTTATGGATCGACACCCTTAGCACGAGTATCGCTCGCACTTGTTCGTTTTATTTCATCGCCACCGAGGAGACCGGATTCAACCAGGCGCTGTCCTATGTAAGGAACGCAGCGGAAAACATCGAGTACTTATATCATGGAGGTATATTAGTAATGGAGTGAGTGCTAAAAATAGCATAGAGTGTTCCTTCTTACTCTTATCCTAGAAGATAGCTTGCTATCCTATGTTAGAGAGAAACAAATATATTGTCACACGACAGTCGTCTTTCCGTTCCGTACCCTGAATTTTGGTATCATGCATATACATCTCCCTAGATTGTTACCATGAATGTACTAGTAATTTGACATTTGGCCTGGTACGACTAA
The DNA here is from genome assembly GCA_932527175.1 of Operophtera brumata. Classification (NCBI taxonomy): domain Eukaryota; kingdom Metazoa; phylum Arthropoda; class Insecta; order Lepidoptera; family Geometridae; genus Operophtera; species Operophtera brumata. The sequence continues at coordinate 784,508 of OW052235.1, forward strand.
CACAAAAAAGAACAGATAGATTTATGCTTGTCTCATTCCAACACATGAATACATTCATATAAAAGAATGAGACTGGTATAATCGCTAACGTTTAGTTTTTAGCCTTAGTTCCATGCCTTTAGTCCATCTTCCTAGATTTTTATGCAATATGCTTCAAACCGTCAAAGTGACGTACATTGGTCATAACTTTCGCAAGACACGCGCAAAACCAGCGGCAATTACGACTGTTTTCCTTGCGCGATATGAATGCTTTATAACAGTTGTACAACTCCTTTCACAAAAATGTAATTTCAAATAATCTCAGAGATTTGTACTTCATTCGCAAATATCTTGACGAGATTAAAATGTAAACCGTCAGTTCCCCGCTCTGCTACTTTTTAATTCATAACCATCATACTAATATTTGTCGGACTGCAATTACTCGGGAAACTTTAAAGTTGAGACTGTGGAGGAATGCGGCAATTTGTTGACAAAACTTGGAGTAATACCTACCTACTAGTCTTGACATTTTCATTTATAGTATCTAGCTACTGGCTTTTATAAACGTTTTTATTTCAGTAGAAAATAATAATTAGGTAGGTACGTTACAATATTAGAAACAAAGGCCGTTATCGATTAAAGCGAAGAGTGAAGAGTAGAAGTAAAAAACCCAAATGAGCTTTTAAATTTTTTTGCTTTCCTAAAAAACAGTCTCGTCATTTGCACGTGTAATTAAGGCCAACATAATGATGCGATCAAATCAGTTATATCAGTTTTAGTAAATCTCCAATAATTTAAGACCATTTACAATCATAGAAATATCACAAAGATTTATTTTTAAAATAATAATATCGTAGTAGAGTTTAATATTCGCAGCCAACATACGCCCGTCCTGACCAGCCTGTCTCACAAGCGCGAATTTTGGCCACCGTCCAACTGCCTATTAAAACCCCTACGAAAATATCAACTTTATTACGTATTTTTAAAAAAAACACTGATTCAATGCTCAATGCTATGAAAGCCTAGTCTCAGCCAGCTCTACTTCATCTGGTAATAATATTCATACCTAGAGGTACCTACGTCGATCTAAATGAAAAGGCTGACCTGCCCCGCATTTGGATTCCACAAATAATATGTAAATGGGCACTAAATGGTTTTTACTTTTGAGAGACTCGACCGAGGAGTGAGCAAGTGTTGGGATCATCGTAGTTCTGTGATCGCAAGGATCATCCGATAATAGTATTTTATCTGTATCTGACCGGTGGCATTTTATTGAAAAAGATCGTCATACATATTTTGTAAAATCTATTCTTAATTTTAATTTTGTCTCTTTGTTTGTAAGTATTGGTTCTCCTGTAAGGTAGTCGCATTTTTCCGTATAGATTTTTTATAGAGAGTCCCTCTGCTACTCACATTTTAAAGTCTGAACTAGCATAACCACACGTATTGGTAGGAGCATTACCACAAAATATCGGTTTAAAGATATTTATTCTCAAAAAGACACATGTCACTTACATGAGAAAATATAGGTACAGAAGGTAAATTAAATATGCATATATAGGTACAGAAAGCCTGCTCCGACCGACTTTGATTTTAAAGAAAGAAAGAAAGAAAGAAAGAAAGAAAGAAAGAAAGAAAGAAAGAAAGAAATAGCATTTATTTGTGTCAACAACATGAGTACAACAATATTGCACACTAAAAGACACACACACACACAGAAACAAAGAAAAATAAAACTAATTTGTGCCTCTTAGTACTAGCCATGCATCACTGACACAAATTAATAGGTAATTAATTTTATTAATTTTAATTAGGTACCTACTCTCGACCGCAGCTCTAGGTCTGGCCTATCATATTCTGAGAAAAGTTTAGATTAGGTTATGTAAATTAAAAAAAATGGCTCCAGTCGATTTTCATTTTAATTAGCACATGCAATACTTATAAATCCGGTAGCACGCAAACGAAGCCTTGTGTGGAAGCTAGTTCTTAGAGCAGCAACTATGAAGCCGCGAGCAGATATTAGTCCTTAGATTAACACATACGCTACCTTTAAATCCGTTAGAATGTGAGTGAAGCTGAAAGCGGACGCTAGTTGTTACCTGTTATTAGTCGATGTACTGAGCTGACCCTCTGTCTGCCTTGGTTGGCACCATAAGATGTCCCCTGCCTTGGTTGAATGCTAACCAAGGCAGGGGACATATTACGGTGAACGGTCTGTACTATATATTTTGTGGCATTGCCATGCTAGTCACGCGTAAAAGAAAGTTCGCCACGGCTGTACAATTTATTTCCCGTCTCACGAATGTGCCGGTTTTATACATTTCCATTTTAATTTGGCTTCTTTTTCGCCGTTTTTCCTAATCCACCGCGAGAGTCGTTACACAAAAATTTAATTGGACTCTCAGGGAAGCGGTTTCAATAAAGCGTACGGAGTAAACATTTCAAAACTAAAGGGACACACAATAGGAGAATAGGTACGTATTTGGAGAGGCAAACAATACAGAAATTATACAGTATTTTAACAATCTGTAGCTCGTAAGATAATTTTACAGTTTTTTTTGCATAATTGAAACTCGATGCTTATGATATTTTTTTCCTTATTCACCCCCAATCGTTGCGTGGACTATGAGTGGATGAGTGGAGTAGTGTTATGGCGTTTGTGTTCCAGACCCATCGGTCCTCCTTACCATAGCTCGCTTACTCGCTTATAATATTATCATTAAATTCGAAGTAGGTAACCCAGTTTTCTTTGAACAACAAGAGTGACTCGAAAACTCGTTAAAATCTAGTCGGTTCTTAATTATAAAACATTTGCACGTATTGCGATACAAACATAATGAGTTCTTGTAATTACTAGAACCCAGGTGAGTAACTATGAAGTACACTGTGACATGCTTGAGCCTTTGTACCCGCAGGATATCTTCATAATTCTGGATGAAAAGTGTTTTCATTTAAGCAACTTATTTTGGAGAAATGCTGAGAAAGGCAAGTTAGTAATTTAGTTTACATAATTAAGGGTGAGGAGAGTAATTAATTTTGTCATTATTTTATCACATTAAGATAACGTTTTCTAAAAAAAAAACGCTCCAAACACAAAAATACGAGAAATGATACCAACGTAAATGATATCGTACACAAAATGTGATGTGCAGAGATCACTTATCATTTTCCGTGCCTCACTTCAGTGCAAATCCCCAAACATACCTCACAACTGCAAAAACCTGAAACTGCTCTGCAAGGCTCTCATTTCACCTCTCTTATTGCAAATCTGTTTGAAGCTTAGAGTAGTTATAAGCAAACTATAGAGCGCTTTTAAATGTATGAACTATTAACACAGATACACGAACAAATATCCAAACAGTTTGGAGACACTAATAGCCTAAAAGACTTTGATAAATTATTATCTAAGCTAAAAGATAAATACTGATAATTATCACTAATAGACTAATAGCACAGCCTCAACTCAATTTTAATAAATAGTAGCACTCGAACAATTTTACACCTTTAGTCTGCATCTTCCACTCCAGTCATAGAAAGTAATTTTCTCCGAGTCGTCGTTGTTTCGTATGAGGTAGTGCTGACCTCTGGTGTCAGAGTTTGTCAAGCCGCCCGAGGGCCTCTGACATGGCTTATCGACTGCTATTAATCAATAACAGCCGGGACCGACAGCTTAACGTGCCCTCCGAAGCACAGAGCGATGGAAATCTACACATAACTTAGAAAAGTCATTGGTGCGGAGCCTAGGATCGAACCCGGTATCGTTGGATTCTGAGTTGCACTATTAAACCGTTAGGCTACCATCGCTCGAGTAAAATACATAAAAGCAGATACCATAAAGCTCATTTTTTTTTTGTGGATGCCTTTTCTTGTTCATATACTGACTGCTTTATGTCTCTGTGGATACGTGCCTTAAATTCAGCCAAAATGCAATTCAACTCCTTGCAAATAACGTTGAAGCCGTTTTAAGGCCAAATAAAAGCTGTTTTCCGAAGCCTACGACCAGAGAGCACTCTGCGTGACACAGCATCGTAGAAAAATGAACTCTACTGCATTGTCACAGGTAGATAAATACATTTTGGTGGTACGAAAAATAAATTGGAAGGTTTTCAATAATTACAAAAGAGAAAATTTCACTTTTACTATTGAAATTGTCCTCTTTATTGTTAGGTTGAGGTGTTGTGGTAAGGGAAAACCCATGTTTATGTTAATAGGTAGATGCACACTCGTTCATCTTAGAGTAGACCAATCATTGAGCATAAAATTATAACAGGTACAAATACCGTTGGTAACTTTTCACAGCCAAACATTAAACCGATCAACGACACTCAATGAATGCACTCGACAGTAATTGAAATGAGTGCAATAAACAGCGCTCAGTGTTGGATGATGACTTACGTATAATCCGTGCTACTGTATGTATGTGTGAATGCCAGCTTTATGTGCACAACTTCATACTAAACAGCTGGGTCACTCTACAAAACCCAATGAATGCGCTCGACAGTAATTGAAGTCAGTTGCGAGTCCATGCAGTAAATAGCGCAGAGCTGCAAGTGCCTTAGGTACGTACAATATGTGTTTAGGTATATTTAATAAAAGCCAGCTTTTCAAGTAAATATCTTGTTAACTTTTTATGTAATAATGTCACATATACAGTATGATGGTTATTAGTGTGATGCAATGCATATCACCAAGCGTCAGGCGGATTGATGATCGCACAGGTGAATGCTGTTGGCTTATCCTTTAACTTAGTTGGCTTTTACAACTTCCACGTCATTTGTGGGATGAATACGGCCTACATTTTGGTCAGAATCCGGAAATTCGTGGAATGAATCCATGGGATCAATACGGATGCACCCGCAGGAGATGGCGCGGTGTATCAGCCGGACACGCCACCACGTACAAGCTTTTTTCATTTTTAACACCCGACGCAAAAAGCGGGATTTTATAAGTTTGACCGCTATGTGTGTCTGTGTGTCTGTCTGTGGCACCGTAGCTGATAAACCGGTGATCCGGTTTGAATGCAGTTTTCTAGCAATGGTTCTTAGATATGTTCTATCAAAATCGGTTCAGCCATTTCACTGCGTGGGGTTTTGTAATTTTTAGGGTTCCGTAGCTAAATGTCAAAATACGGAATCCTTATGGGTTTGTGATGTCTGTCTGTCTGTCCGTGTATGTCACAACCACTTTTTTCCGAAACTATAAGAGCTATGCTGTTGAAACTTGGTAAGTAGATGTATTTTGTGAACCGCATTAAAGTTTTCACACAAAAATAAAAATAAACAATAAATTTTTGGGGGTCCCCATACTTAGAACTGAATCAAAAATTTTTTTTTTCGTCAAACCCATACTTGTGGGTTATTTATGGATAGGTCTTCAAAAATTATATTGAGGTTTCTAATATCATTTTTTTCTAAACTGAATAGTTTGCGCGAGAGACACTTCCAAAGTGGTAAAATGTGTCCCCCCCCTGTAACTTCTAAAATAAGAGAATGATAAAACTAATAAAAAAACAACTTAATTTAATTTAAACTTCCACTGAAAGTTGGTTTGAACGAGATCTAAAGTAGTTTTTTTTTAATACGTTAAAAATCGTAAACCATCCAAGAACTTTTATATTATGTTACTTGCTGCTACGGAACCCTTCATGGGTGAGTCCGAATTGCACTTGGCTGCTTTTTTTTTATAAAATTAACTTTATAGCCGTGATCCATACGACCGACCGCTATGAAAATTTATGGCGATATTACGCTCAACTGCACGATATTATGTTTTGTGACGTCTTTTATGGCGCATCGTGTGACCGTTTATCGGCTGTACTGTACAAATGTATGAATGCTTGTATAATGACTATGGTGTGTAAGTACCGGCAGTGGGAAGTACCTACTTCACAAATAAAAAAGTGTTGAATAGTTTTCCTCTGCATTGCAATTTCTAGTTTTAAACTGTCATCATCATCATCATATATGAGGCATAGGCCTGTAGAAGTCCACTGCTGGACACTTATAATATTCTAAGGCTGGATATAGGCCGCCCACATGGAATGGCACGAGCGGTCTTGGGCCACCTCCATCCACCGATAGCCTGCGACCTTTAATAGTGTGGTTCTAACGGGGGCTTTTCAACACTGCATCGTTTTCGTGGTTGTCACTCGTTAATATTCCCCAAGTTGTCGATGCTGCGTGCTATACAAGTTGTCGATGCTGCGTGCTATACAAGTTGTCGATGCTGCGTGCTATACAAGTTGTCGATGCTGCGTGCTATACAAGTTGTCGATGCTGCGTGCTATACAAGTTTTCGATGCTGCGTGCTATACAAGTTGTTGATGCTGCGTGCTATACAAGTTGTCGATGCTGCGTGCTATACAAGTTGTCGATGCTGCGTGCTATACAAGTTGTCGATGCTGCGTGCTATACAAGTTGTCGATGCTGCGTGCTATACAAGTTGTCGATGCTGCGTGCTATACAAGTTGTCGATTCTGCGTGCTATACAAGTTGTCGATGCTGCGTGCTGTACAAGTTGTCGATGCTGCGTGCTGTACAAGTTGTCGATGCTGCGTGCTATACAAGTTGTCGATGCTGCGTGCTATACAAGTTGTCGATGCTGCGTGCTATACAAGTTGTCGATACTGCGTGCTATATAATTAAACTGTATTTTTTTTTAAACAAGTAAATAGTTATTCTTATCTATTGCGTTGGCTACAGCAGCACTAACCATAGGTATGTTTAAAAGTTTTCCAATGTGTAACAAGCACCTCTTCGTTCCCTGTGGAAAACAATCCTAGGCATTTTCATGAGAATGTTTTCATCAAAGTTTTTCCTGTCTGAGTAAGAGTAGGAGTAACAAAACACGTGTTATTTCCAACAAACAATTTGATTACTCGTCGAACCTCTCTAACTTGTTTAATCTATCTTCGCAGTTCCTAACAATTTTACTTCGATGTCTATTTATGTACTGGCGATGACAAAAGTGATTTGACTCGGTAAAGAATAACAAGCAAGTAGAACGTTTCCGTTACGATCTTCGAGTTAGGTACAGTGGTGGAATGAAAACGTTCGTCACCTTAGGGCCTTGTTTTGATTGTTCAATGCAAAAAGCATAAGTACTGTTTTACCGACATAGTATTGCATAAGTACTGTTTTACCGACATAGTATTGCATAAGTACTGTTTTACCGACATAGTATTGTATCGGCACTGCAATGAGTCAATATCACGAAAATAACCTTCAGTTACCATGACAACGGATATTAGCAGCGATTGAATGACAGACACTGTCTACGAATAAAATGACAAAACTTCTGCCTAACTCAATAAAAAACTGGCCAAGTGCGCATCGGACATCGTGCATTCAGGGTTCCGTCGTAGTAACTATTATATTATCTGTGGTTCCATAACAAATGTAGAATTTATAAATTGCATAAGTTTAGTCAATCCATACGCAAAATTAAATCAATCAATTAAATTAATTTTTGGTAAAATATTCATAATAAGTAGCATATTTACAAATTTTCTAGTTCCTGGGTTAAATGGAAATTAAATTGAACTTGGTAACTAAAATACAGTCTTATTCTACTTAATAATCTCTAAAATGTTACTTCACATGCTATTTTTTTTACAGATTTTGACAGATTTATTTTTCTATCCATTCTTTAACTTGTACGGGAGCCACCCTTCAAAATAAATTTTGGTTATTATTTTTGGGTTTGGGTCAGTAAGATACATAAATAGTACAAAAATATGAAGACTTCAATGGTTTAGCCGCTATAGACCCGTGTGATAGAGAGACGGACGGGCGGATGAGCGAGAGCAATAGGGCTCCGTTTGGCCCTTTTTGGTACGGGACCCTAAAAAAGTAGTTCCAAACTTAAACAAGCAACTGAACAAAGGTGTACGATTTTGATCTTTATAATAAACATTTAAATTATGGTTTTCTATACAGCAGTCTGCTCCGTAGGATAGTTGGAAAAGGTAATATGTGCTCGCAACAAGCTACGGGGATTTCTTTGAATACTGACGAACCTTTTCATTCCGCCACTGTACATCATTACAATCTTGATCCACATACGTAGGCAACCTTATAAAACATATTGGTTAATTAAATACTGGTTGAGCTACCTTTAGATCGTTAGCAGCGGTCTTCAGGTAGCGCAACTGATCATACTCTTTTTTTTTTATTTTGTACATACCTTTTATTAGTTGTACCATTCTTTTTTTAAATAAATGTATTTCAATAAATACTGGCAGATTAAAAGTAACCATTACATTTTCATAAACTCGTGTCATTGCACGAGCAATTCGCAAGTCAGATTGCTGTCAGGCTCGGTCAAACTCTGACGTCATGTCAGTAATGGTTTCAGTAGCATTCAGCTCACCAATGTATAGAACTTTTAAGTTGTGCAAACGATAATATCAAAACAAAACCACAACCAAAACCGTTACGTTACGCACATTTCATATCTCGCTAATCAGTTAAATGTAAACCGTTACGTTACGCACATTTCGTATCTCGCTAATCAGTTAAATGTAAACCGTTACGTTACGCACATTTCGTATCTCGCTAATCAGTTAAATGTAAACCGTTACGTTACGCACATTTCGTATCTCGCTAATCAGTTAAATGTAAACCGTTAAGTTACGCACATTTCGTATCTCGCTAATCAGTTAAATGTAAACCGTTACGTTACGCACATTTCGTATCTCGCTAATCAGTTAAATGTAAACCGTTACGTTACGCACATTTCGTATCTCGCTAATCAGTTAAATGTAAACCGTTACGTTACGCACATTTCGTATCTCGCTAATCAGTTAAATGTAAACCGTTACGTTACGCACATTTCGTATCTCGCTAATCAGTTAAATGTAAACCGTAACGTTACGCACATTTCGTATCTCGCTAATCAGTTAAATGTAAACCGTTACGTTACGCACATTTCGTATCTCGCTAATCAGTTAAATGTAAACCGTTACGTTACGCACATTTCGTATCTCGCTAATCAGTTAAATGTAAACCGTAACGTTACGCAGATTTCGTATCTCGCTAATCAGTTGAATGTAAACCGTTATGTTACGCAGATTTCGTATGTCACTAATCAGTTAAGTGTAAACCGTTACGTTACGCAGATTTCGTATGTCGCTAATCAGTTAAATGTAAACCGTTACGTTTCGCAGATTTCGTATGTCGCTAATCAGTTAAATGTAAACTGTTACGTTACGCAGATTTCGTAACTCACTAATCAGTTCAATTTAAACCGTTACGTTACGCACATTTCGTATCTCACTAATCAGTTAAATGTAAACCGTTACGTTACGCAGATTTCGTATCTCACTAATCAGTTCAATGTAAACCGTTACGTTACGCAGATTTCGTATCTCACTAATCAGTTCAATGTAAACCGTTACGTTACGCACATTTCGTATCTCGCTAATCAGTTAAATGTAAACCGTTACGTTACGCACATTTCGTATCTCGCTAATCAGTTAAATGTAAACCGTTACGTTACTCACATTTCTTATCTCGCTAATCAGTTAAATGTAAACCGTTACGTTACGCACATTTCGTATCTCGCTAATCAGTTAAATGTAAACTTTTTGCTTTGTTTTCAAAACAGAACAGTAATGGACGACAACGTCAACGTGGCTGTCAACGTGCCTTCCAAGACACGTTGATGTAGCAGCAAGTGACGTTTGGGTTGATGGATCCTTCCTAGTATTGGCAGATAGTTACAAAACCGTTTAAAAATACAGTTTTTTAATTATAGCGTTAATTTTATCCCAAATTTCTTAAAATTTGTATATTATCTTGTGCAATTTCACCTCGACTGTAATAACATTAACCAATTCTTATGCGTTTCATGTACCACCATGTTTCGCGATACCATTATTACATAATAAATAATGCTGGTCTGTTCATACAACATTATCTATCCCCAACCTAAGCAAAGCTTATTATAGATAGATAGATTATAGGGGATAGATATTCTTATCATACATAGAAAATACACAGAACACCCTGAAAAAATATCTGCAGACCGTACAAATATTTGTTCGTCGTCAAAAAAAACATCAGCTAAACCAAATCTAAACCAAAACCAAAAACATTACGTTCAAACGTTTGAAACGTTTTGAAGTAGCGCGTTTGGTCCTGATCCCACACATGGGTTCCCTATCATGGGTATCAAGAGCTACCACGTTAGTACCATGCTACCAAAATAAATATGATACTAATAAGATGATACTAATAATATAAATAAATAATTTTAACACAATTCAATTCAATTCAATACATTTATTTCAGGCAACAGTGAAAAATGTACATTGTACCTAGACAAAGGCCCATATTAATATATACCTTACAACTAACAACAACAACAACTTACAATAGATCCGGAACATATATTTGAAGATCCGAACCAGCTCTCTCGCGTCTCAGTGCACTGCTCGCCCTCCACGCCACGGAGACCCAAACTCTCTAAAAAGCAGACCCCTTGATCAATCAACGTCGTCATGAGAAATGTAAAATGCGTGAATCGAATGGTTGTGTCGAAAACTGCGTGAACTTGCCGATTTTGCTGTTGTCGCTGTTTCGACCGAACAAAACAATGCGAACAATATTTTGCGCGTATAGCATTATCTAGAAATACCCGTTCATTACCTACCTACCCCTCCAGAAACCAGATATGAGTCTGCGTACCTGGCAACAAAAATTTTTTTTTTTTTTTTTATACTAATGAATGACGGAACAAGCAGATGGCCCACCTGATGTTAAGCGGTAACCTCAGCCTATGAACAGTGCATTACCACATAGGACACGTTCACCTAGGACGCACCCTATGTGGCACCGCAATGCGCCCACCACCCTGAGACATAAAGATGAAAAGTCTCATGTGCCTGTAATTTCACCGACACCCTTACCCTTCAAACCGGAACACAGCAATGCGAGCACTACTGCTTTGCGGCAGAAATAGGTATGGTGGTAGTACCTCCCCGGACGAACTCTTTCACAAAAAAAGCTCTACTACTACTCTACTGCTATATTTCAGCGTTTAGAATCCGCAAGCAAATATCTTTGACTTCTTAACCTTATTACCGTGACTGTACCCACTCTGGGTAGACCCGAAGACAAACCGCGGGGCATCTTTGCAAGTTCCGAACAAAGCCACTCGGGATCACTTCTCACGCGGTGCGTTTGATGCAGCCGTACTACTCCGTCTTTGTAGGATCATGGGCTCACGGCTTTTGAAGAACTACACTTTCAAGTTGAAAGTAGCAAAGCCTTTGGTTTTTTGCTTTAACTTGAAAAACTGTTAGTAATGCGTACTTTTTTATAGTTATCCTTGTGCAACAAAGAGATTACTTCCCACGAGTTTTTATTTCAAGTAGGTACGTTCAGTGATAGTGATAATAGTATTGACGATATTTTTTTTTTTTTTAATTTTACTTCTTGTTTAGTCGTACGTACAGTGATGAGAGCCTTCTGATTAGAGGATAAATTTATACTAATTCATTTTTTAGCATCACAGCTTTATATAACTGGTTATGTACTCTGAAATCCGTCTATTGATTCGGTAGGCTAGTAACATTTTTTAAACCGTAACTCCATTTCCATGCGAAGTGAGTGTTCGGCGCATTTTGCTCAGTTTATGAATATTGAAGGTGAACCCAAACCGTGGGGACTAAGTGCAGCCCGATTCGTTTTCCTTTGGTCGGTGTTTGTGTACGAGAGGCCAAAAAAACATGAAAACATTTCAGAATTTTCTACTAAAATGTAGATTTTCCTCACAATGTGAATAAGTAGTCAAATCGACTAATTTAATAGTCGATTATTACATCGAACTGTATGTGCATTGAAAACAGTTATCAGCAACTCAATTAGTTTTACTCAAAATGAGCTAGCGCGTCCGAATCACGTAGCTATTAATAAACTATCCACAAATCAAATAATTCTCAATCGACATCATCCGAGTTAATGAGACAGCGTCAGCCAATCACTGAACTAACTAGCTCGCTGCTAGTTAGTCGCAGATTGGATTTGTTTCAAAATATATGAGTACACATCATTACCAACATCAAACAACAACTACAAAATAAGTTTTTGTCCTTTTAAGGGAGTACTCACCTAGTCACTATCATTAACTTCTTTTATCCAGTTCAGAAAAAGATAAATAACAACATAACATAACAATAACTTAACAACACCCAACATTGACCCGATCCCACACTAGAATGTTCGTGGGTATCAGGAACTACGAGTACTATGGTACCACAACACCCAGAACCGTAACAAAGATTTGCAGATCATACAAACATTGGTCCCGCAGCAGAAAATTAAACCCGCAACCTCTCAGCCAGCTACTCGCCCACCACGCCACAGAGGTCGTCAAAATCAATAATTCAAATAAAAGTTAAGATTGTGACGATTTTGGCTTTCCAGAAAACTACCGATAGCCGATCAATAATGCGGGTTTTCGGGAATATTAAGCGTTTATAATGGCAATGGCGGCGTGTTCCATAAATTCCCGATTTTGAAAGCATTAGTCAGGAGTGCGCCTGGCGAGGATGTCTGGAGGAGCGGGACAAATGGGCCCATGGCTGGGAATATGAGAGAAGAGACTAGCGGTTTCAGGTAGAGATAACTGGCAAACATGAGTTTAGACCAGAACATTCCTGCATATGCGTTATATATGGACCTGACAAAGGCATTTGATTTCGTCGATCACAAAATACTCCTGCATAAGTTGGATGCTTATGGAGTTCGGGGAAATGTATTAAAACTGGTCGAGTCTTATCTTAGTAGCAGAAAGCAGGCAACAGAAATCACAAAGATATGTCCTGAACTGAAAAAACAGGTAAAATTCCTGTCAAAGTTTAGGACAGTTAAATTTGGTGTGCCACAAGGCAGTGTGCTTGGGCCATTATTATTTATTGCGTACATAAATGATCTTCCCAATATAACGAATCACCATTCGACTTTATTTGCGGATGATAGCACTATCCTTTTTACAGGTACTGACAAATTGTCCTTACAGCTTGACATTAATGATACATTGTCTAATATAATAAAATGGCTGACATCTAATAATTTAAAAATAAATTTGACTAAAACTAATTTAATTATTTTTAGAAATAGAGCAATAAAAATATCTAACATTGACATTAATTACTCCGGACATAAAATTGAAGAAATTTATATTTCTAAATTCTTAGGTTTAAATATTGACTCCACCTTAAATTGGAAATCCCATATAGAAAATCTCTGTTCTAAAATTAATACGTTTTCCTATGCCTTATACATGCTGTCAAAGACTGCAAACTATTTTACAATTTTAACAGCATATCACGGGTATGTGGCATCCCTTCTGAGGTATGGTGTCTTGTTCTGGGGGAACTCTACTGATAAGGAAATGGTATTTAAGGCACAGAAGAAATGCGTTAGGGCTATCTGCAAGCTGAAACAGACCGACAGCTGCAAACCATTTTTTACTAGTTTAAGCATGTTGACTCTGCCCTGTATTTATATATTTGAAGTGGTCCAGTTTGTAAGGAGCAACCTAAATTTATATGATAATTTTAAAAGTCAGCGTCAAAACTATAAACTTTGCTGTCCTTCACATAAGACTGCTTTAATAGGCAATAGTGTATTTTGTATGGCGCCTAAGATCTACAATCACCTGCCAAAGTCTATACTTGAGACCACCTCATATAATATTTTTAAATCTAAAGTGAAAAGGTTGCTTCGTGAAAAAGTGTATTATAGTGTTGATGAATATTTAAAAGACAAGTTTTGAACACATTTTCTGATGCTTATATTTAATTGACATCTTTTTGGGACGAATGATTTATTAATGACATTTATTTTTATGACATGATTATTATTACTAATTCAACATTTAATATTGTGTCGGATTATGTTTTTGTTATATATAATGGTATGTTAAAGTAAAAGCACCTACTTAAAATTTTGTTAAAGTGCACTACAAGTGCAAGTGTTCTACTATTTATATTGCATGCTGTGAAGCGGATTATGGTGGATTTTAATTTTAATTTGTCAACTTTTTCTTGTACCCATTCTCGCAATAAATAAATGAAATGAAATGAAACAAAAATGCAATGTAGCTTTAATTTTGCGGTTGATAATGGAACTCTATGTCTGCCATGGCATAAAGCACTCAGTATAAAATTAAGATTAATAATATTCCTGTCTGTGCCTACTGCTGCTACTTCCTACCTGTATATATTTTGAAGATGAGTTATTATTCAAACTCTGCCATCGGACGAGTTATTTTGAAAATACATACAAAAATAACGACGTTAGAATATGCTGTTTTCTATATTTGAAAATGATGTCTCAAAGCACCTAAACCAAATGGGTTTCTTTTGAACTACACCATAGAATAGAATAGAATAGAATAGAATAGAAATAATTTATACACATACACATACACACACACATACACACAGTAGGCTAGATACATAAACTGGAGGCGGCGCAGACACGCATCTGGACCAGTCAGCATCTGTAAGGTTCATCGGCTCACGCCTTCGACCAAACAACGGAGCCTCTGCATTAAATCTTCTCTTGTTGAAATGTTTACGTAACCTACATCGAAACACTCAACACTTTGCCTTTGACCAGTGGCCGAATCGTTGAGTCACCAAACCTTCATCTCTGTGCTACCTCTGGGGTCACCTTTAGCTCAGGAGCTAGCGCTAAATAACAGTGCGATCGAATATTTTACAAGAGAGCTCATATGGTATTGCAATGTATGGTAATGGTATGTAATCCGAAGACTACAAGATACAAAGAAGAACTTCTATTAAGCCCTTTAAATTAATGTATGGTCATCAAAATCAAATAAAATCTAAGCGTCTGACTAGCATTTACTTAGAAACGCACGCGGTGAATCCGTTGGTTCTTTCTAACAACGGGCAAAATACTCTTTTCAGAACCTCGAGGTCACTCCGCCAAGCCTGCGAAGACCCCAGGAAACTTCTGTGCTTCTGGACGGACTTAGGCTGGCTATCTACCTAGTCAGACAACTCTCACGCATAATGGACCGCCCATAGAGTTCTAATACGGAAAAGGGAGTTCTGTAACATTAACATTAACTCTTTTCAGAACGTCATTTGTACCACAGGAATACCAAGAAGGCCCTGACACCCATGAGACTAAATAAGATGTAGATTAACTAAAGCTAGCGCTTGCTCTATCATAGGTGCTCCATTTCGGGCCGCGAACCCAAGACGATAAATATTCATGCGGCACCCGATCCATGACGGAGCTGAAGGGAAGATAATTAACATTATCCCATGCCATATTTGTGCACGGGTTCAGAATAAATAATATACACTCAACCCAACAGTCATACATTTATATAGTCGGGCACATTCTGAGCCTGATATCTCGACCTACAATAACTGTAGGCACAGTGCTCCTTAGAAACCCTGAAGCCAGCCTTCTTCTTCTTCTTTTCTTCTTTTAATGGATTCTGAGGAATACTCTAAGCTATTTCGCCAATATCAAGTAATATTATTAAAATAAAATAATATTATTGTAATTAAATTAGGTCAAGGTATCAAAAGTCTCCGTAAAGTCGGTTTGTAAAACCAAGTTTTTGGAGAACAAAACTCACCAAACTGAAAAGATACGCAATACATGTATATTTAACTTACATCACACATCATTCTTTGTCTATGTTAAAATGCCACCGAAATTACACTGTATAACTGTTTTTTTTTGTGTACTCATAACGACGTTAGTTTACGAAAATTGCGGATTGAGTCGCTGCCGTGCGTCAGATGACGGCCGTATTGAGTCGCTGCCGTGCGTCACCTGACGGCCGTATTGAGTCGCTGCCGTGCGTCAGATGACGGCCGTATTGAGTAGCTGCCGTGCGTCAGATGACGGCCGTATTGAGTCGCTGCCGTGCGGCAGATGACGGCCGTATTGAGTCACAGCCATGCGTCAGATGACGGCCGTATTGAGTCGCTGCCGTGCGTCAGATGACGGCCGTATTGAGTCGCTGCCGTGCGTCAGATAATGGCCGTATTGAGTTGCTGCCGTGCGTCAGATGATAGCCGTATCCTGGGGACGGTAATTATCAACTTCCGCCACTTTATTACGACACCGAGACCGGAAACCCTCGCTTGACCCCACACTAGAATTCCTTGTTTTGTGATAAATAAGTAATATTAGGCACAAAAATATTATCAGGTACCAAACAAAACCAACCGAGCCCCTTCGAGCTCATCAAATTAAAAAGTAATGAGCTTCAGGACTATATTCTGTCTACCTGAATAGGTACCTAAACCTTTTATTGGGAAAATAACTTTGAGCTGGGGTAAATTAATGAGGTAATTTCTAAAGTTAACAAAATCAGTTTAAAATGGAACAGCATTCCAATGGAGAGGATTAAAATCAGCTCACTGACTAGTTGATTTAATTGGACGCAATGAGCAGCGGCATCCACCTGAGTACTCAACGCTAATACTGCGATCACTAATTCAAGTACCACGCCTGGTTATTATACTTTGCTTCCCCGTCACTCTCACATTGTACGGGGGGGGGGGGGGGGGGGGGATATGCCTCGTCAATAAGTAGAGTCAAACCTTGGATATAAACCCCAACTTCTAAGCATGTTATTAAAACATACAAAATTTTATGATCTAAAAAATATATCAAGACTCACTAAGCAAACCAAACTGAGAGATTAGTATGTAAAACCTATGTTATGTTTTTTTTTATATAGCGTTGGTGGGAATAAGCCCAACTCCTGATATGGATACACTAGCCGCGATACTATAAAACGCGAAAGATGCTGGCCAGACAGAAACGACGAAAGACGCAGACGGGGCGCGGACATTTGTCTCTTCTGCGTCCCTTTCATACAAAATGTATAGAAGCGTCGCGACCCAAAAAATACAGAATAGACGGGGCGCGGGCACAACGCTTTTACGTCCGCGCCTTTTGTTCAAAACACACAGGAGAGACGGGGCGCAGACGCGGCGGGGGCGAGGAAGGGGTGCGGGGTGGCATGCCTGCCTGGCGGGTCTCGCTCGCTAGCACAGTCAACGTGCCCCGTCTCTTCTATATAATTTCAAAAGTCACGTCCTTGTCTCGTCTCCGCCCTGTCCATTGCACGACGCGTTCTCGCCTTACGTCTCTTCTATCTGGCTTGCGCCTTAGAACAGTTACACAGTGTTTTGTTTTTTGTATTGACAAGCAATTTCAAATTCTATCGAATGATACAAAATGCGGTGTAACTCTGGTGTTACTATGCAAAGGGTGTATTGCGATTGTTAGTACCCAATACAGTGGATAAAATCAGCCTGAAACAGCCGCGGACCCGCATCGAACCAGCGCGGTAGATCCAAGCGCACTCACTCTCGTTGACATAAGCCCAGAGTCCTGGCGATGGGTTCAAAGGGCCCGATTATATTGTATCTGTTATATATGAGTGGCTTTTATTTTGTCTTTGTATCCGCAACAGCTCGCGAACAATGACAAGGGTCACCTCAAGATACAGATATTGTCAAACTAATACCGCCCTAAATGCTCAGATACAATAGACTGTTGTGAATGGGTTAATGGCGCTTTGAGCGCCGCAGACACGCCACTGCGGCGATTCTAACTGCCTCGCCCGGTTTGACCCGGGAAAGCATGGAATTAAATTATCTTGAACTGGAGACGATCAAAATACATTGACAGACTAAACATATTATCATACTAAGCATTTGAACACAATATACACTATTTTGAATAGGATTATCAGTTTTAAATAAGTACCTATTAAGAATTACTGTGTGAAAGTTAAAATAGTCCCTTAAATTTCAAAATAGTTTGTAGCACTACAGCACCTGGCCCTATTCCCGGCAATTTAACTCATGAACAGCGATTGTCACGTTTGTATGCCCAAAGTTAGAACATGTCCCATTCGTTTCATTTTGAAGTTAGTTGAGAGCCGCGTGATATTAGTTTGCTTTTACCGTCCTATGTGAGTTTTGGAGCCAGGGTGACGCGGAACTACTCAACACGATTTGAAAGGCTACTTAATTAAATAAATACCTAATAGTAGTAGTAGAGCTTGTTTGTGATAGTAGTGGTAGAGCTTTTTTGTGAAAGAGTTCGTCCGGGGAAGTACTACCACCATACCTATTTCTGCCGCAAAGCAGTAGTGCTCGCATTGCTGTGTTCCGGTTTGCTGTGTTCGGTGAAATGACAGGCACATGAGACTTGATGATCTCTCAGGGTGGAGGGCGCAGTTTAATGCCACATAGGGTGCGTCCTAGGTGGACGTGACCTATAAGATAATGCACTGTTCATAAGCAGAAGGTACCGCTTAACGTCAGGTGGGCTTCTGCTTGTTCTGTCATCTAAAGCTGTATAAAAAAACACTAGTAGGCAGAGAGTATAGTCAGTCTTTTGCCCAGTAGCTATGTGTGTAGATGCTGGGCTCCAAACCTCCTCCTAGGTTTACGCTGGATTTACCAGACTAGTTATAAAGATTCGTTGGTATAAGATTTGTCCTGGGTGCTAGCTTATTATGAAATGTGGTATTACTAGAAGAAAGCGTTAGCCGTGTCAGACGTAGGAAGCAACGTCGGCGATGAGCTCACCACTTGTCGCGTCTATATTCCCACGATAATGTAAAACCTCGGTAAAGATTATAAATAAATAATAAATAAATAAATAATGCTGGACAGTTCACACAACATTATCTAGCCCCAAGCTAAGCAGAGCTTGGGATTGATTTTGATAATTTTAAATAAGATTGATTAGATAACCAATTCTTGATACTGTCTGTACATTGTGAATACTGCAGTAAAAACTTTGTACATCATACACAAGGCGAATAAAACACTCGATTTCTCACTCAAAAATCACTCCAAACCAAATAACCCAATAGATAAGATTCTCAAAGTTGTTATCTGTACCGAAGTGAAAAAGTTTGGCATCCGTGCTGAGCTGTAAATTTTCCAAAGGGGAGCCCTTAGATCTTCTTGAACTTTGATGAGAACAAAACTTTTAAGATACAACTCGAATCAACAAGATATTTTATCAGTAAATAACACTCGAACTAAACAATAAGATCAGGGACCCTGAAAATCTGTAGGTACTACTTCCACAGTAATATGGTTCAAGTAAATACTATCAGGTAGTTAAAACTATAATCTATATATATAAAAGAGAAGTCCACACACTCACTGACCACTCATCACGAAATCTCGGAAACTACTGGGCCGAGAGGTCTGAAATTTGGCACAAGCTTTCTTAAAGGGGTGCAGGCGCGCACTAAGAAACGATTTTTGAAAATTCGCACCCTAAGGGGTTGAATAAGGATGTTAAAGTTTGTATGAAAGTCTACGCGTCGACGAAGTCGCGAGCGGGTCAGCTAGTATATAATATAATAGCTAAACCAGTTGCCATGAACCTTGACTGGAACATCACGCAAGTAGGTACTAGCTTGCCGACTAACAATGATTGGAAATTAACGCATCTGTTCCGCAGACGAACAGCGAGTTCAAACAAGACCTCTGTGGCGCGGCGGGCGAAGGTTCGCCTGCGTGGGTTCGATTCCCGCCTCGTAACAAATATTTGTGCGATTTGCAAATATTTTTTCAGGGTGTTCTGGGTATTTTCTATGTATAATAAAAAATATCTATCTAAGTAAGGTATTGTATTAAGTATATCAGGTATCTAGTATCCATGACACAAGCTCTGCTTTGCTTGGGGCTAGTCCAGAATTATTTATTTATTATTTTATTAAACAAGCACAAATGAGCGCTTACGATAAACGCCGTGATTCAGTTATTTAGATGCTAATTAGTTGAGCTACTAGCTGTGTACTAAAACTCACAAAGTTCTAGTGTTTCTGGTCCGGTTGAATCAGTGTTGCCGTCATTCAGCTACAAAGCTGTTGCAACTCGTTATGCAATCAATACAAATCGGAACTTAGTTCCATTATTTTGTACAAACAAGTTGTTGCGTCGCATCCGGCTAACTCGAGGCTCCGCTCTGCGCTACCCCCGGACTAAGGAGATAGTGTTTCGAGACGCATTTACTACCACGACTGTTCTACGCAGCCAAATGAGAACAGTCCAAGGCGGGATTTTCAGCCATTAAACGCTTACGAGAGCCAAGTTATAATCATGGTCGTCATCCGCCAAGTTCGTGACTGGCCAAGCACATTGTAGGGTCCCGTTGTACAAAAACAACCGTTAAACTGGCAGTGGGGGGGGGGGGGGGATTTAACTCTAACACAAATTAGCACTTGAAAGCTTAATATTTTGCAAACAGATCCCTGAATCGGAAAATGGCTGTCACATACCCCCAATATTTTCGAACGACCTATCGAACAACACTCCATATTATGGCATAGACAAGACAAAAAAAAGGCTGTGACATACACGGACAGACAGACAGACATGACGAATCCATAAGGGTTCCTTGTCTTTGACTACGGAACCCTAAAAACATCCCGAATTCATGTGTAGGGGAAATAACCTAAAAAAAGGTTTTGCAAGATATTATTTTACCACTTTATCGTCGTGATTATTATGTATACCCAACTGAATTACAGCTTACTAGTACTAAGAGCCTCTGAGTTTAGCCGCAGACAGACAGACAGACAGACGGGCGGACGGATATGGCGAAACTGTAAGGATTTCTTGTCATGTTGACTACGAAACCCTAAAAACTTCGTCAGGAAACAGACATTTCCTAGAAATAAAATCTTGAAGATAAAGTGAGTTATAAACAATATTCACGTCCAGAAGCTAGACTGCTTGCGTCCTCCAAGCTTATAGGAAGAGCGAATTCGAGAAGTATTTCCATGTATACAACTTTGTATTTTGTCCATCCGCTGCCCTCTGTTGCGAAATCGCGCCACCTACGTACTTTGTGCCTCTGTTTATTGAAGTGTAGGTAAAATGTTTACAATCATGTGTTGGATATGTTTGTGACTTTTATCTACTTAGGTACTTTCAGCAACAAAAGTCCCTGACCCTGCTAATGGTGAATTTGGTGTGAAAAGTGACTAGTCGTAGTGATGTCAGCCCCGCTCTAATGCATATTGAACTCCAATAGAAACTTACTATTTCGGGGCACACCATATTTTTTTTAATTAACAAAACACTTAATATTTGGTCATTGCACCGCCAGCGTTTATGACAGCATCATACATAGCTGCGCATACATTTAGAAAAAAAGGGCCGATTTAGATTACGGTCATCGATGCAAGCGAAAATGTTTTGAAACTGGGCAGGGGCTTTTGTAGCTGATAGTACAAAAAAGCACGTTTTGTTGAAACTACAGCAATAAGTTTGTTGTATGGTTTAAGGAAGTTACTCATAGCTACAGAAATGGCGTAGGCTCCAAGTAGGTAGTTAAGTTGCAGTGAGTTAGTTTTATTTGACGTCCTAGAGCATCTGCTTTTTGTTACATTGGTAGGTCAGGCTTAGGTTCGTCTTGTGCTTGGACGCTTCCGTTGCTCAGCTCCTAATGGATGTCCCTGTACCGCCCTCGGTAGCTTTTAAGCTCTCCCTATAAAATCAATTGATGCCGTTTATCGTTACCAGCTCAAGTTCTAAAGAAAATGGCGTTCGATCCAGTAATGCCCGTGAGCGAAGAATTTTCTCGCTTCCGAATAAAGCCGTCTCTAAGAACCGGAGACAGCTCTGTTTTTACTCTTATTTCCCCGGGAACGTCGTCGTTATTGACATTATTTAATCCTGGGACCCGGGAATCCGGAGTCGAGGGCCGGGGACACAGACAAACACGTGACGGGTCTGTACAATTTGTGTGCAATATTGATGGGAAACGACATCCTAATAGTGATATTTCTTTATTGTGATATAAAAATATTTGCAGAAAGTTCATTCGTTATTCAAAGAGACAAATTTTACTGCACCTGAAAGAAACTCGATATTATTTTACCACCTACATCCGCCATCCGAGATTCCGTAGCATACGGGATGCTACGGAATCTCGTAGCGCCTCGTAGCCCTAGCAATGCTGTTTTTGCTGCATCGTAGCATCGCACACTGAGGCTATTCACTGCATGAATTTATGATGAAAACGACCGTGTCACGCTTTTTCTATTCTATTTGAAAGTTCATAAACTGACTGAAAATTATCTGGAAAACTTTCAGCGTAATTAAATTATATTTTCCTGCGTAAATCTCGTGTCTAGTAAAAATAAAGGCTTCATTTCAGTGCGTCTGCATGAGGTTAATAAATCACCCGGGACACTTCCTTTTAAGACGAGAAGTAGAGGGGCTGTACGTAGGTAGGTGTGGGTATAATGGCAGAGTCCACTTTTAAAAGTGCGTGGTAAAGGCGGGGCAGGGTGTCCTACTGCGAAAGACAAGAAAATCTTAAGTTATTGCTATTCTATGTAAAAGAGGTGAGCTTCGTAGCATCTCGTAGTGGTTTTCTACGGCGTAGCACTAGCTCAGTACCAATAGCTATTTAAAACAAAATTATGTGGGTAGGTTCGAATACCTAAACATGTTATATTAGTGAGTAAGCTACTTATATAAGTCACGAGAAGAGGTAAACGGGCTAAAACAGTTAAGGTAGTATTCGCGCCCCATGCCAACATTTACCTGCATAGTTCACAACAAGACTATAAAGTTTACTTTCCACATATTTCCCTGGGAAAGCTGCCAAGCGCGTAACCTACATACAGTGCCTATGGATATGGCTTTCTTACCCCTTTCTTGTACCTACCTAGTTGGTAGTAATATGCTATGTTTATCAATAATGTGTTTGTAAACTGTAATTTGCTTAACCTAGAATGGTGAAATAGAATGCTGCTGTGTATAAATGTTTTAAGAACCTCTTCAACCCTATTTAATAAATAAATGATTTGATTTGATTTGATTTTTTATGTTAGTAAGATATTTAGATAAATACTTGATCATGAAACTTACCAACTTACAGATCTATCTGGAAATTCGTTTAAAATAAAATATAAAAATTGCTGATTGGTAGATGCTCCTATTCTTTTAATTAATACTTACATTACAGGGATTTTCAATCATATTTTTTATTGAATAAGCTAATTATTGTAATTTTATTTTATTTCTCGATCTATTATTTTAAAACGTTTTTATTGTTACTTATGTGAAAATTTGCACGCCAAGTAATAAGGTAGAACGTAGGTTTATTGTTACTTATGTGAAAATTTGCACGCCAAGTAATAAGGTAGAACGTAGGTGGACTTCACCTCGTTTAAGAACTGTATACAATGTTCTGGCAAATAACATTATCTTATCTTAGCATTTTTGTTTTGTTAAAATTGTTGATGTGTAATTGTTGATGTGTAATTTTTGATGTGTAATTGTTGATGTGTAATTGTTGATGTGTAATTGTTGATGTGTAATTGTTGATGTGTAACTGTTGATGTGTAATTGTTGATGTGTAATTGTTGATGTGTAACTGTTGATGTGTAACTTTTGATGTGTAATTGTTGATGTGTAATTGTTGCTGTGTAATTGTTGATGTGTAACTGTTGATGTGTAATTGTTGATGTGTAATTGTTGATGTGTAATTGTTGATGTGTAATTGTTGATGTGTAGTTGTTGATGTGTAACTGTTGATGTGTAATTTTTGATGTGTAATTGTTGATGTGTAATTGTTGATGTGTAATTGTTGATGTGTAATTGTTGATGTGATTGTTGATGTGTAATTGTTGATGTGTAATTGTTGATGTGTAATTATTGATGTGTAACTGTTGATGTGTAATTGTTGATGTGTAATTGTTTATGTGTAACTGTTGATGTGTAATTGTTGATGTGTAATTGTTGATGTGTAATTGTTGATGTGTAATTGTTGATGTGTAGTTGTTGATGTGTAACTGTTGATGTGTAATTGTTGATGTGTAATTGTTGATGTGTAGTTGTTGATGTGTAACTGTTGATGTGTAATTTTTGATGTGTAATTGTTGATGTGTAATTGTTGATGTGTAATTGTTGATGTGTAATTGTTGATGTGATTGTTGATGTGTAATTGTTGATGTGTAATTGTTGATGTGTAATTGTTGATGTGTAACTGTTGATGTGTAATTGTTGATGTGTAATTGTTTATGTGTAACTGTTGATGTGTAATTGTTGATGTGTAATTGTTGATGTGTAATTTCTCTCTCCAATTCATATTCGCTAGCTACTCAGCACTTAAAGATATTCATCGTCATATTATGGCCACGCCCACCCACTGCTGGTCATAAGCCTCTTTCAATTGATGCGTCTCCCTGCCGGAGCGGATCGCATTGCTCTTTATAGCAATCTGCTCAAGATAGATATAAGAAAGAAAGAAGAAAGAAGAAAGAAGAAAGAAGAAAGAAGAAAGAAGAAAGAAGAAAGAAGAAAGAAGAAAGAAGAAAGAAAGAAAATATTTTATTAGTAACTCAATCAAAAACATAATAAAATAGAAGACAAAGTTAACAAATTTTTGCATTGAGTCACAAAATGGTCTCTGTCTCAGCATGAGCCAGTTGTTAGATAAAACATTCAAAACAAAGTGACAAACAAAAAACTATGAAATAGGTAAAACTGTGTAATTATTCTGTAGACGTATCCGCGTGATCCCACCAAGCTATTTACGGAGTAGCACTCAGGTAATTTAGGGGCCCGCGGACCATCACCGGCCGGATATAAAGCGGTTGCGGGTTCCGTAGACCATCTCGATTAGTCGGTAAATTGTGTACAAAGAGGTTAGGGCGCATTCATATAGAAAGCAGATTACCAGCGGCTGTCTACCAGCTAGATACTTACCGGCACCGTATACCGAAGTCAGGTAGTCACAGCGACGAAGGTAATAAACCGTGCCTTCAACACGCCACTTGTTTCGCATTCCTCGTCTAATAGTAGCACTGAAGTTTAGCAGTGCGGCCTCCTTACCGGTGCTCTATGCACCGTTTTTTTTTTTTTTTTTTTATTAGTTTTATCTGGTTCTCTTAACTTTAGTTGGTGGTTAATTACATAAGCATAGGTAAATACATTGCAGGGTAGACATGGTCCGGCAACCAGCCTTCTTCATGAGTGCGGCTTAATAAGCTACAGGATGTATAAAATTACCTTCTTACACCGCAAACGTGTCCTGAAATTTAAGAGCTTTGTAGGTACCAAAAAGGATTGTGGCTTTCTTCGTGCAGATCGCTTCCTGTTGTAGCTCGTACTTACTTTTGGCTTCGTAGCTTCTAAGTACTTTGGTTTGAAGCCGCAAAGAAAATGTTTTAAGTAGGCAACTGCGAAGCCGATTAGGTAAGTTTGTAAGGGACTACTTACTTTTGTGGGCAGATGCTGCACTAAGTACCTCCCTGCCCTACTAACGTACATAACGCTCCCTCCCAGTTAGGTATATTAAGTAGGTACGTTTCAAATCGGTGTTGAATCATATTCAGTGCCGTGTTGGGTTTGAATCCTGGGCAAGTGTTGATGGATTATACTACTCAAAAAAGAAATGTGTGCCCTAACGTGGTTAAAAAGGTGAAGTTAATTTCATAGTGATCTATTTGTCGTAAGGATGTAGGTACATGACGTAGACGAACTAACGAATAATCCAGATCCTTATATACTCTGACCAATATTATACATGCAAATATACCTATGTAGTTATTGTAGTTAAAGTTAGTGATTCTATATATTTTTTTATCAATCACTTTCGACTTTTCACAAAGTACTGTAACGGTATCATGAAAAAAGAACCCACGACCTACTAACACGGAGCAACGCCTATCTAGGAAATCATATTAATTTTATGATAAAAAAAATATTACAAGAAAATTAGATAGTTTATATAGTGCCGATAAAATCCTATCCTACTTCCTACTCCAAGGTACTAATATTATAAATGCGAAAGTTTGTGTGTGTGTGTTTGACTGTGTTTGTTACTTCTTCACGCTAAAACGGCTGGACGGATTTGCATAAAATTTTGAATGGAGATAACTGGACTCCCGGAATAACACATAGGCACATTTTTATCCCGATATACCTACGGGATCGAGACTTAGGCGGGTGAAACCGCGGGGCGCTGCTAGTAATAGATATAAATCCCTGGTGTTTTGTGGTTGCAGGTGGAATGCAGTCTCCGACGATAATGAGAGAAGTTCGCGACATCGAATTGATCGCCTCACGAGACCATCCGTTACGGAGCTATGAGATTGCTCTTTTCTTAGAACTTACCTACAATATGAGGCTGGATCTAGCGCTATGTTCTCACGTGACTAGATGGTGTAATTATTTCAATCACCTATATGAATTCCCGTGCATTGCACTGCTCGAGTATATAAAGATTAAGGAGTTTTTTTTTTTTAATAATTAAATTATGGATGCTTTGCATAAATATTATGTATAACTAGATAGATAATGCGGAGGGCAGACTCATTTAAATATTATGTTTAACTAGATAGATAATGCGGAGGGCAGACTCATTTAAATATTATGTATAACTAGATAGATAATGCGGAGGACAGACTCATTTAAATATTATGTATAACTAGATAGATAATGCGGAGGACAGACTCATTTAAATATTATGTATAACTAGATAGATAATGCGGAGGGCAGACTCATTTAAATATTATGTATAACTAGATAGATAATGCGGAGGGCAGACTCATTTAAATAACATACAGAACAATATTTTCTTAAACAGAACAAAAAGAAAATAATATTACCTCTACTGTTCGATGTTTTGAGCATTGCAGGCCTCCGTTCCGTGTTGCTCGGTGGTTTGATGTAAGATATTTGATCCAAAAAAATACATCAATGCTGCTTCGCTCGCATTTTACTAGAATAAAAGTGACTCAATCCGGGTCATAATCTATCAGAGCAGGGTTATCTGTGTATCAAATTTCATCAAATTCGGTTCAGCCGTTTTGTGTGTTTAAGTAACAAACATCCAAACTTATGTCTTTCATGATATTAGTGGGATAGTCGCAAATGATTCAGGGCTAACTCTAAATAAGTAAAAGAGAAAATCAAATTTTAAAATAAAATAGGCAAGTGCACCTTTTTAACACGCTCTTATTAGCTTGGGTTGTATCTATGTATGTATGTATGTAACTGAATCTTTGAGCATAATTTTCACCAATTTCCAAGAAGTCTGATTAATTTGAAACTTTGCATAGAGAGAGAGAGAGAGAGAGAGAGAGAGAGAGAGAGAGAGAGAGAGAGAGAGTTAGAGTTAGAGTTAGAGTTAGAGAGAGAGAGTGAGACAAATCGAACTAAAAAATGAAAAATAAATAATATTTTTAAAAAAATTAAAAAACACACTTTTATAGCTAACCGAACTAAAAAATAGAAAATAATTTTCATTTTCAAAGAGTTTATATTACAGTAGTAGAAGATCGAACAATCAATCAGTTATTTTTTTTTTAAAGCGTGAGGTGCATTTTACTACTTTTCATAACTCTCCTCTCATAGATAGTTGCCAACAGAATGATTCACTTTATCAAGCAACACACGCTTTTAAAAAAAAAAAAAAAAAAAAAAAACATGATTGATTGTTCGATCTTCTACTACTGTAATATAAACTCTTTGAAATTGAATATTATTTTCTATTTTTTAGTTCGGTTAGCTATAAAAGCGTGTTTTTTTATTTTTTTTTTTAAATATTATTTATTCGATTTACACATCCCCGGCTATTCTTCCAATCTTGCTCTGTCGTGCAATCGCTTCGAAGCTATAAAACCAACCGTTGTACTTATCACAATTATGTAAGTTTTGTTGTTGACTTGGTGTACAATAAAGTATTTACTACTCTATTTTATTATTGTTTGCTTTAGGCTTAGAGAGCATTGCATGCCTCTGTACCAGCTTTATGCGCAGCCTTAAGTTAAGCCGCGATAAAAATATCTCTGTCCTTTAATAACATAATGCGCATTCAACATGAAATCTTGCGCCAGAGTCCAGACTAACAACTAGCCAGTTGTTAGTCTGGACTCTCCCGCGAGTCACGACAACTATTCACAACTAGCCAGTGTTGTCTGAAGAGCCCTAGTTCGTCGTGTTCGAGCAGCATCCCGCGAGTCACAACTATTCACAACTAGCCAGTGTTGTTTGAAGAGCCCTAGTTCGTCGTGTACGAGCACATCCCGCGAGTCACAACTATTCACAACTAGCCAGTGTTGTCTGAAGAGCCCTAGTTCGTCGTGTACAAGCAGCATCCCGCGAGTCACAACTATTCACAACTAGCCAGTGTGGTCTGAAGAGCCCTAGTTCGTCGTGTACGAGCACATCCCGCGAGTCACAACTATTCACAACTAGCCAGTGTTGTCTGAAGAGCCCTAGTTCGTCGTGTACGAGCAAATCCCGCGACTTACAACTATTTACAACTATGCCAGTGTTGTCTGAAGAGCCCTAGTTCGTCGTGTACGAACAGCATCCCGCGAGTCACGACAACTATTCACAACTAGCCAGTGTTGTCTGAAGAGCCCTAGTTCGTCGTGTTCGAGCAGCATCCCGCGAGTCACAACTATTCACAACTAGCCAGTGTTGTCTGAAGAGCCCTAGTTCGTCGTGTACGAGCACATCCCGCGAGTCACAACTATTCACAACTAGCCAGTGTTGTCTGAAGAGCCCTAGTTCGTCGTGTACGAGCACATCCCGCGAGTCACAACTATTCACAACTAGCCAGTGTTGTCTGAAGAGCCCTAGTTCGTCGTGTACGAACAGCATCCCGCGAGTCACCACAACTATTCACAACTAGCCAGTGTTGTCTGAAGAGCCCTAGTTCGTTGTGTACGAACAGCATCCCGCGAGTCACCACAACTATTCACAACTAGCCAGTGTTGTCTGAAGAGCCCTAGTTCGTCGTGTACGAACAGCATCCCGCGAGTCACGACAACTATTCACAACTAGCCAGTGTTGTCTGAAGAGCCCTAGTTCGTCGTGTACGAACAGCATCCCGCGAGTCACAACTATTCACAACTAGCCAGTGTTGTCTGAAGAGCCCTAGTTCGTCGTGTACGAACAGCATCCCGCGAGTCACAACTATTCACAACAAGCTCTACCAATTATTAAATGCCCGTTAACTCGCTGAAGACTCGAGACTCCTTCCGCTTGGCAACTTCGAGATTGAGTAAATATTTCCCGAGAGCCATCGACAAAACTGAGTTAATTGTTAATAATAAACAACTTGGAACTGCTTGCTAAAGTCTCCAGTTTATTTTATAAAGTTTGTTCATTTATATTCATAAATTTGTTCCACGACTCTCAAACAACCTTACATACTCAACTTATCTTGTGTTATCTTATTATACAATTGTATCGTTATAACACTAGCTATTAATTTTGTATAATTAAAAAAACCCTCAACGCAATGAAACGGCTGAACCGATTTTGATCAAACATAGCTAAGAACATTCCCGACAAATTCACATTTCAACCAAAAAAAAAACACAAAATCGGTTCGGTGGTTCGGTTAGTAGTAGGTATTAGAGCTTTTTTGTGAAAGAGTTCGTCCGGGGAAGTACTACCACAATACCTATTTCTGCCGCAAAGCAGTAGTGCTCGCATTGCTGTGTTCCGGTTTGAAAGGTAAGGGTTCCGGTGAAATTACAGGCACATCAGACTTTTCATCTTTGTCTCAGGGTGACGGGCGCAGTGCAATGCCACATAGGGCGCGTCCTAGGTGGACGTGACCTATGAGGTAATGCACTGTTCATAGGCAGAGGTTACTGATGGGCATCATCTAGTTCAGTCATTCAAGTATTATAAAAAAAAAAACGTTCGGGAGCTACTATGCGACAGACACACACACAGACACGTCAAACTTATAAAACCCCGTCGTTTTTGCGTCGGGGATTAAAAATAAAAATCAATTTAAACTTAAAAATATAGCTTTAATTATAACTATAATCACTTACTTACTTACGTACAAACATGTTACATTTCCTAACATGGACTATACACCCCGGGACTCGCAGTTTATACAAGCCGACATATCAGGAGCCTTAGCACGAGTTTTGATTTTTTAACTACTTACATGAATTTTCGGACTCGTTTGTAAGATTCGTTGGTATAAGATTTGCCCTGGAAGAAAGCGTTAGCCGAGTCAGTCGTGAGAAGCAATGGCGGCGATGAGCTCACAACTTGTCACGTCTATATTCCACGATGGTGTAACCCACTGTGAAAAGTGGCCTATTGAGGCTCTGCCTACCCCTTCGGGGAAAAAGGCGTGTATCTATGTATGTATGTATGTATGAATTTTCGGTTCCTTCCATACATTTAATTATGCACAAAATGATTTAGTTTTTGCAAACTATCAAAACTCCTACTAAGGCCTCTGAAAAGTAAACACTATGCAATATAGTGGTTAGCCTTTCAAATCTATTTCGGCAATGCTAGTTAAGACTCCACGATTGTCTTACATTCACACTTATGACTGCTTGTGTTGTCCATTACAAAATAAATCCATATTAATTACTTAAAAAAAAAAAGTCCAGGAATACATTAGCCCATGCTCTTACAGACTAGGGTATGGCTCTTACACACCACGCCGGGCGCGTGTCGCGGCGCGCCGCCGGGTCGCTAACAAGTGCGACGGTATCTGTAGTTAGCGTCTTCGTGCGATATGACAGAAAATTTAAGAATGTCTATGCAGAGTTTCACCTTGATCGATTTAACTGAATAACGCGAGTCGAGGACCCGATTATTCGAGGCTTGTCGCGGCTCGGGAGGATTCAACTCGAATTTACTAACTTTACGAGACAATTCATAAATTATAATACTATCGAGTCTGATATCATTTTGCCAGAATATTTGTCGCGATAAGCATCATAAAAATGACAACAAAAGTGACGCGACACGCGACGTGCGACGCGACACGCGACGCGACGCGCGACGTGTAAAGCTCATAGAGGTAGTTTATTCATCAGGCTGCGATTGTCGCTTCTTCTTCTTCTTCTTGTCACTCTTGGGTGGCTCTGGCTCGTCGTTGGTGTCGGCTTCTTCCTTCTTCTTCTTCTTCTCGCTTTTCGGCGCCTCTTCTACTACTGAAGAGTCGGCGGCTTCGGACTCCTACAAATTACATAAATTAGTAACCAATTTATTTTTGGTTCGTAGACACTAAGCGTGCTATTAATAAACGCGGAATACCGTCGGAATAGTTACACCGTGTTTTGTCTCTTTCGATCGAATTTGAAACTGCGTGATAATTCGCGTTTTAACATTGTAACATTAACACAGCGCCGGCCTTATTACAAAAAAGTAAATTAGTGCTGGTTTAAACCCGAACTACGTAGTTTAGGTTTGTCACAGTATTTAAAGTTCCGAGTATTTCTTCTTCTTCGTCTTCTTTTTACGGCGTGTACAATTATTTCAATTGTAACACAATGTAACACAAAAGCTGGTACAATTTCCGACGTGTCAGACGGATCTTGCATGCACGTCACAATCGAGATGACAAACTTCTAACCTCCAACAAGCAGTCATCTGACATTTGTAGACCATTGTCAAACTACAATCAATCATTACAAGAGAAATATTTTCCACAGTAGCCACAAATAAAAAAAGAAGAAGAAGAGAAATATTTTTTTGGAGTTTACTTCGATTTTCATATAACGACCGGCCCACAGTACGCAAATAAATCGTAAAATCGGGCGTCAACAAAAAGTGAAGTCTGTTATGTTTCCCCTCTGCGCAACATATTCATGCATCTTAGCATGCATTCAGTAGAACTGGACTGGAGTAAACTCCAGCCGCGCGTCGGAGCTGACACACGCCATTTACCAAGGAGATAAACAACCACTACAGTATACCAGATTTATCACAGACACTATATACCATGAACAATAATATAGCACTCAGAGGACACTCGCTGAAGCTGCAACGCGGGCCAAGTACCAGCAATCCGAGGATGCACATATTGCCTAACCGCGTCGTGCGCACTTGGAACCGGCTACCAGACTCAGTGATCAGTGCCCCCTCAGTGAATTCTTTCAAAAATACACTTGACAAACATTTAAAATGCACTTATAAGGAGTAAGATATACACGCATCAGCTCCGAGAGCTGCCTGTGTATTATAAATAAATAAATAAATAAATAGATGTGCTTTACGGACACGCACAGGAGGGAGCAGGACAGAATGTTATAATAAAGCTCACCCTCTTCTTCTTCTTCTTCTTCTTCTCGGAGGTGGGCTCGGCGCACTCCTCTTTCACTTCCACTTCCGCTTTCACTTCTGTCTTCACTTTTTTCTTTTTGGGTGAGGCCTGGGAATAAATATGAGTTTATAATTATATGTAATACTTAGTTTATAGCAAAAAATATGCATGAGGCTTGGGATAGATGAAACTAATATCTATTTATTTTATTTTATTTATTTATAGACGAGCAGCTTTCGCTGATGTCTACATCAAAACAGTGTTGAATGTCTAATTTTGGGTCACTTTTTTAAGTTCTGATCTGGGGGGCTACCCTTGACAACAGTTTCAATCCCAATCCAATCCCAATCCAGTTTTCACAAAAT
Organism: Operophtera brumata; assembly: GCA_932527175.1. Taxonomy (NCBI): domain Eukaryota; kingdom Metazoa; phylum Arthropoda; class Insecta; order Lepidoptera; family Geometridae; genus Operophtera; species Operophtera brumata. The sequence goes on from OW052235.1 coordinate 816,957, forward strand.
TTAGCACTCTTCAATCAAAATCGAGATTAAAATTTAAATCGTGTACGCGACCGACTTCTTGTGATGATTCCAGAAAGAACAATATGACGTAGGTGTGGCTACACACAACGCAATAAAACTACCATGACATTTTAAAATAACTTGCTTAATCCTTATCATTTCTACAATTATTACTTATTTTCCCATATATCTTGGATTAGAGTACAGTCGATTTTGTTTAGTTCTTTAAAATTCCACCAGGTTCACATCCAATCGTGTGGCAGGATTGGATTCAAGAGTACCAAATGGCACGATTTGATAGCAAATCCCAAATTAGGATTGCGATCGAGTGTCAAGGGTAGCCACTCTGAGTTCTGTATTTCCTATATATTACAAGTTAGTATCAAACCAAACGTATTTAAATGAGTATAATCCTCTTGACTACGGACTGACAGGCAGACGGACGGACATGGAAAAACTAAAAAGGTTACATGTCCGGAATTTCAAAACCCTAATGGGTAACCTATCGTACTTTGACTTTGATGACCTCTGTGGCGCAGCGGGCGAAGGTTCGCCTGCGACGCAGGAGGTTGCGGGTTCGATTCTCGCCTCGTAACAAATATATACGATCTGCAGACATTTGTTCAGGGTGTTCTGGGTATTTTCTATGTATAATAAAAAATATCTATCTATGTAATGATTAATTATATCATTTATCTAGTACCCATAAAACAAGCTCTACTTAGCTTGGGGATAGATAATATTGTGTGAACTGTTCAGCATTATTTATTATTTATTTATTTATCGTACTTTAACTACCTCTATGGCGCGGCGGGGGTAGATTCGATACGGCTGCAATGCAGGAGGTTGCGTGTTCGATTCCCGCCTCGGAGCAAATATTTGTGCGATTTGCAGATATTTGTTCATGGTATTCTGGGTATTTTTTATGTATAATAAAAATATATCTATCTATGTAGGTAATGTATTGCATTAAGTATATCAGTTATCTAGTACCCAAGCTAAGCCGAGCTTGTGTTATGACAAGCTCGGCTTAGCTTGGGGCTAAATAATGTTGTGTGAACTGTCCAGCATTATTTATTTATTGACTATAGAGCGCTCCTATATGAATCACTCAGCCTCCCAGAACACAAACCGCACTGGTGCTGGCTCCATCCTCCAACTTCATCCTATATGAATCACTCAGACTCCCAGAACACTTACCGCACTGGTGCTGGCTCCGTCCTCCAACTTCATCCTATATGAATCACTCAGACTCCCAGAACACATACCGCACTGGTGCTGGCTCCGTCCTCCAACTTCATCCTATATGAATCACTCAGACTCCCAGAACACATACCGCACTGGTGCTGGCTCCGTCCTCCAACTTCATCCTATATGAATCACTCAGACTCCCAGAACACATACCGCACTGGTGCTGGCTCCGTCCTCCAACTTCATCCTATATGAATCACTCAGACTCCCAGAACACATACCGCACTGGTGCTGGCTCCGTCCTCCAACTTCATCCTATATGAATCACTCAGACTCCCAGAACACATACCGCACTGGTGCTGGCTCCGTCCTCCAGCTTCATCCTATATGAATCACTCAGACTCCCAGAACACATACCGCACTGGTGCTGGCTCCGTCCTCCAACTTCATCCTATATGAATCACTCAGACTCCCAGAACACATACCGCACTGGTGCTGGCTCCGTCCTCCAACTTCATCCTATATGAATCACTCAGACTCCCAGAACACATACCGCACTGGTGCTGGCTCCGTCCTCCAACTTCATCCTATATGAATCACTCAGACTCCCAGAACACATACCGCACTGGTGCTGGCTCCATCCTCCAACTTCATCCTATATGAATCACTCAGACTCCCAGAACACATACCGCACTGGTGCTGGCTCCGTCCTCCAACTTCATCCTATATGAATCACTCAGACTCCCAGAACACATACCGCACTGGTGCTGGCTCCGTCCTCCAACTTCATCCTATATGAATCACTCAGACTCCCAGAACACATACCGCACTGGTGCTGGCTCCGTCCTCCAACTTCATCCTATATGAATCACTCAGACTCCCAGAACACATACCGCACTGGTGCTGGCTCCGTCCTCCAGCTTCATCCTATATGAATCACTCAGACTCCCAGAACACATACCGCACTGGTGCTGGCTCCGTCCTCCAACTTCATCCTATATGAATCACTCAGACTCCCAGAACACATACCGCACTGGTGCTGGCTCCGTCCTCCAACTTCATCCTATATGAATCACTCAGACTCCCAGAACACATACCGCACTGGTGCTGACTCCGTCCTCCAGCTTCATCCTATATGAATCACTCAGACTCCCAGAACACATACCGCACTGGTGCTGGCTCCGTCCTCCAGCTTCATCCTCTTGGGTGCGAGTTCCTCTGCGTCGGGTGAGTGCTCCCTCTTGAGGGGCTTCTGTCCGAGCGTGCTGTCGCCCGCCACTTGGTAGTCGTGGACCTCGCTGTCACAAACAACACGCAAGTTATGTACATCACCTTTATAACGAGCATTAACATATGAGGAAAGACTTCACGAACTTGGGTTAACTACCCTTCAGCAATGTAGAGAGCGTGGAGACCTAATAGAGGCCTACAAGATCCTAAACAACCACTACAGTATACCAGATTTATCACAGACACTATATACCATGAACAATAATATAGGACTCAGAGGACACTCGCTGAAGCTGCAACGCGGGTCAAGTACCAGCAATCCGAGGAAGCACATATTGCCTAATCGCGTCGTGCGCATTCGGAACCGGCTACCAGACTCAGTGATCAGTGCCACCTCAGTGAATTCTTATTATTATTATTATTATTATTTAAAATTATAGACGAGCAGCTTTCGCTGATGTGCCTATTTCAGAGTGTTGAAATGTCTTAGTTTCATTTGCTGTACTGATTACACTTTAATGTCTTTAATTGTTAACTTCGTCTTTTTTCTTGTCTTTCAAAAATAGACTTGACAAACATTTAAAGTGCACTGATAAGGACTAAGATATATACACGCATCAGCTCCGAGAGTTCCCTGTGTATTATAAATAAATAACGAACATTACAACTATTGAGACAATGTCTGCAGTGTGGTGGGCAGCCGGCTCAGATGAGAGGTAACAGATTCGATTTGCGCAGTGGAACAAATGTTCATGTTCTGCAAATATTCCATCTCTGTGTGGCACTGTGGTACATGCAGTTCCTGATACCCTCGACACAGACAGCTCTAGTGTGGAATCTGGGTTTATGTGAATGTTTTATTTATTTATTTATTTATTTATTTATTGAATAAAAACCACAGCCCTTAATATAATACAACAAATACTTACAAACTAATCCTAAGGCCAATAACGGTTTTACATTTTAATTATGTTATGTTATGTTATTGTATAATCTAAAAATTACCATGAGACTTTAGTACATTATGGTACTAGTGTGTAATGTTGGTGATTACCGCTGAGGCGCCATTGAGACCTCAGCCGTTAGGTGAGTCTTAAGAGAGCCGAAGACGGTAATCATCAATACACACGTGTATCACACAATGTTTTTCAACACACTAGTGAAGAAAATTATAATAAAACAGAAATACCAACTCTGTGTAAATGTTCAACTGTCTCTATACCTAACTCACTAGTGAATAATAGCAATGCAAAAGTCAGTTTGATTACAGGTGTAAAACAGAAATACACACTCTGTGTAAATGTTCAACTGCCTCTATAACTCACTAGTGAATAATAGCAATGAAAATGTCACAGTTTGATTATAGGTGTCATTATGTGCCTAATTGTGGTGAAATTAGAGCCACTTTATAAGTGTGTAAGTGTGTTGAAAAATAATAAATAATTATAAATAAATAAATAAATAATGCTGGACAGTTCAAACAACATTATCAAGCCCCAAGCTAAGCAGAGCTTGTGTTATGGGTACTAGAAAACTGATATGCTTAATACAATTTATTACATAGATAGATATTTTTTATTTACATCATAACGAGCATGTTATTGCGCGGCGGGCGACGGTTGGCCTGCGACGCAGGAGGTTGCGGGTTCGATTCCCGCCTCGGAACAAATATTTGTGCGATCGCAGATATTTGTTCAGGGTGTTCTGGGTATTTTGTATGTATAATAAAAAATATCTTTCTATGTAATATATTGTATTAAGTATATCAGTTATCTAGTACCCATAACACAAGCTCTGCTTAGCTTGGGGCTTGATAATGTTGTGTGAACTGTCCAGCATTATTTATTTATTTTATTTTATTTATGATGAGCTCACCTCTTGCTGTGATATTTCTCGAACTTGGATTTGGCCTTCGCGGTGCCACTGATTCTCCTCAGGTTCCCTTCCTCCATCAGCCTCAATTTATTCTCCAGCTTCACCTTGTGCTCCGCTCCCATCTCGAATGAGACATCCTCTCCGAACGCATCCATCCTTGTCACTAGGGCGGCTTTAGCGGCCAACATACGGGACATTTTACCCTTGTTCTTTGTACTACACTGACCAACTAACTGAGCGTGGTAGATTAGACCGTATTTTGGGGTATCTTTTTTTGTTTTTAGTGCTCTGAACAGAGCCTTTTCTGCACCGAATATCTGAATGGTAGAAGCTGGGTGTTTAGCCAGGTTCATCAGAGAACCAGCATGGGCTATTAACCTGGCTCCGATATGTTCACCGATGAGGACAGTCAGGTTAGGAGCCATAGCCATCATTCTCGCTTTCAGGTAGTCTGTCAAATGTGTCCTATAGTCTGTAATAGCAATGATTTCATCGCACAAGTTTTGTATGTTCATAATATCATCATCAGAAATTTCAGTTCCCATTGAGATTTCAGCAGCTTCCTTAACTTTTTCTTCTAAATCTTCAGGGAGTATGTCTGATAGATCTGTCTGTGAGGCGTTGTCACGAGTACCAATCAATTTAACGATTTTGACAAACAGGGTGTTATCGTTGATAACTTTTCCGAGCTCAGGGAAATGCCAGCCGTACCACTCTCTGCATCTCATGACATAGTTGTTCAGCTCTTTGTCGAGATCGTCTAAGAGGCACTGAGCTTGGACAATCATTGTGTCGATCTTGTCAGGGGAGAACTTGAGCTTGTAACGTGAGAGTGAGTGAGCTAAGCCGAGCGCCATCGCAGTCATCTCCTTCTTGGGCAGCCCGGCGAGGAGACTGTCCATCTGAGAGCGGATACATCTGAGTAGTTCTTGTACATTATTGTTTGAGACACACTGGAGATCAAACTTCTCACGAATAGCGCTGCCAAGTTTGGCGTCTCCGACTAGGAGTTGCTCCTGGATATCTTTGCTGATGTACTTTTTGAGAGCTTTCTTCAGAGATTTGGAGACTTTGCCCTCGATAGCTGCGGTAGTGGCGGCCAGAGCTTCTGTTGTGTCTTCGAACTTGACAAAGTTCTTTAGTTTTACACTGTAAATAATTTAGTGATGAGAGATATGGAAAGGAAAATAATTAAGAATTGGAAAAATGAGTGAACAAATCTAATAAATATTGTTCTAATATCCAAATGTTTTTAAAATTAATTTGTTTTGCTTGACTTATTTGGCACCAAAGTTATCCTTGTTTAAGGTGGTTGCTTTCGCTCGTGGCGCGAAATTCAAACTTATTGTAGTTTTTTGCTCATCACAGCTCATCAACACTTCTTCAGACAGCGAAAACTATGTTGCCGGTAACTATATGACCTAACAAACACACTAGTTTTAGTTTAAAGTATCACATAAATATCATTAGTTTGGCTACGATTGTGCTTCAATGGTTTTTACAGTGTTTTTTTGTTTCAAGCACAATCGTAGCCAAACTAACGATATTTATATGATACTTTAAATTAAAACTTATGTATTAGGTCAAATAATTTCCGGCAACAAAGTTTTAGCTATCTGAACAAGTGATGACGAGCTGTGATGACCAAAAAACTCGAAAGAAATTGAATTTCGCGCCACAAGCGAAAGCAACTACCTTAACATCAGTTCTGCTCCTGAATATGATATTGTAACAAATAAATATTTAACTCACACAGCTGACGCTCCCTCCGGAGAGTTGAACTCTTGATGTAAATCATCTATCTGAGACAACTTGGACTCATCCAGCAACTGAAAATAAATACTTCTTTGTAGCACAAACATTTTACTAAAATATGTGAAACAATTGGGACTGAGATTGTAATCTTATATGAAAGTAAGTTACCTGTTATTCAAAGTTACAAAATAATGTTTTATACATATTTACCTACAATTTAATAATATTCTAGCTATGATAATGTTGGAGTTCTTGTGACTAATTAAGTAACAGACTTTCTTATAACCTCTACAATGGACTTAGCATTCCATACACTATGAACACCAAAGTAAGGCACCATTGAAAATTTCAACGATGACAAATGAATTTGATACACAGCCGGTTCACACTCGAGTCCTTCAAATATGTTCAATAGTTAAGCAGCAATGGACAGATAACTGTCAGAATCTCTATGCATTTTGTATCTCTTTTAGTTCGGACACTTATTGAGCCCTGACTCAATAGTCCAGTTTGAGGTCAATGCTAATTACATACACATCATCTATCACCATCATCATCTAATCATAGTGGTGACATAGAATGGTACAAGAACGACCTACATTTACATTATTATAAGTTTATATTGTTCTCATATAAGGAACATATTTGTCTTCTTGTAAATTATTTAAACCTAACCTACTGTTTGGAAATATTTATAAGAACCTTGTGTCCCTACTTAGAGCAAATATTTTATTAGATTTGTTTTGATAAGTTCCATAGTGTGCTGGTAATATTATTCGAATATGGAAGACACTGAATTAGGTCACAAGCTATGAGAATAGCATTGTTTGCAAGATATCAATAAACAACAAAGATACCTATCGAATAAAGGTAAACAATATAACTGGTGACTATGTGGCGGTAATATGGGGAATTGATCTGACACTTTAAATATGATTTCTAGGTAATTACAGATGTATCTCATGGACAAGGAAACAGAGAAGTGTATATGAATCTAAATTACTAGAACACGGAGATAAAGCTTTCTACTCGTACATTCGCCGCAGCACTACTTCCAAAGTAAGCATCCCTCCGGCTATCAGGACTCGCAACGGAGACTTGGTAACTAATCCCAATGACATAGCAGAAGCATTTGCAGAAGAGTTTCTAAAGGCATACTCTAAGGAACCGGCCATACACCAAGCTACCAAAGTAACCTCGTTTGCTTATGTGGAGAATAATTTAAGTGAAGTATTATTTACAGTAAAAGATGTTGAAAAGGCTATCTCTAAACTAAGGATCCAGTCATCCCCTGGCCCTGACAATCTCCCTTGTTGTGTTCTTATAAAATCTGTAAAGATTTTAGCACCAGCCTTAGCTGAACTACTGAATAGATCTTTTGAATCAGGATACCTTCCTCAGGATTGGAAACATGCCATAGTCACTCCAATCTACAAAAAAGGGGATAAGAGTCAACCTGCAAATTTTCGCCCAATCAGTCTTACTAGCGTGGTAGTAAAAATTATGGAAAGAATTATTTGTGATAAACTAACTTCATTTTTAAACCAAGAATCCATAATATCAGTAAAACAACATGGTTTTGTCATAAGAAGATCAACTGTTACAAACCTGCTGACTTGTGTCCATAGTTGGAGCAAAGAACTTGATAATAAGAACCCTATTGACATAGTATACCTTGACTTTGAACGCGCTTTTGACAAGGTTCCGCATCAACGTCTTCTACTAAAGCTGGAGCACTTTGGAATACGTGGGCCGCTACTCAAGTGGATTGAGAACTATCTTCTAGGCAGAACATTTCAAGTTCGTGTTGGCAATTGTCTGTCTCAGCAAAAACCTGTTGTAAGCGGTGTGCCACAGGGGTCTGTGCTCGCTCCCCACCTTTTTGGACTATTCATAACGGATCTAGCAGAACTCTTGGTCTCAGAGTGTGCCTTTTTTGCTGATGATGGAAAGTTCTTTGCCAACCCTCTTATTAAATCAGGGCAGTTACAAGAAGATTTAATTCGCATACAAGACTGGACAAAGGATTGGATAATCAAACTAAACGCATCCAAATGCAACATTCTCCATTTAGGCAACAATAACCCCAGAGTCACTTACACACTGGATGGAAACATTTTGTCCCCAATCGGCCTTCAGCGAGATCTAGGGGTTAATATCTCATCTAATCTGAAGTGGGGAGAACACATTACTATCATAGTCAAGAAGGCGAATTCATTTCTGTATGTTATACGAAGGTCCTTTCTAGCAATGACTGTTGATGTTTTTCGCAAGATTTATAAAACATATATAAGGCCACTACTGGAGTACGGATTTCAGATATGGCACCCCTACTTCAAAAAAGACATAGACCTTCTTGAAAGTGTCCAAAGGAGGGCCACTAAGATACCGCAGGCTCTACGTCGAAAATCCTATGAGGACAGATTACTCACACTACGTCTCACTACTCTTGAGGATAGACGCCTTCGAGGAGATCTTATCGAAACTTACAAGATTATGACCCATCATTACAACCTGCCAAACTTTCATGACATTTTTATTAAAAAAGAAGATCTAAGATCCACACGTGGTCACCAGCTGAAGTTAAACCGTGATCCCGCCGTCTCACTTGCCGCTCATCACTTCTTCAGCAATAGAGTGGTTCACAATTGGAACGCGCTATCAGATGACGTCGTTACTGCTACTTCCGTCAATGCATTCAAAAATAAACTCGACATCTGGCTTCGAACAAATAAATCAGTGCTCAAAAAAATCTACCATAACTAAGTGACAATATTTCGACTAAATTTTAAATTCTAATACTGTGACGTAGACACATCAGCGAAAGCTGCTCGTCTATAAATTAATAATAATAATAATAATTTAATTCTGTATTTCACGTTATTTTAAGCAAGCGTCTTTGAGGTTATAATTCTACACGTGTTGTGTTTACCTTGAATATCGCGTACCCCGCCGGGGTTTCAAACAACACCAACATTTTTAACACGCACTAGAACACAAAGTATTTTATCAATTTAAGCTACAAACTTAATAAAATATTAAACAAAATAAGACAAGACGCGACAGTAAATAGAGCACCACCGTCGGTCGGTCGGCGCGGCGGGATTTATTTTGTTTGACGTTGACTTTTTGGTTCGTTTGGTCATGACGGTTGTCAACTTGACGTATTTGACTGATTTATACGGGCGCGCGGCGATGCGGCGGCACGGTCAGTCGGTGTATAGCTTGGAGGAAGTTGTACGGTTCATACCTTGTATTGAAAATTGGCTTACCTAGCAGAGAGCTCAAAGTATCATTTATTTGTATTCTTTACTACGTATTAGTTATTCTGTGCCTGTACTATTAAACGAGCAATATTTGTATTAGAAATATAATTTATAATCACTTTTTACTCTATGGGGGCGAAAAATTGATCTATCTAGCAGGAATACCTAGAAGACCACTTTTTGCGTGTAGGTAGGTACTAATTTTAATTTTAATTTTGAAAAACCGATTAATTTCAGTTGCTTCAAAGTTTTTGTTTACCTAAACCTACTTTTAACATTGCGTTTCTGTAGGTACCTATTCCAAAGTTTTTTTTTTTTTTTGTTGGTCTTCACTGCACATTTAAGTAAGTACCTACCTATACCTACCTAGGTACCTACCTACACAATGCCCAAGTGTAGTTGTGTGGACTCTTCCCGCCATTTTCGTAAAGAGACGTCGTCTACTTTTATTTTATTTCATTTCCTTGTGTTTTTTTGAGTTATTTTGTTTAAATTTGGTGGCATTTTAACCAATTTAGCTTATAGAGCACATTAAGCATAAATGTAGTGAAATGAAATAGAAGTGTAGGTATTGCGTGACTTTTCAAATTGGTGGAAATTAACTACCAAAGTTTTTGTGACCAGCCACCGTTTTACTAAAACATGACTTACTGTGACTTTGACTACTTGGAAGGATTGTAACGTTGCAAAATACAATACTTAGTATGGCAAAACTCTTGTGGCACCACTACCGGTCCGCTGAACACGCCAAAAAAAAAAAGAAGAAGAAGAAGTATGGAAAATACACAAGCCGTGCGAATACAATTACAAAAAAAAGGTGTAGTTGTGACAAGTTGTGAGTCTTGTGCAGTTGTGCATTGCAATCATGAATGTAATTGCAATGCGAGGCAAGGGCAGCATCAGCCTGTGGACTCTGGACTGGACCTTAGAGCATGATAGATAGATAACAATTTATTGCACACCACAAAAAAAATAACACATTAAAAACAATTACAAAAATAAAGTATGGAAGTACAATTGGCGGTCTTATCGCTAAGAGCGATATTTTCCAGACAACCTTGGAATGGACTGGAATTGTCGAGAACGATAAAGGACGGTGGTGTAGGTAGATCAAATAAATAAATAAATAAAAACATAAGTATATAATATACCTAACTACACAAAATATACTAAACTAGCTGTTACCCGCGACTTCGTCCGCGTAATATTATTTTATCCATAATAAATAATAATAATAACTATAACTGGTTTTTTGCTTGACTTAAGTGTGTGTGTAATCTTAGCAGAAAATCTCACTGCGCGCACCGCTAATGGTGCAATTACACGGCCCGTTTTCACACAGGCACAGACACAAGGTCACAGGCAACACGCCGTGGGACCACCCCGTCGGCAGACGCCTGCCGATGTCTGGTAGTCATCGTCCAATCAGCATGAGTCCGCGCCCTCCCTCCCCGCACTCTTGTACCCGCCGGCACAGACCACGGGCCGTGGGACCACGCAAGCCTGTGCACGCCCGTGCCGGCGCGCCGAATCCATCGAGAGTCGGTAAACTTCAAAGGCGCGGACGGCGCGACGGACTCGCGCCGACGACGTGAAGTACCTATTGAGTTTACCGACAGCCAAACACGTGCAGTGCTGCCACCTCAGCGCTTTCGGAGTTAGATCTGGCGCTTTTTTGGGACACTTAGCGCTGAAATTTTAATATTAACTTGTAGCGCATTTTTTTGGCAGACCAATCTTGGTAGTAATCATGTCGCAATCTCGGCAAAAAGTAGGAAGTAAGCAGCAACGCCGCAATTCGTTTAGCTTCCGTTCCGTTCCATATGTTTTGGGTAGGGTATTCCCCGAATAATATAAATTGTTTCTGCTCGTTGGTTTACAATGTGCCTTTTTTATGTAGGTAGTAAGATTATAGTAGAATTTAGAAGATAAATACAATTTGTATTGAAATAAATAAAAACTTCTTATTTCGTAATGCCTTTTTTTGTTCATGCAAGCTAGCGGATTCTAGCGCTATTTTTTGTTTATGCAATCTAGCGGAATCTAGCGCTATTTTCAAGCGCTTTTAGGGCCGATCGGCCTCAGAGGTGGCAGCACTGAACACGAGTTTCGAAACGCGTGGCGGCAAAACCTCAAAGGAGCTATGCACAGTTATAGTATTATTTTATCTGTGGCACGATTCTGCAAAACTGCGGACTTAAACAATTGCTACCGATATAACATTTTATGTAAAGATATGTGAAGAGCTCTTCATTCTTTATAAAACTACTTCGAAAAAAGTTAATAAATAAGTAAATATTTATAGTAGGAAATGTTTGGAACACAATTTTTGACTTCTTAACTTTGTTTGGACTAGGTAGGTACGTAGTTAGGAGGTGAACATATTATTATCAAAAGTCCCTGACCGAAGCCTTTGAGCCGGGGGGAGGGGGAGGGGGGGCTCTGGGTTAATGATCACTCTATACAGAATTAAAGCTAATGTTAGCTATGAGGCTAATATATGAAACAAGTTTTACTTCGTAAATTTTTTCGATATCTTTTATAGTTTTCGTGATATCCGATCTTGAAAGTCTGCCATTTTTGGAAAAAAAAACTTTTTTGCCGTTAAATTCTTTATACTCGTAAAACGTCAAGCAACAAGGTTTCAAATACGTGCTGTTTTTGCCTTTACATCAGGATGCGTGCGACACAACATCTTCAGCATTTCAAAAAAGCATGGTCGCATTTGCTAAGTGGTTTCTGAAGTCGCCAGAGGTCCAGAGAGCAGCAGCGGTCTTTTCAGACCCTTCCTCTGAGGAGGTATGGGGCTCCAGTGAAAGAGGTCTCCCTCTATGCCTCCAGGTACATAGGCCTACAAGTCATTCTTGAAATCGGTGTCCACCGTCAAGCCTGATATCTCTTGTCTTCCTCCCACCCAAGAAGCTGCTTTTTAGGGTTCCGTAGCCAAATGGCAAAAAACGGAACCCTTATGGATTCGTCATGTCTGTCTGTCTGTCTGTCCGTCCGTATGTCACAGCCACTTTTTTCCGAAACTATGGGAACTATGTTGTGGAAACTTGGTAAGTAGATGCGTATTCTCTGAACCGCATTAAGATTTTCACACAAAAATAGAAAACAAAACAATACATTTTGGGGGTTCTGAAACTCAACATTTATTTTTTCATCAAACCCATACGTGTGGGGTTTCTATGGATAGGTTTTCAAAAATGCTTGGCTAATTATATATTTTTTTTCTAAACAGAATAGTTTGCGCGAGAGACACTTCCAAAGTGCTAAAATGTGTCCCCCCCTAAGTACCTACCCCGTTACTTCTAAAATAAGAGAATGATAAAACTAAAAAGAATATATGATGTACATTTACCATGTAAACTTCCACCGAAAGTTGGTTTGAACGAGATCTAGTAAGTTTTTTTTAATACTTCATAAGTCGTAAACCGCAATTTACCTTTCATTCAAGAACGAATGAGACCCAGGCCGCGTTCAATAGAGATAAAAAAAAGCGGACAAGTGCGAGTTGGACTCGCCCATGAAGGGTTCCGTAGCAGCAAGTAACATAATATAAAAGTTCTTGTAGTTCGTTGTAACTTTGATCGATGTTTTAATAATAGTGTATCTAATAAAAAATACTTGCTAGATCTCGTTCAAACCAATTTTGGGTATAAGTTTACATGGTAATGTACATCATATATTTTTTTTAGTTTTATCATTCTCTTATTTTAGAAGTTTCACACGTTTTACCACTTTGTAAGTGTACCTTGCGTAATCTATTCAGTTTAGAAAAAAAAAAAACCTCAATATCATTTTTGAAGTCCTATCCATAGACACGTATAAGTTAGATGAAAAAAAAATAGTTGCAGTTCTAATTATGGGGTTCTAAGTACCTACCCCCAATATTTATTGTGTTTTTCTATTTTTAAGCGAAAATCTTAATGCGGTTCACAGAATACATCTACTTACCAAGTTTCAACAACATAGTTCTTATAGTTTCGGAAAAAAGTGGCTGTGACATACGGACGAACAGACAAACAGACAAACAGATAGACAGACATGATGAATCCATAAAGGTTCCGTTCTTTGCCATTTGGCTACGGAACCCTAATAAATACACTATTATTAAAACATCGATCAAAGTTATAACGAACTACAAGAACTTTTATATTATGTTACTTGCTGCTACCTGTACTAATATTTATTCTGTGCTGCTACGGAACCCTTCATGGGCGAGTCCGACTCGCACTTGGCCGCTTTTTTTCCATAATTACAGACTTTCAAGAGCGGATAATGCGATATCTATTCAAGATTTCGAAAAACTTGACAAAGTAAAACGTTTAGCAAATTTAATAAGCTTTTATTTTGTATACCTAGTGGTAATTTCGCTAGGACGCATATTTTCCGAGATTTTTAAATGAAATACCTTCGTTCGTGCGTAGGTATAGGTAGGTAGGTACTTAGGTATCTAGATACAGTAGTCGCGAGAAGTAGAATTTATGTACCTACCTACAACCTACAACTCAACCTTTGATTGCCTTTCACTTTTTTATTCTGGAATATGGTGTGTAGTTGTGTCTTTTTTTTTTTTTTTTTTATACTACTTGAATGACGGAACAAGCTGATGGCCCACCTGATGTTAAGCGGTAACCTCTGCCTATGAACAGTGCATTACCTCACTGGTCACGTCCACCTAGGACGCGCCCTATGTGGCATTGCACTGCGCCCGCCATCCTGAGACATAAAGATGAATAGTCTCATGTGCCTGTAATTTCACCGGCACCCTTACCCTTCAAACCGGAACACAGCAATGCGAGCACTACTGCTTTGCGGCAGAAATAGGTATGGTGGTAGTACTTCCCCGGACGAACTCTTTCACAAAAAAGCTCTACTACTACTAAAGTGTCTGTCTGTATCCTATTTTTTTTAAACAACTTTCAGTGACATATCAAGCAGATGACCATCAGTACCCTCTGCCTATAAACAGTGCATTATCACATAGGTCACATCCACCTAGGACGCACCCTATATGGCATTGCACTGCGCCCGCCACCTTGAGACATAAAGATGAAAAGTCTCATGTGCCTGTAATGTAGATAAAAGATAAAAAGATATTTATTTTGTAACCACATTTAACAAATTCTAATTTCACCGGCAACCATACCCTTCAATTCCCCGGACGAACTATTTCACAAAAAAAGATCTACTAGTTGAACTACAATGTTTACCTACACTAAAAAATGCGTCGCGAGGTGTTATGTTCCTTAGGTTGACCAGTTTGTACCAGTTATTAACCATGCATTGCACCAATGATTGACCAGGTAATAAAACTAGTGTTTTTATTGAAAAGAAGCTACTTTACGAGTAGTGTTTTTTATTATCTTATTTTATTACGTGTCATCAATGAAATATTAAATAATTATTACGAAATCAACATTTATAATTAATAACTCGGCACTTAGAAAGTTATTACTATAAGAGATTAATTTTAAATTTTAAGAGATCATACTTTCACAACAAACACTACGCTTATAAAATAACAACAGAAAACTTTTAGGAAGGTTGATGAGTTTAAAAGAAAATGTAAATAGTCAACTACTGTAACAAATTGATAGTACTGATTTTACCAGAGTTAAACCACTGGACAACTATTGGAAAAATGTAAGTTTCCGAAGTGTTTCCTATAAAAAAGTAATCAATTAACTTAACCTTAAAGTTAAATAACAATTATCTTTAAAAAAGCTCGACCACCAGTAGTTTACCAGCGAAACTATCTCTTCACAAAGATATATTTTTCGAAAATAGTATGCAATACCATTAGTAAACACATTATATTAACGAATTAAAACAATAGGAGCTCATAACAATAGATACAACCCGAGATTTAAGTAGATTAAAAAACTTACCTTCATGCGCGTGCTTATTGTAATGGCCGCCAGAACCAAATGAACATAAGGAAAAGAACCCCAGTGTCTATCTTTGTTATAAAAAATAGGCGTGAAGTCAGAAATTGTAATAATCTCTCAGATAAACACAGGACAAGTGCGTGTCGTCCCTAAGGAAAGGACCCCAGTTTTTATGTTTGTTATAAAAAAATAGAGGTGGGTTCAGAAATTGTAATAACTTCTCAGATGAACAAACAGGACAAGCGCGTGTCGCCCCCTGTATGAAGGGACCTCAGTAGTTTTTTTTAGGGTCGAAGAAATAAGATAAGAATAAAGTCAATCCTACAGAAGAAAGACTCGTTTTAATTGTTAAAGCCTAAACACCTAGTCCACGTCTCATATCCATTTAATTCACACATCCTTAAATCGCAAAATAATAAAAAAAACATTTAGTAGCGAAACCGCTGAGCTAAAGGAGCTGCATCTGCGAGGTTTGTCCTCCCACCTCCCCAATTTACCCCGTTACAATATGGCAATAATGAACGAGTGATTGTTACATAAAAATCATTATAATTTCTGCAGATGGCGTCTCATTCTGTTTTAACAACAAAA
The DNA here is from genome assembly GCA_932527175.1 of Operophtera brumata. Classification (NCBI taxonomy): domain Eukaryota; kingdom Metazoa; phylum Arthropoda; class Insecta; order Lepidoptera; family Geometridae; genus Operophtera; species Operophtera brumata. The sequence goes on from OW052235.1 coordinate 832,759, forward strand.
AAAAAAGGTAAAAGTAAAAAAGTAGTGGGAAATTTAAAAGAAGCTTATTATTTATGGTTGAAGTTCTAAATGGTGTACTACTGGTGCCTGGTGTGCAGCTGGTGCACCCACCCTAGTAGTTACTAGTGGTCCCTAGTTACCTAGAGTTTTTTTGTGAAAGAGTTCGTCTGGGGAAGTAGGTTCTACCTCCATACCTGTTTCGGTCACAATGCAGTAGTGCTGGCATTGCTGTGTTCCGGTTTGAAGGCTAGGTTCCGGTGATATAGATAGATAGATAGATAGAAGAAAACTCTTTATTGTAATCACTTTAAAAAATAAAATAACAACATACTTATATTATCTTACAAACTAGTTCACGGTGATTTAATGGGCGGCCTTATCGCTAAGAGCGATCTCTTCCAGGCAACCTTTGGATGGACAGGATTGTAAAGAACGTGAGAGGAGGTGAATTTACAATAAAAAAAAAAACAACGTGTAAATATATAAAAAACAAAATACAATATAGGTACCTAGTAGAATTACAAACACATGAGATTTTTCATCTTTATATGTCTCAGGGTGGCGGGCACAGTGCAATGCCACATAAGGCGCGTCCTAGGTGGACGCGACCTATGAGGTAGGTTACCGCTTAACATCAGGTGGGCCATCTACTTGATACGTCATTGACGTAGGTAGGTACCTAGTTAAAAAACCAAAACCAACTGGGCCATTTGCAAAAAATGTGTATATGTTAATAAATGGAAACTAAATTGAACGTAACGAACTTATGACGAACTGGAAACATAAGGACTTGCTCATAATGAGAGGATTTTTTACTTCATCATCATCAGCTGATAGATGTTAATTTATGGATAACAGGCTTCTCCATAGAATGCCACAGAAATGTTTAAACTTTTTCCGCCTCCATCCATTGATTCGATACGCAGATGTTAAATCCCACTAATATTATAAATGTGAAAGTTTGTGTGTGTGTGTGTGTAGTGCGTTTGTTACTTCTTCACGCTGAAACTGCTGGGACAGATTTGAATGAAATTTGGAAGGTATATAGATAGATCAAAACCTACTCAAAAGGAGAATAACGCGGGTGAAACCACGGGCGACAGCTAGTTTATAAATAAAATAAATAAATAAATAATGCTGGACAGTTTAAATTACACAACATTATCTAGCCCCAAAGCTATGCAGAGCTTGTGTTATGGGTAGGTACTAGATAACTGATATAATACAATACTAATACAATATATTACATAGATAGATATTTTTGAACGAGCTAAGCGAGTTCTCTGAATCAAATTGGAAAAATCGGTGTTTGTTTGTATGTATGTATGTATGTTTGTCCGAGCATAACTTCCGAACCGTTAATCCGATCTTCATGTTTGATTGGGGGGAAGATAGTATTGGTATTTGTTGGTAAGGTTACGAGCTAGGTATATCGGTCGGGGGGTTGTTGAGACATTGGGGTCCAAGAGGGGGTAAAAAAAAAGTGAGACTATAAGATCAAATGGGATGTCATATGAAAGTCCCTTGCTTCAACATTTCAAAACTATTTTTTATAATTTTTTAACTTATGTAGTTCGAAACTTGTAGGTACTCCATAAAAAATAACCAGTAATGCTGACCTACCGTTTCTAGGAATTTGAACGACGTTGTAGGTCTAACTCTTCAAACCGACAAGAACGTTCATTTTATGTGGATGTACTCACGTACTCTGTACGTACTAATGTACATTGACGACCTCTGTGGCGGCGGGCGAAGGTTCGCCTGCGGCGCAGGAGGTTGCGGGTTCGATTCCCGCCTCGGAACAAATATTTGTGCGATGTGCAGATATTTGTTCAGGGAGTTAGTTCTGGATATTTTCTATGAATAATAAAAAATATCTATCTATTTAATGTATTGTATTAAGTATATCAGTTATCTAGTACCCATAACACAAGCCCTGCTTAGCTTGGGGTTAGATAATGTTGTGTGAACTGTTCAGTACTATTTATTAATTATTTATTTGCATAGATATTTTATCGAAATAAATGAGGTAACCTATCTGAATTGCGTGTATTCGCGAGGTCTCAGTTCGGGGTGAACCACTAGTTTATTATATATAGAAAATACCCAGAACACCCTGAACAAATATCTGCAGATCGCGCAAATATTTGTTCCGAGGCGGGAATCGAAACAGCTACCTCCGGCGTCGCAGGCGAACGTACGCCTCGCCACATAGGTCTTCATAAAAATGAAATTAGATTGCTCAGATTATGTAGTTTCCAAAAATATTTCAGTAAGAATATCCCCAGAGTATTTCTTTGTTGCAATGACCTTGATGTGACATGCACAATTTGTATGAAGAGATTTTGTGGCATATTTTTTGAAGTTATCAAAGTACTACTTAGTTCATTATTTGCTTATTGTTTACAATTAAATGGATCAAACAATGATTAAACTAAGTAAAGTTGATAGTGAAATAATGAGGTTACCTACTGATAGTTTAGATTTTAAAAAAAACCTACTTTGTGAAATGTAGGTACACTTTTTTTGCAAATGGCCCTTTTACACTTTCTTCAGTGCATCAAGTGCGGGCATTCAACACTACGTAGTACCTACCTACAACTAGCTAGGTACTTACCTCGAACTGGCTATAGGTAGGTACTTACCTACAAGCCTACAACTAGCTATAGCTAGGTAGGCAATGTATGTAGTAAGCTACATACCTACATACATAATACAACTATGAGTAGAAAGGTATGTACACCGTGTACAGGTGTCCCAGAATTGGTAGGTACCCTACCTATAATATTCCAAAATGCATGTGCTGAATGCAGGACTGCATGCAGGAGCAATATGGCAACAGAATATCTGGAATTCCGGTGAAATGGGGGCGACAGCAATCCAGTATTTTCAAGGGTATTCCAGACATTCTGCAACTAGAAGACTCCTGCAGTCTGCTGCTTGCCTGGTATATGTACATGCTGCTGCAAGAGTAGTCGGCTTGTCGGATACCTACTGGATATCCTCAATACTGGAATTTATCCAATACAACACCAGGCAAGCAGCAGGCTGCTTGCGGAGTAGTTATGTTTATTAGTCTTGGTTTTGATGAAATTTGGTAGGTATATAGATAGATCAAAACCTACTCTAAAGGAGAAAAACGCAGGTGAAACCGCGGGCGACAACATTATCTAGCCCCAAGCTAAGCAGAGCTTGTGTTAATGGTACTAGATAACTGATATACTTAATACAATATATAACATAGATAGATATTTTTGAACGAGCGAAGCGAGTTCTCTGAGTCAACTTGGAAGAAGCGGCGTTTGTTTGTATGTATGTATGTTTGTCCGAGCATAACTTCCGAACCGTTAATCCGATTTTCATGTTTGATTGGGAGGTAGATAGTATTGGTACAATTTGTTGGTAAGGTTACGAGCTATATCGGTCGGGGGGTTGTTGAGATATTGGAGTCCAAGAGGGGGTAAAAAAAAGTGAGAATATCAGATCAAATGGGATGTCATATGAAAGTCCCTTACTCGACATTTCAAAACTATTTTTTTGAATTTTGTAACTTACTTATGAAGTTTTTTAGATGTTAAGGTAAATCTAAAAACGTAAAAAACCAAAACCTCTAGGGTACTTCCACTAATCCTACAACGCAGAAATTTGGTATGTTTGTAGCATTTATGATGCGAATACTGGGAAAAGTCTAAAATTGAAGAATTTCGAAACTTGTACCTACTCCATAAAACGTTAACCAGTATAGTTGACCTCCCGTTTCTAAGAATTTTAACGACGTTGTAGGTCTAACACATCGAACCGACAAGAACATTCATTTTATGTGGATGTACTCACGTAGGGACATTGACAACCTCTGTGGCGCGGCGGGAAACGGTTTGCCTGCGACGCAGGAGTTTACGAGTTCGATTCCCGCCTCGGAACAAATATTTGTGCGATCTGCAGATATTTGTTCAGGGTGTTCTGGATATTTTCTATGTATAATAAAAAAAAAGTATCTACTTGATGTATTGTGTTAAGTATATCAGTTATTAGTACCCATAACACAAGCTCTGCTTAGCTTGGGGCTAGATAATGTTGTGTGAACTGTCCAGTATTATTTAATTATTTATTTACATAGATATTTTATCGAAAGAAATGAGGTAACCTACCTGAATCGCGTGTATTCGCGAGGTCTCAGTTCGGGGCGAACCACTAGTTTATTATGTATAGAAAATACCCAGAACAATCGAACCCAGCGGGAATCGAACCCGCAACCTCCGGCGTCGCAGGCAAAGGTTCGCCCGCCCCGCCACAGAGGTCTTCATAAAAATGAAATTAGATTGCTTAGATTATGTAGTTTCCAAAAATATTTTAGCTAGAAATTTCCCCAGAGTATTTTTTTGTTGCAATGACCTTGCTGTGACATGCATAATTTGTATGGAGAGATTTTGTGGCATATTTTTTGAAGTTATCAATAGTATTATAACTTCAAAAATCGCGGCGGGCGAAGCTTGGCCTGCGACGCAGGAGGTTGCGGGTTCGATTCCCGCCTCGGAACAAATATTTATGCGATCGCACAAATATTTGTTCCGAGGCGGGAATCAAATAGTACTGGACAGTTCACACAACATTATCTAACCCCAAGCTAAGCAGGGCTTGTGTTATGGGTACTAGATAACTGATATACTTAATACAATACATTAAATAGATAGATATTTTTTATTATTAATAGAAAATATCCAGAACTAACTCCCTGAACAAATATCTGCACATCGCACAAATATTTGTTCCGAGGCGGGAATCGAACCCGCAACCTCCTGCGCCGCAGGCGAACCTTCGCCCGCCGCCACAGAGGTCGTCAATGTACATTAGTACGTACAGAGTACGTGAGTACATCCACATAAAATGAACGTTCTTGTCGGTTTGAAGAGTTAGACCTACAACGTCGTTCAAATTCCTAGAAACGGTAGGTCAGCATTACTGGTTAACTTTTATGGAGTACCTACAAGTTTCGAACTACATAAGTTAAAAAATTATAAAAAATAGTTTTGAAATGTTGAAGCAAGGGACTTTCATATGACATCCCATTTGATCTTATAGTCTCACTTTTTTTTTACCCCCTCTTGGACCCCAATGTCTCAACAACCCCCCGACCGATATACCTAGCTCGTAACCTTACCAACAAATACCAATACTATCTTCCCCCCAATCAAACATGAAGATCGGATTAACGGTTCGGAAGTTATGCTCGGACAAACATACATACATACATACATACAAACAAACACCGATTTTTCCAAGTTGATTCAGAGAACTCGCTTAGCTCGTTCAAAAATATCTATCTATGTAATATATTGTATTAGTATTGTATTATATCAGTTATCTAGTACCTACCCATAACACAAGCTCTGCATAGCTTTGGGGCTAGATAATGTTGTGTAATTTAAACTGTCCAGCATTATTTATTTATTTATTTTATTTATAAACTAGCTGTCGCCCGCGGTTTCACCCGCGTTATTCTCCTTCTGAGTAGGTTTTGATCTATCTATATACCTTCCAAATTTCATTCAAATCTGTCCAGCAGTTTCAGCGTGAAGAAGTAACAAACGCACTACACACACACACACACAAACTTTCACATTTATAATATTAGTGGGATTTAACATCTGCGTATCGAATCAATGGATGGAGGCGGAAAAAGTTTAAACATTTCTGTGGCATTCTATGGAGAAGCCTGTTATCCATAAATTAACTTGCTGTGACATGCATAATTTGTATGGAGAGATTTTGTGGCATATTTTTTTAAGTTATCAATAGTATTATAACTTCAAAAATCGCGGCGTGCGAAGCTTGGCCTGCGACGCAGGAGGTTGCGGGTTCGATTCCCGCCTCGGAACAAATATTTGTGCGATCGCAGATATTTGTTCAGGGTGTTCTGGGTATTTTCTATGTATAATAAAAAATATCTATCTATGTAATATATTGTATTAAGTATTTCAGTTATCTAGTACCCATAACACAAGCTCTGCTTAGCTTGGGGCTAGATAATGTTGTGTGAACTGTCCAGCATTATTTATTTATTTATTTATTATTATTTATTACTTATGTTCAATATTTAGTTATTGTTTACAATTAAATGGATCAAACAATGATTAAACTAAGTAAATTTGACAGTGAAATAATGAGGTTACTGATAGTTTAGATTTAAAAAAAACCTTGTGACATGTACTTTGTGAAATGTAGGTACAATTTTTTTGCAAATGGCCCTTTTACACTCTCCTCAGTCCATCAAGTGCGGGCATTCCTCACTACGTAGTAGGTACCTACCTACAACTAGCTAGGTACTTACCACTAACTGGCTATAGGTAGGTACTTACCTACAAGCCTACAACTAGCAATAGCTAGGTAGACAATGTATGTAGTAAGCTACATACTTACATAATACAACTATGAGTTGAAAGGTAGGTACACCGTGTACAGGTGTCCCAGAATTGGTAGGTTACTAGGTACCTATACTATTCCGAAAGGCATGTGCTGTTTCGCTTTGATTTTGCTAGTTCGTTACTTTAATATTGCAAATGTTTTTTTTGGGGACAAATAAATGAATTTTGTTTCGAAGAATTTTATTTGTTTAAACACTAGCTGAAACCAGACTTTGCCCAAGCACCAGAGAGCATCTACATATAAATAAATAAATAATAATAATGCTGGACAAGTTCACACAACATTATCTAGCCCCAAGCTAAGCAGAGCTTGTGTTATGGGTACTAGATATACAATACATTACATATCAAAAAAATCTAAATCGGTTCATCCGTTCGGGAGCTACGATGCCACAAACAGACACACACACAGATACACACATACACACACACACACACGCGCACACACACACACACACACACACACACACACACATATACACACACAGAACACACACAGACACGTCAAACTTATAACACCCCGTCGTTTTTGCGTGGGGGGTTAAATATACATATTTTTTATTACATTACCTATTTTTTTTTTTTGTTTTTTTTTGTTTTTGACGATCTCTATGGCGCGGTGGGCATAGCTTGGTCTGCGATGCAGGAGGTTGCGGGTTCGATTCCCGCCTCGGAACAAATATTTGTGCGATCGCAAATATTTGTTCAGTGTGTTCTGGGTATTTTTTATGTATAATAAAAAATATATATCTTTGTAATATATCAGTTATCTATGGCCATAACACAAGCTCTGCTTAGCTTGGGGCAAGATAATTATTTTATTTTATTATTTATTTTATATATTTTACATAGAAACTACCCAGAACAAATACCTGCAGATCGCACAAAATATTTGTTCCGAGGCAGGATTCGAACTCGCAACCTCCGGCGTCGCAGGCGAACCTTCGCCCGCCGTGCCACAGAGGTCGTCAAATATCTAAGCAAATTTATACAATTTATAGGTTTTCATAATATTTTCAAAGTGATCGCAAACTTTTTAATGTGTACGTACACTACTTATTATAGACTATATACGAGTACCTACTTACAACACCCGCCTACATACCTAAAACTAGCTAGGTAATTACCTACATATTTCGATTTGAATACCTAATCCTATATAGTGGCGAACGATAGTGTCGTAGGCAGTAATGTATGCTCCCTGGAAATCCCGGACCCAGAGTACCGCGAAATCGTAGTATTTCGTGTCCATTAAAGAACCGGGAATTCCAAACTAAATACTGGTTCATTCGTTTCTTTTAGAATTTTATCGCATTTTGTTCTGCGTCTGAAACATAGTAGTTAACAATATATATATATATATATATATATATATATATATATTGAACCCTTTACGGTAAATGTTGATCCAGTATGAAGTCTGAACAAATGTTGATCCACATATTTCTCATGTATACTTTACTCCCTATCGAGCTAACGGATATACTTTGATCTGACGTTATAGTGCGCGAGGAAACACTGGATCTGCATTGATTGGTTTTCAAGATACTCGTTTTCGAATCGTCCAAATATCGTTGATCCACTAACGGCCAAAAAAATTATACTGAAGCGTCATTTTTAGATCCATATCATATATAATTTATACGCGAAGTTGGCCTATATAAAGTTGATCTGGAGCCACAAATGCATTGTGGGTGCTAAAAGGCAAAGCGGCAACGTCGCATTTTGTGTGACAAGTACGAAACTTGATAAAAAGAGATAGCATAATGGACGGACGGACATCAATCAACAAGCCGCGCGCGGGCCGTCTTTTATCGCGTCTTACCTACCTACATATGTTTTAGTTTTAATTTGTTATGTTTGTTGATTGTGGTAAATAATTATGTAACTTAGTTCTTGCCCGAGAGGAATAGGTAAATAAGATGGGTTTTTAATTAAGTATTTAATAAAAGATATTTAATAAAATAGGGCCAATTGGAATCAAAGCACCATGTTCCGTAACAATCGCAAGGTAAAAAGCAAGGACTTTCACTGGTGGAGCCACGTAAGTTCATGGAGATACATAGGTATTGGACTAGTAAAATTCTGTACTTTGCGATTGTTACAGAACACGTTTTATTTTTATTTTTTTGACATTGATAGACCTTTGTTTGACCACGATCTCACCTGTTGGTAAGTGTCGATGTGGCCGAAGATGGAGCACAAAGGTCTAGAAGGCACCTATTCACTCTATCCTTGAAGAGACCCAGATTACGTTACGTTGATTGGAGTCACATGTTTTTTTTTTAAATATTTTATTTGATCAACGTCTAGGCTCATTTGAGACCGAAAATACATTGTATCTTGATCCAGTTGGAGCCACATTTGTGTAAGGTATAAGGTTACCTACCTACTAATGTATGGTTTTTATTGTTTTTTACTTTTATTGATCCAATATATAGTACCTCCATTTAAAATACTCTTGTCACCTCATCAAATATGTGTTTTATTTTCTTAGAATAGCAAATAATTCCTATCAGCTTCTGCCCGTAACTCTCGCTTATAAGAAATAAGGGTGAGTGAAGGGTGGGTTTAAAGGATCTACGTGATATAATATGAAATGAGGAGACCAACCAGAGTGGAATAAACGTTCTCGAGTGGCAACCAAAAACCCGAAAAAAAGGGGAAGCTCATGGCATCACATATTATATTAACAAACTCGCAGGTAATCGATGGATAAGGCAGCACAAGACCATTCGTCGTGGCATTCTATGGGGGGTGCCTGTGTCCAGCAGTGGACTTCTGCAGGCTGATGAAGATGATGAATTAAGTAATCATACTAACTAAGATGATATGAATGAAAGCCACTGTTGGGAATAAGTCTTTTCCATCTTATGCACTCCAAACTCCAACTCCCCCGGTGTAGTAACTTGTACTATTGGTATGGTAACTGGGTCTGACCGCTTCTGGTACATGTCGAGCTAGGGTTCTACTGTGAATAAAGATGGCTGACGCTATGGTAGTATTTTTCTACTGCAGTGTGCTCGGGTTAGTTAGGTATTTGAGGCTTAGTGTACGCATTCAGGCAAAATGACAACTTGCTTCAAATAGTTCTTATTGTTAGAGAGCTTTTATATGAAAATGTTTGCCTGGGGAAGTACTTACACGGTGCATTAAACCCTAGTCCTACCAAAATACATATTTCTGACAAAAAACATTAGTGCTCTCATTGCTGTGTTTCGGTTGAAGGTGCCGGTGAAATTATAGGTACATGAGACTTTTCATCTTTATGTCTCAGGGAGGTGGGTGCCAAATAGGTAAGTCCTAGGTAGTCGTAACCTGTGATTTAATGGATTGTTAAAAGCAGAGGTTACATGAACAGTGGGTCAAGAATGACCGGGTTGGCTGCTCCTAAATGAACCAATCACTTACTATAGCGTCAATAACAAATTCTGATTTTGGGTGCAAATTGTAAATGTATCGTGTGACAAATCAAACAAAAGGTCTTGTTGCTTGTAATGTGGTGTTCAAATATATTACGTTATTATAAACTTCAACACAAAACGGCAGATCATACCGTTTCATTACATTAGGCTATTTCTATTCCTATTATGTTAGGTACCTATTTGATAAATATCTACAAAATCCTACCTCACACAGGGGGTAACTTAGTTAATGGAAATACGAGTACATATTGGATCAACAAAAGTCATCAACTTGCCAATGTTACGAAACATGTTGATCCAATTCTAAAGAGTAAGTTTTAGGATACCGTACCTACCTCAAAAGCTACCAACGGAACCAATATAGGATCACTCTCATGTCTGTCTGGCTGTCTGTTTGTCCATCTTTCACAGCCTATTTTCTCTAAAAGCTCTAGATGGAAAAAGCTCGGTTCATATATTTCAGGCATGTACCACCTACCATCGAACAGGGTTAGATTTATTGGTATTGAAATTCAATCGTATGTAACTTCTTTAGCTTTAAGATTCCGTAGCAAACGCAAGGTAAATGGTATGGACTTTTGGTGATCTAATTCGTATCTCCATTAGTTAATGTGGCTCCAACATGATAAGCGTGTAGGTTCACTTGGCTGGCACTGAAAAAACTCACCCAATTTCATGGTAATTTAATTAACTGTTCGTAAGTTATTCTAGGAAAGACATACCACAAAAAACTATTCATCCAAGTTTAATCGGAGAACTCGCTTCACTCGATCATTAAGTCTATTCAATGTGAACTACATTTGTTAATGAAGATACATGTTGGATCAACCAAAGTAGGTAGGTACTACATCGCATGCGTGAAGTAGCGAAATGAACCAGTCATGTGTGTCTCCTCTTGAACCAAGGACAGTGTAAGAGTTCCGTAGTCAATTCACAATCCCGTAGTTACCAGAAAAGTATTCATCACAAGGTGTTCAAGATATTTTTTAAGAAAACCACTTTGTTTTGTTTTATGTAAAACTACAATAAAATTTGTCCTCAATTATAAAACCCAAACTCAACGCCCAGATTATTTCAGAGCCAGTTGCCATACCAAATAGTACCTACAAATTACAACGGTGGCGTTTGCGTTTGTATAAAAAACCTAGGCCCAAAAGTGGAATTCATTCAGATCATTTTAGTAAGCCTGAGCTACTGGTCCCCCCCAGTTTTAATTTAACTTTGGCTACCCACGTCTATGTTTTATTTTATGTGTTATGTTTGTTGACGAAAGTAATTTTGTTACCAAGTTTCAGTAGCCATGCAATAATTAAGATGGTTTTTGTCTCTGTATTTTATAGTAAATTAAAAAATGGCCCACTTAAACCAAATTAACATATTCCATAACATCGATCCCTTAACGGTAAATGTTGATCTGGCGTGACTTCACGCGAGCACTTTGTTGATCCAAAAACAAGAATATGTTTTCATTATGCGATATTAACATGACAACCTCTTTTTTATCGTGGCATTAGACAGAAGAGGTGGAGGAGAACAACGTTTTCATAGACCACTTTTTTGTGAAACTCCGCTCCAGAATTTTTTGAAAGATAAAATTAAAATTGGTTTAACATATTAAAGGGTGGGAAGGGGTTGTTTGACACAAAAATAGTCTATAAAATGTTGTTTCCCTCTACTCCCTCTGTGTTATGCCGTGAAAAGAAAGGGGGGTTATGTTGTCATCGTAAGCCTATATAAGCCTATGTTATATCGGTGTCTCATACTTCAGAACGAGTGACAGTCCGACATGGATTTATAACATTAGATAACAGTGATCACCACGTGAGCTGCGAGCGAGCCGAAGGCGAGAGTGGCCCGGTAGGGCCCGCAGCAAACCTGAACCGACACCTGTACGCCAATACCCAATAACCTATGTAATATCGGTGTCACAACAAACACACTAACACACTCACACACAAACTTTCACCTTTATAATATTAGTGTGATGTTATTCAAAAATGGCTTATTTAAACCAAATTAACATGTCCCATAACATCGATCACTTTACGGTAAATGTTGAAAGGCTATAAGAGAGATATATGCGGCGGCCTCGAGGCCCACCTGCCCGATGGTCAGACGATATTGTGCAGGCAGTAGGAGAGCAGTGGATCCGGCTGGCACAAGATCGCCAGGAGTGGCGTTCTAGAGAAGAGGCCTTTACTCAGCAGTGGGTGTTACCGGCTGAATAGATAGATAGATAGATTTTATAGATTATTTAAAAATGGCCCATTTGAACCAAATTAATTAATCCATAACATCGATACCTTTACGGTAAATGTTGATCTGGCGTGACTTCACGCGAGCACTTTGTTGATCCAAAAACAAGAAAATGTTTTCATTATGCAATATGAACATGACCCCTCTTTTTTATCGTGGCATTAGACAGAAGAGGTGGAGGAGAACAACGTTTTCATAGACAATTTTTTTGTGAAACTCCGCTCCAGAATTTTATGAAAGATAAAATTAAAATTCCTTTAGCATATTAAGTGGTGGGAAGGGGTTGTTTGACACAAAAATAGTCTATACAAACGTTGTTTCCCACTACTCCCTCTGTCTGCCGTGATAAGAAAGGGGGGTTTTGTTGTCATCGTAAGCCTATATAAGCATATGTAATATCGGTGTCTCATACTTCAAAATGAGTGACAGTCCGACATGGATTTATAACACTTGAGAACAGTGATCACCACGTGAGCTGCGAGCGAGCCGAAGGCGAGCGTGGCCCGGTAGGGCCCGCAGTGAACCTGAACCGACACCTGCACGCCAATACCCAATAACCTATGTAATATCGGTGTCACAACAAACACACTAACACACTCACACAAAAACTTTCGCCTTTATAATATTAGTGTGATGTTATTTAAAAATGGCTTATTTAAACCAAATTAACATGTTCCATAACATCGATCACTTTACGGTAAATGTTGATCAGGCGCGACTTCACGCGAGCACTTTGTTGATCCAAAAACACAAGTTGATCCAGGTGACTTTTGTTGATCCAATTTGTATCTCCATTAACTAATGTGGCTTCTATATGATTCACGATTTTTTAAATTAAATTGATTACATTGGCTACCTACCTCTATGTTTGATTTTATGTGTTATGTTTGGTGACGAAAGTGATTTAGTTACAAAGTTTCAGTAGCCATGCAATAATTCAGATGGTTTTTGTCTCTGTATTTTATAGTAAATTTTTAAATGGCCCATTTAAACCAAATTAACATATTCTATAACATCGATCCCTTTACGGTAAATGTTGATCAGGCGCGACTTCACGCGAGCACTTTGTTGATCCAAAAACACAAGTTGATCCAGGCGACTTTTGTCGATCCAATATGTATCTCCATTAACTAATGTTATGTGTGTGTGTGTGTTTTAGTAGTAGTAGTGCTTTTTTGTGAAAGAGTTCGTCCGGGGAAGTACTACCACCATACCTATTTCTGCCGCAAAGCAGTAGTGCTCGCATTGCTGTGTTCCGGTTTGAAGGGTAAGGGTGCCGGTGAAGTTACAGGCACAAGAGACTTTTCATCTTTATGTATCAGGGTGGCGGTCGCAGTGCAATACCACATAGGGTGCGTCCTAGGTGGACGTGACCTATGAGGTAATGCACTGTTCATAGGCAGAGGTTACTGCTTAACATCAGGTGGGCAATCAGCTTGTTTCGGCAATCGGTAGTATAAAAAAAATGTGGATCTTAGATGTTTCACGATTTTTTTAATGAATTTGTTTACATTGGCTACCCACCCCTATGTTTGACTTTATGTGTTATGTTTGTTGACGAAAGTAATTTTGTTACAAAGTTTCGGTAGCTATGCAATAATTAAGATTGTTTTTGTCTCTGTATTTTAAAATAAATTTAAAAATGGCCCATTTAAACCAAATTAACATATTCCATAACATCGATCCCTTTACGGTAAATGTTGATCAGGCGCGACTTAACGCGAGCACTTTGTTGATCCAAAAACACAAGTTGATCCAGGCGACTTTTGTAGATCCAATATGTATCTCCGTTAACTAATGTAATGTGTGTGTATGTTTTAGTAGTAGTAGAGCTTTTTTGTGAAAGAGTTCGTCTGGGGAAGTACTACCACCATACCTATTTCTGCCGCAAAGCAGTAGTGCTCGCATTGCTGTGTTCCGGTTTGAAGGGTAAGGGTGCCGGTGAAGTTACAGGCACAAGAGACTTTTCATCTTTATGTCTCAGGGTGGCGGTCACAGTGCAATACCACATAGGGTGCGTCCTAGGTGGACGTGACCTATGAGGTAATGCACTGTTCATAGGCAGAGGTTACTGCTTAACATCTGGTGGGCAATCAGCTTGTTTCGGCAATCGGTAGTATAAAAAAAAGGTGGATCATGGATGTTTCACGATTTTTAAATGAATTTGTTTACATTGGCTACCCACCTCTATGTTTGACTTTATGTGTTATGTTTGTTGACGAAAGTAATTTTGTTACAAAGTTTTGGTAGCCATGCAATAATAAAGATGGTTTTTGTCTCTGTATTTTATAATAAATTTAAAAATGGCCCATTTAAACCAAATTAACATATTCCATAACATCGATCCCTTTACGGTAAATGTTGATCTGGCGTGACTTCACGCGAGCACTTTGTTGATCCAAAAACACAAGTTGATCCAGGCGACTTTTGTAGATCCAATATGTATCTCCATTAACTAATGTGGCTTCTAGATGATTCACGATTTTTTAAATGTAATTGATTACATTGGCTACCCACCTCTATGTTTGATTTTATGTGTTATGTTTGTTGACGAAAGTTATTTTGTTACAAAGTTTCAGTAGCCATGCAATAATTGAGATGGTTTTTTGTCTCTGTATTTTATAGTAAATTAAAAAAGGCCCATTTAAACCAAATTAACATATTCCATAACATCGATCCCTTTACGGTAAATGTTGATCAGGCGCGACTTCACGCGAGCACTTTGTTGATCCAAAAACACAAGTTGATCCAGGCGACTTTTGTAGATCCAATATGTATCTCCATTAACTAATGTAATGTGTGTGTATGTTTTAGTAGTAGTAGAGCTTTTTTGTGAAAGAGTTCGTCCGGGGAAGTACTACCACCATACCTATTTCTGCCGCAAAGCAGTAGTGCTCGCATTGCTGTGTTCCGGTTTGAAGGGTAAGGGTGCCGGTGAAGTTACAGGCACAAGAGACTTTTCATCTTTATGTCTCAGGGTGGCGGTCGCAGTGCAATACCACATAGGGTGCGTCCTAGGTGGACGTGACCTATGAGGTAATGCACTGTTCATAGGCAGAGGTTACTGCTTAACATCTGGTGGGCAATCAGCTTGTTTCGGCAATCGGTAGTATAAAAAAAATGTGGATCTTAGATGTTTCACGATTTTTTAAATGAATTTGTTTACATTGGCTACCCACCTCTATGTTTGACTTTATGTGTTATGTTTGTTGACGAAAGTAATTTTGTTACAAAGTTTCGGTAGCTATGCAATAATTAAGATGGTTTTTGTCTCTGTATTTTAAAATAAATTTAAAAATGGCCCATTTAAACCAAATTAACATATTCCATAACATCGATCCCTTTACGGTAAATGTTGATCTGGCGTGACTTCACGCGAGCACTTTGTTGATCCAAAAACACAAGTTGATCCAGGTGACTTTTGTTGATCCAATATGTATCTCCATTAACTAATGTGGCTTCTAGATGATTCACGATTTTTTAAATGTAATTGATTACATTTGCTACCCACCTCTATGTTTGATTTTATGTGTTATGTTTGGTGACGAAAGTGATTTAGTTACAAAGTTTCAGTAGCCATGCAATAATTAAGATGGTTTTTGTCTCTGTATTTTATAGTAAATTAAAAAATGGCCCATTTAAACCAAATTAACATATTCCATAACATCGATCCCTTTACGGTAAATGTTGATCAGGCGCGACTTCACGCGAGCACTTTGTTGATCCAAAAACACAAGTTGATCCAGGCGACTTTTGTCGATCCAATATGTATCTCCATTAACTAATGTAATGTGTATGTGTTTTAGTAGTAGTAGAGCTTTTTTGTAAAAGAGTTCGTCCAAGGAAGTACTAGCACCATACCTATTTCTGCCGTAAAGCAGTAGTGCTCGCATTGCTGTGTTCCGGTTTGAAGGGTAAGGGTGCCGGTGAAATTAAAGGCACAAGAGATTTTTCATCTTTATGTCTCAGGGTGGCGGTCGCAGTGCAATACCACATAGGGTGTGTCCTAGGTGGACGTGACCTATGAGGTAATGCACTGTTCATAGGCAGAGGTTACTGCTTAACATCAGGTGGGCCATCTTCTTGTTTCGGCAATCGGTAGTATAAAAAATATATATGTGGATCTTAGATGATTTACGATTTTTTAAATGAATTTGTTTACATTGGCTACCCACCTCTATTGTTTGTTGACGAAAGTAATTTTGTTTCAAAGTTACGGTAGCCATGCAATAATTAAAATGTTTTTGTCTCTGTATTTTATAGTAAATTTAAAAATGGCCCATTTAAACCAAATTAACATGTTCCATAACATCGATCCCTTTACGGTCTAGGACTTCTAGGACGACCTCTGTGGCGCGGCGGGCGAAGGTTGGCCTGCGACGCAGGAGGTTGCGGGTTCGATTCCCGCCTCGGAACAAATATTTGTGCGATCGCAGATATTTGTTCAGGGTGTTCTGGGTTTTTTCTATGTATAATAAAAAAAAACGATGTAGTATATTGTATTAAATATATCAGTTATCTAGTACCCATAACACAAGCTCTGCTTAACTTGGGGCTAGATAATGTTGTGTGAACTGTCCAGCATTATTTATTATTATTATTTATTACGGTAATTGTTGATCAGGCGCGACTTCACGCGTACACTTTGTTGATCCAAAAAAACAAATTTATCCAGGCGACTTTTGTTGATCCAATATGTTGATCTATTAACTAATGTGGCTCCTAGATGATTCACGATTTTATAAATGAAATGGTACACATATCAATAATTACAAATACCTAAAGTATTAAAAACTTTGTATGGTCTGCCGTTTTATTTTGCAGGGTGTTTTTCTGTTTACGTCTGGACGTCTACCAGGTAGATAGATACAAAAACATAAAAACATGCAAATACTAAACATAATATAGCCTAGCTAGCAAGTTACTAAAATAAATCCTTAATTAGCTAAGGATGCGCGTAGGTACAAATAAGCACTATGCTAAATAGAGGCATGGCAATGTTTAAAAAGCAACTACCCCTAGCAACATGTGTAATGGCCCGAGAAGGCTGTAACTATTATAGGTTTCAAATTGACCTAAACCCTAACCTAAACAAGATAACATTATCTAACCTTAGACCTTAACCTAGATTTAACCAGGGTTTGAAATTTAAATTACAAATAATAACAACTCCTTTTTAAAAAAAAAAACACTTTTCACCTTAAACAGGAATATTCTTTGAATTGAAAGCTAGAAATACTGAGTGCTATATCATTTCTGGATCTTCATCAAGTAGGAAAGTTAGTAAGTCCCTACGTTTTTTTTAAAAACAAAGTGAAATCAATCTCTTTGAAAAAATGAGCAAAACACATTACGTACAACTTGTCGGACTAAAACCCATTTAAATGATTAATTTGTAATAGCGCACCTAGAAAGGTTCAGAGCGGCAACGTCGCAGCCGTCATTAGCCAATCACAGAGTTTGCTGCAACCTGATTGGCCCATTTGAATCAGATCAACATATTACGTAATCACCGCAAGGTGGATTTGTATATTGGATCAACAAGTGGCTACGTGATTTCAGTGCCACATGATCGCACATGTTGATCCTGTTGGAGCCACATTAGTTAATGAAGATACATATTGGATCAACAAAAGTCACCTGGATCAACTTGTGTTTTTGGATCAACAAAGTGCTCGCGTGAAGTCGCGCCTGATCAACATTTACCGTAAAGGGATCTCTATATATATATATATATATATATATATAAAATGCAGTGTCCTGACTGACTGACTGACAAGTGACAACGCACAGCCTAAACCGCTGGTCGTAGAGACTTGAAATTTAGAGGGTGTATTTGTATCAATGTGAAGGGTTGTACTAAAACAGGAATTTTGGAAATTCATATCCTAAAGGGTTCAAAATGGGGTTCTAACTTAAAATAAAAATACTCCGTATTTCGGAAACCGTTAGTAGTAGAACCTTGAAATTTTACAAGGAAATTTGTCCATTAAAATAAACAAACACATGTTTCAGCGGTATCTGAAATTTTCCTGAAAAACGGAACGGGAACGTTTTATTCGTAAAAATTAAAAAAAACTTTAGTTTTCACAACACACAGCCTAAGCCGCTGGTCGTTGAGACTTGAAATTTGGACAGTGTATTCCTTTTAGGGTGTAGAGGTGGATTAAGAAAGGAATTTGGAAAATTCGCCCTCTTAGGGGTCCAAAAAGGGCTTTTAACGTATACACTTTGCGTTTTGCAACGCACAGCCTAAACCGCTGGACCTTGATACATGAAATTTAGAAGATGTATTCCTTTTTGGGTTTAAGAGTGTACTGAAAAAGGATTTTGGAAAATTCACCCTGTAGGGGGTCCAAAACGGCTTTTAATGTAAAACTAAAATGCTTCGTAGTAGAAACATGAAAATTCACAGCTAGATTCCTTAAATAAAAATAGCAAACATATGTTTCAGCAGTACCTGAAAATTTAATAAAAAAAGCCATGGGAACGTTTTCTTTGTAAATAAATACACTTTACGTTTTAGCCAGATTTCAGCGTATTTAGATGATTTAAAAGTTAGTTTCACGGTTTAGTCATTGAGTAAAAAATATTTTCAGGATATCAAGGTTAAAATGGGACCCCTAAAAAGAAAAACTTGTGTATGTTGTCGTTTCAAAGGTCGTTTCACGGTTTCGTTGTTGAGATTAAAATATTTTCAGGAACTCAAGGTTATAATGTGACCCCTTAATTAAAACTTGTGTGTGGTGGCGTTTCAAAGGTCGTTTCACGGCGTGGTGTTGTTCTCTGCACACCGCGCCGAAGAAGTTTTCTGACTACAAGCGGACGAAGTCGCGAGCGGGTCATCTAGTATATAGGTATATAGAATCTTTGCATGACTGACTGACTGACTGACTGACTGACTGACTACACCTTTAACTCTAGAGAGCTGAAATTTGGAAGATACATTCCTTTTGTGGTCTAGGTGTGCACAATGAAAGGATTTTTTAAATTCATCCCCTAAGGGGGTGTAGCTAACGTTTTCACTAGCGTGTTTTTCTTATAATAATAACCAAAGAACATGCCAAGTATGTCTTTATCGTGCGCCCAAGCCTAAGCACAGAGTACATTATACAGAATAAATAATAGTACAATATAGGGGTAGACCATATTCTATGAATAGGCATGATGACTGATGACTGTTTTAAAAACTATTTTATAATGTACTTATAGATCCACCAACTTATCTGTAGAACCATTTACCTACATTTTTATATCATCTACATACTTTTCATTCTGCAGATAAGTTGGTGGGTCTCTACGTGTTTACTATTGCCAAAAATTCTCTTATTTCTGTATAAAACTATCATTTAGTTGCAACATTTTGCATTTTTTATACCAACTTTGAATTTTGCGTTAAAAGGCTCGCAATTATGTCATGCATAGCATGGCGTTTGCTTGTGAAGGCACAAGTTTTTCTCAGCGAGAAGCTATTAGGTAGTAACTATTTTTTAATGTGTGCCCGCATTACCAGTGCGGTACGTTTGCCTCACGTTTGTTACCACGATGACGTCACGCCTTGGACTGGGTTCTGATTACCAAAAATCATAAAAACCTCGCGAAGCAAAGGGAACGTTTTGGGATTAAATGGTTCGTTTCGTTTCGTTTCGTATGAGGTGGTGCTGGCCTCTGGTGTCAGAGTTTGTCAAGCCGCCCGAGGGATTAAATGGTAAGAATAAAAATAGGTAAGTAAATGTACTTACCTATTTTTATTTTGAAATATATAATGTCACTGGTTTTTTTGTTATTGTCATCATGCCTATTTGTTTTTTGTGTAAGTATTATTTTTTTATTATGCTTTTACGTTTGTAGACCATTCACCATGGTCTGATCAAGGAGGCATCGCCGTGCTGACTCCACTGGCCAAACAAAATTGTGTAAAACATTTTCTATTAGTTAAGTACCTATAGTACGCACCTACATCGTTTTAGTATATTTATGATTAATTCTCGTCTATCATTTTCGACTCTCAGTGTTATCAAAAACAAATCCCGGTTCCTAAGTACCGTAAATCCCGATTCTTTAGGACACCGTTGTTGCATTCCCTAGCGGGCAGACGCGCGCCGTGGGACCACAGTGGCCCGCGGCGCGTCGTCCTCATATATACTATTATTTATTCTATGCTCGGGTTTCAGACGCCTGTCTCTAGACGGGCCGTGGGAATGCGGCATAAGGTAAACTCGATTTTGACAGTGTTACTTAATCTGTGGTATGTATGTAACTTATTCTCCCGCGTGCAGTTTTTACTCGCAAATCTCACAATCTGTAATATTATAAAGAGGAAAGGTTCTTTGTTTGTTCGCATTGTATAGGCTAAGAAACTACTGAACCGATTTGAAAAAATATTTCACTTTTGGGTAGCTACACTATCTCCGGGTACCATAGGCTATATTATATTTCCATAAAATTAGATCCTTACTAAAACTCCAATAATGTAACCCAAGGTGTAAAATAATTTTGTTTGTATGGATAAACTAAAAAACTTTTTAACCTATTTTAAAAATTCTTTCACATGTAGAAAGCTACATTATGATCAAGTAACATAGGCTATGGTTTATTAACTTTCACCCGCGGCTTCACTCGCGTATTTGTATGTTTGTTTGTAATGGATAAACTCAAGAACGACTTGACCGATTTTAAAAATTGTTTAACCCATAGAAAGCTACGTTATGGCTATAGGATTAGGCTATGGACTGACGACACAGTCGGTCAACAGTCTTCATTGAAATTGTAGAAGGTTCATGCTGGTGGATTGATGCAAAGATCGGTGCACAAATAAATAAATAATGATTGCTGGACAAGTTCACACAACATTATCTAGCCCCAAGCTAAGCCAGAGCTTGTGCTATGGGTACTAGATAACTGATAGAGTACGCGTCATGTAAAAAGAACGCTGGAACGTATGAAGAAGTATGACCGCCAGCGTTCTTTTTACATGAAGTGCATTATATACTTAATATAATATATTACATAGATAGATATTTTTTTATTATACACAGAAAACACCCAGAACACCCTGAACGAATATCAGCAGGTCTCACAAATATTTGTTCCGAGGCGGGAATCGAACCCGCAACCTCCTGCGTTGCAGGCGAACCATCGCCAGCCGCGCCACAGAGGTCGCCAAAGAGGTTGGCATCGATGCATCATAATGTTACCATATAATTATGTTACCTACCAATGTACATAACACTATTTATGTTACCTACTCATGTAAGATCGATGTCAGATCGTTTTATTTTCATAAAACATCGATTAATCGATAAAAGCTATTATCGACAAGACAAAGCCTTTGCAGACAAAGATATTTTTATACATTGTAGCATTTGATCTGATATTTTGACATTTTAGATACCTACCTACCGTAACCTACTTAATTAAAAAATAAATAAATACAACATTACTTAAGTAAAAAAATTGACACTGCTATTAAAGCTAGGTACGTATGTTATTTATGTTGTTTTACTTTATTTTGTTTAATTTGAGTTTTGTTTGACTTGACTAGGTAGGTACCTACCTAAGTGTTTCCTGTGAGCCTATGGTAATGGTATGGTTGTACTTGTAGAGCAGACTCTTCTCCGCAACTAGGCCACCAACGGGCCCTTTTTGCGTGATGGGTGGAGGCTGCTAGTCCAGCCACCCGATGTCCTCCAGGAAGGCTAGCAGCTCGCCAATGCTGGCGCAGGCCTGCCTGGGCGTCGTCGGTGTCCCGAGGTATGCTTTTCTCTGGGACGCCACGCTGCTGCACTCCAGGAGTACATGCGCTGGCGTCTCATCAGCTACTAGACAGCCCATGTAATGGTATGGTATGAATAAATGAATTGAATTGAATTGAATTGGATTGAATTGAATTGAATTAATGCTAGTTTTTTTAATTTTTATTTGGCCCATTTCTCTTCTTTATATCTCTCATTTCTATCTTTTCATACTTGATGAAAGATTAAGTTTATCTTTACTACATTTATCTCGGTCATTAATTTTTTACCTGTTTTTCTCTTTACTTTGTCTTTTTTAGCAGCTGCGTTTACCGTCAATTTTATACCGGTAGCTTCATCCATAACAAAATTCAATACCAATTCATTTTCATTTTTTTTTTTCATTTTCAATTTTCAAAAGTTATAAAATTCAATTGTTTTGTCGCTCCATTATGCGTTAGCAGTTTTTCTTTTGTACTCTTTGACCAAATAAAACAAATGGGCTAGGTATGGGCAAATCGGGTAAGTGTCCGATCCATGAGGTTATGATACTACGGTTCGTTCCTGATACCCGTAACTCTGGGAATCAGGGAAACAGTGTGGAATCAGGATTATTTATGTGATCTATCTACCTACCTCTACGACCTCTGTGGCGCGGCGGGCGAAGCTTGGCCTGCGACGCAGGAGGTTGCGGGTTCGATTCCCGCCTCGGAACAAATATTTGTGCGGTCGCAGATATTTGTTCAGGGTGTTCTGGGTGTTTTCTATGTATAATAAAAAATATCTATCTATGTAGGTAATACATTGTATTAAGTATATCAGTTATCTAGTACCAATAACACAAGCTCTGCTTAGCTTGGGGCTAGATAATGTTGTGTGAACTGTCCAGGATTATTTATTTATTTATTTATTTACCTACTTACAAAGCTTTACGAAGATCGGATCAACAGTTCGGCAGTTATCCTTGGACAAACATACATTCGTTCAAGACACAGAGAAATCGCTGCCCTCGTTCAATAAATAAACTAGTACCTACCTACCTACACAAATTAGATATCTACTCACTTTGTGCTCGCTTATAAATAAAGCCTAGGTACCTAGGTATCTGCACAGCCTGATGTTTATCTCCACCGCTAGACTCGGAGCTGTCGTCTATCGTTATTCGAAAATTCAATAATTCTGCATAAAGCTATGCATCCACTTGCGAAGCAGCGGTTGAATGATTGAGCGAATGAACGAGTGAATGGAATCCATCGAGCGAGCGAGCGTGGGAGCGTCTGCGTCAATCGGACGAGCAAGGAACGTGATTATTTTGCGTATTGGAAGCTTGAATTGGAAATGTACGTATTTCCGCTTATTTTGAAAACATTTTAAGGCGTACTCGCGGAATTGGATTGCGTCGGAGGCTTTTAGATTTGTATTAGATTCGTTATCCACCTGCGAGGTGTATGGATGAATACTTTCCTTTTTTAAAGCATTTCATTGTATAGATCACCCATTCATTTTGAATAGGTAGGTAGGTGCTTATTTTGATTTATTTTAAAGTTAGTAAGAACAAATACAGCATAGGTACCTGAGCCCAGACAGAGGTACGTCAGCAGAGAATAAGTAAAATATTTGAATTTAGTTAAAACTATTAACTATAGGTGGATTATCTGTATATAATACTTAGTGAACCATTTATTATTAACGAATTATTTTTAAAACCGTGCTGCCACTTTTTTTGGCAACTGATAGAGCCAAAAACATTTATTTTAAATGTATTAACATAGGTACTAAAAGTAATGCCTACTACATACTATTTAATTTTCACTAGAAACGGGATATTTACCATGATTTTTGAGTTTTATATGTTCCCGATATTTCGGCACAGTTGCATGCGCCATGATGCTGATGAAATGGTAGTGGTATCGTTCGTAATAAAAGAGTGAGAAAGAGGGTAGATCGATATATCTGCCAATAACATCTACTCGCAAAGACTTTAGTCAGTTCTCCCGTGATCATGGCGAATGCAACTGTGCCGAAATATCGGGAACATATAAAACTCAAAAATCATGGTAAATATCCCGTTTCTAGTGAAAATTATGTACATAACCATGATAGTTTCAAAAGTTATACATACTATTTACTTCATAAAAAAAACAGTAATTGCAATTCTCATTTACTACCGTTTCGGTGAGACGTATTTGCCTAAGGACATAATTAGTAAGTGTTCAACTAACCTTTGAACAGCCAACATCACCATGTTCATACCTGAGTATGCACAACCACGGTGAGACAACTACCAATCATCACCATGTTCATACCTGCGTATGAACAACCACGGTGCGACAACTACCAATCATCACCATGTCCATACCTGCGTATGAACAACCACGGTGCGACAACTACCAATCATCACCATGTTCATACCTGCGTATGAACAACCACGGTGCGACAACTACCAATCATCACCATGTTCATACCTGCGTATGAACAACCACGGTGCGACAACTACCAATCATCACCATGTTCATACCTGCGTATGAACAACCACGGTGCGACAACTACCAATCATCACCATGTTCATACCTGCGTATGAACAACCACGGTGCGACAACTACCAATCATCACCATGTTCATACCTGCGTATGAACAACCACGGTGCGACAACTACCAATCATCACCATGTTCATACCTGCGTATGAACAACCACGGTGCGACAACTACCAATCATCACCATGTTCATAACTGCGTACAGTGGCGTAACAATAGGGTGGCAGGGCTGGCAAAATGCCACTGGCCCCCGACCCAAGAGGGCCCAATACAAGAGGCCGCGAGCTCAAAAATTTTTTTTTACATTGTACCTGAGTATTTTGTTTTATTTGAAAAGTATATTCAAACGACGACCTATGTGGCGCGGCGGGCGAAGCTCAGCCTGCGACGCAGAAGGTTGCGGGTTCGATTCCCGCACTCTGAACAAATATTTGTGCGATCTCAGATATTTGTTTAGGGTGTTCTGGGTATTTTCTATGTATAATAAAAAATATCTATCTATGTAATACACACATCAACACGGTCTAGGGATATTTTTAAAAAAGCGAATTGCTATCAATGTGTTAATTATTTATATGACATATATATATCTAAAAGATACGTTATAATATTCTACCATTTTTTAATAATGGTTAAGGTACTTCGATAAAAATTTCAGGATTTTATGGAAAAAAAATGAAGCATAGACGGAAACCGTATATGAATTAACTTTTAATTTATGAGTAAAAACTGAAAAAAATAGAAAAATCATTTAATTTGTGTTTATAAACATGAAGTTAGTAGTCTGAGAAAGCGCCCATGATGTTCATAACACATCGGCAACGATTTGGCATGCTCAGAACAAGGTTGTCAATTTCTTGCTGCGGAATATTGTCCCATGTCCTTCTGAGGTGCGCAAAAAGTTGATCTTCTGTAGTCAGATTTTCAGGAACTTCCTTCAGAGCTCTTCTTTGCAGCATATCCCACGCATGCTCAATGGGATTTAGATCTGGCGATTGAGCAGGCCAGTCTAAGGCCCTAACATTGTGTGTATGTAACCAAGCTGCTACCGTTCTCGCCGTGTGTGCCCGGGCATTGTCGTGCATGAGCAGGAAATCTTGCCCCATTTGTGTTCTGTGGGGCAAGATTAAGGGCCCCAGCACCTGTTGGACGTATCGTTCTGCCGTCATATTGCCCCGCACCCAAACGAGATCCGTCCGTCCTCCAAGACGAATTCCTGCCCAAACCATAATTGTTCCTCCTTGGTATGGGTGAACTTCCTGAGGGTTCTGCAGACGGCTCCATCGTCCAGGAACTCGCCAAACACGCGTTCTTTCTTGAATCTGGATGGAAGCCGAACCTGGATTCATCCGTGAACAGCACATTGGACCATTGCTCACGGCCCCAGTCCACGTGGTTCCAAACCCATTCTAATCGTCGTCCACGATTGCCTCTCCGTAAAGGTGGGACCCGGAGTGGTCTACGAGAGCGTAGATTGCTTTCATGAAGTCGCCTTCTTACAGTTTGGCCACTCACAAGCACTTGGTGTTCCACTCGCAGCCTTTGGACCAATTGAGTCGCCGTTGCATTTGGTTGAGCTCGCGCAGTAATTTACAAAAATCGGTCTTGTCTGGGGGTAGTGATGCAACTTGGCCCCCGGTGCCTCTCCGCTACTTCACCTGTGGCACGATAGCGTGTCCACAATCTTGAAATTACATTTTGGTGGGTCCCTATGGCCTCAGCAACATTACGCTGAACAGACCCAGCTTCCAGCATTCCCACAGCTCGGAACATCTCCGCCCTCTTCAAATGTTGGCGTTGCATGGCTACAATACCTCAATTTTAACTTTATCTTTCGTTTAAAAATGAAAAAAAACTGTATCTAAACGTAATTCGTATTGTTTTCTAAATTTCGCACAAATGAAAATTCCCTCTCCTACACATCAAGACATTTTTATGCCACCGAAATAAAAGAATTTTAAAAAATTTAAATTTGGAATTAGTCTGAGATAAATTACAAACAAATCGGTGTATAAAAGATTCCAATGCGGCCAGTACTTTTCGAGTTATTTAATTGAGTATGAAATATATACTATATTCCTAGACCGTGTTGATGAGTGTATATTGTAAGTTATCTAGTACCCATAACACAAGCTCTGCTTAGCTTGGGGCTAGATAATGTTGTGTGAACTTTCCAGAATTATTTATTTATTTATTTATATTTTTATAAGTTCTGCTTAAAATCCAAAGAGAGACAACTAAATTTTTTGAAATTTTCACCATTGGCCCCAGATGGTCTAGTTACGCCACTGACTGAGTATGAACAACCACGGAGCGTTACAACGTTACAACTCCAACAATATTGTCGCGAGAGTCGCGACCACTTAGCGCAGCGTCAGCTTGAACTATCCTAGGAAGATGGACTAAAGGCATACATTCATGGAACTATCCTACTGAAATGTCACTGCGTCAACTATTTCATACATTCACGCATATACAATTAAGATTGTGTGCAGTAGGTCAAATGAGTATACTTATTTATGAAGTAAATGTTCTATAATAAATTGGCAACCAGAAGTCGAGTTTCAGTCATCTCCCAACCACAGACAGCTGACCACAAGTTCCCAGTACCCACTGGAGGTGCTGCAGTTCCCATGGTACCTACTGGAGTACTCAGCTCCTGATGTACCCTGTAACCATTGTAGGAGCTGACCTCCATGCTCACGACTTCCTCTCACTGTGGCGAAGACACCTTAGCCATCAGTCTGATCATGTCTTGAGAGTCTGCTTGCCGACAGTGAGAAAACCATTCCTGTGTACAGTTTTACCTAAAATATAAGTCGCCCCGATGAACCTGCGCTGTAGACCAATTTCGCAAAATCTTGCGCTGTTATATTGGTTAATCGATTTCGTGGCAAATTCGCGGCCAGTCGTTCTTCAGTTGACTCTTAGATGTGAGCGGGACTGAGCTATACTATACGTTCGGCTACTGTCGGATATCAGTCTGCGCTTTTCTGCGCAAACGAAAACAGTCGGTCGGACTTATATTTTGGGTAAAACTGTAACATTGAACGCCGCACACATAGGTACCCATTTCCTACCCAACTTGGTTTGTTACCTTAGATGTCCTGGTATAAGGCTTCCCGTACTTATCTACATATATACCTTATCTTGCACTTATATGGCTAGATTAGGGTGGTAGGGCTCCTCACACAATACAACTACACTTCTCAGGGGTCCGGGTGTTAGGCGAACCACACACTACTATTAGGTTTTTAGTTGTCAATTCACATAGAGAGAAGTCAGATAGGTAATTTCAAAGATTTAGCTCTTTTACAGTAAGGATTTAGCCTCAATGGCTCTCGAAAAACTCACCCTGTTATAATGGTAGGTAGGCAGGATCATAGAATATAAAACGGTTATTATTTAAGGTTCTCTACCCACAGGATGCCATCGGGACCCTATTACTGTCCGTCCGTCCGTCAGCGGGGGCTGTATCTCATGAACCTATTTAGGTAGGTAACAGGTAAACAGGTAAACAGTTGAAATTTTCACAGAGTGTGTAACTATTTCTATTGCCGTGTTACGGTGCAGCCGTGGACAGTTAGGTAGTCTAGGTTTTTAGATTTCTATCCTACCTGATAGAGAAGCTAGGGGTCCTTAGGAGTAGGTAGATAAACGAAGAGGGGTAGTTTTATACATATATTGACTTATAATACTAACAGGAAAATCAGTTAAAGTTCGTAATATCACTTAGAGTCTTTAGTAGTTAATGCTGTTTAATGCTGAAGGCAGAAAGCCAGACGGCTATGGGCCGGGGTTTGATTAAGGGTCTCAATCTCAGATGTAAAAAATGTCTCAAAAGGTCTCGCTTGAATGAAAAAACACTAGGACAAGAGTGGAACGTGCGTAGTTCGGAACCCGAGAACAGGTGTGGACTCTCCACGGTACTGTCCTTTGAGTTGTAGATAGGAGCCACGTGGACTAGACGCCGTGATGACGAGCGCGTTCCTCGTCTGCAAGGTAGATCTGTGACTGGCTGGTAGCAGTTTTTTTTTGTGGGTTCTATGTGTTAACAGTCTTTTAAATCTATATATATAAAACAAAGTCGTGTTAGTTACACCACTTATAACTCAAGATCGACTGGACCGATGTTAGTTATCTCTTTTTTGGTGGATTAATAAAATATCTGGGGGGGGGGGGCTGTTTTTCCGCGGGGGCTACTCGTGCAAAGACGGGGCAAGTCACTAGTTTGTTATAAATTTCAAGTTGATACCTAAGTTGATACCTGAATGTATCAACTGCTTTACCATACATATTTTAGCATGCTTATGTATGTTTTTCTGTTGTCTTGCATATACAAAAGCCCGCAAGTACGGTCTCGAAAACTCGTTACACGTTTACCAAAAATATTTGATTTTATAGCATCGATTGAATCCATTCCAACGAGTCTGCGGATAGCCAATCGCGGTCGTGACCGTTTATAGGTGAGCACCGAGCGCGCGCGGGTCGACAGGGGCGCCCCGGGGAGCGATTAGCGTATCGACACACAATATTAAAGTAGCGTGAGTCGGGATCACGCTGACGAGCTGATGCCGGTGTGCCTACGTAGGGTCTGACGTTCATTCCTCGGGAGGGTCTGAAGGTGTGCTGTGAGAATTAGGTGTATTTACTCGGGTTCATTTACAGGACGGCCCGAGCCACACGTGGTGTCGTTTTTGGAAGAATGAAAATTAGATTTAGAATTCACCGTGATAGAATTAAGTAGGAACAAGATACAAAGTGCACAATGGGGATCCACACTGCAAGTTTTTCCCGCCAGGTGGCGCATCGTCGATACGGCCACTGTCAATTGACAATTTAGTACATTTTGTTGTTTTTTCGCTACAATTGATTGGTTTTATTTTTATTTCTTTCGAATATGCCACTGTGTTCTTTACCAGGCTCTTCCAATCGCGGTAATCCTATATTCCCCAAAAACCCATATTAAAAAAGAAGTGGGAAATTAGCTAATAAGAAGAAACGAAATTTCGATGTGGTGGTTGGTAATTTTTGGCAGGATTGTGGAGCTATTTATATCATGATATGTGTTTGCTGCGGGAACATCGACTATCTGGCTCGGTTGTGTTGCCTGGGCGCTGTTATTGCCATGGTCGGCATTTCGATCTCAGGTAATTCTAACCTAAAATCAAAATTGTTATTAGTGATTAGAATACAATGTATTTAGGTCTATTTCAATGGCACATTTGAGAATATTAAATGTTTTAACTAATAAGCACCACTATAGTAAGAAAAACACACCAAATCCATGAAATATTGTCTGTTATGAACCGTTCGATGAGGTCCGCTTTTTTTCCAGATATTTTTCCTCCTCGTTTCTATAACTCTTCCTTGAGTTCCACAAGGCTCCAAGTTGAATGCATAGTGCCCGATCGTTGAAAAAGAACCCAAATAGAACTCGTTTTCGTAAAGAAACTGCAAAAACCACAACACAACTACAAAGCAGTTAAGCTTTGACATGTCCGTACCGCCGCTGGCGCCATCTGCGAAAAGCTTTGCCTGTGGAACCCCATTCGTAACACATTATGTTTGCGCCTCAACGTTATTTTCCCTGCCTGACAGTCGCCTCTGACTACAGCACTGATGTCGCAGCAGGGCCCGTGTTCACGAATAATCTCGCCCACGAGATGCCGTCACATCTCTTAGGACGCTTTACAAAATTGTGGTTATTCTGAGAATCAGCCACGATGTGTCCTCCCCGTCACTCCCATGTTGTGCCTTCGCCTTCATTTCCATGATGTGCCCTCGCCTTCACTTCCATGATGTGCCCTCGCCTTCACTCCCATAATGTGCCCTCCTTCACTCCCATAATGTGCCCTCCTTCACTCACATGCGGTGACAGGGGTTTACGAGATAAATAATGTTGTCGTTTAGCCCTGAATTTGTTGATCTGCAATTTTCCAGCCGGTCCGACAGAGCGCGCGGTTAATCCATTGTTTATGTTCGGTAGCCGCTGTAAAACGCCTTTATTACGATGCGGTTAAAGCTAAAATGCAACGGTTGGCGGATCGTAAGGTTTGCGTGAGTTTTTACAGTTCTTTACTATTAGATAGGGAGGTACAATACCTACTTACCTACTTATTTAATAACTTTTGTATTAAGATGTGAATAATGAACACTTCATAATGAGCCTGCAGACCTAAACTAGGCACCTTTGCTGTCAATATAATCGCACAACACCTTTTAAAACTTGATATCATGATATTGGCTACACACGCTACCTACGTTAGTATAAATAAATAATAAATAAATAATGCTGGACAGTTCACACAACATTATCTAGCCCCAAGCTAAGCAGAGCTTGTGTTATGGGTACTAGATAACTGATATACTTAATACAATATATTGCATAGATAGATATTTTTTATTATACATATAAAATACCCAGAACACCCTGAAAAAATATCTGCGATCGCACAAATATTTGTTCCGAGGCGGGAATCGAACCCGCAACCTCCTTCGTCGCAGCCCAACCTTAGCTCGCCGCGCCACAGAGGTCTCTATATATCATAGATAAAGAGATACACAGCCAATAAAAAGTTGTTTTACTTTCCAAGGAATACTCGCCAGAAAGCTTTGCCGATGTGCTAAATATCTACATAATAATAGCAAAAGTAGGAGCATTACTGCGGCGGCCGGCCAGTCAGGCGTTTTTGGACACACGTGAGAGTTTGGGCCGCACCTACATGATTACTTTTTTTTTTCTTTTTTTTTATGCTACTTGAATGACGGAAAAGGAGATGGCCCATCTGATGTTAAGCGGTAACCTCTGCCTATGAACAGTGCATTACCTCATAGGTCACGTCCACCTAGGACGCGCCCTATGTGGCATTGCACTGCGCCCGCCACCCTGGGACATAAAGATGAAAAGTCTCATGTGCCTGTAATTTCACCGGCACCCTTACCCTTCAAACCGGAACACAACAATGCGAGCACTACTGCTTTGCGGCAGAAATAGGTATGGTGGTAGTTCTTCCCCGGACGAACTCTTTCACAAAAAAGAAACTACTACTAAAATATCTATCTACGCCAAGCTGCGGATTTCGAGCACTTTTTTCAAATTCGGATATTCAAATATGTTAATTTTCTTACATCCCTCCATTGAACAAAGTTCTCATGTTCTTAAATATCTGTGTTTTGATTTTGGCGGCAATACTATTCATATTACGGCTGTTCACCGGACTCCATTTCTTCACTTGAGCACATTGTGATCAATCGCTTGCTTAGTTTTGATTTTGGCGGCAACACTATTCATATTACGGCTGTTCAGCGGACTCCATTTCTTCACTTGAGCGCATTGTGATCAATCGCTTGCTTAGTTTTGATTTTGGCGGCAACACTATTCATATTACGGCTGTTCACCGGACTCCATTTCTTCACTTGAGCACATTGTGATCAATCGCTTGCTTAGTTTTGATTTTGGCGGCAACACTATTCATATTACGGCTGTTCACCGGACTCCATTTCTTCACTTGAGCACATTGTGATCAATCGCTTGCTTAGTTTTGATTTTGGCGGCAACACTATTCATATTACGGCTGTTCAGCGGACTCCATTTCTTCACTTGAGCGCATTGTGATCAATCGCTTGCTTAGTTTTTTTTAAAATGTCGAAAGTCGTATTCTATTGCATAGAGCCAAACTTCTCACCAAACTACATAGTTAGCACATTAAAACGCTGGCATTATTTATTCTGTGACGCTGGTGAGAGGTATATAACACGCAATTGCACAAGAGAGACGAATATTAAAATTATTTAATTGAAGTGTTATGAAGCCTCGCTAACTGATGCTTGCTGAATGCGGCGAATCGCCGGAAAAATTCAGAAGGCCACCAAATCTTGTTGGTGTCCTAGGCCTTTAGAAAGTTCGTTGATTGCGGCTCGTTCAACGCGTACAACTGCGCATTCCCTCGCGTCTCTTGCACGCACCTCTCGCTTGTTTAGTAGTTACAACGATTTCGCTCCGCTCAGCCCTTCTCCACCAGAGCTGCGTTGAGCGAGGCTACGAAAATGAAGTAATCCGGTGGATTTTTCCCTCGCGTCGCTCAGCTTCCTCGCACACCTGGAACGCTATGAATCCGTTTTCCACAGGATTAGATTGATAGGTCATGCATGTTCATATAGTGCAAAATATGTTGTGATAGCACAACAGATCATTGAGCTATTATGTACTAACGCCACAGATATGGATTTTCATACTAACTTCGCCGGTCAAGGCCAGCAAGGTAGATTTATCTCGACGAAGTTTACAAAATAATGTATGAAGATCCAAGCATGTTTGAGATAAGAGTGTTTGGCGAATATTGTAATTTCACCGCTAGGCGGGAAGGAAGGGTGGGTAGGTCATAATGGCACAATAAGGGCGTGTGTCCTGGTTACCAAGTGTGCGAGCCGAGCCGTGGTATAAGCCCTCCATTACTCAAGTCAAGACCCAACCCTAGCTTGTGTAACAGTCACTAAAGCCCACGGCACAGATTAAGTAATATTTACTAACTAAGCCTCATAGTACAGAATAGGAAATAGTTTGTAGAGGTCAGTCAGCGCTCAGAATAATGATAGTAGGGTAAGGCTTTCTGGTACCTATTTGGGGGTTGGAAACTTTACTCATAATGTGTCTGAGCCTGTCTTATTCGGTGTTTATTTGCATAATTGCCTAGGGCTACGAAGTTAGTCAACTTATCTAACACAAATATTTATTCAGTATCGTCTAGTACGATCTCTGCTGTCTGATAGATAAATATAAACTTGTTGTTGTCTTGGAAGCTGAGAAACGAAACAGAGTTCCATTCCGCGGCGGGACAAGTTACTGATACTATCTCTATTGCCCTGAGCGCCTGTCTGCACGCCTGTCTGCACGCCTGTCTGCACGACAGTTTTTGGTTTTCATTAAACGTGTTTTTCACAAACGATAAGCACGTAGTTTTCCACTCTAAAGGAGCCGCAGGCAAACATTATTAAGTACCTATCTTAAATATTTGTTGTTATCTAGTCTGCGTGTTGTGGAATAGAATTAGGTATCACCATGTAGGTACCTAATACGACACGGGAATATGCGGCCAAAAAAAACAATGCATACAAACATCACGCCTTTTCTCCGAGAAGGGATGGCAGAGCCTCAATGGGCATGGGCTTTCACAGTGGGTTGCACGATCGTGGGATTATGTACATAATAAGTGGTGAGCTCATCGCCACCATTGCTTTCCACGACTGACTTGGCTAACGCTTCTTTCCAGTAATAAAACATTCCCGGCCAGGACAAATCTTATACAAACGAATATACTAAAATTTAAACAAAATAACAAACTATTGGAAAAAATATACCCAGGAAAGCCACAATTCGCACTAAAAATATTTAAATAGTAAGCATAACCGTGAGCTGATCAAAATGAGCCTGAACACAGCCAGTCTACTATTAACCATCGAAGAGTTCCGGTGTCCATCTTCCGTCTCCATCATTAGATCAGCTCGTTGTCAACATAATAGTGTATCGCCATCGGAACTTGAAAGGGAAGCCAAATTTCAGCTCATATAGGAGTGCTTTATTTTCGCATTCTACCCAAGATGTAAGCCATATTCATTCCTCGTTTTTTTTTTTTTTTATCCCAAAATGCAGTCCGGATTCAACCCACAGTCTATAACGATGGATATTGGTACCTAAAGCTGACAGAAAAATGCTTCTTACTACAATTTTAATGTAGTTTTGGTGAATGCAAATCCTATTCTACTCCTACTAATATTATAAATGCGAAAGTTTGTATGTGCGAGTGTGTTTGTTACTTCTTCACGCTGAAACGGCGGACGGATTTGCATGACATTTGGAATGTAGATAACTGGACTCCCGTAATAGGACATAGACACATTGTTATCCCGATATTCCCACGGGATCGAGCCATACGAGGGTGAAACCGCGGGGCGCTGCTAGTTATTAATAATTGGCGTTTGTTTGTATTAGACACAGCTACTGCACAAGTCACGTATTACACGCGCCGAGGCTCAACTTATGTGCCGGCCGCTTACATGTGGCTTGTTTCCGATCACAGATCGATCCCAGCTACTGTTCATATTTGCTAAAACTACGCACGTAGTAACTATTGCTCAGTCTGTGCTAACCCCGCCGCCCCCGGCCTAGCAATAATGTTGATGAATGTTGTTTGTTACAGAACAATAGGACGTTCAATAAACTATACTGGTAACATTGACCCACTCCATCATGCATTGTGTGCATTGTGTGGCGTGGGAGACGTCAGACAAACATCGACTAATCACTTGCCGCTTCTGTTCAGATGAGAAGGAACCCTACTTCCTTATTTATAACCGACTTCAAAGTCGTTGCTTTTTAGGGTTCCGTAGCCAAATGGCAAAAAATTTAACCCTTATGGATTCGTCATGACTGTATGTCTGTCTGTCTGTCTGTCCGTCCGTATGTCACAGCCACTTTTTTCCGAAACTATAAGAGCTTTGCTGTTGAAACTTGGTAAGAAGTCCACAAAAATAGAAAAAAAACAATAAATTTTTGGGGTTCCTCATAATTAGAACTGAAACTCATCTTTTTTTCATCAAACTAATACTTATGGGGTTCTATGGAGGTCTTCAAAAATGATATTGAGGTTTCTAATTATTTTTTTCTAATCTGAATAGTTTGCGCGAGAGACACTTCCAAATTTGTAAAATGTGTGAGTGCCCCCGCGTCATAAAAACTATCCAAGTAGGTATTTTTATATTATGTTTCTTGCTGCTACGGAACCCTTCATGGGCGAGTCCGATAAGCACTTGGCCGGTATTTTTAATGCGATGGCTGGTTCGATTAGGATGGAGGTATTTCTTTGCCTGTATGGGGATCATTCCCCGGGTGATTCCCTCTAGTAGCAGTAGTCCATCGAAATTTACTCTAATATATAAACAAGTAGTTTGTTAGTTTGTTAGTTTGTAAGTTTGGATGTAAGAGGTAATCTCCGGAACTATGGATCCTAACCTGAAAATTCTTTCACTCTATGTTTTATTAGCTTCCGCCTACAGCTTGAATAGGGGGGGGGGGGGGGGGTTGGGGGGGTAGGAAGGGAACTGATTTTAATCGTGTCACTACGCGTGCTAAGCCACGGGACAAGACATGTGCTAAATATAGGAATAAATTTACCCGAATGTGAGACAAAGTTTATTTATTTTTATTTATTTATTTATTAAGAAACAAGTACAACACCATAACAGAAATCCAAAGCGATGTTGCATGCACACAATTATATAAAAATACAAAAACAACGAAGCATAGAATAAGTAGGTAATACCTACCGAGGATATACCTACAATAATTACCAACACCATCTACTTGCATTCAATATTCTCTAAAACAAGCTGCGCTATTTACCTGAGTTTCGGCAGGTTATGACAAAATATGTCAACATTGTTCTCTGAGAGAACATTAACTAAACGGATGGCGTGTGATATTGGGGCAAACTTAGCAGGTTAGATTTTGTGCAGGTTTTGGCAGTTTTAGACGTTGTATGTTTTTGTGTTGTTTTTTTGACAGAGACGTTTTTTTTCTTGGAATATAGAAGTAAAACTTATTTATGGATTGGACCTAGGTTATAATGTATGTATATATATATAATATATATCATAGTAAATAGATGTAAAGTCCGACCGCGATAGATCGCGAAACATTTTAAGTTACACCGTGTTTAGTGTCATTCGATCGAATTTAAAACTGCTCGTCAATACAGACAACACATTTCGCTTTATATAGTAGCGCCGTTAGTTTATACTGTAATTTTATAATCTCTAGAGTAAATAAACGAATTTGGAATTGTGTTCCTGTTTGCAGTAACGGCTGCGTAGCGAGGCAAAGCCCGCTGTGTAACTACCTCCAGTCATTCTTTAAACATACTTCACAAAGTTGTGAGAGCGTCTGAACCATAATTTAGTTAGCTCGGAAGTTGTCGTACCTGACACAGCACCCCCGCCCCGCCCGCCACTACCCCTTGGATGTTTTATTAAAGGAAAAGTTTAGTCACATACCAACCCCTCCCCTTCGGAAACTTGAGGAATTTTCGAATTAACTCGTGAGCGTAATGAGACTCATTCAAGATGTTCGCTTTGAGAGGCATCGCTGAAATGTTTTGATTGTTTTGTAGCTTTGTTTCATTACATAGGGGATGAGGGTGTGGCCAACATTAGAAGATGTAATACTTTGAATTAAGTACTTACTACCAAGTAGATAGTACAGTGCATGCAAAGCAGATTTCGTAGACGTGCTACGTAAATACGTAGACGTCTACGCGTTAGATAACTAAATGATACATTTTGCAAAGTTAACCGAATGGTCCTAAAGGTATCGTTTCAGTAATGTTCATCATCATCAACATTTGACGACCTCCGTGGCGCGGCGGGCGAAGGTTGGCTTGCGACACAGGAGGTTGCGGGTTCGATTCCCGCCTCGGAACAAATATTTGTGCGATCGCAGATATTTGTTCAGGGTGTTCTGGGTATTTTCTATGTATAATAAAATAGATAATGTTGTGTGAACTGTGTCCAGCATTATTTATTTATTTAATTTATTTATTTGCTCTGGTTGATATCCACTGCTAAAAATAGGCCATCCCCATAGAATGCCACAATGAACGGACTTGAACCGCCTCCATCCACCAACTTCCCACGACCTTTACCTCCTATCATCGGCATCGTCTGGTTCATATTCGCCACTGCAGAACCTTTATTCCTCAATGTTTGTCGGTCTGCGAACTATATGGCACGCTCATTGCCACTTATACTTGCTAATTCTGAAAGCTGTCGGTGGTGTTGGTTCTTCTACTATTATTTTTAAAATGTTTGGGTTTTTTCGTTAGGTGCAATATACATACAAACATACATAGACACGCTGTTTTCCTCGAAAGGGTAGTCAGAGCCTCAATAGGCCTCTTTTCACCGTGGGTGCAACATGGTACGTTCAAAAACCCTGTACATGCGAACAAAGTGCCTGGCAGTGCTATTACTTTAATATTTTAGTTGTTTACATAGACAGGTAGTTTTTAGGGTTCCGTACCCAAAAGGTAAAACGGGACCCTATTACTAAGACTCCGCTATCCGTCCGTCTGTCCATCTGTCACCAGGCTGTATCTCATGAACCGTGATAGTTAGACAGTTGAAATTTTCAAAGATGATGTTTTTTTTTTTTTTTTTTTTTTTAACATTCTGTTGCCGCTGTAACATAAAATAATAAAAACAGAATAAAATAAATATTTAAGGGGGCTCCCATACAACAAACGTGATTTGTTTGCCGTTTTGTATAGATAATGGTACGGAACCCTTTGTGCGCGAGTCTGACACACACTTGGCCAGTTTTTTTAGTTTTGGGCTTATCCGTTTGTAGCTCATGTGCATAATGTAGTGAGTATGTCTACATACACCCTGTGTGCTGCGCGGCAGACTGTTTGCACTAGTGACCAGATAACTATATTGAGGCTCAGAGTCGCTTCGAGCGCTCCAGTTTAGTAGCTTGACAGGATAAGTAGATGTTGGTGCATACAAAAGACTAGATATAAACCTACAAGGTCTACGGACAGGTCTAAACTAGGTTTTGGTTGGTGATTGTGATACGTACCAAAAAGATGGATGATTACTTTTTTTTTTCTTTTTTTTTTTCAATTTTGTGAAAACTTACAGCTAAACACAATTATAATGAAACAATGGATAAATACTTAAAAAATAAAGACGACCTCTGTGGCGCGGCGGGCGAAGCTTGGCCTGCGATGCAGGAGGTTGCGGGTTCGATTCCCGCCTCGGAACAAATATTTGTGCGATCGCAGATATTTGTCCAGGGTGTTCTGGGTATTTTCTATGTATAATAAAAAATATCTATCTATGTAATATATTGTATTATTTATATCAGTTATCTAGTACCCATAACACAAGCTCTGCTTAGCTTGGGGCTAGATAATGTTGTGTGACTGTCCAGCATTATTTATTTATTTCTTATTTATTTACTTAAAGGTTAATTACAAGTTTTTATTGATAATAAGTAATGATAAGAAAAATATGTTTTTGAGTAGGCTGCTATCACAAATTGAGAACGCTTGGTTGAAAGATTCAAGAGACACCAGATTAAAATTATATATTAATATGGTTCTCAGGTAACCAGTGCTTACAACTTTGTACATTTTTGTACAGATAGTGGAAAGAAGGTAAAGATATAACCTGCCTAGTGACTTCTGGGAAGAGCTCCTAATTCATAGTAAAAACCTAACAACCTAGTGACTACTGGGAAATATAGTGGTACCATTGAAGGTTCCTTGACCGATGCATTGCGAAGAAATAGCAATTATACGAATTTATCATCGGCCTTGAAGAGAAATTAAAGGAGAAGGGGATCCCATCACTACCCGTGTGAAGCCGGGGCGAGTTGCTAGTCTTACATAATATTAAACATACTCAATCCTACTAATATTATAAATGCGAAAGTTTGTGTGTGTGAGTATGTTTGTTACTTCTTCACGCTGAACTCTGCTCTCTCTTATAAACTTTAATATTAAAATTAGATCTCGTAATCCATTCTCGAATACCTTCGCCCTCAACGTCTGTACGAACAACACATCTTTCTTCAATCCGCTAGTTAGAATGTGTCGCCTTACAACGATTTGTTAGTCAGCAATGCAGCTCGATTGATGTTTTAAATAATAATTTATATAAATTTAAAAAAGCTACTTTATCCACTCTTGAATAAGAGTGAGTTTTCTACACCTTCTGTTTTAAATGTTAATTTAGTTTTATGTAAAGTAGGTGATGTTGCAAAAAAGTTTTTGCTTGCAAGGTCTACTGTTCGCAGAACTACTAGTTATATAATAGTGTCCTGTAGGTAACCGTAGGTGTAGGTACACACCTTAAGTATAATAAATATAAATGTTTGTTAGATTATAGTCTTCTTTACTGTTTGTTTTTATATAATCGTAAGGTTATATTCCAAAACATGTGTACACCATGTTTTGGAATATAACCTAGTTAACAATTTCTTTAATGTACTTTTATAATAATTTTCGGTTGTATTCTGTTTTGTGTGCAATATGTTATAAATGAAAAAAAAAAAAAAATGCCTGGACGGATTTGCATTAAATTTGGAATGGAGATAACTGGACTCTCGGAATAAGACATAGGCACATTTTTATTCCGATATTCCCACGGGATCGAGACTCACGCGGGTGAAACCGCGGGGCGCTGCTAGTATGAAATATACGAAGCTCTACTGCATCTTCCAGCACTGCGGTGTAGTTTAGAGAAGGGGACGCGACTGGATGACGTCTGGACACAACGTCCCTGCCGAGTGGCCCTCAGCCCCTGACATATTATTATATTTGGCCGCTGCATGGCTGCATTGTAATATTCAAAACATACCACGTCGTTATTTATTGGAATAGCACAATACTACGTTGTACTACTGGTAACTGAGTCAGTCCCTGAGGTATGGGAGCGGTACGGGAGGGCTGTTTTCGTCTCATTATGTCACATGTCTGATAATTTGAGAGACGAAAACACCCCTCCCGTACCGCTCCTATACCTTAGGGACTGACTTAGTTAAGAGCTAGACCTGTATATACAAATTCTGTGTGTGACCCGTATAAATTAAAGCACAAACAAATCCTCCTGCTTCTGACAAATCATGTTAAGTCAGGTGCTAGTTCTTTAGTCATAAAAATGGGAGAAAAAGCTGGTAATCTACTAAGTTGTAATGTTGATACAAGCATGAGAAACAAAGAACTGTGTTGATTTTGGTCCTCATCATCATCATCATCAGCCGTTACTTACAAGGCCGCTGTTGCACGAGACTCCCCCACAGAATGTAATGGAGGGATTTGCCATAATGACCATGCTTAGCAGGCGGATTGGTGATCACAGTATTGTGTTGAGTACTCAGGTGGATGCTGCTGCCCATACCCTGGTGGACTAAGGTTTCAGTTACCTATTCGTTTGAATCGTGTTGTTAGTTAAATCAGACCAGAAGGCGATGCGAGCCTCTCCCTGAGCTACCTACTTCAACGAGTAATTTGTTTATTTCACAGCAGCTCTATAGCTCAACAACGCTTGGTTTGTCGTATTGTGTTGCGTCGACTAAATTGCATTTTTGAATTGCAGAGCGCGCTGTAATCTGATTTGGAATAAACCGTTTTATCTGGACGCCGCGCGTGCTGGCTCTACAAACTGGAGTTCGTTTAGCAATCCCATTCAAAATAAGTCATATATTAAAGGTTTTTGCTTTTCTTATGGATGCTCATAATGTAGACACAAGTAGCACATAAATTCTGTGGTAGCACACACACTGTCCACGCGGTAATGCACTGTTCATAGGCAGAGGTTACCACTTAAAATTAAAAATAAATAAATAAAAAGACACTGAACTACAAAATGAGCCGCTTAAAAAAAAACAAAGAGGGCAGGCAACGCATTGGCAATACCTCTGGTGTTGCAGATGTCAAAAGGCCGGTGTAACCGCTTACCATCCGGCGTGCAGAAAGCCAGTTTGCCGAACCATAACATTATTAAAAAAAAAAAAAAAAAAACCGTAGCTATTCAGAATGGTATAATTGTAGAGTAATACCTATTACGGTGATTTGGTTTAATGAGTTGCAATGAATCTCAATACTTTCCCGTTGCTTCCAAGCATGTAATAAAATAACAGTTCCAATTTAATGAGCTCTTGTCAAGTAATGACTTATAAGCTACGAGCTTGCTTTTCATTCGCGTCATCATTTCGTTTCCATTTCGTTTTAATTAGCGGCTTTTCTATTGTTGCTCAGTTTCTGGGAAAATAATAATGAACTAAGTATTCGTTGACTACGACAATAAACGTTTTGTGCTTTTTGGATGAATTAGTGATGAAGTAACTATTTATTATGAAGTTTATTTTTGTATGAACTTTTGTTACGTGAGGATTATTTGAACTGGCTATCTTAGATACAGCTCACACGCGTACAGACTGTAACAAAGCTACATTAGACATAGACACAGGTAATAGAATATACAATTGCTATGTGTTTTGTTTGTATGATTTAGTCGCAGGGAGTCGGTGGATGGAGGCGGCTCAAGAACGTTTGTCCTATGTTCAACAGTAGACTTCTACAGGTTAATGATGATGACGGCACATCTACTTTGCTTCTTTAACCATTCTATTCCAAGAATACTGTTAACATAGCTTCATAATTGCTGCAAAACCCGAACTGGGCCTCTGTTTTGAAACAAAACGTACTTTTCACACCACCTGCTCGACAATGTCCAATTACATAATTATCATGCAACCTCAAAGTAAAGTAAAGCATTATCTCCCTAAGGATATAAAGTTGTATAAAACTCCCTAGGGAATAAAGTGATTTGAATTTGGAACGCCAAATTCGTGTGGAAACTCGTGGAAAAAGCATTGTAAAGAGGTTCGTTCGAAAATTGAACAGGCCACCATACACAGAACTCGAAAAAAAAAGTACGTTTACAAAGAACACAGACCAAGAGTATACTACAAAGAATGTGAAACAAAAGGCGGTGTTTGGTGCTGTAATTTTCAGTGAATTTTTATTTTCTCGCAGAAAGGTGTGAAAATCAGAGTATGCACCTCTGGAATAAAGCTTGTCTTCGTCTTGGGCAGCTTGAACCCCTCGCTTCACTCAGGACTCTATAAAACTCCCTCGTTACGCTCAGGGTTCAATATGCCGCCCGCGACGTAAAGACATTGCTTTATTCCCATAGTGCATAATCTACTATTAATCATGCGCACTGCACCATTACACGTCACTTTGTATTGTTAATTGGCGCCCTCTGACAACAAACTAGGAAGATGCGGGGAGCGTAAACGTTTAGGGTAATGCCGCCTTTACAGTTAACTGCCAAAACTAAACATTAGTTACTACAGTTAGATTGAATAAATAGTTCAACTACATTTGAACTACATAGAAATAGTTCACTGAAATGTTTGAACTCGTAATGTATGTGATTTATATTCAGAAGTTCTATGCGATAACAAATAGTTAAGTGGAACTTCAAAGATCTGCTACCTACCTATTTCTGCACTACGTACTGTCGTAGACATGCGTCATGCTACTGTAAGACATGGTGTAATTAATATCCAACAGTCATTGTTATAGGTCCGATCCATGGACGTAGTATACACGTCCATGGTCTTATCTCACTTGGATTCTCAGTGAAACATACATATTAGGCATGAAGTTATAGGTAAATCCATAGACGTAGAATTTTTTCGCTACGCTAAATAGACAAACGAAGCGTGGGAGAGAGAAGTCATTTTTAAATGTACCCCGTGCAAGAAGAAAAGTGACAGCAACAATGTATTGAATGTGACATATTTTGCTTGAGTACATGCGCATACCGGACGGTCTCTTGTGCAGTTTAACTAATTTTGTAATTATTTTAGTAATCTTACTATTAAATAACAAATATTACTTTGTATGACAATGGTGTCGTGTTCAGTTTGTGACTGTGAAGATAAAAGACGTAATTATCCGGGAAAATACACGTTTCACAGGTAAATAAGAGATTATTTGTAGTTCGATTGCATTGCTTATTTTATCAATTCTGCTTTACTAAATGGCCTAAAAACCAGTTTCATTCGTAGATTAGGACTTTCCCTTATATTTTTTAATAATATTTCGTTGCTGCACCTAGAAATAAACAATATTTTATGTAAAATATAAAAATGTTTGATTACGATAGGGCTTGACCAAGTGATGACGTCAGAAATATCGATAGTCCTGTTGCAGTCTATATCGTTGTATAGTGCGCATCATGTAAAAAGAACGCTGGCGGTCAAGCTTCTTCAGGCGTTCCAGCGTTCTTTTTAAGAGATTACTGCGATGGTAGCCTAACGGTTCAATAGTGCAACTCAGAATCCAACGATACCGGGTTCGATCCAAGGCTCCGCCACCAATGACTTTTTCTAAGTTATGTGCGGATTTCCATCGCTCTGTGCTTCGGAGGGCACGTTAAGCTGTCGGTCCCGGCTGTTATTGATTAATAGCAGTCGATAAGCCATGTCAGAGGCCCTCGGGCGGCTTGACAAACTCCGACACCAGAGGCCAGCACTATCTCATACGAAACGAAACGAAGAGATTACTTACTTTTATACTTATTTAAGAGATGTATACCTATGCATTGAATGAGTGCCTACCTAGTTTACTACAATTAATGTACAATTATAGTACGCGTCATGTAAAAAGAACGCTGGAACGCCTGTTGAAGCTTGACCACCAGCGTTCTTTTTACATGACGCGCACTATACCTACCTATAAATAAAATTTTTGTCCATCGTAGAATGGAGGTTTACTTTGTTTGGAGTAAATATGTGTGCTCTGTTAACATTTTACCGTTTTTTTTAAAATCTATAATAACCAGGTGGACATTGAGGTGTGTGTTTTTGTATTGACTATTAAAAGGTAACTTTAAAGCACCACGGGTGTTTTTATTGCAGTTTGTGTAGTAGATATTTTGGAGTAAATATTTACGTTGTTGATTATTAAAAAATAAAAAATAAATAAATATTGTTTATTTCTGCTTAATAAAATAAAAGGTAACAAGTTAAATTTAAATATACCCCAAAAATTCCGTTCCAGCGGGACTCGAACCTGCACCCTCGCTTGTGATCAGCGATGCC
This sequence comes from Operophtera brumata, assembly GCA_932527175.1. Taxonomy (NCBI): domain Eukaryota; kingdom Metazoa; phylum Arthropoda; class Insecta; order Lepidoptera; family Geometridae; genus Operophtera; species Operophtera brumata. Next base: position 876,806 of record OW052235.1, read on the forward strand.
TTTACTTTCGAACTTTAAACAGAAGGTTTCCAATGAAACACCTGTAGATACAGCACTATCAACTTGGCGCTATAGCCGAGTTGATAGTGCCCACAAATTTCGTCTCCAGCGTCATAGCTCGATCTATGGATAAATTGTTTAAGGCATCGCCGACGACAGGCGAGGGTGCGGGTTCGAGTCCCGCTAGAACGGCATTTTTGGGTTACATTTAAATTTAATGTTATCCATAAAGCGTGGTTTACACTTGAAAAATAATAATCTTTGGGGTAACAAATTGTCTATAGATAAAGTTACAGAGTGAAAAATTATATGGGCGTAGCACGGCCGATATAAAATGTTTTTGTGCTTTCAGATTTCCAAGTAATCCTTTGCTACGAGAAAAATGGTTATCGGTTATAAGAAGAGTGGGATGGACTCAAATAAGAACTCCACTAGGTATATGCAGCAAACTTTTTAAGTTTAAATTTAAAAGGGAAACTCTAAGATCCCACCTATAAATAAAACCGTAATATTTAGGGGTCTATAAATAATAAAGGTTTATTTATTAACTGTATTCAAAATTGGAATAAGAACCTTATTCTCTTTATGACGTCAAATCTGCCAAACTGTGTTATTCATGAAAGACTTAATCTGCATTAAGATGTATTTATCTACCATACACATCACGGACGGATGATGAATTCTATCGACAATGTAAAAGTGTTGGTCGAGGACAACACTATTTTGAACTCAGACATAGACTTTCACCAACACGTGCACATATTTTTTTTGGTTCCATCTTCGATCTCTGATTGTAGATCTAGTACATATACTAAATCTATGGGTAAATCCAAATTCAAGCTTCTTGATATTAGGAGATCATTAAGTATTATCATATTCTTTGTCTTTAAACACAGATTAAATAATAAGTATACCCATAGAGTCAATATATTATATTATCTGCCAAAATATCTCACAATCATCTTTTTAGTACGGTGCCAAAACGCCAATGTTAATTAAAGGTGATGTTCAGAAGTGGTATAATATTCCGAGAAAATTCCAGCAGTTTAAAATATATCTCAAAAAAAAGCTTATTTATTGGGCTACTCGATTATATCAATTTTATATTTTATAAAACCTCCGTTTCCGAGAAAATAATAAAAATGTTCTTGAAGCGAAATCATAATGAAACAAACATGCCCCAACCACACGTGTTTAATAAATAAATAAATAATGCTGGACAGTTCACACAACATTATCTAGCCCCAAGCTAAGCAGATCTTGTGTTATGGGTACTAGGTAACTAATATACTTAATACAATATATTACATAGATATTTTTTTTTTGATTATGCATAGATAATACCCAGAACACCCTAAACAAATATCTGCGATCGCACAAATATTTGTTCCGAGGCAGGAATTGAACCCACAACCTCCTGCGTCGCAGGCCAACTTTCGCCCGCCACGCCACAGAGGTCTCGACTGTGTGTGTAATTGTGTAGTCTATGCAATACAATAGAAGTAGAGCTTGTTTGTGGTTGTAGTAGTAGAGCTTTATTGTGAAAGATTTCGTCCGGGGAAGTACTACCACCATTACCACCTATTTGTACTACATATTTCTGCCGCAAAGCAGTAGTGCTCGCACTGCTGTGTTCCGGTTTGAAGGGTAAGGGTGCAGGTGAAATTATAGCCACATGAGACTTTCAACTTTATGTCTCAGGGTGGCGGGCGCAGTCTAATGCCACATAGGGTGCGGCCTAGGTGGACGTGACCTATGAGGTAATGCACTGTTCATAGGCAGAGGGTACCAACTTAACATCAGGTGGGCCATCTACTTGATCCGACATTCCAAGTAGTTAATAAAATTAAAAAATGAGTTGTTACTAAAACGAACTACGGAAAAATCACGCAAATCCTTTACAAACTCAAACAAAACATAACTATCCTCCTGTGTCACTGTCAGTAACGTTCTATTGCTATTTGATAATGTGTCTTATAAAACTTTTGAAACTATCGTGGTTATGTACATACTTTTCACTAGAAACGGGATATTTATCATGATTTTTGAGTTTGATATATCTGCCAATAACATCTACTCGCAAAGACTTAAGTTAGTTCTCCCGTTGTCATGGCGCATGCAACTGTGCCGAAACATCGGGAACATTCAAAACTCAAAAATCACGGTAAATATCCCGTTTCTAGTGAAAAGTGTGTCTTATAAACTTGTTTAAGAACTGAACTGAACTGAATTTAAAATTATTATTTATACCTGATATAAAATGTTGTTTAAAACATGATTAGACGTATGTAAAATGTAGAGGAGGGCATACATCGCCATCTCTTGGGCACGGAAACAAGTTGATAGTGCTATCCCTATCTATTATTCAACACGAAAATATGCCATTTTGTCTTCTTCTGCCTGTGCCCAAGATATGATGACTAAAATATTCTCCTTGAATGGAATACGTGCTAATACACAATTTACAATCAATTTATCTGTGCCCTGAGCTACCTGAAAAATACAAATGTTAATAAGGAGGCGAGGAATGTAGGTACCTATGCGTATTACTATAGTTAAAAACACAACAATTGAATCAAGTTTAAAAAAAAGGCGGTAAATTTATTATTTTTCATTAGCTTAAAAATAGCTAAATAATATGCCCTTTCTCCGTAAATAACTATTATACTGCTAAGAATTTCTAGTTATTTTTATACCGGCCTCTATATATTTTTTGGACATCGCCTTTAAAATTAACAGTAGCATTCAAGTTTTCCTCGGGTGCTGGTCAACTAGACGAACTGTTATAACCCCTAGATGATAGTAGCTCTGCTGACAATTTTGTCTAGTAATCACTTTAATTTCTACCTTACGAAAATGCATTATAAGCTGTTCCTCGATTCCCACGAGAACCAGCCCACCTGCATTTCAGTTCAGTACCAACATCCGAGCGCGACACTTGTCTTTACCGAATTTCATTAAGTTTATCATATTTTAAGTTCCTTATCATTTTGTTCGGTGAATAAACGTATTCACCTTAAAACGCCTTTTTTTAAAAAACCTATAATCTCCGGGTGGCGTAACATTCTGGTGGCAGCGGTGGGATCCCGGGAAACTTCCGTAATCGTCTCGGGATCGCCTCTATCCTAAAAAGATAACTTAGTGAAAAAAAAACCTGAAAGTGAAGCGTCTTCAATCCTATATTCCCTGGTTCGGGAATCCGGTGCTGAACTCATTCCATCCATCATCCACTTGGCTTGGCATTGGCCGAGCCCTGGCAGCTGCGTGACATCGGAGGCTTTCGAGTCTCCGCACCTCTTGGAGGGTGCCCTGGTGTCGACGTCTGAGCTACATCGAGTCTACTTCGGAGATACGCGATGTATCTGATCCTGAGTATCCTGCCTATCCTGTAAGTGTTTACAGTGCCTGCTAGTAAAAGCAAAGAAAGTGAATAGTGATCCCTAATTCGTGAACCCCCAATTCGTGTTCGCATAATCGTGATCCCTAGACCTTTCTTCAAAGTTGTGATCCCTAATTCGTGAACCCCTAATTCGTGTTCCCATAATCGTGATCCTACTTTTCCATGATCCCTAATTCGTGAACCCCTAATTCGTGTTCGCATAATCGTGATCCCTAAATCCTACCTTTAAGTTGTGATCCCTAATTCGTGAACCCCTAATTCGTGTTCCCATAATCGTGATCCTTCTTTTAATTCTTCATCCCTTATAAGTGAACCCCCAATTCGTGTTCACATAATCGTAATTCCTAAACCTACCTTTAAGTTGTGATCCCTAACTCGTGAACCCCTAATTCGTGTTCCCATAATCGCGATCATACTTTTAATTCTTCATCCCTAATTCGTGAACCCTTTCCCGTTCACATAATCGTGACCCCTAAATCCAAACATTTCCAAAAATAGAATTATTGTGAAAAATCAGTGCAGTGTTTAATCTTATGAACTCGGACAATTTAATTTTAATTACATAATAATTTAAACAACATTGTAACTAATCTAATTCGATTCTATTTTAACTTCTCATTTGCATATTTGCAACCTAGCATTTAATTGTATCGTTATCATCCGTGCCCCTGACCTACTTGGTGTAAAGTTACCTACTATCGAGTAAGAATTAAGGCTTATCTTCACGTGTACAATTAATAGGTTGCTTTTGCTTTATTTTCCGATAAAATGGCAAAACCTGCAGCAGATCAAGCCTTAAGCTTAAGTTTTTTGACAAAATTCGTAAAACCCTTCGATGGGTCGAGAGAAAAGCTAAACGCTTTCATAAATAATTGCAACAATGCCATATCCTTGGCTTCTGACGATCAAGAAGAATTTCTTTTCAAATACATCCTGAGTCAATTAGAAGGAAAAGCCGAAATCGAGTGCTCTATTAAGGAATTTGATAGTTGGACAAGTTTAAAAGAATTTTTGAAAAATCAATTTGGAGAGAGGAAGCACACTGCTCACCTTCTAAGTGACTTACAAGAGTGTAAACAAGGAAATGCTGAAACTGTCAACCAATTTGCGTTAAGACTGGAGAGTTGGCTCTCACAATTAATGACCGAGATAAATAATTCAAAATACAAGAAATCAGAACTGATTGGTCGTATTGCCGGTATGGAAGACCTTGCCCTCCATACCTTTACTATAGGTTTACTTCCGCGTATATCAAACATTGTGAGATGCAAAGATCCCTCAAGTCTCAATCAAGCTATTAACCTCGCTGTTTCGGAAGAAAAAATACAACAAATCCTATACAAACATGTAAAATCAACCAATCCTAAGGTGAATACCCATTCTACTGCACAAACATCCAATAACGCTAAACCGTCCCCTTTTTGCCGTTATTGTAAAAAGAGTGGACACGTTTTGGAAAAATGTGAGATTCGCGAACAAAACAATCGCAAACACGGCAACACATCTCAGCCGTTTTCCCCGGCTAATCAAGACCCAAGGTTCCCTTCTGGTGCCCTTCGTGTAAATCACGTTGATGAAGAAAATGAACATCCGGAAGAACTTCCTGATGATGACTCTGAGGAGCTCATTGAAAATGATTTAAACGAGTAGATGTCCCGTCAACGTGTCGTGCGGAACAAATGTCGGTCAAAAACGACACAGTCCATGTTCCCAGTGCACTACAGGTCCCCGTAGTACCTGAAACAATATTAGTTCACCCTAATACTGAAAACTCTTCAGTGACACAAAATCCTAACCCCTTAGATAGCTTAAAAATTGATGACTCCTATTCTAAATTTCTGAAAACTATTAATGAACCAAAGTTTTCATCAAATGTTACCATACAAGAACATAACATGGACATACTTAAGACTACGCATAAAACTATAGTCATACCTACATCTATTGACCTCGATGAATCAAACCCTGTCATACAAAATGTTCTCGACAACATAACTGACACCTCGGACATTATTCATAAAGAACGGACTTTGAACTCATCTATATCATTCAGTCATGACAACAAAAAATACCACTTTCTATTTGTCAAGGTCCACCATTTTGACAAATCGGACTATGAGGATATCTACAAAAGCATAAAGCATCTCAGAAACGAGCTTATCCTCGCAAAATACAATGTCACCGATATTGCAATAACAGACTTCAAAAACCCTTTTGATATCCATCAACTCATGAAAATATATAATATGCTTATGTACTTGTTTAAAAATACGGGTATAAATATTCATGTATACAAAAATTCTATAATATATCCTTCACTCACGGAGATCCAGAAAATACTGAAAGAAAATCACGTTAACCCAAAAGCCGGTCATCTCGGAAAAACTCGCATGCTCAAAATAATTAAAGAAAAATTCTATTGGAAAAACATGCGCAGTGACGTAGAAGCATACGTAAAAAAGTGCTTACCCTGTCAAACTAATTTAAAAGCGCTTAGAAAAACAAATCGCGCTCCAATTTAGATAACTTGCACGTCTATACAGCTATGTTAGCCTGCAATACAAACATACATAGTACTACGATCAAAAATCGGAACCAAAGAAATACAGAGTAGGAGGCTTTGTTTTCATTAAAAATCATTTAAGGCTAAGAAAAGCCTTATCCCTAATATGGAAAGGCCCTTTCAAGGTCGTGAAAGTTCACGGCAATAACACTCTATAAGTTTTAATCAACCGTCGGTTAAACTGGCAGAAGTGCCCTAATTATAGTTTACGTAGAATTTAAGAAAAATATATTTCTTAATACATTACTATAGGTATGTTAGAGTATAACTAGTATATTATATTCTTATTACAGAATCGGCGCACTGAATAGTAGTGCTCAGAAAACGCTGATCGAGCCGGTGACCGAGAGCCCAGGCATGTACTTTGACCCCATAGGTCGTATAAAATTCTACAATGATTACCTTCACGTTCTTGCTCCCGTCGATATATCATACATAAAACCACACATAGACAACATCAACAGTGTTCTAGGAACAACTAGATTTTTATGTCAACAATTGAATAATATCGATGACGCGGAGTGTCATAACATCCTTGAACCTCTTACGTCACGATTGAATGACTTAATAAAAGATTATGCAGCTATATCTCACTTAGTACCCTTGAGGTCAACCCGCTCTGCTTGGATAGCTGGTGGAGGTAGTATTTTGAAACAGATTTTTGGCACAATGGATGAAAATGATGCATTAAAATATGACAGCGCCGTTCAAACCCTTTATACTAAGAATAAAAATGTGGCATCTTTATTAAAAGATAATATTTTACTAACTAAAACTGCTTTAGAAAACTATAATGAAACAATAACATCAGTCTCGATAAATGAAGCTCGTTTAAATGACGCTGTCGAAGCTATTTCTATGCGATATCAAAACCTAAGTGTATTAACTGATAGAACATTATTCATGTCAAAAATAAACCAAATATGTAATAGTTTATCATCTAGCTTGTTCACACTTTCCTTTAAAATTGAAGACTTACAAAATGCAATAATGTTTGCAAAAAGTCATGTTTTACATTCATCGGTACTTACCCCAAAACAGCTATTTACTGAGCTTGTAGAAAATGTTCGGCATCTATCTCAATCTCAGGAGATTCCTGTTACTTTAGATTTAGATAATATTCCTGTAATCCTAGACATAAGTAGATTAAGTGTTTACTATAAAGATAACAAAATTGTTTTCGTTACGAAAATTCCACTTTTACATCATAAAATCTATAACCTTTATAAAAGCATTCCTGTGCCTGTTCCACATTCCGTGGAAAACACTAAGCTATTTACGCTATTGATTCCTTCTAATAAATATATTTGCGTAAGCAAAGACAGGTTTACCTATGTGTTAATCGACTCTCTTAGCTCATGTAATATCATACCAAACAATTTGTACATTTGTAAAAAACAAAATGAATACTCTACGGCTAGCAACTCCATTTGTGAAGTGAGCCTCATGCTGAAAGTATTAAATAATAAATTACCAGAATCATGCATACCAAGAATTATACATGGCGATCTTGATATTTGGCAAAAATTAGAAAACAATCGCTATATTTTCGTTCAATCTGAAATTACAAAGTTAACTGTAGAATGTGGTGCTGTTACCACGGAAAATAATATCATTGGTACTGGCATATTAAACCTGCCTAAAAACTGCATAGCTGTTTGTAAGAATACAGAAATGATTAGTTCCACTGTAACTGAAATTTATGTGAATGAAGTGAAATCAGATTTTAATCTAATAAACAATTCTTGCTGTAATACTAAAATATTTTTGTCAAGATATTCCAATATTGCTCCTGTTAAACTGACAAATATAAATCTAGAAAAATTAAATAACTTCGATTTAATGTCAAATCAACTCATCCCTAAAATTGATAAAATATTAGATGAGCCAGAGGATCTATTGGAATATCATTCTAGTTATCCTATCGTAACGATTTGTACCCTTATTTTAATGTTTCTTATATGTTTGTATCTTTTAAGAAAGAAATTCGGTAAACACGTTTTTACTATTCCCTCGACTCCTGATAATCAAAACGATAACGGCGATAATAATGACGACGCTATTCCGCTTCCACGTCTTCGTTCTTCCTGAAACTTCACGATTTTCTTAAACCGTGTAAGTTTCATCTTATCGGGGGGGTTGTTATAACCCCTAGATGATAGTAGCTCTGCTGACAATTTTGTCTAGTAATCACTTTAATTTCTACCTTACGAAAATGCATTATAAGCTGTTCCTCGATTCCCACGAGAACCAGCCCACCTGCATTTCAGTTCAGTACCAACATCCGAGCGCGACACTTGTCTTTACCGAATTTCATTAAGTTTATCATATTTTAAGTTCCTTATCATTTTGTTCGGTGAATAAACGTATTCACCTTAAAACGCCTTTTTTTAAAAAACCTATAATCTCCGGGTGGCGTAACAGAACGTTATTGAAGTGTCCACTGTTACCTGATCAAAACTGTTCATTCTATAAGTAAAACTTCAACGTCAATAATCCATCGAAAACGTAGACTTAGTAGTAAGGACACGCGTAGAAGATATATCATTTGCAATATACTGGTCAGTAGTAGCAAGGACACGTGTAGAAGATATATAATACTGGTACGTGAAAACTTCCCGTTTCACATATAAATAATATAATTTTTAACTCCAGCTTCCATTTGGTGATGAATGCCCTTATCCTTTACTGGGATAGACTTTACAGTCTGTTCCCTTTTTTCTGAGTACATTTAAATTCCAGATAGTATATTATTCTAGGACATTTACAATACATTTATTGCAACGCTACGCCAGCGACTAATTCCTCTACATCACGCGAGGATTAGCGCGTATTAACAGATACGCCGCGTATTACCGCTTCATCGACAATTGTTGGTTCAATTCAGATTTATACTAAATCTGTGGATCTCTTGTTATTAAACTGCTTTTAGTGTACACGATAAGGGCGGTGATGTAGCAAAATATTGTCCTGATGTCACAAAACTTCGAAAGATGAATTGCGATTTCTGAGTTCCACCTTCACCCACTTTTAAACTCTAGAGCTCACTAGAATACTTACTGGTTATAACTTTCAACATCTTTGAATCAAAGTCTTGTTTCAAATCTAAAAAGGATCTTTATAACTTATACCGTAGGTACATACATACATACTTATGCCTGTCATACATTTTACCCAACTGCCCTGAAGGAGGGTTATTGAATTAGTAATTATTTCCTTCCTTGGTCGTCTTTTGTCACGCCATGGAAAGCACCATTGGACACGTAAGAAATATAAGAAGCCATGTAGAGCTCGTTCACCATAAGATGGCGCCTGCCTTGGTTGGCACGTCAACCAAGGCAGGTGCCATCTTACGGTGAACGTTCTACGAGTATAATCACTGACCTCAAAGTAAGGTCCAAAAGAGAAACAAACAGCATAAAAAGAAACAATTCTGTCAAGTTTTTGCTTTATGCTGCTTGATTAGTGACCACATTTGAAGGACTAGAGTGTGAACCGGAAGTGTATCGAGTCGTTTGTCATTGTTCTAATTTTAAAAGGGGTCATATTTTGGCGTTGTTAGTGTATCGGATGCTATGTCCACCGTAGAGTCATTAGAAAGTATTTGCATGTAATTTATTGGTTTGAGTCGGGCTCGGTGCGTCGCCGCCCTAGCTCGTTACCGGCGGCAGGTGAGCGGTCGGTGCCGAACAATAGTTTGCTTAGTGACGGGAAGTATCGCGCTTCTGCTTTTGTAACGCTTCTCGCGGAGTGCGCTCGCAGTGTCCAATTCCACGCTTTTAAAATGCAACAAAAGGTACCTATGGATGTTCGTTTATAAAATACATCGATAGTTATAAATAAAATACGCTGAACTTGTATTGTGTGCATCCTATGCCCAGCTTACGCTATTATCCATCTAGTCTATTCTTATAATCAGCATAATTATCTATTTTGGAGCAATGCCGTTTGGATTGGACATATAAGAAAGAACATATTAAGAAGAAAGCCTTTAACAAAGCCGCCAAGTCTTGCAAGAAGGTGATACGGAAGGCTCGCTTCGATCGGATTGGCCGTCTGGGTGCTAAGCTTGCCGCATACCCTGCGGGAAGTAAAGCTTTCTGGTCTCTGGCTAAGTCCGTGGAAGCGAACTTCAGCCGCCCTTCACTCCCTCCACTACTGAAACCGGACGGGTCCCTAGCTCACGCTGCGGTTGAGAAAGCAAATTTATTTGCTACTCAATTTGCGGAGGCTTCACGTCTTGAAACTTCTGGCGAAATTCCACCCAGCCTTCCTCGGTGCGAAGCTTCAATGCAGGAAATTCGCATCCAGCAAAAGGAAGTGCTCAGAACGCTACGTGGTCTCGACGTGAATAAAGCTAGCGGTCCGGATGGTATCTCGGCTATAGTGTTGAAAACCTGTGCCCCTGAGTTGTCTCCAGTATTAACGCGACTTTTCCGCCTCTCTTTTAAAACTGGTGAAGTCCCTAAATCTTGGAAGCTCGCAAACGTGCAGCCTGTACCCAAGAAAGGCAGTCGTGCTGACCCTTCAAACTACCGCCCTATTTCGGTCACCTCCCTACTTTGTAAATGTATGGAGCGTGTACTGAATAGGAAGCTCCTTGCATACCTCGAAGGTAACGACCTCCTCAGTGATCGCCAATACGGATTTCGCCGAAACCGGTCTACTGGGGACCTTCTTGTGTATGCCACGCACATTTGGAGCGAGGCCATCGAGAAATACGGTGAAGCACTAGCTGTTTCATTAGACGTCTCGAAGGCCTTTGATAGGGTTTGGCACGCTAGCCTTATTGGCAAGCTTCCTGCCTACGGACTGCCAGTTCAACTCTGCTCCTGGCTCGCAGACTTTCTGAGGGAAAGATCCATTCGAGTAGTTATTGACGGCTGCTCGTCGGATCAATTGGCTAATAACGCCGGGGTACCTCAGGGGTCAGTGCTATCTGCCACACTGTTTCTGTTGCACATTAACGATCTGCTAATGCCCGGTATCATTGGGTATGCAGACGACAGCACAGTTGTGGAGAGATATGTTTCTACTGCGCGAGCTAGGAAGAATGAAATTCAGGAGTTAAGAGATGAGATGCTGCAGCGTCTGAATTTGACTCTCAAGGCTGTATCCGACTGGGGTGATGCCAATCTAGTCAAGTTCAATGCCTCTAAAACGCAGGCTTGTCTCTTCTCGGCGAAAAAAAGTCCGTTTCTCCAAGTTCCTGTATTCCGCGATGTACCTGTAGCTATAGGAGATCACCTCGAGCTCTTAGGTGTTTCGCTAACGCCTACTCTCAACTTTGGCTCTTACATCGAGTCTAAGGCAAAAACAGCTGCCATGAAGCTAGGCATCCTGAATAAGGTAAAGCGTTACTTCACACCAGGACAGCTTCTCAGTTTGTATAAAGCACAAGTCCGGGCTGGTATGGAGTACTGCTGCCATGTTTGGGATGGTTCGGCCAAATACCAGCTTGCTGCTGTAACATTACAAAATTATTATAAAAACTTCTAGAAGCTTCCATACTCACACAAGTAGGTTGTTGACAAAAAACTAACGGACAACCCACACAGACATCAGCCATCAGTTACATCTCACGCACACATAGGAACTATTTACGCTAGATGCACCTATAAATAGACATGCGCCCTGCGCACAGGCCATTCCACACTTAGACGGGGCAATCAATAATATCTCTATACTTCCACTACGCCCAATTTTGGGTCCAACTCTACGGGTCGAACCTTACGGTTGGTGGCTTCACAGCCACCAACCGGACTCACCAGCTACCTGCTGTCTACCAGCTGTCTCCAGCCCTACCTGCTGCTACCAGCCTGCCACGAGCCACCTCGCAGACAAGGGGCGCGCTCTTCACCATGACGTCTAGACCACGTGCTTCCGATCTACAGCTCACAGGACAGTACCGTGGAGAGTCCACACCTGTTCTTGGGTTCCGTACTACGCGTGTGTCCAAGTGTTCTTTTCTACAAGCGTGACCTTTTGAGACCTATTCTACTGCTGAGACTGAGACCCTTGATCAAACCCCGGCCCATAGCCGTCTGGCCTTCTGCCTGCTACTCTGGCCCTCTGCCTGCACTTCTGCCTTCAGCATAATACTAAAGACTCTAAGTTTAACAATCCATTCAGTGACCTTATTGTTAGCATTTTAAGTTTAATATATGTATAAAAATGTCCTAATCGTTTTTCTACCTACTCCTAGCTCTTCTATCAGGTAGGATAGGAACCTAAAACCTAGACTACCTACCTGTCCACGGCTGCACCGTGACAGTGGCGCCCAACTCTCTTTAAAACTCTCTTTCCAACTCTCTTTACAATTCTCTCTTTACTACCTAAAGAGATATATTCACTATACCTATTCCGGCCCATATCAACATGATAATGGTGCCCTATTCATTCTCAATCTCAGTCTCAAACTTATGTCTCATACCAATTTTTGTCATTTACAAACGCTTGGTAAAAACTCGGAACAACATACCTACAAGAACAGAGGTGTAAGCTCGCCTTTATTGCATCGTGGCGGTATCATAATAATAGCTACTAGAAATTATTATTGTACCAAAGCTAATAATCTATTGTCTAATCGTGTATACTACTATCTATTGTCTAATTGTGTATAATTCTTTACAGCTATATCTATCTGTGTATACCTATCTGTGTGTTACTGTGTAATTCTAACCATTTCTGTGTACCTACCTACATTATTGCGTAAACAGTGCTAGTTCGTCGTAACAATGGAAACTAAATATCTAAAATGTAGAATCTCACTCAAACGTTCATCTGGTCTACAAACTAGTAGATATGAACGGAAACTATCATAAAGGATATTAAACTCATTCACTATAAAGAATAATATTTGCCTACTTATCTACCTAACTAACAATCTATATATCTATGTATCTATCATGCAATTTCATTGATTCACTAAGCTTGACTTACAACTGACCTTGACACTAGAATGTTGGAAATAGTAAACAACACTAGAACAATCTACCTACTTATAGAATACTAATACTATCAACGCATGTGCGTGTGTGTGTGTGTGAGAAACACTGACCTTAAATACTTCTTTTACATACTTATAATAAACATGATAACTTAAAATCTAAATCGTACCTACTTACGAGTTCCCTAAAAACTAAACTAAACTAAACGTAAACTTAAAGGTTAACTTAAAATCTATACTATTCCTTTTTCTAAAACTAAACTTGAAACTAGAAACGTAAAATCTACATCGTAGCTACCTACGTAAACACTAAAATTTTAAAATCATAACTAAACTAAACGTAACTTTAATCTACACTAATCGTAATTCGTAATCTATACAAATGCTTTTACCTAAACTAGCTATAAAACTGTAAACTACTTTGAACGTACCTACCAACGAATCATCTAGAAACTAAACTACCTACTATCTACTTGATAAAACTAATCCTACGTGTGAGTGTGGGTCGACTAAAGACTTATTACCTATAACCTAGTTAACTTTGAACTAGAAAATAACTTTACCTACATTCTAAAGACTAAACTATAACCAAATAAAACTATACTACCTACTTAATAAATGCTTATTCAATCTATGTGCGAGGCGGTCTTGAGTATGTTATTCATAAAAACTTTCCAACGCAACAGAGGTCAACAAACCTAAAATGTTGCGAAATATACTTTCTTGCCGAGACCCTACATCTCTGGCGGGATATCTGCATTTTTCTCCCAAGGGACTAAACCTTTGGTGGAACAAACGGAGCGGGTCGTGACTCCGATATAAAAAAAGCCATCACTAAATGCTAGCTTACTATTGCCTATAGTAATCTATTTTATAACATACTCATTTCAAACCTCACGCAGGAATTAAATCTAAGAAAAACAACTAACTAGATAACTAACTATGTATCTATATCTATATTAAGTATGTATGAGTATCTATATCTAAAATCTATAATTCTGAAAGCTCACTATAAACCTACAAAACTGCTATAAAGCTAGCTACTAGAAAAACAAAATACAATATGTTGATGGCTACAACATCACATTACGTCACAGGCATCGTCACTGTTGACCGGTAGAATCTTCCAGAAAACTACCTACTATAAACTGTTTGTCAAAACAACACGCTGTCTACATACCTACCTACCAACATTCCTTGGCTAAAACTCTCTGAAATGAATTTCTTATCTAACCTAAACGATCAAATGACCATTTAACTAACTTATGTAAAACATATAAGGACACCTAGTCCCCTAAAAATTGCAAAGGAGATCATAAAATATAATTAAATACCTTGCCGTACTATCAAACACTTATTTATCGTTGAGGTACTTAAAAATACAATACTTACTAAAGACCTCAACTACTTTATCAAATAACGGTAAATTCTCACTCAGGTATATCTTATTAAATACTATCCCAAAAAAAAAAACATTATCAGAGTTTGATTAAGCCATAATTCTTAACATCTTTCCTATTCATTACAAACACATTAAAATAGGTACTTGAGCGAACATTACTGTCACTCATGCCTGACCTACTTACCTTATGGTCTGCCAGGAATGCATAGTTCGTAAACAACTCATGCGTGTCTTATTTAACAGAAACAAAATTGTTAGAATATTAATTAAAATATTTATGAGAAATCAAACTTAAACAAATTAATTAATGCTATTTATTTAAATCTTTAATCATTACTTAAAATCACAAATTATTATCTACCTATTCATCTACATTCAAACCCTATTAGTACTAATACAAACAGATAACTAAAATATTCCTGCCTACCCCTATGATATCTTGTTGCAGTGATCTACAGCTACTAAAAGTGACTATTCGATACTATTACTGCCATCTATGATTTCCAACAGGAAACTAAAGACATTAATACTAAACCTTCCCAACAGATGGCGGTTAAACAATATTGCTATGGCCATCTATATTAGTAATAATGAACTAGAGATAACTTAGAAACTTTCTCAACAGATGTCACCATAAGTTCAGTACAAACAATAACTTCGTAAAAATATTTTTTTTTAATCCCATTGATAAAAATAATAAACATAAACAATTAGGATAAATTCAATAAATAATATGAAGACAAGTAAACACAAAATAAAATAAACTTGACTTAATAATAGAAAACACTTACCTATTTAAGAACTTGCATTTACTTAATACTTTTATTTTTTTTGGATAACTTTAAACTTCCTTAATTTTTTTTTCTCGATGAGCCTTTAAAACTGAAACTCCAACACATAGAGCTTACACTTAATTTTTTTTTTATAGAGCTAACACTTATAATTTTTATTACGTAGATCTAACACTTTAATTTTTTTTACATAGAGCAGACACTTCAAAATTTTTTTTTTTTCCCTTTTCACTTCTTATAGAGACATAGAGTCAACACTTACAAAAAAAAATAAAAAAATTTTTTTTTTTTTTTTTTGCCACTTCATCTACAAATAGAAACATAGAATCAACTCTTAATTTATCTTATACTCATACAACTTTAACTACAAATAGAACTATAGAGTTAACACTAAATATTTTCTTATCATAACTGTAATATTTAATAATTAACTTTAACTAATAATTACTTAAACTAAACCTATTAGAACACTCTAAGAAGCAATATGAGCGGTGAAAACTCATTTAAAAATAAGCCTCTAACAACAGAGCGGATTGCTTCAAAACTCTTTAAACAAGCCAATTCTGACTAGGATGCGGATTATGGCAAACATCTAAAATAAGCCTAAAATGCCAGCTTCTCTAAATTAATACTAATCTACACTTAACAACTTAAACTTAAACAACTCTACAATGATAGAGACACTTAGAATTTATATTAGAACATTAACTTACATACAGACTTGTACTAAATAACACTTGCCCTTCTAAATGATAAAGCCTCTACTACACTAACAACTAAAACTCTTGTTGATATGAGTATATTTACACATCAAAGTAAATATATTCTAGTTGTAGCTTCTTAAGCCTTCTATGACTTGAGGCTAATGCGGGATGAATAAAAGATTGAAGTATGAAAGACAGTATGAATGTAGAGTCATCAAGAGATAGGTTGCAGTTCTAGCGGGTTTTATCAGGAAAAACCCTTTCTCTGGGAGGGGCGATACTGTAACATTACAAAATTATTATAAAAACTTCTAGAAGCTTCCATACTCACACAAGTAGGTTGTTGACAAAAAACTAACGGACAACCCACACAGACATCAGCCATCAGTTACATCTCACGCACACATAGGAACTATTTACGCTAGATGCACCTATAAATAGACATGCGCCCTGCGCACAGGCCATTCCACACTTAGACGGGGCAATCAATAATATCTCTATACTTCCACTACGCCCAATTTTGGGTCCAACTCTACGGGTCGAACCTTACGGTTGGTGGCTTCACAGCCACCAACCGGACTCACCAGCTACCTGCTGTCTACCAGCTGTCTCCAGCCCTACCTGCTGCTACCAGCCTGCCACGAGCCACCTCGCAGACAAGGGGCGCGCTCTTCACCATGACGTCTAGACCACGTGCTTCCGATCTACAGCTCACAGGACAGTACCGTGGAGAGTCCACACCTGTTCTTGGGTTCCGTACTACGCGTGTGTCCAAGTGTTCTTTTCTACAAGCGTGACCTTTTGAGACCTATTCTACTGCTGAGACTGAGACCCTTGATCAAACCCCGGCCCATAGCCGTCTGGCCTTCTGCCTGCTACTCTGGCCCTCTGCCTGCACTTCTGCCTTCAGCATAATACTAAAGACTCTAAGTTTAACAATCCATTCAGTGACCTTATTGTTAGCATTTTAAGTTTAATATATGTATAAAAATGTCCTAATCGTTTTTCTACCTACTCCTAGCTCTTCTATCAGGTAGGATAGGAACCTAAAACCTAGACTACCTACCTGTCCACGGCTGCACCGTGACACTGCCTTGGACTCGATCGAACGTAGAGCTTTCAGGCTTATAGGTGAGCAACATATGGCGGAGACTAAGATCCAGAGTCTCGAGCACCGCCGTAAGGTTGCATGCCTTTCAATCTTCTATAGGTTACATTTCGGGGAATGCTCCCAGGAACTGCACGATCTGATCCCACCATCTCCTTTTCATCATAGGACGAGCAGGCGTACGGCTCAGTACCATCCTTACCTCATTAGTATACCTTCTATTCGCACAAAACGTTTCGGTTCTACCTTTATAATGCGAACTGCTAAGGAGTGGAATACACTGCCGTCGTCTGTCTTTCCTGAAAACTATAATCTGGGTCTCTTCAAGTCTAGAGTGAATAGGTGCCTTCTAGACCTTTGTGCTCCATCTTCGGCCACATCGTCACTTACCAACAGGTGAGATCGTGGTCAAACAAAGGTCTATCAATGTTAAAAAAAAAAAAAAAAAAAAAAATATAGACCAGGAGCCAGCAAAGAAAAAACACCTATGGTTTATTTGGAAATACCTATGTATTTATTGATATGCATAATTTAATATCCAAGTAACGTAGCTTTACGTTTATGCATATAACCTATACTTACTATTATTTATTTTAGTACTATGTAATTATATTATATATTTATATTATACATTATTATTTATTTTTATAATATAATATTATGTTACTTACATATCTTGTATTGTTAGACTACAAAGGTCTTTTTTTTTCTTCTCTTTATTACGTTTTTTTATGCACTACCTATATAAATGTATCCACAATACACAAAGGTTAGCTGGTAGAGAATGCTTCTTAGCATTAAGTTCGCCTATGTACATTGTTTGTTTTGTGCAATAAAGAATATTCTATCTATCTATTCTATGATTAGCTCAAAGCTAAAACTTTTTGAGACATTAGGCTAGGTTATAAAAACAGGGCAGCGCAAATATGGCGGCCTGTAAGTGTCGCTGTTACACAGCGCAATATTTGTTAGGTGTCAAAATATGTGTCTAAAGCTGCTAAAATGTGTCTATTTCACGCTGACGTTAAGGAAGGCTTTAGATCACATCAAGACAGATAGTGTTTTGTTTCTAGTAGAAACTAGTGGTGATATCTAGTTTTGACTTGAGCTAACTTCGGATCCCTCCATTATGCGTGGTTCGAGGCGAGCTACGCTTGTCTAGTTCATTCAATTTAAAACTACTAAAATAATTAAACTAAACTACTAAACTAATTTAAATTTATAACTATTTAAAAATACCTCCGAGGTATTTGGTTGAAGCAGCTGAAAGTACAATTCCTCGTTACCTACTTACCTACCTACTCGTATCAAAAAGGAAAGTTTAGGTGCCTCTTGTGTATACTAATTAGGCTGTAATATATCGCTAAGTGAGTCAAAGAGGCTTACATTATTATATTTCGGCAATTTTCCCGCATTTTCCTTTGGTGGGACGTAAGTATTTGCGCGTGTGTTTGGTTTCTCACAAAGAGACTTAAATTATTTTGCCATCAAAGGAATGTTTCTGGTCGCATGCCTTTCATAGTGCTTACATAGCACTTGGCTTCACGTGAAGCAATTGGTAGTAGTACCTACTTTACTTACAAATACTAAACGACCTTATGTACCTATGCTGTGGTAGAGATGGCGTCGGACTCGAAAAAATTAAAAGTAGTCAACTGAGCCCGCAGGCTGAATGGACAGTGGGCTCAGTTGACACCTGAGGCTTTTTAAATGTTGTATAAGCATATAGATTATGACCTGGGTTGAGCTATAGGCTACTTTTTACTTCCGCTGGTGGACACAAGATTTATTATTATTATTTTGTTTTTGATTTTATCAACTCGGCTCAGCAGAACCGGAAATATAACTGAGTTGCACGGGCCTAAGCCAAGTGCACATCAGTAGTTTGGGTCGACATAACTTGAACACTAGTTGATTCGTTTGTAAGGTCAGTTTGTAAAAACTTCCTAACAATCCTACAAGTGTTTAAAATTACTGCTTTTTGCAATAAGGCAAATGTGTGCTTGGGCAAATCTAGAAGTGTGAGGACTGAAATAACTGTTTGGGTATTATTCCTGTTGTGGACAAGACAATTGGGACTATCGACACCTTTTTTATTGTTGTAATAATGTAAGTCTTGTATTAGTTACATTATTATTCATGTAAATAAAGACCACAAAGAAAATATTTTTCAAAATTCAACCTCATTAAGGGGGTGCAGCCGGGGTTGAAGTTTGTACGGGAAAAACTCACGCAGACGAAGTCGATGGCGTACCACTAGTTGTAAATCATGTGTCGTCATATATGCAGGCCTGACCAGCTCATAACTGATAAGGTATTTTGAATATTATTATTTTCTAGTCCCGTTTGTAGCGCCAGTGGGACGACGGCTGGTGGGTCAACGTACGGGACAGCACGTTCAACATAAATTATTTCATTAAAATTAATATATAGGTATTTGGTGTGTTTTTAAAACAATTCAATTAAACTTTTTGCCTAGTATTGTTTCTAAGAAGACGTCTCAGTGTAAGCGCACCCTTAACTCTACAGTGGGTTCCACTATACAGGAAATTCGCATATATACGCCGAGTTAGAGTTCAGTTGAGAAGTCGTCAACAATCACTTAAAGGCTTTGGCGCTGAGGTTGTGTACACAGCGTAAAGGAATACGGAACTTTTTCCATTATATTTAACAGGGGCTTAGAAAACGTGTTTGTCTATTTATAGCTTAGGCGTGTGGGTGGGATTACTCCTATCCCAATTTTGGTGAAGAGCTTAGCTGAAGTGGCAGTTCAAGAGTTGATACTGAAAAGTTAACTGTTTCAGTTCTCACTTTTTTCGAAACGTCTGTCTAAATTATTTATTTTCTCCCAAGATATTCGTACAACGGTTGAATTAAATCCTTTTACTGCTCACACTCCACACGGATAGAGCTAGACCTTCGGCTAGACCGTAAATAGGTAATGCATCATCGGTGGCGTGAGGTATCAGCCCTCAGCGTGAGGTATCAGCCCTCAGCGTGAGGTATCAGGTATCTGGACAGCCAGTAGGACGACCGTGTCAATACTCAAGGAACTCAAGATAATTATGCTTTCTTCTATCTGCCTCCAGCGAGTCCTTGAGTATTTTGGTCATATAGCACGGAAAGGCAGTGACAACTTAGAGAAGCTGATTATCACTAGAAAAATTGAGGGAAAGAGGCCACGAGGCCGTAGCCCATTACGTTGGTCAGACCAGATCCGCACCACTCTCGATTCAAAATTCCACGAAGGCGTGCAGCTCACTGGCATCAGATCTCATTGGCGCAACATCGTCCGGCAGAAAATGATCCATGGAGGGGGTCACGACCCTCAGCATTGAGGAATACGATGCGAGGAGGGAGGCGTGAGGTATCAACTTAAAAGTAGGTACATACTAACATTTTATCAGTGCGAGGTGACAGTGTTCCCATTCACATACTAGTATTTATATTATATTTATTTATTTATTAGAGTCACCAACATAGTATACACCGAAAAAAGTAAAATACACACAAGATAGTTAAGTTATACATGCCAAGTGCTACCACAATTATAGTTGACTAACAACGTGCTATTAATAATAAAGAGCGAGAACAGATAAAAAAATAAAAAATTAAACATTATCACAAATTAATTAAAAAACACAACATGTCCTACAAATTTAAATTAAATTTTAACAAAACAAACATACTTATAAAACCTACATTTTAAGTGAAAACATTACTTAGCGAGATTTTTCCTAAAATCAGAATAGTACAGAATAAATAATAATATACTGGTTACCTTTATCGATATGAATATTGTAAAAACAAAAAAAAACGGTCAAGTGCGAGTCGGACTCGCGCACGAAGGGTTCCGTACTATTATCTATGAAAACGGAAAAAAAACACGTTTGTTGTAGGGAGCCCCCTTAAATATTTATTTTATTCTGTTTTTAGTATTTGTTTTTAAAGTGGCAACAGAAATACATTATCTGTAAAAATTTCAACTGTCTAACTATCACGGTTCATGAGATACAGCCTGGTGACAGACGGACAGACAGAAAGACAGACGGATAGCCGAACCTTAGTAGTAGGGTTCCGTTTTACCCTTTGGGTACGGAACCCTAAAAATAGGCTTTAATCGGTGAGTTCATTGTTCAATATCTTCATCTCATAACCTCACATAGAACTTATTATCAAGCGAAATGAGACTAGTTCTCCGAGTGAGCCCGTTGGGACTAATCTCGGTAGCAAGATGTCGCTGTCACAACCAATAAAAGTTGCGCGGTGACGGGAAACAAGAAGAGCTTCGATAGATCTTGATTGTGTGAAGTATCCGCCATCGTGGATTAGTTGGTGGGTGGAAGATAGACAGATTGATTTACAGAAACAAGGAAAGAAGGGCCCCAAATATTTTGCTGCCTACCTTTTCAATACTAGTTTCTAGGGGTCAGTCTTAAAAGTAAATTTATATGCGAAAACTGATAGCCATAAGCTATATCATATTCATTTGTTAACACTCATGCCAAAACGGCTGAACCGATTTCGATGAAATTTGGTACACAGATAGATTATGACTGTTAGCGGTGCGGGCAGTTATTAGTTTTGGGGGTTTATAATTGATAAACCCGGTAAACATTAAGCACTTTATTTTTGAAAAATGGGCTCACAACTATATGAAAAAAGGGGAAGCGTGCGGCGTGCGCGCGGGGCTCGCATTTCTATCGACTGACTCCATTTGAGTCCCTCTCCGCGCCCCTGCCTCGCACCCCTCACGCTCCCTATACAATTTTTAATGTGTCCTATGTATGTCCGTATGTATGTCTGTTGTTTTTTCCACTCGCGTCGCCAACACACCCCACCCCAGTGCAGCTTCTTGTTAGAGGCACTCTTCATCCAACGGGATCCGTGCGACGCGAGCAGCTGAGCGCGTGAGTACTCCAGTCGCCGTCTTTACTTTTACCATCCAGACCCTCTTGTCTTTTCCAGGGCACACTTCCTGTACCAGGCCCTTCGGCCACTTATTCCTGGGTCCTTTTGGGTCGACTATGTAGACCAGATCGCCAATCTGTAGGGTTCTTTGATCTTTGGTCCACTTTTTCCGAGGTAACAGGTTAGGTAGTACTTCCTTGATCCACCTACTCCAGAACATGTCCGCTAGACGCTGGGATATTCGCCATTGTTTTCTTAGGAACAAGTCAGAGTCATCGAATTTGCCTATCTGCGGCGAGTTTGATGATGTCCCGAGTAGAAAATGGTTTGGGGTAAGTGTTTCTTCGCTTCCAGGTTCTACGGACACGTGAGATAGCGGTCGGCTGTTAACGATATTCTCAATCTCAGCCAGTAGCGTTTTCAGAACCTCGTCACGTGGAGCTCTTTGCTTCAACACAACCTTCAACGACGTCTTGACGCTGCGGATGAGCCTTTCCCATGCGCCGCCCCAGTGTGGACTTGCTTGGGGTATAAAAGTCCACTTTGCCCCGTGATTTATAGCCTCATTCTTCAAGTCTTCCTCATTTATCTCTTGTATTGACCTTTTCAGTTCAGCGTCCGCACCTCGAAGGTTTGTGCCGTTATCAGAGAAGAGATTATGAGGCCAGCCGCGGCGCGCCGCCATGCGGCGCAGAGCCATGATGAAGGAGTCCGTCGTCAGCGTGGAAGCTATCTCTATGTGAATAGCTCTTACTGTGAGGCATGTGAACAGTACTCCATATCTTGGTTCGTGACGTCTTCCAACAGTGACTTCCATAGGGCCGAACAAGTCAACTCCACAGTAGGTGAATGGGCGTTGATGATGGGCAACCCTAGCATAAGGTAAGTCACCAAGTCTCGGTATTTCTGGTTTACATTTTCTTATTCTACAAAGCATACATTTTGCTACTACATTTTTAACAGTAGGCCGTAATCTTATCACCCAATATTTCTGTTTAATTTCATTGACCACCGTCTCTTGGTTTCCATGTGCAGCCTTCACGTGATAATGTCGCACAATTAAGCGTGTAATATAATTTTGTCCATCTAGAATTACAGGTCTCTTCACGTCGGCCAGCACGTCGCGGGCAGCATCGATCCGTCCGCCGACCCGCAGCACTCCGGCAGCATCAAGGTAAGGTGACAAGGTAAGTAGTTTACTAGTAGTAGGTACTTCTTTGTTTGATCTAAGTAGTATGATTTCTTCACTGAATGTCTGTGATTGCGAGTATCTCATAAGTAGTAGCTCAGCTTTTTCCATTACGTCATCATCCAGATTGTAGGTATACACGGTTCTTCCAAATTTTCGAGCTATTGCCTTCAATCCCTTGTCTACAAAGGTAAGTACTCGCGATGTAGATCTAAGTAAGCGTAGCCATGTAGAAAACTTGGTAGGTTCAGGTACAGGTAAGTTCTCGTTTTCCATATTTACGAGGTTTATACATTCTAATTGATTTTCTTTGTTTGCAGGTGCAGAGACATCGAGCGGCCATTGATCACAATTATCATGTAGAAAGCCGGGTCCATGCAACCATTCATGCTGCAAAACTGAGCAGTCATAACACTCTCTTGTTGCGATGTCGGCGACATTTAATTTAGTAGGTACGTATCGCCATTCGTGTATATTTGTTAACTCGTCGATTTCGCCTAAGCGGTTCGCTACGTATGTCTTGTAATTGCGAGAATCGTTTCTTATCCATTGTAGCACTTTAGTTGAATCACTCCAGAATATTCGTCGCTCGGCAGTCATTTTATGTTCTTTAGTAATCGTGTCCGCCAGTCTAGCCGCCAGTACAGCGGCCTGAAGTTCCAATCGTGGTATTGTAATTGGTTTATTTCCCGCTACGCGGCATTTACTTACAATAAATGCTACGCGTGTTCTAAAGTTGTTATCTATCCAACGCCAGTAGGCTACGGCACAATATGCTTTCGACGATGCATCACAAAATATATGCATTTGTAGGTGCCTATAACAGGTTCCATTGTTTGATCCGTGCGGCGTAGCAGGCGTAGCTGTCGTAGCGTTCTTATGTTCCGCTACGAGCGTAGCACTGCCTGTGGGAGTGGTAATCGGATGCTTGAGGTCCGACTGCGACAGTAGGCTAGCTCCACTCTCCGTCTCACTCACACTCACTGCAGCTGCAGGATAGTATCTTGGCAATCTTACGTCATTTAATGTTTTTAGTAAACATATCCATTTACGCCACTTTGCATGCACTTCTTTGTTTATCGGATCATCCCAGCTGATATTTAGGCGCCATGTTTCTTGTAGAATTATTTTCCCGTTAATTGTGAACGGCGATAAAAATCCGTAAACGTCAAAGATAGACATAACAACTCGTAGCATCTCTCTTTTAGAAGGTATTTTCTCTCCATTAATTATATTCTCAGGGATCTTTCTAAATGATACGTCGAACCTCAACGTGTCGTCATCAGTATGCCATATAAGCCCAAGCGTTCGTTCGCCGTCACATTGCTGTCCTATTTTGAACCTTACAGCCGAAGCGCCGAGAGTGTCTTTTGGCACGCTGTTGAGTACTGCTTTGCTATTACTGATCCAGTTACGAATTTCAAAGCCTCCTTGCGCATGAATGTATGTAACTTCTTTTACTAGCTGGATCGCTGTTTGTTCATCAGGTAGGCTTTGTAAATAATCATCCATATAATGTTGGGTACGTATAGCTGCACAGGCTGTAGGCATAGTTGTTTCGTATCCATGAGCGTTCTTGTTTTTTACAAATTGGGCAATAAATGGTGAACAATTGGCGCCAAATATTAATGACTTCATCACATATGTTTTTATAGGCTCTTGTAACATTTTTGGGTCGTAATCTTCGTTAGGGCTGCCTTTATAAATAAATCTTAAGGCATTTCGGTCTTCTGGACAAATTCGGGTCCTTAAAAACATGTCTTTTATGTCTCCCATTACTGCTATTTTATCCTCTCTGAAGCGCAGCATTATTCCAAATAGCGACATAAGTAGATCCGGCCCTTTGAGTAGATAGTCATTAAGCGATAATTTTGAAGTTTGAGCTGCGGCGTCGAACACCAATCGTAGCTTCTTTTTATTGGGGTTATCCACACCGAAATGAGGTAGGTACCAAGTCTTTTCTGTGATTTTATCAGTGACTAATTCTTCTGCATAATCATTTTGAAGTAAATGTTGTACTCGCTCGTGGTACCTTTGTGCATATTCTGTATTCTTCTTCATTTTATTTTCCACACTTCTTAGCCGGGTCCTAGCTGTAGGTAGTGAGTCGGGCATTACGCAGTTATTGTCCTTCCAGGGTAAGCCCACTTGCCACCTGCCCTCAGTGAGTGTGGCCGTTTGTTCCAGATGCTGCCAGGCACGTTGTTCCTCTGTGTTCTGCCGCGGTTTACAAGCAGATACTCCCATTGACTCCACTGAAAAGTAGCGTCGTACATCATCATGAAGATTTCGCAGGCTGCAGTCATCATCATCATCATCATCGTTTACATTTTTAGTAGATACGCCGTCGGTGATGAATAGTGTGGAGTGGTCTTCGCGCGTAGTAACTGAATACGCGTGCGGGACCAAGCCATGTAGGCACCAGCCCATAGGAGTGCGGGTGGCGCACGGCTCGGACGGGCCCCCCACCATGACCTCCAAAGGTATGAGTAGTTGGTAATTGTCCTGCCCTATAAGCACTTCCGGTTTCTGAAGACCGGTGCACAGTTCATCTCTAATTTTACGTAAGTAGTTATAGTTTTCATAGTTCACTAATGTTAAGTCTTGTTTAGGTAAGTTAAGTTCATTAACTGTGCGCAAACTAATGTCATATTTATTACCTTGTTTATTTGACAAAGTTAAGTCCACTAATTCACTTTCGCACTGTAACTCGGTATTGTCCCACGCACCGCGCACTCGCATCGACAGCTTGCGGCCGCGCAAACCCGCGCGCGCGGCTAGTTTCGCACTCATTAGAGACACAGTCGATCCGTCGTCGAGCAACGCGCTTGCACTGAACTTACCGTTAGGTCCATAAATAACTATAGGTACCACCTTTAGTAACACTGAACTGTTCATGTTTATATAGTTCACACTAACACTTTCGGTCGGGTTGTTTTCAGTCTCTGTTACAGTTTCGGTAGGGGATGATTGCACTGTAGTGTCACAAGTAGTGTTGTTGTTTTGTCGCGAGCTTGGTACGTAATGCAGGAGGCGATGGTGCGGCTCCCCGCACCCCGCGACGTCACAAGCGGCGGCCGGACAGGTTTTTCTATCGTGTTGACACAACAGGCACTTATAGCATATACCTATGCGTTTCACATAGGACCACCGGTTCTTGCGTAATGACTTTTTAAACTTTTTGCAGTCCGTTAATTTATGCACTGAGTCACGACAAAATCGGCACTTATTGTCACTTTGTTTACACTCATCGGTTTGCAACAAAACAGTTTGACTTTGACCCGAGTTCATTTCACTATATTTAGTACGTTTATTGTCCCATCGAATGTTCATTAAATTAGCACTGCACGTAGATATTTTGATAGCTTCGTCGCTTAAAAAGTCTGATAGTATATCTAGTCGCGCTTTAGTACCTACAGTTATGAGCGGGTAACTATAGTCTGCCCACTTTGACAGTAGCAATGTAGGTAATTTAGATAGTACTAAATTCACGACACTAACACCTTGTAGGTATTCTTCACGCTTCAGTTCACGTACAGCAGCCACATAGTTTTTTATTTTTACTGAAAACGGCACTATGTCTTTGTAATATTCTTGTGGTAATGGGTTCAACTTCTTGACTTCTAGTAATATTCTTGATATTATAATTTCTGGATTTCCAAATTGTAGTTCCAGTGTGGACATCACGATCTCAGGAGACGTTGTGCTGATCAACAGCGCTGACACCGCTTCTTTAGCGGAACCACGTAGACACTTTCGTAGTCTCCATAAGTTTTCTTTTGGACTAAATTTGCACACATCTGTGGATTCGTCGTAAGCATTCTTGAACGCAAGCCACTCCATTGGATCACTAAAGAACAGAGGAAGCTCTTTAGGTGTGCTGATGCGGCTGAGTAGGTTGGCATTGTGGCTGGTGGATGCAGTAGATGCAACTAAGTCCTTCAGTGCACGGGCCAATTGCTGAACTGGACACAGGGAGCCTCTTAGTGTTCCATGATTGTTGGCCTCCTGCTTCTCCAGTTCGTGCTGGCTGTGCTCCAGCCAGTTTTCTACATCCTTGCCATCACATTGACTTGCCATCGATGCTTGTGGACTGTATTGTTCTTCAACAGCTGCTAAGTCAGCTGCTAGCTTCTTGTCGATTAATTCCATTTGAATACGAGCCTTTTCCTTTGCTGCTTCCAGTTCGAGATTTTTCTTTAGAGCCAAAACAGACGATGCTGAAGACTTTCTAGTAACAGATTTTGACTTAGGAGGTGGTCCGGAAAGTGGTTCTATAATTTCACCTTTTGCACTTCCAGCACTTGTTCTAGGTCGTCCTTGGTCGGTCACCTTAAGTTTTCCATCATCAGCTTCCATAAGGGTCTGCGGTTTGGCTTCTACATTCCGTGTCGTAATGTCGTCCATTTTGTTCTGCCGCGGCGGCGTGTGGAACATTTATTATATTCGGCTCGCTGGACCAATGTTAGCGGTGCGGGCAGTTATTAGTTTTGGGGGTTTATAATTGATAAACCCGGTAAACATTAAGCACTTTATTTTTGAAAAATGGGCTCACAACTATATGAAAAAAGGGGAAGCGTGCGGCGTGCGCGCGGGGCTCGCATTTCTATCGACTGACTCCATTTGAGTCCCTCTCCGCGCCCCTGCCTCGCACCCCTCACGCTCCCTATACAATTTTTAATGTGTCCTATGTATGTCCGTATGTATGTCTGTTGTTTTTTCTACTCGCGTCGCCAACAATGACCTAGATTGAGCTATAGGCTATTTTTTATCCTGGTAAAACGCGAGCGAAGTCACAGGTGGACACTAGTGTTAAAAAAAACCTTTATTTGAGAGAATCGATCCTCGTTAATAGATTTTGTTACGACTTTCTAGGGTTCTATAAAATACCACTGTATTATGTCAAAAGTCAGAAGTCAGTATGTAGTACTTAGTCACACACATCAAAGGTTAAAGTTTTGGCTTTTGAAGTTTGCAGTGGGTAAATTCTTACTTGGGCCTAGTTTGTTATTCCAATTAAGTACTTCGTTATGGTCACATGCCATATCCGTTTTCAAAGTTCCCTAATGATGTTGGTCTCGACCGTTGTGTACTACGTCACGCATGCTTGAGGTGATATTCGGCCATTCTACCCGACTGGTACATTATTGTGTTGAATATTATTGTATAGATGATGCATGTTGATTAGTCACATTATGTTCATAGTTTTTTTGTTGTTGTACTATTCCGCTACCTATCCGTGAAAACCTTCAGTAACACTGAAAAAAAAATATCTAACTGGGTGCAAAAAGTGCACAGTTAAAATTTACACAGCTGCTACAACATATTTTTCATTGAGATCTAATTAATTTACACCGTTGGGGCAACTGCAAAAAAACAGTTAGGAAGCAAACAGTAAATAAATATGTATAAACAGTTACAGGAACTTTTTGGTCAATAATAACAACGTATCCTGGCAGTAATTTAAATTTCAACGGTTAAACAAGTCCGGATAAGACAGTAAAATGAACTGTTTTACTTTAACTGTTTTTTTTTTCAGTTATGCTAACGTGTTTAATGTGTTGGCTCCATTTTAACCTCGGAGAACGGTAACTTTTATCGGTTTTCGGGTTACTCGAACTGTATTTTTTTTTCAGTGAAGCTTTCTGATATTTATTAATTTGTAAGTCTGTTAATTTTAAGCCTTTGGTTTTCCTTTAAATAAATATAAATATAAATAAATAAATAAATATTGTACGATAGATAGTCTACGATAGTCTGAATTTAAAAGTTTGTTTACCACTTTTAAGTCAATTTTCGCAGTCGGGTTTCTTATTTTTAAATTAATGAATTTTATTAGTACCATTTTTAGAAATTGATTGTTGTTTAAAATAAATAATCAACCTTGGCCACAGAATTTATCCTTGGCTATGAATTTTTCTGTGACTGGAAAACAAATCACAGAAAAAAGAAGAAGAAGTTTGTACGTTGTAATGGTTTCTTAGAAAACTGCGTGTGTCAGTCGGATAGACTACAAAGTAAATAAATATAAATAAATAATGCTGGACAGTTCACACAACATTATCTAGCCCCAAGCTAAGCAGAGCATGTATTATGGGTACTAGATAACTGATATACTTAATACAATACATTACACAGATCGTTTTTTTATTATATATAGAAAATACCCAGCACACCCTGAACAAATCTGCAGATAAAACAAGTATTTGGTCCGATTTGTATGTTTGAAAGTGATTCGATATGTTTAAATTTACCATTCATTTTGGTCGGAACACAAAAAACAACCAACTCCCAACTCTAGTTTGCACAGCTCATCATGTTCCCACAGATGACGTCACGCATCATGAGCTCTAAGACATATCGGTGATGTGACGTATCTCCAGGTGTTGGTAGGCGAGTAGGGACACCTACGCCCTACGCGTACTGAATAAATGCCTATGTCATGTTGATTAGGTAGTAGAATACCGTATGTTTAGTTAAGCTTCTTCTACTGTGAAATTGGATCGATGGTTCTCGAATATGTTTGTCAGAGTAGATATCAATTGCGTAAGTTCTAAGTAAGATGGGGAAGTAAATAGGGCGTCGGAGACTCCTATTTCAAACGTCGTCTCTAGTGTGTGATTTCAGTGTGTTAATGTTACATTACGAACTAGCTGTTTATTAATACTATTATGTTTATTACAATAATGTAAAGATCAAGCTTTGCCAATAAATATCCTATTTTTCCTGAAAAAATTATCCTGTGTCTTTCCTCGTGATACACTTTATTTGTGAAAAGGTAACAAACAGACAGAAAGATAGGCAGAGTAACTTTCCCATTCATATTAGCAAGTGTGAAGAGTGATGTGATATACCCCAAATCATTTAGGATCATCGAGCAACGCAGGACTCCGTTGCTCGA
Source organism: Operophtera brumata (assembly GCA_932527175.1). Lineage (NCBI taxonomy): Eukaryota > Metazoa > Arthropoda > Insecta > Lepidoptera > Geometridae > Operophtera > Operophtera brumata. The sequence goes on from OW052235.1 coordinate 906,724, forward strand.
TGTTTAGGATCATCGAGCAACGCAGGCCTTCCGTGTTTCTCGATGTTTAGGATCATCGAGCAACGCAGGACTCCGTTGCTCGATGTTTTGGATCATCGAGCAACGCAGGCCTTCCGTGTTGCTCGATGTTTAGGATCATCGAGCAACGCAGGCCTTCCGTGTTGCTCGATGTTTAGGATCATCGAGCAACGCAGGCCTTCCGTGTTGCTCGATGTTTAGGATCATCGAACAACGCAGGCCTTCCGTGTTGCTCGATGTTTAGGATCATCGAGCAACGCAGGCCTTCCGTGTTGCTCGATGTTTAGGATCATCGAGCAACGCAGGCCTTCCGTGTTGCTCGATGTTTAGGATCATCGAGCAGCGCAGGCCTTCCGTGTTGCTCGATGTTTAGGATCATCGAGCAACGCAGGCCTTCCGTGTTGCTCGATGTTTAGGATCATCGAGCAGCGCAGGCCTTCCGTGTTGCTCGATGTTTAGGATCATCGAGCAGCGCAGGCCTTCCGTGTTGCTCGATGTTTAGGATCATCGAGCAGCGCAGGCCTTCCGTGTTGCTCGATGTTTAGGATCATCGAGCAGCGCAGGCCTTCCGTGTTGCTCGATGTTTAGGATCATCGAGCAGCGCAGGCCTTCCGTGTTGCTCGATGTTTAGGATCATCGAGCAGCGCAGGCCTTCCGTGTTGCTCGATGTTTAGGATCATCGAGCAGCGCAGGCCTTCCGTGTTGCTCGATGTTTAGGATCATCGAGCAGCGCAGGCCTTCCGTGTTGCTCGATGTTTAGGATAGATAAAAATAATGTAAAAATTTATGAGCAGTGTTTTTCTAGGAATGGATGGTTTTTTTTTTTCAGGGCAACTTAGGCGATGTCTTAAACGGTGAGAGTTATCGAAAAGTGATGTTACGGGCTCTTTTTTGAAAGCAATTAGTTTTACACTAAAAGAGTAAAAAAATATTTTTAGTTTTTCTGCAAAATAAAGTATTACAAAAAAATATGCTTTCTTTGTTCGATCATTATGCATAATGTTATACAAATTTGTACTCGCGAGGTCTACTGTTCGCAGAAGTACTAGTACTAAATAATGTAGCGATGACGGCTGGTCCGCGTGTCTTTGTCTCGTTGAATTTCTATCAATATTGATATCAATATCCGGAACACTGTTTCGAACCAAACCGGAGCGGTTCCTACAGAGTTTCAACTTATCGAGTATATTGTGTTTATAGCAAGCAACAGCAACAGCAAGCCAATTAAACAAACTTATAATTGATTCGGTGCTCGGAAATAATTATACAGATCCGTACTGTGTCGAAACTCGAAGTCGCGCAGTGATTGCTTTGTTTAACTGTATAATGTGTTAGTAAGTTACCTCTAAGCCAAGTTACGTGTTGGGAAGGTTGACAGTTGCAAGTAGACTAGCATTTAATTGGATGGCAGGTAGATTTTAAGTATTTGTTAAAGGTTAGGTTTGGCTGATACAGATTTTGTACATCCATATCGACACTAATATTATAAAGAGGAAAAGTTTGTTTGTGAGTTTGTAAGTAGGAGATAATCTCTGCAACTACTGATCCTATTCCGAAAATTATTTCACTAACTTGTAGCTGTATTATCCTTGATTTTTATAATATGTGTTGTTAGTTTCCACCTGTGTCTACGCTCGCGGCTCGCGATATATGTTTAGTTCCAATCAACTATGTAACGGTTGAGCGGATTTAATTTATAATTGGTGTGTAGTTGCGGGGGCGGGGGGGGTCTGTTTTGTATCCAAACACAACGCTTACGAAATCGTGAGTAAAACGTATGTATGATTTATGTCAAACAATATATAAATATACTCAAAAATCTCAACGAATAATTCAGAAAGATTCCAATAACATACTCGTAACATAACATAATTAACATATTTTATTTTCTAGGTTTACAATTTAAAATCAGACAAACCATCACTTAAAAAAGCCGTTCGCAATCTTATTCTTTCATCATTCTAGTCTGTCACCAACGGACAAAATCAAAGGGTCTTTTCAGATCCAAACACCTCTTAAACCAAGAAAGAACCATTCACTCAGAGAAGCTCACTTTTAGAAAAGTGAAATATTTTCTTACGAAATATGGGCACTAAGGTCTGATTGGTGTCAGACGAAACGGCCCAGTAATGCAGTTAGAGCCGTGAGCGCCGGCGCCGGCCGCCGCACTCTAATCACATTTAATGCCTTCTACTTTTTATGCTCCCTATTGGACATTTTACTGAACAAGACCAATAACTAGATTTATTTGGGTTTGTGTAAGTTTGCAATGATTTCGAGTTAGGGGCAACTAAGCTAGAGCGTTTTGAGAAGCGGCGGATGTCATTGGCTCCAACTGTTGGTCACCTTTTTTATATATATATATTTTAAAGGGTGACAAACAAGCAGACGGCCCGCCTGATGTAAAGCAGTCACCGCTGCCTATGGACATCTGCAACACCCGCGGTATTGCAAACGCGCTGCCTACCATTACGATCCATTTAGTTTAAAATCTACTGTTATTATATCCTTCACCGCTATCCCACAACCGCCGTATTATTACGACGGTGACTGCTTCTTTCGTTACACTCCATCAAAGTAAAGGTATCTTCATAAGTCTAGGGCTACATTCAGTCAGTAAACCATCTGTGATGTTAAGACGCTATGTTAAAATTTTGGAGTCGTTTCGTTACATGCTCACTCACTATCAGTAAAGGTTACAAACTTGATGTTAATACAGTAATTACTTGAGGATGTAATCTAAATAAATTATAGACTAGAAACACGATTCGCGAAACTTTTCTCAATAGCTTTATTTTTTGAAATTGGCTCTTTAAAGCCCTTTTTAGGTCCCTCCTTCGACTAGAGAAAGTATTAAGCATATTTTTTTATATTATTCTGTAGGTTATCACATTACTTACATTAATTATTGATAATTTATTTTTATATTTGCTACTTTAGAAGCTAAACGAAGTTTTATCATTTGTCGTTTACGTCAGTTACTTCCGAGCGGCAAAAATCTATACCTCACCTTTTCCGGGTTCAAGTGAGCAATAGCGCTGTCACTGTCTTACATCTATTGTTTTCTTGCTAGACTCCGCCCATTCGGTAAATTTGACATATCGCCTTAAGTTGGTTTTGTTGTCTCCTTAGCTTTCCACGTCGGTTCCCATCGTTCATTCTAAAATTAATCCTAAAACAGGGTCTCCCCGGTGTCTCAACGCTATTAATCACAATTACTGCCCGCAGCAAACAGCACGCGACAAAGTGTTTGCAACGTGTTGCGCGGATTAATTACTACATCGATCAAATGGAAGGTTTCACGAGAGGAGGCGATTGATATAATGTTGTTTATACACCGGAGAACGACGTCACTCAGTTCTGGGAAGCACTCTGACATAATTATTTTCTTTTGTAATTCTTCTACAAGGTACTACCTATTGCAATCAGCCAATCTAATTGTGTCTAAATGGCATCACGTCATTTTCGCGCGTTTTTATTGTTTGTTTTTACAAACAGTTGTCTCCTTTGAGGTGGATATTCGGCCTTACTATTAAGTATTCGGCTTAAGTATTTTGCATAAGTACTAGAATAACCCTACTGGGATGTTTTTTCTAATCAAAATAATCTCTGCCTGTCCTTACAAAAAAGTTTCGCCTAGGTACTATTTGCGAAACAGGTGCAAGTTAAGTGTTAGTTAGCGAAAAGGTTAGGTCAATTATGTTTCATGTCATCGTATTTCACTTGAATGGATATTGTAGAATGTCGCCTTATTCCAAGTATCAATATCATATTGTAGAATGTGGCTTTATTCCAGGTAGGTATCAATATCATATTTCTCACTCCACACCTCGGAAAGGCCGCCGGCGATAATAAATAATTCAGAAGACGTCAAAGTTTGAGCCGAATCTTGCCGTAATCCGGCCAAAGTCGCGGGCCAAAGTTAGAGAGCCTTTTTGTTTCGAATATTTTGGTCCCACCTGAACTACTCCTAAATATAACTACGTTTGACAAACTGTTATTTTGGGCCGCCATTAACCTTGTTGTTTTGGGTCCTTTCGGTGACTTATTACTTGGCAAAGTTTTTAAAGTATTTTATTGATTCTAATTCAAAATCATTATTGTTATAATCAATTAAGTAAGTAAGTAAGTAAAACTTTTATTTTGACAATAAACTATACACAACACAAATAAGTAAGTAAAACAGATAGGCTTTGACAGCGTTTTGGCTGTGTATAGTGCTGTCAAAAGAGGACCGTGCTCAGCATAATGCTGCAGTAAACTGCAGCGCTGATTTTCAGCACGGACCTCGGTTGACGCACGGACTAAGCACGAATAACAACAAGAACAAAGTAATGTTCAAATAAAAATACAGATACATAGCTAGCTTCAATTATAAAATGTTGCGAACAGGTAAGACGGCAGCGGTCCGAGGTGACCTACCATTGACTAAATCAATTCAGTGAGTGCAGTGTGCAAAGTCATGACCACCTAGGACGTACCCTATGCGGCATTGCACTGCGTCGTCGTAGATCATGCCGTAATGATAGATACCATCTTTAGTTATATAAAATCGTTGCGCGCTGATTGACCCACTCACTCACTCACTGACTGACTATCTAAGTATAGCCTATACCGTCGTTCGTTCACGACTCATGACGCTACATTACAAACTCAAATCACTAATGAGTAGCTAGATCGTCCCAGCACTAATATTTCAATGGCGGTCCGTGCACGACGCAACCAGTCACAAACTAGTCTGTGACGCGTTAGTAACCTATCACTCGCGGACCAACGTGCTCTTTTGGTTTCGTTTAGATTTTGGAAATAGTGCTACATCTGGTACAAATTTACGCAAAACCGCGGACTTGAGTGACTGTTTTTAAGCAAATTTAGTAGCGCCGTATACGACTCGGCGTTACAGACTAGTTTATAACTAATTACTGACCCAGTTTTGAGTAACGTTGTGGACGAACGGCCTGAATCCTAGAGACCTGAAACTCGGAGGGTATATTTTGTGGTGTAACGGTACACTAAGGAAGGAATTCCCGAAATTCACCCCCTAACGAGGAGTAGCAGTTTGTATGAAAAAAACACGGACGATATTGTATAAGTCAAATTATTAAAAAAACATTTTTAACCTGATCTAGGTTCCCATATAACTTAGGTAAGCATTATCGTATTCGCGCGTAGGTTCACGACCCCAATATCTAGCCCCAGCTGGCGTATGGCGTGCCGTACACGATAATAACGTATTATGATGGACAGCTATCCCCGCGGGGAGGAGACAGATACTCATTCTCACACAGCGTACACAAAACAGTACCCACTCTCCATTATATCTACTAGTTATAATGTAGATACCGGCTAAGAGCGTGGCAAACAGATAGATGCATGTCATGGTGCAGCCATGTACGCTCTTAACGGCGACAGCAACCTATAATTTGTCATTTTAGGTGTAGGTAACTAATTTGTATAAGTTATTGAATTTGTATCTGATTACCATTTTCGAATTTAAAAAAAAAAAAATTTGGCTCGATAGATGGCGCTGACTCAAATGTGTTTGTCAAATTAACAATTGCATTGTCTGTGCTTTTGTGTGATAGTCACAAAATACTAAGAAAATATATCACTACGTTGTTGACTTTGAGATTTCACTTTATTTTGACAGTTAAGTACAGACCCCTTCAAAGTAGATGGCGCCAGGCCATTTACTTTGAAGGGGTTAAGCATGATGAAACGGCCGTGAAAACCCCTCATTGTATTCATGTTTCTTTCATGATTGGTATCAGAATCTCTTTTTTTTATACTACTTGAATGACGGAACAAGCTGATGGCCCACCTGATGTTAAACGGTAACCTCTGCCTATGAACAGTGCATTACGTCATAGGTAGGTCACGTTCACCTAGACCGTATCTCTAATCTAATCTTGTTTAAGCCATAGTTTTAGTTAAGTATGTATAGTAAATAATAATAAATAAATAATGCTGGACAGTTCACACAACATGAACTAGCCCCAACCTAAGCAGAGCTTGTGTTATGAATACTATCTAACTGACACACTTAATACAATAAATTACATATTTTTTGTAAATACCTAGAACCCCCTGAACAAATATCTGCAGATTGTACAAATATTTGTTCCGAGGCGGGTTTCGAACCTGCAACCTCCTGCGTCGCAGGTGAACCTTCGCCCGCCGCGCCACAGAGGTCGTCAACGATCGTATAGCTCAACGATCTTGAGAGAGATGACCGACTGACGTCGCGGGTGTCTGTGGCGAGTGGGTGGACGTCTTATAAATGTGTTCCATTACGAGGGCGCTACATTATCTACTCGCACTGATAACTTATTATTGTGGCTAATTTATAAGCCCGCCGCGATACCGTGGGATAAAAGCCTACTTTAGAAACCTCTTGCTTCACAAAATAGTCTACGTTTTAAACACAAATATTATTTGTTTGAAATCGTTTTGTTTATTAAATATCAAGCGAACTGCTAGACTGCTAGCTTCGATTAATAGTGATGAACTGACAAAGAGAACCTGTTGTTGGGTGACATCCTCTGCCTACACCTACGCATCATTGGTAACACCTACCATGATTGTTTCTTATAGCCTTGGTAAGTGTGTATAAAACACCAATAATTTTGGAAAAACGATAAGACGTGCAAAAAAGTTGGCAAATAACACAAAATCTAGCTTGATGATAGAAGAACTGTTCTGTCTGTAAGAACTACACGTTATTTTTTGATGTGTAACATTTTTTCTCTCGCTTTTCTGCAATCTGTGGGATTGATTTCGAGAAAAGAGGCGGAAGTGTGTAAAAATAAGCGCGCATTTTTCCGAAAGGTTGGTACTATCAGCCATGTTGCTTATTACCAAGGAGGTGAGATGTCAGATGTTATACAAAATATGCGACTACAAAAAAATCGAGCGAGCCTTATGCTCGCTCGATTTTTTGTGGTTCTTTTATTACCTTAACGTATAGTATTATTTTGTCTTTGCCTAAACATAGGTACCATCCCATCACAAAAACGTTTCTCGAAGCAAGCTTTCCAAATCAGCCCTTCACAATTAGATTAGTACAATCCCAATCCTCACTAATTAGTCGGGAATGATTCCCGTATCTTTGCAATCTAATTACTTCCGATCCCGCAGTGACATCAGAGGATACCGCAGATCCCGGCTGAATGAGGTACATGTACATGGTCTGTGTGGAATAGCAATATTTTGCGGAAAATCATTGCTATTTCAAGCACCTTAGGTTCAACGATATAACGATAACCTATAATTCAGACACCCAAATCTATCTCTCTTCTAAGCTGGGAGTATTTGAGGGGTTACAAATTACTTCAAACTACCTACCAACAACTCAGTAGAACTCAATAATGCTGAAACTCCCTTTTCCCAACATACGAGATATTTATATCATATAGATTCGCTTATATAATATTACAAAGGAAAAGAGTAATAGTCCCAGCCGGTGCTCGTGCCTCTCCCGATCCCTAGAAAGCGTTTCCCGAGAGGCAATTTTCGCAAAGCCGAACAAGAAACTGCTTAATCCAAAAACCCCGATGGTTATAATCCCATACAAAACTACGGCAAGGCTCCAAAGATTAGCAAACTGGTTGAAATTAACATTCTTTCTGTGTCGTCTTCTCGGATAAATAACTTCTTAAACTCGACAACTGGAACGATTTAACTCGAGTTTTCAACGCGCAACCTTTAAACTTACTCAAAACTTAATTAAGCACAGATTTTGTGCTTCAGAGAGAGAACAGACCGTTTTATATTCCAGGCACGTCCAGAACCCGATAATAATGAAATCAGCTATGTATATTTATTTAAGACTAACATCAGCCCGCGGCTTCGTTCGCGAGGTGTCAGGACAAAACAATTGCCTAATGTGTGAGTCCAGCACAGTATCAGTAAACCATTATTGAGCAACAAACACCCAAACATTCATACTTATAATTTTATATTGATTTAAAGAGACTGTTCCTAAGAAATTGTGAAAGCGACCAATAAGAACTTGAGCCTATTTATTACCTTTAAGAGAGGCTCGTTTAGTGAATGTACTCGTATATTCTAAATTTATAGCTTCTCCAAAACCAGTGAATAAAAACACTCAAACCTCATCATCATCATCCAAGGCCGCCGCCCTGTTCATTTGTCTGACACGATTCGCTACACACTCCACTCAAGAACTGGAAAAAATCAAGTCCATCTTTTGACGAACGTGCGGACTCTTTCACTTCAGCTATAAATGTAGTTTCACAAACGATTGCAAATGATCTTTGTGATTTCAATGTAATATTATGTCTGGAATCTGTTTAGATAATCTTCTCCATTTTAGTTTGCGCCAAGCTTAGCTGTTAATAGTCCTGAAGGTCCCAATAATCACTTCAAATCGGATCTAAAGACAACTGTCTGAGATACGTACCATTTAATTAAAGTGTCGTGCATTGAATGATGGCGGTCTCGGCAATTACGGGGTCAATAATTTAACTAGGGGACCGCGAGACCCCGGCCTCCGTGGGGCTCAAGGGCTCCGTGATAAGAGTTGGAGGCTAGGTATCTCGTTACTTTCGATTCATGGCTTAACACCAAAGTGCAAAGGGATATATATATCCCTTTGGATTTTGGTGTTAAGCCAAAAAGAAGAAAAAAGATAACTCACTTTTTTCTTCTTTTTATGTCTAAACCGATTGATATGTATTACTCGTTGATTGGTGGAAGAATTTTCAATCCAGAATGATTTTTAGAATTCTTTTAGACTTTCGGTTTAGTGTTGAAATTATTCCAAGCTTTTAATTAAATCTTATTTTAGAAAAGGCAAACATTTTTTTATGAATATAAATTTTGCGCCATGTTAATATTTCAGATATTCAAAATATTTTATTTTAAAATGCCCAAATTGTTTCGTACCTGATGAAACTAAGAATTAATTTTGTTTGCGAGATTATTTGACTCGTACTCTCTGATGTGCTTTAGGCTCGTAGCTCGCAGCTCGTAGCTTGATAGCTCGTAGCTTGCAGCTCGTAGCTTGATAGCTCGTAGCTCGCAGCTCGTAGCTTGATAGCTCGTAGCTTGCAGCTCGTAGCTTGATAGCTCGTAGCTCGCAGCTCGTAGCTTGATAGCTCGTAGCTTGCAGCTCGTAGCTTGATAGCTCGTAGCTCGCAGCTCGTAGCTTGATAGCTCGTAGCTTGCAGCTCGTAGCTTGATAGCTCGTAGCTCGCAGCTCGTAGCTTGATAGCTCGTAGCTCGCAGCTCGTAGCTTGATAGCTCGTAGCTCGCAGCTCGTAGCTTGATAGCTCGTAGCTTGCAGCTCGTAGCTTGATAGCTCGTAGCTCGCAGCTCGTAGCTTGATAGCTCGTAGCTCGCAGCTCGTAGCTTGATAGCTCGTAGCTTGCATCTCGTAGCTTGATAGCTCGTAGCTCGCAGCTCGTAGCTTGATAGCTCGTAGCTCGTAGCAAGTGCTACGCCAATTCAACACATTCAAACATTTACTAAAACTGCAATGCCAATCATAATTCAAACTAACTAAATACCTTAAACTAACCAAGCAATGTATGAGATTATATTTTCTAAAAACAAATTCATTTACGCCACTACCGTTTGAAAATTAAATGGTGAAATCTATTTCACTGTTTCATGCAAATTGAAAAGGTTTTCCAAATAGTTCCGATATCTGGAGGATCTAAATCGAGAACTTCATTCTTTCGGCATTCAGTTCATCCGCGCCTGAAGCACGAACGGACCAATATCATTGAAAAATTGAGACTTGGCATCGTTTCAAACGGAATACAGCTCGGTGCATAGAATATTGGAACTAGAATTTAAGCTTATCTACTTGTGGGTATAATCCAGGTCATAATCTGAGTACCATATTATTCTAAATAGTTTTAAATAGCCGTTTCGTCTAGATTGAGTAATAAACATCCAAACACCGTAACTTTGTCATTTATGATACTCGTATTAGTAGGACTCCATATTTCTAAATCCTTATCGTAATGTTTTTTGAAACGTTCTCCTCCGTTCAAAGTTCTCATAAATGGTAGCAATTCTGTGGAATGGTAGATATTTGTTGGAATGTGTGGGTGGTACGAGCACTTTCCGAGCGATGTGCAACAATATGGAAGATTGCATGCCATCCCGCGCCCGCCCGCCCTCGTACATCTCTGGAAGGACAATTCATTCAGATGAATGTGGTGTATTTTCAGTTTTTATGATTAAGTAGTTTTATGCAGTGAAAACTAGTGGCAGTAACTGTAGGTACTGTACTAGTAATAATAATAATAGTCATATTAGTCATTTACATCTCTCATATTCGGTAAGTAGTTCCTTATTACCCCCAAATGGGGCTTGTAGGTGACCAATTAGCGCTCTAGGGTAATAATGTAGCTAGAAAAGCCCTAGGGCGGTAAGTAATTAAAAAACGGAATGCATGATGTCTATTGCCAGTATGATGGTTAGATGTACGCAAACTTTTTTAAAGAGTGAAGTTTTTTTTTTAATTACTTACCGCCCTAGGGCTTTTCTAGCAACATTATTACCCCCATTACAAGCCCCATTTGGGGGTAATAAGGACCTACATACCTCACAATCGATATGTAAAGCAGAGTAGTTAGCTCGGGTGTAAGCATCAATGGCACCCTCGAACTATAGGCGCCCTCGCTGATTGATGCCTTACAGCCCTTGGCTACTAATCTACCATTATTCACAATATTAATTGTACGTCAATATGGTTGGTATACGATAATTTACTAAGGTGTGATAATATTTGAAACTAAAAAGTTATACAAACATGATAAACTACGCTGTAACTGTAAGATGTGCTGTACGCTGTGCTGTACGCTGTACTGTTGTAAGATTGAAATACAGAAATACAGAAATACAATTTATTTGTAAAACCAATATACATGTCAAAAAAATAATTCCAATATAAATTACAATTATAGCATAACATAAATACATAAATTACAGGCACATGAGACTTTTCATCTTTATGTCTCAGGGTGGCGGGCGCAGTGCAATGCCACATAGGGTGCGTCCTAGGTGGACGTGACCTTTGAGGTAATGCACTGTTCATAGGCAGAGGTTACCGCTTAACATCAGGTGGGCCTCTTGCTTGTTCCGTCATCCAAGAAGTATAAAAAAAAAAAAAAAAAAAAACATAATATCAAGTCAAGGAAAAAACAAAGACAAAACAATTACCTTCACTAATATCGACTACACAAGTCCTATTGCTCTCAGTATAGAGCCCGGTCGCACTGCACTGGCAGCTGAGTTCTAAGCCTCCTTTGCCTTCTGTCAGTCTTCTCTACTACAGTGCATTTCTCAAAGGTCTTCCCTGTTATGTTAAAATGATCGTGATGACTATCGTCGATGTATTACGTAGTAACTAGCCGTTTCTATCGAGCGCGCAACAATACACGGACGATCGTCGTCACGATCATCGTTACAAAGGGTTGCTGCAAAACTCGGACTTGCTACTGCTTTCCATCCCTTGGTGTAATCCCTAAATCAGGTTTTATGGCATCCACGGGAGGAGACAGAGGGTTCTATTCTTACTTAGACAGATAAACCACGGCCATATACCTACAATATGTTTCTTTAAATTTAGACCTTTTAATGGCCTCAAAACGACAATATTAGTGACCGCCCCCGGCTTCGCTCGCCTCTTACCAGGGTAAAAGTAGCATATAGCTCAATCCAGGTCATAATCTATCTGGGTAGCAAACTCAATCGAAATCGGTTCCGCCGTTTCGGCGTGATTGAATAACTATCGTAACTTTGACTTTTATGATATTACAAGCAGCGCCCCGAGGTTTCACCCGCGTAAGTCGCGATTCCGTGGGAATATCGGGATAAAAATGTGTGTAAAATTGGGAGCCAGAGAAAACAGCAAGCTTTGGAATAAAGGAATATAATTAAATAGTGGTGCGTCACAAATGACCGCAATATCGTAAAAAGAGGTCGCAACAGTGCGAATAGGTACAAAGTAGCGTCACACTACGACGATCATCGGTACCATTTGCTTGTGTAGTCAGGTGGACATGGATTTGTCTTCGTGGTTTGATTGTTGATGCAGAGATGGCGCTGCAGTCAACAATGTGCTTATGTGTTATTCCGGGAGTCCAGTTATCTCCATTCTAAATTTCATCCAAATCCATCCAGTAGTTTTTACGTGAAAGAGTAACAAAGATACATCCTTACAAACTTTCGCGTTTATAATATTAATAGGATGTGCCAATCAGCGTTGCGAATGGTGCCGATGGTTTTTCTAGAATATATAAATAAATGCGTGATCACTCAACTGTTTGAATTAAATGAGCTCACAATTTAATGCAATGATTTTAGCAATTAAAACTTCATTTCTTCACAAACGAAACTTTAACGACTTGAAAACTTGAACTATACCGAGTTAACCAACTTGAAAGTCCAATAAACATACAAATCAACAAGTCCAGCAGAAACGGTAGGACTTGAAGTTTCACAATAAAAATCCGTCGTCAGGAAACCAGTATCGAGTTGGTAAGTTCAACTGAAACTCGCATTATTGTGGAAAGTTATAGCGGACTGTTACGACTGCGGTTGCAACAACCTTGGTTGTGGTTTGGTTTTGTCTTGGTTCCTTGGAGGTTCTACGAGCCCCTAAGAGCTAAAAGCCTACTTTTGTACTGAACTTGTCAGTTTTTAGGGTTCTGTAATCATCAAGACAAGGATAAAGGTTATCATGTCATGTCCGCCCGTCTGTCTATCCGCGGCTTAGCTCAGAGATTACGCTATAACTTAGCGGGTCCTATTAACAATCACACCAAGAAATTGCAAAAATTAAATAAGGAACAATTTTTTTTAGGGTGCTGTCCTACACTTAATGTGGTGTAAAATCTTTTTTTTCTCATCTATCCCATAGTGTGGGGTGTCGTTGGATAGATCGTTTAAAAACATTATGGGTGTGTGAAAATCATTTATCGAATCAGAGATCCGTTTTCGAAATATTAAGCTTTAAAGTGCATTTTTTTTTTAAAGCCGAGTTTCTTATATACAGCTCAATACGGCTCTGATTGCTTTGCCTACTCCAAAAATCCTTTATATAGACCTTAATTAAGTTCATTCGTCCATAGATTCTATTCAGTCCTTAACTTACTAACACGAAGTAGTACAAAGCTCGTGTAGAAGTCATATAAACTCTCTTTAGGCTTCGAACACGTACTAAAATATTCAATAGAAACCTAATCCAGAGTTATTTCACTAGGAATAGCAAACAATCGAACCAACGGTTAATAAATTGAATTTGTACAAGGGATTTATAAAATAAGCTCACTGCTTTAATCCAACTAACCGGAGACTATAAATCAAAATGGAGTTATTACTGTTTATGATTTACTAACATTGGACTACATGTCGCTGGATTTCAAGAGCAGATTCTTGAGCTTGCTAATTGAAGCGTGATAACTCCACTCCATTCATATTTCAGAATACAAATCAGACAGAATAAAACGATATTGTCAAGATTATATTAACCATGGATGTATATAATTGTTTCATGATATTAACAACAAAATCCATTTTGTGAATAAGTAGTGAAACGTCCGCGACTTCAACTACGTGTAGTATTATACATACAAACATCAAAACCACGCTGCAATTCAATTCAATTCCGGAAATTCCTTTTTTAGTGCTCCCCTAGACCTTTAAAACAATATGCCATTTTATAACTTCAGGTCTTAAGAAATTAAGGCTAACGCTGTACGTTGGTAGTCAGTTTGTCAGCCAGTGACGTAACGACTTTATAAATATTGATCACAGCTTAATAAGAGCCGTTTTGTCTCTGAAAATCCGCACGTATATGATTCAGGCATAATTAAAAGTGAAATTTAATACAAAACTTGCGGCTTGAATAATGAATTTATAGCCTACATTTGTTCGTGACGGAACTCAATCGGAGGATAAATAATAATTTAACGAGAGCAGTTAAATAGCATCCTCATTATTATCGGAGCAGTCGAGTAATTTATGCGGTCATAAAAAATTTAATGCACGAACGGCGTAGCACCGCTGCGAGCTACGAGCTACGAGCTACGGGCTACGGGCTACGAGTGCTTTGTATAGGATTTCATACAAAAGGTTATTACAACTTTTATCATTTTGATTATGCACATTATTTCATTATTATGAATGGTAAGAAAGGTTTTAATGTTTGAATGATACTGATCTTGGTTCTGGGAAGAAAAGAGGTTATGCACATAACCTACTTATATTTTCTTGGTGAATGTCTTATCAACTCACAAACTTATAATTGAATTCAAATTGTTCAAATCGTTGCTGGCTCCGCAGCAACAACAGCGGAGTCCCTCAAACGGCGCAAGTATGCATTACTCGACAGAGGGTACATATTTGAGCCGTTTGGCGTGGAAACTCTAGGCCCGTAGGGACCAGGGGCACATACAATTTTCAAGGACCTTGCGGAGCAGCGTCTTTTTGAGTCCACGCGTGACCGGAATGCTGGCTTTTATTTTGGTCAACGAATAAGCATTGCCATTCAGCGTGGCAATGCAGCCAGCATTCTTGGCACGCTGCCATCGGGTGACGGCTTGCTGATCTGATAGGTAGGTTTTTATTTTATTTTAGTATTGCTTTAGTGTCTTAGTTTTAGATTTAATTTAATATTACATTTAATGTCTTTACCTATAAATAAAATTTTATTGTTGATTTATATGGTTGATAATAAAGCTACTTGGATTAGTTTGATAAATTGCTTATATCCTGAACCATGACTATATGAAAGCCTTATCTTGTTTACTCTCCTAACGACTTTCACACCGTCTATAACCTATTAGGCTATAAATAATGTAATGCGCCGCGAGCGGCTAATTTGCTAATGCTCGTAAACCGGAACTTAGCCTGGTCATTTGCCTGCTTTATTTACGGCTAAAATGCCGTATTTACGGTCAAAAATGGTGTTTGACCGTTATATCATTTTCCGCAATAAAAAATAAGGGTTTCGTTTTGGGAAATTTATTATTATTACTTACGTTAGGTTCGTTTTATAGGTACTCTCTAATGTCGCGGACACATTAGACTCTTGAATAAATAATGGATCCGTAGGAAACTTGGATTGTGAAACGAGCCACAAACCCTGAAGTGACGACCACGACCACTCTGCCAAGAGTGTACCGACGAAGAAGAGAGAGGAAACTTATTCATATTTTGCGCAGAACTTTTTTGTATTTAAATTCATTGTTATTCTTACGAAAGCGATATTTTTAATTGATTAATATTTGACTTTATAGTTGTTTTTTCTATTGTATACAATATTTTGAATCCGGCGCCTAATTGATACCACTCTGTTATAGTGCAATTCACTACTCTGAAGAGCCTGGAATGTTTTTTCAGCCCTATACCTATTCATTTTAAACGAGCATTATTTGAGCTCTACGAGGTTCGCGATTCCTTATACTAGTTGCATTTGTACCACGAATATCTCGCTGTATCGCTGTAAAGTCCGCGGCGCGCTGTGTAATCGAGTGTGCGATTAGATTGCCCAATCCGTGTCGACAATCCGATTAACTGCTGGCCTCGGAACTCAGATTTAGAGGTACCTACAGTGTGGAGGATAACAGAAGGATACAAAGGAGATGTCCAAAAAATATATGGAGGCCGGTATAAAAATAACTCGAAATTCTTATCAACATAATAGCTATTTACGGAGAAAGGGCATATTATTTGGCTATTTTTAAGCTTATGAAAAATAATAAAGGTACCTCCGTTTTTTTTTAAAACCTGATTTAACTGTTGTGTTTTGCAAAAAAAAGTTTAGAACTTGCAACACTCCCAAAAGGTGAACTTGATTCTCTCTGGCAGGCATACTATTGAATTTTAATACTCTCTAGCCAGCGAGACAGGCGGCCATGGACTTAGTATTCATACGTCCATGCAGGCGGCATACTACGTCCATGCAGGCGGCAGCAAGTAGCTTGAATTTGGCGGCAGCATGAAGTTATAGGATTTACCTATAACTTCATGGGCGGCAGACAGAAGACAACAGATAACTTTTCATACGGCTATCCTACCCCCCATATATTACTTTTTTTTTTTTTTGTTGGAGTTTGTAGTTAATATTTGAGTGATTTTTCCATACTTCGTTTTAGTAAAACCTCAAAATATGATGGAAGTATTGCATAGACTACACAATTACACTCGTGTGGTTGGGGCATGTTTGTTTCATTATGTTTTCCCTTCAAGATTTATTTTATTATTTTCTCGGAAACGGAGGTTCTATAAAATATAAAATTAATATATTCGAGTAGCCCAATAAATAAGCTTTTTTTTGAGATATATTTCGTACTGATGGAATTTTCTCGGAATAATATACCACTTTTGACTTCTCCAAATCTTGCCTGAAAAACGTGGTTAGTCTTTATGACTCTAACCATGTTTTTCAGGCAAGAAATCGATCAGGGAGATCTCTTTGGTCTTGGGATTTGTTTCTACGCATTGTTATATGCATAGGGTTCATTATTACCAAAACAACACATAATCCTTGAATTTTTTTTCAACTTACCTCTTACGACTGGAGATATACCCCTGTCACTGTACACAGACGGACGGACGGCGCAAGCTTATTTATAGTGTTCCGTTTGTCACCTTTCGAGTACGGAACTACATAATATAGAGCATTCCGTATTTTAGGAGCATCTGCAAAGTTGATACTGTGTCTCGGCCGTGTTCCAGAGCAGCCTGCATGCGCAGTGTTCTCGAGCAGCCTGCACGCGCAGTGTTCTTGAGCAGCCTGCATGCGCAGTTTTCCTGAGCAGCCTGCACGCGCAGTGTTCCCGAGCAGCCTACACGAGCAGTGTTCCCAAGCAGCCTGCACGCGCAGTGTTCCCGAGCAGCCTGCACGCGCAGTGTTCCCGAGCAGCCTGCACGCGCAGTGTTCCCGAGCAGCCTGCACGCGCAGTGTCCCCGAGCAGCCTGCACGCGCAGTGTTCCCGAGCAGCCTGCACGCGCAGTGTTCCCGATTGACGACATTATCTGCGCATTAGACGCCGTGCAGCCACGAGCCCGTCTAATCCATTATTAAGGGCTATCGGTGATACATTTTTAAATGTATTTTGGCCAGCTTACAGCTTTCTTACAAGAGTTGTATGGCACATGGTTGAGATTCAGATTGACAAGAGTTGTCTTTAAAGGACAACTTTAAGAGTTAAAGAGTTTTTAAGAGTTGTTTTTCGTAAGGCCTTATCTCTATAAAATATCCAGTGTGGCGAAGGGCAAAAAGTAGACAGAAGTGTTTCTTCCCACCAAACCACCGGAGTTGTTTCTTGCGCTGAGAGAGTTCTAAAACCATAGAAATTCTGAATATTCTTTAAACTCGATACGTAACACACCAACCAAACTGGAACCGCTTAAAAGTTCACCAATATTCAAACTCATCCTTGAATTACTCACGTCCGGATTAAGGGATCCCTGGGAGTTTGGGATAAACACCAAGTTTGTATCCTCGACAGAATGTTTGCATCCTTGGCAGATGTTCCAAGGTGTGCTCATCGAATCGAGCACATGCTGAGGTTTAACCTAACACTTATGTAGGTGCTTGTACTAAGTTATTATCAGGCTTTTAAACTTTAAGTGTGGTTGGGAAAATTTACTAATAGTACAGATAGGTCTTACGGTAACAAGTGCCATGAAGTACTAATATATTCACAGATAATAAACTGAAGAACTATTAAGTGAAAGGGTTCTTTTGATTTGTGTCATACGATTATATCAAAGATCATTCTCGCCGTCGTGAACTATCGGTTTTATCGTCATCCTCGATTCCACATAAGGGAAAGGGTTGAAGACTTACTCCTATAAATATGTGTCATAACCGTTTTGTGAAGAAACTTATGATTAATCATTAACTTACTTCATCTTGACGACCTTTGCGGCGCGGCGGGCGAACGTTCGCCTGCGACGCAGGAGGTTGCGGGTTCGATTCCCGCCTCGTTACAATTATTTGTGCGATCCGCAGATATTTGTTCAGGGTATTCTGGGTATTTTCTATGTATAATAAAACATATCTATCTATGTAATGTATTATATTAAGTACATCAGTTATCTAGTACCCATAACACAAGCTATGCTTAGCTTTGGGCTAGATAATGTTGTGTGAAATGTACAGCAATATTTATTTATATTTTTTTATTTATCTTCATATAAACACCACATGATTTGTAGCACGTCTGTAATCTCAGAGTATTTAACTTCGAAAATGAAACGGGTCACTTGTCTTCATACACGAGAAACAATACCGTAAGAAGCGTCCTCCTAGATGTATTATCTAACGAGGTCAAAGCCTGCACTCGACGACACAAAAACATCCGCCTTATTTATGTTGGTCCGCGACCCTGATAAAACTGTACAAATATTGTCTCCGGGGCTTTCCCCACCCCCTACTCTACTAGATAGAGATGCCCTAGGGAAACTGACAAAGGCCGGAAACTTATAAACTCCGGACAATTTATCTAATGAGGCTGATCAGAAGGAAGTATTAGAAACATAACTAATATTTGAATGGAATTGTCATGAGCTTGAATCTGTAATACTGATTAAGTGAGCGTGGTTTTAGTTATAACTAAATACCAATACATCGACACATCTAACCGTTCTACTATAAAATTCGAATTATCCTTGGAATACCTAGTTACAGTAGTAGTACATATGGCGACTTCGTGTTTTGTTGGCTAAGTTCGTTTTATCCTGTTTTCTCTGCAGAGCAAACATAGGAAAAAGAACTTAGCTGACGAAACACGAAGTCGCAATATTTCTCACTACTACCACAACTACTGTGCATAGTGTTTTGTGTTTTGCATTGACAGGCAGTTTCAAAGTCGAATGAAGGAAACAAAACAGGGTCTAACTATTAAGGCGCTATAGGTTCAACGAACATTTTTGTATGAGGCGAAGAAGGCGAGCGCACGCTCTGATACCGTGTTTTTATGTATAAAAAATTTATATAAAAATGTCGTTCAAAGTTTTGTTTAATTTTGTTGATGAATTCACTAACTCAAATAATAACTAACATGTAACCAAATGTTTCAAAAATTAAAACGTGAGAGAAGTGAGTGAAAAATAGCATTTAAATTTTAAAAAGGAGGTATCTTTGTTATTTTTTTTTTATGAAGTGAAGTAATTCAAACATTGTATTGAATTATTGATTTCACTAGATAAAAAGCTCAAAAATATCATATATTTTTTTCTTCATAGAAAACTATGAAAATTCTTATCAAAAACTTTAAAATTCTAGAGACATTTGAGAACCTATCGCGCCTTAAGAGGATATTGTGCGTTTATTAGTACCACAGTAAAACTCTACAAAGTCACAATTTGACAGTCCACCTGGGCCCAGTTCCCTGATAATCTCGTCTACGTGATGACATCACATTTCGTACAACATCCGTTCAAAATTATGGTCTTCATTGGAGATTAGAGGTCATCTAGTGCACGTGTTTTTTCGATAATCACTCCCTCTGAACCACGAAGATTAGAATGTTAGCAGAAAAAAATCTAATACGTAGTTTTGTGTGAAAAGTGTTTTATATGATGAATTTATCAAATAAACTGATGCGGAAAAGATAAAACGCTGTTATACAATGTAACTAAAGTTTAGTATCAAGTACGTATTTGTGAATTACCTGTAATACGGGTTTTTTCTTAAACCTATCTCAGGCACCAGGCTCTCGCAAAACAGGTTTTCTTGGTTCATCACGCTTACCTACAATGTAATATTATGCACGAGTTATGTTACTTGATGTCAATGAAACCTTATGTGAAGAGCTAAATAAACTTTAAACTTTATACTTTATACTTTAATTTGACAACTAAAGACGTTTCACGCTAAAAAATTACAGCCTTCGATTAACAAATACACGATTAAGGCGAAACTAGACATCGGTTCAGCGCAAAAAATACGTCTCAGTGAATAACAGCGCACTTGAAATATAAGTATGTATCCACGCGGACAGCATTTAGCTTTGATTTTGTACGTGACCTGTTATCTAGTTGTGTATTGTTGATCAGATTGCAGAAATCTTTTTTGCGAGACTGGTCATCAGTGTTATAAAGCCGGAGATAGAACAGACCTACTGAACAAACATTCCGGACAAACTGAGCTATTTGTCGTGGGGCTAAATGACGGGTGTCCGGTGATGGGCAGAAACACAAACTGATGGTGGCAGCTCGTTTGGACGCTTTGTAAAACGAATCTCAAATTGGTTTAGCAATTTGAGACGGTCTCCAACTCAATTGAGCATGTCACAAACTATTGAGTTAGATAGTGTCTTCAAGTGTACATGTGTCTACAGTGTACATGTGTACATGTGTCTACATATGTACATGTGTCTACTCTCGTTTTAAACCAAAGCGTCATTGTGTGCCGTAACAAAGAGTTCAGAATATTATTAAACTTCTCCCTACCTCCAAAATGGTTTTCCACTACATAAAAGTGAACTGGAATTAAATTATTTCAAAAATTAAACTGGTCTCTTTCCATACACACATATACACACGTCTTTTCCCCTGAAAGAGTAAGCAGAGCCTCAATGGGTCTCTTTTTACCGAGCGTTGCACCATCGTGAGAATATAGACGTGAGAAATAAATAAATAAATAATGCTGGACAGTTCACATTACATTATCTAGCCCCAAGCTAAGCAGAACTTATGTTATGGGTACTAGATAACTGATATACTTAATACAATATACATTACATAGATAGATATTTTTTATTATACATAGAAAAAACCCAGAACACCCTGAACAAATATCTGCAGATTGCACAAATATTTGTTCCGAGGCGGGAATCAAACCCGCAACCTCCTGCCTCGCAGGCAAATCTTCGCCTGCCACGCCGCAGAGGTCGTCAATGGTGAGCTCATCGCCGCCATTGCTTCCCACGACTTGCTTCGGCTAACGATTTCTACCATAATAAGCTAGCAGTCAGGGCAAATCTTATACCAACGAATCGTTTATAAGGTAAGTCCGAGTAATTCCTTAGTCGACTTTTACGACATCCATGAGACGAGACGGAGAGGTATATTCTTCATCAGGTATTAAAAAAACATGGAAAAATTTATAAAACCGTAATGATGATTTTAGAGCTCTTAGCTATTTTTCAGTTGAATCAATCAATTAAAATAGTAATTTACTTATCTTGATAAAGGCTAGAGCATATTTAACACTTAAACCAAGGCTAATTTCACCTTTTCTGACCGTTTATTGTAGTAATACTCGTAAATCACGTAACATAAATTCCCTACACTAGTCTAGTGCAATGGCTATAGCTTCCTGTTGAAAAAGAATCTAAATTGAAAGCCAAATCTAAGTAAATATCTTACCAGTATATATATCTTACCAATGAAAGTATCTAATTTATAACAAACGATAGTGCGCTTCATAAATGTTCACATAAATTTAATCAAAACAGGTCGCGCCACAAAGAGCACATCGCACATGAGCGCTACATACATCAGAGTGATTTCATAACTGAGGAGTCGTGTGATATTTCATGCTGCGTTGGGCCACGGGAATAGTGTTTACATGATACATTCGTTTACAAGAACCTTAAAAACAGCTATCTCTCACAAACTTGCATACCAGCGATGCAATAAATGTTCTTCAAACGTAGACTTGTTGTTTACAAAAGTGAAAGGTAATTTGAAAGGATATTTATTTTTTATTGAAAACGATTCAATAAACAACCGCTTTCTTCATAGCTGCAATCTCGCAGACGAGAATTTATGGTATATGCCATTTGGGAGACAGAAAGGAAAAATTGTACACACCTCGAGCGCTCACTCTCAAGTTATTCTCAGAGGGAGTTTCGTAACGGGCCGGGAACACCCAATGACGTCACTGTAGAAACAGCTTCGCTCAGAATTTACAGCGGAGACACGCGGCTCACACGGCAATGCACTTCACGGTTTTTTTTTTTTAATGAAACTAATTGGCAAACTTGCTTACGGCCCTTCTGATGTAAAGTGGTCACCATCGCTTATAGACACCGGCAACACCGGGGGTATTGTCGATGCGCAGTCTACCCTAAAGGAATTTATGAATTTTTTTCTTGAAGCGACATATTTCGTAACCTATTGGGAAAACCTCAGATGGATGCTCATTCCATAGTTTGCACCTTTTTCACTCATAGTCAAATAACCTCACTAATAATTATCATCAATATCAAAGTTTGGATGTTAGTATGTTTGTTACTTAATCACGGCAAAACGGCGAAACCGATTTTGATAAAATTTGGCATACAGATAGATTATAACCTGGATTGAGCTATAGGCTATTTTATCATGGTAAAACTTCAGCGAAGCCACGGGTAGACACTAGTGTTAATGTTAAAATTATTCACACTTTGAGCGCCCCCTCAACTTGTCCTTATAGAAAGTTTCAAAGTGGCCTAGGAACACCCAATAACATCAAATACCTAACGAACAATGAAAGAACCTGAAGTTTGGGCCTCATTGATGTAATTAGTCTCTGAATGGCCGAGCGAACAGTCATATTATTTAGTCATAT
The DNA here is from genome assembly GCA_932527175.1 of Operophtera brumata. NCBI lineage: Eukaryota > Metazoa > Arthropoda > Insecta > Lepidoptera > Geometridae > Operophtera > Operophtera brumata. Next base: position 929,291 of record OW052235.1, read on the forward strand.
AGTAACATCAACTAATTTGACCTCAGAATGATTGAATGATTTCTTTCTTATTAGCCTAAAACAAAAAGTATAAAAGAGTGAATTAAATGACGGTAAAAGCCGCAAATAGATCGCTATGAAAATTGCTAAGACGGAATAAACGCAGAGAAGTGCAAGTCTCTAAGCATCATATTGTTGCGTCAAATGACAGCGAGACATCGAATTAGAATTTGATATAATTATGTTGTATGAAATCTGAATAAAATAAAAACAATGTAAATTAAGAAAAAAACATCGATGATCTCACAAATTATTTATTAAAGTTTTAAAATCACACAAAATCGCATTAAATAAAAAAAAAGAAATGTTTTTTTTTTTTTAACTTTAGTAGACCTTTTTAGAACATGTAGAAATATTGCCGGTTGTTGAGTAAAAAGGGCCACCAGGACAATGCGTGCTGTTCGTGTGAGCCGCATCTCGCTCACCTGTCTTTGGGCTCTCTCAAAGGACATGCCAAATGAAATCCTGAAACCGTTCTGTTGGGGGTCGTAGTGCGATTTGCAGCGGTATTTTTGTGAAGGAAGGATGGAGGGATCCTTTAAACGAGGCTAAGATTTAGAGGGTTTCCGTGAAACGTGCTTGCTTTTTAAAAGAATGATGGAACGTATTGAATACTTACCTAATTTTGACAAAAAGAGTTTGATTATTTTATATACTTAGTAGTATATTTAGTAGTAGAGCTTTTTTGTAAAAGAATTCGTCCGGGGAAATACTACCACCAAAAACTACTATTATACTACTATTTCTGCCGCAAAGCAGTAGTGCTCGCATTGCTGTGTTCCGGTTTGAAAGGTAAGGGTGCCGGTGAAATTACAGGCACATGAGACTTTTCATCTTTATGTCTCAGGGTGGTGGGCGCAGTGCAATGCCACATAGGATGCGTCCAAGGTGGACGTGACTTATGAGGTAATGCACTGTTCATAGGCAGAGGTTACCGCTTAACATCAGGTGGGCCATCTGCTTGTTCCACCATACAAGTAGTTTAAAAAAAAACTTCCTATTTTTTAGAGGAATCTCTATAGTGATCATTTTGAATTATCTTAGACTCACACATAAGTGCATGTTATATGGAAGCCTGAATATGAATAGCCATCAGCTACGATAATTCCAACACTACTATTGATTTCAGAATAAATGTTAGTTTTGCGTAGGCATCATTGATCCTGAGTTTCTCGTACGACTCGTTTCTCGAGATAATTTCTTCCCCACACCTACAAAATATGGAATGAGCTTCCATCTGAGGTTTTCCCGCTTGGTTACGACATGTGTCGCTTCAAGAAAAATGTTCATAAATTCCTTCAGGGTAGGCAGCGCATCGGCAATACCCCCGGTGTTGCCGGTGTCTATAAGCGACGGTGACCACTTTACATCAGGTCGGCCGTATGCTAGTTTGCCTAATAGTTTCATAAAAGAAACATCAACAGCGTCATTATGCAACACCACGCAGTGCTTAAATAAATCGCTGTGAATGGAGCACTTTACATAATAATATCCACACCTCATTAATTTCGTGCGACGTGCATTTTTCCCTCTTAGAGGTCCTGGTGCTCTATGCGAACAGCGACCTCGTTTGTTACCAACTTCAGCACGCCTTGCATAATGAATATGGAAAGAAACAATGTCTTACTGTGATAAGCTAGCTGAAGCTATGACAATCATTTTAGGTAGCTCCTTGGCAAATTTTCGCCTCGGCAATGTTTTCTATACTCCCGGAGGTCCTCAGGCCTCAGTATCATTAGTTAACAACTTCGGCACGCTTATAACATACAATAATTAATAATAAGTACAACTTATAATGACATTAACGAAGATTTGTTCTACGAAGGCGCGGCGTAGGTGCTGCTACGTCAGCCGCTACGAAGCAATCACCGTAGTGGCTCGTAGCAGCGTAGATTGTTTCCCCTGTCCTAAATTACAGGAAAAACAAGGTATGCCTTCACTAACCACTGTTTCCCGTGACAAAATATACAAGAATCAGCCAACAAACTTTTAATGATACTTTTTATTTTATATTAATCAAAATAGGTGAAAATACATTTATTTACAGAAAGAATAATACAAGGTATGTACAAAATACATTTGAAATAGTTGTGCTACCTGAAGACCGCTGCAAGCTATCTAAAGGTAGCTCAACTGATCCAGATCACTACCAGACGGAAGCGTCCCTAAGAATAATAGTATTTATATGTATAAACAGATAGATACACACCATATCATTAAAATATTTTTTTAAACAAAAACGATTGCTTTATTAAAGGCAACCTTGCTATAATGTTGTAGTTATGTTATACACAAATTAATTTACTTCATCCCAATATTGAGAAGCCTCCACAGTTAAATGCAATGGGGGGATTTGCTGTAATCACCACGCTTGCGGATTGGCGATAACAATATTGGTGTTGAGTACTCAGGTGGATGCTGCTACCCATTTCGTTGTGTAATCCTTTAATTGGCTTTTACGACATCCATTGATGCAAGATGCATTCAGTTATGGCCAATTACACGTATAACTGAGTGCATTTTTTCCCAGTTGTTAGAATAAATATATAACTGTGTTACTGTAGGAATTAATAATATTTTTTCATAAGTGCTGTATTTTTGTGTACTAACCAAATTATGGATCTGTGTGTCTGAAATAAAGTCTTTTTTTTTTTTATTGGAGGAGACGAAGGGGTATTTTCTTAGGCCGGACACGCCGTGGTATTATATGAAATGAATCGCTTTCCCCATCGTCCACGTAGGACACACAGTCTCCAAAACACCAGGTTCTTGAAAGAAAACTTCTTGTTTCCCTTTTTGTTATTTCAGCGAGCGTTTAAAGGTCTCACTTCTCGGTGACATTTTTCACAAACTTTTTTACCTCGCTCTCGGTTCACTCGCTACAGACACAAATTCCATCACAACTAAACTGAATATAATTACGATTCAAGTTTTTGTTATAAATGACAAGTGAAAAATATTAAAGGGCGGCGCGCCGCCTATACGTACTTTGTGAGTATAGGTATCATGTCATGTACGCATGGCATACATAAACGCATGGCATACATATACGCATGGCATACATATACGCATGGCATACATATACGCATGGCATACATATACGCATGGCATACTGCGGAGCCTTATTAATAATCATTAATTTCAGCTTTATGACTTTTATGTATCCACCATAGATTTAGTATATGTACTAGATCTACAATCAGAGATCGAAGATGGAACCAAAAAAAATATGTGCACGTGTTGGTGAAAGTCTATGTCTGAGTTAAAAATAGTGTTGTCCTCGACCAACACTTTTACATTGTCGATAGAATTCTTCATCCGTCCGTGATGTGTATGGTAGATAAATACATCTTAATGCAGATTAAGTTGTAGCCGACTTAGCTACATATTCAGTATGGTTTACGTAGTTTATAATATACAACACATCACCTAACATTTAATATTTAAGTAGTTTACCCATCCCACTCCTGTAGAAACGGCTCTGGCCTGGAATCACCAAATAATATGTTGTGCTTATAAGCTGCACAAGGCACGCGCGCGCATGGAGAGCCGCGGAGGTGAAGGCCGCGCGCGCGGGAGACACGAGGTACTCTTCCCCCGTGCGGTCCTCGGCTCGCCCGCAAGCGCCCATGCGAGCATTCAGTCCGAGAGATAAATCCGCTCACGAGACACTGGTTGAATGCGCGTTCGACTACGAGTTCACGCGATTGTAATTTGTATTGATTCGCGTTGTTGTTGCCTGTGACTGCCTACTCCTTTTGTATATATATTCTAAACTATAGTGTAAATATTCCGTATATAGACTGTACCTACATAAACAATTTATTTAGTTTTATTTATTACGGACGATACACTACGGTCGTCCGTAATAGTCATCTAGTTCACTAAAAAGTCTTTCATGAAGAACACAGCTTGGCAGATTTGACGTCATAAAGAGAATAAGGTTCTTATTCCAATTTTGAATACAGTTAATAAATAAACCTTTATTATTTATTGACCCCTAAATATTACGGTTTTATTTATAGGTGGGATCTTAGAGTTTCCCTTTTAAATTTAAACTTAAAATGTTTGCTGCATATACCTAGTGGAGTTCTTATTTGAGTCCATCCCACTCTTCTTATAACCGATAACCATTTTTCTCGTAGCAAAGGATTACTTGGAAATCTGAAAGCACAAAAACATTTTATATCAGCCGTGCTACGCCCATAGAATTTTTCACTCTGTTACTTTATCTATAGACAATTTGTTACCCCAAAGTTTATTATTTTTCAAGTGTAAACCACGCTTTATGGATAACATTAAATTTAAATGTAACCCAAAAATTCCGTTCTAGCGGGACTCGAACCCGCACCCTCGCCTGTCATCGGCGATGCCTTAAAAAATTTAGCCATAGATCGAGCTATGACGCTGGAGACGAAATTTGTGGGCACTATCAACTCGGCTATAGCGCCAAGTTGATAGTGCTGTATCTACAGGTGTTTCATTGGAAACCTTCTATTCAAAGTTCGAAAGTAAAGGCATCGCTGATCACAGGCGAGGGTGCAGGTTCGAGTACCGCTGGAACAGAATTTTTGGGGTATATTTAAATTTAATTTGTTACCTATTATTTTATTAAGCAGAAATAAACAACATTTATTTATAAAAAATTCAAAATAAATATACCCTTTCGGGGAAAAAGGCGTGTGTAATAATCAACAACGTAAATATTTACTCCAAAATATCTACTACACAAACTGCAATAAAAACACCCGTGGTGCTTTAAAGTTACCTTTTCAATAGTCAATACAAAAACACACACCTCAATGTCCACCTGGTTATTATAGATTTAAAAAAAACGGTAAAATGTTAATAGAGCACACAAATTTACTCCAAACAAAGTAAACCTCCATTCTAGGATGGATAAAAATTTAATTTATAGGTAGGTATAGTGCGCGTCATGTAAAAAGAACGCTGGTGGTCAAGCTTCTACAGGCGTTCCAGCGTTCTTTTTACATGACGCGTACTATAATTGTACATTATTTGTAGTAAACTAGATAGGCACTCATTCAATGCATAGTTATACATCTCTCAAATAAGTAGAAAAGTAAGTAATCTCTTAAAAAGAACGCTGGAACGCCTGAAGAAGCTTGACCGCCAGCGTTCTTTTTACATGATGCGCATTATACAACGATATAGACTGCAACAGGACTATCGATATTTCTGACGTCATCACTTGGTCAAGCCCTATCGTAATCAAACATTTTTATATTTTACATAAAATATTGTTTATTTCTAGGTGCAGCAACGAAATATTATTAAAAAATATAAGGGAAAGTCCTAATCTACGAATGAAACTGGTTTTTAGGCCATTTACTAAAGCAGAATTGATAAAATAAGCAATACAATCGAACTACCAATAATCTCTTATTTACCTGTGAAACGTGTATTTTCCCGGATAATTACGTCTTGTATCTTCACAGTCACAAACTGAACACGACACCATTGTCATACAAAGTAATATTTATTATTTAATAGTAAGATTACTAAAATAATTACAAAATTAGTTAAACTGCACAAGAGACCGTCCGGTATGCGCATGTACTCAAGCAAAACATGTCAAATTCAATACATTGTTGCTGTCACTTTTCTTCTTGCACGGGGTACATTTAAAAATGACTTCTCTCTCCCACGCTTCGTTTGTCTATTTAGCGTAGCGAAAAAATTCTACGTCTATGGTATCCACGGCATTTTAAAAGTCGCAAGAAGTCTGTGAGCTTAGTTCGAGAATTTGATAGTAGTGGAAACTATGTATGAAGTTTCGTTTCCTTCAATACATATACTTGCAGCGCCCCTAGCGGAAACGAGGAGAAAACTAAGGACGCTGTTATTAAATGTATTGATGGTGACGAAACTTCATATAGTTTGGAATACTACCTATATAGTTTTTTGACGACCTCTGTGGCGCGGCGGGCGAAGCTTGGCCTGCGACGCAGGAGGTTGCGGGTTCGATTCCCGCCTCGGAACAAATATTTGTATGATCGTCGATATTTGTTCAGGGTGTTCGGGGTATTTTCTATATTTAATAAAAAATATCTATCTATGTAATATATTGTATTAATTATATCAGTTATCTAATACCCATAACACAAGCTCTGCTTAGCTTGGGGCTAGATAATGTTGTGTGAACTGTCCAGCATTATTTACTATCAAATTCTCGTACTCCAATACTCGTACCCCTGAATGGAGGCGGCCCAAGATTTTCGTGGCATTCTATGGTGGAGGCCTATGTCCAGCAGTGGACTTCTACAGGATGGTGATGATCAGCATGAGTTCATATTATACTTTCACAGATAGGACACAAACCTGCCTTCCTACAATTTGACGACCTCTGCGGCGGGGCGGGCGAACGTTCGTCTGCGACGCCGGAGGTTGCGGGTTCGATTCCCGCCTCGGAACAAATATTTTGCGCGATAATATTTAATTAAATATTGTGCGATATGCAGACATTTGTGCAGGGTGTTCTGGGTATTTTCTATATATAATAAAAAATATCTATCTATGTTATATATTGTATTAAGTATATCAGTTATCTAGTACCCATATCACAAGCTCTGCTTAGCTTGGGGCTAGATAAAGCTGTGTAAACTGTCCAGCATTATTTATTTATTTATTTATTTATTTATTTATTTATTTATTTATTTATTTATTTACTATATTGTGAGCTGAACGGGCCCAGTTGAGACCAGTGGATGCCCTGAGTCATCATCATCTCCCTGCCCTTATCCCACTCAAGTGAGGTCGCACAACATGTTATTTTCTTCCATTCAGTAGTAGTAGAGCTTTTTTGTGAAAGAGTTCGTCCGGGGAAGTACTACCACCATACCTATTTCTGCCGCAAAGCAGTAGTGCTCGCATTGCTGTGTTCCGGTTTGAAGGGTAAGGGTGCCGGTGAAATTACAGGCACATGAGACTTTTCATCTATGTCTCAGGGTGGCGGGCACAGTGCAATGCCACATAGGGTGCGTCCTAGGTGGACGTGACCTATGAAGTAATGCACTGTTCATAGGCAGAGGTTACCGCTTAACATCAGGTGGGCCTCTAGCTTGTTCAATCATCCAAGTAGTATAAAAAAAAAAAAAAAAAAAAAAACTCCCCTTTCTCCCGTCATACCGTCATATCGTTATATCCTCCCACCTTACATATGTTACCTTTCACACAGTCCATCCATCTCTTTAGGCCTGCCACTACCTTGTATCTACATTAATATTCATCACTCTCCTTGGCTTTCTTCCCTCAAAAAACGTCCAAAGCAAAGTATTTTTACGTTATTTTTAATTTGTACTTTATTCATGAATACAAACCTGAAGCCAAAAACATAAAGTGATAAATGGTTCGCTTCTCAGCATCCCATATCTCGTACAGAAACTTGGATCATTATCTTAAACAAGATTCCAGATATTGCGAGCTGCATAAACTCTTACGTAGTGTAGCCTGAATAATGCATTTTATGGGTCAGAATAAATCTATAGGAGTCGAGAATAAGCTGTTCATCGTGATATTTGAGCATTATTCTACAGTTCCCAACTATGATTTCTGTGTCATATCGTGGACGCACAGTAGGGTAGAGAACCCTAAAACGAGAGTGTGAGAAAAACAAAAAGGTTTTTTTTTTATACTACTGAATGATGGAACAAGCTGATGGCCCACCTGATGTTAAGCGGTAACCTCTACCTATGAACAGTGCATTACCTCATAGGTCACGTCCACCTAGGACGCGCCCTATATGGCATTGCACTGCGCCCGCCATCCTGAGACATAAGGATGAAAAGTCTCATGTGCCTGTAATTTCACCGGCACCCTTACCCTTCACACCGGAACACAGCAATGCGAACACTACTGCTTTGCGGCAGAAATAGGTATGGTGGTAGTACTTCCCCGGTAACATAGTGCAATGCAACCTCCAGCACAGCCTCACTGCAACGGCTAACCTGCGCAGAGTGCTGGAGAAAGACAACATGACCATAGCCTTGATCCAGGAGCCGTGGATCAGGGCAGGGCGTGTGTGTGGTCTTAACAACTTAGGGGGTAAGTTACTGTATGATAACACTTGTAGCAATCCACGTGTGTGCATTTATGTACCACGTGTCCTAACAACTGTGCCCCTTACCGAGTTCTGTTTCAGGGACTTGGTAACAGCCAGAATTCGAGGCAGTTTCGGTGGGCAGTTCGAGGACGTGATGGTAGCATCGGCGTACATGCCAGCTGATGAGCCCATCCCATCTAAAGATGTCACGGATTTGGTAAGGCATTGCGAATTACAGAACTCTAAACTAATTATTTCAGCAGATACCAACGCACATCACCCTCTTTGGGGGATGCTCGTGTCAAACAGCAGAGGTGATGATCTGGTAAATTACCTGTTTACTACATCTCTCTCTATTGCAAACAGGGGTGCTGAGCCAACTTTTGTAACAAGGCGGTTCCGCACCATAATTGATCTCACCATGGTGACAGACAACTGCTCCAGCTACATACAGAACTGGAGGGTATCTGTAGAGTCATCTTGCTCGGATCATAGGTGGATCAGGTATGAACTGGAATTGAGCACAGCACAGACAGCACCATCCCGCAACCCACGGAGGACTGATAAGGTAAAGTTTGTCAACTCCCTGGAACAGCGTCTTGGGGACATAGCGGGACAAGTCATGACTAGCACATCCGCCATTGAGACTGCGGTTGTACACATTACCGCAAGCCTGACTAAGAGCTTCGAGGAGGCCTGCCCTCTCACAGGGGCCCGTGGAATCGTTAGAGGAAACAAAGGCTGGTCCGAAGACTTAGAGAGACAAAAAGGTAAAGTACGCAAATTATTTAACAGAGCAATGAACACGTACGACGACCTGGATTGGGACAAATACAGGTCTGCCCGTGCTGAGTACAAGAGACGTATCCGGAGGAATGGTCGTAAAAAATGGCAAAAGTATTGTACAAGCATTGAATCTGATTCCCAAGCGAACAGAGTGAGGAAAATCCTCGCGACTGACTCTAATCGTGAGATAGGTTCTTTAAAAAAGGCAGACGAAACTTACACTAAAACGACAACTGAAACGCATGAACTATTACTTCAGACTCATTTTCCGGGGTGTCTTTTAGACCAAGAAACTAGTTGGCACGATGCCATCGGTATAGGGTCGGCATCTGAAACAGACTGGGCAGTTGCACAGCTGATAGTTACCGTAGAAAAAGTAAACTGGGCAATAAACACATTTCAACCGTATAAGTCCCCTGGTATGGACGGAATTTTTCCAGGTCTTCTTCAGTGGGGTAGGGTACATATCATCGAGACGCTCACAGTCGTCTTCAGGGCTTGTCTTGGCTTTCGCTATGTACCGCTAAGCTGGAGAGAGGTCAGGGTTATATTCATACCTAAACCAGGGAGAAGTGACTATACTGAAGCTAAAGCCTTTAGACCGATTAGCCTCACTTCCTTTCCTCCAAAAACTTTGGAAAGATTGTGTGATCGGTACATAAGGGATAACACTTTAATATCCACACCACTACATCCACAGCAACACGCCTATAGCTCGGGTAAATCAACAGAATCAGCACTACACACTGTGGTTAGCAGAGTGGAAAAAGACATAAAGAACAGAACACTCTGTCTGGCCGCCTTTATTGACATAGAAGGTGCTTTCGACAAGACTAACTTTAGCAGCATCAGCGCAGCGTTACAGAGACATAGGGTAGCTCCGACACTGGCGGACTGGATCGTTGGCATGCTCAAACTTAGGGCGGTACGTGTCGACCTATTGGGTGAGACCAGGGCGGTGGTGGCGAGGGGATGTCCCCAGGGAGGTGTCTTGTCACCGCTGCTGTGGAACATGGTTGCCAATGATTTAATAACCAGACTTAACGCCCAACGTTTCTTCACGGTAGGCTACGCGGACGACCTTGCTATTCTGATATCGGGTCATTTTGCTAGTGTGGCGTGTAATATCATGAATAGTGCACTTAGGGTCGTCGAGGAGTGGTGCACAGAGTACGGATTGACCGTGAATCCAACTAAAACAGAGCTAGTAATGTTCACTAATAAGCGTAACCTAGGTGCCTATAGGGTGCCTAGTCTCTTTGGTACGCAGTTGCACTTTTCCAATGAGGTTAAATATCTGGGTATAACTTTGGATAGTAAACTGAACTGGGCGAAACATCTAGACAACAAATTAAAGAAGGCCACGATATCATTCTGGCAATGTCGCAGAATGGTGGGCAAAACATGGGGTCTTAGCCCAAAGATAACCCTATGGCTTTATAGCACGGTGATTAGACCTTCAGTAACATATGGTGCTCTAGTTTGGTGGCCCAGAACCAAACAGAGTACTATTATTAGTAAATTGCAAAAGTTCCAGAGATTGGCATGTGTGGCGACTACGGGTAGTATGAGAACGGCCCCAACGGCTGCCCTTGAAGCCTTAATAGGCCTGACCCCGCTGCACTTACACGTGCAACAGGAGGCAGCAGCCGCTGCCTACAGACTCAGGGCTTTAAATCTACTAATGCATGACACGCGGGCCATCCACACTACCATCATAGACGAGTTCGCGGTTGGTTATCCACTGTTACTCTCCATTTATGATAGGGTACCCAAAAAACACATTTTGTCTAAGAGCTTCATTGTACAATTACACGAAGAGCCCAGTGACAGCTCGAACACTCACGAACTTAGAATATATACAGATGGCTCTAAGATGAAGGCAGGAACCGGAGCGGGTACGTTTTCGGAAGATCTGAACATTCACTCGTCAGCGGCTTTGGGGGTGTGGAATTCCATCTTCCAAGCGGAATGCGTAGGCATAATCCAGGCTGCTCACGCAGTGCTACGTAGGAAGGTAACTGACTTTAACATCAGGATACTCTCTGACAGCGCTGCGGTACTACGAGCCCTGCAGAAAAGCGAACATACATCAGGGTTGACCATTCAGTGTCATAATCTGCTGGAAGAAGTAAGTAAGTCAAACAACATAACCTTGCAATGGATCAAGGGGCATAGTGGCTCCAGAGGTAACGATGGGGCTGATGAACTGGCCAGGAGAGGCTCGGAATTGCTACCAGCAGGACCGGAGCCCATTTTACACCTGCCATTTAGCCAGATACGCTCCTGGATCCGTAAACGTACTGTCAATCTACACCAAGAGCTATGGGAAAATTTATCGGATTGTAGGCAGTCAAAGGAGGCGTTTCCGGACCTAAATCCGAAATACTCCCGTAAACTCCTCAATCTGAAGCGCGACAAGCTACGGCTGATCGTCGGGATTGTCACGGGTCACTGTGCTCTTAATAAACATTTATTTACTCTGGGTATTACAGATAGCCCCCGATGTAGAGGCTGACTAGTAGCTGATGAGACGCCAGCGCATGTACTCCTGGAGTGCAGCAGCGTGGCGTCCCAGAGGAAAGCATACCTCGGGACACCGAGGACGCCCAGGCAGGCCTGCGCCAGCATTGGCGAGCTGCTAGCCTTCCTGGAGGACATCGGGTGGCTGGACTAGCAGCCTCCACCCATCACGCAAAAAGGGCCCGTTGGTGGCCTAGTTGCGGAGAAGAGTCTGCTCTACAAGTACAAGTACAAGTACTTCCCCGGACGAACTCTTTCACAAAAAAGCTCTAATACACAGAACATTTCAAAAAACTCAAGACTATAAAAGTGAAGCGTTTTTTCCGTGGTGTATTTGGCCTAAGAATAAACCGAAGATTCGTTACTACTCGTATAAGGTTTTTCCTGGCCTCTAGCTTATTAAAACAAACAAACACCTAACAGTCACATATATTTAGAAGCCACGCTAGGATCCCCTGTGTTGTGGGTATCAGGAACTACAAGTACCATGATACCATTAATATCACCTAGACCCGGAACAAATATTTGCATATCATAAAAACATTTCTCCCGAGGCGGGAATCGAACCCACAACCTCTCGCATCTCAGCCGACTACTCGCCCACCACCATAATACGTATTAGAGAATGTGTTATTACTGGAATAAAGCTGACACCAAGTCAGTAGTGAGAAACAATGGTGGCGATAAGCTCAACATTCGTCACGTCTATATGCCCGCAATGGTGTAACTCACGGTGAAAAGAGGCCTATTGAGGCTCTGCCTACCCTTTCGGGGAAAAAGGCTAAGTATGTCTCAATGTCTGTGTTTGTAATTATATTTCATCGAATGAGAAACCGTTCGAAAACGGTGATAATTTATACATAAGTATTCGATGATCCTTGTGTATTGATCATAAGCCATTTCAAACAATAATAGTAGTAAAGTACCTTCTAGATTGAGATATAACAGACGGCGCACTCATCGCGATCTGAATATCAAATCAAACAGTGCTGTTTGCGCGCCGCTTAATCCAGGCTAAATGCATCGCAAACAAGCTGGACAAACGGACAAACAAGACAAGCAAATACGGGCTAGACTAGTGCGTGAAAATCGACCGACTGGGAGGCACTTGCAAAGATCAAAGAATTTGAAATTGGCACAGCCACTGTCTCCAGCTGAGACTAAACATTGCATTACACGAGAGAGTCTGTGTGAGGCATGTCCTATAAGTACAATAATAAATAGATATAACGTCGACCAATCATCAAGCTAATTTTTTTTTTTTTGTTTTTTTTTTATACTACTTGGATGACGGAACAAGCAGGAGGCCCACCTGATGTTAAGCGGTAACCTCTGCTTATGAACAGTGCATTACCTCAAAGGTCACGTCCACCTAGGACGCACCCTATGTGGCATTGCACTGCGCCCGCCACCCTGAGACATAAAGATGAAAAGACTCATGTGCCTGTAATTTCACCGGCACCCTTACCCTTCAAACCGGAACACAGCAATGCGAGCACTACTGCTTTGCGGCAGAAATAGGTATGGTGGTAGTACTTCCCCGGACGAACTCTTTCACAAAAAAGCTCTACTACTACTACAATTACAATTATGCCTACATGTGACTACGCGAACTGCATAGCCTGGTCTAAATGTAAGGAAGCTTAAAAATACAGATAATGATTTAAGATGTATTTTCGCTTGATATCTGGAAGCTCCTCGAATTTCCTTCTTATAAGATAAGGAAGTATCTATAGCTCATGCGTTGTATATTTATGGAGCCGTAAGTCCCGGGAGCGTCGTTCCGCTATGTGCAGTGTTTACACATTCATGCTTGTTATGCGCTCGACTTGTAAACATGCCTTTGTTACATCGTGTTACGATATTTATAAGCTATATCAGAGGCGAGGTGAGTGTTATATTCAATCATTTTTTACAAGCTTTTATTTAATTTACAATGTATGTATGTTTGTCCGGGTGGAATCTTGCAACTCTCTTGAAATCTTGACGACCTCTGTGGCGCGGCTGGCGATGGTTCGCCTGCGACGCAGGAGGTTGCGGGTTCGATTCCCGCCTCGGAACAAATATTTGTGCGTTCTGCAGATATTTGTTCAGGGTGTTCTGGGTGTTTTCTATGCATAATAAAAAATATCTATCTATGTAATGTATTATATTAAGTATATCAGTTATCTAGTACCCATAATACAAGCTCTGGCTTAGCTTGGGGCTAGATAATGTTGTGTGAATTTGTCCAGCATTATTTATTTATTATTTATTTATTTAACTGAATTTTAAAGCAGTTATCCTCAACCGATTGAGATGATATTTTCCATGCCTGTCAAGTTCCGATGACAATGCAATATTATGATGACAGCGAGCTGATCTGGTGATGGAGACGGAAGGTGGATAACAGAACTCCTCGAGGGATAACAGTAGCCGTGTTCATTTTGATCAGCACACGGATACGATCACTAATTTTATAAAAGTTTGTATTGAAAAATATATTTTACACAAAAAACTTATGATACCAAAAATTAAGTTTCCTTTTATAATACAACTAGGTATCATTTAATAGGAGAACATAAATGCCATGTTTAGTCACCATAGAATTCCGATTTGTAAACCTATAAAACTAGCTACTGTGTTTTTTTTTTAGCTAAAGTTTTTTTTTTTTTTTTTTTTTTTTTTTATGTAATGGCTCGACAAACTGGCTTACGGCCCGCCTGATGGTAAGCGGTTACCGTCGCCTATTGACATCTGCAACACCAGAGGTATTGCCAATGCGTTGCCTGCCCTGAAGGACTCTTTTTACATTTTTTTTGAAGCGGCTCATGTTGTAGTTTAGCGGAAACACCTCAGGGGGGAGCCCATTCCACAATTTGCACGTATGGGGGAGAAATGATCTCGTAAAGCGAGCTGTACGAGATATCCACGTGTCGATGATGTGTGGATGAGCTCCCTTGCGTTGTCGAGAAGTGCGATGATAGAACCTGGAAGCGGGTATGAGATTAAAGTAAATACGATCGCAAAGTACGAGTAAAACATCAGGTACTGATAAATGAATTTCTTGACTTTTCAGCATTCACAATAAAACTCCTCTTAGACCTTCTTAGAGAGAACCTTACAAGATTAGGTTATATAAGCTTCCAAAGCAATCGATATAAAACTCTTGAATGTGGGCACGTATCAAGGAACACTTCAATAGTGAGGTTTTATTCGCAGGAGTTGGAATCCAGCGTTCGTACGACTCTAGCCTTTCCTGATGTCGCTCTACGATTTATAAGGAATGTTTTCTTGTATGAATTTGCAGTCTCTTTGAATTCCTATAACATTTTAAAAAACTTTTATAGATATAAGTTTGTCTAAAAAAGCACACGATTGGAAAATAAAGCGAGAATAACAATATGCCATGCTTTAGAATTAAACCATGATAGAGCAATAAAATTGGAAATTCTAATTTAAAACTTTGGAAGGTGCGATGCCGCCGGCGCGCGAAAACAATACCAGATAATACAGAAAGTTTCGTTATAAAGTTCTAAATTCCAATTTTGGAACAGATTTCGAAAGCTTCTGGAATAGTCCACAAAAAGGCTCTATGCGTGAACTTCTAAAACCAAATTTTAATACAAATAATCTGGCAACGTTTTGTAGGTCATAATCGCAGGATGTTACTTGCATAGTTATCATGAATTCATGATACAACAAGCTTTTTAAAAGCGTTACTTTTGGTGTCTAAAGTTAAAGCATACCATACCTTTAGTTACCATATTTTTAAGCGAATAAATGAATAACTAACTAACTAAACGTGCATGTTGCCTTTTTAGGGTTCCGTAGTCAAAGACAAGGATCCCTTATGGATTCGTCATGTCTGTCTGTCTGTCTGTCTGTCTGTCTGTCCGTGTATGTCATAGCCTTTTTTTTCCGAAACTATAAGAGCTATACTATTGAAACTTGGTAGGTAGATGTATTCTGTGAACCGCATTAAGATTTTTACACAAAAATTAAAAAAAAAACAATTATTTTTGGGGTTCTATACGTGTGTGGTATCTATGGATAGTTCTTTAAAAATGATGTTGAGGTTTCTAATATCATTTTTTTTAAACTGAATAGTTTGCGCGAGAGACACTTCCAAAGTGGTAAAAAGTGTGTCACCCCCCCCCCCCCCCTCCATAACTTCTAAAATAACAGAATGATAAAATTAAAAAAAATATATAATGTACATTACCATTTAAACTTTCACTTAAAATTGGTTTGAACGAGATCTAGTAAGTATTTTTTTTTAATACGTCATTAATCGTAATCCATCCAAGAACTTTTATATTATGTTACTTGCTGCTACGGATCCCTTCATGGGCGAGTCCGACACGTACTTGGCCGCTTTTTTGTAGCATTGCATTATTTGCAAAATACTTATTTTGATCCCAGAAAGACTTTCCAAAAGCTAAAGGAAATCAACCTTCTCAAAATAAAGAAGATCGACAAACGATCGGCGGGATTTCACTAACCTTATTTTTTTTTGGAATTGTGGAGAACCTACCAGCTTTTTAAAAGTACGTTAAAGGTGTAGTATTTTAGTAGTAGTAGACCTTTTTTGTGAAAGAGTTCGTCCGGGGAAGTACTACCACCATACCAATTTCTGCCGCAAAGCAGTAGTGTTCCGGTTTGAAGGGTAAGGGTGCCGGTGAAATAACAGGCACATGAGACTTTTCATCTTTATGTCTCAGGGTGGCGGGCGCAATGCAATGCCACATAGGGCGCGTCCTAGGTGGACGTGACCTATGAGGTAATGCACTGTTCATAGGCAGAGGTTACCGCTTAACATCAGGTGGGCCATTTGCTTGTTCCGTTATTCCAGTAGTATAAAAAAATATACAAAAAATAAAAAAAACTGTGGTTAAAGTGAAATAGCTGGAGCTATGCGGTATCACGTAATATATAGCGTGACCAGGACGTGTTGCGTTTAGTTCCAGTGCATAATCCATGGATGGATCGGGCGCACTACATTGTGCAAGGGCTACCACTTTCATTCACCATTAATTCAGCAAATTACTTTACGAAAAAGCTAATCAAAAGTGCATTGTGTTGAACAAGTTGACAATCAGTCAACTTCCAAGACAGCCAAGTTTAAGCACCCATGTCATGCCATCAAATCATCAATCGCCTACATCCCGCCCACAGCCATCGCGACTTCATCTGCTACTTATTTTATTTTTTTACTACTAAGTCCAAATACACAATAAAAAAAAGATACTTCAATTTTGATTTAGTGGGATGGAATTTCGTAAAATCCTTTCTTAGTAACCCCTCGCTATAAAGGCTTTAGGCGCTAAGCTAGCAAGTCCCTAAGAGCTTTAACCCCCTGACCGGCCTAACGTGACCTAAGGGCTTGCGAAAATTACTCGAAGACGATGACGTTGTGAGCTGGACAGTCTTAATATAAATATAGGTTTAAAATCTAATAATTGTATCCATTATAAACGGACAAATAAATGACGGTATCGTTTCTGATACGCTGTTGAAGCACATACATCAAGACCTAACTTGGTTAAAAGTAGGTAATATTCGGCTAAGTTTCAATAAAACGTATAATGCAAAAGGGACTCCTTAAAATTAAGGATGATCCTAAATAACCATCACACTAGGATTACACCCAGACTTTAACCAATTATATTAATTTGTCTCGCCTAGTGCCCAGAATTAAACATAAACGAAATCTTAATCCTTTTGAAAAGTAATCCACCATTACGCCTCAGACATCCACAACCACAGTCTAGATTTTATTTTATGTGGTTTGTAAAAGAAACTGCTCTCTGAAATTGTGAAATTCCCAGACTCACAGTAATGTGACGACCTCTGTGGCGCGGCGGGCGAAGGTTGGCCTGCGACGCAGGAGGTTGCGGGTTCGATTCCCGCCTCGGAACAAATATTTGTGCGATCGCAGATATTTGTTCAGGGTGTTCTGGGTATTTTCTATGTATAATAAAAAATATCTATCTATTTAATGTATTGTATTAAGTATATCAGTTATCTAGTACCCATAACACAAGCTCTGGCTTAGCTTGGGGCTAGATAATGTTGTGTGAACTGTGTCCAGCATTATTTATTTATTTATTTATTTATTTATTATTTATTTATGTGTTTCAGCCATTTATAAAGGTAACGTGGGATCCTCAGTGTTTTTTTAAACGTAGAATTTATTTTATTTTAGTTTAAGTGTAAGAAGTTTTTAAAATAGTAGATCTTAGGGGCAAGGTGCTAAAACGAGGCGAGATTAAAAATGCCGAACGGTCCACTGCTGGACATAGGTCTTCTTGTCCTTTTTTTAACTTTGGTAGACCTTTGTTTGACCACGATCTCACCTATTGGTAAGTGACGATGTGGCCGAAGATAAAGTACAAAGGTCTAGAAGGCACCTATTCACTCTAGCCTTGAAGAGACCCAGATTATAGTTTTCAGGAAAGACGGCAGTGTATTCCACTCCTTAGCAGTTCGCATTATAAAGGTAGAACTGAAACGTTTAGTACAAAAAAGGGTATACTAATGAGGTAAGGTTGCCATAAGAATAGAGGTCTACCTCATAAATTGTCATGACGAACCTCTATCCACCAGTAGTAGTAGAGCTTTTTTGTGAAAGAGTTCGTCCGGGGAACTACTACCACCATAACTATTTCTGCCGCAAAGCAGTAGTGCTTGCATTGCTGTGTTCTGGTTTGAAGGGTAAGGGTGCCGGTGAAATTAAGTCGCATGGTGGCGGGCGCAGTGCAATGCCACATAGGGCGCGTCCTAGGTGGACGTGACCTATGAGGTAATGCACTGTTCATAGGCAGAGGTTACCGCTTAACATCAGGTGGGTCATCTGCATGTTGACGGAAAAAGTAACATAAAAAAAAAACATCTTCCTGCAATCGTTACAACGTCATCGATCCACCGAGTGAGAGACCAGCCTATACTGCTTCGTCTGGTTTTGATCGCTAACTCGAGAATCTTTATTATTATTATTATTATTTAGTTTGTTTTAATGTGTTTATATAGATTTAATGTTATGGGTGTAAATAACCTGAAATAAATGATTAATAATAATTACTTTTTAACTTGTTAATTCAGATGTTTTATTGTAGACCATTATGGGTTGAACTCCACTGATTCTAATACTGATTCTAATTATGGGTTGAACTCCACTGATTCTAATACTGATTCTAATTATGGGTTGAACTCCACTGATTCTAATACTGATTCTAATTTTGGGTTGAACTCCACTGATTCTAATATTGATTCTAATTATGGGTTGAACTCCACTGATTCTAATACTGATTTTAATTATGGGTTGAATTCCACTGATTCTAATACTGATTCTAATTATGGGTTGAACTCCACTGATTCTAATACTGATTCTAATTTTGGGTTGAACTCCACTGATTCTAATATTGATTCTAATTATGGGTTGAACTCCACTGATTCTAATTCTGATTCTAATTATGGGTTGAACTCCACTGATTCTAATACTGATTCTAATTTTGGGTTGAACTCCACTGATTCTAATATTGATTCTAATTATGGGTTGAACTCCACTGATTCTAATACTGATTCTAATTATGGGTTGAACTCCACTGATTCTAATACCGATTCTAATTTTGGGTTGAACTCCACTGATTCTAATATTGATTCTAATTATGGGTTGAACTCCACTGATTCTAATTCAAGGACCTCTCCTAGTAAGTGATCGATGAATCGATCATTTCAGAAAGGTGTGTAATGTTTAAAACGGTTAGATATTTACATTTGTTCAACAAAAAGGGTATCCAGCCTTATCAATGCCCGGACGGGTTCTATTAATTTAATTTATATGAGTTTAAGCATCATACGCCATCATGACGCCGGCGGCAGCGCGACGTCGGCCCAGACTGACATCGTGTTATATGATCGTCATACAACTTAAGTTCAAGTTCACAGTATCTACGGACATTTCCCGCCGCAGACACGGCACTCGTGTGTGTAGATAGTTCCAGCATAGAGAACATGCCTGAGTGATGTATGACGATGTATGTCAACCTGCAGCGACAGCCCTGAGCGTGGCGTGGTTGCAGCGAGCATGCAATCGGCCCAAATACCCTACCGCGGTCGCCTGAACGACTGGACCACGTCTCGTCTGCACTGATTTATGCCAGCCCTAAACCTGTTAAACTTTTAATAAATCAAGTACCTAGTATCTTGGATCGCAGCATAGTGAAGAGATGGTTATTTTGTATTTATTGCAGATTTATGACAAATTGTGAATTATTTTGAGCGGCCTCAACTCAAATTTTTAATATTATTAGAGAAAGTTGATATCAGAGTTTTATATCACTTTATGAGGAAAACAATTTGTGCCTTCAAGTTAAACCTTACCAAAACATCTTACGGAAAATTAAGAAGAAACTTAAAGACTTAGAAGCAAAACTCGCAGCAAATTACAGTTTAAGCCCAACTAACATATCAGAGAAAAAGTACATTGGCCTTGTTTTCATTGTGACCGCTTCTGCTCTGTTACAATAATTGTCTTTGCCCCCCTTCTCCCAAGACTAAGATAGCAAAGGGGGAGGGAGTGGGGGGAAAGTTAAACAACGCCTAGACTGACGTCGCTTTAAGGCGATGCTGCGTTGTAGTTTTAAAGTAGCAAAAAAGACGGTCCCACTTTTGTTCAATATCTCAGGGCAATTACAGTAGCTCTTCTATTTAAAGTGTTAACAAGAATATAAAATTTTGCATAAACTTTAAACGTAATTTATGAAGATGAAAAGACACGACTTCGCACTCAGCTCTTAGATCACATAAAAGAGATGTTATAAACTTTATAGGAGGGTAATTTTATAAAATCGTGGTAGATAATAATACTGCGTTCGTTTTGCCATCATAAATGATATTAATTAATCATTAGAAATGTTGAAGTTAAATAATTTTTAGTTTAATAGTTTTTATTAAATTGTGCATAGACCTACTTACACATGTCTTGAAAATATGTTTGATAATTACTTCTATGGCTAATAACTTACAATATAAATCAAATCCTATCCCCATGGCTCCTTAACGCATCTAGTACCAGCGGAGTGACACATCGGCCGGGCTGCACTCGGTGACAGCTCATTCCGCTCCCTGATAAGAGTCTGCGAGACGCTCTGAAAACTGTGCAATGGACATTGGACCTTGGAGAAATAAACATCTCTAAACAAAATCGATATGTGGAAGAACGTGGTCGACCAATGAGGGACACTCGACTTCTGCTATAAGGAGTTGTGGATTTGAATCCGGGTACCTAACGGGGAAACTAATCTAACAGACAAATTAAAGCCATTTAAGTACCTAAGGCTAACTAACAAAAATATCATGATACCAGAGAGAAAGATAGATTAGAGGATGATCTGAAGTAACAGAGCTAACACAATTAAAATGAAACCCATATCAAAAAAATAAACAACTGACCAATGATGAACAATGTCATCAGTCTGTGCACACTGGCACATAAGAACTTCATTCACAGAAGAATAACGAACAGGACAAAGTTCTGGATTAAACAAAGATAAATTGTTCGGTAAAGCCACTGCTGCATTCTGTAAGAACCCGCGCCGCCGGGGCGTGCTGCTATCGCGATAACGTCGCGATGACCTGTCGCAGTTTGTATGAAGCTATATAATCATGGCGATCGCATTGCGTCCGCAGTGGGTCCCCAGCGCACCTTCTTATATCAGTTCTTACAAATGTCTGCCAGCGCGAAGTTATCTACAACTACACTAATATTATAAAGATGTAAAGTGGGTATGTTTGTATGTCGGAGGAAATCTCTAAAACTACTCCTCCGATTCTGACAATACTTTCACTAACAGGAAGCTACGTTATCGCAGAGTGCTAAAAGGCAATGTTTTATTAGCTTCCGCCCACGGCTACGCTTGCGTCGAGTGTAGTTCTACTCAACTCTCTGCATACCGATGGAACGGATTTTTATGCATGCTGCTACATAACAATACATGCTAGCTTAGTAGAGAATAAAACAGAGGGTTTCTGAACTTTCCAGGGACATACTAACGTCACTAGAACATTGCGGCCTTCACCAAAGCTACACTATCCTATGAGATTCTGGCGTTTTCAAACATTTTGTTTGTGGATTTTCAGCACATTTTTCCTCAGTAAAATCCCTTTTCATAAGGTTTATGAAACAAACATGGAACTTCGTTTACGGTCCAATAGACCGATGACATGAATCAGCTCACTGCCGATGAATTCGACCCTCTGTCGGACAAACGCATGTCAAAGTGAAGAAAGCTAATCGACCATCCGAGAGGGTGGCCTAGCGAGGGATTGCTTTCAAGTGCGTAGTGGCAAATAGTGTAGGTGCCCACAATAGTAACACATCTTCACGAAAAGTGTCTAAGCGCTCACGCTCAAACCATGATTATTTAGCATGGTCATGGCAAATGTTAAGTTTGTCTATTTAGATATCATGAATATTATTCACTAACTCTACATAAAGTTGTTATAGATTTTAAATAATCGTGGCTTAGTATCATATTAGAAAAAATAGGTATTAGCAGTTTTATAATAAAGTACGTGGTGTATAGTCGTAAATTTTCGTTGGAGTTGTAGTTCGGTTTACAGTTTGACATTGGTCGAAGTGTGACGTATTACGATACGAGTGGACGGGTGCCCGGGCATTGAAGTCACCTTGTTGATTTTACGTCGGGCTGGATAGGCCGAGACTAATGACGACATTGAAGTCACCTTGTAGATTTTACGTCAGGCTGGATAGGCCGAGACTAATGACGACATTGAAGTCACCTTGTAGATTTTACGTCGGGCTAGATAGGCCGAGACTAATGACGACATTGAAGTCACCTTGTAGATTTTACGTCGGGCTGGATAGGCCGAGAATAATGACGACATTGAAGTCACCTTGTTGATTTTACGTCGGGCTGGATAGGCCGAGACTAATGACGACATTGAAGTCACCTTGTTGATTTTACGTCGGGCTGGATAGGCCGAGACTAATGACGACATTGAAGTCACCTTGTTGATTTTACGTCGGGCTGGATAGGCCGAGACTAATGACGACATTTATGTTACAAATTAGACTAGATCTGAAGCTAATTAAGGCCTTGTTATGAACAACGCGCCTCTGTTGTTGATAAAATAAATAAATAAATAATTCTGGACAGTTCACACAACATTATCTAGCCCCAAGCTAAGCAGAGCTTGTGTTATGGGTACTAGATAACTGATATACTTAATACAATATATTACATAGATAGATATTTTTTATTATGCATAGAAAATACCCAGAACACCCTGAACAAATATCTGCGAACGCACAAATATTTGTTCCGAGGCGGGAATCGAACCCGCAACCTCCTGCGTCGCAGGCCAACCTTCGCCCGCCGCGCCACAGAGGTTGATGAACGTCTCTTACCCAGAAACCGGCCTCCTATCAGTTAAGAAAATAGGGCAAATTCAAAAACTTGAACTTAGCCATATTCCAACGAAGATTCGTAAGGACTTTTACGAGGGGGTAATCAGAGGCAAGTCCAAACTTTACATATTTGGCTCATGGCCACTTTTTAGTTACCTACGTAGTTCCACGTGATTATTTGCAAGCCCATCTTCATTTTTCAACCCACGACTAAAAAGAGGTTCATTCCCGATGTCCACGTTGACTTGTCCACGTTGAGTGGGGTGTTTTTTTGTTTTTTTTTCAAATAAGTTTGTCGCAATCTTTTTTTTAAGAATGACTGCATATATTTCCACCGTAATATTGTAATAGTGTGTTATAATGTTCTATCGATTAATATGATCTGAAATAAATGAATAATAATAAATGAATATTAATAATAATTGTTAGCTCCATTGATGTCTATGTTATGTAATGTAATGTCCAACAAAATTGAGCTTATGTTATTTATTGAATTATTTATATATATTATATTATGTTAGGTATTTATATAGCTAGTTATTTAGAGTAGGTATTTAATTATGTTTATCATTTAATCTCAACCTATAATTAATTTTAATAGCACTACCACCCACTCTACATTACACAAAGGTTAGCTGGAAGAAAATGCTAATTAGCATAAAGTTCGCCTATGTACTGCTTTTTGTCTTGTGCAATAAAGAATTTTCTATCTATCTATCTATGTTACGTTGTAGGTTCTCAATGATTGCTCTAATAATAGATTTGAAGTCTCAAAATATGATTACATGAAAACCTTG
This sequence comes from Operophtera brumata, assembly GCA_932527175.1. Lineage (NCBI taxonomy): Eukaryota > Metazoa > Arthropoda > Insecta > Lepidoptera > Geometridae > Operophtera > Operophtera brumata. The sequence goes on from OW052235.1 coordinate 952,911, forward strand.
TTTCACAACATTCAAGAAAAGCGACCTTTGTATCGCTTACGCAACAAAATAGGCATCTGCGGAACCCCACGGCCGGTGAGCATTGGAATCATAATTTAGCTGTTTACGGTCTGGGCGTTCGGCCATTTTGTTCTGTTGTGCGCGGCGAGTCGCCTGGAAGAGATTACATTACTCAATACACCACCTAAATAATAAAACTGTATAGAAGTTACAGTCGCTTGCACGTGGCCAGCTGCGTACAGTCGTGACTGGCTACTTGTGGCGACTAACCTCTCAAGTGGCCAACCATTAGTTTAGATTATAAGATATAAGCAGCGCCCCGCGGTTTCACCCGCGTAAGTCTCGATCTCGTGGGAATATAGGGATAAAAATATAACTATGTGTAATTCCGGGAGTCCAGTTATCTCCATTCCAAATTTCATCCAAATCCATCCAGTAGTTTTTACGTGAAAGAGTAACAAACATACATCCATCCATCCATCCATACTTACAAACTTTCGCGTTTATAATATTAAGTAGGATGAAACGTACACAGCCGCGAGACTTCGTGAGCAGACCGCTTATCCAGATAACGTCACTGGTGAAGGTAAGCAAGTGTAAGGACGTGGGCTTCTTTCATCACCAGTACCCATCATCATCATCACCAGCCTGTATACGGCCACTGCTGGACAAGGCCATTGAATACATGGGGTGATGTAATCACCACGCTTGGCAAGCGGGTTGCAAATAACAGACTGGACACAATTGTGGCAAAAAAAAAAATTATCGCGATGTCTACTGTTCGCAGAACTACTACTTAATTGTACTTCAACATTTACAAAAAGCTTATATTATTGGTTTCTCAGGAGAGCCAAATCACCTAAACATATGAATATTTTAATCATGTCTCATACAATATGACCAACCCGTATATATTATCCTGCACCGCGGCATTGTGCAGCAATATCTATAGAGCCATGTTGTACTACCGGCGTTAGAAGGCACCGGCTGCGCCCCGTGCTGCGGACATGAGCGAGGTGAGAACTATTTGGAATAGTAATATCATTGCAATACATACCTAGCTAGTTACACAGCTAAGGTCAGAGGGACTAGTCTGCAAATGTAACAAGCAACTTACACGGGCGTGAGGTGTACACTTCACGGATTTTAGTATGGAATTTGAGGTTCCCAAGGTGCCCGCTAGGGGTGCTATTCGAATTCTCCATACTAAAACCCATGTAATGTACACAACACGCCCGGGTAGTTTGCTTGTCAAATTTGCAGACTCGAGGCTCAGACCAACGCTTTCAGCTCGCGTCCACAGTGGCGTGCACGGCGGCAATCAATGGTAAGACAATGGATACGCTGAACGAGTTGGTCTGACCTTATCATTGTCTTTAAAATATAGTAAGAACATCATCGTGACAAAGGGGAGCCACCGGCAAAACTAATCTCAGATGGCGCCACCATCGCTGGTGCTTGTCATTTAGTGGTCTTATTCTCATCAGAAGGGAAACGGTGTGTACCTTTATTTTTACACTAAAATGCACTAAACAGAGGCATTTTTTATACCAGACTATTATATAATGTTTTTTTACTAAAATTATCCATTGATATTTGACACGTTTGACAGTTTTTTTTTAACATTTATGGCTACGATGTTTGGCTACGAAACAACACCAGCGATAATGCGCCACCTACCGTGATAAATAAGCAGTGTGTCTCCCCATTGACAAGCATCTCGCACCCTCGTACACCTACCCTGTACGATATCTATCGCAATAAAAAATGAGAATTCACCTTTCTAACATTTGCTTACATTGATACAAATTATAACTCTAATAACTGTAACAGGTTTTTTCCCGAATTCTGAGCTCGATATAAATCGTTTCCACCGCCACATGACCGGCGCCGGGTGCTCTTTACGCTCCTTTAAATTGGGAAATTGAATGCACCCATCGGCGCCCTCACGCGCGCCGCGCCCGCCGAGTTCGGCAGTGGAGGCCCGGGCTCCGCCCTGCAGCGCATCCGCTTCCCTTTGTGTTTGGAGTTCAGTAAACTAATACAACGCCTTGGAATCGATGTGTATTACAAATCAAAAATACTGCACCCATTTTCATAGAGAGTACTTGGAAAATTCGAGGCAATTTTCTGACGTCTCGTTTTAGTTGCGCAAGAACCCATAATTATATACTTATACATACATATATAGGCTATGCTTACGTTTTGCTTGCTATAATTGAGAAAGAATGTACTCACGAATAACAAAATTAAATCTTAATTTCTCGAAAATAGACGGAACCTCTTGTCTCAACAATGTTTTATTCCATTTGTCAATAAGCGCGGTCTGCATGAGACTAGCAACTTTATTTGGCTCGCCTCGCCTCTGCAATCCGGTTATAAAACTGTTCCTATTGTATTACGAAACTTTTTAATGGGTTCTGGAGTCGGGGCGTTTTTGAGATGTGCTGAATGAATGATGAGGCAAGCTACGCTAGCGCTTTTGATAAAATGACTTTTATTTTTATCTTTCCATTCATTCGTTCCAAAAGGACGGATTAAAAAAAGTATGCGGTGGAGATGCGAATGTTATAATGGATGTAGGTATAGAAGTGAGGCTGCTTCCAACCCACTGGAACAGATAAGATAAGGAATACCTAATTACGTCAGAGGAAGTTTGAAAGTAGCTCCAGAGACGGAAAAGTTGAGGAGTAATTAGGTTAGCGTGTTAAGAACACATCATGCGGAGATAAGAATGCCCGTAACGAGGAGAGTGATATATATGAATGTAGACCTTCGCAATCAATACATTTACTTAAGCCTAGAAGGGCAAATTATCAGATTGTTACAGCCATAAGATTCTACGTGGATTGACTGACGCTCCTGGCCTTCATAACGAGCTGGTTCGATGCTATACCATCGCTGGAGTCGGAGACACAGCACTGTTTGCTGTGCCATCGTGTCGTACTCGCGCGCTCTAACTTGCTCAACGCTCTTCTGCACGCTAACTCATGAGACCGTTTTTCTGCGGTTGGGTGAAAAAATTATAATTTTAATTGATTTTCATTTTGTAATTTTTTTGTTTTTGTCATTTACCATGAGTATTTTTAACCCCCGACGCAAAAACGATGGGGTGTTATAAGTTTGACGTGTTTGTGTGTATGTGTGTGTGTGTGTGTGTCTGTCTGTTGCATCGTAGCTCCCGAACGGATGAACCGATTTTTTTATTTTTTTTGTTTAAAAGGTGAATTTTTCTGGATTGTTCTTAGCTATGTTTGATCAAAATCGGTTCAATCGTTTCATTGCGTTGAGTGTTTTTTTTTTAATTTTTACTAAATTAATTGCTTGTTCTAATATGTCCCCTTCACTATATTATAATTTGACTATGTATGTATTGTCTCTAGACTTTTGTGACCGGATTATCTCTGTTTTGTATTTAATTGCTGTGTTAATTATAAATGTACCTGTTTGTGTGTAGGTACCACAATTAGCGTAATTGGTAACTGTATCCCTTTCTAAGTTAAGTTATATTAATAGCGCGGCATGCCCTGTTTAAGAATAAACACCTCCCGTGGATGTAGTAAAACCCTTACCAAGGGATTACAACATGGGAACAGCATCCACCTGAGTACTCAACACCAATCCGCCTGCCGAGCGTGGTGGTTATGCCGAATCGCCCGGTTGCATTGAATGGGGAATGCCTCGTCCAGTAGTAGACGTACCCAGCCTGGTGATGAGGAGTAGAAGTAGAATAAAGAAGAGATGATGGATTATGTGAAAGATGACACGGATAAACTAAAAGTAAGTACTGACATGACATGCTAACGAAGAGCGATGGTAGCCTAACGGATCAATAGTGCAACTCAGAATCCAACGATACCGGGTTCGACCCTAGGCTCCGCACCAATGACTTTTCTAAGTTATGTGCGGATTTCCATCGCTCTGTGCTTCGGAGGGCACGTTAAGCTGTCGGTCCCGGCTGTTATTGATTAATAGCAGTCGATAAGCCATGTCAGAGGCGCTCGGGCGGCTTGACAAACTCTGACACCAGAGGCCAGCACTACACTACCTACGACGACTGCTGATAGAATGAAATGGAAGATGAAATCATTTTGTGGGGATATAATATGTGATCAGATAATGATGATGTTTTCATTCTTTACTTCTATTTTATTTTTATTTTTTATTTTACGATTTTTGGAAAACTTACAGCTAAACACAAATATAATGAAACAATGGGTAAATACTTAAAGGATAACTACAAGTTTCCTCGTATAGCGGAAAGAAAAACTAACATTAAACAAAACAGTCCCTAAATGTAGTTTTTAGTAGTAGGAGAGCTTTTTTGTGAAAGAGATTGTCCGGGGAAGTACTACCACCATACCTATTTCTGCCGCAAAGCAGTAGTGCTCGCATTGCTGTGTTCCGGTTTGAAGGGTAAGGGTGCCGGTGAAATTACAGGCACATGAGACTTTTCATCTCTATGTTTCAGGGTGGCGGGCGCAGTGCAATGCCACATACGGCACGTCCAAGGTGGACGTGACCTATGAGGTAATGCACTGATCATAGGCAGAAGTTACTGCTTAACATCAGGTGGGCCATCTGCTTGTTCCGTAATTCAAGTACTTAGTATAAAAAATAAAAAAAAATTATGGATTCTACACTGTTAATAAACAAATAAGTAATTATACAAGTAGGTACAGTAAATACCTATTTTTGGGTACCCATTAATAACTATTGCTTTAAAAAATATAAGTCACTCGCCATGCGTTTCATACACTTTACTCGTATTAATAAAATAGCAAGAAATTAATTTTGTGAAAATTAAAAAACCCCCAACGCAATGAAACGGCTGAACCGATTTTGATCAAACATAGCTAAGAACACTCCCGACAAACTCAACTTTCAAACAAAACAAAAATCTAAATAGCTTCTTCCGTTCGGGAGCTACGATAGGACAGACAGACACACCACACACACACACACACACAGAGAGAGACACGTCAAACTTATAACACCCCCTAGTTTTTACGTCGGGGGTTAAAAACGTCAAGTTCAGCACATTTATCTAACATTAAAAAAAATAAAAAAAAATAAAAAACTAATTATAGATAATAGATAGATAGATAGATATTATAGATAGATAGATAGATAAATTCTTTATTTGCTTGCTCTGTTGACAAACGCATTTTTCCTATTATTGGTTCTAGCCACAGGCACGTATAGGAGTTGCGGCCTACGTAAGGAAGCAGTATTTGTACGCATACCAATCTGCTCCAACAGCTCCGGACAGTCCACAGAGCCATCAGCTATGTTCAATAGAAACCATAAATCAGCGGTTTCCCTACGTAAATTTAGAGGAAGAAAATGGAACTTACGGCATCTATCAGTATAATCGGATAAGAAAATCTTAGCCCTAAATTGAATATACCGCAAGAAACGTTTTTAAATACGCTCGATCCTCGATACGTATACGTCGTAACAAGAGTTCCACACCTGTGATGCATATTCCAGGTGGCTTCGAACCTGGAACCTTTTTTTGTTTTTTATTTTGTTTATACTACTTGAATGACGGAACAAGTCGATGGCCCACCTGATGTTAAGCGGTAACCTCTGCCTATGAACAGTGCATTACCTCATAGGTCACGTCCACCTAGGACGCGCCCTATGTGGCATTGCACTGCGCCCGCCACCCTGAGACATAAAGATGTAAAGTCTCATGTGCCTGTAATTTCACCGGCACCCTTACCCTTCAAACCGGAACACAGCAATGTGAGCACTACTGCTTTGCGGCAGAAATAGGCATGGTGGTAGTACTTCCCCGGACGAACTCTTTCACAAAAAAGCTCTACTACTACTAAAACAACAAACAATGTTATCAACGTGCTGGTCAAAAAGGAGTTTATCATCAAACGTAACTCCTGACAACATTGGATTTGATTTTAGCACTGTGTCTATTGAATTTATTCGCGCAGAGGAAAATGTTAAAACATTTCAATACAAAACTAATAATTCAAGCGATATCAGTTATGCGGATAGATGCTATCCAAAACTCATGCATAAAAATATTAAATTTTCCATTTTTTGTGTTACTGAAGTGTTGTATATTTTCATGTTATGGAACTTGATAGAGGTGTTCAGCCGAATAAAATGAATTCTGAGCGTGGCTCTCTGTACCTTGTGGCCTCTTACAAATATGGCACTTGTTTGGTACTAATGTTTTTCTAATAAGTGCATAACTAGTAGTAGAGCTTTTTTGTGAAAGAGTTCGTCCGGGGAAGTACTACCACCATACCTATTTCTGCCGCAAAGCAGTAGTGCTCGCATTACTGTGTTCCGGTTTGAAGGGTAAGGGTGCCGGTGTAATTACAGGCACATGAGACTTTTCATCTTTATGTCTCAGGGTGGCGGGCGCAGTGCAATGCCACATAGGGCGCGTCCTAGGTGGACGTGACCTATGAGGACCTAACTGCACTGTTCATAGGCAGAGGTTACCGCTTAACATCAGGTGGGCCATCAGCTTGTTCCGTCATTCAAGTAGTATAAAAAAAAAAAAAAATCTAAGATTGTACTTTTTGTGTATATTATGTAATACCTGTTGTAAAATTTTCATTTCATTTCATTTTCACTTGTTATACTTACGTGTATATACTTACACCTGAATATCGTACAAATGTCATCTTAAAAACAATAAATGTAATTTAGGTAAAGTCTATTCGGTTTAGTCCAATCGTCATCTACTCCATCAGCTGATAATATTATTATATTTGGAGCCCATTATAACAGAGCTATGAAACTTTATTGAAGAGTAAACAGTACAACAATGCAGCAGTAAACAAATAATTGTGCCTAATTGAGTTTCAAATAGCTGAACAGAGTCCAATTTCAGCAAACCAATTAATTTGAAATTTTCTGAAATCTAAAACTAGTTATATTGACGTATTTACACAAAATTAATAAGTTAATTTAATAATTTAGATACCGTTGGTTTAACCAACTAGTGGTTCAACCTTGGTTCAACTCTAAATGCGCTCTTGAGAAAACACACGGTTGTTTGTACCTACTTACGTTAGAATGTCTTTGACTTACGTACATACATACATACATGCACATGCCTTTTTCCCGAAGGGGTAGGCAGAGCCTCAATAGGCCACTTTTCACAGTGGGTTACACAATCGTGGAATATAGACATGACAAGTGGTGAGCTCATCGCCGCCATTGCTTCCCACGACTGACTCGCCTAACGCTTTCTTCCAGTAATAACACATTATAATAAACTAGCAGCCAGGACAAATCGTATACCAGCGAATCTTACAAGCAAGTCCGGGTAATCCCTTAGTCGGCTTTTAGGACATCCACGGGAGGAGATGGAGGGGTCTATTCTTGGGCCGGACACACCACGGCACACACACTTACGTACATTACTTATAAAAACATTTACCTAATACAAGTCATTCAGCCGACTTTAGGTCAGTTTTGTTTTGATATAGGTACTGTAAATGATTGAATCCCACTAATTATTACTAACGCCTGAGTGAATGTTACTTAATTTCGATAAATTCGATAATCGTATCTTACATGTACCTATTATAGGTAGTTCAGTTCAGTTCTTGAACAAGTGGCCCTTGCGGAATAGACCACAATTTCGCCAATGTCACGTTTTATAGGTATAGGTACTTTGTGAAATTGTTCTGTACCAAAGAATATAACTAGGTACTTATTTGTGTACCTATCAAAGCGCGAGAAAAAAATGAGCCTATAGACTAAAAATAACACAAAAAAGTAAAATAAATTAGAAGTATCCTGGTGTGTTGAGTGATGTAACTAGCATCGGGTGGCCGCTCACAGAGGATAAATCACTGCTATGACGTCACTGACAAGTGTTCCCTTCACTATCCGGTACAGACACCATGATTTACTGCATTACGAATAAACGCGTATTATACTCGGAATTGTGACTGTGGTATGTACCATAGATTTATGTAGCGAAAAAATTCTACGTCTATGCATTCAATACATTGTTGCTGTCACTTTTCTTCTTGCACGGGGTACATTTAAAAATGACTTCTCTCTCCCACGCTTCGTTTGTCTATTTAGCGTAGCGAAAAAATTCTACGTCTATACATTCAATACATTGTTGCGGTAATTTTTTTTCTTGCACGGGGTTCATTTTAAAATGACTTCTCACTCCCACGCTTCGTTTGTCTATTTAGCGTAGCGAAAAAATTCTACGTCTATACATTCAATACATTGTTGCGGTAATTTTTTTTCTTGCACGGGGTTCATTTTAAAATGACTTCTCACTCCCACGCTTCGTTGTCTATTTAGCGTAGCGAAAAAAATCTACGTCTATGGTATGTACTCAGTGTTTGGTCTCTTTCGATCTAATTTGAAACTGACTGTCAATGCAAAAGACAAAACACCGTGTCATATTACATTGGTTTTTATTTAGTTTCACCTGTCCCGGTGTCTGTAATTACAAATTACAAGTTCAATTTGACCTCCCGGAGTTCGATTGAGCTGAAGTTTGGCATACCTGCCTGTCAAGTTCCAATAACAATACAATATTACAGTGACAGCGAGCTGATCTGATGATGGAGACAGAGGGTGGATAACGGAACTCTTGAATGATTAATAGTAGCCTGACCGTGTTTGGGCTCATTTCGATCAGCTCACGGTTCCGATTAAGTTTAGAAAAGAGTGTTTAAAAAGGTTATTTTATAAACAAAAACTTTTTTATAAGGCCATATAGAAAACAAGTGTTTGTCCTACAAAAAAAACACTGCTTATAAAAGAAGGTAGGTATATAAGCCAAACAGTAGGCACATAATTCCTGATATGGAAAGATATTTGTAGAGCAGCTGAGTTATGGTCCTCAGCAAGGTGCATTAACCGCATTGTTCTGGAACATTCATTACTCACCACAATATTTAGTTTAGACGCATGATAGGTATTGAAATCCCTATCTGTATAATTAAATCAAAATACCGAATAAAGTAAGTTATGTAATACGATTTTACCGAACCAAACCAACGTAAAATTCATCAGACTCGTGAACTTTTAATCTAATTTTCGGAGCGGTGTTTCATCCGTGGGTTTGTTCCAAAATTTCGGTAATTTTATAAATTTTTCATCGTCCATTTTACGGTCAAATAGTTTTTGTATTTAATAAAATGATATCCGGCTCACAAAGGAAGCAATTTGCCCATTTTCAATATTCATCGGATGACGGCTTCACAACGAGAGATTTTTATTGAAAAGATTGAATTAACTTTACAATGTGAGAATTCAATAGTTGAACTCTTATTGTTCAACGAGTAGTCTCTCAATCATTCTTTGAAACTTGCCAATAGTGTAGTTTACCTATAGAACAAATACTATAGCCAACTACTACTACTACTACTACTAATATTGCCAATAGTGTAGTTTACCTATAGTACGAATGTATATTAAATAGCTCTACGCTTTCTCATAATTTTGGCTCTCATACTAACTTTAGTAAAATGTTTCAATGCTTTAATAAAATATTTTGAACGTTATCGCCCGCAGCGACATTATATCGCGCGCAGCGACATATATCGCACACAGCGACATATATCGCGCACAGCTACATATATCGCGCACAGCAACATATGTCGCGCATAGCTACATATATCGCACACAGCGACATATATCGCACACAGCGACATAATATCGCGCGCAGCGACATATATCGCACACAGCGACATATATCGCGCACAGCTACATATATCGCGCACAGCAACATATATCGCGCATAGCTACATATATCGCACACAGCGACATAAATTGCGCAAAACTGAAAAAAACGGTTGTGTTGTTTTATTTATTAATTTGATATTGAATATAACTTGTCTTCTGCGAACGTTTAATTAATGTAAATAGTAGATTATTTTATGTTTGTACATTTATATTGTATGTATGTAATTTTTTTTTCTTTTATGTTTGTAATTTGTGTATAATTTGTATTATTTTGTATTCATTGACGTAGTAGGTAGTATACCTCGCATCACGTAAAGAGAACACCGAGCAGTAGGCGAGTTATGGGTCCATGTAGTGGTACGAGGTGAGGCGCCACAGGGGGGGGGGGATATCACGCCACATGTGTCTATTGGTTCGGAACACGTTTGTGCCGTCACGCTATTGGTTCGTCCCATGTTTGTGCCGTTGCGCTATTGGTTCGTCACATGTTTGTGCCGTCGCGCTAATGGTCCGTCACATTTTTGTGCTGTCGCGCTATTGGTTCGTCACATGTTTGTGCCGTCGCGCTATTGGTTCGTCACATGTTTGTGCCGTCGCGATATTGGTTCGTCACATGTTTGTGCCGTCGCGCTAATGGTCCGTCACATGTTTGTGCCGTCGCGCTAATGGTCCGTCACATGTTTGTGCCGTCGCGCTAATGGTCCGTCACATGTTTGTGCCGTCGCGCTATTGGTTCGTCAGTCGTGCGCATCTGTACCCATGCGCAGACTCATCCCCTCCAGTTCTTTTTACGTGATGCGATCTATACCAACTACCTACTAACCCTAAACAAACCATGTTTGTGTCGTGGCGTTATTGGTTCGTCACATGTTTGTGCCGTCGTGCTATTGGTTCGTCACATGTTTGTGCCGTCGCGCTATTGGTTCGTCACATGTTTGTGCCTTCGCGCTAATGGTCCGTCACATGTTTTTGCCGTCGCGCTAATGGTCCGTCACATGTTTGTGCCGTCGCGCTATTGGTTCGTCAGTCGTGCGCATCTGTACCCATGCGCAGACTCATCCCCTCCAGTTCTTTTTACGTGTTGCGATCTATACCAACTACCTACTTACCCTAAACAAACCAACAATAAACGCTATCATCATAAATAAAAGATAAAACAAAGGCCCTAAGCGGTTGTATAACTTTTCGTTGGGACTTTTCATGAAGAATTTCTCAAAACTTCCCAAATTATAGATCACCTACATTGTTGTAACAAAGTGTCGTTTCAGATTTATGACATCACGGTGATTTGACACTGTATCATGCTTGCAACTGTGTGCTCTAAGTGCTTCAATATAAAGTACTAAGTTAAGTAACAGCATGTAATGAAAGATATTATTCATTGTCGAGCTGTTGAAGGGAAGGTGTTACTCTGAAAGATCAACGTTCGTTTGTACTATGGAGCCGGTGGCACGGAGGCTGTGTTACTCTAAGGATTCTCTTATTAAATAATGCTGGACAGCTCACACAACATTATATAGCCCAAAGCTAAGCAGAGCTTGTGTTATGGGTAGGTACTAGAGAACTGATATACTTAATCTAATATATAAAAGGCAATGTCCTGACTGACTGACTGACTGACTGACTGACTGACTGACTGACTGACTGACTGACTGAATGACTGACTGACTGACCGAGGTCCAACGCACAGCCTAAACCGCTGGTCGTGCAGACTTGAAATTCGGAGGGTGTGTTCGTCTCGATGCGTAGGGTTGTACTAAGTAAGGAATTTTGAAAATTCGCATGGTTAGGGGTTCAAAATGGGGTTCTAACGTAAAACAAAAATGCTCTGTATTTCGGAAACCGTTAGTAGAAGAACCATGAAATTTCACAAGAAGATTCCTCAAATAAAATTAACAAACACGTGTTTCAGCGATACCTGAAATTTTCCTGAAAAACGGTAGGGGAACGTTTTCTTTGTAAAAAAATAAAAAAACTTTAGTTTTTACAACGCACAGCCTAAATCCCTGGTCGTAGTGACTTGAAATTTGGAGAGTGTTATTTTTTTAGGGCGTAAAGGCTTAAAAAGGAATTTGGAAAATTCGCTCGCTTAGGGGTCCAAAAAGGGCTTTTAATGTATACACTTTGCGCTTTGCAACGCACAGCTTAAACCGCTGGACCTAGATACATGAAATTTGGAGGATGTATTCCTTTTTGAGTGTAGGGGTGTACTAAGGAAGGATTTTGGAAAATTTAACCTGTAAGGGATCCAAAACGGCTTTTAATGTAAGACTAAAATGCTTCGTATTTCGGAAACCGTTGGTAGTAGATACTTGAAAATTCTCAGGTAGATTCCTTATATAAAAATAGCAAAAATATGTTTCAGCAGTACCTGAAATGTTGCTGAAAAAAGCACGGGAACGTTTTCTTTGTAAATAAAAACACTTTACGTTTTAGCCAGCTTTCAGCGTATTTTGACGATTTAACGTTAGTTTCACAGTGTAGTCATTGAGATCAAAATATTTTCAGGACCTCAAGGTTCAAATGGGACCCCTAAATTGAAAAACTTGAGTATGGTGTCGTTTCAAAGGTCGTTTCACGGTGTTGTTGTTGAAATCAAAATATTTTCAGGACCGCAGTGTTAAAATGGGACCCCTAAATTTAAAAACTTGAGTATGGTGTCGTTTCAAAGGTCGTTTCACGGTGTCATTGTTGAGATCAAAATATTTTAAGGACCTCAGGGTTAAAATGGGACCCCTAAATTGAAAAACTTGAGTATGTTGTCGTTTCAAAGGTCGTTTCACGGTGTCGTTGTTGAGATTCAAATATTTTCAGGACCTCAAGGTTAAATGGGACCCCTAAACTGAAAATTTGAGTTCGGTGTCGTTTCAAAGGTCGTTTCACAGTGACGTTGTTAAGATTAAAATATTTTCAGGAAATAAAGGGTAAAATGTGACCCCTAAATTGAAAAAGTTGAGTGTGGTGTTGTTTGAAAAGTCGTTTCACGGGGTGGTTGTTGATGTTTAAGTTGTTGTCTGCACACCGCTTCGGGGATGTTTTCAAATTACGCGCGGACGAAGTCGCGCGCGGGTCATCTAGTACAATATATTACATAGTTTTTTTTTTTTATTATACATAGAAAATACTCAGAACACCCTGAACAAATATCTGCGAACGCACAAATATTTTTTCCGAGGCGGGAATCGAACCCGCAACCACCTGCATCGCAGACCAACCTTCGCCCGCCACACCACAGAGGTCGTTGCAACTATATATCTACTTTAAAGAAACTCTATCGATTTTGTAAAGGTTTTTTGCAGTCTATTACTTATTTTCCCAACCTCAGAAGCGTAGCCAGTGCTGTAGTAGCCATCTGAGGCACGAGCGATGAGGGTACGATTCCTGCCACTGGACAAAGTTTCATGATCTACTAATAAGACTCTTGAGTGTTATTTATTTAAAAGCCAAAAAGGTATTTTTTTATTTATAAGATCAAATGGAATCCAGTGTAAGTATTGTATGGACAAGAAAATTGTGTTGTACGTATAGTACGCATCATGTAAAAAGAACGCTGGAACGCCTGAAGTTGTATGACCGTCAGCGTTCTTTTTACATGACGCGCATTATACTTGCAGGTACTCGCACCCTTCGACCAATTTATTTCTTTGGTCGAAGCTCGCACCCCTATTTCTCTTCACACTCTGACCTTTACATAGCTTTTATGATATTTTAGATGAATTTCACTCTACAGTACATTCCGATCTAATAACAGAGACCTTAAATCTTAAAAACGGTCTGAGAATGTTCGCGCTCCGCAGAATTTAATAATGTCCTTCAAAGGCCTAATGGCTATAAAAATATTCCATTTCAGTATTCCTCGCTTAGTTTCAGATATTTTTTCTAAAAGTTCAAAACAAATAGCTTTAGACATTACTGTGTAATGGAAAGTTATAAAAATGTCGACACTTTTGTAGTCCGTTACAAATTACTACAGAAAAGTGAAAATACTTTTCAGGGCAATGCTTTTGCTTAACAGGGCTGAAAATTAATGAACTCTAGTCCGAGCATTTCGACAAATCCATCATTGTACTTAGATGCCCTTTTACCGAACATTCCACAATTCTTCGAACAAGTTCGAAGTTCGAGCGGATTTGATTCCCGCCTCGGAACAAATATTTGTGCGATCGCAGATATTTGTTAAGGGTGTTTTGGATATTTTCTATGCATAATAAAAAATATCTATCTATGTAATATGTATTTAGTATATCAGTTATCTAGTACCACAGAATATATACAGTACTAGTACCCATGACACAAGCTCTGCTTAGCTTGGGGCTAGATAATATTGTGTGAACTGTCCAGCATTATTTATTTATTTATTTATTTCGGTATTTTTTTTATATAAGTAATGTATAGCTGTTTGTTCCTTTTGTGCCAATCACTTGAAAATGATAAACTAACGATTTGAATAAACTTACATTATTCGTTCTTAGAGACGATAAAACTTGAAAAATAAATGTATTAATCGATCAGTCTTTATTGCCTATAAGTAGTGTACTCAGGTACTCTTACTTTGACCTTTATTGCCTATAAGTAGTGTACTCAGGTACTCTTACTTTGACCTTTATTTCCTATAAGTAGTGTACTCAGGTACTCTTACTTTGACCTTTATTTCCTATAAGTAGTGTACTCAGGTACTCTTACTTTGACCTTTATTGCCTATAAGTAGTGTACTCAGGTACTCTTACTTTGACCTTTATTGCCTATAAGTAGTGTACTCAGGTACTCTTACTTTGACCTTTATTTCCTATAAGTAGTGTACTCAGGTACTCTTACTTTGAACTTTATTTCCTATAAGTAGTGTACTCAGGTACTCTTACTTTGACCTTTATTTCCTATAAGTAGTGTACTCAGGTACTCTTACTTTGACCTTTATTTCATTTATTCCGTGACCTTAGCTAGGTAGGTATAATACACTATGGTATGTAGGTAATACTCTACCGTCGTCTGTCTTTCCTGAAAACTATAATCTGGGTCTCTTCAAGTCTAGAGTGAATAGGTGCCTTCTAGACATTTGTGCTCCATCTTTGGCCACATCATCACTTACCAACAGGTGAGATCGTGGTCAAACAAAGGTCTATCAATGTTGAAAAAAAGAAGAAAAAAAAGGTATATAAAAATTTGGTCCACATCATTACGCTTATTAAAACCTAATTTCTGTAAGCAATAGTAGCAGCGAACTCGGTCCACATATTCGCAACCCCGGCGCTCTATGGATTCTGAAGTAAAACGCACACTAAACAAGCTCCCTTTTGGCAAGTGTGACATTTACGGCTGGCTATGCTATCGAGCCTTCGGACTCGCCCAAACGTGAAATAGATTTTATAACTACCTTTCTAAAACCCTCCTTTCCAAACTCTTTTTTTTACAATCCGACTTCTATTAGATTAAAGCTGGCGAAGATCTCAAGCTTTGATGAAAAAATATTTTTAGATTGGACTTCTTACTTTGAGAGATAAAGGAAAAAGTATGGTGATGATATTTTTCTAAGAGAGTTGAATTTTCCAGATAATAAGCTTCAGATAGATTGTTTTACCCTCTCTTTGTTTGAGTTATTAACTTTGAGTACTTTTATGCAAATTCCAGTTAAAGTAAAGAACTCTACGAGAATATTTCAGGTGATTTTCCTCAGTAAATTAACAACGCTCTCGATAGTTTCAGGAGTTAGTACCTAGCTTAAATGAAATGAAGCCATAGTATTACGAAGCTAGGTTTGAGTTTAAATTACAATGTAACATGAGAAATCAACCCACTCTTATACGACTTCGTTTCAATTAGAAGCTTGTTTACGAAAATCTTATCGTTTGTAAGAGACCTTAGAGCCTTCAAGATATAGACTATCAAGCACTATCAAAAAAACAGTAACAGCTACTGGTGGTTTCCGCCAAAAGGACAATACCATTAATCATTTAACTCCATTGTTTAGCTCCCCGAGGACATCCGGCCGGGGTAGGAAGTACTTCCGAAATTAACTGCAGACGTAACCGCACATAGCCGTAACTCCAGACCGGGAGTGTCCAACTTAGCCCATAAGGCCGTGACGCAGTGGCATGAGGAAGAACAGAACATATTTACTGGGACATAACAATAACAGGGCTGGCACTGGCACCGAGTTATAGATACCATAAAAATAAATTATTGAAAGTATGGTCGTGGATAATTTATGATCTCATCTCTTATAGGCTAACTAACCTTGATATCACATTGACATGCATTCACGCGTTTGGAGAAAGGCCTTTGTTTAGGAATTGAAGGAACATCGAGTCTGTTTTTTTTTATACAACTTGGTTTGATGGTTCAAGCAGATGGCTCACCTGATGTTAAGCGGTACCTATGAACTATTAATGCCTATGAACAGTGCATTACCTCATAGGTCACGTCCACCCCTAGGTGGCGTTAATTTCATCTTTATGTATCGGGGCGGCGCAGTGCAATGCCACACAGGGCGCGTCGGACGCGCCCTATGTGGCATTGCACTGCTTCCGCCATCCTGAGACATAAAGATGAAAAGTCTCATATGCCTGTAATTTCACCGAGACCCATACCCTTCAAACCGGAACACAGCAATACGAGCACTACTGCTTTGCGGTAGAAATAGGTATGATGGTAGTTCTTCCCCGGGCGAACTTTTTCACAAAAAAGCTCTACTACTAACTGCCTCCAGGTAGATAGAAGATAGATATACCTACTCACATTATGGCACTAAATAAACTTAATAATAATAAAAATGATTTGGATCAGTTGAGCTACATTTAGATCGCTAGCAGCGGTCTTCAGGTAGCACAACTGTTTCGTATGTATTTTGTACATACCTTGTATTAGTTGTATTATTATTTCTGTAAATAAATGTATTAAAAAATAATAATAATATGATGATTAATGGCAGTTCTTATCGCTTAAAATATAATCTGTACAAATAGTATTTCTCGCTATATTTTACACATACGGCATTACATACAATTATGTTATAAAAACGGGAAATTTTCACGTACCGTTAAATCGATGTAAGCACTGACATTGTTTCGACCCGTTACATACATTACATACATTCATACATACATTGTGCAATTCTACCTCGACTTACATCAAATTCTAAAGTTTTCGATTCAACCTCAAAATTGCCCTATAATTGGACTAACGGAGTGCGCAATACATAAGATTTTACGGCGCTCGAGGAGCAAGGGCACATTACTGCGCCCATCTCTCATGTAAACGACCCTTTATGCCTTAAATGTGCCGTAGCCTGAACCTTCTTAGCTCAGAAAGAAAATACTATATGGAGCGCGTTTCAGGCAACACGAACCGAAGACACGCGAATACCCGCAAATATATATAAAATACATTCATACAAAAAGTCAAAAAGAGACAAGTAATTAATTTTGTAAAATTAAAAAACCCGCAATGAAACGGGTTTTTGATCAAACATAGCTAAGAACACTCCCGACAAAATCACCTTTCAAACAAAAAAAAAATAAAATCGGTTCATCCGTTCGGGAGCTACGATGCCACAGACACACACACACACACACACACACACACACACACTCACACTCAGACACGTTAAACTTAAAAAGAGTCTCTCACAGAAAAGTTAAGAGCTAGAATTGCATGCTCTTGATCATCATTGTCATCAGCCCGTGATGTGCTTACTGCTCGGATCCTGATGCACAGAGTTAGCCTGAGGCCATGCGCCTGCTAGGGTCAATGAAGTTTAATGGAATGCCTTTGACTCTGTTATGTTTGAGCACCGCTAAAGGATGCAATATGTGCTCTAGGTATAGTTATGTTTGAGCACCGCTAAAGGATGCAATACGTGCTCTAGGTATAGTTATGTTTGAGCACCGCTAAAGGATGCAATACGTGCTCTAGGTATAGTTATGTTTGAGCACCGCTAAAGGATGCAATACGTGCTCTAGGTATAGTTATGTTTGAGCACCGCTAAAGGATGCAATACGTGCTCTAGGTATAGTTATGTTTGAGCACCGCTAAAGGATGCAATACGTGCTCTAGGTATAGTTATGTTTGAGCACCGCTAAAGGATGCAATACGTGCTCTAGGTATAGTTATACTTGAGCACCGCTAAAGGATGCAATACGTGCTCTAGGTATAGTTATATTTGAGCACCGCTAAAGGATGCAATACGTGCTCTAGGTATAGTTATGTTTGAGCACCGCTAAAGGATGCAATACGTGCTCTAGGTATAGTTTATTTTCCCTGAGGCTTAAATGATATCAAACGTGCTTAGTGCTCGGCTGAATGCCTAGATTACTGTTGCCAGCCCCACTCAGTCACAGATATTCAGAAACGGGTGTCATTAGAAAATCATCATTAAATGCTTCGCAGACGGCTTCACTTCAAAATGCAGTGAGAGATTATTACGCTTTTTAAATGTCTACTTTAATATTAAATCTAGAAGTTCTATTTCATTAAACTCCACTACTAAAATGGTTTGAGTGGTGGTCCCTAGAAAGTGCTTGCAATATTAAGCTCGCTAAATCGCATTAAAATGTATTAAATAAATTTAAAAAGTTAACCGGTCAAGTGCGATTCTGTCTCGCGTGGAGATGGTTCCGTGCAACTGTGCCGTAGACCTACCATACCGTACCGCTTGAGTAATTTAACTATGCTCGATACATATTACTACCTAGGATTAATTAGTTGTCTGCGAAATACTTGTGTCCAATTGATGTATACCTACCTCTTAACTGTGTTGAATTGTGAATATTGTTTGTTGGATATATTGTGCTGTTATAAAAACATTTTTCAGTTAATTTTCTTTTTTTTTTCATTTTCTCTTCACGAATATTTTCCGTTTCCCATACGAATTTAAAGACTTAAGATTTTTGTTTTGGTTTTCCTGTAAACTATGTGTGAGGCCCTGTATTCCTATTAATGTATTTGTGTTTCTCATAAAGATCCCTTTCATTTGGTATGTCACACGACGCACTTTCCAAAAGTATTATTAAATACATAGTTTTTGGTTTTCCGAATTAGTTTATTTCGCTATACATCCGTAGTAGGGTCACCAAGATCTGTTTATGTACCAAATATAATTTTGTTCGTCCAGTATGTAGATGCTGAGAAAACAGAAGCCCAATTCTCTTATTTATTTTATAACCACACTGCAAGTTGACCGAAACGAGATTGTATTGTAAATTGACTGAGAAATTGGTATTCTGCTCCCTCTTATCAACAATATAATCTACTTTCGGTTCTTGCGACCATATATTAGAGTAGGCTAGTGCTATATAATAATGGTAAAGAGTGAAAGAGAGAATTCTCAGAACTTTGAAACATTCAAGTTACAGTAAAATTTCGATATAATCACATCCCGCGTTGTACTGTCAGGTGAGCAGAATACCATTTTTGACGTTTGTGACATCGACACTAGATCGTAACATGATCCGAACTTTAATTTGACTATTTTTTATTACGAGAATTGGGCTTCAGGCTGTGACAGGCAAAGACGAGTGTGATAGTAGTTCCGTTA
Source organism: Operophtera brumata (assembly GCA_932527175.1). NCBI lineage: Eukaryota > Metazoa > Arthropoda > Insecta > Lepidoptera > Geometridae > Operophtera > Operophtera brumata. The sequence goes on from OW052235.1 coordinate 972,139, forward strand.
ATATATTTTGAGATACTCTAATACCAAGACTCTACAAGCCTTTAATTCCAATTGAGTGTCCGAATTCATTATAAGATTCTTAGCCTAGGTTGGTACTTTACACATCCGTTTTGAGTTTTAGGCACATTTTTCGAGGAACAGTATTGTTTTACCTTACACAAATTGATGAAAATGGGCATTTGTTACTTATTATTGTTCATTGACAGCATAAACACCTTTTCACTGTATACCTACGTCACATAGGTGTGAGGCTTGTCATTATATACGAGTACCTCACATAGGTGTGAGGCTTGTCACTATATACGAGTACCTCACATAGGTGTGAGGCTTGTCACTATATACGAGTACCTACGTCACATAGTAACACTGCTAGCTTTAAAACTAAATACGTCTCGGTCATGAACTGCAAAGACTTAATTTGATTACAAAAGACAAGAGCCCTATTCTAATAAATGCAAATGAGCCTAGTGGTGGTCTAGTATTCTAAATAAAGGAGTTGGTGAAGTCGCACAATGACGCTGGGTCGGGTTTCTGTGAAACCTTAATTAGAATCGCGAAGAAAAATTAAATGTTTTGCGCAGATGGTTTGGTTCCAGTCTCGTGACTTTTTGTGTCATTAGACCTCTGATTTAGAAATCCGTAGGAGGCTGAAACCCGTAACAGTTATACCAAATAACTCAAAAATTGGACGATGCTTCGATAAAATAACTACTTATCGAAGGGACGATGTCACCTTTTAAACCCACCCGAAATTACAGACTTTTAAACGTCAGAAATAGACAAAATATTACTTTGACGTGTATTTTCAGAATATTATTACTGTAATCTTCAACGTATTTTGTATCATCTGTATAACTGTACAACTCCCCTCCCTCCCCCCTCCCCCCTCACACCCTGCACAAATCTGTCGGCTCTAAAAATGCCACTTTTAAGTGGGAACGTCAACAGTGCGAGTGTAAGATGCAGGTACATTTTACTCTCGCATTGCTGCGGTCTTAGAGCAATGCGACCTTCCGTGTTGCTCTATAGCTGCGCTGCTTTTGAGAGAAGTCAAGGCTTTAGCAGATTTCGATGGTATTTGGTGTGTAGATAGATCGGGGAGGGGGGTTGGTAAAGGGGAGGGGAAGCGGGGGAGGGTTCTTCTTAACACTATCCGTGCGAAACAGGGGCGAATCGCTAGTTTCTACTATATATGAGAATCTATGCAAAATGCATAGATTCTCTGTACGATTACTGTGCTCATGGTGCGTGTTATATAAACATAATATATCTATATTATTGCTTAGAACAAAATGTATTCCATATGATTTGGCTCAACATCGTCTACAAACATGAACAGAGCTGTGAAATCGAACAATAAGAGCCGCACAATGACGCGAGACAAACCGTTACAACCCATTTCACCAGCGACAATAGATACCTCCAGACGAACGAACCAGCTCTAAGCGAGTGCTCAGCACATGCAAATATCACTGTTTTCTTATTGTTTAGCTGCTGGTTCTAAATGAATATGCAATCTGCGCAGCTGACTTATAAACGCATCTTGGAAAATAAATTATTTATAAACGGCAAAATTAATTAAGGTACACAACAAGAATACTTTACAACAACACGTAACGTGAACTGCAAAAAATGTCACTTACACTCGCAAAACACTCGCACAAAATGATTCATTAACTCGCCACTAGGGGCTCTGTACACTTCTTCATACAAACTGCGCGTAAAACGCGGTCTTGGTAGAGCGCGTGGTGTTTGCAAAACTCAGACTTGGGAACAGAGGCCCACCGGCCGTTCAAGCGCGGGCTCAGATTGAACATGTCACTGTCGGAAGGCATAATGTACATAATAACGATAATATCGCGTAAAAACCTATAATAAATTAATGAGGGTTATTTCAAAGTTCGTATTATGTTTAGAATACGAGTATAACAGCTAGACAGATTTAGGTCCCACTTGCACTGGGATTTCTATTAGATAATATTTCTATTAGATAATATTTATATTAGATGTTATTTCTATTAGATAATATTTCTATTAGATAATATTTCTATTAGATAATATTTCTATTAGATAATATTTCTATTAGATAATATTTATATTAGATAATATTTCTATTAGATAATATTTATATTACATAATATTTTGGCTATGATGCTAGAGGAAACAAAACCCTTCATGGTTTTGACAGAAATTCATGACCCTGGGGTAAGTACTTCAGAATCATAGAGGAATTTTTTGTTCAGAATGTCGAAAACATTCTGTGAGAAATAGTAAAATGAAAAATATGATAAGAGAGATATAAATACATTTAATTCCACAACACCGTTCCTTGAATACGAGTAAGCCGGGTTGGTATACGGTACAAAGATGGTACATTCATTTATTGTTGTTGTTTTTAACCCCCGACGCAAAAACGACGGGGTGTTATAATTGGGACGTGCATGTGTGTGTGTGTGTGTGTGTGTGTGTCTGTCTGTGGCATCGTAGCTCCCGAACGGATGAACCGATTTAGTTTTATTTTGTTTGAAATGTGAATTTGTCGGGAGTGTTCCAAGCTATGTTTGATCAAAATCGGTTCTGCCGTTTCAATGTGTTGAGGGTTTTTTTAATTTTAACTAAATTAATTACTTGTAAATAAAGCTCTGCCATTACGTGCATGTGCATGTTATGGCAGGCTTATGTAGAAAAACCTTATGATTTCAAGGCATTTTTTTTGAATTCAAAACTGTTTGCAGCCGTAAAATGTCCACTGCTGGCTTTACGCATAAAATAACAAGACAACCAGCCTTGAGCGTCCTTCACCTACATCGAGCAACACGGAACGGAGGCCTGCGTTGCTCGATGTTCACCTATGACAAGATACAGTCGCGACCGCGATAATGTCACCGTTCATGACAAGGTTTGTCATGAATTGTCAAGGTTCAAGACATTATTAAGAATAAATATGTACCGTGACATATAAAGTCGAGCAAAGTAAGACACGATAAATTAGCTGAAACACAGCTCAAGGACAACCCAGAAAAGTAATACTAATCAACTCGATATATAACGGTGAGTGGAGCGAACCGCGAAAAACTCTGGGTTACTTGGTTTTTGTGTCCTAGTAAAATGCGCTATCGATCGCAATCTTTTTATCGGCCTTCCGGGTATCCTTGTGGTCGGGGGGCCAGGGCACGGGCCCCGTATGCCGTTATGGTTTAAAAGGGCCCCATGACCTCTCCATGTATCTGCCAATGCTACTCCTTGTACTAAAAGTAGTGAGTCACAACTCACTACTTTTAGTCATAATTTCACTTTTCGTTTTTATTTTATTGTTTGGCTTGGAAGTATAAGAGCTGCTTCTCGCACAGTTCTTACTGCGTCTACTTCTTGCCAAGTGTCATGTCAAACGGAGTTAGGAATGAGGGCCTCATCAAGCGCCTCGCTGAACATCGCACGGCATGAGAACAAGCGCCTCGCTGCGTCACCGTGCCAACATCGCACGGCATGTGAACAAGCGCCTTACTGCGTCACAGTGCCAACATCGCATGGCATGTGAACAAGCACCTCGCTGCGTCACCGTGCTAACATAGCACGGCATGTGAACAAGCGCCTCGCTGCGTCACACTGCCAACATCGCACGGCATGTGAACAAGCGCCTCGCTGCGTCACCGTGCCAACATCGCACGGCATGTGAACAAGCGCCTCGCTGCGTCACCGTGTCAACATCGCACGGCATGTGAACAAGCGCCTCGCTGCGTTACCGTGCCAACATCGTACGGCATGTGAACAAGCGACTTGCTGCGTCACCGTGCCAACATCACACGGCATGGGAATAAGCACCTCGCTGCGTCACCGTGCTAACATAGCACGGCATGTGAACAAGCGCCTCGCTGCGTCACCGTGCCAACATCGCACGGCATGTGAACAAGCGCCTCGCTGCGTCACCGTGCCAACATCGCACGGCATGTGAACAAGCGCCTCGCTGCGTCACCGTGCCTACATCGCACGGCATGTGAACAAGCACCTCGCTGCGTCACCGTGCCAACATCGCACGGCATGTGAACAAGCGCCTCGCTGCGTCACCGTGCCTACATCGCACGGCATGTGAACAAGCACCTCGCTGCGACACCGTGCTAACATAGCACGGCATGTGAACAAGCGCCTTGTTGCGTCACCGTGCTAACATAGCACGGCATGTGAACAAGCGCCTCGCTGCGTCACCGTGCCAACATCGCACGGCATGTGAACAAGCGCCCCAATGCGTCACCGTGCCAGCATCGCACGGCATGTGAACAAGCGCCTCGCTGCGTCACCGTGCCAACATCGCACGGCATGTGAACAAAACTATATATTCCCCGTAAGCTACCTACAAAATAACACTTTGTAAATGGTGCGTTATGTGAAATTCTTCAAAGTCAAAGTCAAAGTCAAAAGTATTTTATTCATTGAAATCACAAGGATCATTTTGAATCGTCTTAAAAAATAAATTTACAGTTACTCCTGTTCCAACGCAACCAGACCTAGAAGAATCAGGCAACAAACACGGTCTGTTTTTCTTTTGATGATCCTTCTTACTACTAGGTGGAGAGCGCCTGTGTGGTGCCTCGAGAACAAGTTGAAGCTGATTCAAGGAAAAAAGGAAAACCAAATTAAAAGCCTTACTTAGGTAGGCAGTCAAAAGTAAGATGATAGAGAGAATCAGCAAAAGTTCATAAGGCAGCACACACTACGCTTGATATACACATAAATAACACATCAGTAATAAATTATATGCAGGTACAGACATTGCAAATTGACAAATTAGGTGTCGAGGGGCAGAGCGACATCAGGCCACGCGGCTTTATCATTAACATAGTCATGTAGTGTGTAATACGCTTTCTTAATTAAATTATTCTTTATGTAAGATTTAAATCTTCGAATCGAAAGTTTAGAAGCACTTTCTGGAAGTTTATTATAGAACCGAACAGAATTCCCCATAAAAGACCCACTTACTTTTTTTAATCTAAATTTGGGAATACTCAGTTTATTTTTATTTCTCGTGTTAAAACAATGCACGTCACTTTTTTTCATAAATCTATCTAAGTGTTTATGTGTATATAATAAGGTTTCGTAGATGTATTGCGATATTACGGTGAGAATGTTAATTTCCTTAAAACGCTCCCTCAAGGAGTCACGTGGATTCATTTTATAAATGGCACGTATTGCCCGTTTTTGTAAAACAAATATTGCTTGGATGTCTGCTGCTTTCCCCCACAGAATGATGCCATATGACATAACACTATGGAAGTAGCCAAAATAAACTAGCCTAGCTGTAGCTTCATCAGTAAGCTGCCTTATCGTACGAACTGCATATGCAGCGGAACTAAGTCTACCCGCAAGTGCCTCAATTTGTGGTCCCCACTGCAAACTTGCATCAATATTAAGTCCTAAGAAAACAGTAGAGTTTACAAGATTGAGTGTCTCGCCATTTACTTTAATATTAGTTGGGTAATGTTTTACATTTGGCAAAGTGAATTTAATGCATTTAGTTTTTTTAGCATTTAGCAACAGATTATTTACTGTGAACCAATCAAGAACTCGCGATAGTGATTTATTTAGATCATCGTAATTAGCTTTTGACCTATCAACTTTGAAAATTAAAGACGTATCGTCAGCAAATAAAACTATATCACATATGTCTTTTACATAAAAAGGGAGATCGTTAATGTATACTAAAAATAGAAATGGGCCTAGTATTGAACCCTGGGGCACTCCCATAACAATAGACGATCCTGAAGACCTTTCACCACCAACGTCAACTTTTTCACTAAGACAGACCACGTGAACTTGTGAAGATTTTCACTATAACACAGGTTACATTAAAATGCAAATATACCTTTTTCTTGGTCCTGCATTCCGCGAGGGACACCGAACAACTGCAGCTTAAATAACTTTATGTGAGTAAGTATACCTTACACGTATGGCCACTACTATGAGAAACATAATTACCTATGACATTCAAAGAACAAAACTTTAATTAAAGTACTTACCGAAGAATTATTTCAGAACCACTTATATTTACGGTTAAAAATACTTTATTAATTAAACTCTTTGCACGTCTTACTTACTCTTTTACTCACGAAAACAAAGCAAACAATTAATTATGCAAAGCTAAAATTAGAACCCCTATTAAAGTTGGAGGTTATAATTCAAAGTTGGAAAGTCATCTGATAACCCCTTACTCCAGAAAGTCGGCTGGAAATGAAAGAGCAAATTAATTACGGGATTTTAGCTAACAGTTATTTAAATCCTATCACTCCGGGAGGGACCTCCCAGAGCTCTAGCTCGGACTGTCCCGATATCACTGAAGAAATGAGCAGGCACCCACTGAGCATGGTATTTCTTTGTATACTAAAAAATATCTATCTATATAATGCTAAGTTTTACAGACACCTACTAACACAAAAAAGTGTCACTCCAACGACACGTATCTTATGTAATACATTAATCTGTGGCACGCACACGAGAGCTCATATTCCGTGTAACAATACTACGCTAGCATCGCCAGCAGGTCTGTCCAGACTAGATAACTGACCGTAGAAAAGGAAATTTTAAAGTGAAATTCGGAGTGACACAAGTCAATACTCATATTCCCGAAAATGGTCAGCAATCGCAAACAATTGTATCTAATAATATTTTGCGGTCGGATTAATATAATCGCCACTGGATCAGCGAACTCCGATCGTGTGGTTTTTGTAATTTGCCTCACCAATAACGGAATGTGATTTCAGTGAATTTAATATGCGTTTGAATTGCAGTGTCCGAGAATAACTTTAGTCTTGCATAATAAATAAATAAATAATGCTGGGCAGTTCACACAACATTATCTAGCCCCAAGCTAAGCAGAGCTTGTGTTATGGGTACTAGATAACTGATGTACTTAATACAATACATAATATAGATAGATATTTTTTATTATACATAGAAATATCCTGAACAAATATCTGCAGATCGTACAAATATTTGTTCCGAGGCGGGAATCGAACCCGCAACCTCCTGCGTCACAGGCAAACCTTCGCCCGCAGTGCTACAGAGGTCGTCATAATCCTGGCTCAGTTTATGGATTTATTATGTTCAGCCCCCCTATTCCCTATCTTGAAAGTCACTCGGTGACCAACGTTTGTCAAGTAAAATTACCATCAATTGACTATTCTTAATAATATATTTTTTTATTGATGATCATTCTACTGGTCAAACGTTAGTCACCGAGTGACTTTCAGTTAGGGAATAGGGGGGGCTGATGAGGGTGATAGATAGGAACTTCACTGGAGCGCACGGAACCGCACCACGCCCTTGTAAGCGTTTTTAATGTATTATCATATCACCCGCCTACGCACCTCCACGTGCGTGGTTTCGAGTAGGCCACAGTTTTTAGTTTTATAGAGTTTTATTTTATTTTTATTTTTTATTTTGTTTATTGAAAAGACCAACAGCTACAATAATAAAACAAAATCACTTAATTATAAAAGTTATACAGCCAATTATAGGTCTCTCTAAATATTAAACTAAAACTATGATAATTTCCTACGATAATTATAATAAAATACATATATAGATAAGTACATAAAAACAAAAAATGAAGGTTCACTACATTAAATTATTATATAAGAATATCTAATAAGTACATAAAAACAAATAGTTAAGGTTCACCACATTCAATTATTAAATAAGAATATATAAAAAGTACAAAGAAACGAATATTTTGTTTCACAATGCTAGGGCGTGTTTAAGGGTTTATCCACTACAACTGAAAATTATTGTTCTGGATTATAAAGTAAGTTTATTATCGCTTTTTTGAAGGAATTTTTACTGGTGTTGAACATGTCAAAACCCGAGAAGCGCTTGTTATAATTGGAACAAATTCGATTGATTTGTGCATTCTTGGCATAATTAGTGCTATGATAAGGGAGTGAAAAAAGCTTCGTATGACGCGTCCGCGTTGAAGGCACATTTAAATTGATACAGGCGAGTAACGTCGGGGAATCCAAATTGCAATTTAATAAATTGTGCATATTGTCTAATAAGGTACGTCTATTTTCTAAAGACATTAAATTGACATCTAATGACTATTAAAATAACTACCTTATACCGCCGTGAAAATAAAGTACATAATAAACAGTTCTACTTCATGATTTGCTTGCCTCTATTCTCGCGGGAAACAGGTGCATTTACATCTTGATCTCAATATTTGTTTATACTTCCTCCTTTTTTTTTTCTTGACATAAAAATATATTCTTGACATGTATAATTTGAAACTGTTGACATTTGTAATTTATTAGGTATCTTTATTTCAATTTTATTATATGCATGTTAAAATATAGCAGCGTATGCATGAAGTAATATTTGTATCCCAGACATGGGAAATGTAAGACATCCTAATTAATTTTAAGAACTTGTATACTACCTTTTTAAACAAATAAATGATTAATGATTTATTTATGATTTCCTATAATACATAACAGCATCCACTCTAATGTATTAGAAGCCGGTTAAGCACAGCGCTATACCGCTTATTGGTATTCGTGCCTATCACAGACAATGTCTTGTAATGGGTTACACAAGCCACTATAATGTCAAATACGAACACGGAACAAATACAGTAAATACTGATGTTACTGAGCGAGAAAGAGGCACGTTACCAATTACAAATACAAATTATAAAAAACATGGCTATTTTCAATACCAGTTTTCTAACGAAAAATGCATTAAAACTCATTATAACTAGCATACATTTTTAATTTCAGCGCGCTCTGGCAAGTTAACACCATAACACTTATCTAAGAACCATCGCCACTAAATCAGAAACCCTAAAGAAAACCGCTTCTAAATCGTTCAGAACGTTTTGGAGATACGTAAGCACATTCGTTTGCACACACAAACAACCACTAACTATATTAGCATGCCGTCCTCTCAATTTGCACGCCGGCAGCGGCCAAACATATTGTGTCTTACCAATATTTATACCATCAATTTGTACATATGTTTAAGCAAATAAATTATCTTTATCTTTATCTTTTATCTTTAACCCTAAAAGCATATCTCCGTTTCGTACGGAATAAAAATATACTACAGAAATAAATGTTTGTTCACGTTGTTGAATGAGAGCTAGGTATATAAGGAGACGTGAAACTCGTAGGTAAATAACTATGTAGCAGGACCGATACGAAGCGACAGCTACTTCATGAACATAAAAAATAAGCTTGAGTTAAAATAACTCTTATTTCTCGCGTCTGTTTGTTATTTGTATTGCGAACACAGTTTAATAATTCAGCAATAAAACTATACTCCTAAATTCCAGTTTGAATTGCCCCTTGAAGGAACGTAATCAGTTTCCACCAACTATTATTGAGTTTCATCCATAACGCATAGCGGTCGTTTTAGCGCAAACAAAAGTTTTGCTATAAATTGAATCGAGCCGATAGATGGTCGAATTCGGTATTGCTCGACGTAATTTGCTAAAAGTTTGCTAAACAAAGGTGGTTAGTGAACGTATCAAAATTAGTTTTTCATTTTTTTATACAATTCGCTTAAAAACTCTTATTGTTTTAAAAATCACCGATTCTAATGCTTCGATGACACACACAACATACAACATCGGTAGGTACCTTCACCCTACCACACATAGCATTTTTGACATGTATAATTGGTTTTGCGAATATACTGTATTTCTGTATTTCTGTAAAAATAACAATCAAGAATGAATTAATTGATACTAAGTATAGGAGAACTCAGATAAAGTCAACTACATCAACAAATTGTTTTATCACTTTTTACATCATACATAGCCAAGAAAACAGGAAATGGGAAGGATTAGCAAATAATTCACAAAGAAACGACTGTATTGCACAAGGTATTTCAGTAGTAGTAGAGCTTTTTTGTGAAAGAGTTCGTCCGGGGAAGTACTACCACCATACCTATTTCTGCCGCAAAGCAGTAGTGCTCGCATTGCTGTGTTCCGGTTTGAAGGGTAAGGGTGCCGGTGAAATTACAGGCACATGAGACTTTTCATCTTTATCTCAGGGTGGCGGGCGCAGTGCAATGCCACATTGGGTGCGTCCTAGGTGGGCGTGCCCTATGAGGTAATGCACTGTTCATAGGCAGAGGTTACCTCTTAACATCAGGTGGGCCTCTTGCTTGTTCCGTAATCCAAGTAGTATAAAAAAAAAAAAAAAAAAAAAGGTCTGGGTCGTAAGAACGCGCGGAGTACTGGCGCTGCTGAATAGATAGTCGGTCGCTTCGTTTCGTTTCTCGTCGGTTGATGCAGACACGTCGCTCGGGTCGCCTCGTCCACCTTCGTAGGTCAGCTACCTATCAATACAATATTACCTATAATTATCTATAGGTACTTAAACTACTGGTGAGCACACTTTGAACGATGTCACCGGTCGGCATTTCGCATTTGTGTGGGAGAGCCTTTAATATTGCAGAAATGCGTTATACCTATATATTCTGTGGCATTGCAATAACTTCAGCCTGTAATTTGTACCCAAAGTAAAACTCCATCGCTCAATTATGTTAATTTCCATCAATTTCATTCGGTTTTTTTGTACGAAATAATATAAACCTAATAATTTCGGCATGTGTAGTGGTTTGGGAACCCTACAACGGAATAACATGGGATGGGCATTCCGTGCAGGTGGCGCCACGCTGACAACACACGTTCCCGATTAAATAATCGCAGATATGCCGACCAAGCTGTACCTACTCGTGATCTGTAGAACCACTAGGTATATCATAATGTCACAGTTACGATGTTTGTATGTTTGTTACTCAATCACGCCAAAATAGCTAAACCAACTTCAATAAAATTTGGTGCAAAGGTAGATTGTATTTTACGTATTTTTGATATCTAAAAATACTACCTACCTACCCACACGGAAATTCGGCCGCGGCCCGGCTCACCATGGTCCGACTCACTCGAAACTCGAAACTCGAAACACTCAAAAGCCCGACTGGCCCGGCATCCTTTTCTTGGACTGTTATAGCGAAAAGTGCTCGGCTGTTTTGATTTTATTTTATAGTATTATTTAACTTTCACAATACCTGAAATCTTTAGATAATATAGATCAACAATTCCGTATCTGATAATATAGAATAACTACCTGGGAGGGAAGCGACTTCAATACCGGGGTGATACTTCGTCCTTTACACTCACAGATTGCAAGAAAGTGTTTTATGCTTTCGTGGAGTAAACATTCTTCTATTACCAGAATCCCAGTTATCGTATAATTTTACACTGAAATGACTGTTGTTGGCTTTTATATTGGTCATTATTTGCGGCAAATCATATTTGGTTGAAGAAAACAGTGTACTAATAGCGAAAATAACACCGAAATTACTTGTATGGACAAAATTTTCGATGTTATTTTCGCCATTAATCCGCTGTTTTCTTCAACCAAATATGATTTGCCGCAAATAAAGACCAATATAAAATCCAATAACAGTCATTTCAGTTTTAAATTATACTCTGTTCGCACATATTGGACGACCTCTGTGGCCTGGCGGGCGAACGCTCGCCTGCGACGCAGGAGGTTGCGGGTTCGATTCCCGCCTCGGAACAAATATTTGTGCGATCTGCAGATATTTGTTTTGGGTGTTCTGGGTATTTTCTATATATAATAAAAAATATATATCTATGTAATATATTGTATTAAGTATATCAGTTGTCTAGTACCCATAACACAAGCTCAATGTTGTGTGAACTGTCCAGCATTACTTATTTATTATTTTATTTATATTTGTGCAAATACGTTTGTTTGAAAAAGCAACCACCCTAAGATGCGAATTTTCAAAATTCCTTTGCTAGTACAACCCTACTCATCGAGACAAACACTCCCTTCAAATTTCAAGTCTCTACGACCAGCGGTTTAGGCTGTGCGTTGTCACTCGGTGTCACTCAATCAGTTAGTCAGTCAGTCAGGACATTACCTTTTATATACCTATTGCCTTTTATATATGAGATGAGATTATTGCACATTTTTTGATATCATATACTGGACTCGTGGTCGTATAAAATATGCTGAGACTGTTTGTCCAAACAATCTGTGACTGTATAATTTGATCGCAATGAAACAGCTGAACTGATTTTGATCAAACATAGCTAAGAACACTCCCGACAAATTCACCTTTCAAACAAAAAATAAAATCGAAATCGGTTCATCCGTTCGGGAGCTACGATGGGACACACAGCCACACACACACACACACACACACACACACACACACAGAGACACATCAAACTTATAACACCCCTTCGTTTTTGCGACGGGGGTTAAAAACAGTAATATACAGTAATATTAGTAATATACAAATATTGAAACAAGCAAAACGCTTTTCTTTCTGACATTACCATCCATTGTCTTGCACCGCTCTCATGGATGCCGGGCCAGTTGGGCCTTTCCGTTAGGTATTTTTTTAATTAATCCGAGCCAAGCGAGTCGGACCATGGTGAGCCGGGCCGCGGCCGGAAATTCCGTTCCACACTGTTAACCAACCCACCCTAATTTGTAAGTCAATCTTGTATTTTTCCTCACAAGTGAATGTATATTCTTTTGAGAAATATAATAAACACATTTATGATATCAGTGGGATGGCAAAGTTTGTGCTCATTTTTATCTGCTCATAATTGCGAATACTAATATCATCTTTATCATCATCATTAACTGAAAGACACTATTTTTTCTTTGAATCTGTTTGAGCCCCCTGAGACCATAGTACTTACCTATGCCATAAGAGTCCCATGTTCCCCTATAAGGGTAGGTGTTCAGAGGTCTCAGTTCAGAACCATTAGTTAACCACGGTCACATATCTCTCCAATCTGTTTAAAATGATAGCACGTAAGAAATATTCATCTTACCATACTTCTGTTTGGGGTAATCACTATGAAATATCCAAAATACCTCTATGATAAATTTCACACAAGCCCAATCCAGGTACCCAAGCAGAGCATGTACCTTTGTGTTTCTGACATCGAAGCACAAGTCTGTGTCGTTCCGTGGTTCCTTCGTATTCGGCGCCTCTCGGTGCTGGAACGCACGTCCCCCGCCAGTGTGTGATTTTAACAGTCAATGTTTTCAGAAAAAGGCTGAATAATCAGCTCCTCATAGAGCAATTCTAAAATACCTGCACTCCCATACTCTCCTTCGATTAACGCACGTCGAGCCTGGGAGGGCCGCTTGTTGCTCCATCCAGTTCACTCACGTCTGGCTGCTTGACTTCTTGTCTCGTGCATCTGAATGCGTTTAGAACTTTTTCGTGCAACTTCTCAATTTAAATTAGATACCATAACTCTTCCTAAAAACTAACTACAAATATATAAAAACTAAACTAAGAATATGGTATCTATTTAAGAATTGGATACAATTATCATAATTATACCTGTAGCATCCGCTTCGACCGAAATAGCTGGTGAAGGCTCTCTGCTACTCTGGGAAGACCAGTTTCTGGTCTAACGAATTTCCTTTCGATAATAAAGACGTTAACGTTGTACAAGGCATCTAGCAGTAAAGATATCTGCACAGTACTTACCTCAGACTGCTACCCAGCATCCGATGAGAGTCCAGTTTTCTGTTTAATGAGCTGATGATGAGGGATATTCAAGTGGTGTTTCACAGAAAGCACATGAGATGATGTTCACACGCGATAGTTCGATAGTGTTTTTTGAAGCTTTTGGCGGGGTTCCGCGTCAGCGTGCGTCTGCGCCGCGGTTTTGATAGTAACAGGCTCGTAATGCTTGTCACTCTGAGCTTTGACGTGAAGGTACTTGCATGACAGCCAAAATATTGGTGTTTCGTTACTGCTGTGAAGCCAGAGATGACATGAACATCGGTATTGTCGATTTGATAGAATGCGTTTAGTTTCTATGATGACGGAACAATACCCTATGGTAATCGTAGTTCTTTAAATCATACATTACAAAACTTCAATCTTCACTTAACTTCTTTTTCTTTGTGACTTTGGGGTCATCGTGTCATTGGACTCTGGAGGCATACTTTCTCCCAAAATAATATACTATCTATTATCATCTCTAGGTATCTCCCACACACAATAACATGTTTATTTATCGCTTATCCCCTCCGCAGTTTATTGATGATTGTGGCATCACCTAGGCCCTGTTTGAAAACCAGCACCGCACCACACTAGGTCTGTTGCAGCTCATGCTGAGACAGGGACCTCTTTGACGCCGCACAACACATAGGTATCTACCTACCTACTACTATCAGGTTTTATTTTGTTTTTATTTTATTTAAATCTTGTTTTCATGTGTTTGTGTTGTCCTTTGGGGAAAATTAAACGAATCTACTTACTTTCTTTTGTTTCTTTCTCACCCTGACCACACCCTGACCCTGATTCATTATTGGTCAAGTGTCCTGAAAAGAGCTAAAAGAGATGAATAGTAGAAAGAACCAGTCGTCATTATCATTATCAGCCTACAGTAGTTCACTACTGGATATAGGCCTCTGCCCTATAGAATGCGACAAACGGTCTAGAGCTGTCTCCCTCCACCGACTTCCTGCGACCTCTATAATGTCGTTGGTCCATTGAGTGGGGGGCCTCCTTTCCTCCTCTGCGTCGTCCAATTTGTGTTTACCACTCGAGAACCTTTACCTATTCCCTAAGAGAATTATATACTTTCGTCTTGAGGCTCTGCGGTATCTGTGAATAGAAGATATGACGTAGTTTCCCGAACGCTGCCCGTCCATGTTGGATTACCAGTGTAGTGCAGTAATTAAGCACGCCTCGCTGGTGGCCCGCATTCCCCACAATATCGTGCACACCAGATTGCGCTCAAGAAACTCATTTCGTCTTCTTTCAGTGACATAATTAATTCATTCATGAATAGAGCGAGTTTCGGGGTAGTGCGTCCTTGAGCTGGATTAAATAGAACCGGTTCTAATTACACTAGGATGCCGAATAAATTAAGGATGACATTTAATGAGCTTTTAGGTATGCCAGGCTTGGGGTTTGTGCAGGAAGACTTGTAGAAAATAGCATAAAAAGAATATCAACAAATTGCGTGTTACCGTTCGTTGCTTGATTGTCAAAGCAGCAAGCAGCAGTTGATTGAAGTCAGCAGAGTACTAGGTATAATTATAATGTTTTATTTATGTATGCGGACGTCCTGTTTTATTTTGTCCGTAATTCGTATTCGGTTCCCACGATACAGGCCGCGAGCCTAGTGTGGGGCCATAGCTATATTATAACTCGAAAATGTCTTAATCTAAATCTAAATTGTTTAATATCTTTTTCTCGGTGTTTTATGTATTAGTTGTGTTTTTTTTATAATAAAATAAATAAATATAACTTTTGAAACTATCATGGTTATGTACATACTTTTCACTAGAAACGGGATATTTACCATGATTATTGAGTTTTATTTATTTATTTTCTTGATTGTTCTAGTATATGAGCCGATTCAAATTAATCCTTGTGTTTTCATGTAATATTAAAAATAATTGGGAATGAAACCCATAAGATTAAGTAATAATCTCAGAACTTCTCACAAACTAGTATCGTATCTCGGAACATCTTGTTCCGAGTATTGTATATACGCCACGGCTACCGTCGCGTCGACTCACTTTTCACCTCGTAAACTGTTTTATTTATAAGACAACTATGCTTTTGTCCGCGGCTGCGCACGCGTGGTGTCAGGTTAAAAAAACAGCCCCCACCCTTCCGTGATTTTCTGGAGGAGCAATGAAACTGCATGGACAATGAATGCATATTATTTAGCGCGTGGGTACTTACACATTGCGGACGAAACTACCCATATCGGTAGTTATGAGTGGAAACACCACACTTTCGATTAAAAATATTAAGCCATTGTTAAAAAATATTAACCTTTCGATAATTTAAAAAAAAAAATGAACTTGAATCACTAAATTTGAATAAACTTGAATAGCTTTACTTAACTAGATTTAACTTGACTTAACTTGAATTACTTGAATTACTTGAATTATTTACTTGAATTACTTGAATTATTTACTTGAATTGCTTACTTGAATTACTTGAATCACTTACTTGAATTACTTGACTAACTTGAATAATTAACTTGGATTACCTACTAACTTGAATTAGACTAACCATATGATGCGGACTAAATCTCTGACTTAATAGATTGCTAATTTTCTATAATTCCTGGAGCAGTAGACTTTTTTTTGAAAATTTTACATTCCTTTCTGACCTTTTTATTTTAACTACCATTACTTTTTATTTTGTTTTAACAACTTTTTTTTAACACTTTATTAACACTCCTTATTTTTTTTTGGCCAGGTTAATCTAAATTTCTAAAACAAACGTATAACATACTACTATTTTATTTTTGACTTAACCCTAACACTTTCTTAAACTAACAAACTCTTCAACTTCAACTTCAAGCTTCTCATTCTGGAGTTTTCATGAACATTTTTAACTGAAACAAATTTTACTTTAATTACTTCAACTAGATACTTAACTTACAGGCACATGAGACTTTTCATCTTTATGTCTCAGGGTGGCGGGCGCAGTGCAATGCCTCATAGGGCGCGTCCTAGGTGGAAGTGACATATGAGGTAATGCACTGTTCATTGGCAGAGGTTACCGGTTAACAGGGGGCCATCAGCTTGTTCCGTCATTCAGTAGTATAAAAAAAAAAAAACTTCACTTAATTCACTAACTTGATCTATTGAACCTACTCTCTTCTAAGTATTAAGCGACAACTTGTATATACTAAGTCTAGTCTTAATATTCCATTATATCTAAACCTACTTGGCAATTTTAATTCCACTATTTTTAATGTATAAACTTAGTCTTAGTTTCGAGCGGTACACAACTCGTTAAATAAGCCTTTGTGTAATTCTTAAACTTTTCTTAAACTCTGAACCTACAAGATTTTTTCTTAAACTCTTAAACTTGAACCGAGCGGTGTACCAACTCGTTAAATAAGCCTCCAATGCTTTGTAAATCTTTTAAATATGTCTTAAATGGGTTTTCGAAAACTAGGTGCGGGTTGCGACACCTAATCTAAAAAAATAAGCTTTCGTTAATTTAAAACTGAAAATTGCCGTGTGGAGTATGCGTCATTGAATGTGAACCATATCCCCTACATGTGGAAGGATGAGAGTGTTTGATGGAAGTTTGAAAGATGTTGTGTGTAAGGTCAAGGACTTATTCTTAACCTCAAAATTTTCTATGGAGTCGAAAAATTTCTGGGGTTGTCGGGGAAATGTAGCATTTGCCTTTGGGGAAAGCTACGTTTTTAGTTAATAATACTTACGATTTATGTAGGCTTGCTTTATTCATGTATATGGACATATTGTTGACTTCCATTACGTTGTATTTAGGTTTCTTCACGCCATAAACCATGCTTTTGATGTAATTGACGACCTCTGTGGCGCGGCGGGCGAAGGTTGGCCTGCGACTCACGAGGTAGCGGGTTCGATTTCCGCCTTATTTATTTATTATTTATTTATTTATCTCCTCTCCTCTCCGCTTGATCTATTTCCATTGAAGCTAAGCGGAGAGGCGATGTGGAAATAATTAAATCTGATTGGTTATTCAAAACCCATCTCTCGTCTCCACTCCTCTCCGCTGTAGTGGACACCGGGCCTAACAGTACAGAATTGTGGGTAATGGAAGACATCTTGGTATGAACATTGTGTAGGGATATTTCATTTCAAAATGATTTGCTTGAAAACGATTAGCTATTTATTATTATTTAGAAGAAGTTTTGATACTTGATGTTGAAAAGATTATGTATTGAGTTAGATTGCAACAAACTGACACAAAAGAAACCTTGTAATAATGGGGCACTAAATGAACAAAACGGCATCCACGAAAGGATTCCTACTCTTATGCCGAAACTACCGCGACCTGTTATGTTTAAAAATATAATTTACACAAAATTAATTTAATTATTTGAACACAAAAACTAGACGATATCGTATAATAATGTGTCTTCTACTTTGAACGGTACTAGTGATCGCGCTCGCGCTGAGGTTCATTCTGAGACCCTTAAAGAGCCGTCTATAGCCTTTCATAGATCCTCTCTCATAAATTCGTTCCCGAATCTCGCCAAGGCCTGAAATTGATTTCAAATTTATTTCCGCATCTCGCTATAAATTACGGAGGTACTCTTACACGTACTTTGTGATCTTGAACCGCAGATTGAAAATTACTACCTGGACATTCTCCACGAGGATAGTAAATTTGTATACCAAAATTGGTTATTATGGGCGTTTAATAAAGTGACTGTCTTTTGGATGGTAAGTTAAGGTATCAATTATGTATTTTGTTTTGTTTAATATTATAATCACAGTTTGTATGTTTGTTTCTAAATCACGTCAAAATAGCTAAACGAATTTCTATGAAATTTGGTACATACACTCATGGACATAATTTGAGGAACGGGACAAAAATTAAACAGATCGGAAGTGAAACATTTTTTTTGTATGTAAGTATATAAATTATATTAAGCACTTTATTAATTTTACAATTTTTAATGAAGATATAACTAACTTCATTATTAAACACAAGACTTATCAACAGAAATCTCAAAAATGATGTTTTGAAGAATTAACCCTTCAATCATTGTTCGAGTTATAAGTATATGAACGAACACGCTGCAAATGTGTGTTACAGCATTTGCTCGGATTACCCCAAATTGAGCTCAGTTAGCGATCACCAGCCATACAGGCATCGCGTACTCTCATAAAACCATACCAATAAAATCACCATCATCGTACCATAAAATCATAGTCACACCGTTCAGTGTAATTGTACAGAACAAATCCTTATTACAAACCATTTACCATCATAAACAAGACTTTTTAATACCACCAAACCATATACCGGAAGAAGGAGGAGTGGTCTAGATTCACCATAGCAGTCCTAAGACAAGCTTCTCCCTTCTTTCTACAATCATCACACTGAAAATGTGATTGTGTTTTTTTTTTTTAATAAAACTTATGGGCAAACTATCTTACCTGATCTAAGTGGTCACCGTCGCTTATAGACACTGGCAACACCGGGGGTATTGTCGATGCGCTGCCTACCCTGAAGGAATGAATGAACATTTTTCTTGAAGCGACACATGACATTACGGGGATTTTTGTCGAGTGTTTGGGCAAATTCAGGTATTGTATTGTATTGTATTTATTTATTGCTTACATGTACCTACTTACAATATTGTTAGTATATGGTCTTATTTCTACTGTTAGTAATGTAGTATGTACATGAGCCCCGTTAGGGCGCTGCAATTTTGTGATCACGACACATAATAATAGTGAAATAACAAAGATAAAGGATAAAGATGTCAGGTATTTGGTGTTACCCCCTCTCGCTGTTAAAACTGCCTGCAATCTTCTCGGCATACTTTTGGTTAAGTTATCAATTAAATCTTGTGGTATTCGATTCCATTCTTCTTCCAATGCCATTTTAGGATCTCCTATGTTTGTTGGTGCTGCATCCCGATGTTTTATTTGTTTTCCGAGCTTATCCCAAACATGTTCGATGGGGTAAGTCTGGCAAGCGTGCTGGCCACAGCAAAACGTCAATTTCAACCTCTCAAAGATACCTAAGAAGAGAAGAAGAAAATAAAAAAACAAAAGAAGAATATCTCAAGTTCAACGCCTCTAAATCGCAGGCTTGTCTCTTCTCGGCGAAAAAAAGTCAGTTTCTAAAAGTTCCTGTCTTCCGACATGTACCTGTAGCTATAGGAAATCACCTCGAGCTCTTAGGCGTTTCCCTCACGCCTACTCTCAACTTTGGCTCCCACATCGAGTCTAAGGCAAAAACTGCCTCCATGAAGCTGGGTATCCTGAATTACTTCACACCAGGACAGCTTCTAAGTCTGTAAGTAATGTGCTAAGTAGTTAATGTTTTCACTTAGTTTTTTTTTGTTTGAATAAATGTATATTTTTTAAATTTTGTAGATAAATTGTCTATGGGGCTGTTTTTTTTTTTAGGTTTTTAGGTTTTATAATTATGTTTGCTTTTTTTAAAATTTAATTCAATTTCTAGGACGTTGTTGTGATTGTAATTAATTTGTGATAATTTTTTCTTTTTTTAATCTGTTCTCGCTCATCATTATTTAATAGCATATTGTCGGTCATCTATTATAATTATGGTAGCACTTGGCATGCATAATATAATTAGGTATCATGTGTTGTAATTACTTGTAACGGTGTATGCTATGTAGGTATGTATGTACTCTAATAAATAAATAAATAAATATGTACAAAGCACAAGTCCAGGGTGGTATGGAGTACTGCTGCCACGTTTGGGATGGCTCGGCCAAACACCAGCTTGCTGCCTTGGACTCAATCGAACGCAGAGCTTTCAGGCTTATAGATGAGCAATATATGGCGGAGACTAAGATCCAGAGTCTCGCGCACCGCCGTAAGGTCGCGTGCCTTTCGATCTTCTATAGGTTACATTTCGGGGAATGCTCCCAGGAACTTCATGATCTGATCCCACCATCTTCTTTTGATCATACGACGAGCAGGCGCACAGCTTGGTACCACCCTTACCTCATTAGTATACCCTCTATTCGTAATAAACGTTTCAGTTCTACCTTTATAATGTGAACTGCTAAGGAGTGGAATACACTACCGTCGTCTGTATTTCCTGAAAACTATAATCTGGGTATTTTCAAGGCTAGAGTGAATAGACCTTCTAGACCTTTGTGCTCAGTAACAGGTGAAATCGTGGTCAAACAAAGGTTTATCAAAGTTAAAAAAAAAAAACCTATCGCTGCAGTGTGGGGCCGCGCATAGTCCTGCATTAAATGAAAATTGTCTCCGATGTCAAAGGGCATGACAATCGGTTCTTAGATGTCATTTACGTACCGAGCCGCAGTCAGGGATCCATTTTCTACGATGTGCAACTCCGTACGTGCCCCAGTGCAAATACCGTCCCATACCAATACTGACCCTCCACCATGACTCTCTCCCGACAATGTTACACTGAGCGTATCTTTGTCTGGCTCATCTCCAAACTTCAACCCTTCTATCATCTAGCTTAATACAAAATCTTGGCTCGTCCGTGAACAATACTTTTCCCCAGTCATCATCATTCCAGTTTTGGTACGAGCGAGGAAAGTTAGCCCGAGCTACTCAATGATCTGTGGTAGGTAAGGGTCCTCTAGCTGGCAAGTACGTCTTTATTCCAGCTTCTTTTACTCTTGTTCTTACGGTTTTAGTGCTAACTGTCACCTGCCGAACGTCCTGGAGCGTAGATCTGACGTCAGAAGAAGTCAAAGTGCGATTTATCAGAACACTACTCACCATAAATCGATCTTCTCTCGCTGAAGTGACTCTCTTGCGACCTTGCCCTTCACGTCTCGTGTACTCTCCAGTCTGCAAATGTCATCTAACAATTCGGAAGATGACGGCTTTGGAAACTCGCAACGTCTGAGGCACTTCTTTATAATCTGTGATCATTTTCAATTAAAGTAACAGCTTTGGAAACCTGAGCTACGCTAAGATCCGGCATTATCCCTTCAGGTATTCATTGATGTGTAAGCACCACTATTGCGATACGTTTTTGTGAAATAAAATTGGAGAATTGACAGAATTTTATGATACGCTCACGTCAGAAAAATTATTCCAATAGACTAGTGTAAATAACAAAAAATCTAAATAACAAATGAAACCCTGGAACAAAAGACTGTTAAAGTAATTATTTTTTCAAATTAAATATTATTGTATACATGTAGCCAGTTTGTACTACGAACTTTTTGTACATCAGGTGTACCGTGGGTCTGAAATGCATATTTCTGTATTTTCTTTCGATTGTTGATGCGTTTTTTTTTTTACTTTGATTGACCTTCGTTGACCATGATCTCACCTGTTGGGAAGTGACGATGTGGCTGAAGATGGAGCACAAAGGTCTAGAAGGCACCTATTCTAGACTTGAAGAGACCCAGATTATAGTTTTCAGGAAAGACAGACGATGGTAGTTTATTCCACTCCTTAGCAGTTCTCATTAAAAAGGTAGAACTGAAATGTTTTGTGCGAATAGAAGGTATACTAATGAGGTAAGGATAGTACTGAGCCGTACGCCTGCTCGTCCTATGATGAAAAGAAGATGGTGGGATCAGTTCGTGCGTGCTTAGCTTGGGGCTAGATAATGTTGTGTGAACTGTGTCCAGCATTATTTATTATTTATTTATTTATTATTCCTGGGAGCATTCCCCGAAATGTAGCCTATAGAAGATCGAAAAGCATGCAACCTTACGGCGGTGCTCGAGACTCTGGATCTTAGTCTACGCCATATGTTGCTCACCTATAAGCTCTACGATCGATCGAGTCCAAGGCAGCAAGCTGGTTTTCGGCCGAAACATCCCAAACATGGCAGCAGTACTCCATACCATCCCGGACTTGTGCTTTATAAAAACTGAGTAGCTGACCTGGTGTGAAGTAACGCTTTACCTTATTGAGGAAGCCTAGCTTCATGGCAGCTATTTTTGCCTTAGACTCGATGTAGGAGCCAAAGTTGAGAGTAGGCGTGAGCGAACACACAAGGACACACCCTAAGGACTTGAGGTGATCTCTTATAGCTACAGGTACATCTTGGAATACAGGAACTTGGAGAAATGGACTTTTTTCGCCGAGAAGAGGCAAGCTTGCGTTTTAGAGGCATTGAACTTGACTAGATTGGCATCACCCCAGTCGGATACAGCCTTAAGAGTCAAATTCAGACACTGCTGCATTTTTTTTTTTTTTTTTTTTTTTTTTTAACAATGATAGACCTTTGTTTGACCACGATCTCACCTGTTGGTAAGTGACGATGCGGCCGAAGATGGAGCACAAAGGTCTAGAAGGCACCTATTCACTCTAGCCTTGAAGAGACCCAGATTATAGTTTTCAGGAAAGACAGACGACGGTAGTGTATTCCACTCCTTAGCAGTTCTCATTATAAAGGTAGAACTGAAACGTTTAGTACGAATAGAGGGTATACTAATGAGGTAAGGGTGGTACCGAGCCGTGCGCCTGCTCGTCCTATGATGAAAAGGAGATGGTGGGATCAGATCATGAAGTTCCTGGGAGCATTCCCCGAAATGTAACCTATAGAAGATCGAAAGGCACGCTACCTTACGGCGGTGCTCGAGACTCTGGATCTTAGTCTCCGCCATATGTTGCTCACCAATAAGCCTGAAAGCTCTGCGTTCGATCGAGTCCAAGGCAGCAAGCTGGTGTTTGGCCGAGCCATCCCAAACGTGGCAGCAGTACTCCATACCAGCCCGGACTTGTGCTTTGTACAGACTTAAAAGCTGTCCTGGTGTGAAGTAACGCTTTACCTTATTCAGGATACCCAGCTTCATGGAAGCAGTTTTTGCCTTAGACTCGATGTAGGAGCCAAAGTTGAGAGTAGGCGTGAGTGAAACGCCTAAGAGCTCGAGGTGATCTCCTATAGCTACAGGTACATCCCGAAAGACAGGAAATTGGAGAAACTGACTTTTTTTCGCCGAGAAGAGACAAGCCTGCGTTTTCGAGGCATTGAACTTGACTAGGTTGGCATCGCCCCAATCGGATACAGCCTTTAGAGTCAAATTCAGACGCTGCAGCATCTCATCTCTTAACTCCAGAATTTCATTCTGCCTAGCACGCGCAGTGGAAACGTATCTCTCCACAACTGTGCTGTCGTCTGCGTACCCAATGATACCGGGCATTAGCAGATCATTAATATGCAGCAGAAACAGTGTGGCAGATAGCACTGACCCCTGAGGTACCCCGGCATTTATAGCCATTTGATCCGACGAGCAGCCATCAACAACTACTCGAATGGATCTTTCCCTCAGAAAGTCTGCGAGCCAGGAACAGAATTGAACTGGCAGTCCGTAAGCAGGAAGCTTGCCAATAAGGCTAGCGTGCCAAACCCTGTCAAAGGCCTTCGAGACGTCTAATGAAACAGCCAGCGCTTCACCATATTTCTCGATGGCCTCACTCCAAATGTGCGTGGCATACACAAGAAGGTCCCCAGTAGACCGATTACGGCGAAATCCGTATTGACGATCACTGAGGAGATCGTTACCTTCGAGGTATGCAAGGAGTTTCCTATTCAGTACACGCTCCATACATTTACATAGTAGGGAGGTGACCGAGATAGGGCGGTAGTTCGAAGGGTCAGCACGACTGCCTTTCTTGGGCACAGGTTGCACGTTAGCGAGCTTCCAAGACTTGGGGACTACACCAGTTTTCAAAGAGAGGCGGAAAAGTCGGGTTAGTATTGGAGACAACTCAGGGGCACAGGTTTTTAACACTACGGCCGAGATACCATCAGGACCGCTAGCTTTATTCACGTCAAGACTACGTAGCGTTTTGAGCACTTCCTTTTGCTGAATGCGAATTTCTTGCATTGAAGCTTCGCACCGAGGAAGGCTGGGTGGAGTTTCGCCAGAGGTGTCAAGACGCGAAGCCTCCGCAAATTGAGTGGCAAATAAATTTGCTTTCTCAACCGCAGCGTGAGCTAGGGACCCGTCCGGTTTCAGTAGTGGGGGGAGTGAAGGGCGGCTGAAGTTCGCTTCCACCGACTTAGCCAGAGACCAGAAAGCTTTACTTCCCGCAGGGTATGCGGCAAGCTTAGCCCCCAGACGGCCAATCCGATTGAAGCGAGCCTTCCGTAACACCTTCTTGCAGGACTTGGCGGCTTTGTTATAGTCTTTCTTCTTCATCCGTGCATCCGAGGTTTTGCCGTTTCTTGCGTCAACCCAGGCTAGATAAGCCGCACGTTTTAACGCTTCCGCGCTAGCACACGTGGGACTGAACCATGGGCGAGCATTGCTTGAAGGTGATGCATCGGAGAATGGAATAAAATACTCCATTGCTCTTTTGATCACCTCCGTAACGGCATCAGCACAAACCGTCGGGTCACAAGAAGAAAAACAGGTTTGCCGCCAAGGATAAGACGCGAAGAAGTGTCGCATCTCATCCCAATCTGCTGACTTGTAACGCCACACTCGCCTACTACCTCTAGGTGAGGGATCGGGAGGCGAGTATGAAGATACAGACCTCACCACACAGTGATCTGATGTTCCCAAAGGAGGCAACACTGATACCGAGTGGCGATCCGGCTCATTCGTCAGCAGAAGGTCCAGGCAGTTGGCTGTGTGGTCCTCAACGTCCGGAATTCTGGTTGCCTCACCGACCAGCTGAGTGAGATTTAGCGTAAGTGCAAGTTTGCACGCCTCTCTCCCAGCATGGTCGGACAACTGGTAAGGGAACAGCCACTGTTGGTGGTGGGCGTTAAAATCCCCCAGAATCACCAGTTGGGCATCAGGATAACGTTGTTGGGCCACATCCGCCGCTTCACAGATGTAGTTGAATAACCTGGTTGTCTCGTGGTCTCCAGAGTGCGATCGATATAAACCAGCATAGATAATTTTATCCATGCCGGTGTCCACCAAAGTCCATAAAACGGAGAAATCGGGTTCTTCAAGGTCACGAAGACGCAGACAGCAAATGTCCTCGCGGACAAATAAACAGATACCAGCTTTTTTTTGTTTTTTTACCAGAGTCGCTTCCTTATTCCAGCGTGCGCGAGGCAGCGGCAACGGCATCCTGAAGATGATTGTAGCGCGGGCAGACTGCCCCATCCAAAACAGGTGGATGCTAATAATGATGGGCTCCATCTGATCAAATTTTAACCAGTTCAGTTCAGTTTAGTACAGTTCAGTTTTTTCACAATTCAATTCAATTTAATTCATATTATAATTCACAATTCAATTTAATTCATATTTTAATTTCGTGTTGTCCATTTTGTGTAATTTTATTTTAATTTTTAAATTATTTCTGATTTACTGGGTTGTGTGTAGTAGTTTTAAGTCTATTGTGTTTTGTGATATGGGTGTATTTATAACCTGAAATAAATTAATAATAATAATAATAATAATTTGGATTTAAAGTTGTACTCCAGAGCATAGCCTGGGTATGTGAGGTATGCTGTATTGGGAGGACATTGAATCTGCGTCTCCGTGAGAAATAATAAGTGTGGCTTGGCGGTCTCTAGGTGGTGGTGGACCGGATCGAGATTGGAGTGCAGACCTCGAATGTTTGAGAGGTGCACTTGAAGCGAGAGGAAGTGCTTCCGCTGTGAGCACAACTTATTATATTTTGACTTTTTCATATTTGGTTTTGAGTGATAAGGTAAGTGGGAAAAACGGCTGTTGAGCGAGGCACTAGTCAGCGAAAACCTAGAGATAACAGCAGGCTCCTGCGACAGTGGGAGACTAGACTGGAGACTGCGGGGACGCCCGAACCCCCCCAGGAATGGCCATCGGGTCCTCTCATCCGGTCGCCAACCGGCACGATGAAGCACTCTGGGATTTTTCGCGAGGCGGTGGGGCAGCCTTTCATGAGTGGCTAACTCACTAGTTGGGCCCCCTACAACCTGCGGTCGGCCAGCGGAGAACCGTGCTTCGGATCCCGCTACCCTCCAAGTCTAGCCACCCGGCACACTTGCACCACTGCGGTCTCTAAACCGCACATGCTAAAACCAGTGCACGAACTGCTCAAACCCGTCACTTCCACGATGGCTACACTGGACATTAGTCCGAAACACGACAATGTCGCTTCACGCACTGGCTTTGTCCAGTGGGTGGTGACAAGCCACGGCCGAAGCCTACCACCAGAAATGTTGTTACCCGTTTGGCACCACCCAGAGATCACGTGTAGGGACGCAAGGGTATTTTCCTACGGACGCGGGTAACTTCGATCTCCACAAAGCACACACAGCTGCCTAGCTCGCGCAGTGGAAACATATCTATCCACAACTGTGCTGTCGTCTGCATACCCAATGATACCGGGCATTGGCAGATCATTAATGCGCAGCAGAAACAGTGTGGAGATAGCACTTACTCCTGAGGTACCCCGGCGTTAATAGCCAATTGATCCGACAAGCAGCCGTCAATAACTACTCTAATGAATCTTTCCTCCAGAAAGTCTGCGAGCCAGGAGCAGAATTGAACTGGCAGTCCGTAGGCAGGAAGCCAATAAGGCTAGCGTGCCAAACCCTATCAAAGGCCTTCGAGATGTCTAATAAAACAGCCAGTGCTTCACCATATTACTCGATGGCCTCTCTCCAAATGTGCGTGGCATACACAAGAAGGTCCCCAGTAGACCAGTTTCGGCGTAATCCGTCTTGGCAATCACTGAGGAGGTTGTTACCTTCGAGGTATGCAAGGAGTTTCCTATTAAGTACACGCTCCATACATTTACAAAGTAGGGAGGTGACTGAAATAGGGCGGTAGTTTGATGGGTCAGCACGACTGCCTTCCTCTAACTAAGTCCATGAGTAGATATATTATGATATCAAACCATAACATCCAGACCCGGAACAAGTATTTGCAGATCATCAGTTATTTGTCCAGCAGCGGGAATTGAACCCGCACCTATTTCGTCTCAGCCGGCTGTTTGACCATAATGCTAATAGAGGACGGTTGTGATGTTTTTGTACATAATCTGTTACCTTGACCGATGGTTGCGGTAACTGCCCGTTAGTGTTCGTGAACTAGGGCCTCAATCAAGTTCAAAAATATTATGCTAAAGCAGCCTAACAGGTTCACATTACAAAGTTATGAAGTCATAAATAAGTGTTATCTTTCGGAACAATATTTCAGGGGTAAACAACGTTCCAAATAAAGCGGCGAGTACGTGACGCCAGGGGCTGCGGAGATCTGCGACGCGTGATTTGCGAGCTACGCGGTGGTCTACGAGCTACGCGGTGGTCTACGAGCTACGGCGTAGCATTTTGCATCGAACTAGTTTTTTAACAAAACTTTTAAGATATTAAAACTCAAGAACATTTTGTAAATCTTTTGGGGTATGGCAGAAAAAGAATGGGCAGTATTTTTACATTTTTTTTTTTTCGTTTTGTTCCGGTATAAATATTATAATATTTACAGAATGCATAGTACGAGTAGGTAGGTACTACCTAATCTACACACGAACGAAGCCGCGAGCGGGTCAGCTAGTAATATTATATTTAAATAAAAATAAAAAAACTTTTCGCCCGTTGATATGTAGACGTAGCGCAGTGTAGCTTCAATAACTACAAAATTATAATAACTACAGTTTTAACTCAGGGGAGCAACCATTTATTTCCCAACCCCCATTTTTAGGGCTCCGTACCCAAAGGGTAAAACGGGACCCTATTACTAAGGCTCGGCTGTCCGTCTGTCTGTCTGTCTGTCTGTCTGTCTGTCCGACTGTCACCAGGTTGAATATCATGAACTGTGATAGTTAGACAGTTAAAATTTTCACAGATGATGTATTTCTGTTGCCGCTATAACAATAAATACTAAAAAATAGAATAAAATGAATATTTAAGGGTGCTCTCATACAACAAAAGTGATTTTTCCAAATGTAGGTTAAGCAATGCTCTGCGGGGTCAGTTTTTGGATGGGTGACCAGTTTTTGCGTGCAATTTTATTTTTTATTTTTTACAAAACTGTTTTTTTTGCTGTTTTTATAGATAATGGTACAGAACCATGGCCGCTGGTGGCTGGTGGTGGTCGTCTCGCTGACGTCATCCAGATCAAAACGACGCTCTGTTTCATACTAGTTCATCTGAATGTGAATTCACCGTCTCCTCTCGATACGCTGTGTTGCGTTCTCCTCCCACCGCGATGGCTGCATTCTGCACCGCTTCACGTATCTCTTAGAACATCCTTGTATCTCAGGTGCTGGACACATCATGTATCTCTTAGAACATCCTTGTATCTCAGGTGCTGGACACATCATGTATCTCTTAGAACATCCTTGTATCTCAGGTGCTGGACACATCATGTATCTCTTAGAACATCCTTGTATCTCAGGTGCTGGACACATCATGTATCTATTAGAACATCCTTGTATCTCAGGTGCTGGACACATCATGTATCTCTTAGAACATCCTTGTATCGCAGGTGCTGGACACATCATGTATCTCTTAGAACATCCTTGTATCGCAGGTGCTGGACACATCATGTATCTCTTAGAACATCCTTGTATCTCAGGTGCTGGACACATCATGTATCTCTTAGAACATCCTTGTATCTCATGTGCTGGACACATCATGTATCTCTTAGAACATCCTTGTATCGCAGGTGCTGGACACATCATGTATCTCTTAGAACATCCTTGTATCTCAGGTGCTGGACACATCATGTATCTCTTAGAACATCGTTGTATCTCAAGTGCTGGACACATCATGTATCTCTTAGAACATCGTTGTATCTCAGGTGCTGGACACATCATGTATCTCTTAGAACATCGTTGTATCTCAGTTGCTGGACACATCATGTATCTCTTAGAACATCGTTGTATCTCAGGTGCTGGACACATCATGTATCTCTTAGAACATCCTTGTATCTCAGGTGCTGGACACATCATTTCCGCTTCCCGTAACTGTGGTAGTTCTGAAAGATGCGCTTCACCACTCTACTCTCTTACATACGAGACACGTACGCACTAGCGTATCTGTTGCCTCGTAAGATGCACCTCATGCCTCGATGTTTGCGCGCCTCGTAAGATACACCTCATTCCTCGATGTTTGCGCGCCTCTTAAGATACACCTCATGCATCAAAGTTTGCGCGCCTCGTAAGATACACCTCATGCCTCGATGTTTGCGCGTCTCGTAAGGTACACCTCATGCCTCGATGTTTGCGCACCTCGTAAGATACACCTCATGCCTTGATGTTTGCGCGCCTCGTAAGATACACCTTATGCCTTAATGTTTGCGCGCCTCGTAAGATACACCTCATGCCTCGATGTTTGCGCGCCTCAATATATTCGTGTACCTAGCACGGTCTGTCCATCGGATGTTCATGATGTATTTGAGTTGGAATCTATTGAGTATGCTTACCTATTTCTGCCGCAAAGCAGTAGTCAGTTAGTGCAGTGCTCGCATTGCTGTGTTCCGGTTTGAAGGGTATGGGTGCCGGTGAAATTACATACACATGAGACTTTTCATCTTTATGTGTCAGGGTGGCGGACGCAGTGCAATGCCACATAGGGTGCGTACTAGGTAGACGTGACCTATGCGAGAATGCACTGTTCATAGACAGAGAGTGCCGCTTAACATCAGGTGGGCCATCTGCTTGATCCGAAATACCAAGATGTATATTTAAAAAAATCGGATGTGCTTGTAGTATAGGACCCATAGAAGAGCATAGCAGATTGGTATATTATATCAGTAATACTAACTACTGACATATAGGTACTGACTTCAGTAGAGAGTTTTAAATCGTGCGAACGGAAAACTATACTGCTGCTATTCTGCTGTTTGTTCCAGCATCTTAGCACACTTTGATGTTATTGTGCTATCAAGGCATATGAATGTCTCCACGCGCTTCAGAACATCCCTACTCTTGCATTCACTGGGACGCGAGTTGTCAGAACATCCCCACTCTTGCATTCACTGGGACGCGAGTTGTCAGAACATCCCCACTCTTGCATTCACTGGGACGCGTTTTTTTTTTTTTTTTTAATACTACTGAATGTCGGAACAAGCCGATGGCCCACCTGATGTTAAGCGGTAACCTCTGCCTATGAACAGTGCATTACCTCATAGGTCACGTCCACCTAGGACGCAACCTATGTGTGACATTGCCCTGCGCCCGCCACCCTGAGACATAAAGAAGAAAAGTCTCATGTGCCTGTAATTTCACCGGCACCCTTACCCTTCAAACCGGAACACAGCAATGCGAGCACTACTGCTTTGCGGCAGAAATAGGTATGGTGGTAGTACTTCCCCGGACGAACTCTTTCACAAAAAAGCTCTACTACTACTGTAGAGTTGTCAGAACATCCCCACTCTTGCATTCACTGGGACGCGAGTTGTCAGAACATCCCCACTCTTGCATTCACTGGGACGCGAGTTGTCAGAACATCCCCACTCTTGCATTCACTGGGACGCGAGTTGTCGGAACATCCCCACTCTTGCATTCACTTGGACGCGAATGCAAGATTAGTGTTTTATTTTTTATTTTTTAATCTGCACTTATTTTAAAGAAATATGTAGGTAAATAATAAATAAATAATTTAAGAATTCAGACTAAATTTGAGAAATTTTCTTGTAAATACGTAAACAAAATTAAAATAAAATGTTCTCAAACTTATGCAATGAAGAAGACAAACGTTTTTTTCTACAAATGCCAAAGCAATCAAGAAAAAATTACGATAATAACTGCGCGTTTTTACTTTTTTCTAGTAGTTGCTAAAAGTTAACAATAAAATTAAATACTGTGTCGTGCCTCAGTTTTTTAATTCAAGTTTAAAAACACCGAAAAAGCTGGTTTTTTAATGTGCCGAAGGAGTGAAAATGCTAAAATTTATCACCATCGCGTCGTCGTTGTATTAGGTACCTACCTATATTATTTTACTGAAGATGAACCAAGTGAATATATATTATTAAATAACCAGATCTAGTTTCATGTTTAATATTTTGGGTACCTACAACCTAGTAGTAGGTTGGATTACGTCGGAAAATGGATTGTTCATAGGTAACGGTAGGTACAGTCCGGCAAGTATAAGTTGGCGGTGGTGATTTGAGGAACTAAAACAGCCTATTTTTTCATTCTTTGGTCAGTTGAAAAATAGGATTTGAACTTCGACCAAAGTTACGGAAAATCGCACGACATAGGACGGACACTCTCATGACACGACTTTTCTTGAAAACGAGTAAAAGGATTTCAAACTGGGAAATGCTTTTTTGTACACAGTGGCGCACAGCCGCGCCAAGTTATACTTGCCGGACTCTACCTACATACCTAACTAACAAAATCATGTATTACAACAAAACCTAAAGATATTTTTATTATTATAGCGGTATAGTTATATTTTTCTCTATCATGAAGTTAATACTTACCACATTCAGTTTAAAGTTCGATTAGGTATCTTGTATCGGTATAGGTCGATACCTATACCTCTACTCGATAGTAGTATAAGAACCTACTACTGAATGTTTTTCATATAAATAAATAATGCTGAACAGTTCACACAACATTATCTAGCCCCAAGCTAAGCAGAAAGTGTGTTATGGGTACTAGATAACGGATATACTTAATACAATATAATACATAGTTTTTTCTTTTTTTATTATACACAGTTAATACCCAGAACACCCTGAACAAATATCTGCATATCGTACAAATATTTGTTTCGAGGCGGGAATCAAACCCGCCTGCGCCGCGCCACAGAGGTCGTCAAAATAAGACATACCTTTTCATTTTTATTCCACTAATTTCGGCAGCCGTCAAATCCTTGTTTTTAGGGTTCAGTACCCAAAGGGTAAAACGGGACCCTATTACTAAGACTCCGCTGTGCGTCCGTCTGTCCGTCTGTCACCAGGCTTTATCTCATGAACCGTGATAGTAAGACAGTTCAAATTTTCACAGATGATGTATTTCTGTTGCCGCTATAACAACAAATACTAAATAATAGAATAAAATTAATATTTAAGGGGGCTCCCACAACCCGGGACAACAAACGGGTTTATTTTGCCGTTTTTTTATAGATTACGGCACGGAACCCTTTGTGCGCGAGTCCTACTCAAACTTGGCTGGTTTTATTAAATATACAACAAATACTAAGGAACAGAATAAAATAAATATTTAAGGGGGCTCCCATACAACAAACGTGTATATATAATGGTACGGAACCCTTCGTGCGCGCGTCCAACTCCCACTTGGCCGGTTTTATTATAGATACAACTAATACTAAGAAATAGAATAAAATAAATATTTAAGGGGGCTCCCATACAACAACCGTGTTTTTTTGCCGTTTTTATATATAATGGTACGGAACCCTTCGTGCGCGCGTCCAACTCCCACTTGGCCGGTTTTATTAAAGATACAACTAATACTAAGAAACAGAATAAAATTAATATTTAAGGGGGCTCCCATACAACAAACGTGTTTTTTTTGCCGTTTAACAAAGAAAATATGTTTGAGTAAATATAGATAGCTTGAAATAAAATGGCTAGTTTACCCCTGCAACAAAGGGCTGAAATATTATTTCTCCACGGAGATGGCTTGAATATTAGTGCGATATCACGAGTTACAAGGATGTTGATAGTAGTAGTAGAGCTTTTTTGTGAAAGAGTTCGTCCGGGGAAGTACTACCACCATACCTATATTTCTGCCGCAAAGCAGTAGTGCTCGCATTGCTGTGTTCCGGTTTGAAGGGTAAGGGTGCCGGTGAAATTACAGGCACATGAGACTTTTCATCTTTATGTCTCAGGGTGGCGGGCGCAGTGCAATGCCACATAGGTTGTGTCCTAGGTGGACGTGATCTATGAGGTAATGCACTGTTCATAGGCAGAGGTTACCGCTTAACATCAGGTGGGCCTCTTGCTTGATCCGTCATCCAAGTAGTATAAAAAAAAAAAAAAAAAAAAACACACAAGGCCCGGCCTACTACGGCGTGGGTCAACATGCACCGTGACGTTCGGCCTGCTGGGCCAGCAGATATGAACCAGATTGGAAATCTGTGGGGCATAATGGTTCAACGCTGGGACTGTGAGATCGAAAGAAACCCTGAAACTCTTAGATCACATTGTGCACGAGTATGGGATGATATCAGGGGACCGATTTATGCGCGCGCCCTATCCTCATCTGTGCGAGATAGACTACGTGCCGTCATAGCTGCTGATGGAGGCTATACTAGTTATTAAAACAACAAATTGTTGATAATTTCCTTAAAAAAATTAAAATGTTTTGAATTTCTATTTGATTATTTATTTCTATTTTTGCATTTTTAGTAACCTGGGCCCTTATTCGCTTTGATCAAACGTGACATAACGCGGGCTCGTTACGATAACTACGTGGAATCATCGTTCATAATACATTGTGACGTCACTTGTTATTGGCAAGTAATCTCCTATGGTCATAGCGAATAAGAATAATAATAATTATAATATAATATAATTATAATTTAATATTAATAATAATAATAAATGGCCGTGCCACGCTCTACTGGGACCGGTCCATCATCACTGACAGGACTATAATATTGTTGCCAATAAGCCTGATATCGTGCTGGTAGATCGGTCGGAACGCCGGGCGATACTTTTTGATGTTACTATCCCGCATGATGCTAATCTCGTGAAGGCCGAGAAAGACAAGTTAAGCAAGTACCTTGACTTGGCTTACGAGATTGCCGCCATGTGGGATGTGGATTCAACAATTATCGTCCCGATAGTCGTATCAGTAAATGGACTGATAGCGAAGAGCTTCGACCAATATCTTAAGAAGTTCTCGCTAAATGGTTGGATCAAGGGTCAGATCCAGAAGGCGGTACTCCTGGAGTCGGCACGCATAGTCAGGAGGTTCCTGTCTCTGCAGCCCTAGCCCCTGACCGTTTGGGCCTCGCTCCGCGGTCGGTGGTTCCCCGTTTAGATTTATATTTTTTACTATAATGTTTTATATACTATTTATATTTTGTAGATAGTATTCCTTTATAGTGAAAAATATATATTTTGTACGAGATTTAGAATAAATAAGTGAGATAATAATAATAATTCAAACTCTGACACCAGAGGCCAGCACTACCACATACGAAAAAAAAGAAACGAAACGAATAGCGAATAAGGGCCAAGTTCGACCTCGCTTGGTGAAAAATGGTATTAATGAGCAACCAATTTCAACAATAATAAAAAAAATAGGTAGGTTACAAGGAAGTAATTTATTTGGTATGGTAATATGGGAAGCGCGGGAAATTTTCAAACTACGCATGCGTGCGATATTTTTTCACAGTTCGAACTACGCATGCGTGCGTCTTTTTTTCATATTCAGGCTATAACCATAGACTAGTTTAATGAATTAATAAAAAAAAAGATAGTGGTACTATAATGAGTTTTATGATACAGCTGGCGGTACTATAATGAGTTTTATTCTTAATTTTATGTATATGCGTCTATAAAGTGCGTCTGTATAGAACCGTCATTGAATTCGTAATTCGAATTATTCGATTTGAATGTAGATAAAAATGTTTATATTTGTGACTTGTGTTTTATACAATAATTTGTATGAATGAATTGATTGAATTTTATTGAATTTTATAATTGACGAACTTGTAATCTAAGTAAGTACGAATTTTTAATTTTTTATTTGAATTAATTTGTCAGTATAAATAATAAATAATGCTGGACAGTTCACACAACATTATCTAGCCCCAAGCTAAGCAGAGCTTGGACAACGAATATACTTAATACAATATATTACATAGATAGATATTTTTTATTATATATAGAAAATACCCAGAACACCCTGAACAAATATATACATATCGCACAAATATTTGTTCCGAGGCGGGAATCGAACCCGCAACCTCCTGCGTCGCAGGCGAACGTTCGCCCGCTGCGCCACAGAGGTCGTACTGAAGTCCGACTGAAGTCGCATTCATAGAATTTAAAGAACATCGAATTATATTCCTTGGCAACACAATGTGTAGTATTATATTCCTTGGCAACACAATGTGTAGTATTATATTCCTTGGCAACACAATGTGTAGTATTATATTCCTTGGCAACACAATGTGTAGTATTATATTCCTTGGCAACACAATGTGTAGTATTATATTCCTTGGCAACACAATGTGTAGTATTATATTCCTTGGCAACACAATGTGTAGTATTTCTTTTTTATTGAACATTTTACAACAATACAACAGTCACAGTAAGTCGCAGTAAAGCCTATAAACGGGCGACGCCGGGCGACACAATTAGTCTTCGATGAAGCCCAATTAAACCTTCTTCCTGTGCCGGCTTTTCGTTCACTGACTTTATAACGAACTTGTGTAACACTTGCAAGGCTTGCAGCTGTAGGGAGGTACAGTGTACAGTGGAACGGTATAAGATTGATTCTTTAAAAAAAAAACTTCGAAAACATTGTGTTCCGTCTGTGCTGGCTCGAATCAGGCACCGGGGGGCAAGGGGGGGGGGCACTGTCGTGCTTCCAGATGAAATGTTGAATTATTATCACTAGACATCGGATTATATGCATTTGCATGTTTGCATATGCAAATGCATAAAACTCTCTAATTACGGCGTTAGTGCATATTTTTGCCTTTTTCCCCAATCGTGCATATTTCGTTCAAGTAGCGGGAGCGGGAGGCATGTGTGACAATGACGCGTAAGCGCGAGCGCAGTGGCTGAATGACTGACAGTGCGGCTCGCGAGTCGCGCCGCGCGCGGCCCGATCACAGATCAAGTATATGTAGCTAAAGCTAGTTTACACGACTGATGGCGATGTAATTTTCTGCAAGATTTGTGACAAACGTATACCTTGTTCGAAAAAATATCAGATCGATCAACACTTAAACACAGGTTCCCACATAGCAGCAAGAAATAAACCATCAACAAGCCGCCAGCGATTGCTGACACAGGTTACACCTTTAAACGTCACAAATTTGAGCTCGAAAATTTGGAAAAATGCTTAATTGTATATTGCCACAAAAACTATAATTAATTAATTTTGCAGTTTTTGTACAATCTTTGATTCAAATATATAAAAATAATAAAGGTTTTTTGATTATGCATTGTGCATATTTTAGGCATATTAGTCGTTTTTAGTGCATATTTCGGCCTTTTTTAGTGCATATTTGCATGCATATTTTGGCATTTTGTTAGTGCATATAATCCGATGTCTAATTATCACCTACCAAGAAACAATCAATGCACCTCGCTGATAAAAGCAGTAGGTAGGTACATACTTACCCGGGTACTGTACCAGGCTTGGAGCCAAACAACAAAATGCTGGGACTAGGTATCCATTGATACTAAGTATCACTTGAACACATAAAAATTTACCATGTCTGCAAGTAGAAATCTAGAACGGAACGTAACACATAGTAACACATTCCTAGACCTTACAGGCAAGATTTACACCTTTCAAAATGGTAATTTCCGCGGTTTATGGCTAATTTAAACAAAATCCTCAAGTATGCCTGCGGAAATTTATTAGCCCTAAAATATTTTACAAGTGCCGGCGTAAAAATGAAACTTTTTGATGCTTTATAATAAAACTTTAAACACAAAGTTGTACGGAAACATTTTTCTGGTCGAAGAACAAGAACAAGACGATCATTTAGACGAAAAAACTAAAGCCTCTGTCAAACCAAACAAGAAGGAATATTATAGCTTTAGCTTGTAAATAGGAAAACTCAAATTATAGTATTCTCAACAAGAAGGTACAATGTTTCCGTCAGTCGCCCGAAGTTGCTAATAATTTAACTAAATGAAAAACGCAGCGCAGCGCGGACGGACTTCGCAAATGTAATTTCCAGCTCTAAATAAAGGAGAATAAGTTAAAATCGCTTGTATTTTTCGTGTGCTGCCATTTCTGGGTAAAAAAATAATTAGATTTGCCATACCAACTAATTACTTATTCCAGAGACCATTATGGTACAATTTCAAAGCTTCCCAGTTATTGGGTGGTTGGCGCTATGTTTTGGCTCGAGATCATTTCTCTATTGACGAATCACTTACATTACATAGCATACATACATACGTACATAGACACACGCCTCTTTCCCCGAAGGGGTAGGCATAGCCTCAGTGGGCCTCTTTTCACTGTGGGTTGCACCATCGTGGGATATAGACGTGACAAGTGGTGAGCTCATCGCCGCCATTGCTTCCCACGACTGACTCACCTAACACTTTCTTCCAGTAATAACACATTCTACAATTATCCAGCAACTAGGACATATCTTATACCAACGAATCTTATCGACAAGTCCGGTAAATCCCTTAGTCGGCTTTTACGACATCCACGGGAGGAGACGGCGGGGTCTATTCTTAGGCCGGACACATCACGGCATTTACCACATACATAGCATTTCACATTAAATTCAAATTCAAATTCAAAATCTTTATTTCAGGCTTATTGAGAACTACACTAAACCTAAACAATAAGCCCATAGCAACATAAATACAATAATACCTTGATAATAATTACCTACATCAGTATTAAGTCACCATAAATGACGATAAAAAAAAAAAAAAAAAAAAAGAGTAACCTCAAAGAACACCCTAGGGAACCTAGGAAGCCATCTCGGGTCTTATTTTAATATTTGGAACACACTGTCACTTTAGACGAATGGTCATAAACGAAATTTCAGTTTCTCAGGTTTCTGGTTCATCAAGAAGGTACAAGTTGTGAGAAGTTGTATAAGTTAATGGAAGAAATGTGCTTTGTTATATAAAAAAAACTTTATTTCGTATAAACGTAGTTCCTTGCGTCGCTAAGACTCTTCGATGTTTTCCAACAGAGGACCATCAGAGGACGACATGTGCATTAAGATCCCATCGCGATCGGCGCGTTTCCAATTACAGCGAACAATTTACCGAGAGGCGTCTTCCAGCAATCAGGGACACTACACGGCTCGCTGTATCCATGAAGGGAAAATAAAGGAGAAGGTATTTGGTATCATCATTATGACAAAAAAGTATTGTCTAGAGTTTTATAAAGACTCAGCAATAAAATGAGCAACACAAATAATACAAATAGGTATATACAATATTAGATAGATAGATAGATAGAAAATTATTTATTGCACAAGACAAAAAAGCAGTACATAGGCGAACTTAGTGCTAATTAGCATTATATTACACCAGCGGATGTGCAGTAGCATCCACCTAAGTACTCACACCAATACTGCGATCACTAATCTATCTGCCAAGCGTGGTGATTATGGCAAAACCTGTGATACATGTATGGGGAGGCCTCGTCCAGCAGAGGACGTCTAAAGTCTGCTGAAGAAAAATGCAGAGAAACCATTGAGAAACTAAGTTTTGGCTCTCCTATCATTTGTAGTATAGTTAGTTAGTAACGTCTACGTGAATGCTACGACGTGACGACTACGAAGCTACAATGGTCACTACGTGAATGCTACGACGTGACGACTACGAAGCTACGATGGTCACTACGTGAATGCTACGACGCGACGACTACGAAGCTACGATGGTCACCACGTGAATGCTACGACGCGACGACTACGAAGCTACGATGGTAACTACGTGAATGCTACGACGCGACGACTACGAAGCTACGATGTACACTACGTGAATGCTACGACGCGATGACTACGAAGCTACGATGGTCACTACGTTAATGCTACGACGCGATGACTATGAAGCTACGATGGTCACTACGTGAATGATACGACGCGATGACTATGAAGCTACGATGGTCACTACGTGAATGCTACGACGCGATGACTATGAAGCTACTACGGTCACTACGTGAATGCTACGACGCGACGACTTCAATTCAATTCAATACATTTATTTCAGGCAACAGTGAAAAATGTACATTGTTCCTAGACAAAGGCCCATAGTAATATATACCTTACAACTAACATACATATAAAGATATTTATAACTTAATCTTACACACATGTGATCACCGACGCGTCGTGGCCCGGGGGATCACGTGACAGATGGCCCTTGAACCTCCGGAACTTCACCCCTTTCGGCCAGAAGTCAGGGCTCAAGTAGATCTTCAGATCCTCTGTAGGGACCCTCACCATAAATGAGCTAAAGCCCACATTATGACGAGAGTCCAACTTCACGACCCTCAATCCCACTCCGACTTTCCTCTTGACGTACTCCACCACTTCTGCGGCCTTCACGTCGAAGAAGACGCGGGACACGTAGATCTGCGTAGTGGGTACCTACAAAGCTACGATGGTCAGTACGTGAATGCTACGACGCGACGACTACGAAGCTACGATGGTCACTACGAACTCACATTACAGGCCTCCTGTGCTTCCAAGCTCCTTGTTTCTAGTAGGTTCCTAGATTGCTAGATTACATCACCTTTTG
Organism: Operophtera brumata; assembly: GCA_932527175.1. Taxonomy (NCBI): domain Eukaryota; kingdom Metazoa; phylum Arthropoda; class Insecta; order Lepidoptera; family Geometridae; genus Operophtera; species Operophtera brumata. Next base: position 1,011,941 of record OW052235.1, read on the forward strand.
TATTTCTATGTGGATGCTATTTTTCAACGCCTTCTCCGTATTTCTCTAGTCTTATGGAATGGATTCTGTTATTCCCAATCGCCGCTGTTGTTATGATTCGCCATCGCTGGCTATTACTCGCTCGGCTTCATTTCCGCCTCACACTGGACGATGAACTTGAACGATTTGGTAAACACATTGTGCTATAATAATACACATACGTACGTTTGTAGTACCTTCCTGTCTCTATTTGAAAACAATTAAATAGTGGCATTCTTCCAATGTGTTCATGTGAAACGCAATGACATAGTTGCATTTTTATGCTCAAAAGTTGTATGGAAATTCATTACTCACCGTCACCTGACAGACAACCCGTTAATTATGTCATAAAATCATCATGTTTTCGTCAGCGCGATCTAGCATGCAGACAAATTTAGTAGCGCCATCTAGTTATAAAAAATGAAATAAAGGTCCTATACAAAATAAAAGTGCAAACGTTCGGGGGAGGCACGTTAATATACAATTAGCATAGGTAGGATACCACAAGAGGAAAACCAAACATTCTACTACTACAACTAGAACATACTATTACCACAGTGTAAAAACATAATATAGGCTGTGCTATTATTACGCAGAGTTATTGATAAAATAATATTACGCGTACGAAGTCGCGGGTTACAGCTAGTTACGTCATAAAATCATCGTGTTTTCGTCAGCGCGATCTTGCATGCAGACGAATTTAGTAGCGCCATCTAGTTATGTTAGTTTTTAGTTATGAAAATGAAATAAAGGTCCTACACAAAATAAAAGCACCCCCATAGAATGCCACGGTGGACGATCTTGAGCCGCCTTCCTCCACCGACTTCCTGCGAAGCTTTAATGTTTGGTCCATCGAGAGGGTGGCCTCCGTATACTGCGTGAGGTGAGGTTTGTGTTCGCCACTCGAGAACCTTCCTTCCCGAGCGCCTGTCAGTTCTGCGAGCAATATGGCGGCCTGCCCATTACCCCTTCAAGGTTGTTCTATTTCCAACATAGCTCTCACAATTAGCACTTGCTTGCTGAAACCTTGCACAACCTTGCTGAAATTAAATTTATAAAATAAAGACGATAATTATTCATTCGTTTCTTGAATTAATGTTTTTTTCAGTTAATTCAACTCAAATGATTTATTTTTTCACTGCTACCAGAGAAAATCGAAAATCGCGTGTGGTTTATTATTGCACTAGTGTTTTTAGAGCCCTTTATGACGCTCGGGCTCCAAACTAACACTCGGAGCACCAAGAAGTCACTTTCCGCTCGGTTCAACAATCTACTATTTCTTTTGTTGGAGTGTTATGTTTTTCTTGTGAATTTACGCCTTTCCTTTGTGATTTGTGACTGCGAATGTTGAATGGAGCTGACGTTATGTGTTGGAAAAGCATCCACGAATCTGTCTCGGTGGTTCAATATATGGATAGAAGGAAGTCTTAGAGCATAGCAGGCCTCCGTACCGGGGAAGGAAGTAGGTAATTAGGGTCATAAGATGAGGGTCTTGACTTGAATAAGAATTTGGTATCATTTTAGAAAAATTACGATTATACAACACGTACTTTACTATTCTCCTGTTGACATTTCGTTGACCATTTAGAGGTATTTCTTCATAGTGTCCCATAGAACTTTGGATTTGGTAGGTGAAGTAAAACAGCCAGCACACAGCTGAAGGTAGTTACTGAAGTAAAACAGCCAGCACACAGCTGAAGGTAGTTACTGAAGTAAAACAGCCAGCACACAGCTGAAGGTAGTTACTGAAGTAAAACAGCCAGCACACAGCTGAAGGTAGTTACTGAAGTCAAACAGCCAGCACACAGCTGAAGGTAGTTACTGAAGTAAAACAGCCAGCACACAGCTGAAGGTAGTTACTGAAGTAAAACAGCCAGCACACAGCTGAAGGTAGTTACTGAAGTAAAACAGCCAGCACACAGCTGAAGGTAGTTACTGAAGTCAAACAGCCAGCACACAGCTGAAGGTAGTTACTGAAGTAAAACAGCCAGCACACAGCTGAAGGTAGTTACTGAAGTAAAACAGCCAGCACACAGCTGAAGGTAGTTACTGAAGTAAAACAGCCAGCACACAGCTGAAGGTAGTTACTGAAGTAAAACAGCCAGCACACAGCTGAAGGTAGTTACTGAAGTAAAACAGCCAGCACACAGCTGAAGGTAGTTACTGAAGTAAAACAGCCAGCACACAGCTGAAGGTAGTTACTGAAGTAAAACAGCCAGCACACAGCTGAAGGTAGTTACTGAAGTAAAACAGCCAGCACACAGCTGAAGGTAGTTACTGAAGTAAAACAGCCAGCACACAGCTGAAGGTAGTTACTGAAGTAAAACAGCCAGCACACAGCTGAAGGTAGTTACTGAAGTAAAACAGCCAGCACACAGCTGAAGGTAGTTACTGAAGTAAAACAGCCAGCACACAGCTGAAGGTAGTTACTGAAGTAAAACAGCCAGCACACAGCTGAAGGTAGTTACTGAAGTAAAACAGCCAGCACACAGCTGAAGGTAGTTACTGAAGTAAAACAGCCAGCACACAGCTGAAGGTAGTTACTGAAGTCAAACAGCCAGCACACAGCTGAAGGTAGTTACTGAAGTAAAACAGCCAGCACACAGCTGAAGGTAGTTACTGAAGTAAAACAGCCAGCACACAGCTGAAGGTAGTTACTGAAGTAAAACAGCCAGCACACAGCTGAAGATAGTTACTGAAGTCAAACAGCCAGCACACAGCTGAAGGTAGTTACTGAAGTAAAACAGCCAGCACACAGCTGAAGGTAGTTACTGAAGTAAAACAGCCAGCACACAGCTGAAGGTAGTTACTGAAGGTTGCTAAGTTAAATCATTTCGTTCCACGAGCAAATGAAACGTGTTTTAGGGTTCCGTAGCCAAATGGCAAAAAACGGAACCCTAATGGATTCGTCATGTCTGTCTGTCTGTTTGTCTGTCCGTGTATGTAATAGCCACTTTTTTCCGAAACTATAAGAGCTATGCTGTTGGAACTTGGTAAGTAGATGTATTCTGTGAACCGCTTTAAGATTTTCACACAAAAATAGAAAAAAAACAATACATTTTTGGGGTTACCCCTTACTTAGAAATGAAACTTTTTTTTTTTTTTTTCATCAAATCCATACGTTTGTCTATGAATAGGTCTTAAAAAATTATATTGAGGTTTCTAATATAATTTTTTTCTAAACTGAATAGTTTGCGCGAGAGACACTTCCAAAGTGTTAAAATGTGTCCAGTAACTTCTAAAATAAGAGCATGATTAAACTAAAAAAAATATGATGTACATTACTATGTAAACTTCCACTGAAAATTGGTTTGAACGAGACCTAGTAAGTCGTTTTTATTTAATACGTCATAAATCGTAAACCATCCAAGAACATTTATAATTATTATGTTACTTGCTGCTACGGAACCTTTCATAGGCGAGTCCAACTCGCACTTGGCCGCTTTTTTATGAATTTCGTTGTTATAAACGAGAACTTGGACATACCTGTTTAAAACATCTCAACATTACAAACCCTGTGTTTATTACAACGGACCCATCATGATAATGACAGACTACATTACAACCCTCAGCTGTAAATAAAAAATTAAGCATCACACCACCCACCGGGGAGTTCCAACAATTCGCACATTCAGAATAACTCATCCATAGTGCTGCTACGGGCTTACGACGCGCATTTAGCCGGAGCTTCATGCCGCATTGTATCCCTAGTGCTGCTACGGGCTTACGAAGCGCATTTAGCCGGAGCTTCAGACCGCATTGTATCCCTAGTGCTGCTACGGGCTTACGACGCGCATTTAGCCGGAGCTTCAGTCCGCATTGTATCCCTATTGCTGCTACGGGCTTACGACGCGCATTTAGCCGGAGCTTCAGTCCGCATTGTGTCCCTAGTGCTGCTACGGGCTTACGACGCGCATTTAGCCGGAGCTTCAGGCCGCATTGTATCCCTAGTGCTGCTACGGGCTTACGACGCGCATTTAGCCGGAGCTTCAGTCCGCATTGTATCCCTAGTGCTGCTACGGGCTTACGACGCGCATTTAGCCGGAGCTTCAGGCCGCATTGTATCCCTAGTGCTGCTACGGGCTTACGACGCGCATTTAGCCGGAGCTTCAGTCCGCATTGTATCCCTAGTGCTGCTACGGGCTTACGACGCGCATTTAGCCGGAGCTTCAGGCCGCATTGTATCCCTAGTGCTGCTACGGGCTTACGACGCGTATTTGGCCGGAGCTTCAGTCCGCATTGTATCCCTAGTGCTGCTACGGGCTTACGACGCGCATTTAGCCGTAGCTTCAGTCCGCATTGTATCCCTAGTGCTGCTACGGGCTTACGACGCGCATTTAGCCGGAGCTTCAGTCCGCATTGTATCCCTAGTGCTGCTACGGGCTTACGACGCGCATTTAGCCGTAGCTTCAGTCCGCATTGTATCCCTAGTGCTGCTACGGGCTTACGACGCGCATTTAGCCGGAGCTTCAGTCCGCATTGTATCCCTAGTGCTGCTACGGGCTTACGACGCGCATTTAGCCGTAGCTTCAGTCCGCATTGTCGGATCTCTGTCCGGACAGCTCTTTAGCATATTCTGACAAACTGCTGGAATATCTTTACCCAGGACAGAACGTAGAAGGTATATACGTTTAGGGTGAGAGATTTTTTGTGTGTTTGTTTATATGCTTGTGTGTTTTTTTATGTGTTTGTGTGCAAACAAGTATTCCGATTTATCTCCAAAGTCCAATTTGTATGCGTTTAGGGTGAGAGGTTTTTATGAGTTGATTTGTGTTTTTGTACAAATAATATCTTCGTATCCAAGGACGTTAGTAGTTTTTTACTTTGGTCGAAGTTCGTATCCACTTTCCACAGGTACAAGTGGAAGAATTTGGGGGAGACCCAAAGGTCTCAAACTTAACCTATATTTTCCCACTGCTGGTCAAAACCAGCAGTGGGAAAATATAGGTTAAGTAGAAAGAATACTAAATGAATCATTACCTTCAACTTTTCAAAACGCTCTGGTGCCATATTTGGAGTGCCACTTAAAAGTAATTTTGGTAGTTACTAATATATAGGTACTCAATTTCACATTATAGAAACCAAAGCGAACTTTGTCTTACGATCACAGGTTAAATGTTACAGTATCAGAAACAACTAGCTTCTGCCCTCGGCATCACTCGCTTATCTAGTAATCCTTTCACCACGTTGCGCTGCCTATTGACGCTAGATGGCGTTACCTGTCCATAATTTTATAAAATAAACAATTACTATTTTTAGAAAAATAATTAAGCATTGCATTTTCTCGATATTAAAAGGATAAATAATTGAACTGGGAATGTTTATTCATCAGGGGGCAGCTTGTTCATTTTTTTTAAACCTGGACTCAGTTCACACAACCTAGCTCCAAGCTGAGCAGAGCTTGTGTTATGGGTACTAGATAACTGATATACTTAATACAATACATTAAATAGATAGTTTTTTTTTATTATACATAGAAAATACCTGAACAAATATCTGCGAGCGCACAAATATTTGTTCCGAGGCGGGAATCGAACCCGTAACCTCCTGCGTCGCAGGCCAACCTTCGCCCGCCGCGCCACAGAGGTCGTCATTAGTTAGTTTCACTGACAGAAAATAACATAAGATTTCCAGTGGTAGGTACGAGTAGGTACCCCACTAGAATCAAACTGTATCGTGGGCTGGGCCTATCTATGTAATCAACAAAAATGATTATAGAACTCGGGTACAGCATTAGTTGAGTTTATATAAAGTTATTAATAATAATTATAGAGCATTACGTGAATGTGATAATGATGATGGTTTTAACAGAGACGACTATTTCAAGATGTGGTTTTATTAATTTCTGTCGTTACGTCCCTACTACGCCTCACGCCTCACGCCTCACGCCTCGTGACTGCTATAATTCGCGAAATTCACACTTTACGAGTCACGGGGCTCGTAACCCCGGAGTGCAGATTGTGGGATTTTTCATTTGGGTATCACGAGATTTGAGTGTGCAGATTACTGTTGTTATAATGCCGGACTAAATTTAAGGAAAATACTTTTATTTGTTGTAACAAATAAAATGTTGGTTAACTAGACTCGGGAAATTCTTATCTTCGTGATTGCTTATCTACGGAAAATGCCTGGCTTATATTATTTTACCTCCTGGATAATTTATTTCGTATATTTGAAGGAATAAGGACATGTCCCACCTGATGTTAAGCGGTAACCTCTGCCTCTGCCTCTGCGGTTAGTAACCTAAAATACCCACTACGTACATCTTTTATATACCTAGTTATATTTGTGTATAAACTCCTTAGTTTTCATTATTTATGTACCTATGTGTAGTATATAGTTTATATTTATTTATTTAATGTTTCTATTACTTGTTCAGTTTACCTACTTAATTAAGATCACTATTAGTATTATAAATATAATTTTTAGCCATTAGTAATTTTTAACACATTACCTAGGTACCTACTAACTTTAACTTTAACTTTAACCTTCGGCCGAGGTTAATGCTAACCCGTTTTGTAAATCGGCTCTTTTGGTGTTCGCGATACAGGCTTGCCTAGTGCGAACACCACAAGATAGTTTTAAGTATTTGTAAATCTTTTTTTCGGAAACTAAACTGTTTTTTTTTTTCTGTAACAGTGCATTAGCTCACATGTCACGTCCACCTAGGACGCGCCCTACGTGGACTAGCACTGCGCCTGCCACGCTGAGACATAAGGATGACGTCTGACGTGCCTGTAATTTCACCATAAGTAAAGTTGGTAGGTATCTAATGTAAGTAATTTATAAAACAATACTTGCAATAAATAGAATAATAAATAAAACAAGATAAAGTTCAAAAAAACTAAAACCCGACTACAGAAAATATTTACTGAAAAATATGAAAACGCTTGTTATACCATTTGTTAAGAAATAAACACATTTGCATTAATTATGTAGCATACAGTGTGTCCTACAGTCATGCTACATGAAGGACACCGTACTATAAGTATTGAAGTTAGAAAGTTTTACATAATAGAGACTTTCTTTTAACAAAGTTAGTAATACAACAGAATAAATAATAGTACAAGCCCGTAATACTGTATTTAAGGACATTAAAAAAGTCACTGGCCCATGCCGGGACTCGAACCCGCTAAATAATAAATAAAAAAGTATGTTTATGATACCGATCGAAAGGGTAAGTTACAAGGATCAATTATTATTCCTTTTTAATAATATAGTATCTCAAATTAAAGACACAGAAACTAAGTAAAATCAAATTCCCAGTCTTTTCTTATTTTATTTTTATTTTTTTATTTTTTATTTTATGGTGTAATATATAATTTAAAATAATTAATATAATTATATAATTTAAAATGTGCTGATCAAGACTTTTCTTTTGATAGAATTATATATTTTGGCGCGATAAATCCGCCATACTGCTTTTTTATAGTTTTAGTATACCCAGTGACACTCGCGCAATAACGACGAATCTAACGACATTATCATTCATCAAAATCGCTTCAGCCGTTTAGTAGTTACAAAGAAACATAGGAACGGACATACATATACAACAGGTCAAACACATAACCCTCCTTTTTTTGCTACGCCGCCTACGGGTAAAAATAAATCAGCTACTTCCGATGAGGGTATCGCCGTGCAGGTAATCAGTGCGACATGCGCAACCCACGATAATGAAATCAAACAAAATTAAATACGTCGTGATTGACCCCTTTACATGTGACCCGGGATTGTCATCGACCCAGCTGGTTTACGAGACTTTAACCCAACATTTTTTTGTTAAATTGATCAAGTTCCTGTTTTAATGAGATACAAACCATTACTGGATTTTTACCTTCCCCGACCAAAGCCATTTTATACCTTAAAACTCAGACTAATATGGAAAGTTGGTGATAAAATAATATAAAACTTTACAAGTAAGTTACCTATGTTTTTTTGTAGTTTTTAAGTGTGTAATTCCAACCCATTTTTTTTTTAATTTTAGTAATCAACTCTGTTTTTGTACTCACCCCCATCTCTTGTCGAGGGGAGCGGTGTGTAGCAGCAAACTGCGTGAAAACCTCAGCTGCTCACGAAAAGTGATTTACCGATAATGTATGAAAAACCTTCCATCTCGAGAGATTACCCGTTAACCCCATTACGGAGCACTCAATAATGCTTTAAAATGGCGGTCGAAGCCGCAGTAAAAATCTAATTGCGACGAAATAGCGCAAAGCTTTCGACGTGAAGTGCCGTGAGATGTTACGCTGTAGGGAAGGCTCCTCGGGAAATCTCTTTATTTATAGGAATTTACATAGCTAAATGACGTTCAGTGAAGGCGGCTTTTTGAACGAGCGAAGCCAGTTCAACGGTCACATTTGGTATTTTAGATTTTTGCACTGTGAACTAGGTATCGCAAAAAAAACAATACTCAGGTAAGAAATGTACATTCACAAACATAACAGTTAATTCAGTCACAAAGAACATAAATTTATTCAGTGTATTTAACTCAGTAGTCCAGTTGACTGAAAAAAGTTATATAAAATTTCCATTCCACAGAGCTACGTACCTAGGACTGCTGGTTCATTGAAGGCACTCGACCGTCGACGTGGAACAGTTTCATTGAAATATTATCGTTATAGATAAAAACGTCCATCACAACACTTCATTGGGCAAAACTCGCTTTTGAATTTATATCAATTGGTTTTCCATTTGAATGGCGGCCGTTCGTAAACTCATTATTAAACTGAATTCACGACTTTCTTAGGTATGTTTTTGATAAAGTAAATCAAGCGCTGCGTTATGACAATGAAATAAATAACATTTACTAACAGTCAACTTAATTATGACGGAGATAGTCAATATTTATATTTATATTGCCTGTTCAGTTCACTTCGCTGACATCGTGTTAAGTCCGTCCAACTGAACAGACTGGAAAATCGATTTTCCCGCGAGTTACTGCTACTGGTGACGTGACGACCTCTTTGGCGCGGCGGGCGAAGCTTGGCCGGCGACGCAGGAGGTTGCGGGTTCGATTCCCGCCTCGGAACAAATATTTATGCGATCGCAGATATTTGTTCAGGGTGTTCTGGGTATTTTCTATGTATAATAAAAATATCTATCTATGTAATATATTGTATTAAGTATATTAGTTATCTAGTACCCATAACACAAGCTCTGCTTAGCTTGGGGCTAGATAATGTTGTGTGAATTGTCCATCGTTATTTATTTATTTATTTATTATTTATTTACTGGTGACTTGTATGTAATTAGATTGACGCCTGCAATCACTGACCATCGATATGATAAATGCCTAGGAGGCTACGAACACCTCGTAGCTCAAGTTTTACTTTTTAGTGATGGACCTGCCGTAGTACTTATGTATGAACTAATTGCAGGGTCCTGCAAGTATGTAGTACCTGACATATTATCAGTGATGGACCTGCCGTAGTACTTATGTATGAACTAATTGCAGGGTCCTGCAAGTATTTAGTACCTGACATATTATCAGTGATGGACCTGCCATAGTACTTATGTATGAACTAATTGCAGGGTCCTGCAAGTATTTAGTACCTGACATATTATCAGTGATGGACCTGCCGTAGTACTTATGTATGAACTAATTGCAGGGTCCTGCAAGTATTTAGTACCTGACATATTATCAGTGATGGACCTGCCGTAGTACTTATGTATGAACTAATTGCAGGGTCCTGCAAGTATTTAGCACCTGACATATTATCAGTGATGGACCTGCCGTAGAACTTATGTATGAACTAATTATTTTATAAAAACGGGAAATTTACATCAAAACGGGGGTGCTTACATCGATTTAACGGTACGTGAAAATTTCCCGTTTTTATAAAATAATTGATATGATTCACGAAAGTTTTTATGTATGAACTAATTGCAGGGTCCTGCAAGTATGTAGTACCTGACATATTATCAGTGATGGACCTGCCGTAGTACTTATGTATGAACTAATTGCAGGGTCCTGCAAGTATGTAGTACCTGACATATTATCAGTGATGGACCTGCCGTAGTACTTATGTATGAACTAATTGCAGGGTCCTGCAAGTATGTAGTACCTGACATACCTTTGTCACTTTGTTTTATCAATCTCAAGCTCTTCTGCAAGAGGTAGTGTGTCTGCTTACATGCTGTGACGCATTACCTACATACACCTAACTAGCATAATTTGAATCATTCATGATTATACGCTCATTTTCTTATCAGCCTAGAATGTGAAGTTATATTTAATTTACCACATCGTCATAACGTTGATCAAATTGGGCAATCATGCATCACTTTGAACTGAAAATCGTGGAATAAAAGCCATATTTCAGCTGGGAAAGGCATTAGGCGCTCCAATAAAGTATCTCTGGCACGCGGACATAAAGAAGACGGTACGGCGACGCAGGGAAATCACCTACAAACTTACCACGGAACAACGCCAAGTGAAACTAAGCCTTATCACATGCGGATAAGGTGGGTAGGGACTGAATTTAGCAGGTGTAAGGATGCGTACGACATTGCCAGGGGATATTCTCGGTATGGCTGTTCCGACGGATGTGTTAACGCACAAGCGTCACAGTGATTCTATATAACAGCAGTACAATATCATCTTCCTCACATAACAAAATCTAGAGTTAGGTATACAATTTAGCTCATGGTGTGATCAGTGTCGCAACTAGGGTTGCCCGCAGCGGTGGCTGTAGGGGCCCAAACGCAGACCTTTTTTTTTCAATCTTAGAATTTAATTTACTCGAAGACCAGCAGCCTGCGGACTAGTAGCTTCAATTGCAGTGTTGGCTGCTCTTGCACCTAAAAATGCTAAATTTCCGCGGCTCGTTCCGCTCGTCGGAACAATATTGGCTGATGCGCTCCTCTCGCCATTAACCTATGATACAGTACTGGAAACTTTCGATGCTTAATGTATTTGATTTTGTTTGAAGTTATTGTATTGTTTCTCTTCGTACAAAATAAGTTTTGGGATGCGCAAAATGTATATCTTGCCCTGGGCGCTCATGACTGTAGCTACTACACTGAGTGCCATGCTAAAAAATGCTGAAAACTATGTCGGAACCATTTAAGTTAGCACTTATTTTACAGCACAGCTTGAGCAGAAGACTTGCACGTTTTCATAGTCATTAGAATTTCGTCTTGTTAGTGGTAGATATTTTGTCAGCGATGTCCCACTGTGCGTACTTTTTCTGTGCCTCCTCTAAAAGTGAGGTACGGCATTTATATCCTTCTCATTGAAAAATCCCTGTTTATGTCACGAGTCTGTGTCACACCTTAAGACTCAGACTCTGGCGACTTGGTCGCGAGACTTGAACCATCAACTAAGATCTTTTACAGGCGCAGTCTATCAAATCATATCGCGATCGGAAGGACGGAGGGATCGGAAAAAAACAACGAGCGTATAGATCTGCGCTATGGCCTACCTATACAATGTGAATTCTGATTGGGATCTGGGATGCCTGTTTTCACTCTACAAGAAAAGGTTTACAGAACTCCCAAACTACGATCGTCAAAAATCTCATCAGGTAGTTGGTATCGTCAAGCAATCAAACGCCACCTTATTCCGTACAGGGTATACGCATTCGCACTTGTGCCGTTGCGTTGATGATTTGCGAAGAGAATTGTGAGACGCTGATTGTGGCATAATTCTGGAACCCCGCGAGTGATGAGCTTTTTGATCTCAGGGTTTCCGCCTTCGCATGTTGCGTAACATTACGCGTAGGCTGCTACGCCGTAGCATTTCAGAAAGAGAGGGTGTTAGAAGAACTGTTTAAAGTTATAGGATAGTCGACATGCTTTTTTTATGACCATATATGTAAAGATCTTAGTATCTACTTACCTAGTTTCTGTTTGCTTATTTATTTTATTTAAAAAATACAGAACTTTAATTCTGCTGGATTGACTTATCAATAGAAGATAAAATTATGTTAATATTCCTCTTTCAAAGAACCAATCTTTCGATTTATCCTTCCTTTCTTAGTAGTTCTTTCTTCCTTTTTTAGTAGCCTAGGTTGAACAAACTGAGGCGATGCAAAAAAACCTAAATCTAGATGGAAGTCGTATTCAAAGTTTGTACAGCGCGCTTGTAAACCATAAGCGGATGTTAGGAGTTAGGATAGGTATCTATAGGCCCTATTTACGCCCGTTATTGGTCAGTAAGTACTTTAAATAGTGATATTGCTATTTTCTATTAGCACACATCCCCGAGTTGGAAACAAACTTTCGTACGAGCTAAATTAAAATTACCGCAACGAGTTACCCCGGAAGCCGAGCGCTAATCAATAAAAGAGATCGAGCACTTTCCAAACTTTTACGGATTAAATTCAGACGTTATTTTTCCGATGATTTCATAAGTCCGGAGAGGCCGGTTTATAATTTATTCTGGGTGAGCGTTTGCGGTGATTTCCCGAGGGAGGCGAGCTGCGGCCGTTTGATCGACTTCCAAACCTCACTCCTTAGACATGCTAGGTTCCTGGCAGCACGTACGGGACCGGCCGGGAATCATAGGGAGCGAATGTGTCAAATTCAAATACGAATCACGTAGTTGGAAATGAAAAAATATGAGGTGGTACATGTGTTTCGAAAGGCCCAGACATGACATGACCGTTGGATTTGAGTCTATGCTATTCAACGCATGTTTTGCCTTAATAGGGAGGTCTAAGAGATGCCTAGGGAACAATAAAACACGTACTAGGTTGTTTAAAAGTGTGGAAATGCCTTTCAATTCAAAATAATAACTTCATTGGTTTTGATTGGCAAGCAAAATTGGTACGCGCATGATTTAAAATTTATGCAATCACGGTCTGCTAACGAACCAGACGAATTACATTATATTCACACGGTTTTACCAGTTCTACCTCTGCTCCGACGGTTTTCATATTTTTAATTGGTAAAAAACACGGACTCTTTTTAGCGGAGGAAAGCTGAATTGCATGTGAATGGCGGGGAGATTTCGCCGCCCAAATTGAAAATGGTCGTAAATAGGTATTTAAAAAATGTACATACTTTTTATATACAGTTGTGGTCATATAATTAAGAACGATTTGAAGTTCTAGAAGTTTTTTATTTAAATCGTATCATACACAGAGATGTGTACCTTCTGAGAAGCAACTAGTTATGTTATATAATAGTCACATTAATAGAGCAACCTGACTTAAGAATAAAGTATGAAATCGCTAACTATTTTTTGCACATTTTATTGATTTTATCAAAGTAACACATTCAAATAGTACTGAAACTGGACAAATAATTAAGAACGATTTATTTAACTGCTCGGGAATTGTTTTGTATGACACTTAGATTTAAAAAATCACAATATTATGTAGCACAGGAAACATAAAAAGAAATTTAATAAATATTTAACTAAAATTAATAGTTAATAGCATATCCACAGCTTTTAATTACAGCTTTACACCGGCGAGGCATTGACTCTATTAATTTTTAACATTTCGCAAGAGAAATAGAGTTCCATTCTTCTAAAAAAACGTCATACAGCTCTCTTAAATTTCCACACTTTGTATTTGAAACCTTTTTCTTTACTTCAAACCACAGATTCTCTATTGGGTTTAGATCTGGACTGTTAGCAGGCCAGTCTAAGACAGAAACTAATTGCGCTGTAAGAAATTCCTTTACGGTGCGTGCAGTGTGCTTTGGATCATTGTCATGCTGGAATGTCCAAATGACCGGTAGAACGTCTTCAGCGTATGGTAACATTGTTTCTTCCAGTATATTTTTGTATTGGAACTGATCCATGTTACCTTCTATCAACTTTACAGGTCCTACACCATGTCCAGAAAAGCAACCCCAAATTTTCACATTTCCACCACCGTGCTTTAATGTAACTTTCGTGTACTTTGGGTCGAATGCTGTATTCGGGGGACGTCGTACATATCGTTTTCCATCAGAACATACTCTGTTTATTTTCGTCTCGTCAGAAAAAAGTACATTTTTCCACTGTTGCTCAGTCCAGTTTTCATACTTTCTCGCAAATGCAAGCCGGGCTTGCTTGTGGCAAAGTTTTAACATGGGTACCTTTCTTGCTATCCTACCGTGCAATTGTTCTTCTACCAAACGTCTTCGAATAGTGCGTGCTGAGATTGCTGAAGGGTTGTTTTCACCAAAATATTCTTTTCTAAGCTCATTGGACCCTTTAAAAGGATTTTGTTTTGCCATACGAACGATGTTTCGGTCATCTCGAGGAGTTGTTTTTCTCTGTTTAGGTACACGTGGAACATTCGAAGTAGTTTGATACGTAGCAAAATGCTTTACAGCGTGGAAAACCATCGTTTTTGAACATTGCAGATGGTCGGCTATCTTTTTATAAGACCAATTCTTCCGGCGAAGTTTTATTATTACTTCCCTTGTAGATTTATAACAACTTTTATTTTTTCCCATTGTTTTTTCTAAAGAAGCAATCACCTTTAATCTTTTACAGCACGTAATGGCGCCAAAATTATACAAACAGTAACAAAACGACTGAGTGTTCTCCATTTAAATTTGAATAAAGGTATAAACTACTTAGCGTTCTTAATTACGTGACCAGCCAGTAATAAGGAATACTTTGTTTAAAAGTAGTGTAAAAAGTTTGCCTATTGATTTTTAGCCAATCATGTGTATCAATGAATACAGTGGTAATATGGAAAAGTTTTACGATACCGAGAGAAATAAAAACAAATGCATACAATTAGTTTTGCATCTTAGTTGGAAAAAATCTTCCCTTTATATCAGCGTTCTTAATTATATGGCCACCACTGTAGTTCTCTTATTCTTCTTTTAAATAAAGATAATTTAAAGTAATGGTTGGTCAAGTCTACCTTATAACAAACTGCTATGTATTTCCAATTGCAAAGGACGAAATAGTCTTCGAAGCAGACCTTGAAATGAGTGTTCAGACTCACATTTGTATTTCCAATTGCAAAGGACGAAATAGTCTTCGAAGCAGACCTTGAAATGAGTGTTCAGACTCACAGTTGTATTTCCAATTGCAAAGGACGAAATAGTCTTCGAAGCAGACCTTGAAATGAGTGTTCAGACTCACAGTTGTATTTCCAATTGCAAAGGACGAAATAGTCTTCGAAGCAGACCTTGAAATGAGTGTTCAGACTCACAGTTGTATTTCCAATTGCAAAGGACGAAATAGTCTTCGAAGCAGACCTTGAAATGAGTGTTCAGACTCACAGTTGTATTTCCAATTGCAAAGGACGAAATAGTCTTCGAAGCAGACCTTGAAATGAGTGTTCAGACTCACAGTTGACCTATCTATTTAATGATAGGTCTACGAGTTTTTTTTTAGTTTTTTTATACTACTTGGATGACGGAACAAGTAAGAGGCCCACCTGATGTTAAGCGGTAACCTCTGCCTATGAACAGAGCATTACCTCATAGGTCACGTCCACCTAGGACGCACCCTATGTGGGATTGCACTGCGCCCGCCACCCTGAGACATAGATGAAAAGTCTCATATGCCTGTAATTTCACCGGCACCCTTACCCTTCAAACCGGAACACAGCAATGCAAGCACTACTGCTTTGCGGCAGAAATAGGTATGGTGGTAGTACTTCCCCGGACGAACTTTTTCACAAAAAAGCTCTACTACTACTGGCAGGTATATCTTAAACCTGTGCTATTGGGAAGCCAAACCTCAACTATCTAGCCTGTAGGTACTTATATAGATTACTGGAGGCTGATCCACGGAGAGACATCGGAGGAGACCTTTTAAGTTACTGTTTTTTACCCAACTGCATCTAGCAAAGGAGGATTATTCAAATCACCTTTTTTTTCTTTTTTTTTACATTGCAGACTTTATTTACAGACTTTTGTTTGGCCACGATCTCACCTGTTGGTAAGTGACGATGTGGGCGAAGATGGAGCACAAAGGTCTAGAAGGCACCTATTCACTCTAGCCTTGAAGAGACCCAGATTATAGTTTTCAGGAAAAACAGACGACGGCAGTGTATTCCACTCCTTAGCAGTTCTCTTTATAAAGGTAGAACTGAAACGTTTAGTACGAGTAGAGGGTATACTAATGAGGTAAGGATGGTAGTGACCCGTACGCCTGCTCGCTTGCTGTACACTTAAAATAAAATAGGAGATTCTTCATTCATTCTGTTCGTGTGGTCAGTGTAATTAGGGCATCCATACAAAGGATTGGACACCCTGCCCGATGGCTGATTTCCCCCGGGAGGCCTGCTTGCTTGCCAAATGTGAGAGTTGTAGGAAATTAAGGTATGGGGTAGGGAGGGGTTCCTTCTAGTGTCATGGATATTATTTCAGCGACAAAATCTATCCCCAGGGGGCTGTTTCTCAGACAAATCACGTCCACGAGATGACGACAAATCTCAGTTAAAAACCTTTATGAGGGCGATATGCGAGATGAAACAACATTACGGAGGCCTGCAAATTGCAATGCTCTGGCTGAAACATACTATCGGACGCCCATACAAAAAACGTGATTTTTTTGCCGTTTTTATAGATAATGGTACGGAACCCTTCGAATGCGAGTCCGACTCGCACTTGGCCGATTTTTATAGATAATGGTACGGAACCCATCGTGCGTGAGTCCGACTCGCACTTGGCTGGTTTTAAATTTTTAACGAATCATAGTCTGGACAGGAAATTTTTAGACAACCCACTCGTGATATATTTTGTAATATATTAATTTTCATATAAAATACTTTTCATCCACTAAGCAGATGGGTGAAGTCGTCTCTAGTGCGGATCCTCTACTATTATACCTACATACACAGGTAGACACATAGTAATTTGTCTCATGCTTTTTATATCAAAGATTTACTGGAAATATACATATACAAATACAAAAATATTTATTTTACCAATAATCTTACAGAGAAACTTAAAACTTAAAACTTAATAATTATGTGAATTAAAGGTCTCTGCCTACCCCTCAGGGAAACAGGCGTGAGTTTTTGAAATATTATATTTATTTATTTTTTATTACTATGGTGAGCTTATCCTGTGGTGTGTCCGGCCTAAGAAGAATAGACCACTCAGTGTCTTCTCGTGGATGTCGTAAAAGCCGACTAGGGGATTAGGTACAGCAAGTGTAGCAACATCTACCTGAATGCTCAACACCATTACTGCAATCACTAACTGCCTGCCAAGCGTAGTGATTATGGCTAATCCCCCCCCCCCCCCTATTGAATTATATGGGGGAGGCCTCGTCCAGCTGTGGACGTCTAAAGGCTACATGACAATGGTAATTATGGTAATTATACTTTAACATTTTCTCCCAGCCAAAACCGTTTGGTAGTACCTACACAGGCATGCCATAGGAGTCCGTGTCTTGGTGACGAAGTACCTACTAATTACCGCAAGCTCAAGTCGAAGCACTAGAGTCTGGACATTGCGCACATTCCGATGCGCTTGGCTGGCAGCCGAGTGCCTGAGGAAACCTACCTATGTAGTAAGTACGTAGGTAGGTAGCTACCTGCCTAATGGCATAAAGGGTCTCGTGTGGCGACCACGGACCGGACTATGAAGTCGGCTCAAGACCATACATCTTGGCATTCTTTGAGGATGTTGTGTGTGCATCAGAGGACTTCTTTCGACTGATGATGATGATTTTACGTTTGCGTTGGCTACATCCATTGGTGTAACTTTAAATGACCTAGCGAAGCGAGGTCTCGGTGTCTAATTGCAGGCTGCGGGTTTTGTATATTATGTATGTTTGTAAATATGTGTGTTTATCCCTTTGATTGTTTATATCCGACAATAACTGCAGAACCGTTGATCCAATCTTGATGAAACATAGTAGGCAGGTATGTTATAGGTACCTAGGTATATCCTTCGACCAAAGTAAAAAGGGTATAAAGTGAATAGGTATATTTTTACAGTTCGAACATAAGCTTGTCAGGTACAGGGGTTTTTGAGCTAGGTAACGGAGGTCTACGCGAGGTCACGTTCGGGACGGGGCAAACTCCTAGGTACCTACTCAGTTCCACGAGAACATAAATCATGTCATGAAAATGAAAAGCGCGCACATACATATAAGACCACTTCTGCCAAAGACATTCTTATGACTCTACGATGGACATAGCATTTTAGTAGTAGTAGAGCTTTTTTGTGAAATTATTCGTCCGGGGAAATACTACCACCATACCTATTTCTGCCGCAAAGCAGTAGTGCTCGCATTGCTGTGTTCCGTAAGGGTAAGGGTGCCGATGAAATTACAGGCACATGAGACTTTTCATCTTTATGTCTCAGGGTGGCGGGCGCAGTGCAATGCCACATAGGCTGCGTCCTAGCTGGACATGACCTATGAGGTAATGCACTGTTCATAGGCAGAGCAGGTGGTCTGCTTGATCCGTCATTCCAAGTAGTATAAAAGAAACCCTCAGAACAAGGACTAAATTCTGATTTTTCAATGGTGCCATAATTTGGCTTTCATAGTGATTGCAAATTCTAACGATGACAAAAATGAGTCGAACATTGATAAAATGTTCGGACACGTTTTTGTACCTTGATGACAGTGACTCCTGCCATCTAGTTAATTTATATTGAAACTATATTTAGAGGTTTAACGAAATTACATAACTATGAGTAGAACGGAACGTATTTCATTATAATCTGTGGATAAACAGCTGTTGCCCAGTGACATCTTAGCAAAATGACAGTGACGTCTGTCACTGACATACTGACAGGTTTTAGTTTGTTGAAAGTTGATTTGAAAAACCAATTTTCTATTGTGTTTGTGCATTCGCATCGCAAATAACGTAGAATTTGCTGAAAACAAGTAAGAAAAGTATGGCTTCAAGTTATTTTACTGAAAGCGAGGCGCCGCGGGACTTCCGCGTTTCATCCACAGAGAGCGATAGTCATTACACGAAGTGCCTTTTGTGTTACACTGTGAAGAGGAACTTTTACTGCTCAGAATGTATACGGACGGGAAACTTTGTGCAATCTTCCATGCCCTACTCGGACAGGTGAGTACCTTATTAACAGGGAAATTAGAATCATTAATCTAAAACCGTTTAGTTGTGATCATTCGTTAGAGTATTCTAGCTGAAGGAACTTAATTATTGAAGTCAACATTTGTGGAGAACAATTCCCTTCACAAACTTGTTTGTAAACAGATTCACATATTTTGTTTCCAATTCAATAAGATTACAGCTTTTTGGTGTGTCTAATAAATTTAAACAATGTCTTAATTTGAAACTAACAATTCAAAATGATTAAAAGCTAATGTCCATTGTCAAAACGAGAGTTTACAAGCTTACATAACCTTGGGATGTTGAGTGTGCCTACTTAATAGTGAAAGCTCCCTTAGTACTTCATGCAATACCCTAATATTTTATTTTATTTTATTATTTATTTATAATACACAGGCAGGTCTCGGAGCTGATGCGTGTATATCTTAGTCCTTATCAGTGCACTTTAAATGTTTGTCAAGTCTATTTTTGAAAGAATTCACTGAGGGGGCACTGATCACAACTAATAATATAATAATATTAATATAATATAATAATATAACATATAATTCTAGATACTCGGAAAAGCAGGCCAAACTACTCAGACTCAAAGCTAACAGGAAGTACATACTAGACCGATGTGAGAAGCTCTTACTGCCAAAACTGAAGAAAGACACATTGATCACAGAAGCAAAACAGTCTAGAGACAGACTAGACTTGCTGCGACTAGCCATAGAACAACGGAGGTGCAACATTGAGGAGAAACAAAAAGAACTAGCTGTCTTGAAAACCCATAATAATGATTTGAAACAGAAACTACCTCGCTATCAGAAAAGAGTGTTGACTCTCGGGAAACACGTTCAGAATCAAAGCATAGAGCTACACAACAAAGTGAGCTCATACGACGAGCAGACGGAGACACTGGCAGCATTACGGCGGTCACGGATAAGGCATCTTACTAAGTACATCTTCCCGGTTTACATGACATATGATACCAGGTAAGATATTATTATTATTATTTATTATTTAAAATTATAGACGAGCAGCTTTCGCTGATGTGCCTATTTCAGAGTGTTGAAATGTCTTAGTTTCACTCGCTGCACTGATTACACTTTAATGTCTTTAATTGTTAACAGTTTGTTCGTTCGCAACCAGTTATCTAATTTGTTCTTGAAAGCGTTTATTGATGTGGCAGTAACAACATCTTCAGGTAAATCATTCCAATTATGGACCACTCTGTTACTAAGGAAGTGCTGTGCAGTGTTTGTGTTGGATGGTCCACGTGATATTTTGCGACTATGCCCTCTCAACGACTTAGAGCTTTCTTTTAAAATGTAGATTTCATGAAATTCAGGCAAATTGTAAGTGCCAGAGAGGATCTTGAAGGTCTCAATGAGGTCGCCACGCAGACGTCTTTCCTCTAGGGTAGTGAGGCGTAATGCGCGGAGTCTCTCTGTGAATGACATACGACGCAGGGCTTGTGGAAACTTCGTGGCTTTTCGTTGTACGCTCTCAAGTAAGTCTATATCTTTTCGAAAGTAAGGGCTCCAGACTTGAAAACCATACTCCAGCAAGGGCCTTATATAAGTTTTGTATCAAACTAGTATTATTAAAATTAACTGTCCGACCGAGTTAAGTCCTTGCAACAACTGGCAAAATTTGCTTTCATCTGTTACAATTAATAAAAAACTTTATTTTCCCAATTTCGGACACACAGATCCATAATTTGGTTAGTACACAAAATACAGCATTTATGAAAATATTATTAAAAAAAAGAAAGTGGGTAACTTCCTATTTGGTGTAAATCCTACGTAAAGAATAATCTAATTAAGAAACAGTAATACTTTATTTTTTAATTTTTTATTATCAAATTTTAGGAAAACTTACAGCTATGAATTTCCATAAAGGTCTTTGCTTAACATAGCATGCATGATACATACATGATATGGTAATGACGGCAAATTAAAAGTTCCCACATATATTTACTAAAAAAACTTAGGTATAAATCAATAGACGACGAATAAGGAAATACCTACACACAAAAAGATAAATACACAAAAAAAAAATATCAAATTTAGAAAAAGGTCACTAAAACAAACAATCTATCCAATACACAGGTTAGAAAAATATAACCCATAGATTAATCTTAATCTTAGTTCAGTCGCTGTCCAAAAAGAATTTACCATTAAAAGAATACGCTTTAACTTTAACTTACATACACCCTAGATGACTATATAAATGATAAAGCGGCCTGGCCTGATGTGTCGCTCTGCCCCTCGACAGCTAACATGGCAATTTGCAATATCCTACATATTATCAGATTTTGGTTATAATTGTCTCATAAATTCCCATGATGGTGCAACCCACAGTGAAAAGAGGCCCATTTGAGGTTCTCCCTACCCTTTCGGGGAAAAAGGCGTGTGTTTATGTATGTATGTATAAGTACAGTAATTATGTTATTTAGCACATACATATATAAAGCATAGTGTGTGCTGTCTTGAACTTTGGCTGACTTTTGGCTACCTTCTTGGTTTATAAGTTGTTTCTTTTTTTTTCTTTGAATCAGCTTCTCCTTGTTCTCCACGTGCTAGGTCTTCTGTTTGCAGAACCACTAGTAGTAGGTTCATTATCATTTGAAATCACAAGAATTATTTTGTGTCTTTTTATATACTAGGTGAACTCATATAATGTTTCTCGTGAGGAACAAACAAGTAACAAACATCACCATCAGCCGGTAAAGCCCCACTGATGGGCCTCTATTCCCAGCAATTTCAACTATTCCTGGATAACAAAAGTAAAGATTCGGTTTCCTCATATTATGTGATGATTTTTATGAGATTGTTTAGTTTTCAGTGTCTCACATTGTCTGACTCTTCAAATTGTACAGCTCGGTTAGTTTCATTGCTACTTTACTTTCACTCCGACTTTATCAGTTCAATGGAATATTATTATCCTTATCTAAAAAAAGTGGCAAAATGATTCCTCATTAGTGAAATTAAATTATGCTGTACTTCAAAATACTGTAGATTGTAGATAATTCAAATATTAAAATACTCTTGCATTATCAACAAAAGTCATGTCCAGTTTTTGTACATAAAATTCCTACATGTTTGCTGCTAGAAAACACAAACGTTTGTGTTTTAAATTATATGTTTTGTATTGATAATGAAATCCGCCCGCAGTACTGCTCCTAAACTAGAAATACATGGAAGAAAGCATGAAAGAATGTGGGCATGCATAATATGAATGTGCTTAGCACGAACATTTTACGTTTCCTGTGGGATACCACGTGTTATACGCAAATAAATAAATAATAAATAATGCTGGACAGTTCACACAACATTATCTAGCCCCGAGCTAAGCAGAGCTTGAGTTATGGGTACTAGATAACTGATATACTTAATATAATATTATATTTCATTGTTTGTTTGTTTCGTATGAGGTAGGGCTGGACTCTGGTGTCGGAGTTTGTCAAGCCGCCCGAGGGCCTCTGACATGGCTTATCGACTGCTATTAATCAATAACAGCCGGGACCGACAGCTTAAAAACACAGAAGCACAGAGCGATGGAAATCCGCACATAACTTAGAAAAGTCATTAGTGCGGAGCCTAGGATCGAGCCCGGTATCGTTGGATTCTGAGTTGCACTATTGAACCGTTAGGCTACCATATTACATAGATAGATATTTTTTATTATACCCAGAACACCCTGAACAAATATCTGCGATCGCACAAATATTTGTTCCGAGGCGGGAATCGAACCCGCAACATCCTGTGTCGCAGGTCAACCTTCGCCCGCCGCGCCACAGAGGTCGTCAAATATTCGTGTTAGTTAATTTCACCAAGTATTAATAAGTTCAATTGGCCTAGCTCGTGGTTACTACGGTAGTCTAATTGTACAGTAACCTCTTCATGTGAGCCCGAATTAACCTTAACCAGTTTAAAAATAAAACCCCCACCTCTTTCACTTACCAACGTTTTCTCATGGTCGCTATTTTAAGGTGGTTGCTTTCGCTCGTGGCGCGAAATTCCATTTTTTTGTGTTTTTTGCTCATCACAGCTCATCAACACTTCTTCAGATAGCGAAAACTATGTTGCCGGTAATTATATGACCTAATTAATACACAAGCTTTAATTTAAAGTATCACTTATAAATAAATGCCCTTTTTTTAAAATATCATTAGTTTGGCTACGATTGTGCTTGAAACAAAAAAAACACTGTAAAAACATTTGAAGCATTAATATTATTTATTAATGATACTTTAAATTAAAACTTGTGTGTTAGGTCATATAATTACCGGCAACATAGTTTTCGCTATCTGAAGAAGTGTCGATGAGCTGTGATGAGCATAAAACACCAAAAACCATGAATTTCACGTTATAAAGCAACCACCTTAAGCCATGTACCTATTCACATTTCCAGTGACAGTATAGAAGACATGGAGTTCATCGGGTCGGACACAGACGAGGAGCCCCCGAAGCGACCGCAGCTCCACATTGTCACCCCCTGGATCAACACGGACGCAGACTTCTCGCACATCCAGGCGTGGAGCAAGGAGGCCGCGCTGTCCGCCAGCCCCGCGTGCGCCGTGTGGCGACGGAACGGCGCCGGGCTCGCGCTGGCGGCGCAGCTGCTGACCTTGCTGGCCTGGGTGCTCGACACGCGGTTACCACATGCATTGAGTCTCAAGTGAGTTTATATCTGTAGCGTCATCACGCACACTAATGAAATTGCATATTTGCAGTTTGGCTTTACGAGGTTAGTACATGTATGTACTTACGTCAGTCGTCACCACACCGCGCCCTAATAAAGTCGTATTGTACGGCTCATAAACGTACGACGGGGCGGAGAAAAATAATTTTGGACTTATTTTTTTGTGTGTTAAAAGTCGTCACCACACCGCGCCCTAATAAAGTCGTATTGTACGGCTCATAAACGTACGACGGGGCGGTGAAAAATAATTTTGGACTTATTTTTTTTTTTTGTGTGTTAAAAGTCGTCACACCTCCGCGGTCTTGTACAGACGCCCAACAAAAGTCTTCCCGTCATAAATTACCCACTCATTGAGTGTAGTGAATCTACATTATGTAAGGATCTGATGAAGTCCTCGCATAGCTGTGCGCACATAAGGTCGCATAGTAGTGGCCCGCTAGCGACTTGGTCCGTCTTAACTAGCTTAACTGCTCGCAACTTCGTCCGCACTTCGTGAGCAGAAACATAGTTCCAGCATCAGGTGGCGACTCCCTCCTGACGAAGAACACGCCTCGGGAGGTAACAATAGAACACCTATATGGTACGGTTGCGACGCGTTACTATACGGGTGGCGCGTCGGGTCAAGCCAGGTCTTATCCATCTTCGGAAGCCCATTGGAGCAGCCGATCATCATTACGTGATGATGATTTTCCAGTCAAAGGAAATCAACCTACATCGTAGCGGTAGAGCCTAGCTGTTGTCTGTCCAGCAGGGTTCTACTTCATTGAAGTTTCTACTCTACATAGTGTGGTGTTAAAGTGATCACGGTGATATTATTTTTTGCGTGTAAATTCAGTGCAGTGTAGCTTTATTTTTACATAGCGAGCTTGCATTTACGCAATTAATATTAAGATGGCCTTGCAATTCATAGAATTGTATTTTTGCAATGTGCATACAATCATTTTTTTTACATATTATGGTATTTTTAATTACTTTATATAAGTTTAACAATCTGTAGCTTTGATATGTACCGCTCATATAAAGGAGTGAGTAAATAGAGTAATAAGCAGTTTTGTAAGTACCTACTTAAGTAATGTAATACATTCATTGAATTTCAATTATCATTTACTTATCGGCTTTCGCGAAAGCACCACTTATCTACTTACAGTTCTTTTAAAGTTGAAATTATTATTTTTCAAAATGTGTCATTCATCAGTTAAGGAAAAGAGCGAGGAGATAATAATTGCACAGAGTGGTGGTAATGTCGACAACCAAGTCAGTCTACACTCTTACGCATTAATCGTAATTTTCGTGATAGCGTTATTAATTTTCTTGTATCTTGCGGGAAATCGCTGTCGCTCGACGCTTCGCTCATGGTTGCGTCAGGAGATGAATAACCAGCAGCCAGTACCCATGCAGACACATGGTTCCGTAGGAACGATAGCTTAACAAGGTATGAAGGACGTTTGACGCTGCTATGTTCAAATAAATATCTCTAAATAACATAGTTATTTCTACGTAATATTTTTATATAAAAGCTACTCTTTAACATGTTACTTATAATAAATATTGTAACAGATTTTTATTAAATTTAGTTTGTAATTTAATAATAAAATTAATTTTTATTACAGACCGATATTAATTTGGTATTCGAATTATAATACATTGTCTTCATAAATTACATTCTAGGAACGTAGTTCTGAGAAATATTGTAAACAGCTTGAGTACTTAGTTAGCATTACGTTGTAATTGTAATAGTATCCAGCCTTTGTTTATCCAACCTGCGTCCGGGCGATAAACCAAGGTCCAAGCGCTCAACTTACTGAGAACGCTAGTCAGCGATTCTTACTGTTATTAACAGGAATGTACTCAGGACTTGGTAATATTTGATTTATTAGTTTTTAATTTTGAATTGTTTTGTATAACTTTTATGTTCAAAATTTTCAAAAAGGGGGAGGTTGATGTAGCGTCATCACGCACACTAATGAAATTGCATATTTGCAGTTTGGCTTTACGAGGTTAGTACATGTATGTACTTACGTCAGTCGTCACTACACCGCGCCCTAATTAAGTCGTATGGTTTAATATTTCCCACCTATCAAGTTTGTGAATTATATATCAGTGAAATAATAAGACATTTTAAATTCAGTGTTTATTTTATTTAAACCAGATTCACAAATAGGTCGAAGTAACCGTCATAGTCCTAATCAGGATAATCCATCAGTTAAATATCTCCTGACTAGGTACTACAAGTTTACCACACTATAAACACCAGTGTACCTGGCCTGTGGTGTGTCAAGCCTAAGAAAGAATAGATCCCTCCGTCTCTTCCCATGGAAGAAAGCATGAAAGAAAGTGGGCATGCATAATATGAATGTGCTTAGCATGAATATGTAGTAAAGGCAGTACTAAGGGATTACGCCAGGGGATGGTCAACAGCATCCACCTGAGTTTTTAACATCTATACTGTGGTGATCAGCAGCCTGCCTGCCAAGCGTGGTGATTATGGCAAATCCCCAGGTAGTAGATATGGTAGATTATGGCAGTAGTAGTAGAGCTTTTTTGTCTAAGAGTTCCTCCGGGGAAGTACTACCACCATACCTATTTCTGTAGCAAAGCAGTAGTGCTCGCATTGCTGTGTTCCGGTTTGAAGGGTAAGGGTGCCAGTGAAATTACAGGCATATGAGACTTTTCATCTTTATGTCTCAGGGTGGCGGGCGCAGTGCAATGCCACATAGGGTGCGTCCTAGGTGGACGTGATCTATGAGGTAATGCACTGTTCATAGGCAGAGGTTACAGCTTAACATCAGGTGGGCCATCTGCTTGTTCCGTCATTCAAGTAGTATAAAAATGAAACCCCCCATTGTATGCAATGGGGGGATTTCGTTTAAACCTTCAAAAGTGTTATTTATTTAACGGCTATCACCACTCCACGCTCCCTATTCTACCTATCTACAAATGCCTTACCTCATAATAAATAAATAAATAAATAATGCTGGACAGTTCACACATCAATTAAACCAAAGAATACAAAATGAATTAAAAAAAAAGTCAAAGTCAAAGTCAAAAAGTATTTTATTCATTGAAATCACAAGGATCATTTTGAATCGTCTTAAAAAATAAATTTACATTTACTCCTGTTCCAACGCAACCAGACCTAGAAGGCAAGTTAGTTAGTAAGGCAGGCAGGTAGGTATGCCACTCACCACGCTCTTACGAACAGTTTGTGAGGCACATGGTGCTCACAACAGTGGTTGATGTAGGGACAGTCGAAGGGTCGGCGATCACGTGGAGGAGGGTGTTGGCGCTCGCCCGCGCCGCCGCACTAGGGACGCGCCGCGCAAACGCATTGTTGCGTAAAAACAATAAACACGCGCTTACGCGAACATTCCCGAAGCGCTACAGAAGCGCCAACATCATCCTAAATGCTTTGTTGTACCGGACTCTGAGGGCCGAGTACGATTTTTGAAAATAGTTCATCCACAGGCTGCATGTGTAGAATGAAGTACAAAAAGTTTTAAAGAGATTAGTTTCAACATTTTTAGAGCTGCGTGCGAACCTACGAACTATCATATTAGCTCTGGCCGACAGAGCCCTCCTTTCCCGTTCTATGTCAGCATCGTCCTTCAGGTCAGTTGTAACTATATGACCTAGGTAGTTAAACTGTTATACTTTTTCCAAAGCAGAACCGTTAAGCCTTACTGGAGGTACCTCCGTGACTCGTCTCGAGCCGGCCTGAAACACCATGTACTGACTGTTCTTTAAATTGTAAATTAGTCCACACATAATTATGCCCAGTAACTTCCTAAGACCACAAACCGACGCACTCAGCAGCACCATATCGTCAGCGTAACTTATATTATTAAAACATGCACCATCAATATGGCACCAAATATGCCTGCTGCTGAGTGCCTCAATTAGGCCATTACAGATTAAAGTGCAGGCGAGCTTTACCCCCCCCCCCCCCCCTGCCTCACCCCACACTCCAACCTTTATATCTGTATAGCTCACGTCCACCTAGGATGCACCCTATGTGGCATTGCACTGCGCCCAGCTGAGATATAGTCTCATGTGCCTGTAGTTTCACCGGCAACCATACTCATCAAACCAGAACACAGCAATGTGAGCCACTACTACTCTGCTTTGTTTGTGTATTGTAAGTATGTGACCCTATGCACGTTGTGTTGTAGCGAGTACTGCACGTGGCGCGCGGCCGGCGCCGGCGCGGCGGGCGGGCGCGCGCGCCGCGTGTGCGCCGCGGCCGCCGCGCTCGCCGTGCACGCGCACGCGCACGGGCACGCGACCTCTGACCAGCTCGAGACTGGGCCGCACCCGCTCGAGGCGCTGCACTCGCTGACCGTCGCAGCGGCGACTGACGACCCCGCGCTCGGCAGGTACCTAATACACCTGACTGAACACATAGCAAACACAGAAGATTCAATAATAAGCACAAAGTTGCCTGAATTGCCAAAATTGTACTGGAATTCATATTTTCCTGGTTTTTTGTTAAATGGCAGATACGACTGATCTGCTCTGATACCGAGTTATGACGCCGAATAATATAATAAGCCATCACGTCTGTCGTTCGGATCACCTGCCTCCCTCCTCGAGCCGCGAGCGCACCGCTAGCCGTCTGCAGAGCATATATATTCGTGTGTACAATACGAGGACAAAATTAATGATCATCGGCAATCTTACTCACGATTCCAAGACATTCCCTTATCCATCAAGTATTGGGATTCTCGGGGTCGAGATATCTAATGAGTTCAAATATGGGGGAGTCATTTCGAAGCAAAAGCTGCACTGACTTCCAAAAAGCTTGGAGTGCTAAACCGTGCTAAACAGTATTTTACGCCGAACCAACGGCTGTTGCTTTACAAAGTACAAGTTTGGCCGCACGTAGAATACTGTTCCCATCTATGGCACGGCGCACCCACGTACCAGCTGCTTCGTTTTGACACCCTACAGAGAAGAGCCATTAGAATGTCGTAGCCGCTGGTTACGACATATGTCGCTTCAAGAAAAATATTCATGAATTCCTTCAGGGTAGGCAGCGCATCGACAATACCCCCGGTGTTGCCGGTGTCTATAAGCGACGGTGACCACTTCACATACTAGTTTACCTATTTATTTCATTGAAAAAAAATGCTAAGCTTTAGTATGTGCTACGTAAGATCTATTTATCTCGGCCTTAATCTTATCTTCTGCAACAGAATTAAGATTGCAAGTGAGTGAAAGAACCACAGTCAGTCACGAATTAAGATCGGCAAGTTGCATTCATTTGATCATAGTACTGCATAGTGATTGATTGCACATTCCTCCACATATACATCGGGAGACCTCCAACCTCCCGTGGTCCTACAATCCTCGCGGTTATACGGACCGGATCAATGAGAGACGCGCCACACAAGTGCGAGTCATATCTCTACAAGTCTTTATTTGCCATGTTAAAGTCCCGTCCATTCTCCTCCTTCTGGGGCTGTTCTATCCCGATTTCATCCTGTCTACAGGTTTTAATTGCTTGTCCTTATGTCTGTCTGGTGCCAACTCCTAGCGAACTTTTTAAGTCGCCTGAAGTTGGTGTGTGTAGCACATGGTGAGCCCTGTCGTAATGTGCCGCGTGCCCCGCAGGGTGGAGCGGCGCGTGTCGCGTGCGGCGGCCGCGTGGTGCGCGCGCTGGGAGGCGCCGCCCTCCGAGCACGAGGACGCGGAGCCCGAGCACCTGCACTGGCCGGACACCATGGAGGTTAGTATCTCACTCTACTGACGATATTCATAACTAGTACAACTCGAAACATTATAAACTGGCTATGTACCTATATGGAACTCGTTCATAGTACCAAAGCTTGGTAAACTGAATAAGGTTTTCAGAATCCAGACGTTGAGGACCACACAGCCAACTGCTTGGACCTTCTGCTGACGAACGAGCTGGATCACCACTCAGTATCAGTGTTGCCTCCTTTGGGTACATCAGATCACTGTGAGGTGTGGTCTGTATAGTCATACTCGCCACCTGATCCCTCGCCCGGAGGTAGTAGACGAGTGTGGCGTTACAAGTCGGCAGATTGGGATGAGATGCGACATTTCTTCGCTTCTTATCCTTGGCGGCAAACATGCTTTTCTTCTTGTGACCCGACGGCCTGTGCTGATGCCGTTTCGGAGGTGATCAAAAGAGCAATGGAGTACTTTATTCCATTCTTGGCACACTGCGAAAGAGATTTCATATTTTTGCACAGTCTATTTTTTTTTATTGCATAAATGATGGAACAAGCAGATGGCCCACCTGATGTTTAGCGGTAACCTCTACCTTTACCAATGCATAGCCTCATAGGTCACGTCTACCTAGGACGCGCCCTACGTGGCATTTCACTGCGCCCGCCACCCTGAGACAAAGATGAAAATGTGCCTGTAATTTCACCGGTACCATACCCTTCAAACCGGAACACAGCAATGCGAGCTCTACTGCCTTACTGCAGAAACAGGTATGGACTCTCTCACTTGGCTCCAGACTAGTTCATCATCATCACAAGCCGTTAGACGTCTACTGTTGGGCCGGGCCTGCCCCCTAGAATGCAATGGGGGGGATTTTCCATAAACACCGGCTCACCGCGCTTGGCAGGCTGATTGGTGATCACTGGATGCTGCTGCCCATCCCCTAGTGTAACCGCTGAGTCTTTTATGCCATCCTTGCGAGAAGACGGAGGCAGACTCGTTGGCTGTTGGTAAAGTGGTAGTAGTTGAGTGTGACGCATGTTGCAGCTGCCGCCGGAGTCGGGCGGCCCTCCCCCCGCGCCGCCCGCGCCCCCCGCGCCGCCCGCGTCCCTCGTGACGTCAGCCGCCGCCTCGTTCGCCTCCATATGGCGCGGTTGGACCAAGTGATACTCACATTATAATTTTCACTAGAAACAGGGCATCAACGACACGATGAAGAAGAAGACTAGAAACGGGAACTTTACTATGATTTTTATGCCCGTTTGCACTAAACATAAGTTAGGCTTGTCCTGGTTGAGTTAACCTACGCCTAAGAACAGCCTAGCCTAAGTGGACTAAGGCATGGCTTAGGGTTAGTGCAAGCAAATTTATCGTTAGGAGTTGTCTAAACAATTTAGGAAAGAACTTAGGCGATTCTTATGTTTACTGCAAACGGGTGTTAGTTTTGAATGTTCCCGATATTTCGGCACAGTTGCATGCGCCATGATCACGGGAGAACTAACTAAAGTCTTGCGAGTAGATGTTATTGGCAGATATATCGATCTACCCTCTTTCTCACTCTTATTACGAACGATACATGATAATCATGGTAAATCTCCAGTTTCTAGTGAAAATTATGTACATAACCATGATAGTTTCGAAAGTTATACTTACATTCTAGTCTGTGCTCACTCACGATAATACGGTCATTTACAAACATGATGATAATATCTAAGCTCCCAAAGTTGACCAACACATTAACTGGCTGTTATAGCACAGTTTTGACACAGTTTTTATACTTTATCTGTGATAAAGTATAAAATATATAGTACATAATATACAGTCCGTTTGTGTAAAAATATATTTAACCATGGTATAAATTACAGTTGGTCTGGTTTATCTCGGAGTGGCGATCTGGATTTTAACCTATTGCCTAAAATGCTGCATGAGCCGCCTTTGACTGTGTGTATGTGTGTGTTGTTTCAACGAACGTATGTACGTCAGTATATACGCATTGTATAGTCAAATCTTACTAAAGTAAAATCATAGTTAAAATCACAAATCATTCCTTAAAATTCTCTTCGCTAGTTTTCACCCTGACTCAATAATTCAAACATTCTTACAAACGTTACGTTGTGTTACAGTTCTTAGCTAATATGCGCCAAAATAACATTAATTTCTTTTTTATATTATCAAAATGAATGTATTAATAACAGATATGGGCGTTCACATGTTGTTATTCAGTCAATAATTAGCAAATATGTTTTATATTCCATTTTCAGATGAAAATAAATATTTTTTATAAGTTATTAGTTTCATTTCAAAATAAAATGAAAAATAAAATGAAAAAAATAATAAAATAAATAAAATGAGGCTTTTTAAAAGATAAACGGCTAAATACCACAATTTTTCGTCACTTTGCTGACGTTTCGAGACTGAGTTCAATATAAAATAAAAATAAGTAATTGTGTGTTCAAAATAGGAGGTAATTAGCCGTTTATCTTTTAAAATGATTCCCAACCACGATAGTTTCAGTTCTATATGTAGGCTTGTTCAATAAAACTAAAATAAGGTAACAATCTTTAATCAATAAATAAATTAATCTAAAAATTAAGTACATATTAAGACTAGCAAACAATAATACTACTCGACACAAGTAAACGGAACCAAAATGCTATCAATCAGATCGCTGACTTGGTGAAATGTGGCTCGTATCTGAAGGCTTCACCTATCCTTACGGGAATGTCTGTCACCTTTCGTAGTGAGTGCGAATCAATGTTGAAATTGAAATTAATTAGACTACAAATTAGTGTTGTGGTACAATTTGAGGGGTAACAGTGACTCAATGGGAAATAGACACCTGGGTGTAACTCAACAGGAACCCGCGGTTCAGTGTGATAGCGTTATTGAATTAGCATAGCGCGCAGAAACGAACAGCCGGGTATGCAGGTTCTCGAGTGTCGGCCTCGAGCCGGGCGACGCGGTGTAAGAGCAGCGCCCTTCGATGGACCGATAGCGTGGATAAGTGAGGGCTATACTTCTTCCGAAAGATGCCCAATCCGCCATCTTTTTAAAAAAAGTCGCCATTTTTATTCATTTTATTTTTATTGTTTTTCGTGTCATATCGTGTAATTTTGGTGGCATTTTAACCGGTGTAACTTAGTTAAAGAGCACTAATGTTTGGTGTAGTTATATACCTAGGTATATGTGTATTGTGTCTTTTCGAAAGGGTGGATGTTGTCGTCCAAAAATATAGTTATTTCTGCCACCGTTTTCAACTAGGTTACGACTTGACGGAGACCTAGTTTTTACCACTAATAATACACTTGACATTGGCGGAGACTTTTCTCAGAAGCCATTAAAAGAGAGCAGAAAAGGTCATCCGATGCCGATCATTACGTAATAGTATATTGTGTGGGGGGGCGCGGGGCGCGGGGCGGGGTGCCGTGGCCGCGCCAGCGCCGCAGCGAGCCGGCCAGCGCGGCGCGTGCGCCCTCCACGCGCGTCATCACGTCCGCCACAGAACCCTCGAATACGTCTCTCTGTAAGTGATACAAACATATTTTCTTAATCGCGATGAAACCGGTATCTAAGAGCACAATGAAGGTTTTAAGTCAGGTGTTATCGCCACATCCCCCTAGGGGGCGCTGCAATTGTAGATTGATAGTTCCTTATGATCCCAGTTAGTTCTTGATGATATGATATTTTTTTTTACATATTTTGTTGTAATAGCTTGTTCAATTCCCTGATTGACCACAGAACTGCACTCGACCCTCGCTTTTGAGAACGATTTGATAAAAGTTTATAAGTAAAATGAATGTCGACGGTTTGATGTATGCCTTGCTTTCACGACAAAGCGGCTGGTACACAGATAGAGTAAGACCTGGATTAAAACATAGGATATTTTTATACCTAAATTCCGTTCCCCTTGCCATAATAAACGCGGGTGAAACCGTAGGAACCCATAACGATTGGACAACCGCATTATAACAGTCCCGGACGTACCGGGACGGTATCCAGCCGCGCGTGTCCCGCGTTGTGCAGGCACTCCCAGTCAGGACGCGACTTGTTGCTGGAACTGGTCGCGGTGTCGCGTCGCTCGGAGCGCTGCCGCTGCACGCTCGTTTCCCGCGGCTCGGAACAAAACTAGAACATAGAATAAGGGTAAGCCACTGAATTTAATTTCGTCGCTGATATCCCATACGTATAGAGCATCTGTGTGGGATGACAGCGGAAAGTGTGCGAAACCCTGCCCATACTACAACTCGCAGGTCACGTCCACCTGAGGATGCATCCTTCGCGGCATTGAACTGCGCCCACCACCCTGAGTTTAAAACACGAAAGTCTCATGTGTTTGTAGTTTCACCGGCAACCATACTCTTCAAATCTGAAAACAGCAGTAGTCGCATTACTGCTTGGCGGCAGAAATAGGCATGGTAGTACCTACTGCTGCTTCACAAGGAGCTCTCTACTATTATGAAACGTGTTTTAAAATGGCGTGCGCTACGAGCGCGGTAGAACTCACCCTATTAACACAGTTAAACCGCTTCGTCCGCGACGGCCGCTCCGGCGCCACCGGAGTCGACGAGCTGCCCATCTCGCTCGCACTCGTCTCAAACAAGTACATCGGTCTCTGTTGCACCTTCGAACTGTTCGATGTGAAACTACCCTCAATTTGCGGACATTTTGAGCAAGACGGTTCTTCACTTCTCGTATTTATTTCAAAAGAGTGCGACTTGCTAATTTTATTGTTTCTTTTAGAAGAGGTGGAATTGCTTATAGATCTAGCGGAAATACACATTTTGCATGCATCGTGCTCGCTTCCTCTTGTGAGAGTGGTATCGTTCTGTCCTTGTTCAAGTCTTAGCTCCAACCCTCTGATTTGAGATTGCTTCTGTTTGATTTGCTCTTCTTGTTCTCTGTAACGGAGAAGTGTATTTTTAGTGAGGCAACGCAAAGCTATGAAATGTAGCTTGAAAGGTCTTTTAAAATCGAAATAAAGTTTTATTGGTGATTAAGAGCGGGCTAGAAAAGAGCAAAAAAATGAAATTTAACCTTGGTGTGTCCGGCCCAAGAATAGACCCCTTTGTCTCCTCCCGTGGATGTCGTAAAAGCCGACTAAGGGATTACCCTGAATTGTTTGTAAGATTCGTTGGTATAAGATTTGTCCTGGCTGCTAGCTTATTAAGGAATGTGTTATTACTGGAAGAAAGCGTTAGCAGAGTCAGTGGTGGGAAGCAATGGCGACGATGAGCTCACCACTAGTCACGTCTATATCCAACGATGGTGCAACCCACGGTGAAAAGAGGCCGATTTGAGGTTCTGCCTACCCTTTCGGGGAAAAAAATTAAATAAAAATAAAAAGGCGTGTGTGTATGTAAAATTTAAATAAAATATGTTTAAATTCTTATAAACCAGCGTGGCGTGGAGCCAGGAGCTCGGGCGGAGATCGAGTAGTACTCGAAGGTGCCTTGGTGCAAGTCGACATATCAAATAGGAGTTTTTTGATGATGAGAGTTTTCGATTTGGTCAGTAAAAGGATCTATTCAAGACTTGTTTTGTATTAAAGTATACCTAATAGTGGACATCACTGTAAACGTGAATCTGCTTTCGTAACTCGTCAGGGAACCGGCATGTCCTATAACCAAACATTTTAAGACTTGCATGAAAGAAGCCTCTGCGGCGCACTGAGGCCTTTCACAAGACTATAGTACTTCCACCATCGGCCACAATGGCCACTGTCAGGGCCACCGGCCTCGGCTAAGAAAGAAGCAGTGAGGCGGACCCACTCACCTGTCGGTGTCTCGTCCAGGCGCGCACGCTGCGCGTGGCACGACGCGCCTCCTCGCACAGAGAGGCGCCGCGCGCCTGCGCCTCCCACAGCGACGCCTCCAGCGCTCCCTGTGTAAACCCTTGGAGCGTCTCGTCCAGGCGCACACGCTGCGCGTGGCACGACGCGCCTCCTCGCACAGAGAGGCGCCGCGCGCCTGCGCCTCCCACAGCGACGCCTCCAGCGCTCACCTGTGTAAATCCTTGGAGTGTCTCGTCCAGGCGCGCACGCTGCGCGTGGCACGACGCGCCTCCTCGCACAGAGAGGCGCCGCGCGCCTGCGCCTCCCACAGCGACGCCTCCAGCGCTTTCACTTCCTCCCTGGAAACAATGCACGGAACAATGTCGGCATGTTCCCTCGGTACATCACTGGACATCATTATCAGCCACTCGACGTCCATGCTGGACATAGGCTATTCTGCTACCTTGACAAAGTCGACGGTCTATCAAATGGGGGGCCGACCTACACTGCGTTTTCCGATTCTTCCTGGTCTCTTGAGATCCATTATTACCCCAGCGATGGTCCCACAAAACCTTGCTAATTCTAGAGCTATGTTGGTGATCTTGGTTCTAAGAATTTCCTCGTTTCGGATTGTATCACTACGTAGCCTGTTGCCTGCTGACGTAATCCCACCTCGGGCCCCACACTGGCGTAAAACGGAGTTATACCGATGAGAGGCGTCCGAATGTACGCAATGTTGCATCGCCTTCGCCAGCTGGGCTTGCAGCGCGCGCACCTTCCTCTGCGCCGCGCACGCCGTCCCGCGGAGAGCACAGTACTGAAACAAATTAGACATTGAATGACCTTCGACTTGCTTTATTTTAGATTTTATTCAAAATTTTATACTATATCAAACAGTTTTTTTTTTATTTTTACCTAAGTATGTTTTTTGTTTGGAGAAACGGCCATTCGGTTATCGTCAGTATTATTATGAAAAACCTTGTACCTACGTATATGCTTTAAAAATATTACGTCTTTGCTAATTTCCTTGCGCTGGGTCAGCTCTTCCCTCAGCTTCCCTATAGTGTCCTCGTGCTGTTGGCATTGCTTCTGAAGCCGCGCCAATTCTTTTGTTTTCTCACTCAGCAACTCTACAAAAACAATACGATATGATTATGATAAATTATTGTGCGACCTACCTTAATGTACGCATGCTGTTATAATATAGGCCCGTCTCTGTGCCATCCACCAGTTGCGTGTGATCTAACTCCCCGAATTTTCTGTTGTCTGTCCAAATCAGAACAAACAAAAAATTTGCTGTATCTATAACTTCATTGTTTAATTTGATTAGGCAAAACTAAATCAATTGGTTAAACATTTTTTTTTTAAGCTGAATTGTCACAGAAATGACTTCCGTAATTTCGTTTTGTTTCAATAAATGTAGTAACAGAGTGGCCCATAATTGGAATGCTTTACCAGAAGATGTTGTTACTGCCACATCAATAAACGCTTTCAAAAACAAATTAGATACCTACATAACTGGTTGGGGTTGCGAACGAACAAACTGTTAACATTAAGACATTGAAGTGTACAGCGTGAAACTAAGACATTTCAACCCTTAAGCGAAAGCTGAAGTCTATAATTTAAAATAATAATAATAATAAAGTGGCCACTGGATAGTGACGTCATCTGGAGTTAGTCTCGGAGTAGCAGACCTTGTTTTCTAAGGTCATGATTGTACGCAAGTCTGAGCTGACTGAACCACAGATTGTATTTAGGTAAATGTAGGTACCCTGCGTTTGTTGTAGCCGCTGCGCCATTGCCTCACAAGTCTGTCCGCTGTCCCTTGTGTCATAATCCACTGCCGCCAATTTATGCCTTATAAAATGAAACTGAAAACAATTCGAAATCGCATAAAAAAATTGTTCAGTCTTGTTGAGACTAAGCCCAGAAGTGGTTAAGTACCTACCTATTGCTATAGGTAGGTACTTAACCACTTCTTTATTTTTTTTTTTTTAAAACGTGCTGGACAGTTCCCCCATCATTATCTAGCCCCAAGCTAAGCAGAACTTGTGTTATGGGTACTAGATAACTCTTATACTTAATACATAGATAGATATTTTTTTATTAAGTAGGTATACATAGAAAATACCCAGAACACAAATATCTGCAGATCGTAAAATTATTTGCTCCGAGGCATGAACAAGAACAAACTGAACGTGCTAAACAAAATACTGAGCTGATATGATGGTTTGAGCCCTGATGGTCAATTTACCTCATTCTCCTTTGCCCTTATCTGTTCTGTATCTTGTCTATCGTCCGTGTTGCTCCCTACAATAATTTCTAAATCAGCTAGCTTCCGACGGAGAACATCCATTTGAATCTGCGAAACATTTTTTGTTATTTTCATTTGTTAGTTTATGGTTAACTGTTAGTACGTACCTTACGCTAAATATTTATGGTTAACTGTTAGTACGTACCTTACGCTAAATATTTGTAAGTTTATGGTTAACTGTTATTACGTACCTTACGCTAAATATTTGTAAGTTTATGGTTAACTGTTAGTACGTATCTTACGCTAAATATTTGTAAGTTTATGGTTAACTGTTATTACGTACCTTACGCTAAATATTTGTTAGTTTATGGTTAACTGTTAGTGCGTACCTTACGCTAAATATTTGTAAGTTTATGGTTAACTGTTGTTACGTACCTTACGCTAAACATTTGAACCTACCTCCATAGCCTCATTGTTTTCTCGCAACTTCCTGTTTTCTTCTTCCAGTCCGCAAGAGCAGTCTCTCTGAAAACATAATTTAAAAATTATAAGATCTGCACTGGCTAACATTATCTTAAACAAAAAAGGACATGCATTATCTTATTAAGCTAGTATGTTTAAGCCATCTACATCAAACGAAGTTAAAGTATTAGTATTAGTAAGTTAGTAGTTAAGTATTTTGAATAATTGATTTACTCAAATTATGAAATACCTACTTATGTAAAAATTATCAATAGGTAGAGTACGCGTCATGTAAAAAGAACGCTGGAACGTATGAAGAAGTATGACTGCCAGCGTTCTTTTTACATGACGCGCATTATACACGTGGTTTATCATATTCTTATAAAAGTAATGTTGTCCAAATCACTTCAATTTAAAGATGCTAGTTAAGAACCTGACAAACCACAGGTCAAGATTTTGTCCGTAGATTTTGCCTAAAAAAATTCATTGATATAATGACTTAAATAATATCCAAATGAGGATCAAAATTCGCTTTGTATGGAGCAGGCTAGCGTTCAGATAGTAGAGAAATACCAGCTACAATTTAATGAAAAATCATTTATTTACAGAAAGAATAATACAAGGTATGTAAAAAATACTTATGAAACAGTTGTGCTACCTGAAGACCGCTGCTAACAATCTAAAGGTAGCTCAACTGATCCAAATCACTACCAGAGGGAAGCGAAATCACTACTGTTTAATTAGCGTCAAAATAAAATATTCCTTATTCCGTATACACAATGATCATTTTGAAACGTCAAGCTTGCATTTTTGAATGCTTGACGATTATGCAGTATTGACCAGTGTATCGTGAGTCGTCTCAAGGGGCAAAAGCGGTGAAGGGGCATACAGTTTTAGAATGGTTTATCTCTACTCGGCTTCGTGCAAATCTTTTTTTTTTTCAAACAGTTATGTCCAACATGCTAAAATATCTAAATTAACATTGAAAACACACGCAAGCAAACATTGAATAGAACACCAGCTAGGCAGCTATATCACGCAAACTCACACACATACATACAGTAAGTAATTCCCTGAGCCTGAACAGTTGACCCGCTATGTCCTGTAAGTCCTCCGTCAGGTCTCCTGCTAGCGACTCCTCCCACACCCCCTGGCAAATGAAACCAACGTCAAAACAAAGTTGTAGTAGGTAACTTTATTCAATCACAATACGACGTAGTTACAATGTTAAATCGACTTCACCATATGTTTTTTATTTTTTTATTTTTAACATTAATAGACCTTTGTAATTTTGGACCTAATATAACTATGTAAAGTACCGAATCGTTGTTGGAACTGTTGAGGAAGTTTGATATCTCCACTTTCAAGTTGTCCACGTCAGATGCTATGTCCTGAAACAAGATAATTTACAAAATAAACATTACTTGCCTAAATATCATCAACCTCAAGATGTGCCATAACTGCAGGACATATTTATTTATTTATTTATTTTATTTAAAGGAGAACTAACAGCTTACATATATTAGAACACACATTAAGATAGCACCAGAGAGCCAATTAAAAGTTCTCACGAATAGAAACAGTGACGATACGATCATCACCATTATTATATTATATAAAACTATACGGAAAAAACTAACGAATAAATGGATACTTTAACAGATTACATATAAAGTGGAAAATAAGTTACAGTTTAGATAAACATAATATATATAAAGTAGATATATTATACGGTCACTAAACATC
Source organism: Operophtera brumata (assembly GCA_932527175.1). Taxonomy (NCBI): domain Eukaryota; kingdom Metazoa; phylum Arthropoda; class Insecta; order Lepidoptera; family Geometridae; genus Operophtera; species Operophtera brumata. The sequence goes on from OW052235.1 coordinate 1,051,521, forward strand.
GTCATCATCAGCTGCGAAGAATTCTCTGCTCAGCCGCAGTCTCGCTGAGGAGACGCTAGTGACAAAGAGGTCAAAGTCTGCTTGCTTACTTAGTTTATTAAAGTTATCATTTGCTCGCAATAAATATGCATAATATATAGGCATCTCCCACTAAATATTATGACAAAAGGTTTTGAGTCTCTTCCATCCATCGCATTATCACGACGTTTATTTAGTCATCGCATCGGCCCCTCAGATGGATGGAGGGCCTTCCTTCCTTACACTGCTTCTTCAAATTATTCAAAATTATAGATCATATATTAATTAATAGCCCTCCAACGATCTTCCTCGAAAACACTAGTTAGTTTTTGTGATCTCTTAATAAGCAAATGTTACTTTAGATACCTGACATTTGTCCAGTGTCCACTTCTGCGTGTTAATAACACCGTGCAATCTAGTGATTTGGTTCGACTTCTCCCTGTCCGTCAACCGAACATCCAGGTACGACTTACGAAGCATTTCTATCAGCCCTTCTTGTTTTGCAGTCTGAAACACAATCAATAAGTCTTTATATTTTCTACAAGTAATTAATTTAGTAAAAATTTTAAAAAACCCCATCGTAATGAAACGGCTGAACCGATTTTAATCAAACAAAGCTAAGAACAATCCCGACAAATTCACCTTTCAAACAAAAAAAAACGGAATCGGTTCATCCGTTCGGGAGCTACGATGGGACAGACAAACAGACACGTCAAACTTATAACAACCCTTCGTTTTTCGTCGGGGGTTAAAAATTATATTTGATGAATCATTATTAATAGTTGAACTCTTACCTCATAAAAACATTCCCTGTAGAGATCTTCTATTACACCTAAGTTGTTTTGTAGCGTAGTAACTATATTTTTCTGATTGTCAATTTCCTAAAACGACCAGCATTCGGTATTAAATAAAATAAAAATATTTTTACTGTTATACAGGGTGTAACATAATATCCCTATATAAGCCCGTATTCTACACATCAAGGAGAATAACTTTAGTTCTAAGACTTTTTAAATTTTGCAGTTTTTAATTCATGAAATGTCACGTAAACATCGTGAAATTCCTCAAGAAATGTTCCTAACATAGCATGAGGATGTTACGGTACATTACGTAGAGCTGCCTCACGTTGCGCTAGGTACATTTCTGGAGGAGTTTCAGGAATTTATCGCGGAATTTCAGGATTTTTACAAGGTATTTCATGAATTAAAAACTTCGAATATTAAAAAGTCCTAGAACTAAAGTTATTCGCCATGATGTGTAGAATACGCCCTCCCCGGGCTTATAGGGATATTATGTTACACCCTGTATTATAAAACATTAATTTTTAAACTTCTCACTTGCATGTCAGCTATGATTGAGACATCGCACTTTTCTTTTCTGCTTTCTTGTATTTCATCGCGAAGTGTTTTCAGCTGCAAAACGCATTAAATAATCGTACAAATTTGCTAAATAGAAAAATCTAAACATATTTGTATTGATTACTAGCGACTCGCCCCGGATTAGCACGGGAAGCCCCCAGGGAAGCCCCCCACACTTATTACTTATTTTGCTATTTGGAGCTGAGAAGAATCCACCAAAAAAGAGATAACTAACATCGGTCCAGCCGATCTTGAGTTATAAGTGGTGTAACTAACACGACTTTGTTTCTTACACCCTCCCCATTTTTACACCTTGTTCTGTTTTAGTTTGTCGTCTATGCAAAGCCGACAAAGTAATTTATAATAAAGGGAACAGTCCATTATGAATGCAAAGAAATTCTGACATGGACCAATAAGCAATCGAAGCTTTACGAACGTTGGTAAAGGCTACCTCTCGTCCTTTCCACTCGATCTCCCGCCTGAGTTCGACGCTGCGCGCTGTCAGAGACGCTATCCTCGCTTCGGCCACTGCAAGGCTCTCTGCTTGCACTCGGACCGTCTCTTCTTTGTTTTGTAACTAGAAGATAAATTAACAAATGCAATCAAAGGACCCCATTGTTTTAGGTACACGTACTGCAGGTTTCCTAACAACTATGTTTTTGCGTTAGGTTCATTAACGTTACAATAAGATGGCCAACCGTGTTAAGCGGTAACCTCCTAATAATGCATTAACTCACAGGCGACGATCACCTTTCATACCATACCTATTTCTGCCGCAAAGCAGTAGTGCACGCATTGCTGTGTTCCGGTTTGAAGGGTAAAGGTGCCGGTGAAATTACAGGCACATGAGACTTTTCATCTTTATGTCTCAGGGTGGCGGGCGCAGGGCAATGCCACATAGGGTGCGTCCTAGGTGGACGTGACTTATGAGGTAATGCACTGTTCATAGGCAGAGGTTACCGCTTAACATCAGGTGGGACATCTGCTTGTTCCGTCATAGAGTAGTATAAAAAAAAAACCTGTTCTTTTTTTTTACTTTGGGAAAATGCTTTACGCGTATATCCATCAGCTCGGGGAGAGCTCAGCGGGGTCTGTCGGGCTCTCCGTTGGCTAGCACCCAACGGCATACCGACTAAAAACCCATCGATATTCCTTCCTTCACCTTAATGCTAGTGCATCATCAAGCCACTCACCATCTGACGAGTGGTTTAGAGATGCACTAACACTTGACAGGGTCACGGGTCCCGGAGGTGACGATAACCTGGATTTAACCCATACCCTTCGAGGCATTGCACTGCGCCCGACACCATGAGATATAAAAGGTGAAGTGTCTCCTACCTACCGGTATTTACCGTTTATACCGGCACGGTACAACTTGTAATAAGCTAGTGCTTTGCGGCAGAACAAAATAGCGTAGTATCTACGTCCCCGGACGAACTCTTTCACAATAAGGATCTATGTGGAATTAGCCCAGATGCTGTTTATTCATCTGTATGAGTGTAGGCTGTTTCTAGTCGAGCCTATGTTGCAAGGGTATACTCACAATTTGAAGAGTAGCCAGCAGTTTATTGTGATAATACTGTGCACGCGCAGACGCACATGAGCTGCTCGCGCTGTCCACCTCACTTGATCTGCCGATGCTCTCCTGGGGAACATCGATCACTTAGGGACATGACTCACCCACTATACCCTGGTTCAGAATTCGAGATATTTTTTGAAAACAAACAAATGTCACCGTCAAAAAGACAAGCCAGTGGTAAAAAAAAATTTTTGCGTGGATCATATTTTACTAGTACTGACCCGCGGCTTTTCCTACGGTATTAAATTTTTGTAATATCCGCCAGCGGGTTCCCTCGCGCGGTATGTACCTTCAATTTGCGGCAAATAAACACAAACCCACTACCTGCCTAAGTTTATCTGACGAGTCAATGTGTAAACGGCAAAATGTTATATATAACTCTTACCTATTGATCAGTATGACCATTCCATTGTAAAACTGTGCGAAAAGCACATTCGTATTCGGCAAATGAGGAGAAACGAATGAAATTAACAAAATGGAGACCGGCTTTCAAAACAAAGCCCAATGTTTAGAATCTCTGCAGTGTTCCAAGTAACATGAAATATTTTCTACCAACAAATATATTTTTGCTTGATAACTTTGTTAATAACTAAAAAAACTCAAAAATATATACAACAAAATATTGAATACTTTATATTTTATCAGATCTGAGTTAGAATAACATGCCTAGCTTGTTTATTGGCCTAATTTAATAAATTACCATAGAGTACCTATTTTTTTGCTATGGTATCCCCTTTGTTTACAAGAAATATCTCGAATTCTGAACCAGGGTATAATTACCAACGCTGTTCCGTTCGTTTGCTTAAATGGTGCTAGTGTATCTACCGGTAGAGCGCTACTCTCTTTTACACGCGAACAAAGTTTTCTTCTATTTTGAATTAGTTTATTCAAGGTAATTCAATTCAATTAAATTCCATTTACTTCAAGAGGCACATATTAATATTGCACTTAGAAAAGTCATTATATCTGTCTTTGGTTAAACAAAAATTAGTAAAATCAGGTACAAACAATAATAATCATAAAAGAACAGAGAAAAACATAGTCAAAATTTTAAAATTATTTTCCAATATATAAAAATACATAGAAAAACTTAGTACTTACTTAAATAAAAATATTTTGTATAATTAAATCGATAAACCTGATAGTATGTAGGTATAGCATGCACTATAATGTACAATTTTATAAATTAATATTTTGCCATGATTTGTGATCAGTGAGAAACTCATCTATATCATAATATGCTTTGAATGTCAATAAGTGAATAAGTTAATAATCAAATAAGTTTGTTGCAATAAATATTTTTTCCAAGCGTTTATAAAATTAGTGATCGGAACCGTGTGCTGATCAAAATGAGCCTAAACAAGCCCTACTATTATCCATCGAGGAGTTCCGTTGTCTACCTTCTGTCTCCATCATCAGATCAGCTCGCTGTCACCGTAATAATGCATTGTCATCGGAACTTGACAGGTATGCAAAATTTCAGATCAATTGGTCGAGGTTAAGTGGTTCAAAATTCAGTTTTAAGATTTGTCCCACAGACTAACAGGTCAAGTTAAATAAAAGCTTATAAAATAGAAGCCAACTTCGCTCGCGTGCAAAAACCGGTACAATCCTTTTAAATATCGTCATTAGTAATTTAAAATTTATTTTTATTAATAACATGAAAAATCGAATAAAGTCTATAGGTAGTTATTACTAGTGTAGATGAAAATTAGTTTGAACCACGCACAGGAAGATCATTGAAAAATTTTAAAACTATAAGCTGCCCAAAGAAAACAAACACACGCACCTTAGTAAAATCGCTGTCCGAATCCGTACACATCAATAAGCCGTTGAACATCATATTTACTCTACAACTGTTTACAAATGAGCCAATGTACTATAAACACTACTACGCTATTACTATCACTACCGTGTTAGTGTGGATGCTGAATAAGACGCCGCGTCGCGTCGCGTCGATCTGGCGCGAGAGGTGTGCACCGAAACTGGTGCATCCGAGCTATAATTAGACGTTCCAAAATACGCTGGAGCAGGAAGGTGTCCTACTTGCCATGGCGTTCTTCATTCACGTAGAAAGCAGGGCCCCATTCGTAAAAAAAACTGCTGGTGAGCTGTTGCGAGCCGGTACCAGCCCATGAACAAACCTTATAAGTTACCTGCATTACTCGTAAATGCGTCCGAAGATGCATGGTGTGTATTTTTGGGAGTTATGAATGGAAAGTTCAATGATCAATAATTACATTTATTAGAGAGAACTTTTAGAGGAGTAATTTCAGTGATATCAAAGCAAACGCAGGCGCAGGGCAATGCCACATAGGTTGCGTCCTAAGTGGACGTGACCTATGAGGTAATGTGGCGTGATGTGGCGTGACACCTTGTTCAGTGACGTGTTGTGGCGCGACACCTTGCACAAATGGAATAAAATACAAGATACAAGGATACAAGGACATCATTTCAATACAAAACAGATCGGATAACACTTCTGATTAGTACGGGCGGGTGTGTTAGTAAATAGGGAGAATTGAATCACGGAACACCCTGTTTCCCATTAGTAACAAAGCCGGCAGTTTCCGACGCGACGTCCGCCCGTGTCGACACGCCATTACTAACGCATACATTTAGATTCACAACTCTTAACACGGCACATAAATAACTTGTAGCAACCCACAAACATTCAGTGGCCACAAACGTAGGGATTGGTAGGTTTTAAACACACCTGTTCTTTCTTAAATAACTAATAATCACAAATAGACATTTCAGTTCCTAAATTATCTGGGTATCTACCACTACTAGTTAGCTAGGCTCTTCTTACTATATATGCTGTATCAGTTGTTCTCTGACGAAAAGTAGACTACTACCCTACGTTTTGTGACTCTACTAATGGTAGATACCCAGATAATTTAGGAACGGAAATGACTACGTGACTCACCCGTGTTGCTTCCTTTAGTTCCTCGCGTTTATGTTTTGATTTGACTTTCCTGGAACAAATGTTAAATGACAAATGTTAAATGTTAAATGACAAATGTTAATGTTCCTGGTCAAATGACATACATGAACAACAATGAACAATGATGAATGTTGTTCAATGAAATGATTTATTAGTTGACATTATCTTCCTCGACTAAACTAAAAATAAAAAAAATATATAAATAAAGGTCAGAAATGCGCTCAAGGAATGTTCCAATGAGAATGTATGATGACTTGTTGTAACATTACAAAATTATTTAAAAACTTCTAGAACATTCCATACTCACACAAGTAGGTTGTTGACAAAAACTAACGGACAATCATTACTCACACAGCCATGTTGGTTACATCTCACGCACACATAGAAAGTATTGACGACTAGGCTCACCTATAAATTGGCATGCGCCCTTCGCCCAGACACATTCCAAACTCAGACGGAGCAATCAATAACACATCTATATTCCTACACTGCGCCCAATTTTGGTGAGTTTATTTAAATATACTACACTCTAACTAGCACTGTTTAATCTGATGTTCTTCTTATTTTTCTTAATGTTGTAAATTCTAGCATCACACTTGAAGCACGTCCACTTAGGAACATCTTCGTTCGTCCTAAATGGTTTCTAAAACGCCTACTACTATGTCTGTCCTTCTGACTAACAAGTTCTTAATCTCTGTTGTAAACCCTACGGTGTAATAAGGTTGAAAGCCACGTACTGCCTACCACCTGCGAGCCACGTCTGCGGCACCTAGAGGCGACTTTCAACCAAATTGCACCAGAGAGAAGAATCAAGGCTATCACTACAACTACGTGATCTTTACAGGGTCCAACTCTACGGGTCGAACCATACGGTTGGTGGCCTCACAGCCACCAACCGGACTCACAAGCTACCTGCTGTCTACCAGCTGTCTCCAGCCCTACCTGCTGCTACCAGCCTGCCACGAGCCACCTCGCAGACAAGGGGCGCGCTCTTCATCATGACGTCTAGACCACGTGCTTCCGATCTACAGCTCACAGGACAGTACCGTGGAGAGTCCACACCTGTTCTTGGGTTCCGTACTACGCGTGTCCAAGTGTTCTTTTCTACAAGCGTGACCTTTTGAGACCTATTCTACTGCTGAGATTGAGACCCTTGATCAAACCCCGGCCCATAGCCGTCTGGCCTTCTGCCTGCTACTCTGGCCCTCTGCCTGCACTTCTGCCTGCACTTCTGCCTTCAGCATACTACTAAAGACTCTAAGTATAACGAACTATTAAGTGACCTTATTGTTAGCATGTTAAGTTTAATATATGTATAAAAATACCCTATTCGTTTATCTACCTACACCTAGCTCTTCTATCAGGTAGGATAGGAACCTAAAACCTAGACTACCTACCTGTCCACGGCTGCACCGTGACATTGTACCTACCTAGGGTTAAAACTATGATTTACGGCAAAAGCACATATATAAAAAGCATTAAAATTTACAATCACCTGCCACAATATATCAAGGAGATACAAATACACAGTATGTTTAAACTTTCATTAAAGAAATGACTAATTGAAAAAGTTTTTTTATAATATTAATGAATATTTTAAATTTAAAACCCAATTGACATAATTATTGACTGTTGGTTGACATCTTTTTGAATACTTAAATACTATTGCATGTCCAAAATGGATTCAATGTGTGACACCTATTCTAGTATACTTACGACCTACTATGTACTATTATTGTTGCAATTAAGATTGTGAATTTTTATCAGCATCATCATGCTACGACAACTGGTCGCTATCTGTCTCTCGCCAGGATAAGAACTTTTTTTTTAACTATGATGGACCCCATTAGCCGCTCGAATCAAAAATGAGAGGGCATCTGACTTTGAAACACGAGACTATGTTCAGTTCTACCGCTTTAGCAAGCCACTCAGAAGTTTGCCGTATGACTGCACAAGACTTCTTACGAACTAAATTGTGCGCAGTCAATGGACTAACTTTAGGGCGGTCTAGTTATATCGGCCGTGCTGCTGTGTCTACGCGTGTGGGCGTGTATAGTGAACACGGCAGCAATAGGAAGTGAACATGTAACATATTACAAAAACAGCTTCACAACATACAAGTAAACGACCCTCAGAAATATTGGTTTAGTAATTTCATACATTCGAGAGTCTATGTCCTGTAGTTATTTCATATGTGTCATGTCATATGGTTCATGGAACCGACGAGCAACATTAGCCCTCTAATTGGGGAGTATATGGCAGAAAAGCGTCCGGAGTGGAGAAGGCTGGTACAGCAGAAGGTCTGGAGGCCAATTCTCGGATTGTAGAGATTATCTCTAATTTAGAGATAATGTCGAAGCATGACTGTCTACAAATAATATCATGAAAATGTCACAATAACCATCAAATAGTTTTCAATTTGATGATTATTGTGACATTTTCGTGTCATTTTTTGTAGACATTCATGCTTCGACATTATCTCTAAATTAGAGTTAATGTCAATAGCAAATTAAGATTTTATTCGACATTTGCCATCTTTTTTCGACATATGTCGAATTCGACTTAATCTCTAAAGCACGAGAATTGCCCTCCTGGGCTTTTGAAGATAACAGAAGGCGCGATCTTGATTTAAAGCGCGACGATCTGAAAAATAGACCGCCTTCTAACATAGTATAACCATTACGAAAATAATAACCTCATTTGCAACTACTGCAAACGCACATTTACAGACAAAATAGGGTACGTAAGCCATATAAGAGCACACCAGCGAAGCTCTTCCGTATAAAGCAGAAAAACAGTCGCCGTGGCCGAAATCGATCTGAATGACATCATCATCAGGACCGACGTCACAGATTATTCTTCCAGTTAAAAACCAAAATGTATCAAATGAGTACAAAAACAAGCCGTAAAGTTTAACGAGGCCCTTCACCCGGCCGTGGTATTAAATAAAGTTAAATCGGCAAAACTGTGTCAGTTTACCATCAAAGAGCTTATTATAAACTGAAGTTTTGAAATCAAGACGTGTGGTTATGAAAGAGCTGAGAGAAATGTTAATTGAGTTATTAAATCTGTTTTATTCCGACCATAACCACAGAATAAATATTAGTACAGGCCATAACATTTACGGCGAGTTTTGTGGCTGATCTCCAAACTAGGTACCTACTTATGTTCACTGTGTATACCCATTTTGCCTAATACCTTAACTAAAATTATCATTTTAAAATGATCCCTTGGAGCTGTCTCCAATTTTGTTCCTGTTAGATCCTGTGATCGAACAGGAACAAAATTATAGGTATAAGGGATCGAACAGGAACTACTAATTTATTTCCGTGTTAATCATTTTTAACCCCCGACGCAAAAACGACGGGGTGTTATAAGTTTGACGTGTCTTTGTGTGTGTGTGTGTGTGTGTCTGTCTGTAGCCTCGTAGCTCCCGAACGGATGAACCGATTATTATTTTTTTGTTTGTAAGGTGAATTTATCGGGAGTGTTCTTAGCTACATATGTTTGATCAAAATCGGTTAAGCCGTTTCATTGCGGTGAGGTTTTTTTTAATTTTTACAAAATTAATTACTTGTATAACCTCTATTATAGCCTATGAAAATTTATATATGACTTATTTATCCTTGGTTGATAGACACAGGTGTAGATTTTAAAATGGTGTTACTAGTTACCAATTCAATATTGTTACCTGTTACCAAACAACTCCTGGCTTCCTAAATCTGGGCTAACTGTGTGAGTTACGAATTCAAAATGATACGTGTCTGAAGTTGGACTATTAAGAACCTACTGTTTTTAGGTGGGGAAGGATAAAGTTTTTCGTTGACGAAGCCAATCCCGTCTCTCGGTACTGAAGACTACTATTCCCACGACCACGATGAAAATGTTGGGGCTGCCGCGATTCTGTAGCGCATCAGGTATGTTCGCAGAGGCACATACTGATGGCTTCCACGCCATCATGCGTAAGAGAGTGGCCTCCCTGATGAGGCGGGTGCGCGGCAGTGCCAACAGCTTCCTGAGCACAGTGGCCGAGCGGGTAGATGGTCCGATTCTCAGTCACTGGACCAAAACGCATGTGCTGCCATGCCACTCAATGCGGTGTGCAAAATAATTTCATTTTAATTTTAATTATTTTATGTAATAATTATTATTTGTAATTTTAGAAATACTATGTGATAATATCTGCTAACAATTCTTTACTAACATAATATGGTGTGAAAAACCGAAATAAATTATATAATCATAATAAAATACTTACCCTCCACTGGAAGTTTCGTTTTTCCCAGGATCCGCTTTGTAAAATACTTCTTCCACACCTCTCTCCTCTGGGGTCTGAATATTGACACAGTTTCTGTAACTCCGAGGTGTGTCATACACTGGTGTTTGGCTAAATTCTTTGAGGAACGTCTCGTCATGTTTTGCTGTTGAAGAACTGGAGTCAGGCACTTGGTCGTGGCTACATTGTTTGTCTTGCATTGATATTTGATCGTCTGATATGGCGATTGGAGCTGATGTAAACTGCAAAGCGATAGCTATGTCAAGTATTTAGAGTTTAGAGTGCAGTGCAGGGGTCAGCTGGAACTATAACATAACATAACATAACATACACATTACTCCAACAGTCACATAAATTTTAAATAAATAACCACTGTATTTCGTCACTTTGCTGACTACTCCGGTTTTCGCCGGTCCACCGTGGAACGCGGTTGCGGGCGGTGTTCATGATGAAGAGGCTTCTGAATTTAGTCTCGAAACGTCAGCAAAGTGACGAAATACAGTGGTAATTCGCCGTTATTTATTTAAGATGATTCCCAACCACGATAGTTTCAATTGTAGTCACATAAATAGTTCTAATGCCACACTAGGATTCCCTGTGCCTTGGGTATCAGAAACTACGAGTACCATGGAGCATCCAGGTCCGGTACACATATTTGTATATAAGTACAAACATTTGTCACGCATCGCGAATGAAACCTGCAACCTCTCGCATCTCAGCAGGCTACTCGCCCACCAACTCGAAACTTGGTGACAGTAACGCTCCATTTAGTAGGTCACTCTTTCGGACACTCGGGGTTAAGATTTATATGAGCAAGTGCTGGCAACCTTGTGGTCAGAGACCCATGAAGAGCATTTAAAAGTAAGCTTTCAAGATTTTACCATCGCTCTTCCCAGTACCGTGACAAAGATCATCCACACATCATAGATCCATGGGTTTCTCGGACGACTCGTTTCTCGAGATCATTTTTCCCCATACCTATAAACTATGGAATGAGCTTCCATCTGAGGTTTTCCCGCTTGGCTAAGACATGTGTCACTTCGAGAAAAATGATTCAAAATTCCTTCAGGGTAGGCAGCGCATCGACAATACCCCCGGTGTTGCCAGTGTCTATAAGCGAAGGTGACCACTTTACATCAGGTGGGCCGGAAGCTAGTTTGCCAATTAGTGTCATAAAAAAAACGTACGTGTTCTAACAGTATAGCCGACACATCCGGACTCTGGCCTGTGTCTGTCAGCTCCACCTGCCGGCTGACATTGGGCGTAGAAGTCTTCAGGTCATCGGATGTAGCCACATCGGGAGACGGCTGCGCAAATATTGCACAAATATTATAGAGAACAGGATACCTTTATAAACATTGGTCCAAACACAAAGTAGATGTAGATACTTACAATAATATAATCACAACAATTATGTAGCTCAGGAAAAAATTATAATTTCTAAAAACAAATAAAATGAAGTTTATTTGAAAAAAATAGGCGTATTTTCAGTTAACCGATAGGAGTTACCCAACACAAAACAATTATCAATAAACCCATACTGAAGGACACTTACACATCAGCCAAAAATAAATACAATAAAATAAATAAATGAGCCTTTCCACTAATTGTAATCCAAGCCATCATTTTCCATTGATCAAGTCACTCCATTGAATTACAACGTGCAATGCCTCATATCCGGGCTTAGCGGATTATTTCAATAACTGGCCTCGTGTAATTGGTCCATGAGTCACAGTTGTATGCCACATGACCTTAGGATATGGCTGTGAGCTCACAGATATCCTTGTCTCCATCTGTCAGTGGAATTAATCCGGCATCGCAGACAGCAGGTTATCCGTCGAGCGCACCAGGCGCGGGCTGCGACAGTCGTCTGAGTGCGACAACGGCGCGACGTCGTCGTGCAAGCGACGCGGCTGGTCGGGCGCGCGCCGCGGCTGGGCGCGCACGCAGCCAGGTCGCGGCGACTCGCGACACGAGTCGTGTGACTTCACGAAGCCTGGCCGCGGCGACTCGCGACACGAGTCGTGCGACTTCTCGCAGCCAGGCCGCGGCCACTCGCGACACGAGTCGTGCGACTTCATGCTGCCGCTTCGGCTTACCACCTCAGCCACTTCTTTGTACTAGAGAAAAAATAAAAATTGTTAATGAATTGTCTCATAATTGTCACTTTTGGTATTCTACTAACTTCAATGGTTTTTCAATGAGGGGTTTTCACAGCCGCAGACGTTTCAAATCATGCCTAAACCCTTGAAAATAGATGGCGCCAGCTCTGTACTTAACTGTCAAATTAAAGTGAGATGTCGAAGTCAACAACGTAGTGATATATTTTCGTGGTATTTTGTTACTATCACACAAAAGCACAGACAATGCATTTGTTAATTTTGGCAACCACATTTGTGTCAGCGCCATCTATCGAGCCAAATCGAACTACTTTTTTTTATTATTCGTTAGTGAAAATCCCTCATTGCATTATAATTGTGATATCATTGTGGTAGAATCGAAAATGATTATAATGGCTACACCGATCGCATTTTTCAACCTACAATTATTCTGAAACGAGACAATTAAAATTTTATGGTGATACAATCATACATTTAGCAGAATACCATTATTTGAATTGTAATTGCATATCAGAATGGTTTTTTCTTTAAAAGTAGTAGAATTGGGCCCCTGGCACCCGGATCAAGTGTCAATGACTTAAATGGTATTCAACTCAATAACTCAACTGACAGTACAACACGGAAATATAATTAAACCCTTCGATCAGGAGGGCAATTCTCGGATTGTAGAGATTATCTCTAATAGAAATAATGTCGAAGCATGAATGTCTACAAAAAATGTCATGAAAATGTCACAATAACCATCAAATCGTATTCGATTTGAATGATTTTGGCCGACTTATGTCTATTTGTGACATCACGAGAATAGCAAATTAAGATTTTATTTATATTTATATTTATATTTAAATTTATTTGAAGGAAAACCAAAGGCTTAAAATTAACAGACTTACAAATTAATAAATATCAGAAAGCTTATTGAAGGTTTTCACGGATAGGTAGCGGAATAGTACAACAACAAAAAAACTATGAACATAATGAGACTAATCAACATGCATCATCTATACAATATAGTTATTTAAATATTTAAAGTTACAATGTTTTAAACTAAACAATTGTCATCAACATTACCACCATCGGCGCCAAAAAATTCGACATTCGCCATCTTTTTCGACATATGTCGAATTCGACTTAATCTCTAAAGCACGAGAATTACCCTCCTGAATGTTGATCGAAGATTAAACCGAAATATAACGTTATGTTGAATGTTAACTTTGACGTTCCATTTTTTCTAAGAATTCATTCATTCATTTTTCTTTCCTCTATCAATCAAAACTATTTATTTAAATCTGCTTCGTCATAGTCGCTTAACTATCTTAATCGATATATCTTTATCGCCACCCGTGAAATACTTATCGATATATCTTATTGCCACCCGTGAAATACTTATCGACATATCTTATCGCCACCCGTGAAATACTTATCGATATATCTTATCGCCACCCGTGAAATACTTATCATTAAGAAATTCCGGAGCCATCTGAGGTCTAGTTTACAGTTCCACTTCACCAAATGATACTTTCTGAATGCAAATGCTTGACTTGTTGCTGAAAATACCAAAATCGCTTAAGTATAGCTATTATTTCCAGACAACCTTAGGGTGAATAATCCCTTTGTTATAGTTACTAACGACAAATACCTGTGCCTTGGCTTGCTTGAGCTGGCGCCTCATCTCCCTTATGATATCCTCCTTGAAGCTGTCTCTCACCGCGATGGCCTGGCACTCCTGCGCCAGCGCCGCGCACGCGCTGCGCAGCTTGTGCACCTCCAATTGCAGAAACACGTTCGCAGAGCGGAGAGCTTTCACGTCGCTACAACTCGACTGTGGCACAACATTATACTGACTAGTAAACAGCCATACCTACTATCAAGGTAAACGAGTTCCATGTAAATTTTGTACTCCGCAAATGGTTTAACTGGATCGTACCCCAGTTATCCGCGACGTGCGAGACCTACGCCTGCTACGGCGTAGGTCTCAAAAAGCGTCTTCACGTCTTCATACTATAAGAACGGCTCGTAATATAACCTCCGAAAAAGAATCACAATATACCTGCTTCAAAATTATTATTTTTACTGCAATTTATACTAAGTTACCGACAATTTTGTTCCGAATAAAAATGCCAAACCTTCCGAAAATAAAATATACACTCTACTAGGATTAATACTTTGTTACTAGTTCAATTTCTATTTTTACGACAATTTAGGTTCGACATTTTTACCATAATTTAGGCTCGGTAAATTTAAAGTTGAGGTTACTCTTTTACTAAACTGGGGTTTCCATTAAACTAAAACGCCATTACTATAATACTGTAGTGAGCGATATCTAGTGTACTCTTAGAAAATACAAAAAATAGTCTTATTTATTATAACAGTTTGTTGACTTTTGAGGTTGTAAATAAAAAAAATAACTTTGGTAGGTATCTTAAAACAAGTCGCCTTGATAGGGACGTGGGGAATACTTTGACTTGTGTGTTAGAGATGCCTTGCACCCGACCAAACCCCCCCCCCCCAAACCCCCGCCCTGCTGGAGGTGTGTAGTTATCAAGAAAAAAAAAACTTTGAGGTTAAGTATGGTTTAATATTAAGGTGGATGCTCTCGCTTCTGGCAAGAAATTAAATTTTGTTGGTGTTGTTTGCTCGTTACATCTCATGAACACTTCTTCACATAGCAAAAGTTCATTTAGTATAAAACAAAACACTGTAAAAATGTGTTTAGGGGGATTGTAGTTAAACTGATGATATTTATGAGATACTGTCAATCAAAACATGTGTGTTAAGTCTCCTAGTTCTCGCGGAATCAACTTTCGGTATCTGAAGAAGTTTTGATGACCTGTAATGGGCAAAAAACACCAAAAAATTGTTTGAATTTCGCGCCTTTTTCGGCATCCACCTTAAATATTGATTTTAGTTTGCTTAAATCTACCTATATTACAAAGGCTATTGGGTATTGGTGTGCAGTTTTCGGACGTGGTGATCATTTTTCCCTAGTGATTTAAATCAATCCATGTTGGACCAAATCCATGTTGGTCACTCATTTGACATCAATATTACATAGGCTATTGTATATTGGCGTGCAGTATTGCACTGGGGGTACACCCACACTGACTGAATGAATATATGAGTGGAGCGTTGAGCGCAATGACCAATCACGAAACTGCCGACATCAACTGAAGTGCAAATTTCGGGCGTTTGATGTCGTTATTTTCAGTTAAACTGAGAGTTATAAAAATACAAGAATAACCATTATTAAGTATTAAAGCATATACCTACAGTACTTTAAATTTGTTTTATTTGTTAGAAGTATGATTGCGCTAACTCAGTTTAGTTTTCGGAAAGTAAGTATTTCTTTCGGAAGTTCAGTAATTTATTCGGAGGTTCATTATTTAAACCAGGTGGTCGTGATAAATTTTAGTATGCTACTTCTGATTTATTTTGTCGGTAGATATTAGGTACACAGTTAAATTAGTATTTTTTTCGGTAACAAATTTTACCGCAGCTCAGTTAGTATTACAGTGTGCAAGCAGTTCGCTGGGATTTAATTTGTTTTTCGGAGGCTTTATTATAAGAATAATAAGAACTATAAGAACTATGCTGTTGAAACTTGGTAAGTAGATAAACCTACTATATGAACCGCATTAAGATTTTCACACAAAAATAGAAAAAAAACAATACATTTTGGGGGTTCTCCATACTTAAAACTGAAACTCAATTAATTTTTTTCATCAAAAACCATACCTGTATCTATGGATAGGTCTTCAAAAATACTAGTGAGGTTTCTAATATTATTTTTTATAAACTGAATAGTTTGCGCGAGAGACACTTTCAAAGTGGTAAAATGTGCCCCCCCCCCCCCCCCCCCCACCCCCGTAACTTCTAAAATAAGAGAATGATAGATAGATAGAAGATAGAAAACACTTTATTGTACAACACAGAAAATAAGCTATTTTAAAAATTAATACACAATCTAAACACGGAAGTACAATGGGCGGTCTTATCGCTATAAGCGATCTCTGCCAGACAACCTTGGGTTGGACTGGAATTATATGTATGACATAGAACGGTGGCTTATCATCTGGATAGGTAATATACAATCTCTTAAATTTAAAAAAAAAAATATCTTCATAAATTTAAACTATTGCTACACCATCATCATTAGTTTTCTCATCTTTTGAGAATAATAAAACTAAAAAATATATAATGATGTACATTACCATGTAAACTTCCACCGAAAATTGGTTTGAACGAGATCTAGTAAGTAGTTTTTTTTGAATACTTCATAAATCGTTAACCATCCAAGAACTTTTATATTATGTTACTTGCTGCTACGGAACCCTTCGTGGGCGAGTCCGACTGGCACTTAGCCGCTTTTTGATACAGGTGTGTTTTGTGCTACCCCGTCGTATTCGATTCAATATGGTTCGCATGTGCATAGCTATCTGCTTAGATCTCATCGAATCAACTCAAATGCCAACTTAAGGCTTCTGAATCAACTTTCTATCTGAAGCCGGCAGTTTAAAACTTTAGACTAGTTTCAGAGGATACTCATACTCTGCTTACTGATTTTAATTTGTACGCACACGCACGGATTGTTTCAGAGTGCTGAGTCTGAAGTTTTTAACAACCTTTTGACACGGGCGTATGGTGTAGTGTAACACGGCTTTTGTATGGATAAATAAATAAATAAATAAATAAATAAAGCTGGACAGTTCACACAACATTATCTAGCCTCAAGCTAAGCAAAGCTTGTGTTATGGGTACTAGATAACTGATATACTTAATACAATATATTACATAGATAGATATTTTTTATTATACATAGAAAATACCCAGAACACCCTGAACAAATATCTGCGATCGCACAAATATTTGTTCCGAGGCGGGAATCGAACCCGCAACCTCCTGCGTTGTAGGCCAAGCTTCGCCCGCCGCGCCACAGAGGTCGTCACTGATGATATACTGGAGATACTGATGTGCGCCCCCTAGCGTACACTTTGCGAAACTCAATTTTCATACCAAACTCTATGTTACACTACACTGTACGGCCGTGTCAATTGCTTGACAAAACTTAGAATTGGCACTCAGAATGCACAAAATATAAGAGGAGTTCGGGACAGTCGGTCAAGGGTGTGTTTGGTCAATGGAGCGTATCGTCAAAACATACGTTACGTCAAGACCTCGTATTGTAAACATGTCTATTGGTCAATGTTTCTCATAGATACCTACTTATACCAATTTTCAAGTTCGGAGATTTCGCGAACTTTTCAATCTCGCCACTGCTACGCTTGCTACGCCGTAGCACCAGCGAATCGCGTGCGTAGCCCAGAGTCAATTCAGACAATAGAGAATCCCAGATAAATCAAATTGTAGTTCCAAAGAAAACACTGAGTCAAGAAACAATTTACGGCAGGGATTATCCGCTACTACAATAAAGCTAGGTTCATATTGTTGTGTCGGGGTGTGTCGTGGCTCACCAGAACGCAATCGGTTACGTTTATTTCCTATGACTAGATTCACATTAGTAGGTTGTTTTGTGTTGTGGCGCGTTTTGTTGCAGACGCTCGGTCGCGCCAGAGAGGTGGTGGGGGATCTGTCGCGCCACAACACGCCACACCAATGTGAATCTGCCATTACGACGCGTAACTGCGAGGGATGCAGTTCACTCCGTAACTAGATATTTAATTTTTTGGTTTTCTTCTTTATAAAAATGTCCGATGAACTTATCGAGTTAGTACGGTAATATGAGTACTCTATGACACTAAATGTAAAGAATATAATGTAATAAATATATGCACGTATTCACACCACAACTATCACACGGTAAATGATCTGAAAATGCGCCATATTGCGCCACAACACAACACATCTGTATGAACACAACAGAAAGCGACCCAACCACAGAATAAGTTACCCCCAACACACCCCGACACAACAATATGAACCTAGCTTAAGTTGTACGTCAACTGAAGCTGTCCTACCTTCAGGTTACCCTCGACCTGGTGGATGCGCTCCCGATAGCTGACCAGCTCGTCGCGCAGCGCCGCGCTGAAGTCCTGCACCGGCTCCCAGTCGCCGCACTACCATGCACAAACAACCAAACAGACCATTCCCATTAACAGTGCGCGACTGGAGATACGGCACGTCACTTTCCTACAAGTAGACACGGTTTTCATGACTTGCCATATCAACAGCCGCGTACTGTAAACGGATGATAAATGATAAATGTAACAATATTTATGTGAAGAAAACGTGTTCTCAAAATGAATAAAAATTGTGTTTGGACCAAAGTAGAGTAGCACAACTTACCTCGGCGCCCGCGCAGCACAGTCCCACCATTACTTCGGCGTCGTTGGTAGACACGTCTCTAGAACGGTGACCAGTCATTACATCGACAGTTGTTTCTAAAAATTTCATTTGGCAAACAGCTATTCGTATATTTGTATTTCTCATAAAATCTCCGCAAGTTTTTGTTTCATAAAGTACTAGCAACGCCCCGGCTTCGCACGGGTAGCCCCCGGTGACCCCCTCCCTAGCCCCCCCCCCCCCCCCCCCCCACCCCTACCCTCATGTCAATCTCCTGGTTCTAAGCTACCTCCCCACCAATCAATTTTCAGCCAAATCGATTCAGCCGTTCTTGAGTTGTGGTGTAAACAACACGACTTTGTTTTATATATATATATAGATTTAACTAGCAAATACTTATATTGCCGAATCATTTGGCAAAGTATTCATTTAGTCAAAATATTTTATGACCGGTAATGTTTTATTTCATAAAATGATTACTTCAGAAATCTTAACTTCATAATTCATTTATTAAATGATTTATTTCAAAATTACCTACGTAATTTTGAAATTGGTTGTAAATTGTTATTTCATAAATGTTTCACTTTTCAGAAAGTGTCCAAAAATTCATCCAGAGCAGATCCGACGAGGATAGAAGTTAGAATACTAGGTAAGCCTAAGTTGTACTAAGTAAAAAATAATTGCTAGAAAGAATAAAAAATTGGGAGACGTTGTTTGCCAAGTGAAAATTTAAGAAACAATTTTCGGCGAATCATTTTGCTGTATCCATTAAAACAGTGTTAGATTAGGTAAGTAATTTATGGGATATCTTACCAGTAGCTTACTTACCTAGGTACCTGCTCCCTAACGCCTCAGGGCATCAGATAGCGAACATCATCATCAGTCGAAAGAAGTCTGCCTACCTACTGTTGGACATAAAAAGACCCCCAAAGACCTGCTCCATCCACAGACTTCATGCTACCTTTAAGACATCGTTGGTCCACTAATGGCGCCGTCCTACACTGCGTCGGTCCACTAGTGGCGCCGTCCTACACTGCGTCGGTCCACTAGTGGCGCCGTGCTACACTGCGTCGGTCCACTAGTGGCGCCGTCCTTCACTGCGTCGGTCCAATAGTGGCGCCGTCCTACACTGCGTCGGTCCAATAGTGGCGCCGTCCTACACTGCGTCGGTCCACTAGTGGCGCCGTCCTACACTGCGTCGGTCCACTAGTGGCGCCGTCCTACACTGCGCCGGTCCACTAGTGGCGCCGTCCTACACTGCGTCGGTCCACTATTGGCGCCGTCCTACACTGCGTTGCCCGGTTAGTGGTCGTCAATCGAGAATCTGTAAGCTAAACGGCCTGCCCATTGCCAGTCCAATGTGCTGATTCTGAGAGCTGCCGAGGAGATCCCTACAAGAACGAACATCATCTGACCTCCTCGTGTCGGATTTGAACACGCAGTAAAATTCTAAGTATAGCTTTCTCCGTGGACCTAATCTCATCTACGAACATTTTATATAACATACAAGCAGCGCCCCGCGGTTTCACCCGCGTAAGTCTCGATCCCGTGGGAATACCTGTATAAAAATATGCCTATGTGTTATTCCGGGAGTCCAGTTATCTCCATTCCAAATTTCATCCAAATTCGTCCAGCCGTTTCAGCGTGAAGAAGTATCAAACACACTTACACACTCACACACAAACTTTCGCATTTATAATATTAGTGTGATTAAAAGTGTGGAGCCTTACGGTGTGCGGTACTTTGCGATCGATACTTCGTTCCTCAAACTCATTATAGTCTGCTCGTAGAGCTGCACGTCTTTATTTAGCTTCCTTATTTCTCTGCCGAACAAAACATCGTATATATTATGAAGACTTTCAAAAACTTTTACAAACACAGTTAATGATCTGCATAACATACCTGTCTTTCGCAATGTTTTCCTTGTACAGAGATTCATTTATAATTTTCAAATCGCTCATATTTCCACATGGGGTTTTCTTTTCAGGCTAAAAAGTAATTTCACTTTTAAATGTTAAGATATAAATCAAGAAAAAATGAAAGAGAAAAGTATTTTATTTTTTAAATATAATAATGATATTAATCGTTAGATACGCCCAGACATCGAAAACTGTTGCATTGTATTTGAATCAAAGGTCTGACCTAAACACACTACTGAATAGTTATTTTTTCTATAAACTTAACTGTTGAAATTACCTACCATTTATTGTGCAATCATATTGCACGAACTTTTGTGAAAAAATAAACGACCAGCTGACATTGTGTCTAGATGTGCACTGATTTAAAATTAGCGAGCTATCTTATTTCACGTGGAAACATTACGGCGCGTTCACTCAACGGTAAGGGCATATCTAACGATTTAATTATTTGGTTGATGCAGAGAGATCATAGCTCCTAGGGGACTACTAGCTAATTGTTAATTTTAAAGCAAATTTGGCGCGGTCGCTTTCTATTAATTTTATTTGTAAATAAATATAAATAAAACAAAATGTACAAGAAAAATAAATATAATCAAAAAATGTTTGCAACATAAATATTAAATCCAAGTTTTATAAAAGGGGCGGAGTCTCTGGCTAGTCCCTGTGCGTTGTACCGAGCTGTGCGCGTCACCCTGCGCCTCAGTTTTCAATACTCTACAAAAAGAAACAACGACTTTCGTCCTTAATCGTGGTGATAGAAGTCTCATGAGTGCCATGTGATACAATGTTGCGTGTACAATCAGGTATAAGAATAAGAAAATCTTGATTTTTGGTCAGATTATAGAAAAAAGTACAAAAAAAGATGGCGACTTCAAAATGGAGTCTTTAATTTTTTGCGTTTTTTGCATTGTGTCCGTTTCAACTTTGGGCTCTAGAAGTCTTGTACCAAAGTTGCCATATGACATTTATTTTTATGCAGAAATGTTGTCAGGGACAACAAGAGTTAACAAGAGTTAATATGGGAAAATTATTAGTTTTTTGAAATTCAAGGTGACGGCTGTTTTGGCGGCCATTTTGTAAAATCGAGATTTTTTTAATTTTCCTTCCTGGAAACACAAACCCGTCACGCAAGCTGCGCGCAGGTCGCGAGCCACCGACCTACTAGTTAGTACTAGGAAACGATTGTAAGGAGAATAAGTAAGGAGACGAGGCGCGTGTTGCCAGAATATTAGCAAAATGCTCATACTCTTTCACTCGCGCTCTTGTATGTTTATTGTCAAGTATTTACGTAGTCGAACACAGAATTTGTTAATAAAATGTCAAAGATATGTGGTGACTTTTAAGTTATTTCACACTTCCTTTAACAAGGGGAAAGCAGCTAAAATACTTACCTAAATTACATTATTTTCATCCTGTTGTACCATATTTAATGCAATAAATTATTATTTCATTATTATTTTATTTATTCAAAACGGGAAAATCCAGCTTTGCGCTGCGGTGTCTCCGGTTAGCGGCTAAATGCCGTCTTGTGTCGTCATATCTTGCAAAAATCGAAGACAAAAGATAGAATACAGGACACATTGAATCACATAACACATTTATGTAAAATTATTCAAAAGTTTAAGTTAGTATGTAAGTGTTAAAAGAACAAAAAGAAAAAAAACCGGACAAGTGCGAGTCGGACTCACACGAAGGGTTCCGTACCATTATATATAAAAACGGCAAAAAAAAACACGTTTGTACAAAAAAAAAATTTGCACGCTAAAAGTGCTCACCCATCCAAAAACTGACCTCCGCAGATCCTTGCTTAAACTACATTTGGAAAAATCACGGTTGTTGTATTAGAGCCCTTAAATATTTATTTTATTCCGTTTTTTTTTGTATTTGTTGTTATAGCAGCGGCAACAGAAATAATAATCTGAGAAAATTTCAACTGCCTAACTATCACGGTTCATGAGATAAGATGAGATACAGCCTGGTGACAGACGGACAGACAGACAGACAGACAGACAGACAGACAGACAGACCGACAGCCGAGCCTTAGCAATAGGGTCCCGTTTTACCGTTTGGGTACGGAACCCTAAAAAGATATACAAAACAGTCCGGATAACAAGTTCTCGTTCCTTCAGATAGACATGATTAGTACCTGGATAAGTGGGCGTGTAAAAGCAAGGTGTGATTAGTACCTGGATAAGTGGGCGTGTAAAAGCAAGGCGTGATTAGTACCTGGATAAGTGGGCGTGTAAAAGCAAGGTGTGATTAGTACCTGGATAAGTGGGCGTGTAAAAGCAAGGCGTGATTAGTACCCGGATAAGTGGGCGTGTAAAAGCAAGGTGCGATTAGTGCCTGGATAAGTGGGCGTGTAAAAGCAAGGTGTGATTAGTACCTGGATAAGAGGGCGTGTAAAAGCAAGGTGTGATTAGTACCTGGATAAGAGGGCGTGTAAAAGCAAGGTGTGATTAGTACCTGGATAAGAGGGCGTGTAAAAGCAAGGTGTGATTAGTACCTGGATAAGAGGGCGTGTAAAAGCAAGGTGTGATTAGTACCTGGATAAGAGGGCGTGTAAAAGCAAGGTGTGATTAGTACCTGGATAAGTGGGCGTGTAAAAGCAAGGTGTGATTAGTACCTGGATAAGAGGGCGTGTAAAAGCAAGGTGTGATTAGTACCTGGATAAGAGGGCGTGTAAAAGCAAGGTGTGATTAGTACCTGGATAAGTGAGCGTGTAAAAGCAAGGTGTGATAAGTGGATGGGTAAAAGCAAGGTGTGATAAGTGGGCGTGTAAAAGCAAGGTGTGATGAGTGGGCGTGTAAAAGCAAGGTGTGATAAGTGGGCGTGTAAAAGCAAGGTGTGATAAGTGGCCGTGTAAAAGCAAGGTGTGATAAGTGGCCGTGTAAAAGCAAGGTGCCATTAGTACCTGGATAAGTGGGCGTGTAAAAGCAAGGTGTGATAAGTGGATGGGTAAAAGCAAGGTGTGATAAGTGGGCGTGTAAAAGCAAGGTGTGATGAGTGGGCGTGTAAAAGCAAGATGTGATAAGTGGGCGTGTAAAAGCAAGGTGTGATAAGTGGGCGTGTAAAAGCAAGGTGTGATAAGTGGCCGTGTAAAAGCAAGGTGCCATTAGTACCTTGATAAGTAGGCGTGTAAAAGCAAGGTAGCACTCCCACTCACGACTCAATGCTCCCGTAGATGTCTGACTTGCGGATCTCTTCGAAGTGTATGCCCTTCAGGGAGTGGACGTCGCACTCGCGCACGCACCGCAGCACCTCCAGCAAGCTCTGAAGGTCCGAGCTCTTGCACGCGAGCCGGCGCCGCAGCGCCACCAGCTCCGCGCGCAGCTCCATCACCACCTGGGACAGATATTCGCAACATCACCTACGACACACCAACACAAGTGCACCGCTATTATGGCGCTCGAGCCCTCTGCACCTACTAATACAGGCTGGATTTTTGAGATGGGACAGTAAGGGTAGATACCATAACCGTTGTAGTTACAGGAAAACGTTCCGAGGATACCATCCATAACTTTTTGAGATATTCTGATATGCATTCACAGATTTTCGAGAAAAAAGTACAGTCCGCAAGAAAATAGCAATTTTACACAAAAAAGAAATTTAATGCCAATCGATCCTGTTTCTTATAAGGATCAGATGTAAAGACTGAATGGAGCGACTGAAGTTTGAGTACTAGACATGTCAGAAATCGCGAAAAAGTTTTTCCTAGGAACGTTTTCCTGTAACTATAACGGTTAAGGTACCTGCCCTTACTGTCCCGTCTCAACAATCCATCCTGTATAGTTCGCTTCTATTCTGGATATTATATCATCAAATTTTGTACAAATGATCACACTAATATCTAGACCCTAGATTTGTTAGTTTCTTATAAAATTATATGGTTTCCAAATTACACTGACCTATGTTTTTGTATGAAAATCTAGTTTGATTCTATACAATTTAATGGGTAACTGACTTTTCACAGGTCAAGATATTAGTATCCAGATTGTGTTTACAAAGTTTAATTGATTTGAGTTAATGAATATCCAATTGCGGATCAAAGTTAATGTTGAAAGGAGCGGGTTAATTGTAGGTTTAACTACTTCCCTTACGGGTACCCAACCTTTCATCTGCTACAACACTATCTAGGTACATGCAGATCGAGTGAGGTTCAGTAAAACAGACGACATTGAACTATTACACAAATCGCGTCGTAGGCTCACAAAAGCATGCGACTTGATGCGACCATTCAAGTTGCGAATATCTGCGCCCAGCAACGTAGGTACCAACCAAACTAATAATATATATGTAGGTAACCATAGCACACCAAGATAGACCATACCTACGTACCTATCAACTGAAACTGCGATGTTTACTATCGAGCGACCGCGCCAAAGTTCACTACTGTTACACTAATGTAGATAAAACGTATTCCACATCCCACCCCTACTACCACTCTACTCAATGCGTTGTCGCGACTGCCGCAACGACCTCCAGTGGCACTTTTAAGGGCGTCGTTGGGAAAACGTATTGCACATTCCACCCCTACTACCACTTTACTCAATGCGTTGTTGCGACTGTCCCAACGACCTCCAGTGGCACGTTTAAGGGCGTCGTTGGGAAAACGTATTGCACATCCCACCCCTACTACCACTCTACTCAATGCGTTGTTGCGACTGTCGCAACGACCTCCAGTGGCACTTTTAAGGGCGTCGTTGAGAAAACGTATTGCACATCCCACCCCTACTACCACTCTACTCAATGCGTTGTCGCGACTGTCGCAACGACCTCCAGTGGAACTTTTAAGGGCGTCGTTGGGAAACGTATTGCAAATCCCACCCCTACTACCACTTTACTCAATGCGTTGTTGCGACTGTCCCAACGACCTCCAGTGACACTTTTAAGGGCGTCGTTGGGAACAAAGCCGTATTTTCATCTTGCCCATTTTTTTTTTTTTTTTTAACTTTGATAGACCTTTGTTTGACCACGATCTCACCTGTTGGAAAGTGACGATGTGGCCGAAGATGGAGCACAAAGGTCTAGAAGGCACCTATTCACTCTAGCCTTGAAGAGACCCAGATTATAGTTTTCAGGAAAGACAGACGACGGTAGTGTATTCCACTCCTTAGCAGAAAAAAAAAAGCCTGTCTTCAAAGACAGAATGATAAATTGAGGAATGTGGCTCTCTGTATTACTCCCATTGCCTATTATAAGCGGCATCAGTGGACATCAGTTCTCATACAAAATAAGCACTGACCTCGCTGTGTCTCCGTCTCTCTCGGAACAGCTGCGTAGTGGCCTCTGCCTCCAACTCCTCCACGGCTCGCGCCAGAAGCGTGTTCTGTCCGACGAGGTCCCCCACCCAGGACCTAAGTACCTTCACCTGCGTCTGCAAACAGATTGACCAACATCATTTTGTGTCACTCACTGGACAGGTACCTGTAAGCTCGAACCGACGACCTCGTGATCGAAAGTCTTGGTTTGCAAGCATTATGGCATAGTTAGAAGCGCCATAGACAGAAGCCAGCCCATGTCACTCAAAACGTAGTACCATTCATATTACTAAAGCAACGGACACTAAATCTCTCTATTTATATAAGCCAAGGCATGTCTATCGGTATATCTCGTTGCTACTGTGTTGTAGAAAATTTACAGGATTTTAGTGTCTTAAAAAATCCGTGAGCCTGTGACTAGGATCTGTCGTACACCACAATGTAAGTATTCCTGGTTCCTTAGCAGCGGCTCCGCGGCAGATCCTTAATCTCACCACGAACACAGACCATTATCTTGGCACAGCAGCCAACACCGATGCCTCACCGATTGACTGCCTACTTTAGACTAATGTCTGTTGTCTTTTCTACCGTCTACGTGGAAACAGGCAAACTGTCGGCCACAGCATGCCACAGACTCACATTATGATTAAGGCACATAGTACACTACACTACCCTTGGTTGACGGGCATTACAATCGACTCTTTTAACAACATTCATACATACATAAACTTACGCCTTTTTCCCTGAGGGGTAGGCAGAGACCACGGATTTCTACTTGCTACGATCCTGACACACCTCTTTTGCTTCATTCACTCTCATCACTCTTCATACATGCTCGTCGGTTAAGGTTAGGGACTCTTGACCTGGCCTTTTTCCAGAACGTCTCCGATCTGGTCTGAATACGTCGAGATCTTCCCCTTCTGACTGTCCCATTCACGCACGTCTTTTTTTTTTTTATTCTACTAGAGTTATGGAACAAGCACATGGCCCACCTGATGTTAAGCGGTAACCTCCGCCTATGAACAGTGCATTACCTCAAAGGTCGCGTCCATCTAGGACGCACCCTATGTGGCACTGCACTCCGCCCGCCACCCTGATACATAAAGATGAAAAGTCTCATGTGCCTGTAATTTCACCGGCTATACCCTTCAAACCGGAACACATCAATGCGAGCACTACTACTTTGCGGCAGAAATAGATATGGGGGTAGTACTTCCCCGGACGAACTCTTTCACAAAAAAGCTCTACTACTACTACGTCTTATGTAGGTACCCGTTTCGTCAATCTACTATCGTCCATCCTTTCTTTTAACAAGACGAGATTAATATAACTTACTTGCAGTTTAGTATTCCCGGACATCTTGTCGACGACCTCCATTCTCTCCTCGTAGGCCCTCTGCACGTCTTTGAGCACCGCGAGGGTTGGCCCGGTACACGAGGTACAGCCGCACTGCCCAGCGTCTCTCTCCGCTAAGTCACACTCTATCCGGGTTGAATCCATTATTACAGTTGATGTCCTACTATTTCGAATGGTTATTGAATCTTATCTCTTCGTTATTTCATTGCAATAAAAATTAACGCGAAAACCGTTTTACAAATAAAAAGTTGTCAGCCAGATTTTGACAGAAGAAATGTGCAAATCATTGTAGTTTTTGGTGCAAATTCTGCTCTTTGGAAAGAAAACGGAATTAAAAAGTTCTTACATACCTGTATGTAAAAAGATATTAAATATTTTTAGCTTCTCTTCGTATCTACCTTTAGAATGTTTTAAGCGGCAAAACCGAGGCAGATAGACGCGAGCAATGCCGCGGGCTGATACTAGAGTATTATGTATAATCACGTCAATTCAAGAAAGATAAATTGTGGAGTAGTCCAGTTGTATTGTGTTTGTGTGTTGTTTTCCCTGTAGAGGGGAAACCTTTTGTTTTGTAAAGAAACTTAAGGTTCATCATCATCAGCGTACAGAAGTCCACGGCTGGACATCGCCACCCCCAATAGGTTGTCATGCCGGTCTTGAGTCGCCTCCATCCACCGCCTTCCTGCGACCTATAATGTCTTTGGTACATCGAGCCTTCCCCTACTGCGTCGTACAGTTTGTGGTCGTCACTCGAGAACCTTTATTCCCAAACAGTAGTCAGCTCTGCGAGCTTTATGGCCTGGGGGGTTACAGAGCTCTTATATCCATTCAGTTCAAAAACTATTCAGTACAAAATATCGCTCCATCGCATTACTTCAATAAAAATGATATTAGAAACCTCAATATAATTTTCGAAGACCTATCCATAGATAAACCCCACACGTACAATGGGTTTAATGTTTTTTTTTTTTAGTTTCAGTTCTAAGAATGGTTGGGTAACCGGTAACCCCCAAAATTTATTGTTTTTTTTATATATTTTTGTGTGAAAATCTTAATGCGGTTCACAGAATACATCTACTAACCAAGTTTCAACAGCATAGCTCTTATAGTTTCTGAATAAAGTGGCTGTGAAATACACGTACAGACAGACAGACTGACAGACATGACGAATCTATAAGGGTTCCTTGTCTTGTTGACTACGGAACCCTAAAAACGGTAGTCAGCCTAATATAAAACTTATAATAAATAAATAAATAAATAAATAATGCTGGACAAGTTCACACAACATTATCTAGCCCCAAGCTAAGCCAGAGCTTGTGTTATGGGTACTAGGTAACTGATATACATAATACAATACATTACATAAATATATATTTTTTATTATACATAGAAAACACCCAGAACACCCGGAAGAAATATCTGCAGATCGCACAAATTATTTGTTCCGAGGCGGGAATCGAACCCGCAACCTCCTGCGACGCAGGCGAACCATCGCCAGCCGGGCCACAGAGGTCGTCAATAATACCCTATATAGCCTATAATAAAATACGTTACGTATTAAGTTTAGCTAAATCGAGTCTATTTTCCACTAAGAATGTTCCCCAAAGTAACCTACCCTCATCGAAACGGTAAGTAGGTACCTACTCCAGATTTCGAGAAATATAAAAACCCGCATTCACTGGTTCTCATAAGAAATGGCATTTATCAGCTGGAGAACTAACCTAGGTACCTACTAATCGTGCTACTAATATACCTACTCCGAATTATCATGGAACCGTGATCCAATCTGAAACTGCCCCCTTATTCGCTATGACCAAACGTGACGTAACGCGGGCTCGTTACGATATCTCCGTGGAATCATCGTTCAGAATACATTGTGACGTCATACTTTAGTATCAAGTAATCTCCTATGGTCAAAACGAAAAACAGCCCTGTGGTAACTATTCCACGGATAATTCGCGTTTTAAAGTAGCACGGTAAATAAAAAAATAAATAATAAATAATGCTGGACAGTTCACACAGCATTATCTAGCCCCAAGCTAAGCAGGGCTTGTGTTATTGGTACTAGATAACTGATATACAATGACTAATACAATACATGAATAGATATTTTTTATTATACATAGAAAATACCCAAAACACTCTGAACAAATATCTGCAGATCGTACAAATATTTGTTCCAAGGCGGGAATCGCACCCGCAACCTCCTGCGATGAAGCCGAACCTTCGCCCGCCGCGCCACAGAGGTCGTCAAATAAAAGAGAATGTTGATGTATTATATTTTTTATTTGTTTATTCAGATATTTTGGCTACGTTTTAAATGATATACAAGCAGCTATGCGTTTAGTTTTTCAAACTGTAGATATGTTTGACAATGTAATTTGTGCTTTATCTAAACACAGTGCGGGTTAGATTTGAACTAACTTTTCATACAGTGTATCCACGAACTTGGGGCTAGGTTCTAGGCCCTAGCTAAAACATACGTGCTAGTAGTAAGCGCAAAATATCCTTGGAATAGTTACACCGTATTGCCTTAACACTATGTAAATGTTTTAAGGATAATCTGAGTTTTGTAGTAACACTCCTGAAACCCTAGTAGGAGTTTTGCAAACACCATCGTAACGTTGAACGTAACGACGATCGTACGTGTATAACATAATAGCTAGCTATTAATCTGTGCCAAAAACGTCACAGATTAATGGCTAGTTACTACGCAATACACGTACGCACGTCGTAATGATCATCGTTACGATGGTGTGTGTAAACTCGGACTTGCCCCTCTGTTCACGGACAATGTCTACGAGTAATAGGAAAACTAAAGTGCCTGCACGTGTTCGCAGAAAACGATCATTTAGCGTGCGCACGATGCGTTTGCTTTACGTAGACCAGCCGGGGTATTGCGTAGTAGACTGACGTTTGATGTCGATTACCAGTTTGCTGTTCATTGCACAGCGAGTTTTAGCTTTTTTATTAGATTAAAATTTAGATTTTAATTAAATCCTATCCTTTTAGATTTAAATCCTACATAAAGAATAATTTAATTAAGATAGCGTATTACACACTACATGACTATGTTAATGATAAAGCCGCGTGGCCTGATGTCGCTCTGCCCCTCGACAACTAATTTGTCAATTTGCAATGTCTGTACCTACATATAATTTATTATTGATGTGTTATTTATGAGTATATCAAGTGTGCTGCCTTATGAACTTTTGCTGATTCTCTCTATCATCTTACTTTTGACTGCCTACCTAAGTAAGGCTTTTAAGTTGATTTTCCTTTTTTCTTTGAATCAGCTTCCACTTGTTCTCGAGGCACCACACAGGCGCTCCCCAACTAGTAGTAAGAAGGATCATCAAAAGAAAAACAGACCGTGTTTGTTGCCTGATTCTTCTAGGTCTGGTTGCGTTGGAACAGGAGTAAATGTAAATTTATTTTTTAAGACGATTCAAAATGATCCTTGTGATTTCAATGAATAAAATACTTTTTGACTTTGACTTGACTTAGACTTTACAAGAACAGAAATATTTAAAACACGCTGCGCAACGAATAGCAAACTGGACATCGAAATCAAACGCCAGTCTACCACGCAATAACCCCACTGGCTTGCTCATTGGATACAAATGAAACAAAAATAATTATATAAAACTTGCTAAACGAAAATAATTTTCGTTAAACCACGCTTGGACTCCGGTCGGACAGGGAAATGACGCTGATGGAATCAGGTAGCTTGTAGGGGGCTAACACGCATACACGAGGACTAAGAGGAGCTTATGCATCCTCACGTTGCCCTGCCTGTTGTTATATCAGAAGCCCAATTCTCGTAATAAAATATAGTCAAATTAAAGTTCGGATCACGTTACGATCTAGTGTTGATGTCACAAACGTCAAAAATGTTATTCTGCTCACCTCACAATACAACGCGGAATGTGATTATATCGAAATGTGACTGTAACTTGAATGTTTCAAAGTTCTGAGAATTCTCTCTTTCACTCTTTACAATTATTATATAGCACTATCCTACTCTAATATATGGTCGCAAGAATTGAAAATAGATAATACTGTTGTAACGAGGGAGCAGAATATCAATTTTTCAGTCAATTCACAATACAGTCTCGATTCGGTCAACTTGCAGTGTGCCGTTAAAATAAATAAGAGAATTGGGCTTCAGGTAGCGGTGTGCGTGAGGATGAATCTGAACTTGTACCAGAGGCACGGAGACGTACATACTCGTACGCACAATACTCGGAACCGGCATAAGTTAATGCAAGTACCACGTTCGTTAACGAAGTCTTCGAAATTGACACACGTAATAGGAGCGACAGTCTACAATAATCTCCCTGCCTGTATCACCGATACTCTGAGTATTTTTTCATATAAGCAAAAATTGAAATGGTGGCTTGTCGAGCAGACCTTTTATAGCTATGATGAGTTCATAGGCTATAATCATCGTAACTTAATTTATTAATTTTGTATTGTGACTTATAATTTTATTAATGATAATTGTCTCATTTTTATTAATTTATTATTTTTTATTTATTATTTAATAAGCTGTGAATAGCATAATTATAATATGTTTGTAAGACATTTTAGCTTGTTATGGCAAAGCTAGCTCTTGGTACAATATCGTAACAGCCATATTGACGTACAATGAATATTGTGAATAAATGACTATTATGAGTAACACTATTACATAATGGCCACGCCCACTGACCAATCAGAGTCGCTCACGATGGTCGTGCGCCTTTACACTTACAAACAATTGTGCAGGAGAGAGCGCCCTATATTGTCTTTTTCCATGAACAGAGTATAGCTAGAATACCTGAGCTCGTGGTTACACTTGATTTAACATTCTTAAAATGTAACTTACATTTTTTTCACATTGTAATTTTATTTATAATTAAAATGCATAAGTATTAATATTTGAAGACACAAAAGATGCCAAAAACAATGTTTATAAGCGAATTATATTCGACCATTATAGATAGGTACATCATAACGATATTACAGTCAACATCAACAGGGTCTATTCACAATAACAAGTCACTAGAAAATTACTCAAAAACAATATGTGGGTATCCACTAAATAAATATTTACAAATTGTCTACTTAGCCTAGGATATTGGACACCTATTTTACCATCTTGAGGTGGTTGCTTTCGCTAGTGGCGCGAAATTCTTTTTTTTTCGTGTTTTTTGCTCATCACAGCTCATCAACACTTCTTCAGATAGCGAAAACTATGTTGCCGGTAATTATATGACCCAACACACAAGTTTTAATTTAAAGTATCACATAAATATCATTAGTTGTGTCATCGATTGTGCTTGAAACAAAAAAACACTGTAAAAACCATTGAAGCACAATCGTAGCTAAACTAATGATATTTATGTGATACTATAAATTAAAACTTGTGTGTTAGGTCATATAATTACCGGCAACATAGTTTTCGCTATCTGAAGAAGTGTTGACGAGCTGTGATGAGCAAAAAACACGGAAAAAAATGCGGCTGCCTGGCAACTAAAGCGAGCTTAAAATTGAAAATTTGCACCCCGCTCCAGCGATTTACCACCCTGATTTTGGGCAGCACCGCTTTGGTGGGCAAGCTGCCTAAAGGTATATATACCTTATGCTAACACTTTAAGAAACACTTATGCTATACAAAAAGCTGCAAACCTTATTTTATCACTATTGATACACTATTTGGCATACTTTAACACAATTACATATGAAATGCAAAGGTATTTTATGTTGTCAAAACAAAGTTACATAACTTATTTTGTGCTAGCACTGCCTTACAGACTGACCTGACCTGACCTGACCTGACCTGACCAGACCTGTTACGTCCAGCCTTCTGCTCCTAAATGGGTTAGGAAATAAGTAGAAATGTATCTCTGCTCATAGCACATTTAGGAGCAGAAGCCTGGAAGTAACAGGTTAATATTAATTTAATATTTGGGTAAGATGAATTTTATAGAAGATCCTACAAAACACACATGATAGTGACTCTGCGAAGTCGTAGGGCAAGAGATGGTTCTATATAGTGTACAGAAAGAGCTTTAATAGGCCTTGCACACGCCAGGTGCCCATTAAAAGAACGAAACAGAATCAACTACTAAATTAACCAGAGCGAGACAACTTCGGTTGGCCACTTGCTCATTGTATAATTTGTAGTCTGTGCATACAATCTGTGCACCAAAGGAGCCTTTGAGAGGCGCTGAATCCTTTCACCCTCAGTCAGAAGTCCCTTCCAGGGCCACCATGCCTCAGACTGCTTTCTGACCTAACACGAACAAAGAACCGATGACACAAAGTAGAAGTAGTCTATCCGCTCTAGTTCATTCAATGGATTGTTTAGTTTATGTCTATTTCGTTTCTTCCTGTCCTACTGGCGGACGTGTCAGCCACTACACAACGGAATACAAATTTTTATTAAGGTGGAAGATCACGCTTGCGGCGAGTAATTCAAATTTTTTGGTGTTTTTTGCCCATTACAGCTCATCAACACTTCTTCAGATAGCGAAAGTTGAGTTTGCGAGAACTAGGAGACTTAGCACACATGTTTTAATTGATAGTAAAATTGATAGTATCTCATAAATATCATCAGTATTAGCGACGATACCCTTAAACACATTTTTACCGTGGTTTTTTTTTTTGTTAAAGGGTATCGTAGCTAAACTAATGATATTTATGAGATACTATCAATTAAAACATGTGTGTTAAGTCTCCTAGTTCTCGCGAACGCAACATTCACTATCTGAAGAAGTGTTGATGAGCTGTAATGGGCAAAAAACACTAAAAAAATTGAATCTCGCGCCGCAAGTGTGAGCATTCACCTTAAACACGATATTAAGTGTGTTTACTGATTCATAAAACAGAGGGCCTACCACAGGTTTGTCTAAGTTTTGCATTCGGTATCCCAACTATCGAATTCCGAGTTGAAATTTGTTTTTATGTATGGTTTTAATGAGTTTCTCAACAAGTCCGCTAGGGGCGCTTATCATTTTCTCCATACAAAAACAACATTTCAACTCGCTATTCGGTATTCGTTATACAGAGTTGTAACTAATTACAAACCTGTGGTTGGCCCTCTGTTCAAAAACTATAGCCCGACTACCGTAAACCATAGACATCACAATAGTATCAGTACTATGGTGGTTTTTTTTAATTCTGACAACAGATTCATGTTGTGAGCCCTCAGGGCCCCCTAAGATATTGTTTAAAGTTAACTATTTACTTCTTAAATCTATTTTTGTAATTGTAATCTCGCAGAAACAATCACTCGACTATCGCTCCAGTGGGGGAGTCAGGCCCCTTCACTTCACACTATCGCTCCAGAGGGGGAGTCAGGCCCCTTCACTTCACACCGGTTTCATGAATTTATTTCTCTACAGGATCTCCGCAGATTTATAACCTTTTACATCATAGTTTTTTTTATCCTCCCCTTCCTTAGTTGCAAAATCACCCTCATTTTTATTTTAAAAGCCCTTTCAAACGACATATTACACAAAAGGGTAAGCGATAAAAAAAAACAATAGTACACTTTCAAGGCCGCCATTTTTTTTAATAACCACTTTGTAACGACAAATAGTTTGAAACCATATTTGTCAAAATCGGTTCAGTGATTTTTCGAGTTCGGAAGGGTCATACAAACATACATACATGAACTCTAAACTCCCTTCCTTACTGAAGCAAGACATAGCTTTGCTAAGGCCTCACTTGTCTGTCAAAAACACATGACAGTATACCCTCTATTCGTACTAAATGTTTCAGTTCTACCTTTATAATGCGAACTGGTAAGGAGTAGAATACTCTACCGTCGTCTGTCTTTCCTGAAAACTATAATCTGGGTCTCTTCAAGTCTAGAGTGAATAGGCGCCTTCTAGACCTTTGTGCTCCATCTTCGGCCACATCGTCACTTACCAACAGGTGAGATCGGGGTCAAACAAAGGTCTATCAATGTTATGCTATAATAGTTACAAAACACTATAAAAGTAAAGCTATCATCTAAGTAGCGTCACTACCAGGGCTAGTAGACTATTGGAAGGAACTGCTTTGTAAACTTAATCCTAAGCGAGGTGCCTTCAAGGCTATTATATACTACATAATGTATTTACACTAGGCGCGTTATGTTGACGTGGGCTGTGCTATTCATATTCTCGTTATAAATATGTACACATAACCATGAATCAGACATAGAGTAAACACTTTCCAAAACATAAGGCCAACCTTAAATATTATGTAATCTTTATAGATTACATCTGTATATATTTTTTTGTATATATCTATCGATTTATCAATGACATAGGTTTTGACAGACAAATAAATAACAGTACCTATTTTTATTACATACATATTGATACACGCCTTTTTCTCCGAAAGAACCCCAATGGGTCTTTTTCACAATGGGTTGCATCATCGTGGGAATATAGACGTGACAAGTGGTGAGCTTATCGACGCCATCGCTTCCCACGACTGACTCTGCTAACGCTTTCTTCCAGTAATAACACATTCCTTAATAATCTAACAGCCAGGACAAATTTTATACCAACGAATCTTACAAACAAGTCTGGGTAATCCCTTAGTCGGCATTTACGACATCCACAGGAGGAGACGGAGAGGTATATTCTCAGACCGGACACAGCACTATTTGGCACAAACATATCTTCGCCTATTTATCCAAGTAGTTATAATAAATAAATAAATAATGCTGGAAAGTTCACACAACATTAATAGTTAGAGCCTCTAGTAGTATTTTACATCATAATCTGTTAATTTAAACTTCTAATGACCTTTACTTAGTTTCCAAGAAACATACATGTACATTGTACATTGTACATGTACATTTTACATATACATTGTATACATTGTACATGTACATTGTGCATTGTACATGAACATTGTATACATTGTACATGTACAATGTTGTTTGTTTCCCATTGATTTGTCGTGATGTGTCCGGTCTCAGAGTAGACACTTTAGTCCCCCGTAGTGGATGTCGTAAAGCCGACGGGACAGCACTAAGGGATGGCAGCAGCATCCACCTGAGTACCTAGCATCGACACTTCTATCATGAATTCGCCTGCCGAATGTGGTGATTATGGCAAATTTTACATTACTTTTATAGGGGACGCCTCGTCCAGCAGATGATGATAACTGACGTTATGTTGGACTATGAGCCAGTTTCATCAGATTAGCTTTACTATACTATAGGTTTTTTTTAGCTTAGCTTACATTTTAATCTTTGACTTAGTACTGGCAATTCTGTCCCCATTTACTTTATTTTGGGTTTCTTAAATGGACGGTGACGTACATTTCACATTTTTACCAAATCGGCAATTTATGCAACTTTCATTCTTTTTTTCTTATACTACTTGAATGAGGGAACAAGCAAGAGGCCCACCTGATGTTAAGCGGTAGCCTCTGCCTATGAACAGTGCATTCTCACATAGGTCACGCCCACCTAGGACGCGCCCTATATGGCATTGCACTGCGCCCGTCACCCCGAGATATAATGATGAAAAGTCTCATGTGCCTGTAATTTCACCGGCACCCATACCCTTCAAACCGGAACACTCAAATCGTCACTTTCCAACAGGTGAGATCGTGGTCAAACAAAGGTCTATCAAAGTTAAAGTTAAAAAAAAAAAAAAAAAAAAAAAAAAAAACACAGCAATGCGAGCACTACTGTCGTTCATAGGTTATTTACATAAATACAGTTTTAACTGAGTTGGGATGAGTGTTTTAACTACTTATAACTAGAGCACTATTTACTTCAACTTGTAACGGTGTGCTGGCTAAGCCTAACTGTGCCGTACATAGGTTTTTTTTTTTATCATGTTTAGATTACAAAACGTAATTAAGTGTTTTCTCAGTAATTTGGACTATGTCTGTTCGTATAAATGCAGGCGCGTGCTACGCTTCGCCACGGACCTATATCTAGGTAACTACAGTAATTATACACAGCACTATAAGCTCGGTGCGACCTCGCAGCGACTACAGCGGCCCTAGTCAGTTTTACGCGCTGCTCACACTTCACACTTACACGCTTGATACACGGGTTCACTTGGGTTAGTAGTTTTTTGCTTTGATGAGGTTCAAATCTTGCAAGCCGATTTTGACCCAGATCCCGCTATCCAAGTTGAAATTTTACTGACTGTCAAGTTTCGATCAGTCTACAATATGGCGACAGCAAGCTTATCTGATGATGGACAGAAAGCAAACAACGGACACGCTGTTTAGACTCATTTTGGCTGTCGGTTCTGTCTGAATACTAATTTTATAAACGCTTGAAACACATTTTGTGTTACGTGCACAAGTTCACGAGTGCGAGTGTAAGCTGCGACGCGAAGCTCAGACTAGAGCCTCAGGTCCGGTGTAGGCTGACTGCTGGTCATGCGAAGATCTGCAAATGAGATAAAAACAATTGAATAATCATCGTCACCAATTTTAATTAATGTTTAGCTATATTATTTTTTATTTTATTTTTTATTTTATATTATATTATTTTCTCGACGTGTCAGATACGAAGTCAAACGGAGCTCAAAGATGTTGGGAATCGTATAACGGAACTAAAATAGAATTGGGCAGGACCTGGCAAGACGAGGTAACGATAGGTGGAGTAAGGCGCTAACAGAATGGCGCCCAAGAACTGGGTACGGAAACGTTGGACGTCCAGCAGCGAGATGGACAGACGATATCGCATGCGTCGCGGGCTGAACCTGGATGAGACAGGCACGGGACCGGAAGGAATGGCACAGGCAGAGAGAGGCCTTTACTCAGCAGTGGGTGAAGTCAGGCTGTGGATGATGATGATGATGATGATGATGATATTATTTTATAGTGTACATAGCCCTGGCCCAGGCTCCATACATCTGTGAAACACCTCCTTTGTGTGGATTAACTTCCAACCAACGGGCCGCTCAATGCCGCTTTATGCTGAACAATGTTGATCGGCTTTGCCCCACTAAGGCACGGGAATGCCGGTCACTAGCAGTCACAGCCGGATATGTAGCGGTATCGACTCTGCGTTCGGTTCGAACATGTGAGTAGCAGTATTTCTCACAAACACACTGTCTTCGGATACTTTAGTAATAAGTGGACTGCAAACTGCGTTTTTGTTAAAAATGGCGTGCATTATTTTTTCATTTTCTTGTTAGCTGATCAGGTCTGTCCTCAGATATTGATTTTGAAAGCAATCGCAAAATCTAAAGCAAGCAAACCAAAAACACATTGCGGCCGCTTTTTTGTTTTACTTTCCCTTTTAGTTAAAGTCACGACCGTCACCAAGTTCAGTGGTTTACGCGTTGTGAAGGCTCATCCATACATAGTGCTCGTCCACAGTGTGGGTCAAGCGCGGTTGCGACGACGGGCGCGAAATATCGAACATATTATATCAAACCAGTACGGTTCTTAAATTTTAATTTTAATATAATGTACTTAATTAATGTAATTTTTTTAAATGTATTTTTTGTAATTTGTCTACTTTTTATTTTTATTTAATGTAACATTGACTCATAATAATTGTATTTAATAATGGAATTTGAATTATATAATTTTAAATTAATTGGTTGTGTTTTTAAATTTTCTATGTTAAACTAACTAAATTAGCATGCCATCCTCTCCATTTGCACGCCGGCAGCGGACAAACAT
Organism: Operophtera brumata; assembly: GCA_932527175.1. Taxonomy (NCBI): domain Eukaryota; kingdom Metazoa; phylum Arthropoda; class Insecta; order Lepidoptera; family Geometridae; genus Operophtera; species Operophtera brumata. The sequence continues at coordinate 1,090,301 of OW052235.1, forward strand.
ATTGTGTCTTACTCATATTTTTACCATCAATTTGTACATATGTTTAAGCAAATAAATTATCTTTATCTTTATCTTTATCTTAACGCTCAGCGTTTGGTAATTTCAGGTGATATTTTACTCAAGATATAATCAAATGTTGACACGGACATTCGAGTGTACTCAAATAATGTTCTTGGGTACAATCGCAACTCTTCAAACAATGTAAAAAATTCACCATTTATTTTTCTGTTTTTACATATTTCGTGCACACTTTCTCTTATGTTCAACACCTCTCATCTCAGGATAGGACTGTCTAGTAAACATATTGAATCCTCGTCCATGGTTTACGACACCTGAAATACGTGCTAAGCGCTAGCAGCTCGCGCGTCACTGTGGCCACCGCACGCGCCCGCCGTCGCGCCCGCAGAGGCCGCCGTCCCCGCGCATGCAGTGTGGACGCGCACATACACGCTAAATTAATGACCCTTCACGAAGCGAAACATCGCCCGAATACTGAAACGCTACTTAAATAATTGAGATCGCCTCAACTGTTTGAGACGCCGTTATCCTGAAAATTCGTATACTGAAACGTCAATTTGATCATCACTTAAAAATTAAACATGACAGATTTGAGTTTGATTGTAATCGCCACTTATGTTCAAAACAGTATTCTCAAAGGATGATTAGCATTTGACAGCTGCGTAAGTACGCCTCAAATTCTATGAGTAGCCATTAAATATAAGAGTACTCACGACCTATCTTGAAATCCTAACCCAACAACGAAGGTATCTTTATTTTGCACTAAAAATGTCTGTATCTTTTTTTTTATACTACTTGAATGACGGAACAAGCAGATGGCCCACCTGATGTTAAGCACTACTGCTTTGCAGCAGAAATACATATGGTGGTAGTACTTCCCCGAACGAACTCTTTCACAAAAAAGCTCTACTACTACTAAGTATTTTCGCTATCCTCGTTGTCTGACGAAGAAGTGGTTTCCACCGGGCGGCGAAACGAAGAAAATCTAGATGCCTTTGCAAAATATGACGACCTGCAGAGCAGTTTAAAATAAGGTTCCGCCTCGATAAACAAACTGTGCTGCATTTGGGTTTTCTTTTTGGGGAAAATATTCAGCCCCTGACCAGGCGAAACCGGGCGATACAAGCAGTGAACCAATTATTGATAGCACTTCGGTTTTTTGCTACCGGCAGTTACCAGAGGGTCATTCGAGACATTTTTAATGTAGAACAACCAACAGTTCACCGTATAGTCCATAGAGTGGCCTCTTTATAGATATCCCTATAAAGAGGACAAAACAATATTTTCAAATTAGGTGGGAAAAAACCATAGATCTAGCGAAAATTCTACGTGTATGGAAAAAACACGACCGCCCTATTCGATGTTTCCCGCCTATTTTTTTCAAAACAAACTTTGCTTTTCGTGGCTGACAATGACAAGACACATTTTACGTTTCGTTACCACTTAGTAGATACATTTTATTCAAAATTATCATGTCCTCGGCGTAAAACGAAACTCTCAGTCCAGAATAACAAGAAATGTAATAGGAAACAAACTTTTTGAAATAATATTGCCATACTTATAAAGTTTTTTTTTTTTTTTTTTTATACTACTTGGATGACGGATCAAGCAAGAGGCCCACCTGATGTTAAGCGGTAACCTCTACCTATGATCAGTGCATTACCTCATAGATCACGTCCACCTAGGACGCAACCTATGTGGCATTGCACTGCGCCCGCCACCCTGAGACATAAAGATGAAAAGTCTCATGTGGCTGTAATTTCACCGGCACCCTTACCCTTCAAACCGGAACACAGCAATGCGAGCACTACTGCTTTGCGGCAGAAATAGGTATGGTGGTAGTACTTCCCCGGACGAACTCTTTCACAAAAAAGCTCTACTACTACTAAATTTAACGGGCTCTCAGCTAATCACGGTCTCAATGCTACTAAAAGGCAGTTGAGTATGCCACTTATATTTAAGTGTACATCATAATTAAATAGCCTTTAGCTAATTTGATCAGATGAGTAGCGTTTCAGTAACGGGCGATAGCTTCACTAAATAATAAATATAATCAGGTAAAAATTACCTTCGTTCAGATCGTGTCCCCCGCCCCCGCCCCGCCGCCGGCCGTCAGCGCGGCTCCCAGTCCTTGATCAGTGCGGCGTCAATGGAACTGCTTGAGCTGCTCGTACGTGAGGAAGAATATGATGTTCCATGGTCCCATGCGCAGCCACGTGGGCACGAACCCCTTGTACAGCGCCGCGGGGCCCTCGCTGCGCACCGTCTGGAACACACCGCGCACAGACAGTCAGTATCACGCACAGCTTAGTGCTCGGTGACTAGACCCGTCCGTCGTTATGCAATGCTGGTATTTCCCCCACTTACAGGTTACGGTAAGTAAGCGATGAAATAAAATAATGAAAATATTTTAATAATAATAAGATAAGATAAGATAATATTTATTTCTGTAACTTACTGTATCATAGTAATATCCGTAGTTGAGACCACCTTTTAAGTATAAAATACCTGTGCTAGGTGGTCTCGCTAATGCATGTATAGTTTACAGTTTAGTTACACATTGTGGTCTGGACGACAAGGAGAACCAAGCTAGATAAATAGCGTCTTGTAATATGCGTATGCATCTAGTAAACTAGTGCAGCGAGTTGAACTACGACATTTCAACACTCTGAAATAGACACATCACCGAAAGCTGCTAGTCTATAAATAAATAATAATAACAATAATAAAATAGGGCAAGTACACACACACACACACACACAAACACACACACAAACACACACACAAACACACACGCACACAGGGCAGTTCAACACATCCACGCGAGGCGGAGGGGCTGCGCCAGACTGTAAGAAGGGCACAGTACCTGCGTGAAGCAGTCGATGGTGCCTCTGTATATCCTCTCGTTGGGGTTTGCGACTTGTCCCTTAATTTAACACATCCACGCGAGGCGGAGGGGCTGCGCCAGACTGTAAGAAGGGCACAGTACCTGCGTGAAGCAGTCGATGGTGCCCCTGTATATCCTCTCGTTGGGGTTTGCGAATTGTCCCTTCATTTAACACATCCACGCGAGGCGGAGGGGCTGCGCCAGACTGTAAGAAGGGCACAGTACCTGCGTGAAGCAGTCGATGGTGCCCCTGTATATCCTCTCGTTGGGGTTTGCGAATTGTCCCTTCATTTAACACATCCACGCGAGGCGGAGGGGCTGCGCCAGACTGTAAGAAGGGCACAGTACCTGCGTGAAGCAGTCGATGGTGCCTCTGTATATCCTCTCGTTGGGGTTTGCGACTTGTCCCTTAATTTAACACATCCACGCGAGGCGGAGGGGCTGCGCCAGACTGTAAGAAGGGCACAGTACCTGCGTGAAGCAGTCGATGGTGCCCCTGTATATCCTCTCGTTGGGGTTTGCGAATTGTCCCTTCATTTAACACATCCACGCGAGGCGGAGGGGCTGCGCCAGACTGTAAGAAGGGCACAGTACCTGCGTGAAGCAGTCGATGGTGCCTCTGTATATCCTCTCGTTGGGGTTTGCGAATTGTCCCTTCATTTAACACATCCACGCGAGGCGGAGGGGCTGCGCCAGACTGTAAGAAGGGCACAGTACCTGCGTGAAGCAGTCGATGGTGCCTCTGTATATCCTCTCGTTGGGGTTTGCGACTTGTCCCTTAATTTAACACATCCACGCGAGGCGGAGGGGCTGCGCCAGACTGTAAGAAGGGCACAGTACCTGCGTGAAGCAGTCGATGGTGCCTCTGTATATCCTCTCGTTGGGGTTTGCGACTTGTCCCTTAATTTTCCTTTGGTTCATTAACCTCGTCTGAAACAGTAAAATGTCACCTTATTATTATGCACTTTTAATATTATTAGGTATCTATCCCGCGATGGTACCTCTCTCACTGCAACAGAAAAGGAACCTGCGAGTAAAACGTAGTGACTACTTGCTCAGTGCCTGAGAGTCTTATCTTGCCATACCGTGTATGTATTTGCACGTGTATGATTGTGTATGATTATTGGGATAAAAACAAACAAGTCTAAGGACAGTAATGTTTGATCCCTCGAGTAGTGGGAGCATTTTTTTTTTTTTTTGTTTTTTTTTTTTTTTTTTTGAACTTTTGTCGACTGACGATTACGCCAGTTCCATTGGTCGCTGTCCTAAGTTACTCGTCAAATTTTAAAGGGAGCATAATGAATTTCATTTCATTTATTTATTCGCAAACAATGTAAAATTGTGTCGGAATGTAATAATATAGGTATAGGTACAAATGCACTCAAATGGTGGGAGCATTGCAATCAAAGTTTTGTATGCTGTCAGTTCAAAGTGGGATCATAACGGAATAAGGCCAAAGACTCCGTCAAGGAACGCCAGCCATCGAGCAGCGTTACAGCCGGTGCAGTACAGTGCAGCACATACCCGGATGACATCGAGCGGCGTGCTGGCCACCGCGCTGCCGAGGCTGGCGAGCGCGCTGGATGCCAGGTGGTTGAGCGGCGAGTCGCCGAGCGAGGGCCGCAGGCGGCGCTTGCAGCCGTCGTACACGGGCAGCTCCACGGCCGCGATGAGCGCCGCGCGCTGGCTCGTGGGCCCCACGCCGCGCCACAGCCCGCGCCATCCTTCCAGACGGTAGATCTCCGCGAAGCAGCGCACCAGGCCGCGTTTCTCATCGCCGACCTGCAATACAAAACAGTATCCAAACATTTTAAATGGGTTTATATTATCAATTCAATTAAAACTAAGACAATAAAACAAAACTAAAATAAAAACCTATACCTTTTAGATCAGCAAGCCGTCACCCGATGGCAGCGTGCCCAGAATGCTGGCTGCATTGCCACGCTGAATGGTAATGGTTATTCGTTGACCAAAATTAAAGCCAGCATTCCGGTCACGCGTGGACTCAAAAAGACGCTCCGCAAGTTAGTTGTAAATTGTATGTGCCCCTGGTCCCTACGGGCCTAGAGTTTCCACGCCAAACGGCTCAAATATGTACCCTCTGTCGAGTAGTGCATACTTGCGCCGTTTGAGGGACTCCGCTGTTGTTGCTGCGGAGCCAGCCCGAACAACATTTTAAATGTAAAACGGCTAATTACCACAATTTTTCGTCCCTTTGCTGACGTTTCGGGGCTGAGTTCAGTAGCCTCTTCATCATGCATGAGCACCGCCCGCGACCATTATTTATTTATTCAGGCGCGTTATTCATTTAAAATGATTCCCAACCACGATAGTTACAATTATATACGAGTAATATCCAAACAAGCATATCTGATCCACTACGGAACAAAGACTTCCTTCCTGCATTCTTTTCTTCTATCTATATTAACGGCCTCGTGAGCTAAGTTCGTTGTTCCTACCTTGTCGCCAAGTACCTATATAACTACGAGGTACGACGAATGTCTGAGCTGATGCATAGGTATGCAATGATAATTTGCTTACTGGTTTCAACTGATTCTCTGATAGATACTGAAAACTGATCTTAAGTTTTGGGGGGAATCGCCCCCCTGTGGCCTCCATCCTCCCCTATAGCCACCCCGAACCTCGCTTAACTGGTCTGGTTCTGATACTGGTTAATCTGATGCTGGTCTATCAGATCCTGGTTGATCTGATACTGGTTTATCAGATCCTGGTTGATCTGATACTGGTCTATCAGATCCTGGTTGATCTGATACTGGTCTACCAGATCCTGGTTGATCTGATACTGGTCTCTGTTCACCAACAGCCCGAACGCATCGGCAATAACTGGTACACAAATACACATAGTAAGATCTGGTAAAACAATGCATGTACTGATATCTGATATTTCAAAGCTCACTTACTGATACGATGTTGCTCGCAAGACGTCTGGTCGGCCAATGCCGAGAGCGCGCGACGCCGACGAGTGCGCGCACCTACCTGCCTGTTCGGTTGTCGTGTTATAGCTACGTTACGTTAGCTGGGCGGGTCTGTGTTTATCCATTAATAGTTGCTGCGGCCTAACTCCGGTTTTGGATAAATGCAGGCCTTCCTTGCCCGCTCAAGAGTGAGTTGGCAAGGAGGCGAATGGTCTTGGGAGGAGCGCGGGTCGCTGAGATCCCCAAGGCAAGTCTGGTGGTCATCCTTCACGTGGTTGCTGCCTGTTTTTGGTCTATTTTTTCTGAAATAGACGTAACTGAAACCATCAGGCGCCTTCACGGTCCACTAGGGACCGTGTTGGTGTAGGTGCCCACTGAACTGTTGATGAGGTGTCGTTTCGCTCAGTTCCCGCGAGCCGGCTGTATGGGTCAGTTTTCTTGCGGGATTCTGGGTGGGGTGGCGCCTCGTCGGTGGTTTGGTGGGTAGGTAGGTAGGTACCCCTGTTTGAGACTGGCAGTGAACTCATAACCCTCGTGAGTTTGCTTCCACTTGCAAACGGGGAGGCGTTTCCTTCGTATCCTCTAGGTGTACTCGAGGTTCATCTGGAGGATACGACGGAGGGAAGACAGGTGGTCTCTCTCCAGATCACTGCATGGCAGATCTCTGCAGTGAAAGGGAAAGAGACCGCCAACGGGATGGAGTGTTGGGGTTAGGGTGGTGGTGTGTTGGCTCTCTAACTTGCGAGGAGTTGGAGAGTGGGCCGACTATCGCCCTGACCCCAACCTTAGGCGTTCCCCCATATTTGGGGTGGGAAGGCAGCTGGCCCTCCGCGTGTCCCTCTGATTAGCAGAGGGCACAGTGAGAGGGCCGCTCAGAGGTGCCCGATGGGTGAGGTGGAGTACCCTTGTTTGTGACTGGCGGCACATTCGATCCATCGAGCGTGACGCCACTCGCAACGGGGAGGAGCTGCCCTCTCATCACCCAGGCAGAGTGGCTCCCTACTATACCTGGATGATGAGACAGCAGGGAAGGGCTGTTTATTCCCTTGTTTGACTTTGGGTTAATCCAAACTCAAATGTGGGAATAAACGGCGAAAAGGTAGTTTGCCCTCTCTACCTTCCGGGCGTAGCTGGTGCCACTCCCGCCGAGCTATGTTTGGAAGATAGATGATGGCCAGGTAGGAAGTGACATCTCCCTCTTTCGCCACGATGACACGAGCACGTTTTCGTGGTGGAGGAGAGAAATGTCACTGGGCTCGCGTGGTGGTCGGAGTGAGGGCTCTGGCCACCCTCCTACGAGCCTTTGGATGGTGGCAGCACAGAGTGGACCCTGTGCTGCCACATTTGGAGGGAGTGTTTGTGGTTGGCTTTTTGGCCAACCACGGGATGGGCCCTGTTGGGCGTCGCGCGAGATGGGCACCGGTGCGTTCCGTAGGAGATCCCGGAGCCCATCGACATGCGCAGAGGATGGCCACCGGGGTGTTTTAGTGAGTCCACGAGTCCGTGAACCTCACATAACCGTATTGCACCCTCAATGCAATACGGTATCTGTTTGCAGATTTCACCTCGACAAAAAAAAAAAAAAAAAAAAAAAAAAAGGTATAACGTTAGCTAGGTATACCTACATAGTAGCTTCGCATTCGCGACATACCTAGATACATGTGGATCAATGAATTCGTTTACGGAAACATGTATACTGATAAGTTGCCAGTTTATCTAATCTAAATGTTATATCGGTCAAAGCCACAAACAACCGACCGGCCAGCGGTGGAACAGGGCCTCCCTAGCCTTGACCAATCATAACTGATCGCGATATGTGTGTCGCGTGCAAGTCACATCGCGTGCAAGTCACACACACGACGCACGCGTAAGATAATACATACATACCTAGACACACGCCTTTTCCCCCGAAAGGGTAGGCAGAGCCTCAATGGGCCTCTTTTCACAGTGGGTTTGCGTTATCGTGGAATATAGACGTGTCAAGTGGTGAGCTCATCGCCGACATTGCCTCCCACGACTGAATCGGCTAGCGCTTTCATTCAGTAATAACACATTCCATAATAAGCTAGCAGCCAGGACAAATCTTATATCAACAAGTCCGGGTAATCGCTTAGTCGGCTTTTACGACATCCACGGGAGGAGACGGAGGAGTATATTCTTAGGCCGGACACACAACAGCGTAAGGTAATGGTCTCCTAAAGATAAGTGTTAGTAACAAGGTGATATCAGCTATCAGCTCTCACCTGCATGCGCACTTTGAGCACATCGGTGGGGTTGGCGATGGCGCTGGAGAGCCCGCCGGCGAGCGCCGCGCAGCACGTGTTCGTGGCCACGTGTTCCTCCGCGCCGCGGTCGTCGCGGTACTGCGCCAGCGCGTCCTTCAGGGAGTAGTAGGTGCCAAACTTGATGGTGCCGTATGTGGCTTGCCGGAGCACTGCTGGCCAGATACTGGAACATACGAAACAATCTTCAAAATACCAGCAACCTGTTCTCATCTTCTATACTAGACAAGGAAATTAGAGAAAAAGTCAAATATGACCTTGCTATAGAATGTCTTAGTAGTAGTAGAGCTTTTTTGTGAAAGAGTTCGTCCGGGGAAGTACTACCACCATACCTATTTCTGCCGCAAAGCAGTAGTGCTCGCATTGCTGTGTTCCGGTTTGAAGGGTAAGGGTACCGGTGAAATTACAGGCACATGAGACTTTTCATCTTTATGTCTCAGGGTGGCGGGCGCAGTGCAATGCCACATAGGGTGAGCGTCCTAGGTGGACGTGACCTATGAGGTAATGCACTGTTCATAGGCAGAGGTTACCGCTTAACATCAGGTGGGCCTCTTGCTTGTTCCGTCATCCAAGAAGAATAAAAAAAAAAAAAAAACGTCGTGTATCTGGTTCTTTTGAATCCCTGACTAAATAGTGAAGAGTATATTTTCCATCTCTCTCTGCATGCATGGCATGTTTCTTTGTTGCCACGTAGCTCGGAAACGGATGTTCTGATTTCAATGCGGTTTTTTTAATGTAAGATGGTGTTAGCGAGGTGGTTCTTAGCTTTGTTTGTTGGAAATTGGTGAAGCCGTTTCCAGAGTCAAAAGTTCGCAACATTTTTTTATTTTTTTTTATACTACTTGGTGACGGAACTATCAGATGGCCCACCTGATGTTAAGCGGTAACCTCTGCCTATGAACAGTGCATTACCTCATACATAGGTCACGTCCACCAAGGACGCGCCCTATGTGGCATTGCAATGCGCCCGCCACCCTGAGACATAAAGATGAAAAGTCTCATGTGCCTGTAATTTCACCAGCACCCTTACCCTTCAAACCGGAACACAGTAATGCGAGCACTACTGCTTTGCGGCAGAAATAGGTATGGTGGTAGTACTTCCCCGGACGAACTCTTTCACAAAAAAGCTCTACTACTACTAAACTACTACTACATTTGTGTATGTAAAGTTTTTTTAAGCTTAAAAGAGGGGCCATTGTTTATTATTGTTTATTTTTTACTTTACTATTGACTACAAAAAAAAACATTATTAAATTCATTTTCAATAGCTCTCTCAAGGTCCGATATCGCCACTAATCTTGTTTCTCGCTCGCATTAAAATATCTAGCTTGCAAATGTGCTTTGTTTTACAGTTCCTCAGATTTTTGGAAGACGCCCTGAATTCCTTTGAAACTGGCATAAGCTTGATTGTTTGCCAAATGAATGTCGATAGTACTATTATTTATTCTGTGGTCGTGATCAAAGATAGCCTTGCAGTCTGTCTGTCTGCGCTCATTCCAATTATGTGCTGAATTGTTTATAGTAAATAATGTTTTGTTTACTTTAAGTCTCGAATAATAATATTATTTAGTTAGGTAGGTAATTAATTACATAGGTACCAAGTTAATTGTCAGTTTGACGACCCCTGTGGCGCGGCGGGCGAAGCTTGGCCTTCGACGCAGGAGGTTGCGGGTTCGATTCCCGCCTCGGAACAAATATTTGTGCGATCGCAGATATTTGTTCAGGGTGTTCTGGGTATTTTCTATGTATAATAAAAAATATCTATCTATGTATAATATATTATTAAATATATCAGTTATCTAGTACCCATAACACAAGCTCTGCTTAGCTTGGGGCTAGATAATGTTGTGTGAACTGTCCAGGCTTATTTATTATTTATTTATTTATTTATTATAGTTTCCCATTTATCTGAGTAGTAAATAGTTAATACTAAACAAAAAACTTACGTACAACTTTAAATGAATCTGTCGTAAAATTATTTCTGATTTACCACTATATATTTTTTCAACACACTTGCTCTTAAAGTGGCTCTAATTTCACAGCAATTAGGCAAATAATGACACCTGTAATCAAACTGTGACTTTTTCATTGCTATTATTCACTAGAGAGTTATAGAGACAGTTGAACATTTACACAGAGTGTGTATTTCTGTTTTACACCTGTAATTAAACTGTGACCTTTTCATTGCTTATTCACAAATAAGTTATAGAGACAGTTGAACATTTACACAGAGTGTGTACCCTCTGCCTACGACGCCGACGTACAATGATGTTTGATTTTCTAAAATATTTCTGCTTAGACTTGCAAGATAAGGTTAGGTTGTTATGTTAAGAAACCATTTTGAACCAGTCCATGGAGTCATGTCAATGGCAGTGTTGCCACCTTGGTGGTTTTTCCACCAGAACTAGTGGTTTTTCAAGGCTTTTAGTTACTTTTTCATTGCCTAGTGGCTTTTATTTTTTTAGTGGTTTTTAGCGGTTTTTCAATATTTTTCAAGTTACTGATGTAAAATGTTACAATTATGTATAACCTAGCGATGTCATTGCAGCTATTGGCAAAAACTCAAAGTACTCTTACAAAAATCAACCACAACCAACAACATCATCTGCATCGGCGTCGACAGTACCGCCGGGGTCTGTGAATTATGATGAAGATATAACGTTTGATAATTTAGAATTTTAAGTTTCACATTATTTTAACTAATTAGGCACATATAAATAGCAAATTAATATATTCATGTAGTTTTATTTCCCTGTTAACTTAAGTAAAAAAATCTTTTTTATTGCATTAATCAATATAAATTATTATTCCAAATTTTAGCGGAATCTGGTGGTTTTTTTTAACTCCAAATTTATAAAATCTAGTGCATTTTTACTTCTGATCTAGCGCTTTAAAAAAAAACAAGGTGGCAACACTGGTCAATGGTCAATCAATGCGTCAATAACGTACGAGAGTCATCAACACATAACAAACATGTTTTGCTTCGAAGATGGTTCAAAAACATGTGTATGGTTCTTATCACACGATTTGCACGCGCTAAAGACAACACTTATAAGAAAAGGCAATAACATCAATATAAATAGTTACTCTAATACGTCAATGTTCTTATCTTTGTGAGAGGAATACCTACTTATATTGTGAAGTTCAACTTGAACATCAACGACGAGTGCAGCCAGTAAGGGAGTCCCACAAAAGTCATCATCATCAGCCTGTATCAGTCCACTGCTGGACATAGGCCTCTCCTAATGCTCGCCATTTAGACCGATTTCCAGCTCTTCCCATCCACTTTCTACCAGCCGCCTTACGCAGATCGTCGCTCCACCTAGCCAGGGGGCGCCCCACACTACGTTTAACAAGACATGGTCTCCACTCAAGAACACGTTTACCCCAGCGGTTGTCGGTTCTTCGGAATATATGCCCAGCCCATTGCCATTTCAGCTTGCTAATTCTCTGAGCTATGTCGATCACCTTAGTTCCCACAACAGTATTATAGACAAAATACAGTAGGCATATGACACCACGTCTTGTGCCTTATGTTTACAGAGTTTCTGAATCCAAAATCCGAGGGCTGAGTTTGTAAAAAATTAAACACATTATGGCCGATAATCGAGCGATGTTCTTTTTTTAGGGTCCCATACCCAAAGGGTAAAAAACGGGACCCTATTACTAAGGCTCCGCTGTCCGTCTGTAACTGTGAATATCACGATCGCAGGAATATAGACGTGACCAGTGGCGAGCTCATCGCCGCCATTGCTTTATCTCGACTAACCCATCTAACTTTCTTCCAGTCTGTATACTGGCTTATTTAGGCATACATGCCAGCAGGTATGCAACATACTAATATATGCAACATACTAATATATGCAACATACTAATATATGCAACATACTAAATATAATTTAAAAATAAACATAGTAATATTAATGTCAGGACTCAGGGACATCACAAATAATTGTTAAAGAAACAACAGCGCTAGTTATAAAACAAACATTACGTTGAGAATCCATAGGAATCCATATATTTTGTGTGACAGATAAACAAGAACGGTAACCTAGAAACCAGTCATAGATAGGTACGACCTGCTTTCTCAATATCCTCTCATTTCTTTTTGTCCTTGGTTTTTTTTCAGTTAAGCCCAATTTGTTGAGACAAGTACTTCAGCCTTGGCCTAAAGACAGGCTTGGTCAACATGTCTGCCAACTGTTCAATGGATGGTACATATTTAACCGCAATTTCTTCATTGGAAACACATTCTCTGATGAAGAAATATCTGATCTTTATGTGTTTCGTCCTTTGGTGGAATTCGTATGGCGGATTATGAGCCAGTTTCAATGCTGACTGATTGTCTAAATTCAAAATAGGAACGACATCTGCATCTAATAACTCCTTCATGAGCCTTCTCAGCCATACAATTTCAGTTGCTGCTTCACTTGCTGCAATTATTTCCGCCTCTGTAGACGATAGGGCTACTGTCTTTTGTCTATTGCTTCTCCAGGATATGGCTCCACCAGCATATAAGCAGCACATTCCAGAGGTTGATCTCATAGTTGCTGGATCACCTCCATGATCGGCATCACTGTAGCAGATCAATTTTGAATGAGTTACACTTTTGTAGGTGATTCCTTTTTCCACCGTACAAAAGGAATCAAGGAATCATGTTTGTTTTATAACCACGCTCTGCTACCATGTTAAAGAAACTACAGCGCTAGTTATAAAACAAACATTACGTTGAGAATCCATAGGAATCCATATATTTTGTGTGACAGATAAACAAGAACGGTAACCTAGAAACCAGTCATAGATAGGTACGACCTGCTTTCTCAATAATAATTATATAAACTTACCCAATAGTCTTACCCACAATAGAGTGCCTTGAACCCCTCCTGGCGCGAGATCTTGACGAAGCAATCCACCATGCCGGTGTAGCGCAACTCCACATGGCGCGGGTCTATCTTCTGTTCTACTCCTACTCACCCACAATAGAGTGCCTTGACCCCCTCCTGGCGCGAGGTCCTGACGAAGAAGTCCAGCATGCCGGTGTAGCACAGCTCCACATGGCGCGGGTCTATCTTCTGTTCTACTCCTACTTACCCACAATAGAGTGCCTTGACCCCCTCCTGCCGCGAGGTCTTGTCGAAGCAGTCCACCATGCCGGTGTAGCAGAGCTCCACATGGCGCGGGTCTATCTTCTGTTCTACTCCTACTTACCCACAATAGAGTGCCTTGACCCCCTCCTGCCGCGAGGTCTAGTCGAAGCAGTCCACCATGCCAGTGTAGCGGAGCTCCACATGGCGCGGGTCTATCTTCTGTTCTACTCCTACTTACCCACAATAGAGTGCCTTGACCCCCTCCTGCCGCGAGGTCTAGTCGAAGCAGTCCACCATGCCGGTGTATCGGAGCTCCACATGGCGCGGGTCTATCTTCTGTTCTACTCCTACTTACCCACAATAGAGTGCCTTGACCCCCTCCTGCCGCGAGGTCTTGTCGAAGCAGTCCGCCATGCCGGTGTAGCGGAGCTCCACATGGCGCCGGTCTATCTTCTGTTCTACTCCTACTTACCCAAAATAGAGTGCCTTGACCCCCTCCTGCCGCGAGGTCTTGTCGAAGCAGTCCACCATGCCGGTGTAGCGGAGCTCCACATGGCGCGGGTCTATCTTCTGTTCTACTCCTACTTACCCACAATAGAGTGCCTTGACCCCCTCCTGCCGCGAGGTCTAGTCGAAGCAGTCCACCATGCCGGTGTAGCGGAGCTCCACATGGCGCGGCTCTATCTTCTGTTCTACTCCTACTTACCCACAATAGAGTGCCTTGACCCCCTCCTGGCGCGAGGTCTTGACGAAGCAGTCCACCATGCCGGTGTAGCGGAGCTCCACATGGCGCGGGTCTATCTTCTGTTCTACTCCTACTTACCCACAATAGAGTGCCTTGACCCCCTCCTGGCGCGAGGTCTTGACGAAGCAGTCCAGCATGCCGGTGTAGCAGAGCTCCACATGGCGCGGCTCTATCTTCTGTTCTACTCCTACTTACCCACAATAGAGTGCCTTGACCCCCTCCTGGCGCGAGGTCTTGACGAAGCAGTCCACCATGCCGGTGTAACGGAGCTCCACATGGCGCGGGTCTATCGTCTGGCCCTGGATTTGGAGACGAGTCTTGGTGGTGTCAATGGGGAATGTGCCTGGTACAAAACAAAAGGTTATTTTTGGTAGAAACACAACTAAATTGTAAAAAAAACACTACAAAAACCTCTGTAGTTTTAAAAGGTTTTCTGAACAGTTACATGTCTTATTAGAATCAAATAGGAATCAGCTTCAATCTTGAAAATATTCCTTGAACTAGCATTTAGTTAGCGTTGAATCAGCTAGTTTTGCATATGCATATGTTTATTGAAATAAAGCACACATTACGAAAAAAGGAAAGCTTATTTTGTTTAAGCCTTAACAGTTATCAGTTTTAGGGGCTCCTAATAGAAAATTACTGTGAATTAAAATAAATACCAGACACCTTATACCTACCTACCTAGTTATTAAGATAAAAAATATATTATTTTCTCTAATAAGAGTTGTCAAAACTAATAGGGACCCTTGAAATACATAATGATTCACCTTTTCAATACCGATTCATACCGTTAATCCACACCTGTGAACTGCGTGGTGATTCTAAGGTTCTAAGAACCATATGACATGGACGTAAAATGTTGGTAGTGTAACATTAATATTGTATGGAGATGCTAATGTGCGTGCCCCCCTAGGGTATACGTTGCAAACCTCCATTTTATTTATTTATTTATAATACACAGGCTGCTCTCGGAGCTGATGTGTGTATATCTTAGTCCTTGTCAGTGCACTTTAAATGTTTGTTTGTTTGTGTTTGTTTGTCACTTTTAATGTTGTTATTCCCAATCAAAAATCCATTTACACTACACTGTACATCTATGTCAGAACTTAAGACTCGGCACTCAGGTGTGCTTGGTGGCAACATGTGAACGCATAGCTAACACGAGATCCTTTAATGAGTGGATCAAAATCAACTTGCCACAGCTGGCAAGCAATTGTCACAGATGTATGTGTGTACATTAAAACAGCGATTATATAGTTTTTTTTTAGAATGGGGACACCAATAAGTGCCCCTAGCATACACTTGGTGAACCTCAGTTTCCCTACCAAAATCCGTGATACACTACACCATACATCCGTGTCCTTTGCTTGTTAAAACTCAAGGCTGGCCTGTGCTGCAGCAACGTTGGCCGCCAGTGCCATAACAATGTGTACAGGCCCCCTAAGCCAAGATCTATGACGAGTAGGTTTCTGTAGGTTAGAACTACACTACATCATAAATGGGATGTATTTCGAGCAGAACTTACCGAACTCCGCGACGATCGACGCAAGGCCGCCGTAGATGAACGGTCTCCAGTCACTATCTCCCATTCCACGGAAATATATTCAGTGGCTAACGCTGGTAACCGGTGGAAAGACCCACACTCGAAACAATGGCACACCCAACCCACAGGTCCTTTACTATAATGTTACCGAAGACAGTGCTATAATAAACACAAGTTTACTCGAACTGTGCACACGACAAAATGCTTCATTCAACGTGAAAATTATATTTTCTCAGAAAATAAGAAAATCACTCCATCCAACCGTGCTACAGCCGTGCCCAGTGTTGCCAAAACTGTTTTTTTTTTGTCTTGTTTCCAGCGTTGCCAATTTGTGGGGATTTCCCCAAACTGCGGGGAATCCCAAAGCGATTGGGTATTTTGTGGGGAGAGGCACTGTGCGGGGATTATGCGGGGATTTTAGCATTTTACCGATTCAAACAAACTTACAAAACATCCATTTATTAAACATCAGATGATTGCGTCATCGAACGCACAGAGAGAATAACTCTCGGTAAAAATTCAATTGACTGACCACAGGGAAACTTTTACCCTAATTTGGTTGCTTATTTAAATATCTACCATAGAACATTATTAGGTCACGCAATAGAGTAAGATTTTTTTAGGATCGGTGTATTTTGTCGCACAGACAACGTGGATATTTGTCCGCAACGCGAATAAACCATGAATGTAGTAGTACATGGATTGAGTGCTAAAATAGCATAGAGTGTTCCTTCTTACTCATATCCTAGAAGATAGCATGCTTTAGTTCTTATTCCGAGGAATAAACTGAATTGCGCGTGTTGACAGTGACAGCGGACATTTGTCCGTACCGGGTGCAAATGTATCAGTGGAGAGAAAATTCAGTGTACTGAAAAACCTGAAAACAGAACACTGAAATCGCCTGCATACAGATACTGTAGTAGCATTAATGGCTACCAGAGAAGGAATTAAGAAGCATAGGGGCAGCTTGAGGTTTGATCCATTTTTTTTTTTTTTTTTTTTATACTACTTGGATGACAGATCAAGCAGGAGGCCCACCTGATGTTAAGCGGTAACCTCTGCCTATGAACAGTGCATTACCTCATAGATCACGTCCACCTACGACGCAACCTATGTGGCATTGCACTGCGCCCGCCACCCTGAGACATAAAGATGAAAAGTCTCATGTGCCTGTAATTTCACCGGCACCCTTACCCTTTAAACCGGAACACAGCAATGCGAGCACTACTGCTTTGCGGCAGAAATATGTATGGTGGTAGTACTTCCCCGGACGAACTCTTTCACAAAAAAGCTCTACTACTACTAAAAACAATACCATGTAACAATATTCTCTCCAAAAAGATATGGCATAGCCAGACGCAATGATTGAATGTTTTCTGCATCCTATTTTATAACATTCCTTTCTATCGCGATTTTTTAAGTGTTTGACACTAATAAATGGTTGATTTTAAAAGTTATTTCGTTATTATTTCACTATATCATTATGAGGGGATTTTGTGGGGAATCAGGATATTTTTCTCCCCAAATTTGGGGAAATTGACCAGTGATCTTGGGGAATCCGGTAAATAGGCATTGGCAACACTGCTTGTTTCCCTGGTTCCGACTTGTAGTTTTTTTTCCTCGTGTACGATTCAATTCAAAATGACGACAGTTTGAATCATAAACTAAAGATTGGTAATAATATCGTCATACCGGTGAATATCCTTTTTTTTAAAAAGCTTATTCCGTTTGCCATGTCCGGTTTTCAGATAGTTGGTTTTGTTGTCACTTCATACATATAGATTACCGTTCATAATAAAAGGTTATTTCTTGAACACTCTCAGTAACTTTTGTCTAGAACTCGGTGGCAACACTGTTGATGACATTGACATGCCACCCACCCACAGTCATCGGAGGCTTGCAACCATTCTTCTTCTTTTATTTGAGGCTACTGTGGCTTTAGTTTCCACAATTTTCCAATGTCAATGTCGACAGGATATAAAACGGTAAGACGATGGAGATCTGAGAATATGCAAATGGAAATGAAAGTGGTCGGTCTTTGAAAAAGGGAGACTCAACCAGAAGTTTTAAGACGAAGATGATTTATTTATTCTGAAAAAATAGGGACAACACAATTATATTACAACACAACACAAATTTATCTTGCAACCATTACATTGATGAACGAGCATCATAAGATGGCACCTGTCACTCCATGGCAGGTGCCAACTTACGGTATTGTCGCGAAAATTCTATGTTTATGGCATGTTATGGGTATTGCAAACATTCTCGTTGTAACGATCTGCAGTAAGCTTAGAGAATATTTTTTTTTGGATAATCAAAGGTATAGGTGTACCAGAATATATAGTATAGTAAGGCCTTAGATCTAAGCGTAGCCAAAATTGTACGTCTATGAGTAAGGCAGCTACAATCAAAAGAAGAAGAAGAGGCTGAATAGGGTTTTGTTTTTCTATATATCAAAAAATTCTCTATGGTTTTGTTGAATTGTTGCTTGTATTTTTGTTTGCTTGCAACTGATTTGAGTGAAATTAATTTAAAGTAGGTAAATAACTTGGCTTTTGGTAAATCTATGAATGCCTTTTTGATCCATATTTACATAGATACCTAAATTTTGTAAATAACAGCGATGTTCGATAACTATGGTAATAACCAGGCTGCGCAGCCTCAGCCGCCGCCGTCTTCGCCGACGAGAGTGGTGAGATTCGACAAAAGCTACGTTCAAAGTACTCCAGGCATCCTCAAACTGGTGGAAATTGTGAGTTACATTTGTATTCTACGAAAACACTAGAACTTGCCGGTAACTTCGTCCGAGCGAAACGCTATTTCTAAATGAAAGGTACTTTTTTGTACCTACTTATTTATGATGATGTTCATTTCTATTCCAAAACCGTTGAGGTGGATACAATTTAGGGACTGAAATTGTTATCCTGAAACTTTTATCAGGTACAACTATGGTGTTTTGTATAAGACTAAAGTAGGTAAAGCATGAGTCACACTCACTCATACAAACACTTGCTTTTAAATAAGACATATTTATATTCCTTGATCAGTTGATCTCGCAGGTCACACACCTGTGGGTTTTAATTATGTAGCAAGGTCTACGGCTAGTTTTACTGACCAGGATGACATCACCACATATTAGTCATTTCATTCATTTATTTATTTATTTATCTTTTGGCACACTAAATGCACTTAGACATGTCAAAACAAACAATTCTCTAAAATACTTACAATGAAAACATGCAGACAATATATGTAACAACTCACAGGTAGCATTATCAATCACTTTTAAACATGCAGACAATATATGTAACAACTCACAGGTAGCATTATCAATCACTTTTAAACATGCAGACAATATATGTAACAACTCACAGGTAGCATTATCAATCACTTTTAAACATGCAGACAATATATGTAACAACTCACAGGTAGCATTATCAATCACTTTTAAAGTAGAATTTCCTTATCATTAGTTTAGTTTCCTTAACGGTAGTTCAATAAACTGGTTTTTGCAAAGTTTTTTGTCATTGATAATAAGACTAAAATTCAATAGTTTAAACCAAGAAAATAATATACATTGGGAAAGTTAAATTTTCAATGGAGATAAAAACCATTAGGTAGTATTTGGAATAGAACAAAGTATTTATTGATATGAATAAAATCCTTAATCAAGCTGTTTTGTGTTTTTAAATCATTTACTTTCAGTCTACTTGTACACACTCATGTAAGTGACTCTGTAAATCTGCGAAAACTTTCCTACAAAGATGCGATTTCATGTTGGTTATTTCTTTTGAGATCCAGTTCTGAACTTCGTTATCAATTTATTTATCAAATGTACACTCGGTGCATTCCGTATGCGACGGATATGTAGTGAGAGTAGAACTTGCGCCTGGCCTTGCCTTCAATTTGATTTGCAACTCATCAAATATGCTACGATTACAAAAGCTCGATGGGGTCTGCTCCAACGTGACTAAGTTAAAGCGTCGCCCTCCCCACGTCCTCACCTAAACTACCGCTAAGCTAAAGCGTTTTCATATATATGACCGTACCCAGTGGACCCCCTTTCTAAATAGGTATTTATATTGGTGATACCATTAATCATGTTCATTGTTAATTTCACTCAGCACATGAGTGTTTCAGGGGTGATCTCTTGTTGGTTCAGATAATAACTTGTAAACTGTTCCTCCCTTCCAGATATGCAACATAGTTGGCTTCATATGCATAAAAGTGTCCCCCGCCTGGTTCTCTGCCTTCCTGTACAACCTGCTCTACTGGGCCGGAAACATCATCACCATCTTACTACTTGTGATGTATACTTTCCATTTGGTGGAGAAGTTTGACAAACTACCATGGCTCAAGTTCGAGTTTTCCTTCTGTGTGATCATGGTCTTGATGTACATCGGCTGCTCGATATTTGCCACAACTATTGCTGAAAGTGCAGGGTACGCTGTTGGGGTAAGTTAACTAGGTACCTATCCACTTACAGAGCTTAATAATGTATACTTCTAAAAGTGAAGCATCCAAAAGAAACCAGCATGTCCTGGATCCAAACATCATTTAAAGACCAATTCTGTTTGAACTTCAGTGTGGCGCTTGCAACAAAGGAGCTGATTTCAGATAAAAAAAAAATTGTAAATTTATTTTGCTTCCAAGTAGCAATAATTAAAATGCACCTTCATTGGTGCCAGTTACATTATTTTGGGTATTTTTCAATATCATATAGTAGGTATTATTTCATTTTTATTTTATTTTATTTTTACATAATTTGGAAAACAAACAGCACTTAAATAAGATAATGGAATACATATTATAGAAACATTTTCGCCTTGAACAGTTTTCACTTATGCATACAAAATAAAAGCAAAGTTTTCCTTATTAGATGTAATCTAAACCATATCAAAACATAAATTATTAAAATAGGTACATTTGTTGCTACTAATCAAATTAAACAAATCAATTTCTGCCTTTCCTTGAAAAGAAAAACACTATAATAGATATTAAATACATTTAAAAGTAAATACAAACACATAATAAATATAACTTTTGAAACTATCATGGTTATGTACATAATTTTCACTAGAAACGGGATATTTGCCATGATTTTTGAGTTAAAAAATCACATAATAAATAACTAACAAACCAAATACTAAACCATATCAACCCAGAAGTTAGTGAAAGAAGTTTGTAAATAAATACAAGTTTCTTAAAAAGGTTCTGACTTGCCTGAAATAGATCAACATTCATAGATATTATTCAAATAAAATCTGTATTGACCGATATAACCACCGTTTTTTTTTTTTTTCAAGCGATTGAATAATATGTTTATTGTACAAACAAGCATCCAACAAGCACTAGAAAAAAATCAAGTTTTTTTTTAAATTTAAATCTCTTTATAAACAACATAAAACTTGCTTTTAAAGTTAAAGTTTGGGTTACGTTTCACCTTATCTTCATTATGTGCTGACAACTGCGGTTGAACCCCACTTGTCAGCATGGAGCAGCACTCTGTGGCGCGGTGGGCGAGTAGCTGATTGAGATGCGACAGGTTGCATGTACGATTCCCCCTGCGGTACAAATGTTTATATGATCTGCAAATATTTGTGGTACAGTACCATGGTACTCGTAGCTCCTGATAACACAACACAAAAACTACGCTATCAACTTGGTTGCAGTGCTCATCAGCGTGGTCATGGCATTATCAAAGGTCATAAACAATTTCTTTGCTATAGGTACTTTACAATTTCTTGCAATAATGAATATGTATGTTTGTTCCAGTTCTTTGGATTGTGTGCTATCATAGCATATGGAATGGATGGCTACCTCAAATTCAAGGCTTACAGGAGAGGGCTGCCGCCTCAATGAGCTACTGTTGATCGTAGAGTCGATAGCTTATAGACGATATCATGGCCCACCCTTCCACTACCAAATCAACATGAAACATCTGCTATGCACTGATACGGGAGCGGTAAACTCGAGTGCTGAGGGCTTACTACAGGTTTTTAATTTGGAACAGAGTCTAAATTTGCAGAAAATGATAAGCGCCCCTAGCGTACTTGTCGAGAAACTCACAAAAACAAATATCGACTCGTAATTTGATAGTCGGGATACCGAATGCAAAACTTAGACAAACCTGTACTAGGCCCTCTAGCCATGTTACCGTGCAATATATAACACTCACAAACTAGCCTGTAAGTGTAACAGACCAGTGTAAATGTAAGTCAAAACGTACCAACCACCTATTTAATAATCATTTTATTGAAATTTTATCACTAAAGCCAATCTATGCAAGTAGGTACCTCACCTACACTCTCGGATCTTATCCAACATTGTCTCGAATTTTGAATGCACAGTGATATTATACAGGGTGTAAGGTAACATAATATCCCTATAAGCCCGGGGAGGGGGTATTCTACACACCTTGTTTTTTTTTTTTTTTGGTGCCTGCACAAAATCTCAGCCAATTTTGTTGGGTATTGGGATGATATACTTGCTGTGTAGTTCCCGGTCTCGAATAGGGCTACCCCATCTCATCCCGTGGGTGTTGTAGAAGGCGACTAAGGAAGTATTGGAAACGTGCATACCATCGCATGTTGGTTTCACCGTGCGGTGGCGGGTAACCTTCTTTTTTTTTAACTATGATAGACCTTTGTTTGGCCACGATCTCACCTGCTGGTAAGTGACGATGTGGCCGAAGAGGGAGCACAAAGGTCTAGAAGGCACCTATTCACTCTAGCCTTGAAGAGACCCAGATTATAGTTTTCAGGAAAAACCGACGACGGCAGTGTGTTCCACTCCTTAGCAGTTCGCATTATAAAGGTAGAACTAATTAAAATAGAATAATTATAGTTCTACGACTTTTTAAATATCGAAGTTTTTAATTCGTGAAATGCCTCAAAAAAAATTTTCTTAACTCAACATTAGGCTGTTACGGTACGTTAAGGTACCTTGCGTAGGGCTGCCTCATATTGTGTTAGGTAGATTTCTGGAGGAATTTCAGTATTTTTTCTAGAATTTCCAGGATTCCAGGACAAGGCATTTCATGAATGGAAACTTAAAAATTTAAAAAGTCAGAACTAGTTATTCGCCATGATGTGTAGAATACCCCCTCTCCGGGCTTATAGGGATATTATGTTACACCCTGTATAACAGAAGTAATTTTCTATAGTGTAGCATATTATTTTATTATACATTTATTTAAAAAAAAACATGATATTCAATTGTTTATTGGTGTATAAATATTTAAGTCAACTAGAAACATTGTGCCTTGGTGTTACAAATGACTGTGACTGCATTTAGATAAGATATGAATTGACTGTACCTATTTTGATAACTATTTTTATGTGCTTTGTATTGAGTACCATTTTATGTATTTTCTGACCAAATTTGCACAATTTAAGGATTATTATGGAGACACGTGCATGTTTAAAAAAACCTATCTAATAGGTTCTGTGGTCCAGTAAGTGAACGCAGATATTTGTTATGTTAGACTAGTGCATAAGTGAAGCTTTTTATATATTTTACCATTACAGTATATACTATGTGAACTTTTAAGTTTGAGGTTGTTTTATAATAAATAATACATGAAGAATCACTGTTGTGTTGAGTAAACAAAATATCTTACAATAATAATAGTATTATGCCTACAATGTTGTTTACAATTAGGTACTTAACTATGTATTTTTTTGTATATTATAATGTATTGCATTTTATTTAAAAAAATTGTTCATAAATTCAATAAAAGAATGTTCACATTTAAAGCTTTCTTTATTTAATTAATAAACATTATAAAACCACAATATCCAGTCGGACATAATAAATAACCTAAGACAGTCGAAAATTATAAAGTTATTTTAAAAGCATTTGATTATATTAGGTAGGTACCTACTAGAAATATTTTAGCACTTACCTAGGTACCTATTTTACAAAAACATTGATTCGAGAATATATAATATACAAATACCCAAAAGATTATGATTAAAAAGTCACAATTGTGAACAAGGGTACTCAAAGAGTGAATATTTGGGTTGGGTTCCACACACGGTTCCACTGGCCCCTAAAAAGATTATCAAATAGTTTGACACAAAAGTGAGCAAAGTGTTGTGATGGTGGACGGCAACACAATAATAAATTTATTGTAAATATTAAAAATGCCTTACTAATCTAAATAAGTGGTTTACAATATCGTGCATGAAACTCATTTTCGTTTGAATAATTGTGGTTTAATTATCAAAACAGCCTTTCAGGCTTCAAGAAGAATGTTCAATTTTATTTTAAAGATTATTTTAAATCTTTTTTGTATAACATATCAATATTATTTTGTCGGCCCTTTTTTACAGTAAGTAGGTACTAGCTACTAAGTATTGGGTGTTTGTGCGCGAAAATGGCCATTACAATTTAGCACAAGTGAAAGTGACAGAAGTATCGACAGATGGCAGCACTTGAGATTAACCTGGTACCTATTAAATAAATAAATAAATAATGCTGGACAGTTCACACAACATTATCTAGCCCCAAGCTAAGCAGAGCTTGTGTTATGGGTACTAGATAACTGATATACTTAATACAATATATTACATAGATAGATATTTTTATTATACATAGAAAATACCCAGAACACCCTGAACAAATATCTGCGATCGCACAAATATTTGTTCCGAGTGTACAGAGTGTATAAAGAAACCCCAAGGCCCAATTGCGTCAACCAAGATTAGCACTAACCCTCGGTTATGATCTAACTCTACAATAGCGCAGTACCAGAATGACTGAGGTTGCGCGACTTATCCCAAACATCCTCAATCCAGTCTTTAAGGGAACTCTGAAATTTAAGACAGTGTAGAAAAGGGTCAACAAAATTCTCAATCAAACTCTAAATAGGTACAAGTTGAAAGTAACACAAAACTTAAACAAGAACAATATCACTTAGTTACAATATTATCACAAGATCATAATTCTAAGGACTTACACTAAATTAACCAGCGGGTTAAAAGCAGATAGTAAGTAGTTTGTAAGTACAAATAGAGGTACAGGTACTTAAAATACTTTAGTATGGCTACATGGCTAGAATCAAGGGTTTCGTTTGGAAATTAATTATGTAGCTCAAATCAATACTTGGATCCCATACAACTTCATACTTGGGTTTAGTCGTTCTTAACTGGAATACACCGTTGAAAAGCCTTGTTCAGACGTCCCCGAATGACGTCCTAGGTTAAGATAAAGTGAACTATAAACCTTCATAAAAAATAGCTTTAAAAAAAACTACATGAAATCAAAATTGTTTTCTCCAACATTCATTCATTAATTTTACAAAACAAAATGTTGTAATAGGCTATTCATATTTTAAAGTAGACACCAATAAAATCTTAACGACTATGTATTTTGGAATATTTTGATAACAGTTACTAAGTCACAGAGCAAATAAAACTACTGTAAGTATGTGTATTGTGCAGATACATTATTTTGCATAGGTTCTCTGTGGACACTTACCTAATACTAGGTTAGTCAATAGACACACTAAGACACTTATAAGTAATCTTTGTAAATATTCGGCCCCCTCGAACAACCTCGCTCCAGTCACAGTACAGTACGGTAGGTCGACTTGTGGTTTACAACTATTTGACACTAATGCAAAGAGGAGCTCTACCAAAACATCATGCGTTAGAACCTTTTTCGATGTTGAGGTTACCTACATACAATGTTTATTTAAAATATGTGGTATGTGATTCCATGTATCCTGTAGGCTAGTAAGATCTTACTACTTCGGTTATTGTAAATTATCACGGCACAAGCCTCTGCATTGCGCGATAACTCGACCGCGAGTCAAATGAGACTGTCTGTGCCAGCGAATATTGAAGAGTGTGTACACACTTGTACACACTCTGGCGACATGCGCCAAGTTACCTTACCCCTTCTCCCTTCAGATTTCTATGAATATTGCCATCTTTAATCTATGTATGTGGTTACCGTACCTTGTTTTTTTTTTAATAATCGTCAATCAATTATTATTCTTACTTAATTTATAATAAGCTCCCTTTGCATTGCATTGTTTGAGAACACGACCTCATGGCTAAAGTTCACCAACAATAAACGGGGCTTAACAACTGCTAAACAACAGTCTAACCAATAGTTTTGAATATTATCCGACTCATGGTGAACATGGGCCTAAGCTGCTTAGCTATTTAAATGTTCGATCGATAAGGTCAATTCACCTTTTCAAGATTTAGTTTAGTAGTTAGTAGGTAGGTACAACATGTGATGTATGCAGGTAGGTCGCGGCTCAGGGGCCTAGTGGCCTGGCCGGCGCGTGCTTGAGCTGCACCACGTGTCCTTGCGCGGGCTCGCCGCGCCTCAACGCGCGACCTCGCAGGAACGCATCCGCACCGTACGCCACCATGCAGAGGTAGCCGAAGAACTGTAAACAACATCATCATCATCAGTCTTAAGGTGGGTACTGACCAACGTTACGAGGTGTAATGTAACATTCGAATCGAGCGTGTACGCATCGAGCATGTTACGCAGTGTCCTTAAAATCGACGTAACATGCTCGTCAAAACTCTGTGCTCCGTCGCCGCCAGTTCACTCCGAGATGGCCGACAGCGAGGACGTATTGGGAACTTTGATTCTACTTAGTTATTGTTTCATCCAAGTGAAGAAAAAGAAAAAACGTTACTGGACATCAAACTTATTATTAACTTTATTAACTATTACAACAGTGTTTCTTCTTTGTATTTTTCAATAAAATACAAAGTTTTTTCTTTATTCCACTCCATGCTTCTTGAAACTTGATATAATTACGAGAGGAATAACGGGTGATCACTTGCGATGTCCACGTGCGCTCGTGACGACTCGCAACGGCGTACTGACTGAACCGCGTAACAGTCAAAGGATTCGCCAAAAAACCGACAGCCGGGTGGAGCACTCAAAGCGAGCAACGAGCCGCTCGTTGCTCGCTGGTTTCCCCGTAACACGACGTACTGACTGCACGAATGCTCGCGGTGTAACACGTTACATTACGCCCCGTAACGCCGGTCAGTACCCACCTTTATGTTACATCATCATAATCAAGTAAGTAACCTATAAGTCCGCAGCTGGACATAGACCCCCCCAGATTTTATATCCAATGTTGTGGGGTGTCGTTGCGTTGGATAGCCCGTTCTAAAATATTATGTGTATATGAACCATTTTTCGATTCATGGATCCGTATAAAGTGCTATTTTTTTAACCCCCGACGCAAAAACGAAGGGGTGTTATAAGTTTGACCTGCCTGTTTGTGTGTCTGTCTGTCACATCGTAGCTCCCGAACGGATGAACCGATTTCGTTTTTTTGTTTGTTTGATAGGTGAATTTGTATGGAGTGTTCTTAGCTATGTTTGATCAAAATCGTTTCAGCCGTTTCATTGCGTTGAGGGTTTTTTTTTTATTTTTACAAAATTAATTACTTGTTGTTAGAGTCAAATGTCCAAACCCCCCACCCCCTGCGAGTTAAACGGTTGGTTTTGTATATGTGAAAAACTAAATTAAAAGGAAAACTATCACAGCTAAGTAGGCTTTATTTACAGATTAACGAGTGACAGATGAACAACTTATTAAAAAGGAAAATTTCAAACAATTTCCATTGAAAACTACTTAGATGAAGTTCTTAGTTCTGTAAAACAGGAAAGCCCTCTTCTAAGTCCGCATATTGAGACGGGCAACTACGGAACCCTACAAAGCGCGTGGCCCGAAACGCACTTAGCCACTTTTTGTGACCGCGCTAAAATTGATTTGGTTCACTCAGGTCGGACTCCGCTTTTCGTCATTATTGTGAGGCCTCCTGCTTACCTTTCCCTGAGACTGAAATAAAATATACCGCTCTAATTTTAGCACATACATGTTAAGCGGGCTGTACATATTAGGCCCAGGTATTGGGCCAACATGTTGGGCCAAAATGATGCACCCCAAGGTTGCTGTTTACACATTGGCTTACTGATCATTCTGTATTGGCGCTTCGATGAAAGATGGACGTAGAAGTTCTTGCAGCCGCGGCTATTTATTTGTACAGTGCGTTTAATTATTACGTACATGTGCACCAAAGTAGAGTGACTAAAAAGAAATGGAGCAAAAGAGTAACAACGAACTGAACAAGACGCCAACGTGTGAACGCTGTTTGCGGAACGCGTCAAGATCCTTTGATGTGTGCACAAAAAACCGACACTATTCGGTTGGTCTGCCAATGTTGGCTCCAACTAGACCAATTAGCTTAGCATACCGCCAAGTAGCTCTCAACACATTGGCCCAACACGTGGGCCCAATGTGTACAGCCGGCTTTAGAGTGACTTAGCTTTAAGATAATTTCACACAGAATGGACTCTAAGAACTCACCCCCGCAGCGGAATAAGCAGCTGCTCCGAACCCCACAACAATAGTTGACGTAATCATATTAAAGAAGACGAAGGCCACGGCCGCTCCCAGCTCGACCTTCAGCCACTTCCAGTTGTGGTGCTTCTCGACCGCGTGGAAGGTATACGCGTACATTATCAGCAGCGTGTACGAGAGGCCGGTCAGCGCCACCACGGTGAACAGCACTCCTCGCCCGTTGCTGCGGAACGACGAGCAGGCTATGCATATTGCTCCTATCACATTTAACACCTGAAATAAATAATGTATTTGATTGGATTATTCGATTTTTACAGCCGGCCGCCTGCCTGACATCAACCCTCCTTGGGAATGCTTGTAGGTGTACTGCTAAGGAGTGGAATACCTGAAAACTATAATCTGGGTCTCTTCAAGGCTAGAGTGAATAAGTGCCTTCTAGACCTTTGTGCTCCATCTTCAGCCACATCGTCCTTACCAACAGGTGAGATCGTGGTCAAACAAAGGTCTATCATAGTTTTAAAAAAAAAGAAGGTGGTTTACCCGCCACCGCACGGTGAAACCAAGATGCGATGGTATGCACGTTTCCAATACTTCCTTAGTCGCCTTCTACAACACCCACGGGATGAGATGGGGTAGCCCTATTCGAGACCGGGAACTACACAGCAAGTAGCAATACCCAACAAAATTGGCTGAGATTTTGTGCAGGCACCAAGTCAGGCATCCTCAAAAAACCTTTCATACAGTTGTGGTCATATAATTAAGAACGATTTGAAGTTCTAGAAGATTTTTATTTAAATCGTATCATACACAGAGATGTTTACCTTCTGAGAAGCAACTAGTTATGTTATATAAAAGTCACATTAATAGAGCAACCTGACTTAAGGCGTCGATAGATGTGAATTGGGGTATATTCGTAACCTTTTTTCTCTGTAATCTTTATCGAAAAATCTTGGGAAAAAATATATGTTTTTCTACATTATATAGAGCATGTCCTCTTCCGCTCACATTTTTGAAAAAACAATTTAAAATGTCTGAAAAAAATGTGCAAAGTACTCTCTGTTTATTTCGTTTAAACCTTTTTTCTCCTAAACTATTAATCGTAATTTTTTGGTGTTACCATCAGTTTATTAAATAATACAACACCGATGGAGCCTTCCGCTTACTTTTTCAAATAACTTTGCTAAACATTTTTAATCATTTTTTTACGTAATTGATGCTCGCAAATTGCTCACGCAGCCCCTCTGTCTCCCAATAGGTCAGTGAGGGACGAGGCGCTGTGCTGAACGGACCTGCGACACTTTTCTCCGCACTTTTGAATTTTTATTGCAAATTTTGTATTTTGACGTTTTTTTTTTAATGCTAAGAATGACGGAACATGCACATGGTGGGCCATGTGCTTGTTCCGTCATTCTTGGCATAAAAAAAAGATAAGATGATAAGCGGTACCATCTGCCCATGAACAGTGCATTATCACATAGTTCACGTCCACCTAGGACGCGCCCTATATGGCATTGCACTGCGCCCGCTACCCTGAGACATAAAGATGAAAAGTTTCATGTGCCTGTAATTTCACCGGCAACCATACCCTTCAAACTGGAACACAGCAGTGCGAGTACTACTGCTTTGCGGCAGAAATAGGTATGGTGGTAGTACTTCCCCGGACGAACTCTTTCGCAAAAAAGCTCTACTACTAGTAGTAGTAGTACCTAGGCGGGTTTATATGGTGTGTGTAAATATAAAAATATTTTTAGTGTACCTATTAGTGATTAGGTTGGACATAACAAACATTACAGTAAGAGTATCAAATCAAAATGGGTAACAAAATAATAAGAAAAAGCGCAATTTGAAAATAAGTTACAAGGGGTGACTTCAGAGAACAATATATGGCGATGAGGGTGACTTTCCGATATCCAATTCTGTTCCACATCTACCTACCACCGCACAGGTCATGGTGTCCCGTGCGGTAATTATTATCTATACTTACGTACCTACCTATAAATGACTATTCATCGCACCGTCATCAATATGGTAGGGGAGCGGAGTATAGTACCGTACTGCGGCGAATATCGTACAGCTAAGTATAGCAGGAAGGAAACAAGATACCTGCGTTTATCACAGTCACATTCATTCGTTTTGTGTAGTCTCTCATCCTCTCAAGTTATTAGGTACGTCAGTCCACGCGATAAATGTGGAATTGATATAATAAATCCTTTGATTACTAATCGAACAATGTAGACATGCTCTATAGTCTCAAACAAGCATTGAGACTTACTGCTTGTCTACGGCGTTCATCTTACATAGTTCGTCTAACTTTGTACGGAATTACTCGCCACTTGCGCACAGCGGAGAATTTCGTATAGCTAAAATTAGCAGGAAGGAAGCAGCTTACAGCTTGTCTACATCGTAAATCTAATTTTGTGCGGAATTACCCGGCCCTCGCATGTAACTGTACTACGGAGTTACACGTGAGTTACCTATCAAAAATCTTTTTTTGTAAAAAGCGTGAGGCGGGGCAATCCTCTAGTGAAAATGATTTCATGTTTGTGTCAAATCGTTTATGAATTATTGATGAATTAATTGACTGTTGTTCGTTTTTAGCTCCAGCTAATAAGCCATCATTGCCTATATTACAACCACAAACAAATCAAATGAGAAATTATGAGGGAGACAGGTAAAAATTAGGTTTACTTATCATTTCCTGTGTTTTCTAGATAAAACAATGACATTTGTACCGATTCGGTTGCCCACATACTAAACTAGGGCTCCCCAAAACGAAAGGTCTTTAGCCGGAAATAACATCGACACGTAGGTATATCTTGCGTCTATCTAGTAGCACATAATAAATATTAGTACAGGTACAGAAGACGGACTTCGCGAAAAAATATATATAAATAGCGACTCTTGCTGGGACGCAACAAAGTGCAATTCAGCTCGCATTTAGCGCTTAGTGCCTATCGCGATATTCACCTAAAAATTTCCGCTCTCTTTTAACGTGTAACTCTATCCCTGTCTGGCGCGGAGTGATGTGGATCGAAAGGTTGTCGACAAATCTAATCAAAAATAAAATTAACCTACCGTTATGTAGGTAGTCAGCATTGTAGCACAGATTATATATTAGTTACTACGTAAAGAAAGAAAGAAAGAAAGAAAATTTATTTATTTTACCACACGCACAACACACACATAAAACAAGAAGACAAAAACAAAAATCTGCTAAGTAAAGGTATTACAAGATCAAGATAAATAAAAACTGTTATAACCTGATTGGTAAGATGATAGGTTGTGTGTGTTATGTGGGGTCAAACAGGTCCCTGTCTCAGAATATGCTGCACCAGACCTAGGTTTAGTGCAGCGCTGGTTTTCAGACAGGGCCTAATTAAATGATGCCACGAACATCAATAAACCACATTGGGGGAAGGATAAATAAATAAATATGTTAGTGCGTAAAAAACAAATAAGTAGGTACAAAAATATTATAAGGTAACTGCAAAATAATGAGGCAGTAATTTAATTCATTGTCTGTGGGGTCCGGTACGGACATGGTACGGAGGCCTGCAATGCTCTAAGTCTGTGGCAGAAAGTACCCTCCAAGCCATAGACCCAAGACCCAAGACACAAACACGCAAACAAAAAAAGAAGAAGAAGAAATCAAGTGAAGTCATTGTCATCTGTTACTGTCAGTCTGTGGATATAAATTGACTTCGTGCAAAAGCTGAACTTGTTTTAAACGTGACATTGGCGAAATTGTGGTCTATTCCGCAAGGGCCACTTGTTCAAGAACAAGTATTTACGTAACGCGCAAGACAGCTAGAAGAGGCGGTACACCGTGACGTAACCACAGATTACTTAATATTTACTTGCCGTAACATAGGGTCGGACGACGGACACATTGAAATTAAAACAATAAAATTACTTTCACTGTTTTTATTCTACTTGATCTTCATATTATTATGAACTGAACTCGCTCTAAATACCTACCTAACCTACATAAAGTACCTACCTCGTATCTGTTTTCATTTTCAAATACATATTAGGTACATTTTATATACCTACGAATTACGTACGTACCGTATGTTATTATCAATATTGTTATTATCATTATCATTATATATAATAAAACTAAGTTGATAAAATGTGCGTGCCGATAAAACTAAAAAACGAACCAATGCAGCCCAAAAAAGGTTTGGTAAAACGTAGGGTAGCTCCAACCCTCCCATCCATGAAGAAGGTTCGGGTTTTGGGCTGCGCAGTTAAGGTTTAGAGAAAAACGGTTTAGAATGAGGTCAACTTGACCTGAAACTCCACCAAAACTTCTAGAAGGTTCGAGGAAGTTCGAAAACTTCGGGGAGGTTCTGGAAAGTTCAAGGCAATTCTAGACGGTTCGAGAATCTCCAGAAAGGTTAGAAAAAGTTCGAGAACTTACGAGTAATTTCCAAAAGTTCTAGAACCTTCTGGAAATTTCTGAAAAATCAAAAACCTCTAAAAAAGAGAAAAAGGAGAGGGAAATTTCTTTCAAGAAATTTCCAAAAGTTGTAGAACCTTCCTGAAATTTCCAAAAATTCAAAAACTTCCAGAAAAGCTTGAAAGAGATCGAGAACTTTCGAGAAATTTCCGAAAGTTCTAGAACCTTCGAAAAAGTTCCAAAATTTCAAAAACCTCGAAAAATGTTTGAAAAAGATCGAGATGAATTGATGAAATGATTTTGGAGATCGAAGTTACCCGCGTCCATAGGAAAATACCCTTGCGTCCCTACACGTGATCTCTGGGTGGTGCCAAACGGGTAACAACATTTCTGGTGGTAGGCTTCGGCCGTGGCTTGTCACCACCCACTGGACAAAGCCAGTCCGTGAAGCGACATTGTCGTGTTTCGGACTGATGTCCAGTGTAGCCATCGTGGAAGTGACGGGTTTGAGCAGTTCATGCACTTGATTCAGCATGTGCGGTTTAGAGACCGCAGTGGTGCAAGTGTGCCGGAAGGCTAGGCTTGGAGGGTAGCGGGATCCGAAGCACGGTTCTCCGCTGGCCGACCGCAGGTTGTAGGGGGCCCAACTAGTGAGTTAGCCACTCATGAAAGGCTGCCCCGCCGCCTCGCGAAAAATCCCAGAATGCTCCATCGTGCCGGTTGGCGACCGGATGAGAGGACCCGATGGCCATTCCTGGGGGGGTTCGGGCGTCCCCGCAGTCTCCAGTCTAGTCTCCCACTGGCGCAGGAGCCTGCTGTAAGTCTCTAAGTTTTCGCTGGTCAGTGCCTCGCTCAACAGCCGTTTTTCCCACAAACCTAACACTCAAAAACCTATATGAAAAAGTCCAGAAATAATAAGTTGTCTTTACAGCGGAAGCACTTCCTCTCGCTTCAAGTTCAAGTGCACTCCTCCAATATTCGAGGACTGCACTCCAATCTCGATCCAGTCCACCACCACCTAGAGACCACTAAGCCACACTTATTATTCCTCACGGAGACGCAGATTCAATGTCCTCCCGATACAGCTTACCTTACATACCCAGGCTATGCCCTGGAGCACAACTTTAAACCCAAAGCTGGTATTTGTCTATTTGTCCGCGAGGACATTTGCTGTCTGCGTCTTCGTGACCTTGAAGAACCCGATTTTTCCGTTTTATGGACTTTGGTGGACACCGGCTTAGATAAAATTATCTATGCTGGTTTATATCGGTCTCACTCTGGAGACTACGAGACAACCAGGTTGTTCAACTACATCTGTGAAGCGGCGGATGTGGCCCAACAACGTTATCCTGGTGCCCAACTGGTGATTCTGGGGGACTTTAATGCCCACCACCAACAGTGGCTGTTCCCATACCAGTTCACCGACCATGCTGGGAGAGAGGCGTGTAAACTTGCACTCACGCTAAATCTCACTCAGCTGGTCAATGAGGCAACCAGAATTCCAGACGTTGAGGACCACACAGCCAACTGCTTGGACCTTCTGCTGACGAACGTGCCGGATCACCACTCAGTATCAGTGTTGCCTCCTTTGGGTACATCTGATCACTGTGTGGTGAGGTCTGTATCGTCATACTCGCCACCCGATCCCTCGCCCAGAGGTAGTAGACGAGTGTGGCGTTACAAGTCGGCAGATTGGGATGAGATGCGACATTTCTTCGCTTCTTATCCTTGGCGGCAAACCTGCTTTTCTTCTTGTGACCCGACGGTCTGTGCTGATGCCGTTTCGGAGGTGATCAAAAGAGCAATGGAGTATTTTATTCCATTCTCCGATGCTTCACCTTCAGGCAATGCTCGCCCATGGTTTAGTCCCGCGTGTGCTAGCGCAGAAGCGCTTAAACATGCGGCTTACCTAGCCTGGGTCGAAGCAAGAAACGGTAAAACCTCGGATGCACGGATTAAGAAGAAAGCCTTTAACAAAGCCGCCAAGTCTTGCAAGAAGGTGATACGGAAGGCTCGCTTCGATCGGATTGGCCGTCTGGGGGCTAAGCTTGCCGCATACCCTGCGGGAAGTAAAGCTTTCTGGTCTCTGGCTAAGTCGGTGGAAGCGAACTTCAGCCGCCCTTCACTCCCTCCACTACTGAAACCGGACGGGTCCCTAGCTCACGCTGCGGTTGAGAAAGCAAATTTATTTGCCACTCAATTTGCGGAGGCTTCGCGTCTTGACACCTCTGGCGAAACTCCACCCAGCCTTCCTCGGTGCGAAGCTTCAATGCAGGAAATTCGCATCCAGCAAAAGGAAGTGCTCAGAACGCTACGTAGTCTCGACGTGAATAAAGCTAGCGGTCCGGATGGTATCTCGGCCATAGTGTTGAAAACCTGTGCCCCTGAGTTGTCTCCAGTATTAACGCGTCTTTTCCGCCTCTCTTTGAAAACTGGTGAAGTCCCAAAATCTTGGAAGCTCGCTAACGTGCAGCCTGTACCCAAGAAAGGCAGTCGTGCTGACCCTTCAAACTATCGCCCTATTTCAGTCACCTCCCTACTTTGTAAATGTATGGAGCGTGTACTGAATAGGAAGCTCCTTGCATACCTCGAAGGTAACGACCTCCTCAGTGATCGCCAATACGGGTTTCGCCAAAACCGGTCTACTGGGGACCTTCTTGTGTATGCCACGCACATTTGGAGCGAGGCCATCGAGAAATATGGTGAAGCACTGGCTGTTTCATTAGACGTCTCGAAGGCTTTTGATAGGGTTTGGCACGCTAGCCTTATTGGCAAGCTTCCTGCCTACGGACTGCCAGTTCAATTCTGCTCCTGGCTCGCAGACTTTCTGAGGGAAAGATCCATTCGAGTAGTTATTGACGGCTGCTCGTCGGATCAATTGGCTATTAACGCCGGGGTACCTCAGGGGTCAGTGCTATCTGCCACACTGTTTCTGCTGCACATTAATGATCTGCTAATGCCCGGTATCATTGGGTATGCAGACGACAGCACAGTTGTGGAGAGATATGTTTCCACTGCGCGTGCTAGGCAGAATGAAATTCAGGAGTTAAGAGATGAGATGCTGCAGCGTCTGAATTTGACTCTCAAGGCTGTATCCGACTGGGGCGATGCCAATTTAGTCATGTTCAACGCCTCTAAAACGCAGGCTTGTCTCTTCTCGGCGAAAAAAAGTCCGTTTCTCCAAGTTCCTGTATTCCGTGATGTACCTGTTGCTATAGGAGATCACCTCGAGCTCTTAGGTGTTTCGCTCACGCCTACTCTCAACTTTGGCTCCTACATCGAGTCTAAGGCAAAAACAGCTGCCATGAAGCTAGGCATCCTGAATAAGGTAAAGCGTTACTTCACACCAGGACAGCTTCTCAGTTTATATAAAGCACAAGTCCGGGCTGGTATGGAGTACTGCTGCCATGTTTGGGATGGCTCGGCCAAACACCAGCTTGCTGCCTTGGACTCGATCGAACGTAGAGCTTTCAGGCTTATAGGTGAGCAACATATGGCGGAGACTAAGATCCAGAGTCTCGAGCACCGCCGTAAGGTTGCATGCCTTGCGATCTTCTATAGGTTACATTTCGGTGAATGCTCCCAGGAACTGCACGATCTGATCCCACCATCTCCTTTTCATCATAGGACGAGCAGGCGTACGGCTCAGTACCATCCTTACCTCATTGGTATACCTTCTATTCGCACAAAACGTTTCAGTTCTACCTTTATAATGCGAACTGCTAAGGAGTGGAATACACTACCGTCGTCTGTCTTTCCTGAAAACTATAATCTGGGTCTCTTCAAGTCAAGAGTGAATAGGTGCCTTCTAGACCTTTGTGCTTCATCTTCGGCCACATCGTCACTTA
Source organism: Operophtera brumata (assembly GCA_932527175.1). Classification (NCBI taxonomy): domain Eukaryota; kingdom Metazoa; phylum Arthropoda; class Insecta; order Lepidoptera; family Geometridae; genus Operophtera; species Operophtera brumata. Next base: position 1,126,406 of record OW052235.1, read on the forward strand.
CCAACAGGTGAGATCGTGGTCAAACAAAGGTCTATCAATGTTAAAAAAAAAAAAAAAAAAAAAAAAGAACCTTCGGGAAATTTCTGAAAGTTCTAGAACCTGCGCGAAGCGCGGGGCCCCAGCTAGTGTAGAAATAAAGTAGGTAAGTACTAATTTATGTAATTTAGAGCGATTCCGAAGTAAAGTCTAACTAACCACGTAAGTAGATCGGTAAGTAGGTACCTAAATTCAAGTAATTACTGAGATATTTCCAACCTAGATCATTGAAATCTATGCTGTATGTATTACACATGAAATAACACCTATAAAAGGCATTACTTCCATCATATGTACCAACAGACAATAACTAATGTACATCAATCAAATAAATTGCCTTTCATCGTCCTTTGGCAATGCAAAAAATGATAATTCTTTGACTACTGCATCCACTTACAGCACAATATGCACGCGACGTCATATTTGCGCGGGAAACGTGTTGCGCGAGCGCTCAGCCGTGCGTCCGACAACCCACTGTCACTTGTTCCGCTTGCAGAACGGCCCATCTGTAGGCTAATAACGCGCGACCTTGAACGAGTGGCGGTGCCCTGCTAGTAGTAATAAAAAAAACGAGTTTTGTTTGTTGCATGCTTCTTTTGGGTTTGTCACGTTGGAACAGGAGTAAATTTAGTTTATAAGACGATTTAAATTGATCCTTGTGAGTTTAATGAATACAATATTTTTGACTTTGACTTCGACTTTGACCGGCACGACAAGTTGATAGTTACTACGTAATTCCCGAAAAAAAAAACAAAATAAAATATTGTGTCAACTCAATGAAAAATGTGATTATAACCATAGGTATAAAAGGTTACAACGTTAGATATACGTATATTTAGAAAGAAAATAGTAAACTTGCAAAAAAAACTGCAACTTCTCGTGTGCCATTTTCGCGCATCGCATAATTTATACTGGCTGTGTGTCCGGCCCAAGAATAGACCCCTCGATCTCCTCCCGTGGATGTCGTAAAAGCCGACTAAGGGATTACCCGGACTTGTTAGTAAGATTCGTTGGTATAAGATTTGTCCTGGCTGCTAGCTTATTTATGGAATGTGTTATTACTGGAAGAAAGCGTTAGCAGAGTCAGTCGTGGGAAACAATGGTGGCGATGAGCTCACCACTGGACACGTCTATTTCCCACAATGGTGCAATACAGTGAGAAGAGGCCCATATGAGGCTCTGCCTACCCTTGCGGGGAAATGGCGCGTGTGTCTATGGATGGATGGATGGATGTGTGTACGCCCAACTGTTTAGAACATAAGTAAAACTTGATTGATAAAATATTTATTTGCAAATATTTCTTGTTTGAGACCAAATAGCTTGTATAAAATTAGATAAACGATGAACGGAATTACCCGAAAGGGTTGGGTAATTCCGTACTTTGTTTTAGTTTATGAACAACATCAAGTGGACCATTTTCTTGTTCCATTATTAATATCCAATATAACAGATTCAATACCAATGACGTTTGAAGATACTCGTAGGTGTATGTACGGTACTAACCTCCTCTCCCTTGAAATCTGATGGCCAGCAAGATAAGTTGATAGTTACTACGGAATTAACGGAAGGCACGTATGAATATCTCGCGGCTGACAATATAGTATCCCCCATTTTTAGTCCTCTATCTATTCGTCCGCTATCCAAGTCTGTACTCGGACTCTGTCCATCAAGTCCGTACGTCCATGAATGGTAGAAAGTAGTTTTAGTAGGTAGTAGCAACAACGTTTCGAGTAAATCGCGAATATAGGTAGTAGAAAATAGTAAAATTAAAAATAGTACCAACGAAGCCTTACATAATGTAAAAAAAATTAGGTATGTACTATTTGAGACAGCTAGCTAAGAAACAGGGCATGCAGGCGACGGCACAGAAGAGATACTTGTAGTCTCAGTCGTTTACGCGCTGCGCGTAATTATTGTCAGGAGGTGCGGGGCCTGCGCGGGGTATTTTCATGGGTAACGCCCATTCGAGCAAGGTCAACGGCGTATATCGCGTCCTTAAGAATAAAGTATGAAATCGCTAACTATTTTTTGCACATTTTATTGATTTTATCAAAGTAACACATTCAAATAGTACTGAAACTGGACAAATAATTAAGAACGATTTATTTAACTGCTCGGGAATTGTTTTGTATGACACTTAGATTTAAAAAACCACAATATTATGTAGCACAGGAAACATAAAAAGAAATTTAATAAATATTTAACTAAAATTAATAGTTAATAGCATATCCACGGCTTTTAATTACAGCTTTACTCCGGCGAGGCATTGACTCTATTAATTTTTGACATTTCGCAAGAGAAATAGAGTTCCATTCTTCTAAAAAAAACGTCATACAGCTCTCTTAAATTTCCACACTTTGTATTTGAAACCTTTTTCTTTACTTCAAACCACAGATTCTCTATTGGGTTTAGATCTGGACTGTTAGCAGGCCAGTCTAAGACAGAAACTAATTGCGCTGTAAGAAATTCCTTTACGGTGCGTGCAGTGTGCTTTGGATCATTGTCATGCTGGAATGTCCAAATGACCGGTAGAACGTCTTCAGCGTATGGTAACATTGTTTCTTCCAGTATATTTTTGTATTGGAACTGATCCATGTTACCTTCTACCAACTTTACAGGTCCTACACCATGTCCAGAAAAGCAACCCCAAATTTTCACATTTCCACCACCGTGCTTTAATGTAACTTTCGTGTACTTTGGGTCGAATGCTGTATTCGGGGGACGTCGTACATATCGTTTTCCATCAGAACATACTCTGTTTATTTTCGTCTCGTCAGAAAAAAGTACATTTTTCCACTGTTGCACAGTCCAGTTTTCATACTTTCTCGCAAATGCAAGCCGGGCTTGCCTGTGGCAAAGTTTTAACATGGGTACCTTTCTTGCTATCCTACCGTGCAATTTTTCTTCTACCAAACGTCTTCGAATAGTGCGTGCTGAGATTGCTGAAGGGTTGTTTTCACCAAAATATTCTCTTCTAAGCTCATTGGACCCTTTAAAAGGATTTTGTTTTGCCATACGAACGATGTTTCGGTCATCTCGAGGAGTTGTTTTTCTCTGTTTAGGTACACGTGGAACATTCGAAGTAGTTTGATACGTAGCAAAATGCTTTACAGCGTGGAAAACCATCGTTTTTGAACATTTCAGATGGTCGGCTATCTTTTTATAAGACCAATTCTTCCGGCGAAGTTTTATTAATACTTCCCTTGTAGATTTATCACAACTTTTATTTTTTCCCATTGTTTTTTCTAAAGAAGCAATCACCTTTTATCTTTTACAGCACGTAATGGCGCCAAAATTATACAAACAGTAACAAATCGACTGAGTGTTCTTTATTTAAATTTGAATAAAGGTATAAACTACTTAGCGTTCTTAATTACGTGACCAGCCATTAATAAGGAATACTTTGTTTAAAAGTAGTGTAAAAAGTTTGCCTATTGATTTTTAGCCAATCATGTGTATCAATGAATACAGTGGTAATATGGAAATGTTTTACGATACCGAGAGAAATAAAAACAAATGCACACAATTAGTTTTGCATCTTAGTTGGAAAAAATCTTCCCTTTATATCAGCGTTCTTAATTATATGGCCACCACTGTATATGAAAATGGAAGCGAATGATTTTCGTTATTGGAAGTTCACTTGAGAAGGTGGACAGACAGAGAGATCTTGGAGTTTTGATCACATGCAACCTGAAATGGGATGAACATATAGTGGTGATTGTGAAAAGAGCAAACTCTATAATGTACATAATAAAGAAGGCTTTCACATGCATTAACAGGGAGTTGTTTATAAAACTTTACAAAACATATCTGAGGCCATTATTAGAGTATGCATTCCAGATTTGGAGCCCGTACTTCAAAGAAGATATTAACCTTTAACGAGTACAACGTAGGGCTACGAAAATGGTGGCTGGTCTTAAAGCACTTACATATTGTGTTTCTGTTTAGAAATACGAGGAACGACTTCACAAACTTGGATTTACGTACTACCCTTCAGCAATGTAGAGAGGGTGGAGACCTAATAGAGACCTACAAGATCCTAAACAACCACTGCAGTATACCAGATTTATCACAGACACTATATACCATGAACAATAATATAGGACTCAGAGGACACTCGCTGAAGCTGCAATGCGGGCCAAGTACCAGCAATCCGAGGATGCACATATTGCCTAATCGGGTCGTGCGCACTTGGAACCGGCTACCAGACTCAGTGATCAGTGCCCCCTCAGTGAATTCTTTCAAAAATAGACTTGACAAACATTTAAAGTGCACTGATAAGGGCTAAGATATACATGCATCAGCTCCGAGAGCTGCCTGTGTATTATATATAAATAAATCAATATATGATCACCTTTACTCAATTAACCCAATATAAACTTTTGTTACTTGGCTACTATAGAGCACCCTGCATTTTACATCAAAATTGTATAAGCCTCTCATCACAGCCATGCTGCTTGATAGCCAAGTAAGTAATAAGCTGATAATGGTTTAATTGATGAATATATATATATATATATGAAAGGTTCTTGAGAATGCCAGACTTGGTACTACATAAGATCTCAGCCCTTTTTGTTGGGTAGGTAGACTTGGCATGATTTTTTGTTGAAAATGTTTTTGTTGGGAATTATTTTATCGTTATCCAAGTATGATTTATACATAACTTGAGTTAACTTTGATGATTATGATGTTCAATTCCAAATATAACTTACAGCAATGAGTGTTCTTAGAATGCCAATGCGAGTTGTGAGATATGAGAGGTCCATCCTCATACTCGTGTTGAACGCCACATTTGTAGAGCCCATGTTCTCTGGTGGCGGCGGTGCTGGTGGCAGGTTCGGGTACGCCATTGCGGAAAAAGCTAAAACTAACAGTTTACTGTTAAAATTCTTTCAACAAATATAATGCTTTGCAATATTATTCCTTCTTGTTTTAACTTTATTTTATGCCAAGGACAGTAGTCAGTACGCATTTCATCAAATGACCTAGTATGAACCGTTGATTGTGTCCGCTGACCAATAAAATGCTAGCTAACCGCCCTCCTGGATTGGCTTATGTGAGATAACAGGACTTAAACATAACAAAGGTACGTACATAATACAGGGTGTAATGGGACTCTCAGAGTAAATACCTTTTTTGTTGTAGTTACAGAGGTTTGTTCTTAGGATACATTTGATACATTTTGAAGAAAAATATAACTAGGTTTTAGGTTTTTAAACAATGGTACCAAGTCACCCTAATAAATTACATATACAAAAAAACCCTTTTAATTATTTATAGAAAATGTATGGGAATGTGAGGGTTTTCTTTTTTAGTTCAACATCTTGCCGTTTGATTTGGTTGGTTCAGGGCATCAATCAATCAATGGAAGGGAAATAAATATTGTGTAGGTACTTACAGTAGGTTAGGTACCTATTAGGGAAACCAGTGGAAGTTTATCCTTGACACAATAATAAATATTTGTGTAGGTATCGATTCTGTTACTTTGGCACATATATGAGTCACATCCCAAATGACGAGCCTGTAAAAAACCTTGCCTTGCACTTGTGTTTGTATACAAAAGTGTGAACTACACAGTTATTTTAGATATTATTATTACCGCACCATAAGTAATGACAATAATTATTTGTTTGTTGGTACCTACTATTATGTTTTTAATTATTATTTAGTCGTTACGGTCGTTACTAATTAAATATGTATTCACTTGTTTTTATAGGTCGCAAACAAAAAAAAAAGAACTGGCAAGGTCACAAGTTCACAACTCGCAACGCAAGCAAATCGTGTACAACCACAGAAGAATTAATAAATAAAATAAATATAAACTCCCTAGTACAACTTCTACTGTTATTTATTCTGTGGTACAACCATGGAATGCACAGCCTGGTAATTTGCAACCATGGAAAGCGCAACCAGGCTTGCACAGCCCGGTAATTAATGTACAAATGGTCACGAAATCCATGATTGTGCATTCCTGATACGTGCTCAGATTACACAGCCTGGGAATGCACAACCTAGGAATTCGATGCCAAACAGTAGTGAACTCAATGTACATCAATTCCATGGTTGCACATTCGCAGCACGTCTCATACGGGTTGCAGACCAAGAGCTAAGCTAAGTTAGTTTAGCTTAGCTCGCATAGCTGACGCAGTTTTCCATACTTGTGTGCAGACCGCAAACTATGTGAACTAAGCTATGTGAGCTAACTAAAATATGCGAAGCTATGTTAGTTGTGTATGCCGATGCGCAGCTACGCGAGCTAAGTTATGTCCCTCCCGCCTTCCCCGTACGCCCTTCGTACATCCTTCGCCAGTGCTGTCCAGTGTTCTAAAGTTCTAAACTCTCCACTTGCGTGCCGAGATTCAATGTGTTGACATATCAAAGGTCTAGAATGTCGTTTTCTTATATAAAAATAATAAGTCAGTATTAATCTTCTTTTTCTATGTGTAACGTATTCATCATCGGAACTTTCTTCATCGATTATATTCATAGCAAGCGCCTGACGTCCGTCTAATTGAACTCCGCAACACTAACTGAGCTTTGGCTTAGCTCTTTGTGTGCACGCCATTTATTTCTATCTTAGCTTAGTTTGGCTTAGCCTAGCTTCCCTAGCTTAGCTTTGGAATAGCTAAGTTTTTGGTCTGCAACCGGCTTCAGGATTGTACAGCCAGCAGCCAGGGAATGCATAACCATGGAATTGATGTACATTACTTCCGATTGGTCAAAAGTCTATGCTTCGTTTAGATGCAATTACACATGATATTGTACTCCCTAAAATGAAACCACAACTTTTAAGTTTTTCCGTGATGGGCTCTCGCCAGTACTCTCGCGATGTCGTCCCTGAGTGTCGCTCAGGATGCCAGCTACTGGCTCCGCATTTTTATGTACACTCTAGGGGCGTCACAAGACCATGTGGAGTCGGGGTGCTCTGTGTTGGATCTGCCATTCGTTTTGAACCTAACCCACGCATGTCAGAGTGCTCTCTGTTGAATCTGCCACTAATTTGACAGTTGACAGTGACATCATCATTCTATGCTTTCTATTGTGTCTTCTTGTAAAAGCTCGTCTGAAGCAAGGAACTTTAGTATGAAGTTCAAATCAAGACAGTGAGTGTAAACGAAGCATAGATTATGTATGACGTATCCTTGGCATCCAAATCCCAGATTGTAAATTCTATGGCTGTGCATTATCAGCACGTGTCGGGATTGTATAACCAGGTAATGTGCAGCCCGGTAATTGGAAGCCTTTTCCATGGTTGTACATTATTTTACACGGTTAAGGAAGCACCCGTGAAATTGACGTCCAAATATGTATATAAAAAATGTATATTCCAAATATGTCCAATATATACATGAATTCCAAGGCTGTGTATTCCTTGGTTGTACTTTCCATAGTTATGAAATGACAGGATCTGTCAGAAGCCCTTATATGAAGAAGAAGAAGAAGAAGAAGAAGATATACAAAATCGTCACCTGACTGATTGCGTGCGATTTACACACCTCTATATTCTTCGTAAAATCATTTAGATACTACAATTTGAAATACTAATAATAAATAAGTGTAAAAGTGAATTGATTTACTGTACGTACAGACACCAGTGAGTACCTATACTATTTTAACAATTTGTGTTCCGAGGTAGGTATTGCTCAATAATCGCTATTTTCGGTGCTGACGGAGCCGTGGACAACATAGTTTCCCTAAAAATATTCTGAATAGATATTTTTTTATAAACAGGACAGACTCGTTATGTGGTTATCAACTTTCGTACGTTTGCTAAGAAACTTTACGCAAGTAGGGGGAAGTTTGCTACGGTGCTATTTACTGCCTGATTTATTGATAATATTCGACAGAAAAGAACTAATTTTAAGATAATAATTTTGAATTTGAGCAAAATCGTTCAAGAGTTTGTCAAGATATACCTAGGTGATACACAGACTAAACACAATTGTTTCAAAAAGTTAATGCTTGCGAGGTCTACTGTTCGCAGAACTACTATACATAATGTATAGAGTTCAGAAAGAGAGCCGTCGTCGCTAAATTGTGAACAAATATTCCGAACCTGGTTGTTTCTGGTTATTGAGCTGGTTTCTTTCTGTCGGAATTTAGAATCGTAAAACAAAACGCCCGCTTAACTTAAAAACCGGCCAAGTGCGAGTTGCGAGCACGAAGGGTTCCATATAATTATCTATAAAAACGGCAAAAAAAACACGTTTGTTGTATGGGAGCCCCCTTAAATATTTAGTTTAATTCTGTTTTAGTATTTGTTGTTATAGCGGCAACAGAAATACATCATCTGTAAAAATTTCAACTGTCTAACTTGTATGGTTCTGGAGATACAGACTGGTGACAGATGGACGGACAGCGGTCTTAGTAATAGGGTCCCGTTTTACCCTTTGGGTATGAAACCCTAAAAAAATACAGACTCTGAACAGACTCTAATTAACTGCTATCGGTGTTCCAGGGAAACTTGGCTTGGCAAACAGCATAAATTACTAAGGTCATGAAGAAACACTCCAAGACAACTGCAGAAAACCATGTATTAACATTCTTGTACTGAATAAAATAGCATTTAGAGAAGCTATTATACATGTACAGAAACAGCAAAAACTGACAAAAGCTGATATGTTATCAGTTCTATTGAAATGAAACAATGATTCATCAATAACATATCACCTGTTATTAGCTGCAGATTAGCATGTGTACTGGTTGTTCAGTTATTAGTACAAATCAGAAATGTACCTACTAAACTAATAAACTGTTTCAATTTGTTGTGTCGTGCGCACTTGGAACCGGCTACCAGACTCAGTGATCAGTGCCCCCTCAGTGAATTCTTTCAAAAATAGACTTGACAAACATTTAAAGTTTCCGAGAGCTGCCTGTGTATTGTAAATAAATAAATAAATTCCCATGAGTGCAGTTAAAAGACTTGCCCTATATAAGGCGTAGTTAAGTAAGTTTGATAAGTTTAAGTTAAGTTTGTTTTAGTTTTCTTACCATTATAAGCAAGGGATTGTACCTTTGCCATTCCAGAAGTAATCTTAGACTTAATCACAAGTTCCGATGGCAATACAATATTGGAATGACAGCAAGCTGATCTGATGATTGAGATGGAAGGTCGACAATGAAACTCCTCGATGGATATTAGTAGACTGGCGGTGTTTAGGCTCATTTTGATTAGTACATGGTTCTGGTAACTACATTTATGAAAGCTTGTATTGAAAAATATAGTTTTTCACAAAAAACTTATTTGTGTTTCATTCAAATCTGTCAAAAAATCTATGCTCGAGTCTCAATTCACTTTATTTTAGTTTAGGAGTATTGATCTAAGGCCAAAATAAAAATACTACGATTATTATAAATTGATGAGCCTTGCTGTTATCAGTGCAACTGATGCAAATGGGAAATGATTGAGTGCTGTCTACAGTTCGAGGACCCTTCTGCCAGTATTGCTACTGTTGCTGCCTTGTCAGGTTCTATTTTGGTGTAACCTTGTACTAGATTAGTTGTAGACACATGCAACTAGGCCAGGGGTTCCCAAACTTATTTTGTCTACTGCCCACTTTGAGAACAAAATATTTTTTAGCGCCCCCATTTTTTTGTGAGCTATATTAGCGGAGATTAAACATGCCCAAATAGGGTTATTTAACAATAACTTTTTAAAACATGATTGCCCGCGGTCTATTATCTAAGAAAATTGCTTATCTAGAAATACTAATAACTAATAAAATGCGAAAGTGTGGCTGATTTGAAGCCCCCATTTTTTTGGTCTCTTACCGCCCTCCTTTTGGCCTTTAGCGCCCACAAGGGGGCGTTATCGTCCACTTTGGGAATCCCTGAACTAGGCCCAAAATCCCCAAAATAAGAGCAGGTGATTCATGATAATTTTTGTGATGTGAACCTTACGAAAACTCTTGAATGTCACCAGATAATCCACCATGGCTGAAGTAGGCTTCCCCGGGCAGCACACAACAACCACCACTGTCACGTCCAGCACCACCGTGCAGACCAACATACGTTTCGACCCGCTCTATGTGCGCACCATACCAGGGATACTTAAAGTAGTGCAAGTGGTAAGTAGAACCCTCCTATTTTGACAAACTCTGTGGTGCGGCTGGAGAGGTGCTGGCTGAGATGGGAGAGGTTGCTGGCTCGATTTCTGCTGACGGACTCATGTTTCAAATGTTTGTTCCGGCCCTGGGGTCTGGGTGTTGTGGTACTATGGTACTTGTAGTTCCTGATACCTACGACACAGAATCCTAGTGCGGGGTCAGGGCTATTTAAGTTAATATTGGTGGGGCCCCGTCAGCTGTTTCGGAAAACAGGCTGCCAACCACTACCTAAGACCTTAAGTAACTAAGTTTTTTTTTTTTACTTTCTTTTATTTTTTATTTGTCTTTTCTATTATTATGTATTTTCGTGTGTGTGTCTGTGCTAAAAAAAACTTTATTCTTCTTCTTTATTCTTTATGGCAGAACTGACATAGTCGAAAAACGACACAAAGTTCGTTCATAAAATATAAGAAGTAATCATTCCCAGTTTAAAATTAAAAATCATCAAATTATAAATTGAATAAATGTTATTTAGTACTGTAGGTCCAATGAACCCGTAATAAAATAAAATATATAAAATAAATAATGCTGGACAGTTCACACAACATCATCTAGCCCCAAGCTAAGCAGAGCTTGTGTTATGGGTACTAGACAACTGATATACTTAATACAATATATTTATTTTTTATTTATTTTATTAAATAGGACACCCAACACAGGTTTACACTAACACATTCAAAAAACAAAACAAAACAAGGTCTTAATCTTAGTGTTCCCGTAATTATAGGGTATCACAGCGTGCGCAAGAAATACAACAATTAACAGCTTATTGCAGGGATACATAGTAAATTAAACGATAAGAAATATAAAAATACTTATTACATAATACTACGACAAAGGATAATAATTTATAGAAATAATATTAAGTTTAGGCTAGAATTTTACTTAAATTATAGATATCGAATGTTGCGGTATAAAATTGAACTATTTGTCAAACAAGAAGGTTACAAAAATGTGTTAAAAATTTCACAAAAATCATCAAGACATGAATTCTTTTAAATGTTTCCTAAATTTAGGTAATGGGTCAGATATGTCCAAATCACTTGTTTTTGAAATAGTATTATACTGCTTACAGAGCCTTGGCATAACGGAATGCTGACCGAGATTCGTTCTAGAGTACGGCAAACTAAACAAGTTATATGCTCTTATTCTAGGTAATCGAGATGGTGCGGTAATACTTAAGGTATTTGTTAGATCAATACAGTCTACGTTACTATTAAAAACTTTATGTAAGAAAACCAGATCAATCTCTTTTCTACGGTTATACAAGGTGTATCGTAATTCCCCTATAAGCCCGGGGCGGGCTTATTTAGACCAAACATTTGAATACTTTTACGTGTGCAAAGGTCCCATACATCGTATTTCAAATTCCCATACAAAAGTAAAACTATTGTTATCTTAGGAAGTTTGTGACAACCCTAAGTCTTTGTTTACTACGAGTGGGTACCTATTTGCGTAGGTATCCAGCTGTAACTCACACACGCTTACTGCTATCGCATGGGACCCACATGCCACACGCACTTCAATCCTTTCACCACACTGGTTCTTTCACAATTGGTGGCTAGACCCTTTTTTTAACCTCTGCCTTTAACAACGCATTACCTCATAGGTCATGTCCACATAGGACGCGCCCTATGTGGCATTGCACTGCGCCCGCCACCCTGAGACATAAAGACGAAACGTCTCATGTGCCTGTAATTTTACCAGCACCCATACCCTTCAAACCGGAACACAGCAATGCGAGCACTTCTACTTTGCGGCAGAAATAAGTATGGAGGTGGTCGTCTTCCCCGGACGAACTCATACAAAAAAGCTCTGCTAAATCAGGTAATACCTAATACCTACTGCTTATCAGGGACACCTACTTTACTAGGATTACCTACTTCAAGCAGGTTTCTGACCTAATGCAGGGTAACCGGGAAAGTACCATTAACACGAAGTAGTAGGTATTAGTGGTAAGAAATCACGATCAAATCTATCATTTTTAGGTTGATAATACACACTAAGTAGGTACCTACCTATGAAGGAACTTATCGAAGTCGAAGTAAAATATCACTGAAGTTTTCACTCATAAAGAAGCAACTAGGTACCTACCTACCTAGGTAGGTATGAAGATAAGTTATGGTTTATGATGAATTAAGTAGGTACGTACCATTTTTCTCTCCTAGGCAGTAAGTAGGTAAACGGCTAATCCTTGAGCTGGTATTATCACTTACACTGGTTGTTTACAATCACAAATGGGTTTTGACATACCTAATTGATTGTAGGTAGATATCACTGGGTTATTAACAACTGCATTTGACACGATTTTATCACTGTGGAAGGATCCCGTCGAGTGAAGACGGTTCACCATCCCAAGGAAGCAGCCGTACGAAGGCACTGTTCGCCCGGGATGACGCTCTCTGTACATCTCCCGAGCTGCCACTAAACTGTTAGGTATTTGATGCTCCACCAACACTCAACATAATGTCATAGTACCTATTCGGCGTTTGAATACATAGTCAAACTCGCGAACTTGCCACGAACGAATGCTAGATGCAACTGACGTGAAAATCAAAGTAAATCTCGTTAAAAATACTTTAGGCATTAAACATTTTAAGGGTTCCGTAACTACCTAGATAACCCACGATAGCCAACTAGGTTTCAGTTCGAAGTCAGGAGGGTTCATCAGTGAATTAGAGTGAATGCAAAACGCGACTAGGTAGGTAGGCATTTACCTAGGTACTGATGACACGAGTAGTACGAGATGAGGTAGGTACTACGAGGTAAGTACCTACATGGTATCTAATACGAGGGTGTTAAAGTATGTAGGTATGCAATTTAGTTAGGTATGCTTTACCTGTCTTATTAGATAGGTACCTACTTATGAACCAACCAGCAATAAATTACCTAATTAAATCACCTTGCTTCCACCTTCCTACCAACTTCAAAGTAGGTAGCTCAGTACCAAGCTAGTGTACCTGCAATAAAATAAGCAACTACCTACAACATACCTACTTCGTGTGCATCTTCCCATGCATAGGTTTGATAGAATAGGTACGTTACCTACTACCTATCACACCAACTCGAGCACAATCACAATGTTGACTCTTATCAAAGGTACCTACTTACCTAAGTAAGTAGTTTAGAGCCTACCGAACATTATTACTTTACCTACCTGATTAGGTACTTACTTGGTAACTACTAAATCACTTGGCTTGGCACTGTCTTACTAACTAGGTAAGTACCTTAATTGTGGATCATACGGTACCTAAGTACCAAATCGGTGGAGCGTAGAAAAAAAATAACTACGGAACCACTAAACAAAAAAGCGGCTTTCGTCAAATAAGTTCAACCAGCTCGCGGCTCCCTTTGTAAAAGCCGGGCGGCCTGTTTGACACTATGAAAGAATACCGCCAGCCAATCATATCACAAGGACTATTCAAAGACACTTCCCCATTTGGTAATGATTGGTTGTTTGTTAGTTGATTGCACCCAATTAAAGTAGGTCATTCTGTTTGATTTGTAGATAAGTTAACAGACAAGTCAAATTTTAATTTCAGTGCCTACAAAATTACAGTTCATTATTTTTAATAATTTTATTTGTTATCTCTTGTCAAATTACTACAGTGAAACAATCTTGGTTGTAAACCTACGTGTTTTAATTTCGAGAAATACAAAACAACCTAAATGTACTTTTTTGCCATTAATAATTTACTTCTCGTAATCAAACTTCAAAATTATTTGGATAACAAAATAATAATGTCACCTACATTTTAATAAGATCTTAAAAAAAACATAATTTACTCTCTGAGGCACTCAATCTCTCTCAATAGTTAGGCACTTTTCTAATAGGTGCCACTTCTGTTATTTCATCTAGAGTTCACTTCTAAAGGTCAAATAAACAGCTGTAATAGGGCTGCTTCATGTTGTGGTAGGTACATTTCTGGAGGAAAGTTTACGAGGCATTTCATGAATGAAAAACTTCGAAATTGGAAAACTCGTAGAACAAACGGTGTTCACCATGACATGTGGAATACCCTCCCCCCGGCCTTATAGGGATATTATGTTACATCCTGTATAGTGTGGTCATCTTATAATGTTTTAGTCTGTTACTGTAGCTAGGTATCTTCTTGGCTAGGTGATCTTTATAAGTTAAATGGTAAATAAATCGCCGTTGAATGATTTCTATTCTTTTTGAGTAAACTTCATATTGGGGGTTCCAAACGACAGAGCAGTATTCTATTGTAGGTCGGACTAATGTTTCAAATAGTTTTATTCTGGTAGCAGGATGTTTGAAATCCTTGCTGTTGCGTATAACGAATCCTAGAAGCCTGAGACATTTTGACACTGTAGTTAAAATATGTGTATCGAAACAAATTTTTGGATCTATAGTTACTCCTAAATCCTTAACTTTATCTACATTTTGCAATATCTGTCCGTTTATAGAATAACTGTTGGGTAGTTTACTGACAGTACTTCGAGTGAAATGTATGTGATGGCATTTATTAATATTTAATGACATGTTATTACGGTGACACCAAGATGATAATCTATTTAGATCGTCCTGTAAGAGTTCAATGTCAGATGGCAATGCTATTGGTCGCATTATTTTAAGGTCATCGGCAAATAAATAAACATAAGAATTATTAAAACAATCTGGAATGTCATTTATAAAAACATTGAAAAGTATTGGGCCTAAGTGTGATCCTTGTGGCACCCCTGAAGTAGCTGAAAATGAGCGGGATAAATGACCACTAATAGCCACTCTTGATGATCGGTTCAGCAAATATGAAGAAAACCATTTCAGCAAGGAGCCTGAAATACCAAGATAGGAAAGCTTATGTAATAATAGAGAGTGATCTACTTTGTCAAAGGCCTTGCTGAAGTCTGTGTATATGGAGTCTACAGGAATTCGATTATCAAGGGACTTGATCAAGTCAGAGGTATAGCAAACCAGGTTGGAAACAGTGGATCGAGACTTCATAAAGCCGTGCTGAGAGTCAGTAATATGTTGTTTCAAGTGCCACGTTATGCGTTCAGCAACAAGTTTTTCCAGGATTTTGCCGAAAATAACAAGTATCGAGATGGGCCGGTAGTTTGAAATATCATTTTTATCCCCTGATTTATGAATGGGGACGACTAGTGCTTCTTTCCATAGGTCGGGAAATACTCCTTCCTCAAGTGATTTATTGAAGATACGTTGAAGTGGTTTCGTCAGGGGTTTAGCACATCTTTTGATAAAGATTGGTGCTAGCCCGTCGTTGCCTGCACCTTTGTTTGCATCTAGCGATCTCAGACAATTACGAACATCAGCTTTGTTTAAAGAGATTGTACATAAAGATGTAGGAATATTAGAGGACTCATCATTTATACTCATCATAGATCATCATTATACTCATCATTTAGACTCATCATATTACATAGATAGATAAGATTTTTTTTATTATATATAGAAAAAACCCAGAACACCCTGATCAAATATCTGCAGATTGCACAAATATTTGTTCCGAGGCGAGAATCGAACCCGCAACCTCCTGCATCGCAGGCGAACGTTCGCCCGCCGCGCCACAGAGGTCGTCAAATCAGGTCGTCAGGTGAAATCTGTAATGAAAGAAAATTTATTGGAATATCTATCTTTGATATCCTGAATTATCTATCAATGGCATCAAACAGATAGGTAACTGTTTTTTCTACATCAGACAGCGTTCGTCAGACTATCTACCTATTTCTACGATCTATTTATCACATAATCTAACATTAGCCTACATACGTAACTGAATTCTCGAAAACAGTACATATCATAATTTTTTTAATTTCATTTTTGATGAAGAAGAGATCCCAACCCCTTCAATTATTTATCTTGTAAACGTAATTACTGTTACTGTTAGCCTGAATCATCCCATTGTTAAGCAAAGGCCTCCCCCCATATCCTCCAGTCACTACGATCCTGTGCTATTGTTTGCCAAGGCATCTATTTCATCGCGCCATCTCCTGCGTGGTCTGCCGCGACGCCGTCTCGCTGTGTCAGGGCTCCACATAGTGGTTATTTTGGCCCACAGCTCATCAGGCATGCGACAGACATGACCAGCCCAATTCCAGTTCAGCTGGGCGGCTTTTTCTCCCACGTCGGCGATTTTAGTTTTGGAGCGCAGTGTGGTGTTTCGAATCCGGTCGGTTTGCAAACGTAATAAAAACTCTTATATTTAAATGATTATTAGAATATGTTTAGGATATGATAATAATAATCGGTGTAAAGTGAGCCATTCAGTTGAGGCCATTGTTGAGGCAGTCGGGTAAAACAACGTGAATTTAGTTAGTCATAATATAAGCCCGCGTCTGTCCTTGACCAAGGTTCGAGTACAAAATAACGATCCAAATTAGTAGTGACGCTTTATCGCGAAATGTAGGTACCTATTATAAATTGTATCCCAGAATAATGAATAGCTGGTGCCATGAGTAATGCGCGCAGACCACGATCAATGTGAGAGATATACCTACCTATGACCCAATCTAATCAACCAATATGTACACCTTCATTCTATTAACTCGCTGTAACGTCAATTGATTAACCAAATAATGTTATTCAAATCGTTACTTAAAGTTAATCGATGCTGAAGCCACTTTCCTTGCAATAATACTTCACGAAAAAAAAACGACTTCAAAGCTAGAGGTTTATATATAAACTAGCGACTCGTCCCGGCTTCGCACGGGTAGTTTCAGGATGAAAAACAGCCCCCCCCCCCCCCCTCCTAACTCCCCCTGGTAGCCTATGTCACTCAATAAATGTAGCTTTCCAATGGTGAAAGAATTTTTGCAATCGGCACAGTAGTTTTTGAGTTTATTCATTACAAACATACACACACAAAAATACAAATCTTTCCTCTTTATAATATTAGTGTAACATAACACATGTGTGTATGTGTGTGTGTGTGTGTGTGTGTGTGTATGTGTGTGTATTTGTGTTCGGATTAGGGGAATTTACCTAGTATTTTAAAATATGTTCTTTAAATTTAAATAGGACCATTCTCGGCGAAGATATCGCGTAACATACACACACACACAATGAAGAGGCTTCGAAATCTGTCTACTGACAATCAAGGCCACAAATAATACGTTTTTTTTTAAGAAATATATTTACAAAAAAGCTTTTATAAAGTTAGTGATCGGAACCGTGTACTGATCAAAATGAGCCTAAACATGGCCAGTCTACTATTATCCATCGAGCAGTTCCGTCCATCATATTGTATTGTCATAGGAACTAGACAGGTGTGCCAAATTTCAGCTCAATCGGATATCAGAAAGCCACCCTTATCGCCACCCGTGAAATACTTATCATTGAGGTGTTCTAATGGCCATCTCTGGTTTTATTCATCAGTTCCACTTCACCAAATGGCACGTCCTGAATGCACATGCTTGACTTGTTGCTGACTTGCCCCTAATACATGACGGGTGGATTGGCGGTGGACGAGTCACCAAATGGCACGTCCTGAATGCACATGCTTGACTTGTAGCTGACTTGCCCCTAATACATGACGGGTGGATTGGCGGTGGACGAGTCACCAAATGGCACGTCCTGATTGCACATGCTTGACTTGTTGCTGACTTGCCCCTAATACATGACGGGTGGATTGGCGGTGGACGAGTCACCAAATGGCACGTCCTGAATGCACATGCTTGACTTGTTGCTGACTTGCCCCTAATACATGACGGGTGGATTGGCGGTGGACGAGTCTAGAAACCGGTTGTATTGCGGTGCGTGAGGCTAACCTAAAGTTGAACTACACATTACCCACCTAACGTTACAATCAAATCTTTTATTGATCAACTGGGTTAACTAACTGGTTGTCTAGATAACTCAGTCTATCCATATAGTTGTACTCTAAAAAATATTAAGCTTACGAATTCGTAAGTAGAGCTTTTTGTGAGAGTTCGTCCGGGGAAGTACTACCACCATACCTGTTTCTGCCGCAAAGCAGTAGTGCTCGCATTGCTGTTTTCCGGTTTGAAGGGTAAGGGTGCCGGTGAAATTACAGGCACACGAGACTTTTCATCTTTATGTCTCAGGGTGACGGGCGCAGTGCAATGCCACATAGGGTGCGTCCTAGGTGGACGTGACCTATGAGGTAATGAACTGTCCATATGCATAGGTTACCGCTTAACATCAGGTGGGCCATCTGCTTGTTCCGTCATCCAAGTAGTATATAATAAATAAATAAATAGTAACTTATATTTGTATTATTGTTTATTCTGTGCTTATATTTTAAACATTAGCAACAGCCCCAAAATTCGATCCAAAATCAGAACTCGTTTCCCAACCAGCACAACCAGCTGCACAAAGTCTGATTAATAGTTCTCGAGATTCTTTAAGCTGTCATATGAGGCTGTTTATAGTACTGATTAAGCGCTTATTCAGCTCTTGTAAGCGTTAATTAGGACCATATTATAATTCCTTTTGCTTCTTATGGGCTGGTTAAAGCCTGGTTAAAGTTGGTATAAGCTGTTTATTAACTGATTTATTGCTGTTTTGGGGATGTTCAATCAGCTTTAATCTAAAAATTCTCCTAACCAGGTGTTAAACAGCTTCACGTTTTACTTTAAGCTTTTTTAACGACTGTGGAGTTAATTATTTTTATTATGAAAATAAGACAGTAGGTTAATTATAATGGCGACAAGATAAATAACAAAGTGACATCAGCCATTAAAACATGTACTACATGTTTTACTTTCTTTTGTTTTGTCCTACAAATAGCAAGAAATGATTGCGGAGATCAGTTTACTGTTTATGTGTATATATATTTACGTAATTTTTTTTTTGCGCTCATGAAATAATGTAATTTTAGAGTAAAAACATAATAATTTTATATTCCGCTTGAAAACTTTATATCAATATTGGGTTAAATACTACATTATGGGCAGTTGGGTTGCTAATTTATGTCCATGAATAGGTTTTGAAAGCAATTTAGCGTCATTTTGTGCACCTAAGTTAGATTCAAAAAGAATCATAATAATTGGGAATAGGTATTAGGATAATCTATTATGGCGTCAAGTTGTTAATAAGCTTTAGTATTTGAAAACAGGTCTTATAAGTCCTCTCGCTGTAGAAAAATACATACATAATCTTTTATTCAGCTTTTAGTTCGTAATCTGCTGAATAAGAGAGTAAATAATTCTGTATATTGTGATTTACTAGAGTCATCTTCATAATTTGATTGAGGAGTAATAGCTAAATATTCATTTAACACTTTTTTCTTAATTGCACCACTCCTTTTTCGGTATTTCCACGATTTTCGATCCATTATTGTGAATCCGAAAAACGTCAGTCTGGATATGAGTTCATAATTTACGTTTTATGCAGCTAACAGAATAATAGCTGTCTCATTTTACTAAAATATACAGCAATAGTCTATTTAAGAGTATTTTGCTAAGAGTCTTATAGAACTGACTTTATAATGATATTCAAATATGCCACTAAGCAGATTTGATTCTTTGATAATTCGGCTACAAAACTAAAAGCTTTATTGGGTATTCTTAAGATGCTGTATTAATGCTTATGCCTTAATTTTATTCTACTTTAGATCTAAAAGTGTAGATGGATGTTAATAGCTGTATCTTGTACAGCTTTTTGCTGTACAGTTGATTTCAATATATCAGTTCTACAGCTGATTGCTGAACAAAGGTACATAAAATCTTTTTTACAGCTAAATAAATTTTAACGTTAATTATATTCTATAGTCCAGCTAATATATTTTGGGGAAGCTCTTGTAATACTGTATTTCATCTCAAGGCTGTAATTCGGTACACATTTCCTCATCTATACGACTTGTGTGCTGCTTGGGTTACTTTCGCTATACCTTCGTCTTTAAATTCCGACGGGAAACGAAAAATACTCGTGAAAAGAAAATGTGTACAAAAATGTGTGGTTTAATTTCACCGAGGATTATTAAGTTCAATTGGTGTAGTTGTTACTATGGTCACAGAATAATTGCTATGGTAGCATACTTGTACGGCACCTTCTCCACGCGAATCCGACTCGCACTTGACCAGTTTTATTTTAATTCCGCCGTAGATAACGATATTTACCTATTTGGCTTATTTCGACGAGCCATACCAGAGTCCGGCCTCCTAATAAATATTTATCAATTTCATTTCAATTGTTCAATTCAACAACGCGTTCAGGGCGATGTTGTGACTGCCGCGCTGGTGCAGTGCGTCGGGCATGTTAGCTGACGCACACGTAGACAGCTTCTCGGCGATCCTGCGCGTGCGCGCTGCCGCCGCGCTGCGCAGAGTGCGCGCCAGCCGCAATAGCCTCCTGGCTGTGGTAGCCGATAGACCAGATTCCCACCTCACTCAGCTCTGGACCAAGATGCATTCAGTTATGGCCAATTAACTGAGTGCATTTTGCCCAGTTGTTAGAATAAAAATTTAACTGTGTTACTGTAGGTATTAATAATATTTTCATAAGTGCTGTATTTTGTGTACTAACCAAATTATGGATCTGTGTCTGAAATAAAGTCTTTTTTTTTTCAGGTATGCAGTCTGATAGGTTTCATCTGCATCCAGTTCTCGTATTTCAACAACGCGGGCAAAGGCGCCTACTTCAGCTGGGTGTCCATGATAGCGTTCTGGTTCACGGGCATCCTGCTCGGCTTCTACTTGTTCCACATCGTGGAGAAGTTCTACAGGATCCCGTGGCTGAGGATCGAGTTCGTGTTCTGTGCGCTGTGGACCTGCCTCTACCTGCTGGCGTCCATCCTGGCGGCTACCGTCCGTGACAACCCGCACTCGGCCGCTTGCGTGAGTTACCGACTCGCCTTGTTACCTTGTATAGTTCTGTGCGCTGTGGACCTGCCTCTACCTGCTGGCGTCCATCCTGGCGGCTACCGTCCGTGACAACCCGCACTCGGCCGCTTGCGTGAGTTACCGACTCGCCTTGTTACCTTGTATAGTTCTGTGCGCTGTGGACCTGCCTCTACCTGCTGGCGTCCATCCTGGCGGCTACCGTCCGAGACAACCCGCACTCGGCCGCTTGCGTGAGTTACCGACTCGCCTTGTTACCTTGTATAGTTCTGTGCGCTGTGGACCTGCCTCTACCTGCTGGCGTCCATCCTGGCGGCTACCGTCCGTGACAACCCGCACTCGGCCGCTTGCGTGAGTTACCGACTCGCCTTGTTACCTTGTATAGTTCTGTGCGCTGTGGACCTGCCTCTACCTGCTGGCGTCCATCCTGGCGGCTACCGTCCGCGACAATCCGCACTCGGCCGCTTGCGTGAGTTACCGATTTGCCTTGTTACCTTGTATAGTTCTGTGCGCTGTGGACCGGCCTCTACCTGCTGGCGTCCATCCTGGTGGCTACCGTCCGTGACAATCCGCACTCGGCCGCTTGCGTGAGTTACCGACTTGCCTTGTTACCTTGTATAGTTCTGTGCGCTGTGGACCTGCCTCTACCTGCTGGCGTCCATCCTGGTGGCTACCGTCCGTGACAATCCGCACTCGGCCGCTTGCGTGAGTTACCGACTTGCCTTGTTACCTTGTATAGTTCAAATCTTTCGAGGCGATTTTGATGCAGTTCCAGTTTATCAGACTTTCGGATACCTACTATTTTCCGATGACTACAATATTATAGTGACAGCGAGCTGATCTGATGATGGAGACGAAGGTGGAGAACGGCACGCGATTGATAACATTGTTAGGGCTCATTTTGATCGAAAATAGAAAATACCTTGAGAGTAAAAGGTGTATCTAATTAGTATCTAGTGTCTAAGTGTAGTAATCTAATTTACTGTATTCGTTCCGTAGTTCTTCGGTTTCGTGTCGACGTTCGCGTACGCCGCAGACTGCTTCCTGAAGTGGCGCGGGGTGCGCGCTGGCGGGCTAGCGCAGGGCGCGCGTGTCGTCTCCAAGCAGACCACGGCCACCGTGGAGTCACCCGGCTCCCGGCCCGCGGGGTACTAGCTCGTAGTAAAGTATATTACTACGCAGTAAAGTAAATTACTACATAGTAAAGTAACTTACTACATAGTAAAGTAAATTACTACGCAGTAATAGTACATTGTTATACGAGGGTCGTAAATAGGTTATTGCAACGTTTTGGCGCACGCAGTGTTAACCATCGTCACTAGTTTGCAATAGCCTTTACGTCCGTGTATCGTACGATGCGTTTCAATACAGTTGTGAGACCAGTTAAATAATATCTTAAGCCGGCAAATTCTTATCCTGAGTTTAATTTTTCTTTCTACATAATTTTATTCTCAATTTATAAAACTGCTTGCTAGAATTTTTTTATTGGACTGAAAGTATACATATAATGCCAAGAGTTTTTGGCAAAGAGAGCATTGACCATTCAGCATTTACGTTTTTTTTAAATAAACGATATGTTAAAACAGTTAAATTATTGCGGTAATTAAATACAAATTACAATAATATCAATAAAAAAATTAAATTCATTATTTAGTTTTTTCATATAATATTTTCTTCATATAAAGTCGACATTATTTTATTCTCATTTATTTATAAAACTATTTGCTTGTAAACTTTTTATTGGTCTGGAATAAAGAAAACATTGTAAAGAAATCGCTCTAGTTCGGTAAAGTTAACTTTTCTGCTATGTTTACTGGCGTGGTAAGTACACTTTTCGAGCAACTGTATTGCAAAGTATATACTACTTAAGTATATACTTAAGTATAAGTACTCTATCACTACATGTAGTAATACAACATATCTGTGGTCACAGCATGTCGTCCGTTCACATTCGGATCCTAACGAGATAAACCTCGTTCGTATTGTTTGAGCTAGAAGTTATAATAATTATATAATGACGATTCAGGATTGCTCATCTGATGACATAATAGTAGATTATGCACTATGAGAATAAAGCAGTGTGTTATGTTGCGGGCGGCATATTGAACCCTGAGCGTAACGAGAGACTCTAGTTATATAGAGTCCTGAGTGAAGCGAGGGGTTCAAGCTGCCCAAGATGAAGACAGGTTTTTTTTTCCAGAGGAGCTTACTCTACTTTTCGCATCATCTGCGAGACAATAAAAATTAACTGAAAATCACAGCACCAAACACCGTCTTTTGTTTCACATTCTTTGCAGTTCTTAGTCTGTGTTTTTTGTTATGTATTACTTCTTCTGTGGTAAACAAACCTTTTTATTTTTTTGAGTTCTGCTTATGGTGGCCAGTTCGATTTTTCGAACAAACCTCATTAAAATGCCATTATGGGCCTCTTTTTACTTAGAGTTTTCCATGAGTTTCCACACGAATTTGACGTTCCACATTCAAATCACTTTATTCCCTAGGGAGTTTCATACAACTTTATATCCCTAGGGAGATAATGCTTTACGTTACGTTGAGTAATGGTCTGATATTTAATTGGACATTGTCGAGCAGGTGGTGTGAAAACACAATACTGCGAAGCACTGCTGTCAACATATCTAACCATTTAGCTAGGTAATTGTTAGATCGTTAGGATTCGAATGTTCTTAACCATAGACGACCTCTGTGGCGGGGCGGGCGAACGTTCGCCTGCGACGCCGGAGGTTGCGGGTTCGATTCCCGCCTCGGAACAAATATTTGTGCAATATGCAGATATTTGTTCAGGGTGTTCTGGGTATTTTCTATGTATAATAAAAAATATCTATCTATGTTATATATTGTATTAAGTATATGAGTTATCTAGTTAACACAAGCTCTGCTTAGCTTGGGGCTAGATAATGTTGTGTAAACTGTCCAGCATTATTTATTTATAGTACCAACTTTATTTTAACTTATTTGCTATACCGGGATATAAACTAGAGTTTAACATAATAGGTAGGTTCTTTATATTATTTACAGCTAGTTATTGTTCCTAAGGCTGCGTTTCCATTGACGCGGAGCTGGGCGGAGCGGAGCTTAGCGGTGCATGAATTGACCAATCACTATACTCGAAATCTCTGCTGGCTGCTCGCTCGCCATAGTGATTGGTCAATTCATGCACCGCTAAGCTCCGCTCCGCCCAGCTCCGCGTCAATGGAAACGCAGCCTTACACTCCGTTTTTATTTTGTTATTGTACCTTCTATAATATTAAAGTTAAGGACAACGATAATATTGTGCTATATTTGTAAATAGGAGTATATTTGAAGCTATTTAGTAAAGACAAGAGTCAACGTTAATGCACAAATAGCCTTAAATCTAATCAAAGGATAAGTCAAACATTTTACGAAATTACTATTATTAATTGTTAATCACTATTTAATTAAGTTAAGTTTGATCAAGATGTACTTACTTTATTTTAAGAGATATTTTTCTTTGATCTAACTATAAAAAGACAGACCTTGCCATATACAAGTATAAATTAATACATAAATTTGTATGAAGTGTCATGGAACATCATATGCAATGCCTAACGACCCCCTGCATTCAGCAAGTCATAAAAAATACAACGATTTTTTTAATGTATCAGAAAAAAACGGGGTTACCAGCTAAGATTAATATAAAAACGAAACAAAAAAAATTGTATCATGCAAATTTTTGATAGAAAACTAAAAATACCGCGGTAGCATCCAATTAATTCTCAACATGTAATTAGTTTTATAAAAAATAAAAAAACCCTCAACGCAATGAAACGGCTGAACCGATTTTGATCAAACATAGCTAAGAACACTCCCGACAAATTCACCTTACAAACAAAAATAAACGAAATCCGTGCGGGAGCTCCGATGCCACAGGCAGACACGCGTCCCCGTCTTTGCGTCAGGGGTTAAAAACAGTTTTATTAATAAGTGTCTGCAAACTCGCGGCAAAGGTGATTTGATTGAGATTATGCGCGTTTTGCATAAAAATAATCTCTATCTCTGTGACATACACGCCTTTTTCCCCTAAAGGATAGGCAGAGCCTCAATGGGCCTCTTTTCAACCGATGGTTGCACCATCGTGGGAATATAGACTTGACAAGCGGTGAGCTCATCTCCATATTCTTCTTCTATCGTATCAACGGTTTACCTTTTTTTTGTTTAAATTATTTTAGAGTAAAATTTAGCCACTTCTACAGCATTGTCTATGGCTTTGTTGCTTCCCACGACTGACTTGGCTAACGCTTTCTTCCATAATAAGCTAACGCCAGGATAAATGTTATACCAACAAGTCCGGGTAATTAATTCTGTGAATATTGATCAGTAATAAATCCTGAAAGCGCATTAATCAGACGTACCGTCGCGTCGTCTACAGCTGACCTTATTATTTTCAGATATATTTAAAAAAAACGTGTAAACATTGAGTTATTGTGTAAGTACTAGAGAAGATACAACCAACAAAAGTCATGCGCCACGCGGGAAGGAGATTTTTAAAACAATTGAGTGAAGTGCGGTAGGTACATACGCTGCACTTGAATCAAGGGCGTAGCTAGGTACGGGCAGGGAGGGGCAGCTGCCCCCCCCCCCCCCCCTAGAAGAGCGGTCGTTCGCTGGTTAACTGTAATTCTGATGAGCTTCATAGCTTGCGACGCTTCTTATAAGACCTAAGAACCTAACGGGCTTAAAGGCTGGCTTGTGAAATCCTACAATACGGTATGTGATCTCTATATTTTTTTTACATCATTTCTTACTTTAAAATATGTCACTTATAATGACAAGGGTTGCGTAG
Source organism: Operophtera brumata (assembly GCA_932527175.1). Lineage (NCBI taxonomy): Eukaryota > Metazoa > Arthropoda > Insecta > Lepidoptera > Geometridae > Operophtera > Operophtera brumata. The sequence goes on from OW052235.1 coordinate 1,152,152, forward strand.
TTTTTTGAATCTTAAAAATGAATCGTAAAACGTTTAGTGGATACCCAAAAGAGCTTTTTTTTTTAATTACTACCTCTACTGTTCATGTGAAACTCATATGTTAAAAACTACAATCAAATCAATGTAACCTACAATTTTCTTTGTCTGCCCCTCTGTATACAATCCTGGCTACGCCCTTGCTTGAATGGGATCGTAATGTAGGGCAGTGTCTCCTCTACTACCTAGCACCTACATATAACTCAATGTGAATATAAATGTGGCAGCTTGAATTTGGCAACAAATGTTAACACTATTCCGCTACAACGGAACTTGCATCCATCTTAGAAGTCTGAAGCCCAATTCTCCTATTTATTTTAAAGACACACTGCAAGTTGACCGAATCGAGACTGTATTGTAAATTGACTAAAAATTGGTATTCTGCTCCCTCATAACAACAATATAATCTACTTTCGATTATTGGGACCGTATGTTAGAGTAGGATAGTGCTATATAATAATTGTAAAGAGTGAAAGAGAGAATTATCAGAACTCTGAAACATTCAAGTTAATTATAATCACATTCCGCGTTGTATTGTCTGGTGAGCAGAATACCATTTTTGACGTTTGTGACATCGACACTAGATCGTAACATGATCCGAACTTTAATTTGACTATTTTTTAATACGAGAATTGGGCTTCTGTCCTTACGTTTGTGTGGAAGTACCACACCCACTTGCAGTACTTACCGATGTGTTGATAACAATGTGTGTGTCATTAACATTGTATTAATTTATTTTTAAGTTTGAAGTAGTCTAACCAAAGATTTTTGAATACTAATTCGCGCCTATTTTTTGTAATTGGTAAGTAAGTCCCACTAATATCATAAATGTCAAAGTTCGATGTTTGGATGATTGTTACTCAATCAGGCCGAAACGGCTGCACCGATTTCGATTAAATTTGGTACATAGAAAGATTATGAGCTGTATTGAGCTATAGGCTACAGTTTACTTTGGTAAAACGCGAGCGAAGCCGCGGGTGGACTCTAGTTTATTATGAAAGAAGATACGGGAACCTAAATTGGTGGCATTCCATCACGTTGAGAGGAAATCGGCGCGAATTGTGTTCTCCGGGGGCTGTTTCACTACTACTCGATACAGTTATTTTTTGAAAAACTTTCTGTGTAACTTTATAAAAGGGAAGAGGTTCTCAATGGGGAGACACACTGCTTATTTATCTCGCTAGGTGGCGCATTATTGCTGGTGTTGTTTCGTGGTCAAACAAAGGTCTATCAAACCAAACTGATCAAACTGGTCAAACTGTCAAATATCAATATATCTAATTTTATTAAATAAACATTAAATAATAGTCTGGTTTAAACATGCCTCTGTGTAGTGCATTTGAGTGTAAATTAAAGATACCATTTCCCTACTGATGAGAAAAAAACAAGACCACCAAATGACAAGCACCAGCGATGGTGGCGCCATCTGAGATTATTTTTGCCTGTGGCTCCCCATTGGACTGTATATTTTTGAAAGAGCAGTAACAGGCTGATGTTGTACATAGCTCTACTCAGCAAGGAGTGAAACTGGCCCCGTTGTATGTTATAGTATTTTTGGCTCAATTATTTTACCCACGATCTGACGAATTTATCATGACATTCTAAAGATTTTATAATTATGTATTTGTCTTTGAGAGTTTATCACTGTTACTGCGCACTCAGCACTAAATGTCAATGTATTTGGCACTATTTATTGTATCGTGATTGTATTATCCACATATTTTGGTACGAGTATTAAGACAGAATAAGATAAACACGTCCATGTTCAATATTTTAGGAGCCTTTACACTGTTGGTGCCTTTTAGGAGTAAGCATTAGTTTTAAGATTGAAGGCGCTATAGGTTCACGGAATGTATATAATGAGCTTTAGAATTTTTAAGTTTTTGATAAAAGTACTTATATTTCCAAGAAGAAAAAACATATGGTATTCTTAAGCTTTTTATCTAGTGAAATCATTAATTCAATACGCTATTTGAATTACTACAATAAAAAAAAAAAAAGATTTTGAAGAAACAGAAGACTTTTTAAAATTAGTATACATTTATTTACTGAAAGAATCATAGGTAAATATCTACAACTAATACAAGTGGGTAACTATGTACAAAATTAAAAATTACATATGAAACAGTTGTGCTACCTGAAGACCGCTGCGAACGATCTAAAGATACCTCAAATGATCCAATAACTTTAAAATAATCAAATTATAAAATTGAAATCCAATTTTAGTCTTTCACGGTTACACAAACACACGTCCTTACACAATTTAATTTTAGAAAAATTTAGTAACTTGGTTTAGTGAATTCATCAACAAAAACAAAACTTAAGGGCATTTTTTTTTTATTTGTTGTGCACAGAAATTCTCAGAGCGCTCGCTTTCGCCTCATACATACATTTTCGTTTAACCTATAGCGGTTTAATTATTATAAGAAACTGCACGCTAGAGATTGAACACGCTGCGATTCGGTCTTGCGATAATCGTTGTAGGTACTAGTGGTGTGATACGCTTATTGTCCCATACATTTAACTACTAGGTATGTACAAAATACATATGAAACAGTTGTGCTACCTGAAGACCGCTGCAAGCGATCTAAAGGTAGCTCAACTGATCCAAATCACTACCAGACGGAAGCGTCCCTAAGATGCTGGCTGCATTGCCACGCTGAATGGCAATACTAATGCGTTGAGCCAGATAAGAGCCAGTAATGTTAACTACTAATGTTGATGTACTTGAACAAAATTGTTATGTTAGGATTCAATTAAATTGGAATGTTTCGAGCTCAAAGTATACGTAAGTACCTAAATGTATTTTGTGAGTATTTACACATGTTGCACTATCGACTAAGCTTAAGACTTTTCTTATTACAGCATTTGTATATAATCAAGACTTTATTTATTGCATTTATATAACACACAGTTGATGCTTCGGAGTGATAATATTAGGTTAAATTTAACTTGTAAGATTTGTTTACACGGGGACAGGTGAAACTAAATTCTATTTCTATCCCTTTGTGTCCCACTGCTGGGCAAAGGCTTCCCCCACTCCTTCCAGACATTACGATCCTGAGCTGTTTGCCCAGTCAGCCAAAACTTATCAATTTCGTCTCGCCATTTCCGTGTCGGTGCCGCGTCGCCTTCTCGCTGGGTCAGGACGCCACTCGGTGGGTACTTTCGCCCGCAGCTCGCTCGGCATGCGACAGACGTGTCCAGCCCAATCCTACTTCAACTTAGCGGCTTTCGAAGCTACATCCACATTGTTTTTTTTTTAAATTTGTTTTTAAATAGCTGTCATAATGCCAACTAGACTTGTTCACACTCTTATGTATGTCCTGAATGAATATTATTACTCTGAGGTATACATTATAAACTAGTACCTTGTTTGTCTGTCACTACGCTTTTATATTGACTGTTATCACAATTTTATTTATGTTGGTTTTGAAAGTTTTATCATTAATTGTAATTTTTAATAATAATTTTAAGTTAACTATGCCCTAAAATTAAGCTTATATGATGTAACTACTAATTTATCTATACAGTTATTCATAATATTATTGATTAAAATAATTTAATGAATTTAAACAACCATTAAAGTTGTGTCATTGTTATATTATTTGCTCCACAAAAAAGACGTTAGAGCCGTTTTTTTTTTTTTTTTATACTACTGAATGACGGAACAAGCAGATGGCCCACCTGATGTTAAGCGGTAACCTCTGCCTATGAACAGTGCATTACCTCATAGGACACGTTCACCTAGGACGCACCCTATGTGGCATTGCACTGCGCCCGCCACCCTGAGACATAAAGATGAAAAGTCTCATTTGCCTGTAATTTCACCGGCACCCTTACCCTTCAAACCGGAACACAGCAATGCGAGCACTACTGCTTTGCGGCAGAAATTGGTATGGTGGTAGTACTTCCCCGGACGAACTCTTTCATAAATGTTCAATCGTTGAACATGAATGTTCATACTCAAGTATGAACATTAGCTTATCCGAAGTACACACTTCAATTTATTACTCCGTAAATTAACAATAAAAAAGCTCTACTACTACTAAATTATCACCAATTAGCTTAATATAACAAAATATGGACAATGTCTGAAATAAATAAATTGAATTGAATTGAATTGAATTAATATCCCACATATATAAAACCCTGCTACTAATAAATGCAGAATAAAATTAACGACCTCCGTAGCGCGTTGGGCGAGTAGCCGGCTGAGACGCGAAAGGTTGCGGGTTCAATTTCCGCTGCGGGACAAATGTTTGTATCTATCTATCTATTTATCTATTCAGCCGGTAAGACCCACTGCTGAGTAAAGGCCTCTTCTCTAGAACGCCCCTCCTGGGCGATCTTGTGCCAGCCGGATCCACCGCTCTCCTACTGCCTGCACATTGACAGGCAGTTTCAAATACGATCGCAAGAGACACAAGTAATTAATTTTGTAAAAATTAAAAACCCTCAACGCAATGAAATGGCTGAACCGATTTTGATCAAACATAGTTAGCTATGTTTGATCAAAATCGGTTCAGGTGAGTTTCAAAATCAGTTTCAAGGTCCGTTTGAAAATCACCTTTCAAACAAACAAAAAACGAAATCGGTTCATCCGTTCGGGAGCTACGATGCCACCTCGGAAGAAGAACTAAACCATGGAACTAAGGCTAAAAACGAAACGGTATCGATTATACCAGTCTCATTCTTTTATATGAATGTATTCATGTGTTGGAATGAGACAAGCATATATCTATCTGTTTTTATTTGTGTAACTCGTACCAGGCCTAATGTCAAATTACTAGTACATTCATGGTAACAATCTAGGAAGATGTATATGCATGGTGCCAATATTCAGAGTACGGAACGGAAAAACGACTGTCGTGTGACAATATATTTGTTTCTCTCTAACATAGGATAGCAAGGTATCTTCTAGGATAGGAGTAAGAAGGAACACTCTATGCTATTTTAGCACTCACTCCATTACCACACCTCTATCCATTATTTACCTCCATGGATGCCACAGACAGACACACACACACACACACACACAAACACACGCACAGACACGTCAAACTTACAACACGCCGTCGTTTTTGCGTCAGGGGTTAAAAATACGGTGTAGTAACTACACCGAAGGATATTTTACGTTTATTAGTAGCACGATTACAGATTAATACTGAAACAAGGAGGTAAGTTTATAAAATATATTTTTAAATGCAATAATATATTAATACCTATATAGTTTTTCTTATAAATAATACTCGGTAGACGCAGACACTAAAGTTTCAGGCGTTTGATGTCATCTATTTTGAAGTCCACCCTGAAAGTGAAATAGAACGGTGAGAGTCGATTTAATAAGACACAGGACAAGTTTCAAGAATCTATCTGCTGATAAATTAACAAGAAATAAATTAGTAACTCGAATACTAAAAAATATTGCGTAACATACGTGGGGTGATTCGGGTGCTCTACCTCTGGACTTCCGAGGGATACTATTTTCCGCGCGCCACCTACAGTACCTTCTACCTCTTTTCTTCTATATTTCTTCTACCGTTCATTCGTACCTTCTAGCGAGTAGATCCCTCGCGTCCTGGTGCGAGAGCCTGCACGCCGCGTGCAGCACGTCGCCGGCGTGCGAGGGCTGCTCCACGGCCAGCAGCGCCGCGCCCGCTGCCAGCCGCGCCACGCGCTCGCGCCCGCCGCCCAGCGCGCCGCCCGCCCACGCCGCCAGCCGCCGCGCGCGCCGCTCCACCTGCAGTCCGCTCTCCTGCAGGCCCACACACACACAGTCATCATTCACGGCACTGACACGTGCTCACTAACAACTACCTTCATACACAAGCTTAAAGTCGCGCAGAGGGCTATGGAGAGAGCTTTGCTCAGAGTTCCTTTACGTGATAGAATCCGTAATGTGGAGGTCTATAGAAGAACCAAGATTACCAATATAGCTTTCCTAATTTGACCACACGTCCGGACCGGACGGATACTCCATACCAGTGGATGCGCCACTTGGCTCGTCTGACCACTGTCTTGTCCGGACGCATGTACCTTGTGATCGGCCGGATCCACCTAGGCCAACACAAATGGCGTCAAATGTGGAATTACAAGTCAGCAGATTGGGACGGACTGCGTGAATTTTATGCGTCGTATACCCGTGGAAGCTGCCATGCTTCACTTCAGAAGATCCTGACTCTTGCGCGACCGCAGTCACAGAGACAATCCTATCGGGTATGGATTGTTTAATTCCTAACCTAATGGTGGCTGCGGGAGTAAAGAGGTGACCGTGATTTGATCGGCCTTGCAGAGAAGCTTAACTTCTTAAGCCAGCTGCATACGAGGTTCGGACCACGGCACGAGCTTTTAAGGATCCTAACATCTCTCATGTGAAGCGCAAACTTAATGCTGCTTCAAGGTTCAGTAAAAGTGCCTTCTACCTTTATAATGCGAGCTGCTAAGGAGTGGAATACACTACCGTCGTCTGTCTTTCCTGATAACTATAATCTGGGTCTCTTCAAGGCTAGAGTGAATGGTGCCTTCTAGACCTTTGTGCTCCATCTTCGGCTACATCGTCACTTACCAACAGGTGAGATCGTGGTCAAAAAAGGTCTATCATTGTAAAAAAGAAAGTGCCTCTACTAAGGCGAAATTTGATTTCGTCGGCAGATTTGGTGAGCGGCTAACGCGTTACCCTTCCGGGAGTCGTGCATTCTGGTCGCTCGCTAAAGCTGCCGAAGGAAACTTTTGTAAGTCGTCCCTGCCACCACTTCGGAAAGCTGACGGGAATCTGGCCCATAGCGCAAAAGAGAAAGCTGACCTTTTGGGGAATCTCTTTGCTTCAAACTCGACTTTGGTACGACGGAGGTACTGTACCACCTACCATTCCATGGTGCGGTATTTCCATGCCGGAAATTACTTTCACACAACGGGAAGTCCGGCGGGAATTACTCTCTTTAGATGTTCATACGTCGAACGGGCCAGACGGTATACCGGCTGTGGTGCTAAAGCGAGTTGAAGGGGCAATGGGCGGACCACATAGCTCGCAGAACGATAAAGGTTCGAGCAGAGCATGAACGCACTAACCCTAGTGTAGTGGTAGTGCAGCATGAGGCGGTGCGCGCGCGCGGCGAGGTCCCGCAGCGCGCAGTGCAGCACGGCCTCCACGGTGCTGGGCGATATGAGCTGCTTGCTGCTCTCCATCCACTGCTCCAGGGCTTGCGGCAGCGCGTCCGCGTCGTCCTCCATCTCATCTGGCGACAAGTAACGACCGTCTTTAGTGGTCACTCACGGAACAAGATAAACAAATGAGACTGAGCTCCGTGCGGCGCATTACCTGGGTGAGTGGCGGGAGTCGCGAGGAGCTCCGCCCAGGCGGCCAGCCGGGGCTGCAGCGAGGCGAGCAGGCCGGCGCGCGCCACGTCGTGCGCTGCGCGGAACGCGGCCGCCGCGCCCGCCAGCCCCGCCGCGCAAGAGTGCAGCTTGTCGCGCTCCGTGCGCGTGCGCAGCAGCGGCGCCGCCTCCGCGCACGCCTCCGCCGCGAGCCGCTCCGCCCACTCGGCGCCCGCCTCCGCCTCGTTCATGTGCGCCTGCAACACGCCGCGCGTCACGTCGCCGCACTACACACACTGCACTGCACTGCACCGCCAGCACTCACCAGGTACAGCAGGCGCTGCGCGTCCTGCTCGCGGTTGAGCCGCAGCGCGAGCGCGGGCGGCGCGTCGGGCGCGGCGTGCGGCGTGGGCGCGCTCGGCGGCGGCGCCAGCGGCAGCACGTCGGGCGGCGGCGCACGCAGCCGGCGGCGCAGCGCGGTGCACACGTCGCGCTCCAGCACCGCGCCCGCTGAGTTCAGCATCACGCACGCGCCGTCCACGCTGCCGCTGCACACGCTGCGTCTGCAACCAAATACAGATTGTACGAGACCCCTCCTCATCTCATCTCTCTGCATGGATCTTAGACTATAGTTTGTCATCTATAGTTAATCACCATAGGTCCGTAGGTCTATGGTCTATGTTACGTCCTCAAGCGTACCTGATAACTTTCCGGGCGATGAAGAACACGTCGTCCACGAGACTGGAGGTGGTGACTCCGAGCTGAGGCGTCGCCAGTTTCAGCGCCTTGTTCACGCTCTCTTCCAGGAAATATCTGCAACACATTATAACATCTCAACTCTGTCCCACAGTCACGCTAGCTGACCTGCCCACGCATATATCGTAACGCCCAGTTTTCATATAGCTAGCACCCAAGTTTTTTTTGATTTGACATTTCACGTTGCTGAGCTCAGATGATCATGGCTGCTTTACAAGATATGAAGTTCTACAGGCATTTCATTGGTCAGGCAGACCCGTTCAACGATACGTTTTAAGCCAACCAATGCTCTCGTTATTTGCACACTAGCCGTACCGCGGAACTAAGCAAGATATCCAAATAAAACTCCATTCAAATCCATTCATTTGTTTTAGAAGAGTAACACGAAAAGCAACTCTCATTATAGCAAGTGAAAAGTTAAAATAACTTCGCCCAACTCTACTGTGAACCACAACAAGTGTGTAAGTACAATATTTTCATGTTTCATGGAACACGAAAACAAACATTAAACAAGTAATTAATTTTGTATAAATTAAAAAAACCCTCAACGCAATGAAACGGCTCAACTGATTTTGATCAAACATAGCTAAGAACACTCCCGACAAATTCACCTTTCAAACAAAAAAAAAAAAAAAAAAAAACGGTCCAACCGTTCGGGAGCTACGATGCCACAGACAGAGACACACACATACACACACATACAGACACAGAACGTCAAACTAATAACACCCCGACATTTTTGCGTCGGGGGTTAAATACAGACCCTTTTCAATTCTGACAACAGATTCGTGTTCTCTCATCACAGGGATATCGATTTTGAAAGCAATCGGCCCAGCAACTTATTATGCATGATAGCTATTATGTCATCATGTTGTATTGTCTGGCATCATCGGCCTTATTGTCGTCTTTTTAAATTACATATGTTTATGCAAAATGGAATGCACGATGTGTTCATCTGTTATTGGAATTGCATGTAAATTAGATCTTAAACTAGAAACAGTAAGCACCCAACCAGTGGCGTAACTATATCATCTGGGGCCCGAGGCAAGTTCGAAAATTTTAAAAAATTTAGTTGTGGGCCAGTGGCAAATTCGAAAATTTTAAAAAAAAAATTGTCTCACTTCGGATTTTAAGCAGAACTTATAGAAATATACGTTTCAAATAAAATAAAATACTCAGGTACAATGTAAAAAACATATTTTTGAGCTCGTGGCCTCTTGGGCCGGGGCCCTCTTGGGTCGGGGGCCCGTGGCATTTTGCCAGCCCTGCCACCCTATTGTTACGCCACTGCACCCAACCATGTAAATTCTGTTGATATTCCATTTTTTTCCTTAACCTATTTTTTCCCACTCAATTTTAAGTTCATTTATTTCCAAATAAGACTTAACCTAGAACAGTCCCAGTGTAAATTTAATCCTAGGGTTGTACCAAACATATATATTAAAAACGCAAATTAAGATACAGGGCTTATCAAAACCTGTAAATTTAAATATAACTACTACTTATTAAGAAACTTAGATTAATTGTAAAGATTTTAACCAAACGAAATTTTTCCCACTGCTGGGCAAAGGTCTCCCCCAAATTCCTTTCTTTTTTTTCCTTTTTTTTTATACTTCTTGAATGACGGAACAAGCTGATGGCCCACCTGATGTTAAGCGGTAACCTCTGCCTATGAACAGTGCATTACCTCATAGGTCACGTCCACCTAGGACGCACCCTATGTGGCATTGCACTGCGCCCGCCACCCTGAGACATAAAGATGAAAAGTCTCATGTGCCTGTAATTTCACCGGCACCCTTACCCTTCAAACCGGAACACAGCAATGCGAGCACTACTGCTTTGCGGCAGAAATAGGTATGGTGGTAGTACTTCCCCGGACGAACTCTTTCACAAAAAAGCTCTACTACTACGATTGGGACGTGACCTATGAGGAAATGCACAGTTCATAGGCAGAGGTTACCGCTTAACATCAGGTGGGCCATTTGCTTGTTCCGTCATACTAGTAGTATAAAAAGAAAGTAAATAAAAGATTCCTCCACTTGTCCCTGTCCTTGGCAGTCTCGCACCACTCCTTTTCAAAACCAACAAGATCGCGCCAACGCTTTCTCGGCCGACCCCGAGGTCGCCGTCCTTCAGGTACCCAGGGTGTGCTGATGTTCGCCCACCTGTTGGGAAGCATTCGACTGGCGTGCCCCGCCCAATCCCATTTGAGCCTGGCTGTTTTGTCACCTAAGTCTGCAATACGAATCAGGGAACGCAGCGTAGTATTCCTAATTATAACCCAAAATGCTGCGTTCCATTGTCCTCTGACAAAGTAATAACAATTATTATTATGAAGAGCCTCTGGTGTCCCACTGCAGGGCAAAGACCTCCCTTCCTTCTCTCCAGTCCAGTTTTGGGTCACTGTAGACCAATCCTTTAAATAGGTATCTATTTCGTCTCTCCATCTTCGCCGCGGTCTGCCACGAGATCGTTTTCCGTTCAGAGGCGTCCACTCTGTTATGGCTTTAGCCCATAGCCCGTCTGACATGCGGCAGACGTGGCCCACCCAATCCCACTTCAATTTACCCGCTTTCTGCCCGATATCCGCGATTTAAGTTTTGGAGCGCAGTATACTGTTACGAACGCTATTCTAGGAGTCAGACCGTAACTTATAATAGCAAAAAAAATATGACACGTTTGTTAAGAGTTGTGAGTTACTTTTCCAGTTCGAGATAATGTCCGAGCAGGTCCTGCGCAGTCCGCATCAGGTCGCACTCGTTTATGATCTTCTCGACCGCCTCCGCGCACGCGGTCCTCTTAGCGTCGTCCAGGGTCGATGCATCTGCCTGAACAAAGTTATACAATATTAGACTCTGCAGCGAGGGTGCCGAGTCATCATAACAGGACACAGCTACCTTCGCAACGATGGTTGCACCCTATTAGACACTCCTCCTTGTAACGGTATATGGTTTACGGTAGGCTGATATGGTTAATAGTCTTGTATAGCATAGCAATGGTTATAATGAAGATAGTCTTAGTACAATAATACTTAATTTACTAGATAAAATGTCCAGTAAAACACCATATGTCGGTAAATAGATTTATTGAGCTACGTAGCAGAACACACGTAATACATGACTGAGCAAATGTGAAACTACCCTCTACTTAGTCAACCTTATTGTTACAAGAAGGTTTGACAAGTACCCACACTTAGTACACAACACTAGAGATGGTAAAACTATGATTTTATGGTATTAATATGGTTTGGTATGTGAGCACGCGATGCCTGGGTCGGCTGGTGAACGCGAACTCACATACCAAACCAGGTGATGACCTGCACGAGATCGGGGGCACGGAGCGGCTATGTCACGGCGTCCACGGGAGGAGACGGTGGAGCGCGTGATCTCACACAGTGCAGCCACAATAAACCAGCGCCAAGACGGGTTTGCAGGAGCTACTTCGTTCCTGATCTCCGTACTCGATACCTTCGGACACACTTCAACAGTGTTGCCATCTACCCAAAGTCCTGCAGGACAAAGGACGCGAAGACAAATGTCGCCTGCATATATTGTCTGGGCAGATACACATAGGATAAGTAGCGCCGTCGCGACGCGCTCCCTCTCTTCGCCGTCTCGACCAGTCACAAGCCAAGTGTCGCGCATATTGCGTCTTGAGGCAACAACAGTGTCTTCAAAATAATAAAAAAATGAGCGACGACCATTCAACAAAGAAATCTGACAGGGAGACGAGGATCATCCTATTGTTTAAGACTAACTCAAAACCCGGCTCTTGTAATATGAATATTCAAGATCAAGTACGAGGAACAATTGCACAAAAGTCTAGGTATATGTTACAGGCGAGTTTTTTATTCATTGATTTTTATTATAATCTACGCAACTACTCAGTGAAGTTCCTATATATTTTTTTGTAATTTAGTACTAGTCGAGCTTTTTTTGAGAGTTCATGCGGGGAAGTACTACCACCATAGCTATTACTACCGAAAAGCATTAGTGCTCGCATTGCTGTGTTCTTGTTTGAAGGGTATGGTTGCCGGTGAAATTACAGGCACAAGAGACTTCATCTTTATGTCTCAGGGTGGCGGGCGCAGTAGAGTGCCACATAGGGCGCATCCTAGGTGGACGTGACCTATGTGATAATGCACTGTTCATAGGCAGAGGGTACCGCTTAACATCAGGTGGGCCATCTGCTAGTTCCGCCATTTTGAGAATTATAAAAAAAAACAATCAAGCAATCTTCATCTTCCGAGGAAGACATGCTAACACAATGCAATCACGCTGTACAATGTATTGTGTCTTCACCCGTGTTGTCTCGCATCGAAAGAACTGGTGACATGAAGTAATGGTAGTAAGGAAAATAATACCTCCGTCTTCCTTCTGAGGAAGTTGAAGTAGAGCCTGAGCCGCGAGTGCGCCAGCGCCAGCTCCGCCAGCACGGGCTCGGCGGCGCGCGCGGAGGGCGGCGCCGCGCCCGCCACCAGCCGCCGCGCCGCCACCAGCTGTATGTACACGCGCCGCACGCCCGCGCACACCTGCAACCATCACAACGGCAAGCACAATATCAACGGCTGAATCTATTGGTGGTACTTCACTTGGCGTATTTGCGCAAATGTTTGTGTTATATTTCCAAGGCAAAATCAACCATGAGTTCTACATAATATGGTGCTATTTGGCTTGGCAAAATAACGAAAATATTTGCGCAAATACGCCAAGTGAAGTGCTAACACAAGTTATATTGTATAGCTGCGACCACAACCCGGGGTGCTAGCTGACTCCTTCGTTCTACTATAGTGTCACCTGTGGCTGAATAAGAGCGATCGCCCTGGGCAGCAGGCCATGCGCCATCTTGGCGGTGTTCCTGGCACGCTCGACGGCCGCGCCGCCCGCCTCCACGCATGTAGTATCTACTATAGTGTCACCTGTGGCTGAATGAGAGCGATCGCCCTGGGCAGCAGGCCGGGCGCCATCTTGGCGGTGTTCCTGGCGCGCTCGACGGCCGCGCCGCCCGCCTCCACGCATGTAGTATCTACTATAGTGTCACCTGTGGCTGAATGAGAGCGATCGCCCTGGGCAGCAGGCCGGGCGCCATCTTGGCGGTGTTCCTGGCGCGCTCGACGGCCGCGCCGCCCGCCTCCACGCATGTAGTATCTACTATAGTGTCACCTGTGGCTGAATGAGAGCGATCGCCCTGGGCAGCAGGCCGGGCGCCATCTTGGCGGTGTTCCTGGCGCGCTCGACGGCCGCGCCGCCCGCCTCCACGGCGCGCGTCACCGCGTCCGCGAACACAGCGGCCTCCGAGTGCGCGTCCGCCACCACGCACGCGCGCCGGATGTTACCCTCCGCCTAAGGGAACCACTTACATCAGAACATTATTCAACCAGATACACAGCAGATTTTTGTTCCTATGAAGTTAGGCTCTTGCAAATACAAAATACGATTACCGTGCTTTTCGTTTATTTATAATTTGTAGACGAGGCATATCCAAACATAATATACAAGCTGCCCTTCAGAACGACAAATATCCGCTGTGCGTATTGTACCACCTTCATCCGTCCGATTCAAAACATGTTGATCACTCTTTATTTTATTTTATTTTTTATTTTGATGGGATTGAGGTACTACTACTGCATAAAGCAAAAGGATATTTTACACTATAAATTATGCACTGTTAATAAATGAGTGACAGCCCTTATAGTACTTTGTTCCTTTCTGCATAACTGGTTGTGCAGTTGTTAGGTTCACCTGTTGCAAACCAAACGTCTAAGCAAGCTTCTGAACAGCAGTCCATATCCCATACATCAAACATTTGAAAAAGTGGTGCCATCCGGCCGGAAAGAAGGAATGGATTTTTCCTAGCTACTTGCATTCTTGATTGTAATCCTAATAGGTACCACTTTACACTCCATATCTTTACCATTCAGCGACAGGATAAAGCGCGACTTTTGATTGAATTTTTAGCGCCACCATCTTCGCGGACAGCGCCGATGCTTTCAATATTTGATGTTTATCAGATGCCCGGCGGTGCTCTGAACAGATTAACAACAATTGAACACACCCTGGACTTCAAAATATTTTGTCAGATAACCCATAAGTGGTAGGTGAAAGTGAGATTTAGCAATTTGGAATTATTCAGAATCAGTGACTCTAAACTGAAATAGACCCTCTGCTATTCTAATATACAGTGGTGGCCATATAATTAAGAACGCTGATATAAAGGGAAGATTTTTTCCAACTAAGATGCAAAACTAATTGTATGCATTTGTTTTTATTTCTCTCGGTATCGTAAAACATTTCCATATTACCACTGTATTCATTGATACACATGATTGGCTAAAAATCAATAGGCAAACTTTTTACACTACTTTTAAACAAAGTATTCCTTATTACTGGCTGGTCACGTAATTAAGAACGCTAAGTAGTTTATACCTTTATTCAAATTTAAATAGAGAACACTCAGTCGATTTGTTACTGTTTGTATAATTTTGGCGCTATTACGTGCTGTAAAAGATTAAAGGTGATTGCTTCTTTAGAAAAAACAATGGGAAAAAATAAAAGTTGTGATAAATCTACAAGGGAAGTAATAATAAAACTTCGCCGAAAGAATTGGTCTTATAAAAAGACATGCGACCATCTGCAATGTTCAAAAACGATGGTTTTCCACGCTGTAAAGCATTTTACTACGTATCAAACTACTTCGAATGTTCCACGTGTACCTAAACAGAGAAAAACAACTCCTCGAGATGACCGAAACATCGTTCGTATGGCAAAACAAAATCCTTTTAAAGGGTCCAATGAGCTTAGAAAAGAATATTTTGGTGAAAACAACCCTTCAGCAATCTCAGCACGCACTATTCGAAGACGTTTGGTAGAAGAAAAATTGCACGGTAGGATAGCAAGAAAGGTACCCATGTTAAAACTTTGCCACAGGCAAGCCCGGCTTGCATTTGCGAGAAAGTATGAAAAGTGGACTGTGCAACAGTGGAAAAATTTACTTTTTTCTGACGAGACGAAAATAAACAGAGTATGTTCTGATGGAAAACGATATGTACGACGTCCCCCGAATACAGCATTCGACCCAAAGTACACGAAAGTTACATTAAAGCACGGTGGTGGAAATGTGAAAATTTGGGGTTGCTTTTCTGGACATGGTGTAGGACCTGTAAAAATGATAGAAGGTAACATGGATCAGTTCCAATACAAAAATATACTGGAAGAAACAATGTTACCATACGCTGAAGACGTTCTACCGGTCATTTGGACATTCCAGCATGACAATGATCCAAAGCACACTGCACGCACCGTAAAGGAATTTCTTACAGCGCAATTAGTTTCTGTCTTAGACTGGCCTGCTAACAGTCCAGATCTAAACCCAATAGAGAATCTGTAGTTTGAAGTAAAGAAAAAGGTTTCAAATACAAAGTGTGGAAATTTAAGAGAGCTGTATGACGTTTTTTTAGAAGAATGGAACTCTATTTCTCTTGCGAAATGTCAAAAATTAATAGAGTCAATGCCCCGCCGGTGTAAAGCTGTAATTAAAAGCCGTGGATATGCTATTAACTATAAATTTTAGTTAAATATTTATTAAATTTCTTTTTATGTTTCCTGTGCTACATAATATTGTGATTTTTTAAATCTAAGTGTCATACAAAACAATTCCCGAGCAGTTAAATAAATCGTTCTTAATTATTTGTCCAGTTTCAGTACTATTTGAATGTGTTACTTTGATAAAATCAATAAAATGTGCAAAAAATAGTTAGCGATTTCATACTTTATTCTTAAGTCAGGTTGCTCTATTAATGTGACTATTATATAACATATGGCTTATATATGATTCCATATTTTTATATATGATACCCCATGGCTTATAGCGCAGACGATCTATCAATATCAAGATTTATTTAAAATTGATGTAAATTAATATTTTATTATTTTTCTGACATTATTTAATTATTTGACATTACCTATTATTATTATAATTTTTTATACGATTACTAATTGTTATGGTATTGACATATTAAATTTCAAATTGTTATAATGTATTGTATTGTGATGTAAATTTTGAAAAATTTCAACAGAAAAGCGGGAAAATCTTTTTTCACTTACAACGCCATCTCTGATACAAAGCATGTACTACAAACCAATATTTTAAGTGGGGGGAGGGCTAGGAGTGGGGGGGGGGGGGGGGGGTTCACCGGGGGCTACCCGTGCGAAGCCGGGGCGAGTCGCTAGTTTTAGATAAAGTAAGTTGCTCAGAAAACTTTTATCTGAAGCCATAATATCCAATCTATGAGAATAGCTTTTTCTCCCAGTTATTGTGGTTCTCTGCTATACAAACTGGAGTGTAAAAGTCCTGCTATTTTACAGATGATGATTAAAAGTGGACTTGGAACCTCTACCTATAAAACAAATACTGGAACAGCAGACCAGAGAGGAGTTGTGATCTTATCGTTGGATTACCTGTCCTGCTAGGTACTTGGCTAGTAGATCCACCCCCTCTTCAGCTCGACCAATCTGTGGGAACAGCTTGAAAAGCCTCTCAATGCTTGTTTCGTCTTCCTTGCGGGCTGCTTCTTCAAACCTAGAAAAGCAGAATAATTAAAATACTGGGTCAGACTACTATGTAGTCTTGTGTAACCTACAAATAAGTTTCCTCCAAACCATCAATAAAAACACTATGACGACCTCTGTGGCGCGGCGGACGAAGCTTGGCCTGCGACGCAGGAGGTTGCGGGTTCAATTCCCGCCTCGGAACAAATATTTGTGCGATCGCAGATATTTGTGCAGGGTGTTCTGGGTATTTTCTATGTATAATAAAAATATCTATCTATGTATTAAGTATATCAGTTATCTAGTACCCATAACACAAGCTCTGCTTAGCTTGGGGCTAGATAATGTCGTGTGAACTGTCCAGCATTATTAATTTTATTTTATGAGTTGGATTTCAAACAACATAAGTAACAACATAAAAATAAACACCTTTTTTTTATTTATTTTTTATTTATAATACACAGGCAGCTCTCGGAGCTGATGCGTGTATATCTTAGTCCTTAACAGTGCACTTTAAATGTTTGTCAAGTCTATTTTTGAAAGAATTCACTGAGGGGGCACTGATCACTGAATCTGGTAGCTGAGTCAGATTTTCAGTAACATAAAAATAAAACACTTTAGGTAAACTATTGATAACCTTACCATTTGTATAGTAAGTAAAGCACAAAATGGATCAGCAACACATACTTGCGCACAATATGCTCTCTGAGAGTATTAGCTGCCTTCATCATAGCGTCACGCGGGTCACCAGCTCCCCGAGCTTGCGCCGCCGCCACCGACCCGGGGTCCATGCTGAGGAATCTAGACACGTGAGCAGCACCTACAAATATAAAATATTATTTCAAGTGACTTATTATTGACTTATTACAGTGTATGAAACTTATATTGATATTGGTAGCGATTAAACTAAATGTATCGCCAGCCAATCGCCAATTGGGATTCTAGTTTTAGGCTTTAACTTTAGAGAATATAATCTCAAATCGCTACGATTGTTGTCATAAAAATAATGAAAACATTAATTTACTTTTGCATTAAATAAACCAGGATTTGTGAGAACTTATTTGTAGAAATTGTGCAAACTATACCTGTCTCATAATCATGTGCTTTTATAGCCGCTTCCACTCCAGCACTGCATAGCTGCAGGTCGATCAGATCATGCACTCGGCGCTGGCATTCTGCTACCCGCGACTGTTAAACACTCAGAACCATTATTATAAAACACATGATATAATTATTGTTCAGTTCACTTTGATTATCACGCGTATCTGTGTGGCTGTTTTTATTAAATATTATATTTTTTGAAAATATGTATGGAGGTATTATCTTACCCTAGCAAGGTCTAACTGGCGTACTTTAGCGCTAACGTCTCTGGCCAGGCCGGCAGTTTTATCTACCATGTCGGCGGCAGACTGAGCATCCGACTTGACCTCTCCTAGCTTCGTATACGCCTGGCTAGCTGCCCGTAGGCGTCCCTCTAGGGTACATGCCCTGGAGAGAATCCCAGATAGTGCTTCGTCCACTTCAGACTGAAAAAAAACAGTAAATTTTGCTTCTAATTTAGGTAAACAGCCAAGTTGAGAACAACATTAAATTAAGTAAGTAGGTACCTCTTCTTTCTCTATTTCACCGAGAGCTTTCTGTAAGCCTTCTTCAGTAGACACGTCATATTTTTCAAGCAAAAGACCCAAGGACATTGTTAGAAATGGTAAAAGTATGATTATATATTATTTACCTACAAAAATTCTCTAATTTATACTATACGACTACACAAACAACAATGAAACGTCAAGTCAAAATCACCTGCTGATCTGACAAAGACAAATACAAATATATGACATTTAGATTATCAAGTTGGGGCTGCTGTGCCACGGAGGAACAAAGGCTGTTTAAGGGTTCGGTTTCCTCAAAACTTTCTTTATTTTTTTATCTAAGGAAACTATGATTTTCTGTTTTTTCCCACCTATGGGGGGGCGAGGTCTTCCCCTCATGGCTACTCCTCCCCCCCACACCCCCAACTCACTGTAATTTTAACTTTGTAGCTCAGTGCAGTGCCATGGCCAACATTTTTTGTATATTTTCCGAATAACTATAAAAAATAAATAAATGAAAATGAAATGTATTAATTGCATAAAATGTGTCTAGTATTTCTGGGGGTTATCCTCATCCTCTCCCCCGCCCCTACCCCTTCCCACCCTCGTTACTTCTTGGCCGTAATCTAATGCCGACCCATGGTCATTGAGGTCATAAGCATATCACCTCATCTCAGTCATCATTACTAGACCAACAATATGGTTATGTATATTCACACAAGTCACAAGAAACTACACCAGAAAGGCACTCCTTTCTTGCGCTTGGCGAGTTGTAAGACACGCGCGAGTAAGGAAGCTAGAACATAGAGTGTAATAAATAAGCAGCATCATATAGCCATCGATAAGCAATATAACTAGTATATAACGCGAAAATAACCACGGGCAACAAAACGAAGCCATTTTTTGTTACTGGATGGACGAATGTTTTCAAAATCCACCTGAATAAAAAAGGTCTGTTAGTCAAGATGCATGACGATACACATATTTTTCATGTTTGCTTACATAAATAATATTGTGGTTCACTTCACAGTAGTCAGGGTATAATTTATTTGACGTTTCACGTTCTTCATTTTCAATAGCATACTTTACATAGATATCAAAATTTATAAAATATGAATGTAACAGTGAGCTATAAAGTCTTTGCTCCCCTACAAGTTGGGTAAGAAAAATGGCCAGAATATGGCAACACAAAATATAGCATTTTAAAATACGTTCGGAACCTGTGTTCAGGAGATTGTTTTCCATTATTTCATGATTTTTCTTTTAGTATACTTTTATTCCTGCCATTTTAGTTTTTTTTGCTTTGGCGCTAGAGCCTGTTAGTCTCTTTTCAGGATAAAAATATTTATTTTTAGTCACTTACCTCGTTCATTCACATAACGTTGTTCTGTACCTTGAAACGTCAATCTAAAATAAGTATAAACAAAACAGATGTTCCGAACGTGATTTGTAAAATTGTTCAGTGAGGAGTAGGTACGGTGCTTACACTTTACGTTTAGTAAACATAAAAACTTGTAAAATTGGAAAATCGATGTGCCGTTAACTGATATACATTCCTTCCTCGGGACGTTACATGAGAGCAAAACGCTCCGTCCCCAATAGGTTTTAATTTTAGTGTTGACTAACAATCTTCAAAGGTGAGGGCTCACTGTCGTTGCATAAATTATGTTGTAATGGGTAACTGGATTGCTTTTTGTGTAGAGTGTACCTACAGCTGGGGTGGTTTGATTTGCAGATTGACTCCGTGTGGGGCTGGGCTTCGCCCCCGCTGCGATTGCAGCTGGGTAACGCACGCGGCCACAAGAGGTGAGTGAACTTAATAACACTAGTAAAAGCCAATAGTTGGCACGGTTTAGTGAAACAAATCATACTGTTGTTACTCTGAAATGTTTGGTGCTATGTAGCTAACGAGTCCACAGATATATATTGTTTTGTAAATAGGCATCAGTCAATGTAAACAGTTATCTCACAGTGAACTACCTCCATTTTGGCATAAAGTAACTTTCATTTTGGTTTGTGGACATGGTCACCCTCTCCTCAAACCAATGTCACAGGTTAGGGGACTTAAAATCTTTATCAATGATCTATTTTTTTTTTTTTAATGCTTTCTAATATGCCAATGTCCTGAATAGCTTAATTTATATTCCATTCATCTGACACAAATACAGTTCATTAAATGCACTACAGTTTATAAACAAATTGACTACTACTTCTTCTTTCTTCTCGGTACAAATATTTGTACGACCTGCAGATATTTGTTCAGGGTGTTCTGGGTATTTCCTATGCATAATAAAAAATATCTATCTATGTAATGTATTGTATTCAGTATATCAGTTATATAGTAGACTAGTACCCATAACACAAGCTCTGCTTAGGTTGGGGCTAGATAATGTTGTGTGAACTGTCCAGCATTATTTATTTTATTTTATTTATATCTTGTCATTAGTTCTTTCTTAGTCACCCTGCGTTAGGCCAGAGTCCAGCCTGAGGTATGCTGGCCCTGAAAAGGGCCTAGTGATCAATAATGGTGAAATAACAACTGTGGTGAAAGGTTCACCTTGCTGAGGCTCCTTTCAACTTAACAAAAAGAACACGTAAAAATTCCTTGCAATATGTTAGTTTAGACAAGCTAAGATAGATTTTATTGGAGACACACAGGACAGAGGAGGTTGGTATAAGCAAAAGGAGGCCTATACCCAGCAGTCCCGTTCAATCAGACCAGACCCCAAGCTGAAATGTAGATGACAAAGATAAAAGAAGGTCACTTCATTTCAATAAATTATGCAAGCAGTTGCAAAGTATCAAACACGCATAACTTGAAATCATGTCTTTTATTTATTAGAACTCTTCTCAAGTGCTTTGTTAAGAAAACTATGAGGTAAGTACCTACCTAGATGTGTTCATGATATTTCAGATAACCTTTAGTCTGTGCTTACCTTCATTTCGTCACAACCTTCAACATAAGAGTAAGGAAATAGTTGTGTGTTCTGTCAATACTACATTATTAGGTGAAATATCTTGTGCAACTGCAATACCACTTAGCTGACCTACTAGCTGATGTGGCACTGTATTTGTCACCCTAAGGCATTTCTTGGCATTGAATCTTGTTTAATCTTGCCACCAAGTCAGTCATGCCATGCCGACTGTAACACAACATTACAAGCATCACTGCATATAGACATGCTGGAAATGTTATTATTCAGCACAAGGTGATATGAAGAAAACAGTTTATTTTTTTATACTACATGAATTACGAAACAAGCAGATGGCCCACCTGATGTTAAGCGGTAACCTCTGCCTGTGAACAGTGCATTACCTCATAGGTCACATCCACCTAGGACGCGCCCTATGTGGCATTGCACTGCGACCGCCACCTTGAGACATAAAGATGAAAAGTCTCATGTGCCTGTAATTTCACCGGCACCCTTACCCTTCAAACCGGAACACAGCAATGCGAGCACTACTGCTTTGCGGCAGATTTAGGTATGGTGGTAGTACTTCCCCGGACGAACTCTTTCACAAAAAAGCTTAACTACTACTACTACTACTACTACTACTACTACAGCTTGTGTTAAGTCAGTGACTAGGGCCCAAAATGTCACATAAATCACGTCTATGAGGCGACACCACGTCTCGTACGAGATGTATGTATGAATATATGACGCCCATGTGAAAGTATGACTTTTATTCAAGGCTTGAGGTCATCTTGTTTAGTAAGAGTTTATCCGAAAACCTTGCAGCCCGAGACGGATAGTAAAGCGGAAAATAACTTTGTGGCCGATGGTCTAAGAACCAGTGTGGTAAAAGGATTCATTTGTGCTCCTTTCATCCATTTTTAGCTAATTGTTTCACATTAGTAATGGCTAGTGGTAAGTGAGCAATTAGATAGTGAGTGAGGACCTTCAGAGTAATAAGTGGCTTAAAATGACTTTATCCTTGAAGCCACTGATATTCAAGGCATTTATGATATTTGAATGTAAATTATTGTTCCGTGAAAACAAGTAATTAAATTACTAATTAATTGTTGCAACTGATGTGTGAAATTGAAGACATTTAGTGTAATATAATTGCTTGTATGTTTAAAGTGACCTTCTGTATGTACAACATTCAAATCCTCCTTTCGGAAATTGAAGAATAGTATTAAAACTTCCGTAAGTGTTATTCATAATTAATTGAAAAACCGGTATATCTTTCGTGTTGGTAAAAATATCTTCTGCAACGGTAAGGATATAAAAGGACACCTCAAGTTCTATACCAGTGATGTTACTGTTACTGTTAGCCTGAATCATCCCATTGTTGGGCAAAGGCCTCCCTCCATATCCTCCAGTCACTACAATCCTGTGGTATTGTTTGCCAATCTGTGTTAAAAGTGTCTATTTAATCGCGACATCTGATGATGACCAGTGATTATTAAAAATTAAAAAAAGGTTAAATGTGCTTTAATTAACTATTGTTTTCTCTCACAGTCACCGAATAATGTTTTTTGACAAACAATTATCTAGTTATAGAAAAGACCGCCGGTATGTAACTGGTTTTAGCATGTTAAAGATTGGTGCCCAATCTGCATAGTATATAGGTAATAGTTTTTTTTTGATAGACCTTTGTTTGACTACAATCTCACCTGTTGATAAGTGACGTGGTGTGTCCGGTCTCCTCCCGTGGATGTCGTAAAAGCCGACTAAGGGATTACCCGGACTTGTTGATAAGATTCGTTGGTATAAGATTTGTCCTGGTTGCTGGCTCATTATAAAATGTGTTACTGGAAGAAAGCGTTCGCTAAGTCAGTCGTGGAAAGCAATGGCGGCGATGAGCTCACCACTCGTCACGTCTACATTCCATGATGGTGCAACCCACTGTGAAAAGAGGCCCTTTGGGGCTCTGCCTACCCCTTCGGGGAAAGAGGCGTGTGTCTATGTATGTATGTATGTATGATAAGTGACGATGTGGCCGAAGATGGAGCACAAAGGTCTAGAAGGCACCTATTCACTCTAGATTTGAAGAGACCCAGATTATAGTTTTCAGGAAAGACAGACTAGTGTATTCCACTCCTTAGCAGTTCGCATTATAAAGGTAGAACTGAAACGTTTTGTGCGAATAGAAGGTATACTAATGAGGTAAGGATGGTACCGAGCCGTGCGCCTGCTCGTCCTGTGATGAACCGCTAGTTTGGTGAACCTGTACAGTGAGATAACTCCCTACTGTACTGTGTTGATGCTACACAAGCAGACATTACAGCTTCATCTACCTGTTGAGTTTTTTTTTTAAGTCTCCTTTATTTCTTGTAATCTGTCTTTCCGGGCATTGAGCAAGAGTTTTGTGCTTCTTTCAGGCTTGACATGAATGGTATACGCCCAGTGGCATCAAGTGGCATGTCCACGACTCTAATTCAGTACATATTCTTTTATACTAGATGAGGTCTTGAGGGGCTCTCCTCTAATCCTTCTGAAAGTTGTGGACTTTTTCATGAGACTGTTTGCAAGCTGGTTAGGGTGTTGCTCCATGCCAAAGCATAGGATTTGAGCTTGTATATAAAATGTAGATATATTGTTTTCCCGTTTGCAGGATGGGCGAGGGCGGGTCTCCCGGCGGCGGCGGCGCGCGGCTGTCGCACACGTCGGAGAAGCACCCGCGCGCCATCCTCGCCGAACTCTCCGCGCTGAGGCGGCACCGCGAGCTCTGCGACGTAGTGCTCAACGTTGCTAACAGGAAACTGTTCGCTCACAGGTGCGGTGGTGAACAACTGACAGCTTATGTAGCGCTTACCCATTACAAACTGCAATACCCCTGGGGTCACGTCCTCCTAGGAGCATAGCAAGCACTGTGCGCCCGCCACGCTGAGACATGATGTGCCTTGTGCAGCATATCATGTGCATTGGCGGATACTTGCATATAAAAAAATAAGTACAAAGGCGAACTTAATGCTAGAAAGCATTATCTTCCAGGTAACCGTGGTGTATTGCGGAAAAAAGATGTATCGGTAGTGCACAGGGGGGAAATACACTCAGAAATTCCATACATTTGACTCAACTTTTACCCTCTGTATCTGATGCCTTTGATTTACAATTCCACATTATTTTTTGCTATAATGCCATCTAAACTTGGATGGATACTAAGCTTCAATCTGATCTGAGCATTGGTTGTTGCGACTTGCTATTGGTTTATAAGCCACCTAACAACCAATCGTCACATACATATTCCTGGTCCCACACGACGATTCATGTAGGTAATCCTGATAATATAATCAAATTAAATTAAATATCTTTATATCAGGCTTATTGGAAAATGTACAAAAACCTAAACAATAACCCCATAGCAACATAAATACCTTAAAAACTAACATACATATAAAAAACACTTTAGACTTGCACACGTTTAGACGACGTCAAATAATGGTTAGATAATGGTTCAAATAATTAGATAATAAGTTTTTTCTTTATTTCTTTCAAAAAATAATGCGCCTCTCTTTAAAAATCGTTGTTTAAAAACAGGATCCATTAACTTGATTTCTTTAAACTATGTCTTATATAATTGCAGAGTAATCCTATCAGCATGCAGTCCGTACTTCCGCGCCATGTTCACGGGCGAGCTGGCGGAGTCGCGCGCCACGGAGGTGACCATCCGCGACGTGGACGAGCAGGCCATGGAGCAGCTCGTCGAGTTCTGCTACACGGCGCATATAGTCGTGGAGGAGAGCAATGTGCAGGTGAACCACACAAACAATAAAACAAACGAAAAACCCACAGATTAATTGTCTGCTTATTGCGATGGGAATGTATCTGTATAGTTGTTCGCGCCGCTCTCTTCTCTAAAGTGTCTTTGTTTTTTTATATAATGTTTCTACAAACTGGCATACGGCCCGCCTGATGTTAAGCGTCGCCTATTGACATCTGTAACACCAGAGGCTTTGCCAATGCGTTGCCTGCCCCGATGGACTCTTTTTTCATTTTTTGGAAGCGGCTCATGTTGTTTTTTATCTGTAACACCTCAGGACGGAGCTCATTCCACAACTTGCACGTATGGGGGCGAAAAGATCTTGTAAAGCAAGCAGTACGAGATACCCACATGTCGATGATGTGTAGATGAACTCCTTTGCGTTGTCGAGAATGAGGTGGTAGAACCTGGATGCGGGTGTGAGGGGCTTGTCAAATGCGCAGTTTCTTGATCGGGCACCACTGTAACAGTTGTTAGAGCCGTGTGGGTGTGGTTCCAGGCGCTACTGCCAGCCGCCTGCCTGCTGCAGCTGCAGGAGATCCAGGACGTGTGCTGCGAGTTCCTGAAGAGACAGCTGGACTGCTCCAACTGCCTCGGCATCAGAGCCTTCGCGGACACGCACTCCTGCCGGGAGCTGTTGCGGATCGCTGATAAGTTCACACAGCAGAACTTCCCAGAGGTAATTGACCACTAATTCTAATTAATTCTAATTCTAGGTGGGGGTGCTAAGACCTGCACTGACATCCCGCTGTGGGGTGTATTTCATTTATTTAATCCTTAAACAAAATATATTGTGTGCAGAACTAATTAATTAATCTTAAATCTAAAAACCAAAATATTCATACTATTCATAAATTATAAATTAACCTACACTACAAACACAAAAATTACATAATACAAAAATTTAAAATAATTAACATGTCAATAAGTTTAAAATCTATAGTCAAATCCAATAAAATTAAGAAAACACTAAAAAACACAAAGCAACACTGGAGTAACAACAATAATTTCATTTACTTATTATAATTATGATGTCCCTAAATTAAAATTTATAATTCATCAATAGAATACAGGCACCTGTCCAGAAGGAAACTCTTTAATTTGTTTTTTAAACTAGTTTTCTTTTGAATGAGACATTTGATGTCCAGTGGCAGTTTATTAAAAATTAATACAGCTTGATACCTCGTAGAGTGTTTGACTATGTTGAGTGAAGGATTGATTTTATTCTTAATGTTTTTATTTCTACTATCAACACGTAAACTGTATACATCTGGAGTCTCAAACTCATATAAGTACTTGGACAGAAACATGACAAGAACGAGTACATAAATGCTTGGAACCGTCAAAATACCCAAAATCTTAAAATGATCCTTGCATGATTCTACTTGCGAAATCCTTACCATAGTCCTAATGCTCCGCTTTTGCATAACGAACGCTTTTTCAATATTATATTTGTAGCTATATTATATTGTGCATTATCCCCCTGTGCTAACCCTACCCCAGCCAGCCCAGCTCCTTAAAGTAACGGAGCAGGACTTTGGGTTGATGGCAACACTGTTGAAGTGTGTCCGAAGGCGTCGATGATGGAGAGCAGGATCCAAGTAGCTCCTGCAAACCCGTCTTGGCCTGGCGTCTTTTGTGGCCGCACAATTTAAGATGACGTGCTCCACCGTCTCTTGTTCCTGCAAGCAGCCCCGACACAGCCCGCTGTCAGTGGGTCCAATTTTGTGCAGGTGATGGTTGAGGTCGCAGTGTCCTGTTATGATGCCCACCACCATACGCAGGTCCTCGCGTTTCATTTTAAGCAGTGTATTCGTAATTTTCTTGTCAGGTTTTGGGAGCATATGTTTTGTGTGCTTACAGTCTAATTGACCACTGCGCACTGAATCCTTTCACCACACTTGTTCTTTCACTATTGGTTACAAGGCTTTATTCAGGTATACCTCGACATCAAATAAAAATGAATAAGAAATAAAAAATAATGACGAGCTCTGTAGCGCGGCGAGCGAAGGTTGGCCTGCGACGCAGGAGGTTGCGGGTTCGATTTCCGCCTTGGAACAAATATTTGTTTGATCTGCAGATTGTTGTTCAGGGTGTTCCGGGTATTTTCTATGTATAATAAAAAATATCTATCTGTGTAATATATTGTATTAAGTACCTATATCAGTTATCTAGTACCCATAACACAAGCTCTGCTTAGCTTGGGGCTAGATAATGTTATGTTGAACTATCCAGCATGATTTATTTATTTATTTATTACTAGCGACTCGCCCCGGCCCCGGTGAAAACCCGCCCCCTCCTACCCCCCCCCCCCCCACCAATTTTCAGCCGAATCGGTTCACCCGTTCTTGAGTTATAAGTGGTGTAACCAACACGATTTTGTTCTATATATATATAGATTATTATTATTATTATATTAATAATACGAACGATTATTATAAATGTATGTTTGTCTCTCCAGGTGATGGAAAGCGAAGAGTTCCTGCTGCTGCCGGCCGCCCAGCTCATAGACATCGTGTCTTCGGACGAGCTCAACGTGCGCTCCGAGGAGCAGACCTTCCAGGCCGTCATGTCCTGGGTCAAGTACAACGTGGCAGAGAGACGACAGCATTTAGCTCAGGTGAGGACAGCATTCCTGCCGGCCGCCCAGCTCATAGACATCGTGTCCTCAGACGAGCTCAACGTGCGCTCCGAGGAGCAGACCTTCCAGGCTGTCATGTCCTGGGTCAAGTACAACGTGGCCGAGAGACGACAGCATTTAGCTCAGGTGAGGACAGCTCATAGACATCGTGTCCTCGGACGAGATCAACGTGCGCTCCGAGGAGCAGACCTTCCAGGCCGTCATGTCCTGGGTCAAGTACAACGTGGCCGAGAGACGACAGCATTTAGCTCAGGTGAGGACAGCTGATAGACATCGTGTCCTCGGACGAGCTCAATGTGCGCTCCGAGGAGCAGACCTTCCAGGCCGTCATGTCCTGGGTCAAGTACAACGTGGCAGAGAGACGACAGCATTTAGCTCAGGTGAGGACAGCTCATAGACATCGTGTCCTCGGATGAGCTCAACGTGCGCTCCGAGGAGCAGACCGTCCAGGCCGTCATGTCCTGGGTCAAGTACAACGTGGCGGAGAGACGACAGCATTTAGCTCAGGTGAGGACAGAATATATCAGCGGCCTTGTGTCGTCCACTGCTGGACGAAGCCTCCTCCATACCACGCAATGGTGGTATTTACAATAGTCACCACGCTCGGCAGGTGGATTGGTGATCGCAGTATTGCTGTTGAATACTCGAAGCGGAAAGTTTTAGAAGTAGTAGAGCTTTTTTGTGAAAGAGTTCGTCCGGGGAAGTACTACCACCATACCTATTTCTGCCGCAAACCAGTAGTGCTCGCATTGCTGTGTTCCGGTTTGAAGGGTAAGGGTGCCGGTGAAATTACAGGCACATGAGACTTTTCATCTTCATGTCTCAGGGTGGCGGGCGCAGTGCAATGCCACATAGGGCGCGTCTTAGGTGGACGTGACATATGAGGTAATGCACTGTTCATAGGCAGAGGTGACCGCTTAACATCCGGTGAAGATTTATTTATACTCCCTAGCTACTAAATTAGGTAGTACAACGTACCACCAAGCTCAACGCGTACGTTCAAGCCACTAGACCGTTCAAGTCACCGTTGCCACCTCTGATCCGCCTTCATCGCCGGAGCCCCCTTTCGCCCGGATGTCTCCGCCATAAGGTTGCCTCAAATCCATCACTCGTTAGAAGCAGTACCTGTAGTAGTCTAGTGGCTTGAAGATTTATTTATACTCCCTAGCTACTAAATTAGGTGGTACAACGTACCTAGGCAGATCGTAGCACGTCTACGTTGACTAAGGAGGTCTAGATACTTTTGTTTTCCTATTTTTACATGCAGCTTGCGGTTCGCCTTGGAATGACCTTCTAGACGAATCGTAACGTTACAGTCGTCAGCATCCTTTGCTCGTCTGGCACATAACATTAAATGCATTTATTATCCAATGAAAACTAGCATTTGTCCTCGGCTCTACCCGCATAGAATGTGTTACTCTGATGTTCTAGACACTAAAAATCTTCCTCGTTAAATTATTTACACAACAGTAATAACAGTATTTGAACCTGTCAAGTATAACTGCGTACATACAGACAGACGTTGCAGAAGTTGTAGTAAAAATTGAAGTTATGTGTATTGTTGTCTCAACATGATTGTTTGATGAGAGTGAGCAACATTGTAATGCTGAGTGACGCGGCCCAGGTGCTGCAGCACGTGCGACTGCCGCTGCTGAGCCCCAAGTTCCTAGTGGGCACCGTGTCCTCGGAGCTGCTCATCCGCTCCGACGACGCGTGCCGCGACCTGCTCGATGAGGCCAAGAACTACCTGCTGCTGCCGCAGGAGAGGCCGCTCATGCAGGGCCCTCGCACGCGGCCCAGGAAACCCACCCGGAGAGGTATGTAGCATGATGTCATGTGACCTTGTCAGGTATGCTAAATTTCAGCTAAATCGAACACCGGGAAGTGGGTCAAATTTAACTTGTAAGATTTGGCTAGACCGCGACATGTGAAACTAAATAAAAATTGAAAAATGAAAGAGGAAACTTAGTAGACAATTCATAATGATCGCTGTCGTGTGTGGTTGCAGGCGAGGTGCTGTTCGCGGTGGGCGGCTGGTGCTCCGGCGACGCGATCGCGTCCGTGGAGCGGTTCGACCCCGCCTCCGGAGAGTGGAAGATGGTGGCGCCAATGTCGAAGCGGCGCTGCGGCGTCGGCGTCGCGGTGCTGCACGACCTGCTGTACGCGGTGGGCGGCCACGACGGGCAGAGCTACCTCAACAGCATCGAGCGGTACGACCCGCAGACCAACCAGGTGACTAACACGACGGGCAGAGCTACCTCAACAGCATCGAGCGGTACGACCCGCAGACCAACCAGGTGACTAACACGACGGGCAGAGCTACCTCAACAGCATCGAGCGGTACGACCCGCAGACCAACCAGGTGACTAACTCGACGGGCAGAGCTACCTCAACAGCATCGAGCGGTACGACCCGCAGACCAACCAGGTGACTAACACGACGGGCAGAGCTACCTCAACAGCATCGAGCGGTACGACCCGCAGACCAACCAGGTGACTAACTCGACGGGCAGAGCTACCTCAACAGCATCGAGCGGTACGACCCGCAGACCAACCAGGTGACTAACACGACGGGCAGAGCTACCTCAACAGCATCGAGCGGTACGACCCGCAGACCAACCAGGTGACTAACACGACGGGCAGAGCTACCTCAACAGCATCGAGCGGTACGACCCGCAGACCAACCAGGTGACTAACTCGACGGGCAGAGCTACCTCAACAGCATCGAGCGGTACGACCCGCAGACCAACCAGGTGACTAACACGACGGGCAGAGCTACCTCAACAGCATCGAGCGGTACGACCCGCAGACCAACCAGGTGACTAACACGACGGGCAGAGCTACCTCAACAGCATCGAGCGGTACGACCCGCAGACCAACCAGGTGACTAACACGACGGGCAGAGCTACCTCAACAGCATCGAGCGGTACGACCCGCAGACCAACCAGGTGACTAACTCGACGGGCAGAGCTACCTCAACAGCATCGAGCGGTACGACCCGCAGACCAACCAGGTGACTAACACGACGGGCAGAGCTACCTCAACAGCATCGAACGGTACGACCCGCAGACCAACCAGGTGACTAACACGACGGGCAGAGCTACCTCAACAGCATCGAGCGGTACGACCCGCAGACCAACCAGGTGACTAACACGACGGGCAGAGCTACCTCAACAGCATCGAGCGGTACGACCCGCAGACCAACCAGGTGACTAACACGACGGGCAGAGCTACCTCAACAGCATCCAACGGTACGACCCGCAGACCAACCAGGTGACTAACACGACGGGCAGAGCTACCTCAACAGCATCGAGCGGTACGACCCGCAGACCAACCAGGTGACTAACACGACGGGCAGAGCTACCTCAACAGTATCGAGCGGTACGACCCGCAGACCAACCAGGTGACTAACACGACGGGCAGAGCTACCTCAACAGCATCGAACGGTACGACCCGCAGACCAACCAGGTGACTAACACGACGAGCAGAGCTACCTCAACAGCATCGAGCGGTACGACCCGCAGACCAACCAGGTGACTAACACGACGGGCAGAGCTACCTCAACAGCATCGAACGGTACGACCCGCAGACCAACCAGGTGACTTACACGACGGGCAGAGCTACCTCAACAGCATCGAGCGGTACGACCCGCAGACCAACCAGGTGACTAACACGACGGGTAGAGCTACCTCAACAGCATCGAGCGGTACGACCCGCAGACCAACCAGGTGACTAACACGACGGGCAGAGCTACCTCAACAGCATCGAACGGTACGACCCGCAGACCAACCAGGTGACTAACACGACGGGCAGAGCTACCTCAACAGCATCGAGCGGTACGACCCGCAGACCAACCAGGTGACTAACACGACGGGCAGAGCTACCTCAACAGCATCGAGCGGTACGACCCGCAGACCAACCAGGTGCTAACACGACGGGCAGAGCTACCTCAACAGCATCGAGCGGTACGACCCGCAGACCAACCAGGTGACTAACTCGACGGGCAGAGCTACCTCAACAGCATCGAACGGTACGACCCGCAGACCAACCAGGTGACTAATACGACGGGCAGAGCTACCTCAACAGCATCGAGCGGTACGACCCGCAGACCAACCAGGTGACTAACACGACGGGCAGAGCTACCTCAACAGCATCGAGCGGTACGAACCGCAGACCAACCAGGTGACCGACAACAACACGCATGTCTCTTTGTACCTCTGCCTTTCTCGTGCGACCTCCGCGGCGCGGCGGGCGGGTTCAATTCCCGCTGCAGGACAAAATGTGTTTGTGGTTAAAGATTATTTATTTTCTCAAAAGAAATTAACATTTCACTTATATGAGAAACTTATTTTAATAATTAAAGTAAGCGCTTCTAACAGTTATAAACTTAGTAACAGATTTTAAACAAAACGAATCAATTAAAATAATTTAGTAGGTAAATTGACAAACAATGCCAAAATCATTGCTTGTCAAATGTTCGAATACCCGCAAAAACACGTAATGTGCGGTATCGCTCGCTGAGGCAGGACAAAAATAGATATTTTGAGTAAGCGATGCAGGTTCGTTCGGTGCGTCACAGAGAAAATTATATCAGCAAGTCAGTTTATTGTTTTAATAATGTTAAGTCGTTTAGTATGTGTTTTCTTAATTTATTTTTAAAAACGCTGAACGAATCTGCATTCTTTACTTCCTTGGGTAATTTATTATATATCTGCACACCCTCAAAGACAATGGTTCTCTTTCCCTGGGTAGTTCGTACTCGTGGAAGAAGTATGTGATCTCCCCTACGACTGCTTCGATTATGCACCTGGTGTATAAATGTTATATGTGAGTGTATGGTTTTCATTAGTATTTTTCTGATAAGTATACAAGAGCAGTATGTATAAAGTTGTTTGATGTTCATGAGTTGTGTTTTCTTGTATACTTGGATTGAAGGTGTTAGGTACTTGAAGTTAAATAACATTTTAATTATTTTATTCTGTGCTACCTGTAGATCTTGTTTGTTTGTTTTATCTTCAAATATTTGTTCCGGTTCTGGGTGTTGTAACATGGTTCTCGTTGTTCCTGACACTGACGGGGGAATCAGGGGATCTTAGTGTGTGATCAGGACTATGTAGGTGATTGTTGGTGTTATGTTATGTATCTGAATAACAATGTGAATGCGAAGCCAACACTCAAAGTCATGCTGCCCTTTCCTGCCCTCTTTTCCCCACGGTTAAAGTTTAGCACAAAGACACCTGTTTTTTAGGGGGGGGGGGGGAATGGGGTGGGGGAGAGCTACAACCATTCCCCCCCTTAAGAAATTAATAGTTCAAAAGATATTTACATTTGAAAGTGTCGGACTCCGGTATTGGCTCTCGCCAGTACTCTCGCGAGGTTACCCCTGAGTGTCGCTTCACCACTCGGCTTGCTCCACTGATCACACGCTGATCCATCGAGTACGTACGTTTTCATCACAGGATAATTTTATTATTTGCTCAGGGTCAACGGTTGATGTTCTTATCAACACATCGTCTGTGATCATTTCCTCTTCCTACGGGTGCCGAGACAATATCCTGGGACAGGATACAGGCATGGTGATTAAAATGTGGCAGGATATTTGAAAAATCAGCCTTGAATGCGACATTAGTATTCAATTATTTTTTTTATCATTTTAATTAATTAATTTGTTTCTTTCCTCGTGTTTTTTGACGTGATCAAAAAACGTGGGTTAAGATGCATAAATATTTGGACAATTAAAAACAATAATAAAGTTATGAATGCTGCTCTTTATATTATATTGTGCTATTTGGTGTAACGTGTTGAATGTTGTTGTGATGGCAGTGGTGCGGCGCGGTCGCACCGACGTCGTCGTGCCGCACGTCGGTGGGCGTGGCCGTGCTGGAGGGCGCGCTGTACGCGGTGGGAGGGCAAGACGGCGTGCAGTGTCTCAACCACGTCGAGCGGTACGAGCCCAAGGACAACCGGTGGACCAAGGTACGTACGTATTCTCAGGGGTGGACGGACCTGCCCGGGGACCAGGGGTCCACACGCCTTGATCTGCTCCTCGGGGGACGGCGGGGCCAGGGGTCCTCACGCCTTGGTGTGCTCGCCGGAGACCGTGGGGGCCAGGGGTGCCCACAGTCTTGATCTCTTCTGGGGCGCGCGGAAGCACAAACTTGCCTTCAAATGCCTTGGCCTCGCCTTGCGAGGGGTACTTGTCACCACTCACAATGCACACTTCACTGCACTGCAATCCTCTCGAGAAACACAGGGGTATGGTTTCACCGCACCGTGTTTCTGGCTGTACCTTACCCGCTGCGATCCACAGCGAGTACAGCGTTGCCCTACCTAGGTTTTTTACCTAACTCTTTTTTTTATAGCATATTTTGCAGAGCACTACTTTTTTGTGACTCCGTCTAAGTGAATATTCCATGTCAGCTTTCTATCTAACGTTACACCTAAAAATTTAACATTGTTCGTCAAGGAGATATTAAAATCATCCACAATATCTTGAATACATTCTGGTCTAACCTTATCTTCTCTGGAGCCTAGTGCAAATTCTATACTCGTAACATTAGTTTTGTCTACATTGAGAAGCATGTTATTGACCGAGAACCATTCTTGATTACATGATATTCCTACTACAGATTCTTGAAGTTTTCTACTATTTCGTTCGATTTATTCTTTATGACCAGGTGGCGCCGATGACGACGCGGCGGCTGGGCGTGGCGGTGTCGGTGCTGGGCGGCATGCTGTACGCGGTGGGCGGCTCGGACGGGCAGGCGCCGCTCAACACGGTGGAGCGGTACGACCCGCGCGCCAACAAGTGGACACAGGTACGTGTCGAGTGGTGTGTGCAACCACCACCGACACAACTATTGGAATGAATGTAATGCTCTTTGTGCCGTGCCGTCATGGATCATGGCGCATGCAACTGTGCCGAAATATCGGGAACAAACAAAACACGAAAATCATGGTAAATATCCCGTTTCTAGTGAAAAGTATGTGCATAACCATGATACTTTCAAAAGTTATGAGTTATTATTGTGTATAAGTCGATTCAAAATGAACCATGTGGTTTCAATAAATTTATTGCCCTGTCTTCCTAACACACAGAGATTTTTGTATGCGGATGACCTGACTTTGGCTACGCAAAAAGATACTTTGCGTCTTCCATTTGCGGAACCATCAAGCCAACCGTCCACTTCAGCTGAAATGGCGTGGCATGGCCATAAAACACTGTTGAAACCCAGTATACCTAGGAGTCACTCTGGACGGAACACTTACATTCAAAAGCCAGTGCCAGAAAACAAATCCAAAGTCAGCTCCCGAAATAATATCCTCCGTCGGCTCACTACATCCTGGGGTGCATCACCATCAGTCCTTCGTACTACAGGTCTCTCCCTCAGCTTCTCTGCTGGTGAGTACGCATGCCCAGTGTGGCATCGTTTGTGCCACGCCCAAGAGGTAGACGTTGCCCTAAACGAGACCTGTCGAATAATAACCGGGTGTTTAAAGCCAACCTCATTAAACAAGCTCTACCCCTTAACGGGTATAGCGCCACCGGCGTCCGGCGAGAAATTGCTTGGGGAACAGAAAAATAAAAACAAAAATCTGATGACCGATATTTTCTGTATGGCGCTGTTCCACCAAAAAAGCGCTTAATAAGCCGTAAAGGTTTTTTTCGATCCACTTCAGCCACCTCAAGTAATGCAACTAATGCAAGTGACGCTCGTCTCGACCTATGGACGTTAAAAAAAGCCCCTCCACCTGGCTATATAACACCTGCAGAGGAATTACCCCCCTGGTCACCAACTACCCTGGCCAGTGTGGAAGACCCTTAACAGATTGCGCACTCAAGTCGGCTGCTGCAGGTGCAATCTCAGCAAGTGGGGTATGATTGCAGCCTCCGCGACGCAATGCGACTGTGGTGCCCAGTCGCAAACCATACCACATGCCCTTGCATGCCCATCCTGCCCTGACTCCTGCACGATGGAGGATTTAATGTCCTGCTCCGACAGTGCCGTGGGTGTGGCAACCTATTCGTCAAAATGGCTTTGAGAAATCGACACGAAAGAAGAAGAAATAAATTTATTATGTTTAATCTACCCAAGTTTAACTAAATTTAAATAAAATGTGCAACTATTTTGCATGCCAGCAAATCTACCTTACTATTTTGTCACCTGTTTGATATGTACCTATATCGGTAAATGAATAAATGATTATGATTATGAATAAAATAGTTTTAAATGTGATTGCAGGTCGCGGCCATGTCGACGCGGCGCAAGCACCTCGGCTGCGCCGTGTTCGACAACCAGATCTACGCGGTGGGAGGGCGCGACGACTGCACGGAGCTCTCATCCGCCGAGAGGTATGTTGTAAAGCTGCACTTGTCGCCGCCATGTCGACGCGGCGCAAGCACCTCGTGTGCCACAACCAGATCTACGCGGTGGGAGGGCGCGACGACTGCACGGAGCTCTCATCCGCCGAGAGGTATGTTGTAAAGCTGCACTTGTCGCCGCCATGTCGACGCGGCGCAAGCACCTCGTGTGCCACAACCAGATCTACGCGGTGGGAGGGCGCGACGACTGCACGGAGCTCTCATCTGCCGAGAGGTATGTTGTAAAGCTGCACTTGTCGCCGCCATGTCGACGCGGCGCAAGCACCTCGTGTGCCACAACCAGATCTACGCGGTGGGAGGGCGCGACGACTGCACGGAGCTCTCATCCGCCGAGAGGTATGTTGTAAAGCTGCACTTGTCGCCGCCATGTCGACGCGGCGCAAGCACCTCGTGTGCCACAACCAGATCTACGCGGTGGGAGGGCGCGACGACTGCACGGAGCTCTCATCTGCCGAGAGGTATGTTGTAAAGCTGCACTTGTCGCCGCCATGTCGACGCGGCGCAAGCACCTCGTGTGCCACAACCAGATCTACGCGGTGGGAGGGCGCGACGACTGCACGGAGCTCTCATCCGCCGGGAGGTATGTTGTAAAGCTGCACTTGTCGCCGCCATGTCGACGCGGCGCAAGCACCTCGTGTGCCACAACCAGATCTACGCGGTGGGAGGGCGCGACGACTGCACGGAGCTCTCATCCGCCGAGAGGTATGTTGTAAAGCTGCACTTGTCGCCGCCATGTCGACGCGGCGCAAGCACCTCGTGTGCCACAACCAGATCTACGCGGTGGGAGGGCGCGACGACTGCACGGAGCTCTCATCCGCCGAGAGGTATGTTGTAAAGCTGCACTTGTCGCCGCCATGTCGACGCGGCGCAAGCACCTCGTGTGCCACAACCAGATCTACGCGGTGGGAGGGCGCGACGACTGCACGGAGCTCTCATCCGCCGAGAGGTATGTTGTAAAGCTGCACTTGTCGCCGCCATGTCGACGCGGCGCAAGCACCTCGTGTGCCACAACCAGATCTACGCGGTGGGAGGGCGCGACGACTGCACGGAGCTCTCATCCGCCGGGAGGTATGTTGTAAAGCTGCACTTGTCGCCGCCATGTCGACGCGGCGCAAGCACCTCGTGACACCAGACACAAAAATTTGCGCATATTCGCCAAGTGAAGTGACAGCATCAGTTTTACTCCTCAAATGTCTTACCTCATCATGATATTGTTACGAGCTGATGATGGTCGAGAAAAAATATCAAAAACGTCTGTTAACTCTTCACTTTGACTGTTCTTCACATATATTGTTCCCTAATCTCCCTTGATTTCTTAATTGATTCGCATTGGAAGCCAATTTACGACTGACTTCTCTTCGAGCTACATCTGCTTATATACGGAAGTCTCATAAACATTGCACACCCTTAGTCATAGTAGTAGTCATAGTAATTTATTAATAACAAAAACGGATACAAGTCAAATATACATAAATCCATAAATCGTACATAAGTACATCACAAAAATTTACATCACAATACATTATAACAATTTGAATGTAATATGTCAATACCTTTACAATTAATAATCGTATAAAAATTATAATTAGTGTAAAAATAATAATAATAGTAGGTAATAGTAATGTCAAATAATTAATTAATGTCAGAAATAATAATAAAATATTAATTTACATTAATTTTAAATAAATCTTGATTTAATTAAAATTAAATTACTTTGAATTGATAGATAGTCTGCGCTACAAGCCATGTTTTTAATTTATTTTTAAAGGCTTAAAGGGTAGATTACATTGAATCGAACATTATATATAACTATAATATCTTTTTAACATGTAATTCAGCAATAAATATACTTTGACTTTGACTTTTTCGGAGTCTAGACTTTTCTACTAAAATTGGTCAGTAGGGCTATAGTACTTAAACCTTCTATAGCCGTATTGGCAAATTTTAGAAGAACATTCTAGTCTCCGTACAAACGGAGCTCGCTCGCTAGGTACCTCCATAAGGTTACGGGTAAGGGTACATTCCAGAAGGTTGAATGTTTGTTAAATGTTCAGTGGTGCGATCAGCTAAATATGTTGCAAACGATTTCTATTGTCCGCTTGATGCTAACAAAATAATATTTCTATCGATGTTTTCCGATCAGCTATCTTTTCTTGCTCCGATTTCTATGGACTTCTATCGATGTGTTACAATCTGAAGTTTGTAAGCATTATGGATAACCCGACGACTTTACAAAGTACGATTACGCTATGAACCGTGTATCAACGTACTAACCATTTTTAATCACACGTATAATACGACTCTTATATGCTTTGTCTATGATAGAAACATATTTTTACTCTGTGCTGTGTGACTTGTGCGATGCGTAGTATCCTATTAGTCAATCCTTGTGAGAAAAGTTTGTTTACATTTTAACAAATATACGAATTATCAAATAAGGATATTTAAGGTTTAATAAGGTTTGGAAGGAAAGAAAGTAACCACATTGAAGTGAAATGTATATATACCTATAGACCCAAGTTGTGTTGAATCGTTCGACTCCAATTTAATATTTTTTAATAAAATAGCGCAATACCGCTAAATAGTAGTAAAAGTGTTTTGTACGCACTGAATGTTTTTATTTGGTTTGGAATGTAATTAAAACCATGTTCAAACAATTAAAAAATCCACTTTTATGTCTTACCTTTTAGATTTCTATGGTTTGAAACAACCATTTACTTGTTTCTATTGCAATAGTTTGTGTTGCGATCAAATGCTGTTATTATTCATTGAAACAGCGGTTCATAATCGCTACTTCATACTATCGATAGAAACACTACATGTCAAAAGGCTTTTTGTTGCAATCAAGGTTTGTTAGCAACAGGGTGAGTTACATGATCGCTAAAACGTCATTTTCAATAGAAACAGCATTGAAACAGCACAATACTGATAGAAACAGGAGATAGCTAATCGCTCGACTGATCACTTTTCTGGAGCTTTCGTGAATTTTGTAGAACATTTTTTTTTTATACTACTTGGATGACGGATCAAGCAAGAGGCCCAGCTGATGTTAAGCGGTAACCTCTGCCTATGAACAGTGCATTACCACATAGGTCACGTCCATCTAGGACGCACCCTATGTGGCATTGCACTGCGCCCGCCACCCTGAGACATAAAGATGAAAAGTCTCATGTGCCTGTAATTTCACCGGCACCCTTTCCCTTCAAACCGGAACACAGCAATGCAAGCACTACTGCTTTGCGGCAGAAATAGGTATGGTGGTAGTACTTCCCCGGACGAACTCTTTCACAAAAAAGCTCTACTTCTACTAAAATATCCTTGGAAAGTTCCGGTGCAGCGCGTCCGTTCGTCAATAGATGGCGCTAAGCGGACGATTGGCCGGTGCAATTATATCATGCTTATAAAAGGGCCTTGTGATTGGTGAAGGAACCAGTGTAGTGAGAGGATTCATTGCGCCACACAAAGGCCCGTTTCATGAACTACGACCTTTTAGGTTTCCGAGGTTTTCCTTTCCTGCTGGAAAGTGCACAAATGAATGTTTACTTCGAACTTTTAGGTTTCCGAGGTTTTCCTTTCCTGCTTGAAAGTGCACAAATGAATGTTTATTCAAATGTTGAATGGTACACCTGCTCCTTATGCAATTATGTGAGTGTAAAATGTATGTGTCCGTTCCAGATACGAGCCCAGTACGGACACGTGGTCGCCCGTGGTCGCGATGACGTCACGGCGCTCCGGCGTCGGCCTGGCCGTCGTCAACGGACAACTGTACGCCGTCGGCGGCTTCGATGGCACGGCCTACCTCAAGTCTATAGAGGTCAGTGGATGGAGGCGGCTTGACACCGTTCGGGGAGGCCTATGTCCAGCAGTGGACTTGTTACCGCTTATTTATTAACGTAGATAAACTTTACACAGATTTGATCTGTACAAAGCCATAGCAGTTGACACAGACGTACGGTGTAATGTATGCGGATTGTTATATGGAAATTTGTAAAGCGCCCCTAGTGGACACTTTGGGAACATTAATTTCAACAAACAACCATACATACATAGACACACGCCTTTTTCCCCACTGTGGGGTAGGCATAGCCTCAATGGGCCTCTTTTCACAGTGGAACTCTTTTCACACCATCGTGAAATATAGACGTGACATGTGGTGAGCTCATCGCCGCCATTGCTTCCCACGTCCGAGTCGGCTAACGGCTTTCTTCCAGTAATAACACATTCCATAACAAGCTAGCAGCCAGGACGAATCTTATAGAGTCTGTTCAAAAAGAGTTCCGTCGTGGTCAAATTGTGAACTAACGTTTAGTCTAGTTTAAAATAACTATTTATTTAGTTTATGATTCAAACTGTCGGCATTTTGATTCATAAACTAAAGAAATAGTTACAGTTGTTGTAGGATCAATACGGAACAGGCGCTGTTGTGTTACTCGCTTAACAAAAAAGGTAAATAAGCACAGCCTCGTCCTCGAATCCCACGAAAGAACTCTTTTTGACAGTCTTTTTTTTTTGTGTTTTGACTACCAACAAGTCCGGGTAATCCCTTAGTCGACTTTTACATCTACGGGAGGAGACGGAGAGGTCTATAGGGCCGGTCACACCACAGCTTAAACAATATTACTTAATTTCAATTTGCAACCTGTAGGTTGCGGGAAGTCTGTGGATGGAGGCGGCTCAAGAGCGTTCGTGACACTCTATTGCGGAAACATTGTGTGGAAGTACATTGTGTAATGATGACGTGTTTAACGTGTATGTGGTGTGCAGGTGTTCGACCCTGAATCTAATCAATGGCGTCTGTGCGGCGCCATGAACTACCGGCGTCTGGGCGGCGGCGTCGGCGTGATGCGCGCGCCGCACCACGACAACCACTATATATGGTGAGTAGCACGACAACCACTATATATGGTGAGTAGCACGACAACCACTATATATGGTGAGTAGTACGCGTCTGTGCGGCGCCATGAACTGCCGGCGTCTGGGCGGCGGCGTCGGCGTGATGCGCGCGCCGCACCACGACAACCACTATATATGGTGAGTAGTACGCGTCTGGGCGGCGGCGTCGGCGTCATGCGCGCGCCGCACCACGATAACCACTATATATGGTGAGTAGTACGCGTCTGTGCGGCGCCATGAACTACCGGCGTCTGGGCGGCGGCGGCGGCGTCATGCGCGCGCCGCACCACGACAACCACTATATATGGTGAGTAGCACGACAACCACTATATATGGTGAGTGTACACGCCATGACGCGATGTAGTCCCTCCGTAGACCAAGACACGTTCTTGGTGATCCCGATGAACCTATCACTGCCGCTAATGCGGTAGTGACGTCATCCAGTCAAGACAGAGACAACACTCTACCTTTGCACCGACCTCGCCGGCGAGGTCGACGAACCTTATAAGTACCTTCTGTACCTTACGCCTAAACCAGTACAAGCATGTTCTGGGGCGTTTTGACCGTTCCTCCCCAACCGGCAACAGCCCAAGCCGAGGTCCGTACCTAGTGGTGCCCTTGTGCTAGTTGTCCCAATCTAACCAAAAGCCCGGTAACGCAGTCATGACCCCAAGAGGTAAGAACTAAGAAGAACTATGTAAGAACTATTATGTTAACCATGTGAAAGCAATAAGTATATTGAGTATTG
This sequence comes from Operophtera brumata, assembly GCA_932527175.1. Classification (NCBI taxonomy): domain Eukaryota; kingdom Metazoa; phylum Arthropoda; class Insecta; order Lepidoptera; family Geometridae; genus Operophtera; species Operophtera brumata. The sequence continues at coordinate 1,193,771 of OW052235.1, forward strand.
AGAGGTCAACTGCATTTAAATCCATTCGAAAAAAAAAGCGACGCGGTGTTTGTTTGTTTTTTTTGCGACGGTCGCTCGAGGCTCGCGCTCCGTGCCCGCCGCTAGCGTACGCGACGTGCAGGCGGGCGGGGACGGCGCCCGCGCAGCACGGCGCTCGTTTCACGCATAAATCGCGTAATAAATAATTAAAATGTCAAAATTACGTAATTATTGTGAAGTGGATGGGTGTAATGGCGAAAATTGCGACAAATTATTTCGATTTAATTTAGTTTAATTATCTGATCTTATTAAGTCCAATACAAAAAAAAAACGGTGTTGTGTGAACTGTCCAGCATTAATAATTTATTATTATACGAACCAAACACGAGTAACGATGTGGTTTTGATTGCAGGAACCGAAAAGACTCCGTGGTGTGACCCGCCCGCGCTGTACATTGCCACTCTACACGTATCATACTAAGTCGTTACTCATTTTACTTTATTTTATTGTTAAAAGCTATATTAAATGACTATTTATAATTAATGAAAATACAAACTTTAGAATTATTATTTATTCGTTTTTTTCGGTAACAATAATAAAACTAGTTCAACATCTTGTAAATGAATAATAGCGCGTCTACGATCCATAGAAGATATTCCAGGTATTTTTAACGGTACGGTAAAAAAGTACCATCACCTATACCCTGGTTCAGAATTCGAGATATTTTTTGTAAACAAAGGGGATACCATATCAGAAAAAAGCGGCCAAGTGCGAGTAGGACTCGCCCACGAAGGGTTCCGTAGCAGCAAGTAACATAATATAAAAGTTCTCTGATGGATTACGATTTATGACGTATTCAAAAAACTACTTACTAGATCTCGTTCAAACCAATTTTGAGTGAAAGTTTACATGGTAATGTACATCATATATATTTTTTAGTTTTATCATTCTCTTATTTTAGAAGTTACGGGGGGGGGGGGGGGGGACACTTTTTACTTTTACCACTTTGGAAGTGTCCCGCGCGCTAACTATTCAGTTTAGAAAAAAATTATATAAGAAACCTCAATACCATTTTTAAAGACCTATCCATAGACACCCCACACGTATGGGTATGATGAAAAAAAGTTTTTTGCGTTTCAGTTCTAAGTATGGGGAACCCCAACAATTTATTGTAATTTTCTATTTTTGTTTGAAAATATTATTGCGGTTCACAGAGTACATCTACTTACCAAGTTTCAACAGCATAGCTCTTATAGTTTCGGAAAAAAGTGGCTGTGACATACTCGGACAGACAGACAGACAGACAGACATGAAGAATCCATAAGGGTTCCGTATTTTTTTTTAAGGAACCCTAAAAATAGGTGCTCTATGGTAGTTTATTAAATTAGGCCAATAAACAGGCTAGGCATGTTATTCTAACTCAGATCTGATAAACTATAAAGTAATCAATATTTTGTCGTACATATTTTTGAGTTATTTCGGTTATTAAAACTTCAAACAAAAATATATTTGTTATTAGTAGAAAATATTTCATGTTACTTGGAACACTGCAGAGATTCTAAACAATGGGCTTTGTTTTGAAAGCCGGTCCCGGTCGGTTTTGTTAATTTCATTCGTTTCTCCTTATTTGTCGAATAAGAATGTGCTTTTCAGCACTGCTTTACAATGGAATGGTCATACTGTATCAATGGTAAGAGTTATATATAACATTTTGCCGTTTACACATTGACTCGTCAGATAAACTTAGGCAGGTAGTGGGTTTGTGTTTATTTGCCGCAAATTGACATACACGTACATACCGCGCGAGCGAACCCGCTGGCGGATATTACACAAATGTAATACCGTAGGAAAAGCCGCGGGTCAGTACCAGTAAAACATGATCCACGCAAAAAAAAATGTTTTTACCACTGGCTTGTATCTTTGATAGTGACATTTGTTTGTTTACAAAAAATATCTCGATTTCTGAACCAGAGTATAGGACGCGCCCTATGTGGCATTGCACTGCCAGATAGGACGCGCCCTATGTGGCATTGCGCAGCGCCCGCCGCCCTGAGTGTAAAGACGACAAGTCTCATGTGCCTGTTATTTAATTGCACATGTTATTGTTACATACAAATTGCTTATTATTTTCCAGGAGGCAAAATAATGTACATTATGCATCTAGTACAGGTATACTATAGATAAAAATCTCGGTAACTCGGAAGTTGAGTTTTATTGTAAAACTATTATAACAAATAATTAATTTTGTAAAAATTAAAAAAAACCCTCAACGCAATGAAACGGCTGAACCGATTTTGATCAAACATAGCTAAGAACACTCCCGACAAATTCACGAAATCGGTTCATCCTTTAGGGAGCTACGATGGGACAGACACAGACACGTCAAACTTATAACACCCCATCGTTTTTGTGTCGGGGGTTCAAAACCAATATGAGCAATATTATAAAGCAATCGAGGGGCAGAGCGACATCAGGCCACGCGGATACATATATCTATGTTGCTAAATGCCTTTTTATTGAACGTTACACTCTTTTGGTACCTATCGTCACTGTCGGCTGTGTGAGTTGATAAGTAACTGACACGGAAGTATGGTGTAGTACCACACTGAAAATTGTATGTACTTCGAGGTTCACAACGTGTCCGCTAGGGGCGCTCATCAGGGTCAGTACCCTCGTGTCTCTTCACAACCCTCTTGGCATCGATCACTTTATTGAGGCGTAGGTGGCGGCGGTGAGGTCGCCTTATCCACACCAGCTCCGCCCTCTTCATCACCATTCTCCCCCTCCTCGCTCGCCCCGTCCTCGCCCTCTTCGTCTCCGATCTCCCCCTCTCCAGTCACTTCCCCCTCCCCGCTGGGCTCGTCGGCTTCCGTGCTCTGTTGCTCGGCCACTGTGTCTTGAGTGTCGTCTTCTTTGGCGCGTTTACCCTGGAACCAGATTAAGGATTTTGCTTCATTTGTTGGGCCAAAATTACTAGGACCTGATATAGTAGAAATGCAGGTGGATCATTAGATTATGCAATTTTAAAAAGAATGTTCAGATAGAGTCAGTAGAGATAGATAGTTTCCTTCCACTCACCTTCTTCTTCTTCTTAGACTTCGGTTTAGGTTTCCTTTCGGGCGCGCTGTATCCCTGCGGGAAGAACCTCAAGCCCTCTTCCCCCCCCTCCACTGCATCCCCACTGACATACAGCGGACCTAATGCCAGTAGAGTGGGGGGTGGCGTGGAAGGGGGGATGGTATCGGGCTCGGCCATAGCTGGATCGGCTGCGCCCACTGCTATGCACAGGACTATAGTCTCGTTGCTGTGGGGGGAATAGACACATAATAACTTTAAGCCATTCTCTTCCTCCCTTCCCTCTGTATCCCCAATGACGTACAGCGGGCCTAGGACGAGGGTTAGATAGAGGCTTAAAGGAAGCTGCAGCTTCTGGGTATGTTGGCATTATCGTTGAGTCTATAGCGATGAATAATAAAATAATAATAAAATGTGTGACTTGCCTAGTGTGACAAACTGTGTCATAAGGTGAAATAAATCAAATGAAAATGAAATTCTCGAAGCCAAATCACTGATACCTCGTAGATCATTCAAACCATCACCATTTTACCATACCTACAAACTATGGAATGAGCTTTTTTCGCTTGTTACGACATGTGTCGTTTCAAGAAAAATTATCATTAATTCCTTCAGGGTAGGCAGCGCATCGACAATACCCTGGGTGTTGCCGGTGTCTATAGGCGACGGTGACGACTTTACATCAGGTGGGCCGTAAGCTAGTTTGCCTATTAGTTTCATTAAAAAAAACTGCTATCTTCATTACTTACTAGTCTTTTTCAGGCCTTAGCTCGTACTGGTCTACATTCTTGCATAATAGCTTGGGTTCCAGCAAGTTGGTGTCTGCATAGAGTCCATAGCGGAGCAGCCTCGGGGCTATGTCAGGTGCCGCGGCAGTAGCCAGCACGGCGCGCCGCTGCCAAGCTCCGAACATCATGCAGATATGAGGAGGTTCTGGAGGGGCTGCCGGCTCCACCACTGCTTGTACCATCTGAATGAATTGTTTAAGACAATGTTGAGATGGCCACATGTATACTGCAGCAAAAGGGATTAGGTCAAACAAAGACCGAGTTGTGTCAAAGAAGACCTTCAAAAAGTAGAAAAATTTAATAAGTGATTTCCGAAGAGGAAGCCATGTTCTAAAACCATCGGAAGATAACCGTACGTAACGTAAGCAAAAAACTACAAGCTAAGTAGTTCATGTGCCTTTGTTTTCTACCACTATATGCCTCCTCGTACTCTAATGTCCCTAACCCCATCCATATAAACTATGGACGGCGTTAGGTACCTTAGGGTAGAGAAGATCCAATATGGCCGCCCTCTGGTGTCGATCTGAGGGAATGTAAATTCCAGGGAGGTTGTCCGCTTTCAACTCATCTGCTGGAAATTTCTTCGGCCTTTCGTTCTCTTCCAAACCGTCTCCGAAGAGCGCTCGGCGGCATATTTCTGCAACATAGGTAAGTAACATCACATTTTTTTAAATAACTTTTCTTTGAACGGTTGTGGCCTATAACTCGCCTAACTGCTACTGTCAGAAACTATGTTAAGTACAATATAAAAATCTGACCTAACAGACCGGAAGCAGCAGAACTAAGTAGTGCGACTAATGGGGTTTTAAAATGTTCAGTTGCTAATCATCAACCAGAGGATGACCACTCCTGAACATTGGCACTCCGTGGAGGACCCTCCACGGAGTGCCGTGACGAACTCACTCCATGGAGGAGGTATTATGATATTGGACTTTAGGGTGAACGCGACTTCCATAAAAACATCGACCCACTGTTGTTGAATACAAGTTTTTTTTACCGTGGTTGCCTGCCAAATGATTTGTCGTCAAAATTTTGACTAAAACTTACCAATAACACACCCCTCTTTCTCCGGCGTCTTCTTCAGCAGCAGAGCTAGCAAGGGTCTCTCTATCAGCGCGGCGACTATCGTCTCCTCCCCCATCTCAGGGTCTTCCACAGCCAGGATCCTGGCACCATCCTTGTTCAGGAGGAGGGGACATTTGTCTGCTACTAGAACACCTGAAATATGCATGTACAGAATTAGGTATACCAAAAAATAGCTAGACTTTCTAACATCAGTTTGGAAATATGAAAAAAAAATTAGTTGAAGCCTTCCGGGGAAGATTTCTCAGATACTTCAATAGAAAGACTCCTATTTCTGCTGCGAAGCAGTAATGCTCGCATTGCTGTGTTCCAGTTTGAAGAGTAGGTAAGCGGTGAAATTACAGGCACCTGAAACTTTTCAACCAATGTCTCAGGATAGCGAGCGCAGTGCTATGAGTTGGTCCTAGATAGACATGACCTACGAGATATCAGGACCTGACCTGTTGCAGTTGTGATGGGCAGGAGATACTTATATAGTTAGGTACACCAGTGGGTCACCACTAACTTAACCCCAGTAATAGTTAAATTGTTTCTTGCCCCAATAGATATGACTTCTATTTTGGAATACCTGTACCTTGTGGTTCTAAGGCGTCAGATATCTTCCTCAGATGCTTCTGCGCATGAGGCATCATGAGCCCAGGGCAGATGTCCGCGAAATGGGCCTCAATGCGTTTCGCCCTCAGCTCCCGTCGAGCTAAGCGAGCCGCTTCTACGGCTGCTGCTTCTTTGACTCGTCTCTCTTCGAAAAGCTTCTCTGCGGCTGTTGCTACCTCCTACAGAATATAAAGATGCGACATGTTTACGTAAATCTACAAAAATTGTGTGTTAATACAGTAGTTCATTTCATTTATTTCGCAAACAATGTAAAATTGTGTCGGAACATAGTAACATAATATAGGAATAAAGTACAAAATAATCATATAGGTACATCTACTTGGGTCCGATAGGTACAAGATTAAATGTCACTAAGATAAAAATACAACATCAGATAAAATTATAAATAGTACCTAGTCAAAATAGTAATGTCAACATAAAACAGAAAATGTCAAATTAAAAAAGAATCAGATACCAATAGAATTACAAAAAAAAAAAAAAAAAAAAAACATTAGGGTTTATCATTATAAAATTCACGTACAGAGTAGTAGCACCTTTTCAACAAGAATTCCTTCAGATTATTTTTAAACGTGTGCTGTAGATGGATTTGAAGCCAATATGCAAGTCATTGTACAGCTTGATGGCCTGGTACTGAACACTATGTGTTGCTAGTTTGTCTGTTTAATGTACCTAGTCCTAATTGATGTTTAATCCTACTAAGCCTTTTATCTCAGAATGCTGTCACGAACGGTCTTGAGCCGCCTCCATGCACCAAATTCCTGTAACCGTTACAATTTCATCAGTTCATCGAGTGGGGGCGTCCTGTACTGCATCTTGCGGTTCGTGTCGCCTATCAAGAACCTTATTCCTGAGCGATTATCGGTTCTGACAGCTATGGCCTGTCCATTATCAGTGATGTCCGGCTATTCTACGGATTTCCTGGTTACGGATTTTACGATCATGTACACAAGCGAATTTCGGCCCGTATTTCTGAATTGGTGTAAGTTAATTCAAATAGTTTTCTGGAACGTGATTGGCTACCTGCTCTGGAGGCGTAAGCTCGTGAGGCGCTTGTGTTGGCCGCTGCAGCTCTCTTGGAACGTGATTGGCTACCTGCTCTGGAGGTGTGAGCTCGTGAGGCGCTCGTGTCGGCCGCTGCAGCTCGTCCCTCTTGGAACGTGATTGGCTACCTGCTCTGGAGGTGTAAGCTCGTGAGGAGCTCGTGTCGGCCGCTGCAGCTCGCCCTTCCTGGCCAGCTCCTCGTTGTGCAGCTCCTGCTCGATGGTCCTCGCGAGGCGAGGCGCGTCGGCTCCGAACACCACGTTTAGCAACTGCCCAGCCTGCGGATACAAAGCAAATAACTTGACTATTTGGTTATTGAAGAGTAGGTATCAGCTAAGTATAGTATTCTGTGCATGGTCCTATGTTGTGTAGCTTGCAAATAAGGAATCTAATAAACCTTCACCTTCGGCCTTTCCACATTCAAGGAAATTAATGATCCTTCCGTTATGTATAGGTAGTATAGGAAGTCGCTTATTTATTTATGCAGAACCTATTATTTATTCTGTGGCAGAACACTATTCAATGTATAAGTAGGTACCTATTCAACCAGTAGGTACCTATTCAACCAGTAGGTACCTATTCAACCAGTAGGTACCTATTCAACCGTTGCGTCATAAACCGTAGGAAAGTACTTATATTCCTTTTGTAGTCTATAGAAATTCCGAAATTCACTCCCTGCAGCTGGGTTGATGGTTGATGTTTGTATTAAAAAACTGCACGCGAGCGAAGTCGCGACATAGTAGGTAATTCCATAATTTGTATTGTACCTATTTTGGCTTATCTGTTCGGAAAATGTTTTTGTATTGTATCAAGAATTCTAATTTTTGAAAACTATCAACAGGCATTCGCGCTCTAGGTATGTACCCGAGTTCATGTTTTCACCCTTCTTTGCATAGGAATGTCTATCTAGCCGAAAAACTGCGTGACTTTCTTCAAGTTTGGAGGTCTCTGTAGCCATAAACATACGCTTTGTTTTTTACAATGTTTGTTCGATACCTCCCCCAGACGGCGGGCCGTGCCATCGCACTAGAGTCGCAAATCACCGCTACATGTGAGCTTATCGACACCTCAATGGCACAACGCCTTATGTTACGGATATGGTTTTACTAGGTCCTTTGCTATGGTTTATGAAAACGGATCACGAACGATCTTGAAAGCTATTTCTGGGGTAGCTGGGTTAGCTGGGGTATAGGGTTCTGTAGCCAAATGGCAAAAAACCGAACCCTTATAATTTCGTCCTGTCCATCTGTCCGTCCGTGCATCATTCCAAAATCACAGTAATTTTACACAGAGACCACATTTATTTTAAACTGCGTGGTTGACGGATCAGGTATATAAGCGGTAACCTGCATTACAAAAAAGGGCTAGCACTATATTATGTATATAACTAAGGGATGAAAAAAAAACCGTGAACGTAAGCGTGTGGTGTATCTTTATATATGTCTTTGAAAATTATATAGAGGTTTCTTACGACTTTTTTACATAATGTAACTGTAGTAGTTTTTCACATAAGTAGTTGATGAGATTATGCGGTTCTAAGGTCGTAAGAAGTGTGCTCTCCTCTAACTGTACAAAGGAAATTTGAGGAATCTTCTGTAAAAACACTTTCAACGAAAATTGGTAGTTTTTGAGATATATGTGTGCGATATATTCGGTTCGGAACTCTACACTATATGTAGTTAGAGAGGAGACGCAAGGCTAGTTTTATTCTCTGGGATCGTGTGCTGCTATTACCTACAAGTTTTTGAAGTAGTTATAGTGTTGGAATAATAGTCTGAAAGTGATGATGGGATTGTTCCATGATATTAAAAGATAAACGGCTAATTACCACTATTATTCGTCACTTTGCTGACGTTTCGAGACTGAGTTCAGAAGCCTCTTCATCATGAGCACCGCCCGCGACGCGCGCGCAACGAACCTACCGCCGCCGCCGCCGCCGCCGCTGTCCCAGCGAGCTGAGCGCGCGGTTGCACGCAGTATTCGCTGGTCCACCGTCGAACGCGGTCGCGGGCGGTGCTCATGATGAAGAGGCTTCTGAACTCAGTCTCGAAACGTCAGCAAAGTGACGAATAATAGTGGTAATTAGCCGTTTATCTTTTAATATGATTCCCAACCACGATAGTTTCAATTTTGTTCCATGATGTTTCTGAGTTATCTTACCGCTATGAACATCCATGTGGGCTCACTTCGCTTTCTAAATCTCTGCAGAGCGGCTATAGTGTCAGATTTTGCCTGTAAAAAGAATAAACTCATCAGAGAAAGCTTGAGAAGGAGATTAGTCAGAAATGACTATGCTATGTGGTCTGCAATGCTTACTACAGCGAGATGCAAGTTGTCCCCTCCTATCTCCACTTTGATCTTCTTGAGGTTCCCCACCATGCCGATGCAGGGGCCACACCATTCCGAGTACACGTCGACCACTGGAATACAAGCCGCACAAAGTTTACTAGCGTTAATTACAAAATGGAGTTATAGACTTTCTTTTCGAAGACGTCAAAAACTTTGAATTTGGTCAAAAACAGTAAGATGAACAAAGTACCTACCTATTTATGTATAAATTTTAAAAAAAAAACAACAGTCTTCAAAGCTTTCTATGAAAAGACTTAAGCGCATTTTTGTCTGTTTAATTAGAATAATCAATAAGGAGTGCAGTGGCTTTCATCATCAGCTCACGAGCATGAGGGATGACTCCCAGAAGCAAACACCTGAAGGAGTTATGATAAATTACTAAACACACAGTATGTGTTTATGATTTCTGAGGATTTCCCTCGATTTATCTGAGATTCCACTTGACTTGGTGTGTATATGAGACCACCTAAAATACTTTTTCAAGTCGGTTCACTATTATGTGCAGACGAACTTAGAACCTCCTTCTTTTCTGAAGTCAGTTAAAAATAGGGAGTATGACTTGTCAATAACTTTATCTAACCTTTCTAATATCAATGTAAAGTAACATGCAGGTTCCAAACTTTAACTTCATTGATTTCAATGTGTGTATAAAACAGGAACGAGGATGGCCACTAGACTTGCTTTTTGGCCTTGAAAATTGTAAAATACATAATTCGTAATCACTTACCCAGAAGTCCATCTCTCAGCAGGAACTTGTTCCATTCGTCATCATTATTCAGCTCCGCCTGTAATTGCACCTGCGCGGCCTTCTTGCCTGCGCCGGCCGCGGCGACAGCGGCGACGGCGCGAGCGGCCGCGCTCGTCAGCGCCATGCCGCGAGTGATGGCGGCCACGGGCCATCGTGCTGGCGCGTGCGAGTGCGAGGGTGCGGCCGTGAGGTGGCGTGAAGGACAATGTAGCGGTGTCATGCAAGGAGATCGCGAGGGAACATAAAAACATGCAGGGTTTTGGCAAATAGCCAATGGCATAGGTACGATTATATGCGATTTGGATTCAGGCAAATATCTACGCGTACATCTCCGTACCAACTGTCTCTGGTAGGTAAGTAGTTGATACATTTTATCTAGACACACGGCAGTAGTCAGCCAAGTTTGTCAAGCATAAGCGCGACACACCGTGGGTTAAGTTACCCGAACCATCTCCTGCCACTTCGACCCCCGATAATTTGAAATATATTTGACCTACATACTTGCTATTTTTCATGTCTGGTAAGACCATCTTCAAATTGACAAATATCAAATTTCAATAGTAAACCTCTTACCATTCACATATAATGACGTCCGGAAATCACTATTTTGATCACAGACTGACTGACACCCACCCTCAACCTGCCCTACATTCACATTCGCCGCCACACCCACAATCTGTGCTATTTGTCTTGAAGTAAGTATAATCCCATCAAAAACATAATGTGAAAGAAAGCCAAGCCTGAAAGAATTTTGAAAACGCGAAGGGCCCCGGTACACCACGGACTCAGAGTCTCGACCCCAAGTTAGATCTAGCTTCTTTTATTTAGTGAAGCCGTGAGAACTTTTCTTTCTTTCAAATTTATGTTTTTGGTAGGATTATACATAAAAGCACTGAGTCTGGGTGTGTCAATGCATGTGAAGTCCTCATTGTGGATGGCATGCATGATGGATGGGTCGTAAAATCGCTCAAATCACTTATTAATGGAAATAAGGCTCATGTAACCTATATGAATATGGTTTAACGGGTACGACTGGGAAAGATGGATGTGTGACATGCAAAAACCTCAAGCACACTCAAATGATTACCCTAACGGTAGAAAAACTATAACCTTTACCTACCGGATTCAGTTGTGGTTTCTCTAAGATTGGGTCCCAGGCTGTGAGCAAATTGCAGGATGTAATGGTTTGTGGGTGATAGAAAGCCTCGTGTATATTCTAAGGGTAATGGAAGGTGCAGTTTGTGATATTACTTGTATCTTGATTGGCAAGCTCAGCGGCAGTGGCGACCGCGCACGTCAGCGCCATGGAGACGAGTGGCGGCTGGCGAGCTAAGCGATGAGGCGGCGGTGTGGGAAGGCACCATGTGTGTTGCTACGAAGGAAACAGCGTGTCTAGGTGGATGGTGACAGGCGGAATAGAGGTGTAGCATGCGAGGGGCTCGTTCATTTTGTGAATAACGTGACAACAAAACTACCTGAGTAGGTACATACGAGTACCTATATATCAGGTATGTATACCTACACCATCGATAGAGGACATAGAGGCAGGTAGATACAGATATACGTACCGATAATGCCTATATTTAGGACCTTTTTTTAACTTTGTTTGACCACGATCTCACCTGTTGGTATAAGTGACGATGTTTCCGAAGATGGAGCACAAAGGTCTAGAAGGCACCTATTCACTCTAGACTTGAAGAGACCCAGATTAAAGTTTTCAGGAAAGACAGACGACGACGGTAGTGTATTCCACTCCTTAGCAGTTCTCTTTATGAAGGTAGAACCGAAACGTTTTCTGCGAATAGAAGGTATACTAATGAGGTAAGGATGGTACTGAGCCGTACGCCTGCTCGTCCTGTGATGAAAAGGAGATGGTGGGATCAGATCGTGCAGTTCCTGGGAGTATTCCCCGAAATGTAACCTATAGAAGATCGCAAGGCATGCAACCAACTTACCTACTTTTATAAAACTGTGTACGCACATAGGAGGTACACAGATTACCCAGGAGTTACATACAAGAAATTAAGGAAACAATTCCCAGGTTACCCAGGCTCATAAGAATCTATGGGGAGGTATAGTGCCTATCCAGATTACCCAGATTAACCTCCAAAGCATAATAGGTACCTGATATAGGCAGATATAAGTAGGTAGCAATGTCCAACTATTCGACCTCTGTGGCGCGGCTGCGAGTAGCCGTCCGAGATGCGAGAGGTTGGGGGTTCGATTCCCGCGGCAGGGCAAAAATTTTTATGATATGCAAATATTTTATCCGGCTTTGGGTGTTGTGGGAATATGATTATGTATGTGTCTGTTTGGTGTTATGTTATTCAACGTACAAACTTGAGTTATGCTTAAAAATATAGATTGATGGCCCATCACAGAAAAATAGAGAAGTAGTTTTTTTTCAAGGCTTTTGTTTAGGGTAGGTTTCTGTTAGTGTTAATTTTATCAATGGAAGTAAGGCACGAAAATTAAGCAGTAAGTATTTACTTGCACACGGTACCGCCAGGGGTATGGCCAGGGGTACCGTGGGTCTGAAATGCACTGAGCCATACCATTTTGGTAATATCGTCTCAACTGTCCACTATCCTTTTTACGAAGAATGGGTGTTATCAAACTATGCCAACAGCGCTATCTGTATTCTTCTTTTCATAATAATTTCAGCACAAGTTTTCACGGAAAACCCGCCGCGTCATCTAACACAATCTTAGTCAACTTACCAGCGCCTTCAGCCATCGTGAACTAGGAAGCTTTGTTTACCTGCTCAACGCTAGATGGCGGTACAGTTGTGGCTACTACCCGCCAGGGGGCAGTAATTGAATCATGGTCGTCTTTCATAGATGGGGTGAGTAACGTTTTTGTAAGTTTCATGGAGTTTTCCATATTTACACAAGAATTACATTATATTTCCACGGAAAATTTAAAACCTCTGACAGGTCTTGGACGTAGAGGGATGATTATTCTACTCTTTCTACGGCCTGGAACACAGCCTCAGAACAATAAATAAAGCTATATAGTTCTGAGGAACATGGAATCGGTTGGAATACCCAATAGCATTTACTATCGAGGTATCTACCATATTTAAGTATCTACTAGATTGCATTTTGCTACAAAAATTTATTTTTTTAGCACCATTTCAAATTATATGTTTAGAAGAAATTCTTGTACCTACCTAAGACAAACAATAACCTACAATCCTTACCACGGGACTGGGAGTAATATTAGCAACCTGGCCTAGTTGTCTTAGCACAAGCAGAGTTTATTTCAGAGTCGCACAGTTAACTTTTCCATTGAGATGTTACGCTTTAGTCTCTATCTTTGGATGTTCGCTAATAACTACGGCGAAGTTACCTGATTTATTCAGTTCAGACCTTACTTTAGAGTTTGTTACGAATATCGAGGCAAAATGTAAGGATTGCATGACGAAGCGAGCAGTAGACTTCCTATTGCTAAACTCATAAATTATCTTCTATGCCGTAACTTCTGTATTAACGAGTCGTTTATAAAATATGGCGTATTTTGGTCATTACTTTATTGTGAGCGCTGTTTCGATCGAGTTCGGAATGTAGTTATTTGTAGTTTCATGTTTTTGTTGAAATGCCGTACCAAACCCAGTTTATTTATTGAAATGCATGCTTCTGAAATTAAATGAGGCTTTTGCCATACTTATTTAAAAACTTGTTAATTTAATTCAAACAAGATAACTTTGTGGTCACATAAAATCAATTGTTTACCTTAAAAATAGGTTTCTTGCTACAACTGCTACAGCTGTGCTACGTTCGTAGCTTCGTAGAGCCTATGCTACGAAGGAACTACACAAGTTTATTCCTAATTATTTAAGTTGCGGAAAAATTGTGTCGATGATATTATCTATCACACATGCTGCATATAATATTTATATTTTTTTTATCAGTGATATCAAAACTCAAATCACATCTAATATTTGTCATAGCACATCTTATCATAGCACTAATTATGCCAAGAATGCACCAATCAATCAAATTTGTCCCAACTATAACAAGCGCTTCTCGGGTGTTGACATGTTCAACACCAGTAAAAATTCCTTCAAAAAAGCGATAATAAACTTACTTTATAATCCAGAACAATAATTTTCAGTTGTAGTGGATAAACCCTTAAACACGCCCTAGCATTGTGAAACAAAATATTTGTTTCTTTGTACTTTTTAGATATTCTTATTTAATAATTGAATGTAGTTAACCTTAACTATTTGTTTTTATGTACTTATTAGATATTCTTATTTAATAATTGAATGTAGTGTACCTTAACTATTTGTTTTTATGTACTTATTAGATATTCTTATTTAATAATTGAATGTAGTGAACCTTAACTATTTGTTTTTATGTACTTATTAGATATTCTTATTTAATAATTGAATGTAGTGTACCTTAACTATTTGTTTTTATGTACTTATTAGATATTCTTATTTAATAATTGAATGTAGTGAACCTTAACTATTTGTTTTTATGTACTTATTAGATATTCTTATTTAATAATTGAATGTAGTGTACCTTAACTATTTGTTTTTATGTACTTATTAGATATTCTTATTTAATAATTGAATGTAGTGAACCTTAACTATTTGTTTTTATGTACTTATTAGATATTCTTATTTAATAATTGAATGTAGTGAACCTTAACTATTTGTTTTTATGTACTTATTAGATATTCTTATTTAATAATTGAATGTAGTGAACCTTAACTATTTGTTTTTATGTACTTATTAGATATTCTTATTTAATAATTGAATGTAGTGAACCTTAACTATTTGTTTTTATGTACTTATTAGATATTCTTATTTAATAATTGAATGTAGTGAACCTTAACTATTTGTTTTTATGTACTTATTAGATATTCTTATTTAATAATTGAATGTAGTGAACCTTAACTATTTGTTTTTATGTACTTATTAGATATTCTTATTTAATAATTGAATGTAGTGAACCTTAACTATTTGTTTTTATGTACTTATTAGATATTCTTATTTAATAATTGAATGTAGTGAACCTTAACTATTTGTTTTTATGTACTTATTAGATATTCTTATTTAATAATTGAATGTAGTGTACCTTAACTATTTATTTTTATGTACTTATTAGATATTCTTATTTAATAATTGAATGTAGTGTACCTTAACTATTTATTTTTATGTACTTATTAGATATTCTTATATAGTAATTTAATGTAGTGAGCCTTAATTTTTTGTTTTTATGTACTTATCTATATATGTATTTTATTATAATTATTGTAGGAAATTATCATAGTTTTAGATTAATATTTAGAGAGACCTATAATTGGCTGTATAACTTATATAATTAAGTGATTTTGTTTTATTATTGTAGCCGTTGGTCTTTTCAATAAACAAAAATAAAAATAAAATAAAATAGTTAAACATTGGTATAGTGGGTATATAATGTACACTGTGTTTGGTATTTTGGTGTCCAATATATCGCGTGGTAACTTAATATAGAGTACTCTTTGAGAATAGTCTTTGAGCAATAAGCGCGCTAATTTTATTTCTGTTTCTCAGCGATCAAGCAATAAGAAAAAGAGTTTTATTGCTTTTTAAAAAGACGGCATATAAAATATAAAATATACGCGCATGGTAAAGACAATTTTATATTTTTTTTAAATGTGGCCCACATTAGTCCGGAATTATTATGTTGAAGATGTATCTAATACAACTTTTTTGTGCTCTTAAAATAAATTCTGTCTGTTAAATTGCCCCAGAACAAAATACCATACCTTAGTTCTGTTTAGATACTAACCGCATCTAATAATATTTATTTCCTTTGTTTTCTTCAAATACTATCACTGAACACGCGAGCAAGAATCCTTTTGTGAAACTTGTGGTGGTTTAGGCAGAATAAGTCAAATTGAACAGATTAGTTCATAAAACTTTTGTCTTGTAAAAGGAGGCTTTTTATCAAAGTGAAATACTTATGTAAATGGCACCTCGTACGTCGTGTATGATAAAGTTCTTTACGTATGGGACGGGAAACCTGTTGCTCATCCACTCCATCTAATATACCATGAAGCTACCTACTTTATACAAGTAGTCATTTTTATAAACCGTGCAATAACAATACATACACATTACACACGTGTTTGTGCACGTGTTATATTTTGCGGATTACGCACGTGGTCCACCCTTGTGGGAAAACTTGTACAGTTTGTTTATCAATATATATAAAATCGTTGCGTGACTGACTGACTGACTGACTGACTGACTGACTGACTATCAACGCACAGCCTAAGGCCTAAACCAAAAGACCTAGAGACCTGAAATTTGGAAGGTACATTCCTTTTGTGGTCTAGAGGTGCACTAAGAAAGGAATTCCAGAAATTCAACACCTAAGGGGTTGCAGCGGGGTGTTGAAGTTTGTATGGAAAAGCAAACGCGGACGAAGTCGCGGGTATTCCACTACTCTTTATGTTTATCCAACATAATAGTGCAAACAATATTAAATTAAATCCTCAATTAAATATTTATTTCGAATTATGGTTTACGTGAAATGAAATGTCCGCAGTTCCTGTATTTACGTCATCGTTTAACTCCATGCACAAACAACGAACCCGGTAAGCTCGTCGGTATAAATGATAAAATGTATGCCTTCTGAATAACCTTTGAAAAGCGGCCTGAAAGCTGACAAAAAACGGAAACCGCAGCGAGTGTAGAGTGTGTATGAAAATAGAATATTTTCATATTAATACGAGGGATCTACATCCGGCACCGCGTACATAATTAAAACTCGCATTAGGCTAGCGGGGCCTGCTGGTGGCCGGCCCGCGGCTGTACGCCTCGGCTCGTGTGAGAGCGGCGCGACAACCGGCGCGACAAGCGGAGCGACGAGCGGCGCGACGAGCGCAGCGCGAGTGGGACTCATGTGAGTGTAGAAAGGCACTCGCATACTGTTGTATTTATCTAAATTAGAGTTATATAATATACGTAGTGCAAAAATATGATAACAGCATGGTTTCTATCTAAATAAAACTTTCTTAAGACACTTCTTTCACAAACCGAGTTTTCTATTTATATTCCTACTCCAAACTCTCAAAATCTCCAAACACCAACTTTAATTGCGTCGTTTCTCAAAACGGTGAAAGAAAACATCACGAGGAGATCGTCATGCCCTGAATATAAAACCATAAATTCAAAAGGAAATATATTGCTAACTTATCGGATAATACCAGCTTGTAACCGTTCACTTGATGCAAAAAGTGACGCATGCGCATATTATAATATTAAATTCTTGCCTAATTCTATTTAGTAGGATAGATGTAGTTTTTTGCCGCTCTACCTCGCTGTACATACACACACAGTACCTACTGCAGAATAAATAGGTACTTATTGTGCGTCGGCAAACATCGGCTTTTCGAAACATAAACATGATTGCAAGTGATTGCAAAGCGACTGTTAGACACGAACGACGATTGCCGAGGCACATTACTTTACTACTAGGTAGTACATAATACGCACTCTTTTATTATTTTTATATTACTTGAATGACGGAACAAGCAGATAGCCCACCTGATGTTAAGCGGTAATCTCTGCCTATGAACAGTGCATTACCTCATAGGTCACGTTCACCAAGGACGCACCCTTATGTGGCATTGCACTGCGCCCGCCACCCTGAGACATAAAGATGAAAAGTCTCATGTGCCTGTAATTTTACCGGCACCTTCAAACCGGAACACAGCAATGTGAGCACTACTGCTTTGCGGCAGAAATAGGTATGGTGGTAGTACTTCCCCGGACGAACTCTTTCACAAAAAAGCTCTACTACTACTCAAACTCTACACGCTTCTCTCGTCACCGGGCCCGCGGCCCATACTCCCTAAACACGCCCGCGGGAGCTCGCTTTAAACCTGCTTTGAGTTATTCTAACACATTTTTCCTTTCTTAAGCTCTGGATCTGGACGGCAATGTTATTTCCGCTCGTTACTTTTATAGGCCGGTTTTTCTGTTGTATAAGCTACCTACCTGAGTCAATATTTTATTATTACAGAGTTCATAAATGTAAAGGTATTTAAATGTATCTATCTAGATACATCTAGATAGATAGATAGATAAAACGTTTATTTGTATCTCCAATCACACACGTACATTCAAAACAAATAAAAGACTGCACTAAAAACTAGATAATAAAACCATCGTTACACAAAAACAAACCAGTGCACTAAAATAAACATTTAAACCATATAAAAACTATAACTAAAAGTACGTGTGTGTTGCAGCATCACAAATGGGTCATAGCTCAGCGAATTAACTTGCTCAAAGAGCAAACACTGATTTCAGCTAGTACCCTCGAGGTGACAAGTCGAGACGAACGCTATACATGTACATTTCAGTGTGGGAACTCCTCCGATAACACCAGACTTCTCCTCCACATCTACTCATCGTTGTGTGAATTCAACAGCGAAAACAAATAAAAAGATCTAACTGCGTAAATTCTGAAGCCCAATTCTCGTAATAAAAAATAGTCAAATTAAAGTTCGGATCATGTTACGATCTAGTGTCAATGTCACAAACGTCAAAAATGGTATTCTGCTCACCTGACAATACAACGCGGAATGTGATTATATCGAAATGTGAGTGTAACTTGAATGTTTCAAAGTCCTGAGAATTCTCTCTTTCACTCTTTACAATTATTATATAGCACTATCCTACTCTAATATATGGTCGCAAGAACCGAAATTAGATTATATTGTTGTTATGAGGGAGCAGAATACCAATTTCTCTGTCAATTTACAATACAATCTCGTTTCGGTCCACTTGCAGTGTGGTTATAAAATAAATAAGAGAATTGGGCTTCTGATGTAGACGCGCCAGACCCCTTAAAATAGACCGACAACATTTAAAGGTCTGGGTCTAAGTCGTGGTGATTAACTACGCCAAATTAATCAGTTACCAAAATAATAATTAACTACAAAGTAAACATTAATTCTAAAATGATCCATTTCAAACACGAGATAGGTAACACTCGGGTTTCAATCATCAAAGATTGATTCCCTTTGAACATCCAATTAACTTTCCGTTTTCAATCACACGGGTAAAGCAGGGCCGGAGCAAGGGGGAGGGGTCCTCAGAGCTGTAGAATGGATTAACACTTGGGGACGAGAGTAAATAACAAAATTAACTAGATATAAGCAATGTGTAGTACTTTGTGTATGTTTTTGTGTTACTTGTTGGTGATCTTGAATCGTGTAATTGCTGGATGATTTTAGAACATAATATATTTGATATTTAATCCCCGACGCAAAAACGACGAGGTGTTAGAAGTTGGACGTGTCTGTGTGTTTGTGTCTGTCTGTGGCATCGTAGCTCCCGAACGGATGAACCGATTTCGTTTTTTTTGTCGTTTGAAAGGTGAATTTGTCGGGAGTGTTCTTAGCTATGTTTGATCAAAATCGGTTCAGCCGTTTCATTGAGTTGAGGGTTTTTTTTATTTTTAGAAAATTAATTACTTTGATAGTCTTTCTATTAATCTCATAGCAACCCTGATTTTATTCTGCTAATACTGCTCAAATAATCAGTTCTTAATGCACACCGCTTTAAATTTATTCACTCTCATCAATTCCTCACGAAAATCCCCTAAAGTGACTAAAAGTCACATCCCCAAAAGTCAATTCCCTGCTACAGCTCTGGCAATCTACAGAAATGAAAGCAAATACTGAATTTCATGTGCAAACAATTCTACGTTACTGACGTGAGAGCCTCATTCTTCGATATGGCTATGTCAATATTCGTTCTTCATAGCTTCCTGCTTTTTGAATTTCAGAAGTCACTATTTCAAAAGTTTCTCAAGCACTTTATAAGGAGTTATTTTTTTTAGTTTGATTTGAATCTCGTCAACCGTTTGAGTTTCTTATCTATTAGTTTTTTACAATTCCTATACTTATGCCATTTTCAACAAGTCTTATTAGTCTCACATTCTCCCGAACAGCCCACACAACAATCTGTTGCCTTTAAAGATGCAAGAATCACTTCCCGTCCCATACATTCACGCCGTATATCAGTTGCGGTTGGGATATCTAAGGGCAGGTTCAGACGGCCCGGTGCCACGCCGCCGACTGTGGGCCCTCGGGCCAATTAGACCAGCTACAGCAGAATAAATAATAGTACTAACATATAAAAGTTTCACTTCAATTACACTAAAAATAATAACTATTAGAATCTGTGGCAAGCACGCTAGAGCGCTCCATTCTGTTACATTTACCTATTTATTTAAATAGCTGTCGATCTGGAATAGGACACTCATCATTATCAGCCAAAATAAGTCCGTTCCTGGATATAGGCCACGAAAGAATGTCAAAAATTGTTTAGAGTGGCCTCCTAAGCCTCCATCCACTGACTTCTTGCGACCTTCAAAATGTCGTCAGTTTGTGCTGTGGAAGGCCACTTAACCACATAGGCACTGCGTGGTCTGCCTTGTGACAATAGGACCCTTAGGAGGATTAGGTAAATAAGACTCATCCTTACTATTCGATGGTAGGATAGCTCCCACCTCAGCCATATTGTTTCTAAACTCAGCGCGACATTGAATCTAGCGTTGTAAGCCGATCTGGAGTGACTGAGGCGGCGGCTCGGGCGCGCACGCGATGCGCCCCCGCGATAGTACCGAATTTATTACTGTTTTAACTGATTTGTGAATTATGGGTACGACTTGAATCGTAATTTTGCATGACTAATATTTCGGGGTGGCCTTGAGTGCAGGTTAATGTTTGTACCTACCTAGATTGTTTTGTGGGAATGCAATTGATTGTATATTTTATAGCTAACTAGTGGAATGCCCGCTACTTCATCAGCGTGTACTTTCCATACAAACTTCAACACCCCACTGCAACCTTTAGGGGTTGAATTTCTGGAATTACTTTTTTAGTGCACTCCTAGGTAACAAAAGGAACGTACCCACCAAATTTCAGGTCTCTAGGACTTACGATTTAGGCTGTGCGTTGATACTTCGACCAAAGCATTGATAGTCAGTCAGTCAGTCAGTCACGCAACGATTTCATTTAGATAGATTTTTTCAAGAAAATTAAAATATTTAGCCATCATTCAAAACTAGTTTTTTATTTATTTTATTTTATTTAGTGGCTTAGTTGTATTGTACGGAAAAGCAGGCAAAATAAGCAAGATAAACACTAAAAATCTATAATAAGCGAATTTTAAGCAGCAGCCCAACAACTGTTCAACAGTCGCTGTATATTCAACCTTATTCCATGTATCGTAATTCCACCACATGTGATTACAAATCTTTTCATCGCTGACATGAGTCGAATAAGCCCGCGATTAATTATGAAGCCCCTGGGTCTGAGAGACCCTGGGCCTTGGTCCCAGGACCACGGACCACGAGCTTATAATGAATTTATTTGCATTATAAATTGATATGTCAGAACTGATGCTTAGATTATTTAAGAGACCTTTTGAAATGTTTGGAGTGAGTGTGATGCTCCGAAGCGGTACTGCTTCGTTTCGCCAGTTCTTTCTTTGTCACCCCTTGTTAGGTAAGTGACCAGCTTGAGATATTGTGGCTTGGAAAAGAGCCTAGCGACCTATGGTAAAATAACTAGATATTTATGTATGTTATTTTAGTAACATTTTAAAAGGCTCTC
This sequence comes from Operophtera brumata, assembly GCA_932527175.1. Lineage (NCBI taxonomy): Eukaryota > Metazoa > Arthropoda > Insecta > Lepidoptera > Geometridae > Operophtera > Operophtera brumata. The sequence continues at coordinate 1,215,083 of OW052235.1, forward strand.
CATACTAGCCTATCATTTATTACAACGCGACAAATATCCAAGCAAAATACTCGTCGCGCCAGCTTTCTGGTTTTACCCAAGACGCGAACGAACTACCGTAAATAAATTTTACTTTTGAAGGTGCACAGCTTTATAATCAACTACCGTCAGATATTAAAAATGTAAACTCATTCAATGCATTTAAAACAAAACTTACGCTGTACGTTGTAGATACCTACTTTTAAAGATCGTACCTACTTATTATCATGCATATGCATTAAATGAGTGCCTACATAGTTTTCTACAAATAATGTACAATATTACCTATTTACTTACTCGAACGACCTACTTATATGTTTAATGTACTACTTATAAGATAAAAGTTTTTCTCATGTAAGTGACATAATGTCTTTTTTGAGAATAAAAAATAACATAATAAAAAACATCATAAAATATATATAGTAATTTTTACGCAAAGAAAAATTGTTTGTTGAGTTTTATTTTAAAAAAATGGGTTAATGTCTAAAAAACATTCTACGCTTTTCTTCCTTTACCATAAAGTTGCAATTTGCTTCAAAGCAGAGACCAGTAAAGTTCAAGATAAGGAACTTGACTAAATAAATTTTAATTAATATTAATATTAATAAAATTAATAAGGTTTATTGTCTAAGTCTTAAATGTCTTAGTACTAATTATATATTGATAATTAAATTCCATTATTAAACTTAAAATTAGGAACTTGACTGATAGTTAATACGATCTACTTACTACAATAAGACTACGTAGCCATCGTATTCACACATACTATACTACTTACTCAAATGCAAGCCGCCGTCAATGCATCACGTCTGCCGAACTCATACCGCAGCGCCGGCACACATTAAATGAAGCAATCAAAGCAGCCAACTCCACTCGAGCTCGTGCACGTTCACACCACTAGTTGCTCCATCACTTCAATAGCCTTTAATAAACAGTGGTGTGGAGTTGGAAAACTTGCTGTTCACGGAAAGCTTTTACTCAATATCCGAATTTCTGAAAAAGGGTTCGTTTCGTTTTTACAATTATAAAACACTAGCGACTCGCCCCGGCTTCGCACGGGTAGCCTTTTGGTGACCCCCCCCTCGTACCCCTCCCCCCTATGTCAATCTCCTGGTTCTAAGCTACCTCCCCACCAATTTTCAGCCAAATCGGTTCTCCCGTTCTTGAGTTATAAGTGGTGTAACTAACACGACTTTGTTATAAATAATTGATTAATTTGATACCTAGTACCTATTGACATACTGTTTTCATTTTTAATTTGTATACCTACTAAATATTTGCACGCTAGCAGTAACTAGTAAAAATATGTGAAACTAAATATCTCTAAAGAAAATTGCAATTACCATATTTTTAAGCGAATAAATGAATGAATAAATGAATGAATAAAAATACTTTATTGCACACTTTACAAACTAGTTAAAATAAACACATAGCAATTAAACAAAATACCTCGGGGTCGGCCGAGAAAGCGTTGGCGGGACGATCTTGTTGGTTTTGAGAAGGAGTGGTGGGAGACTGCCAGGGACAGGGACAAGTGGAGGAATTTGGGGGAGACCTTTGCCCAGCAATGGGCCAGTATAGGTTAAGAAAAAAAAAACAAAAAAAAACAAATGAAATGAATAACTAACTAACAATCTAAATTCTATTTTAAACAATCTTATCTCTACACATCTAATTTTCTAGTGTCTTACTTTTTTAGTCTTTCATACAACCATGACCTCGTAAAGTAGCTTTGTAACAGCCTCGTATGAGTTTTCTTCGACAAGCGATATCATTGATGTATTTTAGACCTATTACTTTGGCGATATTCATTATTTGAGTGATATCGTGCGTTTGTCAAAAGAAAAACCTTTTATCTTATAAATTGCTACTATTCTAGCCAATTGAAATTTTATGCTTACGTTTCAACGTTTACAAGTTCAACCATTTTGTCAATGCTAAAACAAATGATATCGACTCTAGATCACCATATTCATGTCTCTACAAAGTTCCATAAACATAAAAAGAATACATACCAAAATAAATGAACTTTGACTAAATAATACATACATAGGTTTGACGACCTCTGTGCCGCGGCGGGCGAAGGTCCGCCTGCGGCATAGGAGGTTGCGGGTTCGATTCCCGCCCCGGAACAAATATTTGTACGATCTTCAGTCATTTGTTCAGGGTGGTCTGGGTATTGTATATGTATCATCAAAATATCTATGTAATGTAATTGTATTAATATATCAGTTATCTAGTACTTATAACACAAGCACTGCTTAGCTTGGGGCTAGATAATGTTGTGTGAACTGTCCAGCATTATTTATTTATTTATTTATAGGTTAAAGTGGGGGCAAACAAAATTAACCCGTTACCTATTAATTTGATTGTGACAAATACGCATTTTTTTTATAAGGCCAAATATATAGCTCATATTCTTTCCAAGCTCAAAGCTAGCGCAAATATCTCTGTCTCGATGTGCCATTACAACGACCGGTAACTATCTGCGAGCTCTGCAAAGTGTCCGCGTCGGCACTCTAGTGTGTACGTGCAGTTATTGATGGTGACAATAGTTCATTAGGGCTCCGGGGCGCGTGTGCCGGACCTCGGAGCGCCCGGGCCGGGTACAGCTCGGCTCAGGCCATGATTAATGCACTGGGACTCAGCCTGCCTTGACTAACCAATGTGAGTGTTATGTCACCGTAATCACCCGACGTTTCTTTGATAAAGTCTTTAGTTATTCCTAGATAATAATTATTTTGTTTTTCGTAGCACTTGCTACGATTGTGTATACAGGACGTCCAAGACTATGCGACATGAAGGGAAAGTACCTTAAATATTTTAGATAGGATATTTTGCTGAAAGGAGACTTTATATAGTTTTTATAACTTAATAATACTACAAACAAGGATTTTCTAAAAATTTCTGGCTTCAAACCAACTTAAATGTGAAGAAAAAAAACCCCCCGTGTTATTCTGACGCCAATCAATAGAAAAGATAAAAATGAATATTTTCTCTTAAGTAACATATCTTATAACAAAAGAATAACGTTTTTTTTTTTGATTCCATTTAATGTTCGTTTCGATTCCCAGACGAAGAAAGTTATTTTTAGAAAATATTTGAAAGCAGTATTACTAAGTTTTAAAAATAAAATAAAGTCTCCTTTCAGCAAAATATCCTAAGTATTTGAGTAATATATTTAAGGTACTTTCTCTTCATGTCGCACAGTTTTGGGACGTCCTGTATATAGCTGTTACCCATTGATGTAGGAAATATGCTTTTACTGGTATACGGATTATAATAACAGTACACCGCAGACCAATGGCGTAACATCGTTTGCCAAATGGTGGGCTGGGGCGGCGCTGGCACTGCCGAGTAGCGGGCGGTGCCAATGCCGCCGCGCCACACCGTGCTCTGCATGAGGTTTGTATGCCGCAAAATTCCTAATCGTAGATTTGATTTTGAACAGACTAATTCAAGTACAATATTTAAATTAAAAATATGCATGGATACTACATTATAATTCCGAGTGATCACTGTACCAGAAACACGATATGACAATATTTTCTCAATAGAAAAACAAACAATGCTACGTCTATTTTTTGCCTAGATTCGATTGATTCGATTGTGCATATTATTGGGTAAAAAATTATATAAATAAAATCAATACAACAAAGCCGAGGATTTAGGCTAGGCGTGTGCTGAGAGGCAGGCGACGCAGGTCCACGCAGGGCAGAGCAGAGCACATCTAGTAAAGCATGGAACGTCATTGACCTACGTACGCTGCGGCGCAGGCACATGCGACGCAGACATGTGTCTGTCCTGCTCTGCGTCTCGTTGTAGTGCCGGAACAGAGTTCTGCGCGACGCGTGCTCGTCGGGATGTGTTTATTAACAACTAGCGACTCGCCCCGGCTTCGCACGGGTAGCCCCCGGTGAACCGCCCCTCTTTGTGCTTCTCCTGGCTCTAAGCTACCTTCCCACCAATTTTCAGCCAAATCGGTTCACTCGTTCTTGAGTTATAAGTGGTGTAACTAACACGACTTTGTTTTATATATACTTGTATATAGATATTTTATAATTTTGTTGCAATGACAGAACATTTAATTGAATTAGTTCATTGTGAACCTTGTTTGTATGATACAAATCATCCAGACTATTCAAAAAAGACATTGAAAGAGTTACTAAGGGTGAGAATTGCCAAGGATGTGAATTTCAGTTGCGTCGCAGCATGCGGAGGGGGCACATGACTGCCTCAACTGCCCTGCCCTGCACTGTGCTGTACTGTGCTGTGCTGCGTCGCCTGCTTCTCAGCATACGCCTAGCCTAAGGGTGAAAAATCAACATCGAGCTATGTTGCGCTGTGCTATGTTTGGTCAACTCGCTCGTCTAATATTTTAATGAGGATACAAACAAACCATGCTGTGCTGCGCTGTGTGAGGCTACGCTCTGTTTAATAGTAAGTAATTAGTACAGCGCAGCATAGCTCGATGTTGATTTGTCACCCTTACTGTCGGGGTTTTGTAAAATTATATATATTTTACGAGATATTCAATAAAAACAGCTTTTTTCGAGCGGCGTTTTTTTTTGTATAAAGATTTCTGCCTGTCGCTGGCGCAGTCTTAAATTAGTGTCTGCTCGCGGCTTTGCTCGCATTATTTGTTAGTTGTGGTTGTTGCTCTGATTCTACTTAGGTTTGGTCTCGTTGGTAACAGGAGTAAAATCACTTTGTTTATTAGTCGATTCAAAATGATTCTTGAGATTTCAACGATTTATTTTTTAATTAGTTACTTTTTAATTTGACTTTAAACTGAGATAAAAACCTATATCTCAACCCGGAGGCCAATTCTCGTGCTTTAGAGACTAAGTCGAATTCGACATATGTCGAAAAAAGATGGCCAATGTAGAATAAAATTTTAATTTGCTATTCTCGTGATGTCACAAATATACATAAGTCGACCAAAATCATTCAAATCGAGTACGATTTGATGGTTATTGTGAATTTTTTTGTAGACATTCATGCTTCGACATTATCTCTAATTTAGAGATATCTCTACAATCCGAGAATTGGCCTCCAGGTCATACCTATCTGTGTACTTAATTGAAATGTCATCGGTCCGGTTTGCGTGATTGAGTTACAAAAATACATCTAAGCTATCGCATTTATATTATCACACTAATATTATAAATGCGAAAGTTTGTGTGTGTTAGTGTGTTTGTTACTTCTTCACGCTGAAACGGCTGGACGGATTTGGATGAAATTTAGAATGGAGATAACTCCCGGAATAACACATAGGCACATATTTATCCCGATATTCCCACGGGATCGAGACTTACGCGGGTACTAGTAATATATAATTTTCCAGACTCTACATTACTAACAATGTGTAGAACACGGTCAAAAATATATGTAGATACATGCTCGAAGCTGAGGCAGGTATATTCCATGTACACTTGCTTATATTATGTACAATAAGCAGTAGTACATTTCTTCAGACAAATTTCTCGGTTCAACGACACTCGGTCAGCTGAAGGGAGAATCAACCAAAGGTGGGGGGTGAGTCACGAAGGGGGGGTACTCATAGGGTAAGGTCTAATCTCTGCCAGTGACAGAGCGACGAGACGGCTGAGAGTTCTCCGTACCTCTACATTATACAAATTTAAACTTTAGCCAATGGTCGCAGGGCTCATTACTGCGTGGCTGGAATAGATGCAATTGTGGTTTGTACAGTCAGTGATAAAAGTGGGATTAAACTTGCTGTCACAAAGTTTTATGATAATAAATAGAAATCACAAAGTTGTTAACTGTTATTTTATAAAAATGGGAAATTTTCACGTACCGTTAAATCGATGTAAGCACCGACATAGTAAAAACCGACCTTGAAAAAGACTCTCGAAACAGGTCGAAACTATGTCGGTGCTCACATCGATTTAACGGTACGTGAAAAATTCCCGTTTTTGTAAAATAATTGATATGATTCACGAAAGTTTTTATAGTAAAATTGTAAACTGTTTTTCGTGTAATTAAATCTGCTTATAATTTATTAAATAAAGTATTAGTTATGTAATCTTTTACAGAGAACTAAAGTCGTTGACATAACCCATCAGATTGGCAAGCTGAAGTGGCAATGGGCTGTTTTTTTTTTTTTAAACATTGGTATTTTTTTGTTTGACCACGATCTCACCTGCTGGTAAGCGACGATGTGGCCGAAGATGGAGCACAAAGGTCTAGAAGGCACCTATTCACTTTAGCCTTGAAGATACCCAGATTATAGTTTTCAGAAAGACAGACGACGGTAGTTTGCGGTATATGCCGAAGAACCGACAACTGTTGATGTAAGTGGAGTGGAGACCGCGTCTTAACAAACGTAGCGTGGGGCGCCCTCTGGCTAGGTGGAGCGATGACCTACGAAAGGCGGCGGGCAGAAAGTGGATGAGAAAGAGCCGAACACCGGGCTCAGTGGCGCGTATTGGGAGAGGCCTATGTCCAGCAGTGGACTAGTGTGGGCTGATGATGATATCTTTTTATGTATTTTAATGGCATTTGGGAGTGCAACCTATCTTGTCTGTACCATCGTTCTCTGTACTACAGTCACTTATACTGAAGTTATGAAGAATGTTCTTTATTAACCCCCGACGTAAAAACGAAGGGGTGTTATAAGTTTGACGTGTCTGTGTGTGTGTGTGTGTGTGTGTGTGTCTGTCTGTCTGTCCCATCGTAGCACCCGAACGGATGAACCTGAATGAATGATTTAGTTTTTTGTTTTGTTTGAAAGGTGTATTTGTGAAAGTGTGTTGTTAGCTATGTTTGATCAAAATCGGTTCAGCCGTTTTCTGTTAGGGGATTTTTTAATTTTTACAAAATTAATTACTTGTAATTATTGCATATCTGTTTGCTTTTGTTGCTGATTGTACTGTAAGCCCCTGCTTGAGCCAGGGGTTGTAATTAGGTATGTGAAGATTACGCGGCGATTTTTCCGAGAGGTTTATAATTTACTGACAAAACAATGCCTGACGAGGGTTCCGCTAATTTTGTTTAATATTTAGTTGTCTAATTATTTTGTAATTATGTTGTTTTAATGTAATTATGCTATCAATCCATGAAGTTACGTGGAGTTTGTTTATAAAGAAAATTAACTTATTAAGTTACAGCCTTAGACATTCATACTTAAATAGATACACGAGTTTTACCCCTAAAGGATAGGCAGAGCCTCAAATGGGCCTCTTTTCACCGTGGGTTGTACCATAGTGGGAAATAGACGTGATAAGTGGTGAGCTCTGCGCCGCCATTGCTTCCCACGACTGACTCTGCTAACGCTGTCTTCCTGTAATATCAAATTAGCAGCCAAGCAAAGCTAGCAGCCAGGACAAATCTTATACCAACGAATCTTAGAAACAAGTCCAGATAATCCCTTAGTCGGCTTTTATGATATCCACGGGAGGAGATGGAGGGTCTATGCCGTCGTCTGCGTGGGCTAAGAATATATACCTCCGCCTCCTCCTCGCTGTCATAAAAGCCGATTTGAGGTAAGCGTCCACAGGCCCGCATCGCACGTATCGGACGCATCGCATCAAACGGATTAATTAGACTGCGTCCACTGTATCGGCAGCGATCGGATTGCCGACGCAAGTATCAGCAATCGGATTGCCGATGCCACCTTCATTCGGATTTTTGTAGTGATCGTACGTGCGGAAAGTTTTTGTGAGAATGGAGAAAAGCGATGAAGAAGTGATGATGCGGAGCGAGCGCGCGGGGCGCGTCCACTGATTGGCATTCCGTATGACGTCATCGGTACGCATCGCATGTAGGCATTGCCGATGAGCGGTCCGTACGGTGCGGATCAGTGGACGCTGTTGTACGAGTTTTTATACAAGGCAAACTAAAATCCGTTACGTGCGATGCGTCCGATACGTGCGATGCGGGCCTGTGGACGCTTACCTTAAGGGATTATACCAGGGGCGGTCAGCAGCATCTACCTGAGTACTCAACACCAATCTGCCTGCCAAGCGATTATGGTGATTATGGCAAATCCCCCATTGCATTCCATGAGGAGGCCTCGGCCAGCAGTGGACGTCCAACACCTGATAATGATGGTCTATGGCACACAAGTGAGGTAAAATTTGAGATGAAGACGCCCTACATTTTGGTATGAATCCGGAAATAAATATTCGTGGGATGAATCCATGGGATCAATACGGATACACCCAATTCCAAGGAGCAGACTTCTATTGCAAAACTTTATACGATACTAGCGACTCGTCCCGGCTTCGCACGGGTAGTTTCAGGATGAAAAACAGCCCCCCTCCTACCCCCCGCCCCCCCCCGGTAGCCTATGTCACTCAGGGTGAATGTAGCTTTACTATAAAAACTTTCGTGAATCATATCAATTATTTTATAAAAACGGGAAATTTTCACGTACCGTTAAATCGATGTAAGCACCGACATTGTTTCGACCCGTTTCGAGAGCCTTTTTCAAGGTGAGTGAACGCGACGCACTCCACCCGCGTCTCGCTTAGCACTAATCCGCTCAGTGCGAGCTGCAGCCCGCTCGGCCCGACGGGTCGAAACAATGTAGGTGCTTACATCGATTTAACGGTACGTGAAAATTTCCCGTTTTTATAAAATAAGTGAATGTAGCTTTCCAATGGTGAAAGAACTTTTGAAATCGGCACAGTCGTTTTTGATTTTATTCATCACAAACATACACACACACAAAAATACAAATCTTTTATCTTCATAATATTAGTGTAGACTGAAAAGGACGTAAGCTCGTGACTAACTTACTAGTGGGACTACCACAGACATGTGTAGGTACTAGCTAGTGAAGTCAGTAGAGATTTATTCCACACAATACCCGTACATGTAAATCGACACTCCATCACGGGACAGAGTGAGCTATAAAACAATGCGAGCTCATTCATTGCGACATTCAGTCGAGTATCGCTTACATGTTACATACAATACCGGCGCGGTGCGCGCGACGGCGGCTTGTTTATGTATGCGAGGGTACACATTGTAGTCTTTGATACACCTACACGGTTGTTTGGTTGTAAGATGCTAGAACTACTGTATGCTATGGCATACATGGCTGATACTACTACCAAGAAAGTAATGGGCCTCGGCAATCATCCGCTTTTCGAAACAGAATGATTGCAAGTAATCGAAAAAGCGACAGTTAGATACAAACGACAATTGCAGAGGTACATTATTTTCCTAGTAGCACAGTAGCACTGTACTACCGTGGAACATTGCACCGATAATACTAATAGTCTACGCCGTTGACTCTACAAGTTAAACGGCTCTAACTACGGACGGACAGACAGACGGATATTGTGAAACTTTAAGGGTTCCTTGTAGACTTCGGAACCCTAAAAATGAACTAAGCAGCACGTGAAACAACATCTGAGATGTCATGTTACAAATAATTATAGGTTATCTTAGGTCAAGGGCGTTAATCGTTATCACAGAATACATAATAATACAAACGTTATGTCATAATGAGTGGCTTATGTGCTGTTTAGGTACTTATCCAAGGGCTAACTGTTAAATAGTCCGTTACACAGTTCTGTGCTAATCTGTGACATAACTAGTTTCTGCCCGCGGCGTCCCTCGCTTTTTATCAGATACTAGCGACTCGTGCCGGCTTCTCACGGGTAGTTTCAGGATGAAAAACAGCCCCCCCTCCTATCCCCCCCTGGCCTATGTCACTCAGGGTGAATGTAGCTTTCCAATGGTGAAAGAATTTTTAAAATCGGCACTGTAGTTTTTAGTTTATTCATTACAAACATATTCATTACAAACATACACACAAAAATACAAATCTTTTCTCTTTATTATATTAGTGTAGAAGTGTAGATAGATGTATAGATAGTGTAGATGTAGAAAAGTAGCTAATAGCACAATCCAGGTCATAATTTTTCTATGTACTAATTTCAGCCATTTCGGCGTGATTGAGTAACAAACATACAAACATCGTAACTTTGACATATCAGTTGGAGCAATATAATCAAAGATAAAAAAAACAAGTAAGCGTGAACTTTAAATGGGTAAATAAATTATAACAATATTAATCGCTAAATATATTTTATTTTGATAATATCGTAATACCTACATAATGGCTACATGTTCATATAACAATCACTAACCGTCACACATTCAGTCTCAGAGATCCGATTGAAAAATTCGTCGATAAAATAATTTAAACTCTAGTGGTCTTAGCGACTGACATTTAGATTAATCAAATGGTCTAAGGAACGCGCATAAAATTATTGATTCTTAGGCACTTGTCCCACCACCGACGATGAGGCAGCGAGAAACTAAAAATGAGTTGGCGAGCGCAGCGACAAGTGTGTAGTGCCGATAGTTTTGTCGCTTCGCTGGGCTTTATGCAAGTGTGCGAGTGCGACGGGCGATAGAGCACTGAGGGGTGAGTCTGAGTTTTGCAAACACCATCGTAACGTTGAACGTAACACGATCGTACGTGTATAACATAATAACTAGGTATTAATCTGTGCCAAAAACGTCACAGATTAATGGCTAGTTACTACGCAATACACGTACACTCGCCGTTACGATCATCGTTACGATGGTGTGTGTAAACTCGGACTTGCCCCTCTGGTATGCGAATCTACCAAGCGAGTCACTCGGCGAGTATTCTGACCCTCGAGCAAGCAGCTAAGCGAGTTTTATCATTGACAGCTCTTGACGCTGCGACAAACTAAAGATGAGTGTTCTCGCCGGCATGGCACTTTTTTTTTATTTTATTTTTTTATTCTATTTGGATGACGGAACAAGCAAGAGGCCCACCTGATGTTAAGCGGTAACCTCTGCCTATAAACAGTGCATTACCTCATAGATCACGTCCACCTAGGACACAACCTATGTGGCATTGCACTGCGCCCGCCACCCTGAGACATAAAGATGAAAAGTCTCATGTGCCTGTAATTTCATAATGTGTTTTTTCATATATTTTTTTTCTGTTTTTTCATGTAACCTACATCTGTTGTACGTTTATTGAGCGAGAAAATAGTCGATAGCTATTCGCTTCCTCGTCGGCGGCGGCGCCGCGGCCGGCGGTGGGACAAGTGTCTTAGTTAGCCTTGTGAATTAGTTCGGTCGGGTTTTTTCTATATTTTAATAGGTCAATGTCCTTAGCAAATCCACATATAAAAATACTACTGTAAATTATTTCCTCAAATGACTCCCCGGTATATTACTAATTACTTTGTTATTTTTCCTTATAGAAATCTTCCAAAGCGGTTAAATTCTATAATAATAATATACGTACTTAAACTATTATAATTTTTGATACCATAACGTTTTTGAAGAACGGCTATGGTATCTCTAGGTCTACAGTTTTTTTATCAAACATATTTGTATCTTCGTAAATTTTTTCGACGATGTTCTTCGAGATAAATCGAACTGGCCGTGGTCTAGGCCGGCATTCTCACATTCGACCATCATCGCATGACTAGCAGGCCTCGGCAGTAATGTAATATTGTATACTAAACACTTGGAACAGGTGCCTGCTTAAGCGTGAATTGCTGATGCACTTAACTTACTTAACCTTATTTAATTTAATTTTGGTTGAATGAATATCATGAATCAATTTTATTATTTGAATATTAGTTAATCCTAACCGGTTGTAATTTTTGCATAGCACCGTTTGCTAGCTGTGGTCCCTCCCTTAGTCCCTGGACTACCTGTCATGTTCCGATGACAAAACAACATAAGGTGGATGCTCACGCATGTGGCGCGAAATTCAAATTTTTTGGTGTTTTTTGCCCATCACAGCTCGTCAACACGTCTTCAGATAGCGAAAGTTGAGTTCGCGAGAACTAAGAGACTTTTTTAATTGTTAGTATCTCATTATATATCATCAGTTTAGCTATGATACCCCTAAACACATTTTTACGGTGTTTTTTTTTGTTTAGGAGAATCGTAGCTAAACTGATGATATTTATGAAATACTATCAATTAAAACATGTGTGTTAAGTCTCCTAGTTCACGCGAACTCAACTTTCGCCATCTGAAGAAGTGTTGATGAGCTGTTATGGGCAAAAAACACCAAAAAAAATGAATTTCGCGCCGCAAGCGTGAGCATTCACCTCAGGATCATGATGAAGCCGGAAGGGACAACGGGACTCGACGGATATTGGTAAAATGACAGTGTTTGGTCTCAATCAGTTCTTATAAACCCATGGAATGACTCAGTTTTATCTACCCACATAAAAATTTGTTTAATATGTTAGCGTTTTTGCAAAAGAACTATCAATGTTATTGTATCAAGTGTTGTTTGTGTGCGTTTGTATAGAGACTGCATTTCAGGCTCCCCTTCGGAATAAGAACTAAAGCATGGAACTAAGGCTAAAAACAAAACGGTATCGATTATACCAGTCTCATTCTTTTATATGAATGTATTCATGTGTTGGAATGAGACAAGCATAAATCTATCTGTTCTTATTTGTGTAAGTCGTACCAGGCCAAATGTCAAATTACTAGTACATTCATGGTAACAATCTAGGAAGATGTATATGCATGGTGCCAATATTCAGGGTATGGAACGGAAATACGACTGTCGTGTGACAATATATTTGTTTCTCTGTAACATAGGATAGCAAGCTATCTTCTAGGATAGGAGTAAGAAGGAACACTCTATGCTATTTTAGCACTCAATCCATGTACTACTACATTCATGGGCCCCCCTCAGCAATAGGTCCAGAGTGAGATTGACATTTGTCACGCAATCACGTTTTAAAGAATTTATTCTCAAATCGTTGTGTGATTTTAATATTAGCTACTAGCGATTCGCCCCGGCTTCACACGGGTAGCCCCCGGTAAAACCGTGCTTCTCCTGGTTCTAAGCTACGTCCCCACCAATTTTCAGCCAAATCGGTTCACCCGTTCTTGAGTTATAAGTGGTGTAACTAACACGACTTTGTTTTATATTAGATTAAATATAATAAAATGTTATTTTTATAACAACAAAAAAATATTGTTGTAAATGAATTTCAACTTAATTGAAAGGCATCATACTCTGTGCCATCGAAGTAGTAAGGAAGGATTTATCATCATTATCGACCTTTAGGCGTCTACATCTGGACGAGGCTACCCCATAGAACATAATGGCCAAAATTACCAAGTCTGGCAAGAAAAAAATATTATCAAGATTTGAGGCTTGCTAGAGACACATAGACGTAAATTAACTTTCAGAATGAATTCAAGCAAGACCAATTAAAATGTTCCTTGTTATAATATTTACAATTGACTTAGAAATATGAACAATACAAACAGTATAGCTATAATTACCAAAAGATCATCATAAACTTACAATTAAACATCATGGGCCTTATTAAAAAAAACTTAAATAGTCCTGGTTTAAACCCGAACTACGTAGTCTAGGTTTATCACGGTATTAAAGTTATATTCAACTTTAACACAAAAGCATATGGTTTATTTTCTAAACTACACATATGTCCGACGTGTCGAACTGACGGATCGTGTCACATAACAATATGTCACATCTATCCAACAAGCAATCGTTTTTATAGTAAATATTTAGACCATTGTAAAACTAGGGGGCTGCCTGGTTTAAGAAAAACCAGAGATAGTCCGAGACTTTGTCATTTTTGACATAATATCGAACTATTTAGCTCTAGAGTTGACAACGGAAAACAAACCATCTGCCTTTGTATTAAAGTTGTATATAACTTAAATACCGCTACAAGCCTAGACTACATAGTTTGGGTTTAAACCAGGACTAATTTAGTTTTTTGTAATAAGGCCGCACAGGTTCTCATAAAAACTTGCAGTATTTACCTAAATAATAGGCATCCTCTTCTTTTGAGATCTTCAATATGAAATGTATGAAACAATGACTGTAGTGAATTATAATAATCTTAAAAGATAAGACTAGTAAATAGTGTAAGTACAACTCGCAATCAGAGTTGGCTTTGGTTAGAGTTGTCTCGACGACTTGACTGGCGGGTCGGCGATATCTCGGCACTGTAAACAAATATATTACATAACATTTTAATGAAAGAATAATAAAACGAATACAAGTAACAATGTATAAAATTAAAATAATACATATGAAACAGTTGTGCTACTTGAAGACCGCTGCTAACGATCTAAAGGTAGCTCAACTGATCCAAATCACTACCAGACGTAAGCGTACCTAAGATGCTGGCTGCATTGCCACGCTGAATGGCAATACTAATGCGTTAAGCCAGACAAGAGCCAGCTCTCGGGTCACGCGTTGCTCCTACTAGACGTTTAAAAGTATTTTGAAAACGCGAAGGGCCCCAGTACCCCACGGACCTATAGAAACGACATTTGAATTAGTTTTGTTCGTCACAAAATAGATTTATCATAGAGAGTATAGACTATAAACCAAATAATTGTGTTACTTTTTTGTGTGGCTAGAGGAGACACGTGAACATGTTTTTTTTTTTTATTAATTTTATTTATACAGGGTGTAACATAATGTCCCTATAAGCCCGGGGAGGTGGTATCCTACACATCAGTGCGAATAACTTTAATTCTACTACTTTTTACATTTCGAAGTTTTTCATTCATTAAATGCCTTGTAAGTATCCTGAAATTCCTCCAAAAACGTACGTAAAACAACATGGGGACGTTACAGTACGCTAGGGTACCTTGCGTGGGGCTGCCTCATGTTCTGTTAGGTACATTTTCGGGAGGAATTTCAGGAATTCACAGAGGAATTTCAGGATTTTTACGAGGCACTTCATGAATGAAAAACTTTGAAATTTAAAAAGTCGTAGAAGATGATATCTTTTTATGTATTTTAATGGCATTTGGGAGTGCAACCTATCTTGTCTGTACCATCGTTCTCTGTACTACAGTCACTTATACTGAAGTTATGAAGAATGTTCTTTATTAACCCCCGACGTAAAAACGAAGGGGTGTTATAAGTTTGACGTGTCTGTGTGTGTGTGTGTGTGTGTGTGTGTCTGTCTGTCTGTCCCATCGTAGCACCCGAACGGATGAACCTGAATGAATGATTTAGTTTTTTGTTTTGTTTGAAAGGTGTATTTGTGAAAGTGTGTTGTTAGCTATGTTTGATCAAAATCGGTTCAGCCGTTTTCTGTTAGGGGATTTTTTAATTTTTACAAAATTAATTACTTGTAATTATTGCATATCTGTTTGCTTTTGTTGCTGATTGTACTGTAAGCCCCTGCTTGAGCCAGGGGTTGTAATTAGGTATGTGAAGATTACGCGGCGATTTTTCCGAGAGTTTTATAATTTACTGACAAAACAATGCCTGACGAGGGTTCCGCTAATTTTGTTTAATATTTAGTTGTCTAATTATTTTGTAATTATGTTGTTTTAATGTAATTATGCTATCAATCCATGAAGTTACGTGGAGTTTGTTTATAAAGAAAATTAACTTATTAAGTTACAGCCTTAGACATTCATACTTAAATAGATACACGAGTTTTACCCCTAAAGGATAGGCAGAGCCTCAAATGGGCCTCTTTTCACCGTGGGTTGTACCATAGTGGGAAATAGACGTGATAAGTGGTGAGCTCTGCGCCGCCATTGCTTCCCACGACTGACTCTGCTAACGCTGTCTTCCTGTAATATCAAATTAGCAGCCAAGCAAAGCTAGCAGCCAGGACAAATCTTATACCAACGAATCTTAGAAACAAGTCCAGGTAATCCCTTAGTCGGCTTTTATGATATCCACGGGAGGAGATGGAGGGTCTATGCCGTCGTCTGCGTGGGCTAAGAATATATACCTCCGCCTCCTCCTCGCTGTCATAAAAGCCGATTTGAGGTAAGCGTCCACAGGCCCGCATCGCACGTATCGGACGCATGGCATCAAACGGATTAATTAGACTGCGTCCACTGTATCGGCAGCGATCGGATTGCCGACGCAAGTATCAGCAATCGGATTGCCGATGCCACCTTCATTCGGATTTTTGTAGTGATCGTACGTGCGGAAAGTTTTTGTGAGAATGGAGAAAAGCGATGAAGCGCATAAAATTATTGATTCTTAGGCACTTGTCCCACCACCGACGATGAGGCAGCGAGAAACTAAAAATGAGTTGGCGAGCGCAGCGACAAGTGTGTAGTGCCGATAGTTTTGTCGCTTCGCTGGGCTTTATGCAAGTGTGCGAGTGCGACGGGCGATAGAGCACTGAGGGGTGAGTCTGAGTTTTGCAAACACCATCGTAACGTTGAACGTAACACGATCGTACGTGTATAACATAATAACTAGGTATTAATCTGTGCCAAAAACGTCACAGATTAATGGCTAGTTACTACGCAATACACGTACACTCGCCGTTACGATCATCGTTACGATGGTGTGTGTAAACTCGGACTTGCCCCTCTGGTATGCGAATCTACCAAGCGAGTCACTCGGCGAGTATTCTGACCCTCGAGCAAGCAGCTAAGCGAGTTTTATCATTGACAGCTCTTGACGCTGCGACAAACTAAAGATGAGTGTTCTCGCCGGCATGGCACTTTTTTTTTATTTTATTTTTTTATTCTATTTGGATGACGGAACAAGCAAGAGGCCCACCTGATGTTAAGCGGTAACCTCTGCCTATAAACAGTGCATTACCTCATAGATCACGTCCACCTAGGACACAACCTATGTGGCATTGCACT
Organism: Operophtera brumata; assembly: GCA_932527175.1. Classification (NCBI taxonomy): domain Eukaryota; kingdom Metazoa; phylum Arthropoda; class Insecta; order Lepidoptera; family Geometridae; genus Operophtera; species Operophtera brumata. The sequence goes on from OW052235.1 coordinate 1,231,724, forward strand.
GCGCCCGCCACCCTGAGACATAAAGATGAAAAGTCTCATGTGCCTGTAATTTCATAATGTGTTTTTTCATATATTTTTTTTCTGTTTTTTCATGTAACCTACATCTGTTGTACGTTTATTGAGCGAGAAAATAGTCGATAGCTATTCGCTTCCTCGTCGGCGGCGGCGCCGCGGCCGGCGGTGGGACAAGTGTCTTAGTTAGCCTTGTGAATTAGTTCGGTCGGGTTTTTTCTATATTTTAATAGGTCAATGTCCTTAGCAAATCCACATATAAAAATACTACTGTAAATTATTTCCTCAAATGACTCCCCGGTATATTACTAATTACTTTGTTATTTTTCCTTATAGAAATCTTCCAAAGCGGTTAAATTCTATAATAATAATATACGTACTTAAACTATTATAATTTTTGATACCATAACGTTTTTGAAGAACGGCTATGGTATCTCTAGGTCTACAGTTTTTTTATCAAACATATTTGTATCTTCGTAAATTTTTTCGACGATGTTCTTCGAGATAAATCGAACTGGCCGTGGTCTAGGCCGGCATTCTCACATTCGACCATCATCGCATGACTAGCAGGCCTCGGCAGTAATGTAATATTGTATACTAAACACTTGGAACAGGTGCCTGCTTAAGCGTGAATTGCTGATGCACTTAACTTACTTAACCTTATTTAATTTAATTTTGGTTGAATGAATATCATGAATCAATTTTATTATTTGAATATTAGTTAATCCTAACCGGTTGTAATTTTTGCATAGCACCGTTTGCTAGCTGTGGTCCCTCCCTTAGTCCCTGGACTACCTGTCATGTTCCGATGACAAAACAACATAAGGTGGATGCTCACGCATGTGGCGCGAAATTCAAATTTTTTGGTGTTTTTTGCCCATCACAGCTCGTCAACACGTCTTCAGATAGCGAAAGTTGAGTTCGCGAGAACTAAGAGACTTTTTTAATTGTTAGTATCTCATTATATATCATCAGTTTAGCTATGATACCCCTAAACACATTTTTACGGTGTTTTTTTTTGTTTAGGAGAATCGTAGCTAAACTGATGATATTTATGAAATACTATCAATTAAAACATGTGTGTTAAGTCTCCTAGTTCTCGCGAACTCAACTTTCGCCATCTGAAGAAGTGTTGATGAGCTGTTATGGGCAAAAAACACCAAAAAAAATGAATTTCGCGCCGCAAGCGTGAGCATTCACCTCAGGATCATGATGAAGCCGGAAGGGACAACGGGACTCGACGGATATTGGTAAAATGACAGTGTTTGGTCTCAATCAGTTCTTATAAACCCATGGAATGACTCAGTTTTATCTACCCACATAAAAATTTGTTTAATATGTTAGCGTTTTTGCAAAAGAACTATCAATGTTATTGTATCAAGTGTTGTTTGTGTGCGTTTGTATAGAGACTGCATTTCAGGCTCCCCTTCGGAATAAGAACTAAAGCATGGAACTAAGGCTAAAAACAAAACGGTATCGATTATACCAGTCTCATTCTTTTATATGAATGTATTCATGTGTTGGAATGAGACAAGCATAAATCTATCTGTTCTTATTTGTGTAAGTCGTACCAGGCCAAATGTCAAATTACTAGTACATTCATGGTAACAATCTAGGAAGATGTATATGCATGGTGCCAATATTCAGGGTATGGAACGGAAATACGACTGTCGTGTGACAATATATTTGTTTCTCTGTAACATAGGATAGCAAGCTATCTTCTAGGATAGGAGTAAGAAGGAACACTCTATGCTATTTTAGCACTCAATCCATGTACTACTACATTCATGGGCCCCCCTCAGCAATAGGTCCAGAGTCAGATTGACATTTGTCACGCAATCACGTTTTAAAGAATTTATTCTCAAATCGTTGTGTGATTTTAATATTAGCTACTAGCGATTCGCCCCGGCTTCACACGGGTAGCCCCCGGTAAAACCGTGCTTCTCCTGGTTCTAAGCTACGTCCCCACCAATTTTCAGCCAAATCGGTTCACCCGTTCTTGAGTTATAAGTGGTGTAACTAACACGACTTTGTTTTATATTAGATTAAATATAACGTTATTTTTATAACAACAAAAAAATATTGTTGTAAATGAATTTCAACTTAATTGAAAGGCATCATACTCTGTGCCATCGAAGTAGTAAGGAAGGATTTATCATCATTATCGACCTTTAGGCGTCTACATCTGGACGAGGCTACCCCATAGAACATAATGGCCAAAATTACCAAGTCTGGCAAGAAAAAAATATTATCAAGATTTGAGGCTTGCTAGAGACACATAGACGTAAATTAACTTTCAGAATGAATTCAAGCAAGACCAATTAAAATGTTCCTTGTTATAATATTTACAATTGACTTAGAAATATGAACAATACAAACAGTATAGCTATAATTACCAAAAGATCATCATAAACTTACAACTAAACATCATGGGCCTTATTAAAAAAAACTTAAATAGTCCTGGTTTAAACCCGAACTACGTAGTCTAGGTTTATCACGGTATTAAAGTTATATTCAACTTTAACACAAAAGCATATGGTTTATTTTCTAAACTACACATATGTCCGACGTGTCGAACTGACGGATCGTGTCACATAACAATATGTCACATCTATCCAACAAGCAATCGTTTTTATAGTAAATATTTAGACCATTGTAAAACTAGGGGGCTGCCTGGTTTAAGAAAAACCAGAGATAGTCCGAGACTGTCATTTTTGACATAATATCGAACTATTTAGCTCTAGAGTTGACAACGGAAAACAAACCATCTGCCTTTGTATTAAAGTTGTATATAACTTAAATACCGCTACAAGCCTAGACTACATAGTTTGGGTTTAAACCAGGACTAATTTAGTTTTTTGTAATAAGGCCGCACAGGTTCTCATAAAAACTTGCAGTATTTACCTAAATAATAGGCATCCTCTTCTTTTGAGATCTTCAATATGAAATGTATGAAACAATGACTGTAGTGAATTATAATAATCTTAAAAGATAAGACTAGTAAATAGTGTAAGTACAACTCGCAATCAGAGTTGGCTTTGGTTAGAGTTGTCTCGACGACTTGACTGGCGGGTCGGCGATATCTCGGCACTGTAAACAAATATATTACATAACATTTTAATGAAAGAATAATAAAACGAATACAAGTAACAATGTATAAAATTAAAATAATACATATGAAACAGTTGTGCTACTTGAAGACCGCTGCTAACGATCTAAAGGTAGCTCAACTGATCCAAATCACTACCAGACGTAAGCGTACCTAAGATGCTGGCTGCATTGCCACGCTGAATGGCAATACTAATGCGTTAAGCCAGACAAGAGCCAGCTCTCGGGTCACGCGTTGCTCCTACTAGACGTTTAAAAGTATTTTGAAAACGCGAAGGGCCCCAGTACCCCACGGACCTATAGAAACGACATTTGAATTAGTTTTGTTCGTCACAAAATAGATTTATCATAGAGAGTATAGACTATAAACCAAATAATTGTGTTACTTTTTTGTGTGGCTAGAGGAGACACGTGAACATGTTTTTTTTTTTTATTAATTTTATTTATACAGGGTGTAACATAATGTCCCTATAAGCCCGGGGAGGTGGTATCCTACACATCAGTGCGAATAACTTTAATTCTACTACTTTTTACATTTCGAAGTTTTTCATTCATTAAATGCCTTGTAAGTATCCTGAAATTCCTCCAAAAACGTACGTAAAACAACATGGGGACGTTACAGTACGCTAGGGTACCTTGCGTGGGGCTGCCTCATGTTCTGTTAGGTACATTTTCGGGAGGAATTTCAGGAATTCACAGAGGAATTTCAGGATTTTTACGAGGCACTTCATGAATGAAAAACTTTGAAATTTAAAAAGTCGTAGAACTTAAGTTATTCGCCATGATGTGTAGAATACCCACTCTTCGGGCTTATAGGGATATTATGTTACACCCTGTATACGTTTAAATTTAAGATGACGGTTGTAAAATCCGTTTTTTTTGCTATCTTGTCGTGTCAGTAGAAGTTATGTCATATCGAGAGATGTCAAACGGAAGAGGAGAAACTTGTACGTTCATTGTAATTCTTTTTTTTTTTTAATGTTAATTTTGCATTTATATAGTACCTATACTATGATACATATTATTATTTTTATAAGGTCACGTTATGTAAATTTGTGTGCACAAAAACAGTTAATCAATATCTACTAATCGAAAAGACACAATTTGCTAAAAACCTGTCAAACAGGATTTTACAATTAAAAATATTGATTGCTTGTACGTTTGCTATCACTCATCGAACATATATAAATAAAATAAATAAATAAATAATGCTGGACAGTTCACACAACATTAACTAGCCCCAAGCTAAGCAGAGCTTGTGTTATCGGTACTAGATAACTGATATACATACTTAATATAATACATTACATAGATAGATATTTTTTATTATACATAGAAACTACCCAGAACACCCTGAACAAATATCTGCATATCGCTCAAATATTTGTTCCAAGGCGGGAATCGAACCCTCAACCTCTTGCATCGCAGGCGAACCTACGCCCGCCGCGCTACAGAGGTCGTCAAGATTATAAATCAGGTATATAAATTATGCATTCGTACATAATCATTGTTTATTAGTGCATTCCCCTCTAATTGCAGGCCTGCAACATGCCATTGGACATACAAACAAACTTGATTACGAATATGTTAATAAGCGCGACGGTCGACGCGATTTATTGAATCGAGTGCAGGTAACTTTATTGATGGTAACATTGTTTTGGCAAAATTTTGAACATTTTCGATGCATATTAAGTACCTATTCATTTAAGCTCTAGATTGGTTTTGGTCTGGTAACTAAAATGATTACATACATACATACATAGACACACGCCTTTTTCCCCGAAGGGGTAGGCAGAGCCTCAATGGGCCTCTTTTCACAGTGGGTTGCACCATCGTGGAATATAGACGTGACAAGTGGTGAGCTCATTGCCGCCATTGCTTCCCACGACTGACTCAGCTAACGCTTTCTTCCAGTAATAACACATTCCATAATAAGCTACCAGCCAGGACAAATCTTATACCAACGAATCTTATCAACAAGTCCGGGTAATCCCTTAGTCGGCTTTTACGACATCCACGGGAGGAGACGGAGGGGTCTATTCTTAGGCCGGACACACCACAGCACATACAATAATGTACTATATGTGTACTATTATTATGTTTAGTAACTAAAATGATTACTGTAATAAAAAAGTTTTTCTGTACAGCAGTGTCAAACTAGCACATTGGTTAATGACCTTGTTTAAGCTTGCCACCAGTATAATAAGGATACGAAATATATCATTTTGCCCACCAAAATTGTCCTAGGGTTCTACGAGTTAAATATTTCGGCATATGAAAATTTTATATTTTTGCACTGGTTCTTTAAGGAAGAAAATACGATTAAAAAACCTCGATAAAAAAACAATATGAACAATCCTTGAATGAGATCTCAGGAATACTACGATTTTACTACAACAAGTAGGTAATAACTCATTCTTGAAACTAAAAATTACATGTACATGTAATCAATTTACATAACATAGGTAGGTAATCATATTAAATTTACAATAACAATAAAAAAAATGATTGGGTAAACATATTAAATTAACTATAAGAATTTCAAAATATGAAATTGAAATTATTGATATGATATTAAATTGAATATGAATTTTATTACGGGCTACTTGCCTCTTACTATAACTGATCGTATTGTGACCCATTATAGTTATTAACACCCCTTATGGACTTCACTCCTCACCACTCTACAAAATTAAATATCCTCCAGTAGTAGTAGAGCTTTTTTGTGAAAGAGTTCGTCCGGGGAAGTACTACCACCATACGTATTTCTGCCGCAAAGCAGTAGTGCTCGCATTGCTGTGTTCCGGTTTGAAGGGTAAGGGTGCCGGTGAAATTACAGGCACATGAGACTTTTCTTTATGTCTCAGGGTGGCGGGCGCAGTGCAATGCCACATAGGGTGCGTCCTAGGTGGACGTGACCTATGAGGTAATGCACTGTTCATAGGCAGAGGTTACCGCTTAACATCAGGTGGGCCATCTGCTTGTTCCGTCATTCAAGTAGTATAAAAAAAAAACAAAAAAATATCCTCGACATTATTGTAAATACGTTCCGGACAGATTTCGTTTATTATTATCTTTAGAGTGATTACCAACCAAATATAGCGTGTTCGATAATGTTACGTAATGTATTTAGTGAGGCAGGTAGTTGTTCCGGGTCTGCACAAAAAAGGCAATTTGTTTTGAAGAAGTTTCTATATAAATATAGAACAGTCTTAATGCCACTTTAATTATATATGCCAGTTTTTGCCTGTAAGGATTTTTAAAGAGAAGAATTTTAGAATTAAATTGTACATGACGTATGTAGGTATAAGGTATTTTTTCCTTCTAATTATTATATTTTAGGATTCCGTACTTAAGAAGGCACCACCGGAAACATCATTACTTTTGTGTCTGTCTGTCATAACCTGTTCTCGATAATCCACTGGAGGAAAAAAGTTAAAGTGTAGTAATAATTAATGCACTAATTAATGTGGCATGAGTTAGGTGACCAAATCACGGACGTATAGCGTAAATAAATGAATTCAGATTTTGTGGACTTATACAGGGGGAAATCAGAACATTTTATTGAAGTTCTTGTCAAGTTTGTATCAAATGAAAGGACTCGTTATGCGGTATTTTTAATAATTAGCATGCATAGTATACAAGACATTAAAAAAAAGACCCTTATCTCCAAAACAAATGAGCCCATATCTGTGTAAAAAATACAGAATACAAGGCTTTAGTCATAGTTTAGAGAAAAACATAAATAGAGGTCTTTATATTTCTACGGGAAAGAGAAAATATTCGTGAAGAGAAAATAAGCATACAATTTGTTGTTTAATGTCACCGAGGACTAATCACTTTGATTGGTAAGGAACTCTCTCCAGGCAAGTCTGACTCGCACTTGACTGGTTTTTATATTAAGGTGGATGCTCACGATTGCGGCGCGAAATTCAAATTTTTTGGTGTTTTTTGCCCATTACAGCTCATCAACACTTCTTCCGATAGCGAAAGTTGAGTTCGCGAGAACTAGGAGACTTAACACACATATTTTAACTGATAGTAACTCATAAATATAATCAGTTTAGCTATGATTTGATAACACATTTATACAGTTTTTTTTTTGTTTGTTTAGGGGTATCGTGGCTAAACTGATGATATTTTTGAGATACTATCAATTAAAACATGTGTGTTAAGTCTCCTATAGTTCTCGCGAACTCAACTTTCGCTATCGGAAGAATTAGTGTTGATGAGCTGTAATGGGCAAAAAACACCAAAAAAAATAAATTTTGCGCCGCAAGCTTGAGCTTTCACCTTAATAGATAAGTTGGATGATTACACAATTTTTTTTGCCAAGAGCGTTTAAAAGTGAAATAACACGCCTCAATCTGCCAAAGGAGTCGGTACATTATCTTTTGTAGGTACAATTTTATATTGTTTTATTGAAAAGTCAATCAATGAGCCAGAATCAACCGTTGTCATGAAAACATGCAAGGTTTCGTTGTCCTGTAGATGCAAATTCCAATTACCGTATAAATAGCCCTGCGGTTAGTAATCTATGTTGTCAGTAACCTAGGTAGGTGGTGGGTTTGTTTGGTATTTATAGAAAGCAGTGGGGTAAGCACGAATACTTACTTAAATGTTAGCGAGATGCTAAGGGTCTAGGAAGGTGGACTAAAGGCATGGAACCAAGGCTAAAAACGAAACGTTAGCGATTATACCAGTCTCATTCTTTTATATGAATGTATTCATGTGTTGGAATGAGACAAGCATACATCTATCTGTTCTTATTTGTGTTAGTCTTACCAGGCTAAATGTCAAATTACTAGTACATTCATGGTAACAATCTAGGGAGATGTATTGATACCAAAATTCAGGGTACGGAACGGAAAGACGACTGTCGTGTGACAATATATTTGTTTCTCTCTAACATAGCAAGCTATCTTCTAGGATAGGAGTAAGAAGGAACACTCTATGCTATTTTTAGCACTCACTCCATTACTATTATACCTCCATGCTAATAGTCAATGTTAAATATTGGGCAATGACATCGGGGTGACTAGACATCTTATTAATTTGATTGGTTAATATATTTGTGGTATCGTCTCGTTTGCTTTTTATTCGTCGGTTCTCAAATCGCTTACCTAGTGAGGACGCATGATATTTTAATTAGGCGGGCTCATTAATCCGGTAAACAGGAAATGGTCACCGGTTTTCTATGTGAGTGTGGTTGTGAAGTTAGGTATAGTGAGGTAACCTAGGTATTCTGTAACAGATTAGTTTAGCCTGGTGCCGGTTTCGAGGCGGTACGGTCCGGGTAGACTTACATTATAATTAGTCTGAAGGTACTGCACAATTAGGTTGACTAAGACGTATTTGATAATGGCAACAGTTAAATGTTTTAGTGCACATAAGAGGATTATGTAATTCAGTTTTACTGAAACAATAACCACCAACCTACCTACTCGAAGTAGAACCCAAACATCGAAATTATTTTGGTCGAAGGTTGTGACTGCATTATGACGTCACTAGTAAAAGACGCAATTCAATCAACCGAAAGTGTGCCTTATCCTTATTGATAGTAAGATCTGATAACAAAGTGAAATTATGATTACTCGCATGAACAATTGATTACCGAAGGATTTTTGAGTTGTCGATCCTTGCATTTCGATTAGAGAGATACAGACGGTGACACATTAAACTGGAAAAAAGCGATAATTCAGCGAAGAACAAAATGATTTTTTTAAATCGTTCGTTTCAGAGACATATCGATCCAGGGGGTAGGTCTAGTTACGTGCAGAACCGCTGACTATTCTCATTCCACGCAACATCCCGCACACTGGAACTGGAATTCAGCATTTCTTATTGACGGCTCATGGCGCGCCAATTCGCAAGTCTCCCTGAGATCGCGAATAGTTTCAGCAAACACACTCAGGGAAAGTCTCAGATAAATAGGTAACTCAGTTAATATACAGCAGAAAGAACACTGTGCGCGACACTGGCTAAGTTCTACAGTTCTTAGGAGGTACATAGGTACTATTTGTATAGAAATGAGGACATCCATAGGAGACATGACATTTAAGTTGAAGTAGCAATGGGCAGGCTATGTATAGCTCGCAGAACTGATAACCGTTGGAGAATAAACGTTCTTGAGTGGGGACTGCAAACTGGGTGACGGAGTAGAAGAAAATAAAGGACGTAGGAAGTAGGGTGATGGAGACGGTTCAAGACCGTTCGTCGTGGCTTTCTATGGAGGAGGCCTATGCCTAGCAGTCGACTCCTGAACGCTGATGATAAAATGACTATTGTTTTCTTCTGTGTCTACATCATTGGGGACTTTGTAAATGATTCTTCGCGAAGGGCTAGGTTCTAGCTCGCACGACTGCTGCCACAAGGCACAAGTCATCCCGTAACAAGGCATCACGTCGTGCACAGTGTGACATACTGCTCTCTCTTTCTCTTTACGTCGTGACATACTGCGCAGTGTAAGTAATGCTGCACAAGTAAAGCCCTTCTTCCATTACGATACGCACAGGCGATTCAAGTATCCTGCAAGTCTCGGAGACTAGTCGCCGCCAAGTAGATCACATACATTTGATTGCAGGCTCGCACACTAGCCTGCTTTCAAATGTATGTGAGATGCTTGGCGGCGACTAGTCTCCGAGACTTGCAGGATACCTTCAGGATACTTGTATCGCCTGTGCGTATCGTAATGGGAGAAGGGGTTAATGCTCATCTCAGGTGATGTAGTTGCGTCCCGGCGCGCGGCGCCTGCGTGCGAATGGCCAGGCTCAGGCGCGCACGGCGGCTGCCACGTCGCCGCGCAGCAAGGCCACCACGTCGTGCTATAGCACCGTGTGACATACTGCACAGTGTGGCTCACCTCAGATGACGTAGTTGCGTCCCGGCGCGCGGCGCCTGCGTGCTAAGGGCCAGGCTCGGGCGCGCACGGCGGCTGCCACGTCGCCGCGCAGCAAGGCCACTACGTCGTGTTATAGCACCGTGTGACATACTGCACAGTGTGGCTCACCTCAGATGACGTAGTTGCGTCCCGGCGCGCGGCGCCCGCGTGCGAAGGGCCAGGCTCGGGCGCGCACGGCGGCTGCCACGTCACCGCGCAGCAAGGCCACCACGTCGTCCAGGTAGCGCAGGGCTTGGGACTCGTCTGAGAGCGCTCGCGCCGCCGCCGCGCACCGAACGGCGCGCGCAGACTGCGTCTGCACACAAATATGCAATGTTAGGATACACATACACATAATCATGGTTCTCTAATAATTATCTTAACCATAATCTGCCACGGGGCCCCAAAGTACCTACCAACTGCTTTGTTTTGACTCCCTACAGAGAAGAGCCTTTAGAATCATGGTGACCTCAAGATCACCGATAATCTAGAAGCTGTGAATGAGCTACCATCTGAAGTTGCGCAAAGTCGCCTACGAAAGATCTCGAAGCGATTAAGAAACAATCTCATACAAGCCGTCTAATTTACGATTAAATTAAAAAAAATCACTATAGCTATTTTGCTATTTTGCGCCTTAATCTATAGCTTGTACGATCGTAGACCCCACGTAGACCCTTTGCGTAGACCTTTACACCCCTGCCTTGGGCCAGTCTCAGTTTGTTTTGTTGAGAGACTAAGGTGTATAGTGGATACTTTTACCATCAAACTGAGCTAGCCAGTGTAGTCGGATTGATAATATGTGCGCCGGCAACAGGTTGTTTATAATAGCAACATTCACAATATTCGGTTAAAATACAGAAAGATTATCGAGCTTTGAATTTTAAAACTATAAAAATGTTGGAGATATAGGAAATTCTAATTGTGAATCAACTAATTTTGGTGTCCATACACATAATTTACCACAGCGACCCAGCATAGTGGATCCACAGAAGGAATTTGTAAAGTATGAAACATTTGTCCTGTCCGAGCCACAGAACAACCACAATGATTCACAAAAACAAGGTTTCGACCAATTATCAATAACAAATGCGGACAGAAAACGAACCGCAAAAACTGAGTTTCTATGATACCTACGATTAAATCAAGTATAATGACTGTAAATCCACACGAGAACTGGTAAATTTTAATGAGAAGATAAACAAAAAAGTAAAGAACTGTTATAAATCATCATAAAAACTGGTATTCTATGACTTAGGTGGTTATTTAGGTACCTAGTCAGTCTTAGGCCAAAGTACGGTTTCAACTGACGCCAGAGATCATTCGACCATGTTAATTTATTATTATATTTATTATATACATACATAGAAACACGCCTTTTCCCCCAATGGGGTAGACAGAGCCTCAATGGGCCTCTTTTCACAGTGGGTTGCACCATCGTGGAATATAGACGTGACAAGTGGTGATTGCATTGCTTCCCACGACTGACTCTGCTAACGCTTTCTTCCAGTAATAACACATTCCATAATAAGCTAGCAGCCAGAAGCCCAATTCTCTTATTTATTTTAAAGGCACACTGCAAGAAGACCGAATCGAGATTGTATTGTGAATTGACTGAAATATTGGTATTCTGCTCCCTCATAATAACAGTATTATCTACTTTCGATCTTGCTATTAGAGTAGGATAGTGCTATATAATAATTGTAAAGAGTGAAAGAGAGAATTCTCAGAAATTTTAAACATTAAAGTTACAGTCACATTTCGATATAATCACATTCCGCGTTGTATTCTGAGGTGAGCAGAATACCATTTTTGACGTTTGTGACATCAACAGTAGATCGTAACATGATCCGAACTTTAATTTGACTATTTTTTATTACGAGAATTGGGCTTCTGGACAAATCTTATACCAACTTTATTTATAGCAACAACTAGAACTTGTAGTTATTGGAACAAGTGATATTCGAGGAAGATAATCTAAACAAAGGACAATCAAATATCAACGTGTCTCAAATAGACAACTTTCTAATTACATTATAAAGCAATACCCAGAACAAGAGACCGATAAGCGATAAGTTGTTAAGGCGCGATAGGTTCTCAAATGTCTCTAGAATTTTAAAGTTTTTGATAAGAATTTTCATAGTTTTCTATGAAGAAAAAAATATATGATATTCTTGAGCTTTTTATCTAGTGCAATCAATAATTCAATACAATATTTGAATTACTTCACTCGATAAAAAAAAATAACAAAGATACCTCCTTTTTAAAATTTAAATGCTATTTTTCACTCACTTCTCTCACGTTTTAATTTTTGAAACATTTGGTTACAGGTTAGTTATTATTTGAGTTAGTGAATTCATCAACTCAAAACAAAACATTTTTTTTTATAAGTACATAAAAACACGGTATCAGAGCGTGCGCTCGCCTTCTTCGCCTCATACAAAAATGTTCGTTGAACCTATAGCGCCTTAAACGACGTTTGTAAAATTATCTAATGGTAAATAATGCTTAATGGCAATCAGTATCTATTTTACCGAGTATTGAACTCATTATAACATTATCATACTCAGCTATAAGCAGAGTAGGTAAGTATAGTTAATGTGCATCCGCTAAAAGCAGTAATTGTGATGATAAGGGCCGGTATCCAGCCAGAAAGACGTATACATATCAAAGTTACGATGTTTGGATGTTTGTATGTTTGTTACTCAATCACGCCGTTACGGCTGAAACGATTTCAATTAAATTTGGTACACAGATAGATTAATATGACCTGGATTGAGCTATAGGCTACTGCTTATCCCGTTAAAATGAGAGCGAAGCCGCGGGTGGACACTACTATTTAAATAATGAAGAGTGATAATTGATTGTGATGGCAATGCATTAACTCTATCTACGATAACTCTACGAGTAAGTGTTGATTTTCTTACATCAAGCTTCTAATAGCTGGCTTTTTTTTTTGACTGTTTTTGAATTACGACAATTCTATTGGCTTTTAGATAGATAAAACTATACTTAAGTAGCTAATGTTATTGTTTTAACTATGAAACCGGTAGGTTCTGTGGGTTTCTTTCACCAACATATTTTAACAATGATTTTTAGTATCATCATTGTCGAGTAGAGGTTCGATTTCACAATTTAAGTGGGTGGATGTCACTCCACTACGCAAAGCCCGATGTGGGTTTGGATTGGTAAATGCCACAGTGTATTCAAATTTTTACTTATTGGACACTGGCCTCTTCACAATGTTTTTCCTCACCATATCGGTTACAGACATGGGTATTGAATAAAAATTTCTGAACTAAACAATAAATTGAATAAAAATATAAATTATAAGGAATGCCATCACCAGGTGCGCTCAAACTAACGCGTTGGTGCAACCTTATCACACATGGTACCAACGCGTCAGGGTTCGCGGCGCGCCAGGCGCCGGGCCAGCACCTGCAGGTCTCGCTGGATACCGGCCAGCTCGTCGTGCAGTGCACGAGACTCCGCCAGCAGCGCGTCCAGTCTCCTTGCAGCAAGGGATAGCCCTCCAGCTTCAGTCTCGTCTTCCTCCACTGATAACGCCAGCTTTCCAAGCCTCTCCCGTTCGTAAGCTTCTTGTCCAGTGTCATCACGCTGCGTGAACTCCCGTAGTATTTCGCGAGGGATCCCACCAGTATGCGCATCTTCTTCTGCTTCTCGCAACTCTTCCGCTAGAGAGCGCTCTGCGTTAGATATTGACGTCCTCTCGTTTGAAGGAGTCAGTGATCCCGGAGGAGACGGCTCCGAAGAGGAGTCGGAAGATTCGGGAGGTCTGACACTCGGTTCTGGACTTGAGGCGGGCGATAGGTACGGACTGGGGGATAGAAGCGCGCGTTGAAGGAATCTTCTCGAGTCTTCGTCCAATGGACGCTGGAGACGCCGTGGTGCAGGTCTGACTATGGCCTCCAGAGCTTCTCGCCCCGGATCCTCGTCCCGCAACAGCTCCAGAATCCTCGCCCGTGGAGGCGAGATACTTGCGCTGGAATCAAACTTCGCTACTAACTTTCCCTTGCAAGGGGAGGTGTGCACGTCTCCCGTAGGCGTGTACGCGCGAAGGTTTTCCGTCAGCAACCGGTAGTTGCGAAGTTTCACGTTTCCTTCAGGTGGAAGGTTCATGGATGGGCAGTCCGCGGGGTCAGGTTCGATGATCTCTATGAGCGCGAGGCGCGGCTCACGCGCTGACCCCATGTCGCACTGCGGCGGCGCGCGCGAACACACTGACAGGTAATTATTTCCTAGACTCGATAAACTCCCGCGCTGATAACACAGAACAAATAATAGTAAGTGTACGTACAGAAGTTTCACTTCGGCGACGAGATAGCAATAACAGTGATCTAAGAATCTGTGACAGGATCACGAGCGATACTGAAACAACAGGGGGGTTAGTACGAGAATTTGACAGTATTCGAAACTACATGAAGTTTCGTTACCTGCCATACATTTACTAGCAGCGCCCCTAGCGAAAACGAGTAGAAAACTAAGGACGCTGTCACAAAATGTATTGAAGGAAACAAAACTTCATATAGTTTCGAATACTGACAAATTCTCGTACTAAGGGTACAGATTAATTTCTGTTTATTAAAATTTAACTGTCAGGCACCCTTCATTTTCTGAAAGTTGCGCGCGCGCGTCATTTTTTAGGTGCTCATCGCAAACGACACGTTTGCTCCAGAGAAGAGGCAAACAATCGCTAATTATTACTGGAGCGAGTCGCGAGGGCGAGAGTGACACCAGGCCAGATGATAGCGCGCACGTACAACACGAACATCGTCTGTTCCGGCGGAGAGTAAACTATCGATGATCTCCTGGCACGAGGCGACCCTCGACTGCGGCCGAGTCGCTAGTAGCCGGCCGGCTGCAGTTATTGTAATCCAATTTACCAAGCGCCTGCTCAATCACTGCGTAAACCAGCTAGTTAATAGATACTCGTAGAAATGGTTATTGGTTTTTAAATTGTGAAGCTACACTTATTAATATCCCGAAAATTGAAAACGGGATCAGTATGGTACCATCGATACAAACAATATGTAATTTAATTAAATTCATTTCATTTATTTCCATTAATACAAAAAAGATTGTGTGTGGAAAGTGAACACAAGGTACTATGTACAATTGTAGCTACAATAAAAATAAAACAAGAGTAAGAAAGCGGTTACTGCCTAAAATGATGCTACGTAGTTATTAAAACAGATACGGGTATAGTATGTAACCAACTAACCACTGCGCCACCAGTCCACACGTGAGGCTCTTGGGATGGTATTGGTTTGAAGACTTTGAAGCACTGTAACACAGGTGCTATGGGAGTAGGAAGAAACGGAAGGGTGTGTGTGTCTTCTTGCTGCTTCCTTGACTGCTTTTGTTTATCGAGCATGTGTTTTCCATGAAAACGAATCACCATAATGCTGATTGTAGGAAAGATATTTTGAAGCGTCAAACATCATAGAGCTGGGTCAGCAAATATTGATATTTTCCACATCCATCGACCTCGTCCCATTCCTACGCAACCGCAATCAATACGCACTACATAATTCGAGTGTTTACCGCGCGCATAACGTTGTTATGATACAATGCTCGGTATGATGTATGATACTATAACTACAGCGTGTCCCAAGAGAAAATATAACAAGTGGAGCGGGCTTTATCATGGTGCTCCGATAATCACGTTTGAACTCTACATTTCTCGGAGGGTAAGAAGAAACAGTGTATTTTGGTTGTTAGTCAAAATAGTTTGGTAAGTGAATATCATAGAAATCTTTTTAAATATATTACGGCTTATTACCACTGTATTTCGTCGCTTTGCTGACGTTTCGAGATTGAATTCGGAATCCTCTTCATCATGAGCACCGCCCGCGACCTCGCGCTCACATAAATCACAAATGTACAGAGAGTAAACATACAAATTATGTGATTTTGGTGTCTGGAAGATTTCAATACAGCAAAGCCATAAAAAAGTTAAGCAACGTTGTGGTCTGGTTGCCGCCAAATAGTAATATTTTGCTTACTTCCATACTGTAATGATTTATGGTTTCCTGTGACATGCAAAATCAATCAATATTTATTGAAAATCTGATAATGCCTCTATTCAGCAGCTCTCTCTGCAGCTAATAATGACAGGTCGCAATCATTCTCTAGATTTATTATTTACTAGTGTTCACTCGCGGCTTCTCTCGCTTCATAATCAACTATTCTCAATCCGGGTCATAATCTATGTGTGTACCGAATTTCATCAATATCATTTCAGCAGTTTCGGTGTGATTGTAGTGGGAATTATTGTGGAATTTTTGATACAAATGTAATTTGCCATTTCTATGCTTGCCTGTTTTTTAATGGCTATGTATAATCTGTCTGTATTTGTTTTGTTTTGTACTGTACGTAGATTTGATATAACTAAGTGTTCCGTCAAGTTTGTACAGTAAAACAAATGAGTATAGATCAGCGTTGTGTAACTAGTATACGCGACATCATGCTGAGTCGGACTCCTATTTGTGACGTCGCTAGTCGCTGTGTGGATGGCACTGAGAGACACTCAATTAATTGTAGTTAAGTTAGATATAAGTACTTAGTTTTGTAGGTATTACGTATTATGTTTTATCTTTTTTATTTTATTTGTCGAGTGTCATTTCTCCTATCCATGTGTGCCGTGCCAAATAAATAATTTTTCTTTCTTTCTTTCTTTCTATAATGGTCTCCTGCCTGCATGTTCCTGCATGTACTAACTTGGTACACCCTGTATGTATCACGCTTCGCGTACCCAAGTATGTGTGTTGCCGGTGCGCGCTCAGTCGTGGCGGTGCGATTTCTATTATAGCGTTTGACAAACTGCTTATTATAATCATTGCTAACTACTTTTCGGTTTCGATGTATGTAGGCCTGTGTCATACTTTGACAATTTGAATCTTGAATTTGTATAGTAATAGTAATTTGTATAGTAATAGTAATTTATTCAGTAACAAACGTCACAAATGCATTATAGTGTACATCAGATTTAGTGTTCTAAGAATCAATATTCCTGGGTGGGACAACATAGGTATCCAAACTAGGAAAAATCCTGTGTGATGGCATACCTATGCCCTCCGCCGGACATTGAGTGGATTTGATACCAGATTTGTCAACTTAATAATAACATATACTTCACAATATAATAAAATTTAAGTATTTACATAAGTAGGTATTTAGGTACGTACCTAACTAATTAAATATAACAACAGTCACATACATCCCGATCCCACACTAGGATCCCCTGTGTCCTGGGTATCGAGAACTACGAGTACCTTGGCTTCTGGAATGGAACCCTTTTTTTTTTTAATAAATAGACTAACTAGCATACGGCCCACCTGATGTGAAGTGGTCACCGTCGCTTATAGACACCGGCAACACCCAAGGTATTGTCGATGCGCTGCCTGAAGGAATTTATGAATATTTTTCTTGAAGCGACACATGTCGTAACCAAGCGGGAAAACCTCAGATGGAAGCTCATTCCATAGTTTGTAGGTATGGGGAAGAAATGATCTCCAGAAACGAGTCGTACGAGAAACCCAGGGATCTATGATGTGTGGATGAGCTTTGTCACGATAATAAGATAACTATGTTACCATAATAATTTAGTAGTAGTAGAGCTTTTTTGTGAAAGAGCTCGTCCGGGGAAGTACTACCACCATACCTATTTCTGCCGCAAAGCAGTAGTGCTCGCATTGTTGTGTTCCGGTTTGAAGGGTAAGGGTGCCGGTGAAATTACAGGCACATGAGACTTTACATCTTTATGACTCAGGGTGGCGGGCGCAGTGCAATGCCACATAGGGTGCTTCCTAGGTGGACGTGACCTATCAAGTAATGCACTGTTCATAGGCAGAGGTTACCGCTTAACATCAGGTGGGCCTCTTGCTTGTTCCGTCATTAAGGTAGTGTTAAAAAAAAATGTCTCGCAAGATTTGAATCTTACAAACAAACAAACTTATGAATATAGTTGAATAAAAGCTTTACAAAATAATATGGTTAAAGTATCAAATACGACCAGAAACCATACACATTTACAGCTATAATCAAAAGCACTTAAATTGAACACCACAATGTGTTCGTTGGCTCAATTATGTCAGCCACAGCCCAAAAGCAATTACTGAACACACGATCAACGGCAGAAATATACGCGGCAGGAAATAACACATCCCGCTCCTGTAAGAATAAACCTGCCAGATCTCAGCTTAGTGTAACTGCCAGGCTGCCTACCTAGAGAGCTGTGATGACGATGTTTTTTTATTTTATTCAGTACTTGAAATGACGGATCAAGCAGATGGCCCACCTGATGTTAAGTGGTACCCTCTGCCTATGAACAGTGCATTACGTAATAGGTCACGTCCACCTAGGACGCACCCTATTTGGCATAGCACTGCGCCCGCCACCCTGAGACATAAAGATGAAAAGTCTCATGTGCCTGTAATTTCACCGGCACCCTTACGCTTCAAACCGGAACACAGTAATACGAGCACTACTGCTTTACGGCAGAAATATGTAGGTGTGGTGGTAGCAGTTCCCCGGACGAACTCTTTCACTAAAAAGCTCTAATACTACTAAATAAATAATTATGTAACTCTACATTGGAAACAAATTAATCCCACTACTCTGGAGTTCCTTATTTATTAAACGAGCAACGTTTAGCTGCTTGTATATTTGTACAATAAATTATCTCGAAAACAGCTCTAACGGATTTGATTAAATTCACAGAAGTTTTGAGGCCAAGAAAACGTTATGGCTTGGTTAAAAAACCGGGAAACATCCCGATTTCCGAGATTGAGAATCCGGGATTGTCCCTAATCTCGAGCAAAATCCGTCGTTCAATACCGATCTAAAATGTCATTTTATGGGTTTGTACGGGCTTTTAGAGGTTTCTCGGAGTTTTAGGGGTTGTATAAGTTCTAGGGGACATAGTGTTTGTAGGAGTTATGAGATGTTATGGGTTTGTACGGGTTTTTAGAGGTTTCTCGAATTTTAGGGATTGTATAAGTTCTAGGGGACATAGTGTGTATAGGAGTTATGAGATTTTATGGGTTTGTACGGGTTTTTAGAGGTTTCTGGGAGTTTTAGGGGTTGTATAAGTTCTAGGGGACATAGTGTTTGTAGGAATTATGATATTTTATGGGTTTGTAGGGGTTTTTAGAGGTTTCTCGGAGTTTTAGGGGTTGTATAAGTTCTAGGGGACATAGTGTTTGTAGGAGTTATGAGATTTTAGGAGTTTGACGGGTTATTAGAGGTTTATCGGAGTTTTAGGGGTTGTATAAGTTCTAGGGGACATAGTGTTTGTAGGAGTTATGAGATTTTAGGAGTTTGACGGGTTTTTAGAGGTTTCTCGGAGTTTTAAGTGTTGTATAAGTTCTAGGGGACATAGTGTTTGTAGGAGTTATGAGATTTTAGGAGTTTGACGGGTTTTTAGATGTTTCTCGGAGTTTTAGGGGTAAGTTCTAGGGGACATAGTGTTTGTAGGAGTTATGAGATTTTAGGAGTTTGACAGGGTTTTCAGAGGTTTGTAGGAGCTAAGGCTTCTTAGTGCTGCACGCTTAATTTGCCAAGACGCGGTCTCTACTCAAGAATACACACCACGACGGCGGTCTTGCGGCATCTATGACCAGCACTAGGCCACTTCAGCTTGTTATTTCGTAGGGCTATGTCGATGACTTTAGTTCTCTGTTGAATAATCTATTTGCGGATTTTATCTTTCAGCTTATTTTTGAGCATAGTTCGTCCCATTGAAACTTTCCCAGTATGGAAATTTGAACTAGTGGTTTAGCCTATCGTCACAGAATAGTTTATAGTACTACGAACTATCGTAAGCATCCAAGTTTTTTCTTTTCTTTTTATACTACTTGTATGACGGAAAAGCAAGAGGCCCACCTGATGTTAAGCGGTAACCTCTGCCTATGAACAGTGCATTACCACATAGGTCACGTCCACCTAGGACGCACCCTATGTGGCATTGCACTGCGCCCGCCACCCTGAGACATATGGTCTCGGCACCATAGGTTTACATTACCATTATTTCTAGATTACAATAGATTACTAGATTACATCAAAACTTTCACATTTATAGTAGCTACATTAGTAAATTGTTGATTTACTTACCGTGCTACTAATACACGAATTAACCTTGGAATAGTTACACCGTGTTTTGTCTCATTCGAATTTTAATGAATTATGGTAGAGCTAAGCTTAGACAAACTGTTAAAGTCTTTGCGAATAGCTATTTGTATTAAAGTTACAAGTTGAATAGACAAAAATTAAAATAATCAGATTTTCTTTTTTTTTCTTAAAAATATGTACAAAAATCTATTTACCATTAAAACATACTCAAAGTTTTTCATCTCTGTTCCACTTGGTGGGGCCAGTTTTGGGACATTAATATAGGTCAACATGTACCCCTAAAGGTTCGATACATATTTAATCTCCCAACTTATATTTGAGGGGTGCTGCCTTTGTCCAAAACTTACGTATAACTTCAGTCAATCCAAGTATCTGAAAAGTTCGTTAATTTGTTTCCAGTATAACCCTCAACTATCTACTTGAGTCTGCTTATTATATTGCTTATTTGGTTCGTTGCATAATTTATATTATTTGAGAAGAAAAGGTGTTGAAAATTGCACCAGTGACAGAAAAATTGAAAGGAAATCGTTTAGCTTGGTATGAGCATGTTATGAGGAGGGACGAAACGCATGTAACTAAGAAAGTTATGAATATGAATGTTAGTGGATGGAAAGGAAGAGGAAGACCTAAGAAAAGATGGATGGATTGCGTGAGAGATGATATGAATCAGGAGGGAGTGAATGATAAGGTGACGGCTGACAGGAGAGAGTGGAAGAAAAAGATGTACTGTGCCGACCACAAATAAATTAGGAAAAGGCCAAGACAATGGTGATGAGAGAAGAAAAGGTGTTCTAAGAAGATTTCAGGTATTGTGAAAGTTAAATAATACTGTAAAATAAAATCAAAACAGCCGAGCACTTTTCGCTATAACAGTCCAAGAAAATGATGCCTGACAAGTCAGGCCTTTCCGTTAGGTATTTTTTAAATTGATTCGAGCCTGTCCAGTCGGACCGTGGTGAGTCGGGCTGCGGGAGAATTATTTGAGCAAGTAATAGTTTAACAATAAATCTTGTATTGTAGAGTAATAACATAATACAACACAACGTTTATTTTTAGTTCTAGTCTTCAGGTAAGGTAAGCTCACTCTTTCAGAAATGCACTCCAAAATGCAAATCCAGAATGCAGTTGACTGCATATCCACACGAAAATCCTATTGATGTAATTTCAAGGGCTAGCTCAGACGTGTTCACTCCTTCCACTGGTAGACGTATCTACCTGCACGTACAAATGAAATAACAATTAAATCACTATCATTAGATAGTAGTAAATTATCGCGATAAGCGGTATCAGACCGAAACAATTGTGATATGCCGAAACAGCCGGTATTTTCGGCGATGGTTTATCGTCAGCGTTGGTCTGGGGTACCTGGTCGCAGCCTCCAGAACCTTTGCTGGGCTGAATGGTATTCGAGACCTCTGCTGATCCTGGACCTTCACTTTTTTTATCTTCAATTTTTTTTTCGTTTTTAATCATGATCGATGCACGTTATTAATCGATCGTTGACCGATATTTGAAGGCGTTACGAGGTCGGTACTTTTTTTTCTTCGGGCATTAGTCATTGCAGGTGCAGCCAGAGAAAGTGGTTGGCAACCGACTGTTACCCAGTCGGTACATATGTATATTTCTCTGTCTGTAGCTCCCTAAGCAAGTAGAAACAAAGTCTACACAAGTTCCATGGTTAGCTGCAAAAATACTGAAGATTTGTTCCCGTCAAGGAAAAAAATACTCGACTTTATTGCTTACGAATGCTGAAGTTATTAGTAATTCTCAGTAGTTTTATAGATCACATCAAATATTTCACTAGAATAAATATGTTATAAATATATCAAAATACGGACTAGCCACTTATTTCGAAAGAAGAAAGAACGAAATAAATACATTTGTTTTCCACAAACACACAAACACTTATGAAAATGTATGTAATTTAGTAGCATCGATTGTGTTGTGTGCAGTTTGGGTTCAAACAGGGTACTGTATCGAGCTGCACCAAACCTGGGTACAGTGCGGCGCCGCTGGTTTTCAATGTGGATCAAACAGGGTACTGTATCGAGCTGCACCAGACCTGGGTACAGTGCGGCGCTGCTGGTTTTCAGTGTTTATCAAACAGGGTACTGTATCGAGCTGCACCAGACCTGGGTACAGTGCGGCGCCGCTGGTTTTCAGTGTGGATCAAACAGGGTACTGTATCGAGCTGCACCAGACCTGGGTACAGTGCGGCGCCGCTGGTTTTCAGTGTGGATCAAACAGGGTACTGTATCGAGCTGCACCAGACCTGGGTACAGTGCGGCGCCGCTGGTTTTCAGTGTGGATCAAACAGGGTACTGTATCGAGCTGCACCAGACCTGGGTACAGTGCGGCGCCGCTGGTTTTCAGTGTGGATCAAACAGGGTACTGTATCGAGCTGCACCAGACCTGGGTACAGTGCGGCGCCGCTGGTTTTCAGCCGGGGCCTCCGAGGTGATTACACGAACATCATTAAACTACAGGGAATAAGCGAAAATAGGCTGGTAGGTGAAAACAAATTATATACAAAAATATTCTTCCGGAAGTTCAAATAAATTAATGATTGGTAGGTAGGTCGGCAACAGGCAGCAAGTAGATTTTGGTGTGTTATATATTTTATATTTTATTTCATTTATTTATTCAATCAACAAGGATCATTGGGTTAGTAAAATACATTGTCTATCTACACTATGGTTAGTAAGAATAATTACAATTGAATACTACAAACTAACATTGAAAATATGACATCATCATCATCCACCTGTGGAAGTCCACTGCTGGACATAACAAGGTTAAGAGGTGTGTAGGTACCCTATGGCGGACTATGCTGATCAACTAGCGACATCCAGGTATATCATACAGCTGGACTTCAAATTGAATCATCATTCATAATCCATCTTCAACTAGAATTTGATACGCTTTTTAGTACAATATTCTGTACGTAAGATCACTAGACACAGTCATTTCCATCCTAAGGTTGTCTGTATGAAATCGCTATAAGCTATAAGACCGCCCACTGTGAGTTTCTTTGTTGTTTAGTTGAGTTTTTGTATAATCTATATCTATCTATCTAGACCATCCAAAACTTTACATCACATCACGTTCAAAAGTTCATCAAAGATTTCTTCAGTATCATCCGTCGCTAATATTAGCACCCTTTCCACTTATAACTTGTCAAAAAGATACCTTTATGTAGTAAGGGCTCTCATGTAGTGAAGTGACACTTGGATGAAGTACTGGGGGGATGGGTGAAGGGAGGGAGGGGAGGCACTCAGCAAGTCTTCCTTCTTTACGTCAACTTGAGAAGTCGGTGTTGGTCAGACAGACCCAAATGAGGCTCGGTTCGAGACTGATACCAACTTTAAAAGGTGGTGTTTGCCTTATCTTGAGTTAGTGTTTTTGTATTTTTTTGGACTAATTTTATGCAAAGCTGATCTTTTACCGTATTTGCGTTGTTTTTTATGAAATGTTTGAAATGGAAAGACAGTGGATGATTGAAAAAGTATTTTCTCGTAATTGCCGGCTTGATTTGAATGATGCCCACACCACAAGAAGCTCTACTGCAAGTGGGTACTGTACGTTGCAACTCTAGTAATAATGTTGGATGTGAGAATGTTATTTTTTTTTTTTTTTTTTTTAACATTGATAGACCTTTGTTTGACCACGATCTCACCTGTTGGTAAGTGACGATGTGGCCGAAGATGAAGCACAAAGGTCTAGAAGGCACCTATTCACTCTTGACTTGAAGAGACCCAGATTATAGTTTTCAGGAAAGACAGACGACGGTAGTGTATTCCACTCCTTAGCAGTTCGCATTATAAAGGTAGAACTGAAACGTTTTGTGCGAATAGAAGGTATACCAATGAGGTAAGGATGGTACTGAGCCGTACGCCTGCTCGTCCTATGATGAAAAGGAGATGGTGGGATCAGATCGTGCAGTTCCTGGGAGCATTCACCGAAATGTAACCTATAGAAGATCGCAAGGCATGCAACCTTACGGCGGTGCTCGAGACTCTGGATCTTAGTCTCCGCCATATGTTGCTCACCTATAAGCCTGAAAGCTCTACGTTCGATCGAGTCCAAGGCAGCAAGCTGGTGTTTGGCCGAGCCATCCCAAACATGGCAGCAGTACTCCATACCAGCCCGGACTTGTGCTTTATATAAACTGAGAAGCTGTCCTGGTGTGAAGTAACGCTTTACCTTATTCAGGATGCCTAGCTTCATGGCAGCTGTTTTTGCCTTAGACTCGATGTAGGAGCCAAAGTTGAGAGTAGGCGTGAGCGAAACACCTAAGAGCTCGAGGTGATCTCCTATAGCAACAGGTACATCACGGAATACAGGAACTTGGAGAAACGGACTTTTTTTCGCCGAGAAGAGACAAGCCTGCGTTTTAGAGGCGTTGAACATGACTAAATTGGCATCGCCCCAGTCGGATACAGCCTTGAGAGTCAAATTCAGACGCTGCAGCATCTCATCTCTTAACATCTCACATCTTCTCATCTTCACATCTCATTTCGTATGTGGGTGCCCACATACGAAAGTGAGGATATTTTCAATCCCTTTTGTTAAATAATGATATCTATTTGGTTAACCCACGTACAAACGTTTATTTGAGCTCAACACCAGATAAAAATTACAATTAATTGAAAATCTCCTCATTGGTAACCCCGACGTGATGAGACCTAACATAGCAATCGTGGTGATTGATACCCGAATCACCACAAGAGTACGTCATCGCCTAGGCCCGAATCACCACAAGAGTACGTCATCGCCTAGGCCCAAATCACCACAAGAGTACGTCATCGCCTAGGCCCGAATCACCACAAGAGTACGTCATCGCCTAGGCCCGAATCACCACAAGAGTACGTCATCGCCTAGGCCCGAATCACCACAAGAGTACACATCACCTAGGCCCGAATCACCACAAGAGTACGTCATCGCCTAGGCCCGAATCACCACAAGAGTACGTCATCGCCTAGGCCCGAATCACCACAAGAGTACGTCATCGCCTAGGCCCGAATCGCGCTAATTTTGAACGTTATTACCAAATAAAACCAGAACCGTTCACGTTATTTCTTACGTCTAGTCTAGTCGTAATCTTAAATTCTTAGAGCATAACTGATCTAAGCTTGGACTGGGAAATTACAGCTTAATTCCAGCAAGAATCCCTCAATCAAATGTACGAAACGTGAACGGTTTTAGTTTTGCTTTGGTAATATCGTTCAAAATTAGCGAGATTGGGGCCCTGGTTGCAGCCAAGGCGTGTATAGAATGTTTGGGGCCCTGGTTGCAGCCAAGGCGTGTATAGAATGTTTGGGGCCCTGGTTGCAGCCAAGGCGTGTATAGAATGTTTGGGGCCCTGGTTGCAGCCAAGGCGTGTATAGAATGTTTGGGGCCCTGGTTGCAGCCAAGGCGTGTATAGAATGTTTGGGGCCCTGGTTGCAGCCAAGGCGTGTATAGAATGTTTGAGGCCCTGGTTGCAGCCAAGGCGTGTATAGAATGTTTGGGGGCGTGGTTGCAGCCAAGGCGTGTATAGAATGTTTGGGGCCCTGGTTGCAGCCAAGGCGTGTATAGAATGTTTGGGGGCGTGGTTCCAGCCAAGGCGTGTATAGAATGTTTGGGGCCCTGGTTGCAGCCAAGGCGTGTATAGAATGTTTGGGGCCCTGGTTCCAGCCAAGGCGTGTATAGAATGTTTGGGGCCCTGGTTCCAGCCAAGGCGTGTATAGAATGTTTGGGGCCCTGGTTGCAGCCGAGGCGTGTATACTATGTTTCTCAAACATTCAACTGACTAATGGTTCGCCCCGAACTGAGATCTCGCGACGACAGTGTTAGCGAAAAATCTTACCTGAACCACGAAGTCGTCGGAACTTTATCAAATAAGAGCTCAAGTTATGGTGTTTAAGAGATTTTTCGCTTGCTTCGCTCGCTCGATTAATTAATTGTCTCAAATTAGCAGCATCATGAGGATCCTAAATTTTCATAGAGAAATGCCCGTTGTGATAGCGCGACGGAAATGGATTTTGACTCTAACGATGCCGGCCGAGACCGGCAAGGTCGATATTATGAAGCGTTCCACTTAGAGCACCGATCTTATTCCACTTTGAGCACCTATCGTGTGTTCTGAGTGGTATAGTAGTAGATAATCATCATTTATTTCATTACATTTTTTTACAACAAACTTTGTATTTGTATAATATTTCTTGTGTCAAACACAATTAAAAAACCTTATTTCCATCAATATGTTTCATCAGACGATATAAAAAAAAACTGAAAGCCTCCCCTATAAATGGGATGACGGCGGTCCATGGCTTGCCTCCATCCACTGGCATCCTGCGATCGTTGCTCTGTCACTGTCCATCGAGTGCACTGCCTTACACTGCGTCTTCGGATTCGTAGTCGCCTTAGAGCAATGCGGCCTCCGCACCATCTATGGTAGTCGCCATTCGACAAACTTTATTCCCCAGTGGCTTTCGGTCCGGGGTCCTGCCCGGAACGATGCATAGATATGACTTATATTAAAAGATAAACGGCTAATTACCACGAATTAATTATTTAATTTCGCCGGCATGGCAACCTATACTCCACTCCGCCACTACTGTTTGTAGTACTGTTATCGGTCTGGAGAGTGATACCGTGAGTGCAGTGTGTACGCAGCCTTATACCGACGACGTAGGTAGTGCTAGTGACGTAGATGAACTAATTCTCGACGCGCGCGCAAAGAACCTACCGCCGCCGCCGCCGCCGCTGTCCCAGCGAGCTGAGCGCGCGGTTGCACGCAGTATTCGCTGGTCCACCGTCGAACGCGGTCGCGGGCGGTGCTCATGATGAAGAGGCTTCTGAACTCAGTCTCGAAACGTCAGCAAAGTGACGAATAATAGTGGTAATTAGCCGTTTATCTTTTAATATGATTCCCAACCACGATAGTTTCAATTCTAGATATGACTTCTCTTATACACCTTTATTGAATGTTGCGTAATTTCTGTCACAAGTTGGTAGATCAGATCTCGCCCAAATTCACACCCTGTCTAGACAGGCAAGCCTAGCCAATGAGTTTGCTGCGTCTTTGACTCGGAGTACTGTCCACTTATGAGTGGGAATTGGGAGACTGCGTAGCGCCATGGTGGAAATACATAAGTATGCTTAATTGCTTAGCTATAGGTGATCGAGAAATTACGATGTACTGAGATATGGATTCCATGTAAAGGTAGTAAAGGATTTAAAACTCTAGTCTGCAATTAGCGGCTTTTGTTTCTGAACCAACAAACAAACACAACAGATCAATCGCTTAGTGAAATATCGTTGGCTTGTAGTGTTTTTCTTCGAATGGAGCTCTGAAACTGTTAGATTCTAACCTAGCTTTGGGTTAAATAGTTTTTTTTTATATTACTTGGATGACGGATCAAGCAGATGGCCCAGTTGATGTTATGTAACCTCTGCCTATGAACAGTGCATTACCTCATAGGTCACGTCCACCTAGGACGCACCCTATGTGGCATTGCATTGCGCCCGCCACCCTGAGATATAAAGATGAAAAGTCTCATGTGCCTGTAATTTCACCGGCACCCTTACCCTTCAAACAGGAACACAGCAATGCGAGCACTAGTGCTTTGCGGCAGAAATGGGTATGGTGGTAGTACTTCCCCGAACGAACTCTTTCACAAAAAAGCTCTACTACTACTAAAATCTACTAATATCTACTACTACTATAGTGGAGATAACGAGACATAATATCAACATCATTTAATACGGCGCCTAAACAAAAAATACTATCATCCTATTGTGTATCGAGAGGCCACCTTTTGAGTGCCAACATTTTCGTCTAGACTAGTGTTGTTGTGGCGTCACCTCGTCTGCTCTTGAAGCTCTTAGTACGTACGAGAGTTGTATGAGAATGTCCATTCACTTCTCTTGGAGGTCGGAGACAGCGGGGCGCCATGATGGGTGATGAGATGCGGGGTTGCTAGTTATTTTATGCACATTTCCCTTACGTTTTTCAGGAACTACAATAACGTTGTGGCAGAGGCTTGGTAATAAATTGAAAATAAATCAAATATGATTGTTGAACAAGGTCTTGCTTATAGCGGGAAGATGCGTAGAGTTACTACAAAAAGGTTTTGGATCTTACTAGGGCTGTCTAGAGTCTGAAGTACCTATTTACCTATCTTCTGTTTCCATAATCTTAATCTAGATTCTCGACAGGTTGTGATTTGTTTAGCGCCCGAACGAATACGGCTTTTGGTCCTGCCAGGAAGCTTCGACCAAAGTTCATTTTATTTACGTCGATGCCAGGAAGTACCTACACGCCTGTCAGCACGTATACTTATGTGCGTGACTTTTGCAATTTACCTTTTATTAACTTGTGTAGGTACGTTGGTAATGAATTGTAATTAACGATAGGTGCGTGACTATTTTTGATCCTAAATCCTAAAAATAACTACAGGCATGCTTGTGAAGTGTACCCAAATATATCGATACTAACAAAAATGCAATTAAAAGCGTTTATTGTAGCGGGTGCTATTTGTTTGGCAATAGGTGTTAGTGCTGCTTCATCCCAAAGCACTATCGGTGATTCACCAATATTTTGAGTGTAGCAACCCCATTGCGAGCGCGTGACTCGGGCCCTCCGCGCACGCGCGGCGCGTGTGCCGGGTCGATAGGCTCCGCGGCGTCGCCCGCCGGCCAGTCCGCGCCGCGCCGGGCCCCTGCCAGCCCGCGCCGCGCCGCCATGAAGGCGCGCGCGCTCATAACCCTGCTCATCGCAATAGCAGCCTCTGCCCAGACCAGCGATGCCGAGAAGAGCAAGTTCTGTAAGTCCTTTCACCATCAATTTGAAGATTTTCGTGTTTGTTCCGCCATTCGTAGCCCTCTAGCGGATGGCGGCAAAGAACATGGCCCGAGGAGTTCGCGCGCACTTTAATGGCGGTTCGTTTCTTGAAGACCCTTGAATTTTGTCTTCAACTTTTTACTTTTAAGTGCTTTTACGGCAACGAATTCGTTATTTCAGAGTTTTATACGATTTGGAGAACTTTTTCAGTCATTATTAGGGTGGAGGCCGGCGCGCGGCCCCAGCCGGCTTCAGTGCAGGCCTATACATATACAGATACTTACGAAATTACATTCGTGCTACAACGGAAATAGGTCACAGAGACAATACCCTCTAATAGTGAGAATGTACCCCTGGGCCGCGGGGCGTGTGGGGCAATATCGCATTCAATTCATTATGGCCCGTTGCGGCCTTCTTTATATTTGTCTGCGTAACCCCTAACTATATCATCCTGTATATGTATACCTACCTATATAGATATGCAAGTGTATATCGCTTGGGTTTGGATGTCGAATGACATAGTTTGGTAAACGATAATACGTTTTAAATCGTTGTAGATTATGCCCATTATTTATTGGCTTATCACATGAGATCTTCAACTTTTGCAACTTCCATTAGAAGGAATTTTTATTGAAACCTTCGATTTATTTTGGTCGAAGATTGAAACAATAAAATTTTACCAGAGCTTTTATTGGTTTCATAAATTGTTATTTATCAACGGAAAAATCATTAAAACTAATGAATAGGTAAAGTAGGCTGTTAATAATGGAAAAGACAAAAAAAATAGACGAAGGATATAAAATGGTCTGTACCTACCTAGATAACAATATTCTTTTAAAAGCCGACATCCGTTATTTATTGTTAAAATACTTATTGAACTTCTGCCAGCCCTCAGACAGCTTACTGGCTATTTTATCTACTGGTCCTGGTCCCCCACAATGCCTTGGTCCTCCCGCCAAAAGCACGGTCTCACCTGGCGCCAATTTCAACGTCTTGTCAACCGCCACATGAGACCCGGTCGATAGACTAGATCCTGCAGAACTGATGGCTACTGTCATCTCTTTGGGTAGACCGGCGATTTTAGATAGCTGCACTTCGGTCTGTTCTCGGGCTAGGTTGGAGATTACAAGCAGAGATCCGGGCCCGCCCCATCTGAGAACGGCTAAGGCGCCACCAAGACGCTTGATCTGAAATTACTTAATTTTTATTTGGTGGATTGTCACTAAAAATCAACCTGACATAGAGGACATTCAGCTAAGCCAGAAATGAGAAGTCTAATTCTTTATCTAACTTAGGTACACTGATTTGAGTGTTGCATTCCCTAAAGCTGAACTTATCTTATTATTTCAGTATATTCGTGGTGACTATTTTAATTTGAGCACAGTTTAAATTAAAGAATGCTGCACAGAATTGGCACCAATAGTTAATGTGTCTATTCCTGACACAATAGCCTCACATACCGTGACTCGTACGGAGACTGATGCGGGATTCGAACCCGTTTTATAGCCTCGCCCACCTTGCCTCAATCATCAATTCCTTAGCACCCTATTACCCCTAACGTCGTCGAAAGGGCTTTCGTGAATAAACATATGAATATACATCGAAGCTGTATTGTTACACAGTAATATTGTTACACACGAGTCTTCAGTGAATTGAATCGATTGAAGAAGCAACTCCTCAAATCTTTTGCTTCTGTCGATTCCCTAAATTGTTATTCAAAATCCTGTAGAACTTTGCGGTTAATATTTAAAAGGGACTCCAACTTTAGGGACTTTAATGTCAGGGGTCAGTCTCCCGATTTCGTAATTCTTGAAACAAAGTTTATTAGGTTCCGCCCACGGCCACAATGTTCATAATTATTTTATAAGGTATAATATACCTCGGTTGTATTAGTTGAATATTGAGCTTCTCCTGAGAGGGAATTTATATATAGCTGATACTCGTAACTACTTCTATTACTAGAGCAATACGATGTATCCCTATTTTTTGAAATCCTTTTTGGATAAAAATGAGTTTCATCCAATGATTCAAAATGAGGATAGGTTTGGAGAAAATAGAGTTTCAAATGCTACATTTAATTATGAATTATCAGTAATAGATTGAATAAACGCCTAGTCTTTATTTAATATGTACTTACTTCAACATGAGGTCCAATAGCGGGAGACTTTCTCATGGCAGCTGTGAGTCTGACCACTCCCAGATGGCTCATATCATTCGCGTACTCCGCCTTCGCATTGGCATATCTATAGTTGGAAGATAATGGCAGCCAAGGTTCTCCTGTAGTAAAACCAGCAGTGGCTGTTTCATCCCATGACATAGGAGCAGCAGATGGACTGGCACCGTTTGGCCAGCAGTTGGCATTCGTGGCCCATTCTAAGATGGTGTCGGCTGATCCAAGCTCGTCTCCTTGCTGGATGACGACTGCTCCAGGAAGTATCAGGGAGAGAAGATTAATGGTATCTACCATTTCGCTGCCGTAGCGGGTTGCAATGCGGCTACCATTCGTAGAGCTTGTCTGGAATTAGATGATACTGTTAAAATTATAAATCTTATTCATTTTAATCTAAAACGCGCTTTGTGGGTTCCATACTGCAAAAGCGTACTGGAAATTTTTCAGACAAACTTCAACATCCCATTCTGGGGGAAAAATGCCGGACATGTTAAATTTTAGATTGTTTTAATTGTGTCACCAATCCTCTTAATCCTCTTACCATTCCAAATTTCTGAAAAGCCCCTAATTTTTTTATTTTGGGTGTTTCTATACAAAAAAATCATGACATTAATTGCCATATCCTTTTAATGAAATGAGTTAGAAGCTTGTTTTTTTACGGCACTATTTGGTATTCATTTAAAGTTGACACTTTTAACCTTTCTTGAGGAAAAGGGTCTTGCTTGACAGACATACGGAAATCAAAGCGATGATCACTCTGTAAGGGTACCGTTTATTCCCGTCGAGGAACTCTAAAAAATACAGTACTAAAGAAACAAACGAAATGCAAAAAAAAATAAGAATTTCGCGGCCGTCAGCATCTTTTGAAACTGCTCTGAAGTTTATTTGGAGTATTTCTACAATAGTCTGACATTCTATCTCTGCTGCAGCGCTCCCTGGTGACTTACGCTGAAAAAACCTACGCAAATAATGAACCTTCCTTTAAATCATACAAAACACGATTGTTACACCGCGTTAAAAACAGTCTAGCTGTTTTGGAAATACATACTAAGAGAGAAACAATCTAGTAACCTCTTAACCGATAAGACCGCCGCATTGTACATTTCTGTTATTTTTGTTATTTAGTTATGTTTTGTATTTCTGTGTGTTATTTTGTCGTAAATGTACAATAAAGAGTTAATCTATCTATCTATCTATCTCTTACGCAAAGCATAGCAAATTACTCATTCCATCACAGGTTAAACCCTCAACAGCGAACGTCAAATCAGTATTATATGTTATTAAAATTCCACATTGTTATCGCACAAAAAGATCACAATGACATCAATATTCATATTCGGATTATGGACAACATGGCTGAATCTGTAATGATTGATTTGCATATGAATTTAAGCGCCAAAACATAACACAATTGAATTTGAAGGCTGCGTCAAATTCAGTTGTGTTATGATTTGCTGATTGTTCGCATAATCAGGCTGGGACATTTTTGTGGCACTCAATAACTACTACATTATTTTGTTACATCATCATAGGATTCTACAATCAATCGAGCAGGTTTTAAGCTTTTACCACGGTGCCAAAGAGTATATTATACTCGTAGATTACCGAAACTGTATCCCAGTATTCTGTAATATTAGATTCTTAATAGATAATTTAAAACTGCGCTGAGTTTTAGGTAACCCAGGTCCTGGCAGGCAAAGAACTGGTTTTTATCGATATTTTAAACTGGTTTCAGCCTAATTAGTAGCCTATTAAAATCGAACTTACAATCCAAGTAGGAATCCCATCTTCAGGGATTGTTAATAAAGCGACCTGGAAAGCTATCCCCAGGCTGGCTGCAGAACTCCTCGATGGAGACACCAGGGCTGTACTTAGTACACTGTTGGCGCCCACTCCTCCGTCTCCATAGTATCTGGCAGCTATCTCGGGCGGCAGGGATGACTCCACTAGCATCACCCTGAAAACATTCGACAGGATGTTTTACAAAATAGTAAATATCTAGACTGTATTTAGTAGTACACGACGTGACATTTGGTATTTCAAATAAAATTGACTAGGTAAAAACCGTAATAATTTGACTTAGAGTAATCCGGCATCCGTTCCGTGTTGCTTTATGTAGCTTAATCATCATAGTCTCATAAAATATTGTTACTTAAATATTTTTCCAATAAGTGCTCACGTAATTCCTTGAACCAGAATTGAGTAGTTTGTAAATTAACTTACGGAGTTTCCAAATTGACTGAACGTGCGCAGGCCATGGCGTCAGCCGCTAGTTTCTTAAGTAGTTTCTCACCACAGGCCTCGTCTGGTAGAAAGTCTGGGTTGAGCAACACTCCGTGAACTCCACGTCGTAGCCAGGCACACTGCGCTGCTGAAAGTGCGGCAGAAACGGCCTCCGAGCAGAGGTTCAGGAGTGGTTGATTGTTTGTTGATGCGTAGTAGGCGTTGCGAGCCTCGTGGAATGTCCAGACGATACCATTTTGTGACTGCAACATAGATTATCCCATCCCACTAATATCATTAATGTTAAAGTTACAATATTTGGATGTTTGTTTCTCAATCACGCCGAAACGGCTGAACCGATTTCTATGAAATTTGGTACCCAGATAGATTATGGCCTGGATTGAGCTATAGGCTACTTTTTATCCTAATAAAACGCGAATGAAGCCGCGGGCGGACCCTAATTTTAGAATATAATTAACAAATGTAATATAATATTAAGAATGTCTTTTGGTTTGAAGGGTATGGGTACCGGTGAAATTACGTGCCCTATGTGGTAATGCATTGTTAAAGGCAGAAGCTAGTGCTTAACATCAGGTAGGCCATCTGCTAGGTAAGTCATTAATGCAGTTATATAAAAAAAATGCGGCTTGTAAGAAAACTTTATGACTTGATTGGGTCCTCACCAATGGTGGTTCATCAAACTTCCCCTCTCTCCATAATATCCTGTCTTCAAATCCACTGACTCGATCAGCGCTTGAAGTAAACCATACTGAGGCAGCACTGATAGTTCCAAGAGGTAGAGTTATCACCACTTTCAATTCTGCAAATATTAGAACTCAGTATCTACTATGAGAATAAATACATATTACGTGTATTATCAAAGGTAGAAAGTAAGTCCGCTGAAATTCCACAATGTCTGAAGACCCGACTTTATAACCAGTGTGTTCTGCCTACCATGACTTACGGTGCCGAGACATGGACACTCACGCAGGAGGCTGTGTACAGGATGAGAGTTGCACAGAGAGCCATGGAACGCGCCATGCTCGGCATCAAGCTTATAGACCGTGTTCCCAACATAGAGATACGAAGTCGAACAAAGCTCAAAGATGTTGGGAATCGTATAACGAAACTAAAATGGAGTTGGGCAGGACACCTGGCAACGAGGTGTCGATAGGTGGAGTAAGGCGCTAACTGAATGGCGTCCAAGAACTGGGTACAGAAACGTTGGTTTTCCAGCAGCTAGATGGGCAGACGATATCGCATGCGTCGCGGGCCGAACCTGGATGAGACTGGCATGGGACCGTAAGGAATGGCACAGGCAAAGAGAGGCCTATACTCAGCAGTGGGTGAAGTCAGGCTGTGGATGATGATGATGATGAAGGTTTTTCTTGTGTTAGTATTTAAAAAAACGAGTTAACCTTCAGTAGTCGCATATTTTATCTATCAGTCAGCTTACCAGCAAGTCTTACCAAGTTTTTTAGTCTTCTCCAATAGGTTACCAAAATCTTCTATATTTCCATACCGCTGGTCAATCTCACTGAAGTCTGTAATTCCTGGCTTGGAGCAGTCAGCGCTCCTCGAAGATATCGGAGACAGAATTACTGCATCAGCTCCGATGGCGCGCACGTAGCTGATCTGTTTAGTGGCTCCTGAAGTTAGGATGAAGTAATTTTTGGTGAATTGATCGATGGTGAAGAAGAACGAGTCAAAATAAATTTGATTGAAGTACCTTTTAGTAGATATGCATAGTTTTAGTAAAGTAGATCGAACGACGCACGGATGGCCGACGCAATTTATAAGGTCGCAGGGAGTCAATGGATAGAGGCGGCTCAAGATTGTTCGTCGTAGCATTTTATGGGGAGGCCTATGTCCCGCAGTGGACTTCTACAGACTGATGATAGTTATATTATTTGCCTTTGGCTAGGAAGGAATTCTCGGAGTCTAAAACTAATTCATAGATCATCCTCTCTAAGGAATACATTCTTGAGACCAAGTATAAATAAATAAAATAAATAAAAAATGCTGGACAAGTTCACACAACATTATCTAGCCCCAAGCTAAGCCAGAGCTTGTGTTATGGCTACTAGTTAACTGATATACTTAATACAATACATTACATAGATAGTTTTTTTTTATTATACATAGAAAACAC
This sequence comes from Operophtera brumata, assembly GCA_932527175.1. Classification (NCBI taxonomy): domain Eukaryota; kingdom Metazoa; phylum Arthropoda; class Insecta; order Lepidoptera; family Geometridae; genus Operophtera; species Operophtera brumata. The sequence goes on from OW052235.1 coordinate 1,267,245, forward strand.
CCAGAACACCCTGAACAAATATCTGCAGATCGCACAAATATTTTTCTCGAGGCGGGAATCGAACCCGCAACCTCCTGCGTCGCTGGCGAACCATCGCCAGCCGCGCCACAGAGGTCGTCAATGTAAGTTGTGTGTAAGTATAATGCTAATGTGGTGTGTCCGGCCTAAGAATAGACCCCTCCATCTCCTCCCATGGATGTCGTAAAAGCCGACTAAGGGATTACCCGGACTTGTTAGTAAGATTTGTTGGTATAAGATTTGTCCTAGCTGCTAGCTTATTATGGAATGTGTTATTACTGGAAGAAAGCGTTAGTTGAGTCAGTCGTGGGAACCAATGGCGGCGATGAGCTCACCACTTGTCACGTCTATATTCCACGATGGTGCAACCCACTGTGAAAAGCGGCCCATTGAGGCTCTGCCTACCCCTTCGGGGAAAAAGGCGTGTGTCTATGTATGTATGTATGTATGTAATGATATCAATGGTAACTTACTATTCTCGAGTGTCTTCCACTGCCTACAAAATAGCATTAGATATAACAATGCATCATACTTAGGTTCTGGCGCTAGGCACTATACAACTAGGATAATAGAAACGCTCATGCTGCTACTACTCAGTGTACAGTAGGTAATAAAATTGTGGCGCTAGTATCGACCATGATTTGCACAGGTACACAGCCTGTTTGAAATTGAGCATAATAAAATTACATTTATTTACAGAAAGAATAATACAAGGTATGTACAAAATACATATGAAACAGTTGTGCCACCTGAAGACCGCTGCAAGCGATCTAAAGGTAGCTCAACTGATCCAAATCACTACCAGACGGAAGCGTCCCTAAGATGCTGGCTGCATTGCCACGCTGAATGGCAATACTAATGCGTTGAGCCAGATAAGAGCCAGCTCTCGGGTCACGCGTCGCTTCGACCAGATGCCCTGAAATAATTTTGAAAACGCGAAGGGCCCCGGTACCCCACGGACCCAGAGTCTCGACCCCGAAAGGCTCAAATAAGTAAGCTCTGTCGAGACTTGCATATTTGCGTCTTTTGAGGTCCTCAGCGGAATCTGCCGCCGCACCGGCCCTAACTGATGTCCCGGACAGATGAGATGGCGCAAGGGTATCAACGCATGTAGCGTTCAGTATAATAATGAATTTCAGTGACATTCAATAAGTAGTCAAAATCACATAAAAAATTGGTGACAAAAAACACTATAATTATCAAAGCAATATCCTAATCTGCTGACAGGTAGAAAATGCTTTTAGCATTAAGTCCGTCTAATACAACTGTTTTGTGCATACGATTTATTTAGGTAATCTACGCTACAATCTTTCTTTACTAAAATACTTCAGTGAAATAATTCAAATCGAGAAAAAAATTACTGTACCATTCAAATCACCTAGTCCATCTCCATCACTATCTCTGAAGGAATCCACGAGTAACCTGTAGTACACTGCATTGCTCCACCAAGGAGGGTCCACTGAAACCCCCAGGCTTATTACAGAGCCCAACACAACCACTACCATCCACATTTCTGAACAGATTACCTCAATGACTGGCTTATCCAATGATTGAAAGCGAAGCAGCCCACTGTAAACTCTACCACAATGACTGGCTGATCTGATCAGTCTGACCTTGCGAACTGCCTATAGTACCTACATAGTACTTACATGCTGTATCTATAATAAGGGATCGGATTTAGCAGAATTATCCGACTGCGGCAAAGCAGAAGAAGGTCTATGGTGTTTGACATGTTCATTCTTTAATGTTAGAAGAACGCGGATTAGATATCTTTTTGATGTGACGTAAAACAAAATATACTAACTACAATGGAGATCGTTAACCAACATATTGTAGAAGATAAAAAAACTGGTTCATCGCAGTTCTTGCCTTGCTCACTACTAGTTTGTCACTAGTTGTTATTAAAACATTTGTCAAAAAGCTTCGGATTACGCTTACTTTGTGAATCACCTCTCCCTACTATGCCGTAGGTACTCCAGTGCCGGGTTTTGCTAAATAGTTTGAATAATTTGAATCACCTTGAATCACCTCGCTAGGGACCGGATTTATGTTCCGGCTTATTGGATAACTTGAATAGTTTCGGGTATTGTTTTAAACAGGGCAAGTTGGCAACGGTGGTGATTATCGTTTTAGAACTTGTTAAAAGTTGGGCTGAGATTGTAATCTGGACTTGCTAATTAGCTGAGAAGCCAGAAAACAGAAAGAAATAGCTGTAAACACGGTGTCGATGCAGAAGCATTAAGTTTTTAGCGAGGTAGGTACGGTATTGCAATCGGTTAGATAACTTTCTGTTTACAAGAGTAAATGGAATGAGGGGTTTTCACAGCCGTTTCACATCATGTTTATAGCCTTGAAAATAGATGGCGCCAGCTCTGTACAAGCTAATGTAGCTCTGTCAAAATAAAGTGAAATGTCGAAGACTCTTCCCGCCATTTTCGAAAAGAGACGTTGTCAACTTTTATTTTATTTCTTTTCCTAGTGTTTTCTTGAGTTATTTTGTGTTATTTTGGTGGCATTTTAACTCGTTTAAAAAGCACAAGTGTAGTGAAATGAAATGGAAGTGAATTGCGTGACTTTTGAAATTGGTGGAAATTGACTTCCAAAGTTTAGTAAAATTGGCCACCGTTTTACTAAAACATGACTCGACTGTGACTTTGACGACTTGGAAGGAGTGGAACGTTGCAAAATATATTGAAAATACAATATAGTTTAAATACAGATACTTACTTGAAAATGGCAAATGCACAAGCCGTGCGGCGCCAATTATAAAGAAGAAAAAAAAGAAAAAAAAAGTGAAATGTCAACGTCAATACATAGTGATATATTTTCGTGATATTCATACAAAAGCACATACAATGCATTTGTTATTTTGACAAGTATATTTGAGTCAGCGCCATCTATCGAGCCAAGTCGAACTACTTTATTTAAATTCGTTAATGAAAAGCCCTCATTAACATCAATGTCCTGTGTATCTTTAAATTGTAGTCAAATGTACAAGAAGTAAAGGGCGAGCTACTCGTACATAATAATATTTGGTAAAAGAGAGTCCTCGTGAAGAAAATAAACTCCAAAGAAAATCTCATAGCAAATTCCATTCAAGATTGCCACAAGGTGTGAAACGCTGCCCTTGTTGGCGCTGTTATATTATAGTTGCCTCATGGAAAATAAGCTTGGGTTATTATGTAGACAGTAATTAATGATTAGGCACCTACTTAACTAAAATAAATCAAAAATAAGCTCTGTTGTCCCCCATTTTCGATTGTAATCCATCACTGGCCGGATGCGCATGCGTTATTAGGGCGGTCATGTTAGCAAATTACTGCCTCTAGGTATAATATAGCCAGTAATAGTCGACGATGGCTCGTGACGTATAATTTATAGCCAGATTATTGCATTTCAGTTTGAATGCAAAACAGTGATTTGTTGATTGTTTATTGTTTACTGAATGTGACTGGAAGTTTGGAATTGGATGCAAATGAGGGATAGATTTTGATATAGTTATAGTAGTACCAAGTCTACGTGTTGTATTTATAATTAGACCTTTACAACTTGTTTGTTTGGTAGATAGTTGATTTACCTATAGGTAAACCAAAGGTAAACTAGGTATACTATGTAAAAACTTAGTAAACTAAGTAACAGTTTACGCCATCGAAAAATTAGCGATGCCAGCAGAGGGCAAATAAGTCATAAGTGCTCACTATTTTATAAGACCAAATTGTAACACTTATTTATGCAAATAAATATCTTGTATCTTGTATCTTGACTGATCAACTTGCTGGCTGCGTCACAACATGTTAAAGTAATGATGAAAATGTATGTTTTATTTTCTTGTAAAAGAAGCAGTGGTTGCGCGTAACTTTTTTTTTTTTTATACTACTTGGATGACGGGTCAAGCAAGAGGCCCACCTGATGTTAAGCGGTAACCTCTGCCTATGAACAGTGCATTACCTCATAGGTCACGTCCACCTAGGACGCAACCTATGTGGCATTGCACTGCCCCCTTAGACATAAAGATGAAAAGTCTCATGTGCCTGTAATTTCACCGGCACCCTTACCCTTCAAACCGGAACACAGTAATGCGAACACTACTGCTACACTACTTAGAAATAAACGAATACAAACAGAAAGCCAATTACAATGAGATATTAATATAAGTACATCAGAACTAATAAAAGCAATCATAAAAAAACACCGTAGTTAATTGAACTCTAAATTTATAAATAAGTATTAAAATCTAGATTACCTATAGCAGGCTGGGACAGAATTCAAAAGCATCATTATTAGAAGATTTCATCTGGTGAATATGAAGCAAGTTAAGGTAAAATTATATAATGTGAAAGTAAATAATTTATTGAGGATCAGAAAGAAAGAAAGAAAGAAAGAAAATTTATTTATTTTACCACACGCATAACACACACATAAAACAAGAAGACAAAAACAAAAATCTACTAAGTATAGGTATTACAAGATCAAGATAAATAAAAACTGTTATAACCTGATTGGTAAGATGATAGGTTGTGTGTGTGTTATGTGGGGTCAAACAGGTCCCTGTCTCAGAATATGCTGCACCAGACCTAGGTTTAGTGCAGCGCTGGTTTAAGGCCTGCAGGGCCTAATTAAATGATGCCACGAACATCAATAAACCACATTGGGGGAAGGATAGGCAATAAATAAATAAATATGTTAGTGCGTAAAAACAAATAAGTAGGTACAACAATATTATAAGGCAACAAAAAGAAAGGAAAAAGCAGAAAGGATCTCATACTAAATTAAGAGAGGACGTTGTCTATGACATTGCTGTCGAAGACACTTAAATGTAACATGGGACTGCTTAAAGCTTAAGCTTAAAGTAAGTTATCATGTTGGTTTCGACAAAAGTACCAGGGCTTCACCAGGTTGTAGCGTGAGCTCTCCCAGGCTTATCGTATTGCTGAAAATAAAGTGTTAAATGATAAGTTAGGTATCCAGTCAGAAATACATAGGCACTGATAAAAAAATCATAATAAAAACATTCATAGCACATAATAAACTTTATCTTCGATCAAAGTAATAAAATTATGGTTTTATGAAAATAATATCACAGATAAATATAAAAATTTAAAGCAGCCGGCGTTTATCCTGATTTTATTGTATGAATAGATTTTGGCAAACGAGTTCAACAGAAGTGCCAAACTTCAGGTCGATAGCACTGGTAGTTGCTGAGATACATACACTGAATAAAGACATTTATTTACAGAAAGAATAATACAAGGTATTTACAAAATACATATGAAACAGTTGTGCTACCTGAAGACCGCTGCAAGCGATCTAAAGGTAGGTCAACTGATCCAAATCACTACCAGACGGAAGCGTCCCTATGATGCTGGCTGCATTGCCACGCTGAATGGCAATACTAATGCGTTGAGCCAGATAAGAGCCAGCTCTCGGGTCACACGTCGCTTCGACCAGATGCCCTAAAATAATTTTGAAAACTCGATGGGCCCCGGAACCCCTCGGACCCAGAGTTTCGACCCCGAAAGGCTCAAATAAGTAAGCTCTGTCGAGACTTGCATATTTGCGTCTTTTGAGGTCCTCAGCGGAATCTGCCGCCGCACCGGCCCTAACTGATGTCCCGGACAGATGAGATGGCGCAAGGGTATCAACGCATGTAGCGTCCCACTGTGCCTGAATAAAGATAGTCGGACAGACAGATATCATCCTAAAAATATGAATTTCATAAACAAAATCAAAAACACTGTGTCGTTATCGACATCATTATGATCGTTATGGAATAAGGCTAGCAGAAAAGCGTTTTGAAAAGATGTGTATCTGCTAAATGGGACTGATAAATGGGGTTCAAGCTGAGCAGTAGTTAAATTGTGGGATATCCTTACCCAGATAATCTCGTTGAATGTACACTAGAAGTGTACACCGTCATCGGTTCCTCCAACCAAGCTACCCTTGTCAGGTCGACGGCATCAGCCACCTCCCCTACGTTGAAGAGTAGGGAGTAAGTGTCGTGAGTCGCCAGGTGCCGGACCAGGATCAGGGTGTGTTCAGACAGGGCTTGGATGTGGTGGTTTCCATGGGAGAGAGCTGGCTGTTTTCGGAGACTGGTCAGGGTTTGATACACCTATAAACAAGGAAAAAGATTCTTATTACTAAGAAATTATTATAGTAGGTATCCAGAATGCCGAGAATTATTGATAAAATTTCGTCAAAATACCAGATAGAGTCACCAATTACTAAATAAAGACGAAACAGGCCCATAGGCCTATTATCATAATAAACATACGGTAAGTACCTTGTAAGTACTTCTGTGTGCTTCCTTTTGCCCCTGCAAATTGATTTCTTGATAGTCTAGCCCAATTGGCAGCCAAGTGGTAGAATTAACCGAGAAGCCAGCATTAGGTGAGCTGTCCCAGTGATATGGAGTTCTGGCTGGATCTCTAGAGTAGTCCAAATAATTCTCAGGAGTTCCTTGGTTACAAGCAGCTACATCAACTGTGTCATTCCAGGAGACAAATCCGTCTGTCATGCCGATCTCTTCACCTTGGTACGTGACTGCCACTCCTGGTAAAAGCATGTTCAGAGCGTTAAGACCATCCACCATGTTCGGACGAAAGCGGGAAGGCATTCTGTTGTTATCATGGTTTCCAAACTGTCAAAGAAGAGCAATCATTACCATCGCACAAACAATTAACGAGATAAAAACCATTCAGTTTTGATGGTAAAAGTCTTCAAAGTATAATAAACTTACCACCCAATTAGCAACCTTCCCATGAGGCATGTAGCTCAACCACCTCAGGATGACATACACAAAGTCCCTGGCATTAGACGTTTTTGAGAGGCTGGTGATGAAATCGAAGTTAAACGGGAAGTGGGCCCCAGTTCTGTCTCGCTCATTTCCATAATATAGCATTGTCATGGTGATATTGGCATACGCTTCCGCCAGAAGAACCCTGAAAGCAAAATATTTAAGAATCAAGAAATTGCTACTAGACAAAGTAATTTACACGGTGTGAAAAACTACTGTGTTCTCCAATCCAGCAAATGCTCCGTAAGTCTTCGTGAGTTTCCAACTTACTTGGTCTCACTACCACTCTCTTGCTGCCACTTGTCCGCTGCGTCTCTCCATTCATAAACAACATCGTACAACTCTATCAGATCCCTCACGTGGATCTGCGTCGTATATCCGGGCTGGTCAGGGGTCAAGAACATATTGCCCGATAGAGGCTCATCAGGGTATTCCCCATTGTAGTCTTCAGGGTTGGCTTCGAAGAGATGAGGAATAGCATCTAGCCTAAAGCCGTCAGCTCCCTTGTCGATCCAGAACTTCATGATGTCCAGCATTTCTTGTCTGACTGCTGGCTCACGGAAGTTAAAGTCTGCCTGTTCAATCGCAAATTGGTGGAGATAGTACTGCTGGCGAATCTCACTCCACTCCCAGACGGTGCCACCAAATTGACTTATCTGAAATAAAGTCTTAGTCACTTTGGAGTCGTCGGATATACAAATCTTCATCAGTTGAAAGTCTATCAGTAAAATACAGGCACATGAGACTTTTCATCTTTATGTCTCAGGGTGGCGGGTGCAGTGCAATGACACGTGGGTGCACCCTAGGTGTACGTGACCTATGAGGCAATGCATTGTTAAAGGCAGAGGTTACCGCTTAACCTGGTGGGCCACACGCTTGTTCCGTCATTAAAAAAGTATAAAAAAAGTAAGGATGGACTTACCCAATTAGAAGGTACAAGCCTGTTTGAAGAATTATTAGGGTCCGGCTTTCCATCATCCCATATGAAGTAGTTGTCAAAAGTAGGATCTCTCTCTTCTGAGCGCTTGAAATAATGGGACTCTGTGCTAGCGTGGTTCGGCACATAGTCCAGCAGAACTTTTATACCTGTAAATACTTCAAGCAATAAATTGTTGTTCGAGAACATTGATGGCTTGTGATCTATTTTGATGTTATCTCAAAATGAGAGCAGTTGGATTAAAGAGCGTCTGGAAGAAACAAATCCTTACCTAACTCATGAGCTCTCTCCACCAGCTCTTCAAAATCAGCCATGACACCGTACTCGTAGTGAATGTCGTAGAAGTTGCTGATGTCGTATCCAAAGTCGATCATTGGAGAGCTGAAGATTGGTGACATCCATATCGCCCCCACTCCAGCGTCAACGAAGTGCTCTAGTTCGCTTGTGATACCTGAAGGTGATATGAGGTTTTATTAATACATTATTATTTTTGTGAATAGGGAAACTTTTACTTTGACGAGTTGAATAAAAACTCATGAAGGGTCTGTCTACTCTTTCGGGAAACAGGCGTGGCGTGGTTTGCTTTGTCTTTTGTACAAACAATTTTAAAACATGTTAATTAAATTATATCATTGGCATCATTCAGACCTTTCAAATCGCCGATGCCGTCTCCATCACTATCTTTAAAAGATCTGGGATAGATCTGGTAAATGACAGTGTGCTCCCACCATTCCAGTTCTTTCAACACTGGGGGTTCTGGAGGATCCGGGTCTTTCGAAGCCAGGATAGCCCAGGTAATACTGCCTACCAAGGCCCCCAAAACTAGAACCACCCCCACGGTAATCCCCACGACCTTAAGGCACGATGGCATGTTGATAATGATACCGACAATGTGAATGGGGTCCTAATATAAGCGATACTATCGTAATTATCGTTGCAATAAATATTATCACAGCCAATCTTTATTGTACAATTGCTTCTTTCTGTGGAAATTTGTTGAATAATAATAAAAACGTAAAACAAATATTTCAGTAATGTTTTATCCTGAGTTGAATGATTCTACACTTCATGTCTTGTTCCTACTACCTAGTTATTCTGGGACACTACCGTCAATTTTGTACGCGCTTGCTCGCCGTAGTAGTTGTAAAATATTCTATGTAGTTTTTTATCGCTCGTGTGTTGTATTGTAAGAGAACCTAGTATTTAGACAAACCTAACATAGGTTTTAAGATACTACTAACCAAAATATATTTAGATCAGTTTGTGTGATAAATAAAATAAAATAAATAATAAATGTGCTTTGTGTAACTTCGTTCTTTGTCACCTTGCATTAGGCCAGGTAAATAATTTTTGAATCCTTATTTAAATTACTTATGAGTTGATACAATATCAAAATTAGAACTCCTTCCCAGTCAGTGTTATACTCCAGTCAGTCCATTTTTTGTTATAGTACTGTTTAAATTTAGTTTTTGCAATGTTTGCCTCGCATATTGTTTTCTCTTCATAAATAAACTTTCTTGTCAATTTTAGTCCGGGTATCCGCGATACAGGCTTGTCCTAGTGCGGTACCCATTGTTAATTATCAATAGCCACTATTATTTGTAAATAAAACATTTGTATTTGTTGTATTTGTAGTGTTCCTCTTACTAATTTTAATGACATGTATACCAGTATTTAACTGATTAAAATAAAAAATGAAAATATAAAAAAAGTACTCGCAATAATAATTCATACTACTTCTTTTTTATTGAATTATGAAATCATTCTAAATCTGTGGTTCGTTGATAACTAAATAGAAAAAAAAAACGTATCGTTCATTGAAAAACGATACGTACGCCAAACAAAAGATAGTAAATAAAGCACCTGAAATAAAGCCTGGCGTAGCTTAGAAATATTGCAGATCCATTGTGCACGCGGAATACTCAATTGGATCCCCAATCTATATTCCATGAGCACCCGAGATGGATCACGGCTGCACCCCTCATTCGAAATTTCAGGCAGTAAACAGATTGCCGGCGCCTGTAAGCCGACGTGAACCAGCCTGTACTTGGTGCTGTTATGTACTATACCCGTAGATAGTGGTAGCTTCGTTTTAATGGCGGTCGCTGCGACCTTTTAATATAATTTTCGATTTTAGTAGTAGTAGAGCTTTTTTGTGAAAGAGTTCGTCCGGGGAAGTACCGCATACCTATTTCTACCGCAAAGCAGTAGTGCTCGCATTGCTTTGTTTCGGTTTGAAGGGTTAAGGGTGCTGGTGAAATTACAGGCACCTGATTGGAACAAATTAATTGCTTAATTGACACTTTTCATCTTTATGTCTTAGGGTGGCGGGCGCAGTGCAATGCCACATAGGGTGCGTCCTAGGTGGACGTGACCTATGAGGTAATGCACTGTTCATAGGCAGAGGTTACCGCTTAACATCAGGTGGCCATATGCTTGTTCCGTCATTCAAGTAGTATAAAAAAAAAACATTCTGCATGGGAAAAGTCATATTACAGGACTAAACTAGTTAAATTTAAATGGTTTAAAGGGCTGATCTTATGTTGCGCTTGAGTGATTAACTAAGTACTGAATGAAGATTGTACATGTTAACTTCTGCCTCTGACTAATGCAAGCTGCACAGGTTAGGCCCATCATTCAGACGACCTCTGTGACGCGGCGGGCGAACGTTCGCCTGCGACGCAGGAGGTTGCGGGTTCGATTCCCGCCTCGGAACAAATATTTGTGCGATCTGCAGATATTTGTTCAGGGTGTTCTGGGTGTTTTCTATATATAATAAAAACCACAAGCTCTGCTTAGCTTAGGGCTAGACAATGGTGTGTGAACTGTCCAGCATTATTTATTTATTTATTTATTTATCATTGCGTGGGTAAACATCTAGGAGCTGGTAATCTGCTTGCAATGAAATGTGTCTTAAGTCCCCTATTGTAAAGTTCCACGCATTATGCATCAGACATTCCATTTCGTTTAATAATACACTTCAAACAGAGCGTTTGCTTATATGGTGACATCTAAGAGCTTTGAGGTTAGAAATGGATTTTTAATATATTTAAACTCTACAAAGTATTTAATCTTAAATTTATTTGGTTTTGTGGTGTGTCCGGCCTAAGAATAGACCCCTCCGTCTCCTCCCGTGGATGTCGTAAAAGCCGACTAAGGGATTACCCGGACTTGTCGATAAGATTCGTTGGTATAAGATATGTCCTGGTTGCTGGATAATTGTAGAATGTGTTATTACTGGAAGAAAGTGTTAGGTGAGTCAGTCGTGGGAAGCAATGGCGGCGATGAGCTCACCACTTGTCACGTCTATATCCCACAATGGTGCAACCCACAGTGTAAAGAGGCCCATTGAGGCTCTGCCTACCCCTTTGGGGAAAGAGGCGTGTGTATGTATGTATGTATTTGGTATTAACATGCAATTCAATGCCACACAGGGCGCGTACTAGGTGGACGTGACCTATGTGATAATGCACTGTTCATAGGCAGAGGGTACCGCTTATCATCAGGTGGTCTATCTGCTTGTTCCAACATTCTAAGTAGTAGAAAAAAAAACTTCTTACGAGTTGACATTGCGGCGCTATGTACTCCACAGCTTTTGTTTCTGTTTGTTTGGATCATCGAGTAACGCAGGCCTCCGTTTCCGTGTTGCTCGATGGTTTGGATACATAAAAAGCATCCAATAATGCACCTGAATTTTTTTAATTCCAATCTTGTTTAAATCTAATTTTATAATTTTTGCAATTGCTTAGAGTTATTTTAATTTCTGTTTTATTTGTAGTATTCATTTTTTTATTTTTTAAGAAATTGCACATGAGCATGTACATATTTCCATGTAAAAAAAAGGGAAAGTACTACTAACCAAGACACAAGTTTTCTTAACTTAATTTGGTTGGTAGGGCTAGTTAACACAGTAATGTACCTATTAAGTGAAATAAAAAAATTGAATTTGAATTTGAATTTGAATATAAGTTGGCAGTGGCGCTTTTAAGGCGCTATAGGTTCAACGAACATTTTTGTATGAGGCGAAGAAGGCGAGCGCAGGCTCTGATACCGTGTTTTATGTATAAAAAAAATATATAAAAATGTCGTTCAAAGTTTTGTTTAATTTTGTTGATGAATTCACTAACTCAAATAATAACTAACATGTTACCAAATGTTTCAAAAATTAAAACGTGAGAGAAGTGAGTGAAAAATAGCATTTCAATTTTAAAAAGGAGGTATCTTTGTTATTTTTTTTTATCGAGTGAAGTAATTCAAATATTGTATTGAGTTATTGATTTCACTAGATATAAAGCTCAAGAATATCATATATTTTTTTCTTCAAAGAAAACTATGAAAATTCTTATCAAAAACTTTAAAATTCTAGAGACATTTGAGAACCTATCGCGCCTTAAGGAAATAAATCTATAATCATAACTATCTATATCGAACAGCCGACAACGGCAGTAGGTAGTAGGTAACTACGGACTTACGTGTCCTATAGATTTTTCATCTAATGGGCCTCTGGTCTGGTCAGCAAGGCTTGTTGGTCAATGAACGAACTTATGAATCACTATATCAATTGAATAGGTGCTAGTGAATATGGGAATAACTGCTCCAAACAATGCCTTTATTCAATACTATTTCAATATTGAAATTGAAAATGCATGAAATATGCAAATAGTGGCATGCAATTCGGAACGTGTTCACGGGGGTGTCCATATAAAGCCGTCCACTATGTACGATACGGCATAGAGATCCCTCGCATTGTTTCTGGTTTTACAAATATTAATTGATTTGAAACTGAATTCCAGTCCAGTTCGTAGGCGCGCTACCGCATCGTGCTGATAATTGGTCCAAGATATCGCCTCTTAATTTCAGTAATGTTACCATTTACTCCAAGCAGGTATATAGGCAGGTATAGTATACGTTAGTCTGCGGCTTTAAGAAAAACTATTCGTAAGTACCTACAATACAAATACAAAGTGTTTTGTCGAATTGTATGCTCATGAAGCCACATAGTAATGGTTACAACAGCGTTGCCAAATCCTACGATTAGGCGCCCCAATCGCGTTGAATGTCATTACACGTCATTTCGTTTGGATTGAGGGATCCTTGCTTGACTTGGCCTGAAACCATGTTGTAGAGGATAGGCAGCGTGGGATGGTGAGAATCGTACAATAAACAACACTTTTGAAGATTTTAACGATATTCGGACCGTGTGCGCGTGGAACAAGATGTTCAGCGGTTCTCTGTTTCTTTAAGAATAACGTTAAAAATTAGTGAGATTGGGCCCAGGACTTGTTGGTAAGATTCGTTGGTATAGGATTTGACCTGGCTGCTATAGCTTACTAAGGAATGTGTTATTACTAGAAGAAAACGATAGCGGAGTAGTGGGAAGCAATGGCTCACTTATTTTTTTATACTACTTGAATAACGTAACAAGCTGATGGCCCACCTGATGTTAAGCGGTAACCTCTGCCTATGAACAGTGCATTACCTCATAGGTCACGTCCTCCTAGGACACGCCCTATGTGGCATTGCACTGCGCCCGCCACCCTGATGCATAAAGATGAAAAGTCTCATGTGCCTGTAATTTCACCGGCACCCTTACCCTTCAAACCGGAACACAGCAATGCGAGCACTACTGCTTTTCGACAGAAATAGGTATGGTGGTAGTACTTCCCCGGACGAACTCTTTCACAAAACAGCTCTAGTACTACTCCCCTACTCACTTCTCTGTGGGCTTCACCCCACAGTGAAAAAAGGCTCATTGAGACTGCCTACCCTTTTGGGGAAAAAGCGTGTGTCTATGTATGTGTGTACGTATGTACTATCGTATTGATATCCGCAGAAAATGAGGTTGGTAAAATAAGCAACATCACCATACGAAAATAATTTATTGACAAAACCAAAATAAATAATTAAGCTAATATTTACAACTATTTACTAAGAACATGAATAATGTTTGTGTGATTAATTCTTGTCAACTTCGATTCAGTTCGGCAGGTCACAGTCGTGGTTCGTCGCGCCATGTGTCACGCTACTCACGCTCAGCTAACAAAATACTCAAATAGGTTGCGCTCTTAAAACTAAGGCCTCTCCAGCTTGAAGGGTTATGTGGGTGTTATTGATTACGGATCTGAAAACAAATGAAAAATGTATCAATTGTGTGTCAAAAAGTCGTAGTTCCTTAGTACCTACGCTGTTCTTAATGCAGCTAAATGACCATCACCCTAAGACGTGGAAACAGCTTGTCACTACCCTCTTTGAAGATCTTTCAAGACTGGTACGTCTTTCAGCAATGAAGAATACGAAAAAGAACAAGAGTGTATGATTATAGACTCAAAACAAATAACAGCATGGTAGTAGTAAAATTAGTTTTATTTAACCCTGATTGACCTGCCGTAATGAACGGACACCGAGCTGTTTTTTTTATCTATTTATAAAACCTGACATTGGCTCATAACGAGCTTTATCAATTACTAGCTGCGCCCCGCGGTGCTACCCGCGTAAGTGGGTGGCACTATTATTGGTGGATATTCCCCGATATCCCGTGGGAATATCGGGATAAACATGTGCCTATGTGTTATTTTGGGAGTCCAGTTATCTCCATTCCAAATTTTATCCAAATCCGTCCAGCCGTTTCAGCGTGAAGAGGTAACAAACACACTCACACACTAACACACACAAACTTTCACTTTTATAATATTAGTGTGATTTTCAACTCGCTTCCTTATACAGCTAAACTCTGGGAGGAGGTGACAGACATCGGAGTGAGAACATAAGTGTTCCGTTTTCCCAAACATGGTAGGGAACACTACAGATTGAAGGCATTTATGTGAATTTCTTCTATAAATGGCTCCGATTCACAGATTAACAAAAACGTACCCTTTAGTTCTTGTTGAGTGAATACTGGCTACAGCCACCGTGGCCGGACGGATCAGATGATGCACTCTCCTCAGGTCTACAATATCGTCCTGTTCTCCGACATTAAACAGAAGCACGAACGTGTCGTAGGTCCTCAAGCTTCGGACGAGGTAGAAGGTATGGTCTGACAGCGCTCGGATGTCGTACTCCCCATGAGAGAGGGTCGTTTCCTTGCGAAGAGCTGTTAGAGCTTGGTAGTTCTGAAATAAAAGAAAGGAGATATCATGAGCAATGTTACAATGGTAACAAGCAATATAGCGTTTCGGAAGAAATGTTTCATCGCTTTTTGGAATAATTATGGTCTGTGGCTCTTAATTATTTCATCATTTACAATATATTTTTTGACATTATGATCCTCACCTTATAATGACTTCTCTCATCCTCCTTCTGCTTAGCAAGATTCAGCTCCTCAAAATCTGCAGCCACTGGCAACCACGTATTATTATTGGTCGAGAAGCCAGCACTGGTCGAGTTGTTCCAATGGTATGGCGTCCTAGCTGGGTCTCGTGAATACAGGTGGTATGTGTCCTCGTCGCCTCGGTTGCAGGCTTCCACGTCCACTGTGTCTTCCCAAGAGACGTATCCGTCTCTCATGCCGATCTCCTCGCCCTGGTAGGTGACAGCCACTCCTGGGAGGAGCATGTTGAGGGAGTTGAGGCCGTCCACCATGTTGTGCCGGAAACGGGTCGGCATTCTGTTGTTGTCGTGGTTTCCGAACTAGATACAAGAAAAATAATCTTTAAGTAAAAATATTTCTTGGTTTCCAGCAGTAGACTCAAAATAGAGCATTTGAAATTGAATAGTCTGACAAAATATTTATTAAGATTCAGGGTGATAATAATAAACTCTAAATTATTACCTTTTAGGGCACTCAAGCCATTCCTATTTTAATATTTCAAAAGATAAGTGAGCTGCTGGTAAATTTGAAGTTTAGCAGGGGGAGCGGGTAATAAGGCTGTTAAATCACAATTCTCTCCACTATGTATTTAATACAGGCATGAACCCCCATATGTACACGGATGGTATCAAAACTAAGCTGGAAATAGATCTTATCAAGACTTACCACCCAGTTAGCCACACTTCCGTAAGGCATATACGTCAGCCATCGAAGAATAATATACACGAAGTCTCATGCATTAGACTTGGCTGACAGGTCTGTGATAAAGTCGAAGTTGAACGGGAAATGGGCACCGATCTCTCCACCCTCGTTCCCGTAGTAAAGCATTGTCATGGACACGTTGGCGTAGCCTTCGGAGAATAGGACCCTGAAAGTAAAACAAATTCGGATAACCGACTAATGACCGAGAGCACGATAGAGATAGGTTGACCAACAAGAAGTTGACCATTTCAAACACACGACAGTCCTAGGCGGTTTGACCAAATCTCAAATACAATCTCGAGCAGTTGATCATTGTTTGAAAATGAATACGAATGATACTTATGTGGGTCTAGGTTATCTGACTAATTATTAACAAAACATGCCAGGAAAGAGTGCTGCGATGAGGTCCCAAGAAAATGGAATTTAGTACAAAACGATCCCACCACTGCCGCCACATCCTTTGAATTCGCCTTGGTTGGATAGTCAGATTTTAAATAGACCATACAATTTTGTATAGTATTTAATACCACCATCACGTTAAAGACTTCGTTCAGTCTCGTTCGTCTAAGTAATCATTTAGTTAGTAGGTGTAAATCTAGGTCATTGTAACAGCGTTCTAGCTGAGCCTCCACCGGACCCAGCTAGAACGCTTTAGAAAGTTGTTATTCTAAAATCTTCTTAGTTATAATAACATTATGTTGATCAAATGTGCGACAAAGCCCTTCATCATGATTAAAAAATAATTTAAAATATAGTAAATATCTTACCTTGTGTCACCTACATGTTCTCTGTTATACTGGTCTACAAACTCCCTCCATTCATAAACTACGTCATACAGCTCTATTAAATCCTTTGTATACAATGGAATGGTGTAACCCAGCTGATGGGACTCAAACTGCGCCATCCCACTGAGCGGATCATCTGGATATCTTCCCTCATGGTCAGCGGGATCTGCTTCTATCATGTACGGTAGAGCATCGACCCTGAAGCCATCAGCTCCTTTATCTAGCCAGAACTTCATGATGTTGTACATCTCTTGCTTGACGTCGTCGTTGCGGAAGTTGAAGTCAGCTTGTTCGACTGCAAACTGGTGGAGGTAGTACTGCTGCCGTAAGTCGCTCCACTCCCACGCTGAACCTCCGAATTGGCTCACCTGAAGATTTAAATAATATATGGATACATTTTCAGATGCGTAGTAGCGTGATAGATATTGTGTGTTGTATCTATTTTGGGACTAATCCGGCTTAGCAGAGATACGTTATTGTATCACTCTCACTAGTCGAGTAGAGGCTGATTTGGGTACTAGTAATATAAGTCTTGAAAATGTATAAGTAGTAGTGTAAGTTCTTGAGTTTTATACTTATTTCATACCCAGTTAGAAGGCGGAAGCCTATTTGTCTCATTGTTGAGATCCACCCACAGAGGATCTGCCCACATGAAGTAGTCATCGTATATCGGGTTGCGCTTCTCTGACTCCACGAAATACTCTGACTCTGTGCTGGCGTGGTTTGGCACGAAGTCCAGGAGGACCTTGATTCCTGGAGAGAAAAAGGATGTTTAGCAAGTTGAAATAGAGCTCGCTCATAGAAATTATTTAGCATTCCATGTGGTCTCAACACTGAAGTGAGCACAGTCACTTCAAACCCAATTTTGTTTCTACAAGTCGCTGCTGCTTAGTTACCATTGTTAAATATTTACTTATTAGCGATGCAAATATGAAAAGGATTTTAGTTGTTTTTAGTGTTTTAGTCGTTTTATAAAATTGATGTATTATAAAATTAATATATTATTATTCCAGGTGAATGGAGCACTTCACGCCTTTATGAGCAGTCGGAACGTGTCCAAAAAGGCACGATTGGCCGTGCATAGAGGGGTGCTAGTACCGACACTAATGTATGGTAGCAGAAGTTGGGTATGGCAGAAGAAACAGGAAAGTAGAATAAATGCAGTGGAGATGAGAGTTTTGAGAAGTATGTGTGGTGTGACTGTGAGAGATAGAATATGGAATAGTGTGATAAGAGACCGTTGTGAAATTAAAGAAGACGTAGTGACTAGGATTGAGAAAAGTATGCTTAGACAGTTTGGGCATTTAGAAAGGATGGACAATAGTAGATTGACGAAACGGGTACATAAGTCAAGCGTGAATGGGGCAGTGGGAAAGGGAAGACCTCGACGAACGTATTCTGACCAGATCGGAGACGTTCTGGAAAAAGGCCAGGTCTAGTGTACCCTTAACCGATGAGCATGTATGAAGAATGTGATGAGAGTGAATGAAGCAAAAGAGGTTTTTCAGGATCGTAGCAAGTGGAAATCCGTGGTATCTGCCTACCCCTACGGGAAACAGGCGTGAGTTTATGTATGTATGTAATGTATTATTCTACCAATGCCACTTTCAGTCATCATTGTGTTGTTTTCAGTTAATAGCAACAATGACCCAAGCGCCACATACAATATTCAGAGCAATATCAGAACGGACGTGATCGGTATCGCGTGATCAGAACGGACAAACTCAAAGTATTCGACGTTTTGTAAATTAGATTAGTGCAGATTTAAAATAGAATACTGATTGCAGACGGGTAATTAACTCAAGCTTGGTATTCAGTTGGATAATGTTGTCCCTTATCATAGTGATCTTACAACATTATATTTTTTATCATTTCGACAAATATGATAAAGGGATTACAATCATTTAGGTATGTTTTTTTGACATTTACATAGCAGATTGTATCACTTTAATTATGATATCCAAAATGCCACCAGTTTTGAAAATGTTGATAGTTGTTAGATATTATTGTTTTGGTTGAATAGTTGCTTTCATATGCTTTACTTCTAAATTACTTTAGCTTTTATTTTTAATTGATGCTTGGGTACTTCAAGATCCAAGATATTTATTTGCATGGTAGGAACTAGAGCACTCTTGGAATCGATTAAATCCTATTTCAGGGGTAGTCAGGGCAAGTTCAAGCAATGTGTACAACAGAGAATTTTTCAAAAGTTACCTTGTGAATCTGTCATCACCATCATCACTCACCCAGTTCATGCGCCCTCGCCATCATCACTCACCCAGCTCATGCGCCCTCGCCATCATCACTCACCCAGCTCATGCGCCCTCTCCATCATCACTCATCCAGCTCATGAGCCCTCGCCATCATCACTCACCCAGCTCATGAGCCCTCGCTATCATCACTCACCGAGCTCATGCGCCCTCGCCATCATCAATCACCCAGCTCATGCGCCCTCGCCATCATCACTCACCGAGTTCATGAGCCCTCGCCATCATCACTCAGCCAGTTCATGCGCCCTCGCCATCTTCACTCACCCAGCTCATGAGCCCTCGCCATCATCACTCACCCAGCTTATGAGCCCACGCCATCATCACTCACCCAGCTCATGAGCCCTTGCCATCATCACTTACCCAGCTCATGAGCCCTCGCCATCATCACTCACCGAGCTCATGCGCCCTCGCCATCATCACTCACCCAGCTCATGCGCCCTCGCCATCAGCTCGTCGAAGTCCTCCATAGTGCCGTACTCGTAGTGAATCTCGTAGAAGTTGCTGATGTCGTAGCCGAAGTCAACCATCGGAGACGCGAAGATCGGTGACATCCATATCGCGTCCACCCCCGCGTCCACGAAGTGTTCCAGCTCACTGATGATTCCTGAAACATTATCAAATGTTCAATGTTAAATGTTCTAGCAGCGTCAAGGCACATAGATACATATATAGACACACGCCTTTTTCCCCGAAGGGGAAGGCAGAGCCTCACGTCTATATTCCACGATGGTGCAACCCACTGTGAAAAGAGTCCCGTTGAAGGCACATAATAAATAATAATACATACAAGGTTACCAATCAAACTCAACATAATTATTATATTCTTTACAAAAAAAAACTGCTCTTATAAACAGGATTCATCCCATAATTGTCCTAATCTATATGGAATATTTCCTTCTAACATTTTTATCAGAACCATTTATTTAAATTTATCATAGTCGCTATGTTATCACCACCCATGAAATACTTATCATTGAGGAGTTCCAATGGGCACCTGTGGTATACTTCATCAGTTCCACTTTACCGAATGATACTTTCTGAATCAAGCATGCATTTTATTGCATGCTTGATATTTTCATTTTGAGCATGGTATTTTCATTTTGAGTATGGTATTTTCATTTTGAGTATGGTATTTTCATTTTGAGCATGGTATTTTCATTTTGAGCATGGTATTTTCATTTTGAGCATGGTATTTTCAGCAGCAAGTCAAGCATTTGCACTTGCTGCTGAAAATACCAAAATCGCTATATATAATATGCCTTTGATTATATAAAGACATTTTATTTTTAATTCTCTAAGGTATATATTTGATGTACCTATATATGCCTATAAATTATTTGAGGAATTATCATTACCAGAACTAGATTTGGATAAAAAAGGGACCAATCTGCAACTGGACTTCCTTTGTCATAAAAGCGTTTTTAAGTGACGGAGTTGTGAGGTTACAAACATTTAAAAAAATACAACTGAGTTGAAAATCACCTCCTTTATTTGAACACGGTTAAAAATAGAGAAGAAAGAGAAGAGAGAGAAGAAGAGTTCATCCGGGGAAGTACTACCACCATACCTATTTCTGCCGCAAAGCAGTAGTGCTCGCATTGCTGTGTTCCGGTTTGAAGGGTAAGGGTGCCGGTGAAATTACAGGCACATGAGACTTTTCATCTTTATGTCTCAGGGTGGCGGGCGTAGTGCAATGCCACATAGGTTGTGTCCTAGGTGGACGTGATCTATGAGGTAATGCACTGTTCATAGGCAGAGGTTATCGCTTAACATCAGGTGGGCCTCTTGCTTGAAACGTCTTCCAAGTAGTATAAAAAAAAAAAAAAAAAAAAAAAATAGTAGCGTACCTTAAATTAGTAGGTCTTTTTATTACAAGAGAGATTTACTTTCACAAAGAGTGCAAGATATATAAATTTCTTGATTGAGACTTGATCAGAGTGGGCCGATATCCCACTTAGGAAGTTGTGTAAATTAAATCATCTCAGAAGAATAATATAACATAGATTACCTATTTAATAGGAGTAGGTACGTATCATCGTCCATCGGCATAGAGCAACGCAGGCCTCCGTTCCGTGTTGCTCGATGTCCATCGGTAATATATTTGTAATGATTTCCGGTAAAAAATGTTTTTCAATGTCGTGCTACATTAAAAATAAATCATCATTGTGTTCAGGTAACATGACTATCAACACAACCATTACGTGTGAGTCAATAGCTAGGTAGGTACAAACAGACGAATCATAACCCCATAGCGACGAGATCATTAACTATGGATCCTGTCTATCCTGACCATGTTGCTAAAATGGATTGATGTATGTGATTTGATGTGATTTGTATTTATTTATTTATTCAGTAGAACGGCACAGGCCAATTACACTAATGAATTTACATAGGTATAAAAATTAACATAGGGAGGCAATCATATTAAATTAAAAATAAGAATTTAAAAAATATAAACATAGATTTGGTAAACATATTAAATTAAACAAAAAAAAAAAAAAAATTACATTATTTTTATTTGTGATATCCGTTTAATTAACTAATTGGCCAAGCGAGCGAAGCGTACTTGCAACAACTGAAAATAAAAACCGGCCAAGTACGAGTCAGACTCGCGCACGAAGGGATCCGTACCATTATCTATAACAAGTAATTAATTTTGTAAAAATTAAAAAATACGCAACGCTGAACAGCTGAACCGATTTTGATCAAACAAAGCTAAGAACACTCCCGACAAATACAACTTTCAAACAAAAAAAAAAAAAAAAAACGGTTCATCCGTTCGAGAGCTACGATGGGCCAGACACACACACACACACACAGACACGTCAAACTTATAACACCCCTTCGTTTTTCGTCGGGGGTTAAAAACGGCATAAAAATCATGTCTGTTGTATGGGAGCCCCCCTTAAATATTTATTTATTTTAATTGAATTATTTATTTTAAAGTTAATATATAACTAAATATTCTATGAATATTTCAAGCATCTACCTGTTGCCGTTCTTACTCCGCGTCTTAGTAATGGTCCCGTTTTTTACCCTTTGGGTACGGAACCCTAATAAGTTCTTACTTCACCGCTGTTGTTTTTACCTATATACGTTGACAATCAAAGGCTCTTTGCATACCTCAGACAGGGTTACAAGAAACGAACCGTACGAATGAAAACTAAGGTGTCAAGCCGGCGCAACACGGTAAACACACATTTGAAGGCGTACCTTGCAGGTCTCCAATCCCATCTCCATCACTATCCTTGAAGGACCTCGGATAGATCTGGTACAGCGCGCAGTGCTCCCACCAGTCCTGGGTGGCCAGATATGGAGGTGTTGGCGTTGGAGGAGGTGGTGTTGTAGGTGGCACCACTGGTTCTGCTGGTGGTAGTGGTTCAGGTTCTCGTACTTGGTTCGATAGCACCGCCCATGTTATGAAGCCTGTGAATTGATTTACGATTTTATTTATTGACTAGTGGAATGCCCGCGACTTCGTCCGCGTGTACTTTTCCATACAAATTTCAACACCCCGCTGCACCCCCTTAGGGGTTGAATTTCTGGAATTCCTTTCTTAGTGCACCCCTAGACCACAAGAGGAACGTACCCTCCAAATTTCAGGTCTCTAGGACTTACAGTTTAGGCTGTGCGTTGATAGTCAGTCAGTCAGTCAGTCACGCAACGATTTTATACATACATACATACATAGACACACGCCTTTTCCCCGAAAGGTTATATTGATTAATTCGGTTTCCACTATCGTTTTCCATTATCATTTTAGATGTTTTTTGTGAAAGATTTCGTCCGGGGAAGTACTACCACCATACCTATTTCTTTCGCAAAGCAGTAGTGCTCGCAAAGCAGTAGTGCTCGCAAAGCAGTAGTGCTCGCAAAGCAGTAGTGCTCGCAAAGCAGTAGTGCTCGCAAAGCAGTAGTGCTCGCAAAGCAGTAGTGCTCGCAAAGCAGTAGTGCTCGCAAAGCAGTAGTGCTCGCAAAGCAGTAGTGCTCGCATTGCTGCGTTCTGGTTTAAGGGTGCCGGTGAAATGAGAATGAGAATGTCACATGAGACTTTTCATCTTTATGTCTCAGGGTGGCGGGCGCAGTGCAATGCCACATAGGGCGCGTCCTAGGTGGACGTGACCTATGAGGTAATACACTGTTTATAGGCAGAGGGTACCACTTATCATCGGCTTGATCCGTCATTCCAAGTAGTATAAAAAAAAAACTTATAGAATTTCTTCTATAATGTTTAAATATGTGTACTTTTTGGTGCAAAGCCAGGGTCTTTAGTATATTGATGATAAATGGTCGCCAGGGTTTCACCACCATTATTCTCCCGAGTGAAATGAATTGAGAAATATAAAGTATCCTATGTTAAAATGCAGCTCTAAATCTACCTGTGTACCAAGTTGCTGCTTCAAACAGAGTTAAATAAATGCATTTTAGAGATGACCTGGTCAAGGTTATCTATTTATAAAGTGAATTTTGTAAAAACTTGTTCTAACACAAGTTTTAAGGCTTAAAATGCGCTAAAACTCATTTTAAATGTTATGTTTTGATTTTATAAAGATTTGAATACCTGCGGTGATGCCTAGCACGGCGATCGTCCCCACAGTGATGGCCAGTACTTTCAGCGCGTGCATGGTGACTGTCCCTCGGTCGACTGCCCCACGGTCTGCTGTCAGGCATTGCGACGCTATCAGTTTATCTAATACGAATATAATCGCCGTGACGCGACGCGATAGTGCCGCGGCGGGAGGTGGACTGCGGGAGTCGCGATTACTGTAGGCACTAGGTGGTATTGTCACTCTCTGTGTTGTTGAGACGAGACTTAAATAATGTAGGATGATAAATGCCAGTAGTTAATCTATAAACTTGTGAACTAGTAGTTTTTTTTTTTTTTTTTTATCTATGATAGACCTTTGTTTGGCCACGATCTCACCTGTTGGTAAGTGACGACGTGGCCGAAGATGAAACACAAAGGTCTAGAAGGCACCTACCTATTCACTCTAGCTTTGAAGATACCCAGATTATAGTTTTCAGGAAAGACAGACGACGGTAGGGTACTCCGCTCCTTAGCAGTTCGCATTATAAAGGTAGAACTGAATCGTTTAGTACGAATAGAGGGTATACTAATGAGGTAAGGATGGTACCGAGCCGTGCGTCTGCTCGTCCTATGATGAAAAGGAGATGGTGGGATCAGATCGTGAAGTTCCTGGGAGTATTCCCCGAAATGTAACCTATAGAAGATCGAAAGGCATGCGACTTTACGGCGGTGCT
The DNA here is from genome assembly GCA_932527175.1 of Operophtera brumata. Lineage (NCBI taxonomy): Eukaryota > Metazoa > Arthropoda > Insecta > Lepidoptera > Geometridae > Operophtera > Operophtera brumata. The sequence continues at coordinate 1,291,321 of OW052235.1, forward strand.
CGAGACTCTGGATCTTAGCTGCAAGACGTTCACTTCTGAACTAAGTTCTCCATAGAATACAACTTGTTGGCCTTGGGCCACCATTTTACATACAACATTATCAGACCGTCAAGTTGTTTGAGGCTAGTCTTTTTACACCTAATAATTAGTGTTCCGAACAATAACTGAAAAACGGAACACAAATTTGGAGTCGGCCCCAATCGCGCTAGTTTTGGACGCTATGACCAAAACAAAACCAGAACCGTTCTGGTTATTTCATACGTCTGGATTGAGGGATCCTTGATTGACGATTGGGGGGAGAAGTAGGTATGATTCTACGACTTAATATTGATAAGTATGACATTTTGATTAAAACGAAACCCAGATAATTAAAATACCTTGAACTGATAGGTGTAATCTCACTAATATTATAAACTAGCGACTCGCCCCGGCTTCGCACGGGTAGCCCCAGGTAACCCCCCCCTCTCATACACCTCCCCCCTATGCCAATTTCCTGGTTCTAAGCTACCTCCCCACCAATTTTCTTCACCCGTTCTTGAGTTATAAGTGGTGTAACTAACACGACTTTGTTTTATATATATAGATGTCAAAGTTAAGTGATGTTTGGATGTTTGTTACACAATCACACCGAAACGGATGAACTTTGATGAAATTTGGTATACAGATAGACTATGACCCGGATGGAGCTATAGGCTACTTTTTATCCCGATAAAATGTGAGCGAAGTCGCGGGCGGACTCTAGTAAATTATAAGTGAGACTTGCGACTATCAAAAACGTGCGTTTTCCTTCAGATATAATCTAATTCATATTACTATACTATACATCTTTACGTCTCAGGGTGGCGGGCGCAGTGCAATGCCACATAGGTTGCGTCCTAGGTAGACGTGATCTATGAGGTAATGCACTGTTCATAGGCAGAGGTTACCGCTTAACATCAGGTGGGCCTCTTGCTTGATCCGTCATACAAGTAGTATAAAAAAAATAAAAAAAAAAACATTTCCATCTTAGGAGTCCAGGTCCAACGCGACCAACCCTAGAAAAATCAGCAACAAACACGACACGAATTTTTGCATTGCACGATATTATCTGAAGAAAGTAGTTAGCTAATATAGCATTCGCTAATATAAGAACTAAGTACCTAGTAGTTGTGAATAAAAAACGAATACTATTCTTATAAAACTGACTAGTTATGTACATTGTCACATCCGTAGAAATCAGAAATAAGGACAACTCTCCCAGAGAATCCATTTTCTCCATTTTCTCAATGTTCTCTCAGAGAACAATGTTGGTAATGGTAATGCACTGTTCATAGGCAGAGGTAACCGCTTAACATCAGGTGGGCCATATGCTTGTACCGTCATTCAGTAGAATAAAAAAAAAAAAAAAAACTTTTTTGTCATAACCTGCCGAAACTCATGGAAATACCGCAGCTTGTTTTAGAGTAGTGTTGGTAATTATTGTAGGTCTATCCTCGGTAGGTATTACTTACTTAGTCTATGCTTGGTTGTTTTTTATTTTTATACAATTGTGTGCATGCAACTTCGCTTTGGATTTCTGTTATGGTGTTGTACTTGTTTTTTAATAAATTAATAATAATAATAATAAGGCGGTACTCCTGGACTCGGCACGTATAGTCAGGAGGTTCCTCTCTCTGCAGTCCTAGCCCCGACCGTTTGGGCCTCGCTCCGCGGTCGGTGGTTCCCCGTTTTGATTTATATTTTTCACTATAATGTTTTTTACTATTTATTTTTTTGTAGATAGTATTGCTTTATAGTGAAGAATATATTTTTTTACGAGATTTTTAATAAATGAGTGTTATAATAATAATAGTATTCCTTTATAGTGAAAAATATATATTTTTTTACGAGATTTAGAATAAATAAGTGAGATAATAATAATAATAATTGGTAAACGTGTATATCGACGTACATTGATAAAATTATTAAGAGTAACAAATAATACTATTGTAGAGGGTATATGTAGATTTATATTATCGATTACGAAGCAAATATTTATTTAAATACTGTTTTTCGTGATTTTCGTTCACTTTTTGTTGCGCGAGCGTTATTCTGTCACTTTATAACTTACCTGAACTTTACTTAGTTAGATGTTGATGGAATTTGTCTGTTTTCTACTACCTAACGCACTGACAAGTGACATTCCTACTTGTTTACGTTTTATGTTTCGCATTTTGTAATTAGTGTGAAGCAATACTGTTAGCGCTCTGCTAAAAACCTTTTAAACATTATTTTGCTCTCCCAATTTTTCACACCCACTGCCAATATTAATACACGTAAAAGCCCTATTGATTTCCTTGCAATTTTTCCCTTGTAGAGCATTAATCACCCCTCGTCACCGGGTTAATTAATCACTCGATGGAAAAAGGCTGTTGGAGGCTTCACTCTGTCGATACCACTCTCCCGCCCGCCCTGCTCCTGCGGCCCGCATAATAAAATCAGCCACTGCCCTGAGGTCGGATTCAGGAGTTTTTTGCGGCCAAACTTCTCAAACCTAGCCTTAATGTGGCCAGGGTTTGTCATGTTTGTCACTCTCACAAAACTTTAAACTGGAAATGAGAGTCTTATTTCCACTTGTTCTGTATCCGAAACTAGTGAGACTTTTTGTTATATTAGTTTTATAGATAATTACAATAACTTTAAGCCCCGGGCTCGGTCGTCGTTTATTGTGATTATTCTCAAAAGTTCAGTACACAGAAGTAGGGAGACTTTTAAAAAGATTAAGATTTTTCGTTTTTTAAGATTTAATTTACTAACAAAATGGATGACATGGGAATTTTTGAATGTGTGAAATCTGAAAATAAACAATTATCTTATCTTATCTTATCTTTAAAAATAATACTGGAAATTATAACACAAATCAAATTTATTTGTTATAGAGAATTTCTAAAAAAACTGAACCTCAATTTCCCTATGCATTTACTGAATTTGTACGGTCCTTAATAAATCATCACATCGTTACAGTTTTTTAAATCTTTTTTGTTCTCTTTGGAAACTCGGACAAACGTTAGTTGGAGATGCTCGAACAGCATATATTTATATTGCATATAAATATCGCAGATATTTGTTCAGGGTGTTCTGGGTATTTTCTATGTATAATAAAAAATATCTATCTATGTAATATATCGTATTAAGTATATCAGTTATCTAGTACCCATAACACAAGCTCTGCTTAGCTTGGGGCTAGATAATGTTGTGTGAACTGTGTCCAGTATTATTATTATTATTATTATTATTATATATAGTAATTCGCATATCTGCTTTAGTGTTTTGGTAAAAGTGCCCCACAGTTGTTGGCTATGCTCTGAATAGATGCCTTCTAGACCTTCGTGCTCCATCGTCGGCCGCATCGTCACTTACCAACAGGTGAGATCGCGTCAAATGGAAATAAAATGTAGGTATATCATAGTTAAAAAAAAATGCCAGGTTTGTACAACACATTTTAATCATGTGGCATTTCCATGATAATAATTAAAAAAACAAGCTATTACAAAAAAAAATGTATTACCTACTTACATTATTTGAGACTCTAAAAGAGGCACGTAGCCCCAATTTTCAGTTATATTACGCCCCTGTCTCTCTCCATTTACAAAGAAATTAGGTATAATCGAATGGAAATATTGAGCTAAAGTCCCTGGTACGTGAGCTGCGAGCGAAGTCGGGGGCTTATTGAGATATTGTCGGTTAACCGCGGTGCGTGAGGTATTTAGCGTTGTTCCTACACGTACTACAGTCCGCGGCGATTCATGCGCCATGGCGATTGAGATAGGCACTTTTATGTAAACTCATTCATAGTGGTCGCGGAGTACAAACATAACATTCATTAAGACTTTAATACCCAAGCCATTAATTAAAAATTGAATTGAAGATTGTAATGTTATCCCAAAACCACAATTAACTTTAAAGCTTATTTTCTGAAGCTCGTACGAAATACTCCTCGATGCTTTGATGTACTCGTGTATTTTAGGAATAATCCAAAGTTTATAGTTTTTAGATAACATAATTACCCCCCCCCCCCCCCCAAACCCCCAACGATTACCTACTAAATCTTGACATTGAGTAATTTTTAATTTGTAGTCTTCTATTACCTAAAGGATGCCAAACAGGACCCTATTACTAAAGCCTACGCCGCGCCGTCCGTCCGTCTGTTTTCTATCAGAGGACTATATCTCGGCAGTTGTAAAAGGGAGTCACTTGTAATCACAGATTATAGGTTATTAGGTTTGGGCATAAACAATAAAAAAAAAAAGAAGAAATTATAAAAATGCAAAAGGGGACAAATTGTCCTCTAACCAAGAAATTACAATAATAATAATTTCAAATATACAAATATAATGATATAATGATAGTAATTTGTTTGAAATTTTGCAAACCTGTCAAGTTCCGATGACGATACAACATTTTGGTGCGACGTGCTGATCTGATGATGGAGACGGAATGTGGACAATGGAACTCCTCCATGGATAATAGTAGTTTACTGCCAGTGTTTAGGCTCATTTTGATAAGCACACGGTTCCGATTACTAATTTTATAAAAGCTGACAAGCATATTTTTCAATAAAAAACCTATTAATGTTCTAATCTATATTTTTCGTGCTGACTACCTCATCATCCCATCAGCATGGGCCAGCACAAGCTTTACATAATTAAATCTAGAAGTCGGTGAAAGACAGAAAGAAATAAAGGCACCGGGAAGCGAACAAAAAAAATATAAGTACATCATTTTTCAACGCGCTTATAAATATAGCGTGTACTGTATTTGCGTGTAAATATAGTCAATTATGATGCGTAGAGGGAATAAAGATATGAAAGTTGTTATATGAATCGTGTTAGGAAGTTAATTAGGTGGCGAGGAGTTGGGAACTTCCTATAACGAACAATAATAATAAGAGTCTCTTGATAATATTAGTATGAACTATTATTAGGTCGTTACACAGCGTGGCATTTTAAATTAGGGCAACAACAATTTGTATGTGAATTATTAGGTAAACAACATCATACTTGGGCGTCTTCAAACGAAGAGTTAATAGGCATCTTCTAGGCGACCGTGCTTAAATAGGCCTCATCGTCACTTCCCATCAGGTGAGATGTAGCCAAACGCGAGGCTATTTTAGGTAAAAAAAAAAAAAAAAAAAAATACTTACGACTTTTCATCTTTATGTCTCAGGGTGGCGGGCGCAGTGCAATGCCACATAGGGTGCGTCCTAGGTGGACGTGACCTATGAGGTAATGCACTGCTCATAGGCAGAGGTTACCGCTTAACATCAGGTGGGCCATCTGCTTGTTACGTCATTCAAGTAGTATAAAAAATAAATAAAAAAATACGCTTACTAACGAGGGTAAGTCGGAGTAAAAAAATAGGTAAAAACAAAACAACCAAAAGTTATGTCATTGTAGTGAAAACTGGTTTAAAAATCTGAAATGCCTCGATATAACAAATTTTGATAAAATGCATGCATAATGATAAGAAAAGGTCTAGAATTACTTGTTAGCATAAACATTTTAGTGCCTATAAGATACTTGCCTCTTGTCCGATCGAGCGGACTATGCCGTCGGACCATGCGTTACCAGCCCTTAAATCTACATTAAAAAGAGTGAAAGATAGATTCAAGAGATCTAGAGTGCTCAATCTTCCACGACAGCTTCATTTTAAATCTGGTTTTAAAGACTGTTTTTATTCAGAAACACACTCTTAACGATGTTTTTCTAAACAAGTATTTTTTATAATTTTCACTAGAAACGGGATATTTACCATGATTTTTGAGTTTTAAGTATTTTTTATGTTTACATACAAGATGCTGACGATGAGAGTTAATAAATTCTAAAAACAGATCACAAGTGAAAATCTAAATTAAATTTTCCGACCATAGAACTTTCATTCACAAAAAACTTGAATGAGCGCCAGAACGTGTAATAGCGTACCAGATAAAAAATACGCTCCAATATCAGGGCTTACTAATAAAGGAGCTCCATAAATTGCAAGAAAATCTCTAATACCTATTGTTCTAAAGCAAATAACAAACAGACACGGCCAATATCGAAACAAAGCGAAAGGAAAAAATATAATTCCTTGGTGTTTTCGAGACGCTACGAGGCTACGCGCGCCTACGGCGTAGCGGGCGCGGGGTGAACGACCCGGCGGTGTAATGGCGCGGGTCGATAACCCCCTCCCCCTCGGCTAAGATACGGTGTACGTTACCCACTCCGTTTAGGATGAGTGCTTCCTCGTTACGCATTAAACTATGGTCTGGATAAAAGGTTTTTAAACGTCTTGTGGATTGATGAAGCATTATTTTTTGAAAGGCTTGCATCTCTTAATTGGTTAAGAATACTCTTACCATGTAAACTGTACTTACCTCTTATAAACATACATTAATTCACGCTTGTTTTCCGGAGGGGTAGGCAGAGACTACGGATTGCCACTTGCTACGATTCTGACATACCTCTTCAGTTTAGCCACTGTTATTCACTTAACTATATGAATTAACCTAATTCCTGAAGGCAAATTAAACAGCATTTATAAATGTACTAGCAGTGCCCCGCGGTTTCACCCGCGTAAGTCTCGATCCCGTGGGAATATCGGGATAAAAATGTGCCTATGTGTTATTCCGGGAGTCCAGTTATCTCCATTCCAAATTTCATGCAAATCCGTCCAGCCGTTTCAGCGTGAAGAAGTAACAAACACACTACACACACACACACACACACACACACAAACTTTCGCCTTTATAATATTAGTGTGATGTGATTTTATTAATGATCTTTTAAATAGAGTACGAAAAATGGTGCTCAAAACGGTTACTAACGTATTGCGATTCGGAGTTGAATCTCTGTGAAGAAACAATAAACAACAGCACTGTGTTATTTTAAGCCAGGGCTAATTCTGTTTGTACTTGTAACGCCTCCGCCACCCACCACAGTCTGGCCAGACTTTGCTTGTCGCGAGTTTTATAATATCCATGCGCAACTTTACATACCGTACACTCGCAGTCGTACTGTTTTTTTCCCTAACGTAGGCCACGGGTATTAATATGTGTACACAAGTCCAGAAATATTAATTTTGATTACTTCCTTATGCCGTCGTCTAAAACCTTCTATTACGCTTCCCCAATCGTTTACTTTGCCAAATCGTACACATTTGCGAATATCGTTGCGTACAGTTAAGTGTATGGTAAGCTAGAGCTAGAGCTGTGGAAATAATAAGTTATTGGGATACCCTACTAACTAACGAGTACCATGGTACCTCAAAACCCAGTTTCGAAACAAATATTTGCAAATTTTACTGCAGGAATCAAACCCGCAACCTCTTGCATCTCAGCCGGGTTCAATTACCGCTGTGGGACAAATATTTAAAAGATCTGCAAAAAAAAATTATGGCTCTTGCGTATTGTGGTACCATGGTACTCGTAGTTCCTGATACCTACAGCATAGGGGATCCTAGTGTGGGTGTTATGCGTTTTAGGCGACCTTTGTGGCCAGTGGGCGAAAGTTCACCTGTGACGCAGGAGGTTGCGGGTTCGATTCCCGCCTCGGAATAAATATTTGAACGATCTGCAGATATTTGTTCAGGGTGTACCCATAACACAAGCTCTGCTTAGCTTATGTTATATAAATATCGCAAGCTGTATAAAGGTACAAGTTGGTAGCCGACTACACGCAGCAGCAGACGACGTGTCGTCGCTCCATGTTGCCACGACACAGCGTCGCGACCTGTCGCTGCAGTCGTGATTTTGAACCCGTCAGCAGACGGCAACAGCAGATGGAATCCAGTTGGTAGAAACTTGCTCAACGTGACGTTGCTCCGGCGTCAGCGGCACTACTGATCTAGATAGATAGATAAAACGTTTATTTGCATCTCCAATCACACACGTACATTCAAAACAAATAAAAGACTGCACTAAAAACTAGATAATAAAACCATTATACACAAAACAAAGCAATGCACTAAAATAAACATTTAAACCATATAAAAACTATAACTAAAAGTACGTGTGTGTTGCAGCATCACAAATGGGTCATAGCTCAGCGAATTAACTTGCTCAAAGAGCAAACACTGATTTTCAGCTAGTACCCTCGAGGTGACAAATCAAGTCGTCCACATTTCAGTGTGGGAACTCCTCCGATAACACCAGTCTCAAAAGAGTCCGGGTACCATAGGAGATCCAAGTACGAGAGTAGGGTGTTAGTATATTCAGCCCTAACTAGCGTCTTAAGTACAGTTAATTAAAATTACTGAGAGGGTGTATCTGCTCTGCGGTCGGGCGACACTGCCGTCTGCCGCTCGACGACGCGTCGCTAGCTTCATGTCGCTAACTACGGAGGGTATTTCATTGAAATACATAGAAACCAGTAGTGTCGCTGCGACACGTCGTTTGCTGCAGCTTCATGTCGTCCGCTACCAACTTGTACCTTAAGGCTATTCTTGCCCCCCTATCGGTGTTTAGGTTTTGGGATCTGCAAAATTGTTTACTAACTGATCCTTTAAAGATATATTGAAATATGTTAAAAGTATATAATTCCAAAGGCTACAGTTTGGATATTTACGATCTATAAAACGAGGACCTCGTAAATATAGTTTACTGCGAGTTTTCAATTTCAGTTGAAGTGTTATCAGAACAGAAGGTTTTATCTGCTGCGTTAACGGCGATGCTATTATTTTAGGAGAGACGAAGGTGACTCCAATACGTTTCTTTAATTTATTTTGGGCTGGTTTTTTGTAACCTCCTACGCAAAAACGACGGGGTGTTATAAGTTTGACGTGTCTGTGTGTGTGTGTGTGTGTGTGTGTGTCTGTCTGTCGCCTCGTAGCTCCCGAACGGATGAACCGATTTTTTGTTTGTTTGAAAGGTGAATTTATCGGGAGTGTTCTTAGCTATGTTTGATCAAAATCGGTTCAGTCGTTTCATTGCGTTGAGGTTTTTTTTTTAATTTTTACAAAATTAGTTACTTGTTACACAAATCACCCTCAGTTTTAGAGTTTCTGATTTTCAGACAGAATCATATTGAGCGAACTACAGTGTCTTTGGCTTACTCTCGCCGGTTGAGAGTGCATGAACGAGAGGCTATGTAAACAGAAAAGATTTGACATGTGTTTGGAACATTAATTTAGACCCACAAATTACCCTACTTATAAATCGGAGTAAGAAAATAATTGGTATTTACATTGTTGGGCTCTAAAACGACATTGTTTATTGTACTATAATGTTCGGTATTACACCCGAACCAATTGCACTCAGGAAATATTGCGCAATAAATCTCAAACAGGATATCCGCCAATTATGTACACTCACCCACTAAACAATAAGAACTACCTATTTCATTATTTCTGTCTCTATGTTATTTTTACCTTTGATATGGACATCCTCTAGTGTGATCCCTTAGTCGGTTTTTACAACATCCAGTTGAGGAGACAGAGGGGTCTATTATTAGACTGGACACACCACAGCACGCAGGGATACACCTAGGGGATGGGCAACAGCTTCCCTCTGAGTAGGTACTCAACACCAAGCTGCCTGCCAATCACGGGGTTATGGCTAGTCCTCCCATTGCATTCTGGAGGGGAGGCTACATCCAGCGGTGGTCGTCTGCATCTGATGATGATTAGTAACATTTATCATAATCAGCATTTTGTAAGTGCCTAGTTTTATAAAGTTCTTTATTATTTAGCCAAAGCTTAAACAATTCATTATCATAATTAGGTTTTATCAGTTGTTATTGATGCGCAATTTCATCGTATTTTGATAATCTGATCAGTGATTCATAGATAAATCGTTATAACCTACTTCGATTCGGGTAACATAGCACCAAGTTTGAAAAAAAAACGGAATCTAAACATTTTTGGTATGTAATTTTTATTACAAAATAAAAATAGAAAACTTAATTAAACATGACATAATAACATAAAGATCTGGGCAGTCATACGCACGTCCTTAAAACGTATGAATGCCAAATCATGTATCTTTATTTCTACACAGTACAGTATAATTACACCTTACAATTTACAAAGGCGTTACCAACTATGTTTGCATAGTTTTAGGCCCAATATGTTTTTTTTTTTTTTTTTTTTATACTACTTGGATGACGGATCAAGCAAGAGGCCCACCTGATGTTAAGCGGTAACCTCTGCCTATGAACAGTGCATTACCTCATAGATCACGTCCACCTAGGACGCAACCTATGTGGCATTGCACTGCGCCCGCCACCCTGAGACATAAAGATGAAAAGTCTCATGTGCCTGTAATTTCACCGGCACCCTTACCCTTCAAACCGGAACACAGCAATGCGAGCACTGCTGTAAGCATGCTATCATAATTTTCAGATAATGTATAATACAAATACCTACTTAGATACCAACAAATAACTATGTTTGTACTATACATCTGTTTAAGGGTCAACTCATATTGCTGCAGAAGGGAAGCGTCATTTTCGCACATATACAGGGTGTAACATAATATCCCTATAAGCCCAGGGAGGGGATATTCTACACATCAGTGCGAATAACTTTAATTCTACGACTTTTTAAATTTCGAAGTTTTTCATTCATGAAATGCCTTGTAAGAATCCTGAAATTCCTCCAAAAACGTACGTTAAACAACATGAGGACGTTACGGTACGCTAGGGTACCTTGCGTGGGGCATGCCTCATGTTCTGTTAGGTACATTTTCTGGAGAAATTTCTGGAATTCGTAGAGGAATTTCAGGATTTTTACGAGGCACTTCATGAATGAAAATCTTCGAAATTTAAAAAGGCGCAGAACTAAAGTTATTCGCCATTATGTGTAGAATACCCCCTCCCGGGCTTATAGGGATATTATGTTACACCCTGTATATTATAATTTTGAACTTTATGTCCATTATTTAAAGTCGTCATTGTCTGCGTTCGCAAGGACTCTGGAGAATGCTTGAGAATACTTGGGAACGCTTGAAGACGCACTAACAGTCTTTTTAAAATCTAATTTTGAACGTTAAGCAATAGAGATAAACATCAAATTGCCATGTACGTGTGCGAATATGTCTCTTTCCTTCCACAACAATGTGAGTTAACCCTAACAATCATCAGATTATGGGTTCGTGAGTGAACTTATGCATGAAAATATAATATTCTTATGACTTGGGCCAGTTATCTACTTATTTGTTACGCTAACTACAAAGACAGTGAAATATTCCATCTTTTCCTCTACAAATTATCCAGAAAATTTCAAAATATTCAGCATAATCAGCCTTCCTGTAAATCGATTCTATTTTCAGGTATCGCAAGCTGAAAGCCGCCGTCACAGACACTCGAATTCCACCTTTTATCTCTCGGCGGATAAACCCCAAGTACTTTATGTGGGTACCGTCAGCAGAAAACGCCTTTGAGCTCACAAATTTGTGCAGAAGATAAGTTATTAGGGGCTGCGAAAATCATCTCAGTAAAAACATTTCGCAAACAATTTTTCAAACATTTCTTCTAAAAGTGTAAGTTATGCTGTAACTTCAGTTATCCCATTATACATAAATGACAAAGTTAAGATGTTTGGATATTTGCAAGTTTGTTATACAATCACGCCGAAACGGATGAACCGATTTCGATAAAATTTTGTACACAGATATATTACAAGCTGGATTGAGCAAAACCACGGGAGGACACTAGTTCGTTATTAAGTGATCCAGATAATGAAAGTATTTCTTAGTTTACAATATTAACCTTTTCAATGTTAGTTGGCTGCTCTCAGCACGTAGGTAGGTCTTTTGCAAAGTGTTCTTTAGTTTTTAACCCCCGACGCAAAAACGAAGGGGTGTTATGAGTTTGACGTGTCTGTGTGTGTGTGTCTGTCTGTCGCATCGTAGCTCCTGAACGAAAGAACAGGTTTCGTTTTTTTTTGTTTGTTTGAAAGGTGAATTTGTCGGGAGGGTTCTTAGCTATGTTTGATCAAAATCGCTTCAGCCGTTTCATTGCATTGAGGGTTTTTTAAATTTTTACAAAATTAATTACTTTTCGATGATAAAATTTCAGAACGCACTTGGTACGTTCAAAAAACAAAGACATTCTAACGAGGCAATATGATCATATTCAAAATATGTATGGATACTGCTATATAATTCTGAGGACTGACTCTAATCAAAAATACAATAATAGTTATTATATTATAAAAACAGGAAATTTTCACGTACCGTTAAATCGATGTAAGCACCGACTTTGTTTCGACCCGTTTCGAGAGTCTTTTTCAAGGTGAGTGAACGCGACGCACTCCACCCGCGTCTCGCTTAGCACTAATCCACTCAGTGCGAGCTGCAGCCCGCTCGGCTCGGGTAGTGGGGCGCGCGGGTAGGAATATAGCTTGTGTTCGTTTCGTCATTGTCGTCGGCGCAGTGGATTGTGGTGTCTCATCGCTGTCACTACTACTACAATCAACACCGTATGGCATTCCAGAGAGACAGGCTACACTCACTGTGAAAATTTCCCGTGTTTATAATATAATTGTTATGATTCACGAAAGTTTTTACAATAATTGTTTTTTTAATGCATATTATTGGCTGTAATCCTTATGAATGAATATGTGTGTATGTGGTTATTTATTAATTCTGTACCTATTGTAGTAAATATGTTACATTTAGTTTATCTTTAATGCTACATAGTCTATCCTTGAATCAATTTGTTGTGCACTTACCTCTAAATTGTCTTTCACAATACACAAATGTTAGCTGTAAGAGAATGCTAGCATAAAATAATAATAAATAATAATGAATAATAATGAATAATGTAAACTTTACACAACATTATCTAGCCCCAAGCTAAGCAGAACCTGTGTTATGGGTACTAGATAACTGATATACTTAATACAATATATTAAGTTTTTTTTGATTATGCATAGAAAATACCCAGAAAACCCTGAACAAATATTTGCGATCGCACAAATATTTGTTCCGAGGCGGGAATGGAACCCGCTACCTCCTGCGTCGCAGGCCAACCTTCGCCCGCCGAAGAGGTCGTCACAGAGTTCGTCTAAGTTCGTCTATGTACAATACTTTTTAAGTTGTGCAATATGGAATTTTCTATCTATCTATCTATGAATTGAGTTTTCAGTTTTAGAAACACTTTTGTTTTTGTAGATCTAAGTAGATCACTATCTGTTAATCGTAACACATTGTTGTTGTCGAGTTTATCAGCATTATCAACAAACAACCATCTATGACGCACTTCCTCGCATCATGATGAACGGTTTGAGGATCTAAAAAAAATATTGAGCATGACCTTTCTAAATAACTACTTATTGATTACATTAATGAGTAGGCAAAGTAACTAAGTACCATATACATATACATAATATATTTGATATTTAATCCCCGACGCAAAAACGACGAGGTGTTATAAGTTTGACGTGTCTGTGTGTGTGTGTGTCTGTGGCATCGTAGCTCCCGAACGGATGAACCGATTTCGTTTTTTTTTTTTTTGAAAGGTGAATTTGTCGTGTGTGTTCTTAGCTATGTTTGATCAAAATCGGTTCACCCGTTTCATTGCGTTGAGGGTTTTTTTATTTTTTTACAAAATTAATTACTTGTTATTATAATTAGCTATCGGCTAACAATTTCGTAAAAATTCGAAGCTGAACCGAGCAACTTTAATCATTGTCTTTTAGCATTGTAATCTATTATACCACGTCTTCATTTTCACTCCAACTTTCAGCTTAGAAAGTAAAAGAAGCACTTGCTAATTTCAACATCGGTCTTTTTCACTTGCCACTTTCTTTATTCACTTGCACTTAGCACACTGGACGACGTGCTAGTTCGTGTACACCTCAATATTCCCATGACTGTCTGTGTGCACATTGATAACAAGTTGTATGGCACCTGTACCCACTCCCGTGCCTGCTATGAGGTCACTAGGCACCTCTATGCCGGTGGTGACTCCAGATACCATGGTGTTGAGGGTACGAGGTGTTGGTGCTGAAGCTACGAAGGCCAGGAGTGTGATGGTGAAGAGAAAGAAGATTTTGTAGGCCCTGAAAAGAGAAAACAACGTCAAGCCAGTGGAGACACATCATCAAAACCAAAGTTCTACATAATGGTAACGACCCTCAGCAGGAAGGTTACCGACGCAAGGAGGAGGAGGCAAACAAAAAAACAATAATATATTCAAACTTATAAATGGGGTGTTTTCCGGATGAAAAGGGAATTCAGAAATCAAGAGATGATTTTCTTTTGTTTTTAAATAATATTTTACATCTAAAATCAATCACATAAAACTAAAAGCATTATCGCATCTTATACAAGCCTGAGTAGGTTTTTTAGATGTGTTGAGATAATTATGTAAATGTTTGTTGATATCAATAAAAAAAACAAAAAAAAAAAAAACCTGGGCCTTATAAGGTCTATATATATATAACCTCTATTTATTCTATATCGTTTTCTATATTTAACCATCCTATTAACCTGAAGCGTGGCAATGCAACCAGAATCTTAGGGACTCTTCTGACGCTGCGTTAATGATTTGGATCAATTAAGGTACCTTTAGATCCATATATTTGATAAATCGAAATACCTGTCTTTAGGTAGATAAACTTTAACTTGTCTTGTTCTTTTTGTAAAAAAAAACAACCTAAAAACACCTAACCAAGGCTTTTCTACCAAACTGTCTAGCAACGATAACAAAACGGGTATCCCGATGACCCGGTGTTTCGACTTTCGACCCATTATCGGATCCACGGGTAATTTTATTCTGACAATCTTTAAAAAGCGCTTGGTACGCGTCCTGAGCCACAAGAAACAGCAAGACGAAATACTATACGGAAATAAAGGCAATCTTTGCATATAACTTACAACGAGTAATTCTGGACATGACCTATTAAATAATACACTCAGTCAAATCAAAACTTACATTGGGAAAAAATCCTGTAACTTCTCAAAGGAAACCAGCCACTTCTAAAAGTGACTCTGCTTTCACTACACTATTTCTTTCAACACATAGCTTGACTCCTTCTAAACCCACGTAGTAACTGACATACAGACGTGCAGATAAACTCGCGTCTGCAGGTTACAGATAAAATCCCTTATCCGTATCATTGAAACGAAAATACACTCTAAAATGTCATAGGTACAGTTGAAACTCGAGGTAGCGTTATCTGTGAAAGGGGATCGAATATCGCTGGGAATGCGATAAGCGGTAAATAAGAATGTGATCTGTGTTGTAATTTCCTTCATTTCATTTTATTGAACTGAATGTTGCTGGAATGTTTTACGAGGATAACGAGTTCGGTGAAAATTGGAAATGGCTGATACTTAAGGTGGATGCGCACGCTTGCGGCGCGAAATTCAAATTTTTTGGTGTTTTTTGCCCATTACAGCTCATCAACACTTCTTCAGATAACGAAAGTTGAGTTCGCGACAACTAGGAGACTTAACACACATGTTTTAATTGATTGTATCTCATAAATATCACTAGTTTAGCTACGATACCCCTAAACAAACAAAAACACTGTAAAAATGTGTTTAGGGGTATCATAGCTAAACTGATGACATTTATGAGATACTATCAATTAAAACATGTGTGTTAAGTCTCCTAGTTGTCTCGAACTCAACTTTCGTTATTTGAAGAATGAGCTGTAAAGGGCAAAAAACACCAAAAAATTTGAATCTCGCGCCGCAAACTTGAGCATTCACCTTAATTTCGATGCTCAAAAATTGCTTTGTATAGGAAGTTAAGACTCTTGTTTTGGAAAATTTCCTAATGTGGCTGTTTAGAAATAATTTCCTAGTTTGAGAAGAAATAATTTTTGAAAACGGATATGATATGTCATTGGGATTGCCTGTCAACCAGAAAACCTTAGATAATCGGGTTGAAATCTGCCATTTTTGAAAGAAACGTCGTCATTTTTATTTTATTAAATTTTAATGTGTTTTTTCGAGTTATTTCGTGTAATTTTAGTGGCATTTTAACCGGTGTAACTTGGATAAAAGGCACATGTGTGATGTAGTGACATTTGAGTGTATTGCGAGTCTTTTCGAAATGGTGGATTTTTTCCTGTAAAAACTCAGTTTTTCTGCCACAATTTAAACTGGGTTAGGACTAGACGGAGACTCTTGACGACTTGAGTATAAAACTATAATAATTATATCACTTGACATTGGCTAAATTGTTGCAAATAATGCACAGAAGCCATTACATAAGATAGAAGAAGAACCTTAGATAATCTATACGAAAGCTAAAACAGTGGATTCGGTCGGTAATGTCCCTTTCGCAAAATGTCCGGGCAAAATGGCAGACTTTAGCCTATTGTTTTTATTACTATTACTGTGTTAATTGGATTTATAAATAACACAGTAATAATAATAAAAACAATAGGCTAATGTCTGCCATTTCGCTCTCGCTCCAGCCACTTTCGTGGATACGCAGCAACTAGATGATTGAAACTTTAAAAAAAAAATGTTTTGTTTCACTGGTGTTTTCTTTTGTCCTCAGATTACATGGATTCAATATGCAAAGACCACTTCCTCCAGCGGCAGTACCGCAAGGTGGAAGGCGGCGTGGTGTGGTCGCGCAACGAGCGCAACCTGGACTGCACGGTGACCTTCCAGACGCACAGCATCCTGCAGCGGTTCATGCTGCATTTCGACATGCTCCAGCTCGACTGCAACGACCATCTCTACGTCTACGACGGGGCACATGCCACGGCGCCGCCTAAGGTAAGCTTTATTGTTTACAAGCAGCGCCTCGCGGTTTCACCCGCGTAAGTCTCGTTCCCGTGGGAATAATTATCGGGATAAAAATGTGCCTATTTATTATTCCAGGATTCCAGTTATCTCCATTCCATATTTCATCCATATCCATCCTGTAGTTTTTATATCTAACAGCAAGATTAATATTAATTACTCAATTGATTTTATTAATTAATAATTAATTAAGCAGCGCCCCGCGGTTTCACCCGCGTAAGTCTCGATCCCGTAGGAATATCGGGATAAATATGTGCCTATATGTTATTCCGAGAGTCCAGTTATCTCCATTCCAAATATCATCCAAATCCATCCAGTAGTTTTTACGTGAAAGAGTAACAAACATACATCCATCCATCCATCCATCCATACTTACAAACTTTCGCGTTTATAATATTAGTAGGAAGTGGGATAGGTTGTGTAGTTCTAAAAGTTCATACTACATTATCCTGCAAACAGATTATTGGAATGCCAATTAGGGAGTGTCTTAATTACTATATTTTTAAATAGGACCTCGTAAATGATTGTGTAATTGATATAAGTGTAGCTGGACTGACTTTCTTCATCAGCCGGTAGACGTCTTTACTGGAGGAGGCCACCGCCATTGAATAGTGAATTAGTCATAAACACCACGCTTGGCAGGCAGATTGGTGATCGCAGTATTAGTGTTGAAGACTCAGGTAGGTGCTGCTGCCCATCTCCTGGTATAATTCCTTTGTCAGCTTTTACGAAATCCACGGAATAAGAAGGAGGGGTCTATTTATGGCCAGACACCACGGCAACCAGAGCGATGGTAGCCTAACGGTTCAATAATGCAACTCAGAATCCAACGATACCGGGTTCGATCCTAGGCTCCGCACCAATAACTTTTCTAAGTTATGTGTGGATTTCCATCGCTCTGTGCTTCGGAGGGCACGTTAAGCTGTCGGTCCCGGCTGTTATTGATTAATAGCAGTCGATAAGCCATGTCAGAGGCCCGCGGGCGGCTTGACAAACTCTGACACCAGAGGCCAGCACTACCTCATACGAAACAACAACAACCACGGCACATATAAACTTATATAAATTAAACTGGCCCGATATAAATTAACACGATTCTCCCAGAAATGTTGTCTATTTCAGGGAGGAGAAAAGATCTAGATACCCAGATTACATTACACCCACCTGTTACATTACATACATTAGGTACATGACATAACATCCAATAGTCACCTACATAGTCCTTATCCCCACACTAGGGTTCTCTGTGTCGTGAGTATCAGGAACTACAAGTATAATGGTACGATCTGATCATGACCCAGAACTGGAACAAATATTTGCAGATCATGCAAATATTTGTCCCGCAGCGGAGTTTGTTAGCAGTAGAGCTTTTTTGTGAAAGAGTTCGTCAGGGAAGTACTACCACCATACCTATTTCTGCCGCAAAGCAGTAGTGCTTGCATAACTGTGCTTCGGTTTGAAGGGTGAAATTACAGGCACATGAGACTTTTCATCTTTATGTCTCAAGGTGACGGGCGCAGTGCAACGCCACATAGGGCGCGTACTTGGTGGACGTGACCTATGTGATAATGCACTGTTCATAGGCAGAGGGTTCCGCCATCTAAAGTAGTATTAAAAAAAAACCTGCAACCTCTCGCATCTACTCGCCCGCCGCGCCACAGAAGTCTGAGATACTAAATATAAGAAAAAATATAACGTACGGGAACTTTCGCCTGCCATGCTAATCTTGTTTCCACACAATCTCGTAATTATCGCTAAGCAATCAGCAAACAAAGTCCTTCAGCCAATCATAATGGTATTTCCTCTGTTCCTTCCCCTTACCGTCTCATTATCCTGAATGCCGCGCCGATATCATGTCCAATTGGAGACATTCCTGCCTCCGGCAATTATCCCGGTTCCCTTACTCCCATTTGTTCGATCGTGCCGGTCTCGTCTCACGCACAGGTAAGATGAAGAATAGTTATATCAATTTAAGAGGAATACCAAAAGCTACCTTCATCTATGAACGTGGCCGTTTTTTTATAAGAGTCTGTGGTCTCACGGTTAATCTCGATTTGAGAAAAGGTAGTTTTTATGTTGATTGAAGACGTGGTTTTAGTTTCAGGAATGAGTTTACCAAACACCATGGATGTTTTAGTTAGGCACCTATGCTGCATTTTGAATAGGTTTTAGCGATAAGCCTGCCTTATTGTGATTGTCAGCTTAGAAATAAGTATATTGACTTAATATATTGCTGTGTAATAAAGAAGTAGGCTTGAAAGAAAAACTGCGCAGAGTGCAGAGTGAAGACTTTGTAGAGTTTTTCGTTAAACGGACCTCAGACCTTATCAAGCTTCGATCTCAACGTAGCACGAATCACGTAACAAAAATATATCTTATTTTTCCAAGATAGCGTAGCCTGTTTTTTATAAACCACTTTGGGGCTCTTTATTTGGAATTAAATGTAGTGTTGATAAGAAAAACTTTAATTTAATGCTGTTCTCTCGGTATTTCCATTAGAACAAATCCAACCGTCTAGTTTCTGCTACGCCCGGACCAGCTCCAACTTATTAAAGATGCCTCGCTAATGAGCAGCCTTATTGCTGAAGACGACTTTACTGGGGATTTATTTCACTTCATTGTTTAATCGGAGGGAACCACTTAGAATAGGGCCTGAAAGAGTCCAAGATCCGCTTAGAAATTGTGGAAATCCGCTTAGAATCGGCACCGAAAAAGTTGTGCAATGTAGGGTCTGATTGATGAGACTTAAGAGTTTTGCATTGATTTATTGCGATTCGATGATTGCCAACCCTAAAATGTAACAGACGATTTAAATCTTGCCTCACTGTCAGATTGAATATGGGTATTTACCTAATACGATTCACAGATCCTTAATATGAACGTCTATAATCAGTGTGTATTGATGACATCATTGAGACGTGGTCGCTGACTGTAATTGCGTGGTCTCGAACACAATCAGCGGCGCAGCGGGCTATGGAGAGAACTATGTTCGGAATTTTACTACGTGATAGGATACAAAACGACAGATCCGTAGAAGAGACCAAAAACACCAACAGAGAATAGGAAGTAGAAGTTATTTTTTTTACTTAACGAATGACGGAACAAGCAGATGGCCCACCTGATGTTAAGCGGTAACCTCTGCCTATGAACAGTGCATTACCTCAGACGTCACGAATTTTACAGGAATTTGGGTTTCTACGACATATTAAGAAAAACTTGAACAAGAGTTACTCTAAGCCTTGGGCACAACTAGGCGATGATGTACCCAAGTAGTGAGCCGAGTGGCATCGAGCTTAATCGCCTGATCTACAGGTAGCGGCTATAGTGTACTAATAATAGCTCAGACAATACCAACAGTGATAAACAGTGAATAAATCCATTTTAATTAGGTACTAGGTTATTTGTACGTAACAGACCATATGTCTTGAATACAAGGAAAACTTTGAACTTCTAAAGAAGACAACTTCACACCTCCAAACGGAATAAATTAAACTTAAAGTCTGGGGGTCCGAACCAGGTGTCTGCTAAATTATTAACACGACAGTGAAGGAAACTTCTCGAATTTTAAATTCAAATTCAGAACTTCTAACAAAGACCTCAGTTCAGTAGAGTCCATTCTTCTTTGAAAGAGTCTTTTGTACACAAGAGGTTTGTTTTGTTTTCATTTGCTATAATTTTTATAATTCTTAGTAAGAAGTGGAAGAATAGACTTTATTGTTAACATAAATAGGGATTGTTTTCATTGAAACGCAGGCTTTCTTGAGAATAATTAAAATGTTTATTAAAACAGGCTGTAGGCATATTTTACAAAAAACACCTTTGTATAAATGGAGTTTCCGGATATTAAGGGACTCCCGGTATTATCGTCGAACTTTCAGATGAAATATAATTCTTGATGATATGATGGTGAAAAAAGTAGATAGATAGATAGATAGATTAACACTTTATTGATTACCACACAAAAATAATACAAAAAATAATAATAATAACATTTTTAAAAAAAACAGGCAAAACAATGGGCGGCCTTATCGCTGAGAGCGATCTCTTCCAGGCAACCTTTGGATGGAACGAACTGAGCATAATGGACGGCGGTGTACCTACAAAGCTATTCAAAAAGTAAAAAAGAGATAAAAGATCTAAAATCTAAAAACTTACATACCTATTATGTAAAATTGTATTAGCCTGGTTTTGATCCAAAGAGAGTGTCTTTGGATCAAAACAAGGCTACTTTTTGTCACGCGAGCGAAGCCCACAGATATAGGTACTAGTTTGTCATAAACTTTAATGACCAATTTTGTATTCAGCGTTTGATTAAAAGCTAACCTGCTAAAACATTTTAGTAAAAATTTCAGGCATTTTTCCTAGCTTCCGTTTTTTTTTTTTTTTATGAAATAAATAGGCAAACTAGCATACGGCCCACCTGATGTGAAGTGGTCACCGTCGCTTATAGACACCGGCAACACCCAAAGTATTGTCGATGCGCTGCCTACCCTGAAGGAATTTATTTATGAGCATTTAGTTTGTACTCAAATTGATAATTTTCGACGTCATGATACTCTAGGGTATAATGATGACCAGCATAGGATGAACAGGATATAGGGTACCTACTACTGAAGCTGAATCTTCAAGTTTGAGTTCACATTCAAATGAAGATGACATGACATGGCTTTCGCCGGCACACTCCAGGGTCTGAAGACACACGATCAATAGGATCAAGGGTGCAACGCGTGTTCCTCAATGCGGTTTTGAATGTATAAAAATTGGTATTAAAACACTAAAAAAAGGTTGGGGTTTACATTTTCATAAAATTAATTTGCACTTTAATGTAGATCGTACGCCACGTTACAGTATGCTTTCAACTTTCGATGCATTAAGGATCATCCAGCTCGCTGCTTCATACACTTAAGATTGCTCTTTGAAAGACGCTTCATTGTGATTTTACTCGTACCGTAGACGAGAAGTATAGAATGGGAATAAATCGATCTTTAGAATGGAAGTTCCTCAGTAATGCTGTGGAACATTGTGGACGAAAGAATGTTCAGTAAAATTAGGATTTGTATAACGCTATCATAGTTTATTATGTAGTTTCAGAAAGAAAATTTTTCAACTTACGAATTATGTTTAACTGTCTGGAATGCAAAACACTAACAACCGGGAACTGGAAAAAACTAGACTCAGAAGAAAACATAAGGAAACACACAGCTTAGGTTTTCAGTAGTAATACTTATATTCTGATAATAAACTCCGACCTACCAAACCGACCACAACGACCGTCCGAAAATACTTTCACATCAAAAACTCGAACTCTCTAAGTTGCACCGCATACATTGTTGTTAGTTAATGTCCCAAACATTCGTGTTTCTGTGTGGGCCGGCAATGTACACCACAGGTAGAACTTTCCTTTGTCGAACGAGATACATTGTTTGCAGGGTCGGGACCAAACTCGGGATGTGCGGTTATTTCATTGAAGTTCACAGGCTTTGTTTGGTTTAGGAGTCGTGGGGTCGTTCAATGCTTAGTGAAAATGACTGCTATGGCGTCTAGTTAGGTTGTGACAGCTACACACATACCAGTCAGAAACAGAAACTGTAAAGAGTTGACGCAGAGTTTTTCTTCGAAAGATTCTTAAAATTACGTACCTACTTCACCTAGAAGTCGAGAACCAGTGCCACTCGAACCTAAGAGCATCTATCCAAAGGAGCTTTAAAGCTCACGCTTACGCCTCTGCCAAAGAGTATGGCCAGACCATGCACTGTAATAGAAACTAATTCACTCGCGAGATCCTGTATCGCATCGAAATAACAGGGCAGAATAAAAATATGTAATACCATAAAACCACTTCTCACAAAATCCAAGAACTTTCTACAATGTGAAGCAGTAGATATTATATCAGAAAACAACTTTTTTTTTTTTTTTCAAATAGAAATACATTTATTTACAGAAAGAATAATACAAGGTATGTACAAAATACATATGAAACAGTTGTGCCACCTGAAGACCGCTGCAAGCGATCTAAAGGTAGCTCAACTGATCCAAATCACTACCAGACGGAAGCGTCCCTAAGATGCTGGCTGCATTGCCACGCTGAATGGCAATACTAATGCGTTGAGCCAGATAAGAGCCAGCTCTCGGGTCACGCGTCGCTTCGACCAGATGCCCTGAAAGAATTTTGAAAACGCGAAGGGCCTCGGAACCCCACGGACCCAGAGTCTCGACCCCGAAAGGCTCAAATAAGTAAGCTCTGTCGAGACTTGCATATTTGCGTCTTTTGAGGTCCTCAGCGGAATCTGAGATAAAAACAAAACTGAGATACTAGCTCATGCCACTCACATAACAATTACAAGACTGAATAAAAATAAAGCCATAAAAATCCCTATAAACTACTTCCCGTAAAATCCCCAGAACTTTGTGCAGTATTTTGAACTGAGAGACAAGGAGTTATTGCCAAGAAATGCATCCTGAATAGAGAGTAGGTCCTTACAGCTTCTGGAATAGTTGAGTGACTTGGAAACTATGAGAGATAAGAAAAAATAAACTTTTCAAAAAGTTCGATTAATAACGAAATCTTACTCAGACATTGTTTTTGTTAAATATTGGCTTGTATTTTTTCTAACTGGAAATATAACTGAACGAGCAAAGCAAGGTCTCAGTATCTAAGTGCAGGATGCGGCGTTTCTATATATATGTATGTTTGTATGTTTGTATGTTTATCCGACGATCTTGATGGAACTTGGTAGGTAGGTAGGTTATAAGAATGTAATTTTGAAGTACTTAGGAACATGATTTTGATCGGTACAGGTGTTTTTGAACTACGGGAGTTTAAGAAGTCCCCCAAAAATTACTTGAAACTCAATTCATACCAATTTATCGATAAACGAAACATCGCGAAGTCTCGTTCGGGGCTAACTTCTAGTTATTTGGTATTAGTAGTTGAAGAAGAGAACTAAATAATCAAATTATTAGCTATACCTAAGCATACCTCATAAGCATGGCGCAAGGACAACCTAAATTAAATCTTTAACAAGTCTTATCTTAGTGTTTTTATAATTCTAACTTGAAGTAGTCATGTCGTTTTAAGATTCAGGGATACACAGAGCTTTTTAAAACTGAATAATGAGTAGGTACGTAGGTACAGTAAGCAGAGAGCTTTTCTGGCCACAACAAAAGTGAGGTCGTAAGTTCAAAAGCACTCGGATAGTGTCGACCGTGTTGACATAATGGCGTGTAAGTTTTGACTAAAACGTTTTAACGAAAGCTGCTAAAAAACTTTACTCCTCTTTAATCCCGGATTAATTACAATCTTTTAAGGCAATGCCATTACTGCAACGAGCTGACGACTCACAGTTTGCACAACAAAACCCGCCCTTAATTCATTCTGTTCGTCGCGACCGTAATCTGAGAATTTTACACAGAAAGAATTTTTAATATCCCGCTTGGATCTTTATTAAAGTGGAGTATATAAAGGAGGCGAATAAGACCGCGTCCAGTGGCACTAACGCCTTTGTATTGCGTGGCTTGAGGCTCAGGGCGGGCTGGGGCGGGCGGGAGAAGTGACGGGGAACATTCGCTTCGTCTCGTTAGTTTAAAACATGGGATCTATGAAAGCAGAGAAAAAATTGTGAAGTCTTGAAGCTCACTTATGTAACAGCGATGGCTCTGAAAGCTTAATGCATTTGTGTCATTGTAGTTTGTTTCTGGCTGAGACAAGGTAAGTTGGTCTCTGGTTCTGGTAACGATTTTGTTTCAAAACACTCAACAGTTTATTTTACGCTTCCGTCTTGTAGTAATTTGGATCAGTTGAGCTACCTTTAAATACCTTGTATCATTATTTCTGTAAATAAATGTTTTACTCGCGAACGTAAATAAACTGTACCTATAATTAAATTAAAACAAATATATATCTGCAGCCAGCATCTTAGGGACGCTTCCGTCTGGTAGTGATTTGGATCAGTTGAGCTACCTTTAGATCGCTTGCAGCGGTCTTCAGGTGGCACAACTGTTTCATATGTATTTTGTACATACCTTGTATTATTCTTTCTGTAAATAAATGTAATTTCCAAACAAATATTAATGAACAGTTACACAACATTATCTTGCCCCAAGCTAAGCTTGTGTTATGGGTACTAGATAACTGATACACTTAATACAATACATTACATAGATAGATATATTTTATTATGCATAGAAAATACCCAGAACACCCTGAACAATTGCAATTACAATCTGCAGATCGTACAAATATTTGTTTCTAGGCGGGAATCGAACCCGCAACCTCGTCGTCAAAGCAAAGAGGTCGTCAGTAGTCATTTATTCAGACAACCAATGCCATATGCCTCATAATAGTGATGTAACTGGATAGTTAACTCGTCGAACATTTCTTAATTCTCTAGTCATAATACTGCACTCCTAGATCTAAGGTCATTTATTCTAGTGAACCACGTCTAGCCAAGTATCCGTAACATGAACCACGTCTCAGCGCTCAGTCTAGCTTTATCAAACTTAGCTTGCACTTCATTTTATAGTCATATTTAGAGTGTCCCGGGCGCACGTCCGCGCCATAGCTCTTTTGAAATATGACAGGGTCTAACGGCCATCGCTCAGCAAAGCCCGCCTTCGATGAAGGATATATGGCGTACGCCTGAAGGATCAAACGGACGACCTGTAAGGCATTTTCTTATGAGCAGGGAATTCATATATTATAGTAAAGGTAATACACATTTATTTACAGAAAGAATACTACAACAAGGTTTATTTTTTTATTTTTTTTATACTACTTTTATGACGGATCAAGCAAGAGGCCCACCTGATGTTAAGCGGTAACCTCTGCCTATATGAACAGTGCATTACCTCATAGATCACGTCCACCTAGGACGCACCCTATGTGGCATTGCACTGCGCCCGCCACCCTGAGACATAAAGATGAAAAGTCTCATGTGCCTGGTACAGGGTATATGTACAAAAGCGTGGCAATGCAGCCAACATCTTACGGACGCTTCCGTCTGGTAGTGATTTGGATCAGTTGAGCTACCTTTAGATCGTTAGCAGCGGTCTTCAGGTAGTACAACTGTTTCATATGTATTTATTTTTATTTTGTTCGTACCTATAGTACGCATAAGAAGAATTAGATAGATCGGATTTATAGTTATTTTTACTGATATATGTATATTTTGCATGCGTTAAACGCCGATTATGACTGAACATTTAACTGTAGCACTAACCACCAGTTACTAACCCATGTATCGCAATAAATGAATTTGAATTTGAATTTTAGATTAATCTACAAAAATGCTATCTATAAATGTAGCTTTCTCTAGGTCAGAATTGACTGCTAAATGCTTTGTGAAATCGAAATGATGGAGCTCAAAATTACGATTATAGTTTTGGACCCCAAACATAACGTTGCTTGCTGAAAGCAGGCTTTGAAATGATTGACGGATAATTAATTCTAAAGTCCTCCTGTCGCACTCCCGTCTGATCTGAAATTATAAATCTAAAAATATTTATAAAAAATAACATGATAAATTTGAAGCCAATTTCTTTCAACTGTTTGAACCTGAACCGAGTTACTGGTGATGATGGCTTTAAAGAAGTAAAAACTATATTTGAGCAAGCAGTTTTAAGTTGGAAATACTCCGACAATTCCAAATTATAATTATAACAGTATACAAATATAGAGATCACTCTGATGATACGAACTACCAGTGACCTGACCGATTATAGTAATTACGAGTGATACGGTGGAATTACGTATAAAATACGGTGAAATTACACGATATCAGGCAATAGATCTGTTATTATGTAAATGGAGGTAGAGTTGACAGGGTTTTGATTTGTTTTAGTAGTTTTGTATCCGGTATTTTATTTATAACTTTGCTTTATGAATTTAGACTTGAATTTTTTGGTGGTATTGTATACAAAGTTCGTTATAAGTATTTTACTTTAATTTCTAGCTACTCTCTTTTTGCCCTATCATCCACGCCTCCAACAACCAGTCAAGCCAGATCATAATACAAGCTTTGTTGCGTGTGCTATTATGAACTTTTGCCGATTCTCTTTTTTTAAACGCAAAATTACACTCACATTCTACTCGAGCAGCCTGTGGGTAAACCACACTCGCCGGGCTGCCAACACTCTGCGTATCCAGTACAACAATATCTTCAGGATGATGATGCGTCTGCCTCGCTTTTGCAGTGCATCTGGTATGTTTGCGGAGGCGCGCGTGGACGGCTTTCACGCGATTGTTCGCAAGAAAGTCGCTTCCTTACTACAGCGTACGCGAGGCAGCAGCAACAGCATCCTGCAGATGGTTATCTCACGTTTAGATTGCCCATTATTAAATAGATGGATGAATATCATGATGGGTTCTTTTGTAATGTAAATGACATGTATTATTGACATTAATTATTATTATTATTATTTTTCTCTGTAATTTTATGAAGACTAGTATTTGTATTATGTTATAATTTGTAATTTAATTTGTAAAATATGGATTTGTATTACTTATCTGAAATAAATGATTAATAATAAAGCAAAATTACCATTCTTAGATTACATTTTTAACTGACTAAATCAAGAACAATATTCAAATTAAAAATATGTATGGATACAAAATTTGTTATCGAAAAAAAGCTGATATTTTAGGCGAAAGTTTTCAACCAGTTCAATTAGGTTTTGGGTCACGCGGTGGCTGTGAAGCGGCAGTTCACTCACTTAGGACCTTTCTAAGTTATAATACTGAGGACGTAGTGCTGAAGGTGGATGTCAAAAACGCCTTTAACTCTTTTGATAGAGGCGCCCTGTTGACACAAATAAAAGACAAAATACCGGATGTGTATCACTTTTTATGGCAATGCTATGGCTTACCATCCAAATTAGTTTATCAAAATAACCTATTATCATCAGAAGTAGGATGTCAACAAGGCGACCCCTTGGGGCCGGCTATTTTCAGTCTTGCTATTCATCCCATTATCAAAAGGTTAGAGTCAAAATTTAATGTTTGGTATTTTGATGATGGCGCCCTAGGTTGCGAAGAGAGCACTGTCATTAAGGACTTGAGGCTTCTTATCGACGAATTACGAACCCATCTTATCGCGAAATTATAGACCTTTTCAAAAAAGCAGCACCAACCATAAAAACTGTTGACAAGTCTTCGCTTTGCCTCGTAGGATCTCCGATTCTAGATGAGTCACTGCCAGGTTTCATTGACGAAAAAATAGGAAAATTTCGTGCAATTTAAGATCGTTTGCTGAAAATCAACATCCATGTGGCTTTTGACATATTACGTTTTTGTCTTTTCGTTCCAAAATTCACATACATTCTCCGATGTTCCCAACTCTGGAAGCACCCCAGCCTTATACAGCCGTTGGATGGATGACATCATGCGCGACACTCTCATTTACATCTTTAATACACCTTTAGATGATCGCGCTTGGCGCCAGGCTTCACTTCCTATCAGGATGGGAGGTCTTGGCGTCCGCAAAATTACCAGTGTATCAACTCCGGCTTTTTTGTCTTCAATTTTTGGCACTTAAGATCTAATTTGTAAAATACTTTCAAAAAGTACCTACACCACATTTATAAATTGCTGGTTTTCTACAAGCTCAAGAAGCTTGGAAAGCAGCCTGACCCGACTCCAACCTGCCCAATGTCCTTTCCTCTCAGAGACAGTGGGACGAGCCGCTCTGCGAGCTGGAACGGAATAACCTTATTGAAACGTCCAGTACATCAGCGGAGCGCGCTCGACTTTTCGCTGTCTCTGTGTGGGAATCGGGACTATGGTTGCACACACTTCCATCAAAAAATTTAGGGACACTTTTGGACAACAATACATTTCGGGTTGCCACTTCCCTCCGTTTAGGTACTCCTTGTCAAGTGGCACATCGCTGCCAGTGTGGCGAGATGGCAGACCGTTTCGGTCTTCATGCCCTTTCATGTGCCAGGAGTGCAGGGCGTGTACCCCGTCATAACTCCCTAAATGACATCATCCGTCGGGCTTTTTCCAGCGCTCAGTGACGGCTACCCTTGAACCGTGTGGCTTGATGCGAGACGACGGGAAAAGACCTGACGGTATGACACTGATCCCCTGGAGAATGGGACGACCGCTGGTGTGGGACGCTACCTGCGTCGATACTCTGGCGCCGTCCCATCTTCCGGGTACATCAGTGCGGGCTGGCTCCGCAGCAACAACAGCGGAGTCCTTCAAACGGCGCAAGTATGCATTACTCGACAGAGGGTACATATTTGAGCCGTTTGGCGTGGAAGCTCTAGGCCCATGGGGAACAGGGGCACATACAATTTTCAAGGACCTTGCGGAGCGTCTTTTTGAGTCCACGCGTGACCGGAATGCTGGCTTTTATTTTGGTCAACGAATAAGCATTGCCATTCAGCGTGGCAATGCAGCCTGGGCACGCTGTCATCGGGTGACGGTTTGCTGATCTGATAGGTAGGTTTTTATTTTATTTTAGTTTTGCTTTAATGTCTTAGTTTTAGTATTACATTTAATGTTAAATCCTATTCTCCTATTATTTGTTTATTAATAAAAATAGTATAAGAGAATTGAAAAGTATAAAAACTGTATGGAAATAAATAAAAGTATGGATACTAAATAATAATAACGAGGGATCACTCAGACAGAAACATGATAGGACAAACATTTCTCGATTATGAAAAAACACTTATTTGGTATTATTTGGTCAAAAATTGAATAAATTAGATGAATACAATAAAAAGGAGGGATTACCTTAGGGGTTTTTTTAAATTACCTATATTTCACGAAATATTCAATAAAATCAGCTTATTCGAGCGGCGCGTGGCGTTTTTTTTGTATGAAGATTTCTGCCTGTGGTCGGCGCAATCTTAACTACCTACCTAAGGTTTTTAAGTTGGTTCTCCTTTTTTTGAATCAGGGCACCTTCCAGACCCTTCCTACCTAGAAGTTATTAATTAGTCTGTGCTAGTAGTAAGAAGGATCATCAAATAAAGCCAAGCCTTCTTTGTTGCCTGATTCTTCTATAGGTTTGGAACTGGAATAAAAGTTTATAGAATGATTCAAAATGGTCCATGTGAATTTTTCCCGCAAAATTTGAATAAATTATCACTTACCTCTGCATAGTCGCTGTCAGTGTAGCGAAAATTCTAACACCCGTTTGCACTAAACATAAGGATCGCCTAAGTTCTTTCCTAACTTGTTTAGACTACTCCTAACAATATATTTACTTGCACTTACCCTAAGCCATTGCTTAGTTAATTTAGGCTAGGCTGTTCTTAGGCTTAGGCGTATCTTAACTAGGACAAGCCTAACTTATGTTTAGTGCAAACGGGCATAAGAGGCACAATCAGCCTATGAGTGTACCACAAAAATAAATAAAATAAAATAAATAAATAATACTGGACAGTTCACACAACATTATCTAGCCCCAAGCTAAGCAGAGCTTGTGTTATGGGTACTAGATAACTGATATACTTAATACAATATATTACATAGATAGATATTTTTTATTATACATAGAAAATACCCAGAACACCCTGAACAAATATCTGCGATCGCACAAATATTTGTTCCGAGGCGGGAATCGAACCCGCAACCTCCTGCGTCGCAGGCCAAGCTTCGCCCGCCGCGCCACAGAGGTCGTCAAAACCGACTGGTGTAAAGACCGAAGATGTTATTAATGTTTATAATATGTAACTATCTTTTGTTTGTCTCCAGGTGGACCTGTCATGCCGGAACACCAAGCAGCAGGTCGGCGCACTATTCACGCGCAGCAACTTCGTGACACTCAAGTACGTCACCGACAACTGGGGGACCGACGCCAACGGGTTCAAGCTCATTGTCACCGCGGTCAAGGACCCTAGTAAGTATCACCACTACAATTAGTATTACTTATTATTGGGATCTAAAAGATGTGATGAAAAACTCGGATATACCAATTGAAGGAAAAAATAAAATATTTAATACATGTATTCAACCAAGCATGACCTACGGATGTCAGACATGGAGCTGTACGAAGAAAAATATCAAATCACTAGAAACATGTCAACACAGAATGGAAAGAAGTATACTCGACATAAAACTCAAGGATAAAATTAGATTAAAAATAATAAGAAAACAAACTAAGATTATGGATATAAAATACCGAATTAAGCAACTAAAATGGAAATGGGCAGGACATCTAAAAAGAAGTGAGACAGAAAAGTGGGCAAAGTAAGTGACAGAATGGTGCCCTAGATATAAAAAGAGAAGTAAAGGCAGACAGTATCGAAGATGGGAGGATGATATTAAGGTGGTAGGAACATGTTGGACGAGGGAAGCAATGTATAGATCTTTGTGGAGATCACTTGGGGAGGCCTATGCTGGAGAGCAAGACAATCAAGAAGCCGGTGTCTAATTTGAACATTTTTATGTACATTAACTTTTTAGAAACAAAAATTCCTTTATATTAGGTACCTAGTAGTAATAAGATGAAATGTAAATTTATAAGATTGTTAATAAAGGCTAATAATAATAATAATTATTATTATTATTGGTCTATATGATCTAGTCGTTGATTTCACTCTGAAGTTTCACCGACAACAGAGGAAACAACGTCTATAAGCTTAACACTACTACAACTCCAAGCTCAATACCATCACTGTCACCAGCATCACTCACCAGCCACATCGAACAACTATAAACTTACATTGAACCAGTTGACGACAAAACTATATAGAAATATCTACAGGCTAGCTACCCACAACACAGGTTTTCCTAGGGTGGGAGCTAGCGCACTTACAAATTAATTTTTGATTCATGTTTTTGTTTACACTTTGCAACATTATCAATAATTTGTAAAGATTGTATTATTATTAAGACTGTAACACCTAAATAAACTTTTTATTTTTTTTATTCTTTTTTTATACTTTATATGTTTTTTTTTGCCTGTCTACTTAAGTGAGGCATAGCAAAGCTGTCCCATATTAAGAAGGAAGGATGATGAGTTAAGTTAAATTAACATATTATGTTAACGTATTTACTAACGTATGTTTGTCTAAGTCGCAGCCAACTGGTTGAATTCGGCCGTTTAATCAAAGAGCTAGCCCCTTCATGAAACAACGCTATCGGAGTTCAATGAATGGGCTAGCTGTTTGATTAAGCAGCTGAACTCAACCATTTGTCTGCGTCTTCTGTGACTTACTTGTAAAATATAAGGTACAAAAAATTTGTTTACAATTTTACCTATGTTCCTTGAGGAAGTTGTTTAGTACCATGGGCAGAATCTGACCCTGAAATATTATCCAGATACATATTTTTGAAACATTTCCTAAAATCTTAGAATATACAAGTTATATTTATAAAAAAAACGGTCCCCCTAATATTTGCAGTGTTCCAACACGAAATCGGGGCAACAGTTACACCTTAGATTCTGTTCATTGTGTGCCGGTCATCATCAAACCCTGGAGTTTGCTTTTTTACTACAAAACAACTGTCAACGGTCAAAAACATATCAAAGTTTGACAGCATAGCAGTTGACGCCATCTTGGAAAAAAATGCCCGCAAGCGCTGTGGTGGTGGCGAAACGAACTAGTTCAATGTTATGGCGGCTTTTCAATCAGCCGTTATATTAAACGTTTTACACGCTTTATTGATTCAACTACAAAACTAGACATGTAGTTGAGTGCCGTTGTTCAATGAACGATCTAGCCGTCCAATTGAACCAGTTGGCTGCGACATATATAATTAAACCTTCAGAACTCGAAAATCACTGATCTGATTTTGACAAATGAGTTGTTAATCAAAAATGTTAAGGGGTTGGTACATGGAGTAGTTACGCATTGAATTTAAATATTTTCAACCCCTGCCGTGCATTTATTATGTTTTCCATAAGCGAATAATGGATGCGCGTATCAAAATATATTCAAAAACGGCGAAGGAAAACATCCAGAGGAAACCGGCATGCTTTAGAACCAGAAATAATAATGCATAGTCAGTATTTAGAAGCGGCGATAGGCTTGCAACCTGTCATGTATGGAAGTCGTGAAGTAGTTCTTTACTAGTAGCGCCCCGCGTTTTCACCCGCGTAGATTTCGATCCCGTGGAATATCGGGATACTACTCGGTACTACTCGGCGAACATATTCAGACCAGATCGGAGACGTTCTGGAAAAAGGCCAGGTCAAGAGTACCCTTAACCGACGAGCATGTATGAAGAATGTGATGAGAGTGAATGAAGCAAAAGAGGTGTGTCAGGATCGTAGCAAGTGGAAATCCGTGGTCTCTGCCTATCCCTCCGGGAAACAGGCGTGAGTTTATGTATGTATGTACTCGGTACGGTCGTACGAAGTTATTGGACTCAAGATTGTCCATTCTATGTGGCTGATGTTATTCATGATTTAGACTACATGTGTAGTCTACGTATCTTCGTGCCATAACTATCTTTCTACATCCTCTATAACGCGCTCCAACAGCAACTCATAACACAAATGAATATCGTCTTTGGGTAAGGAATTATATATCATCACATTGATCAATTTGTATGATCAATATGAAACTAGATAAACTTTGTAGGAAAATCATATCAGCAGGAAATGAAAGAAAATTACACCCGCAAGAGGATAAAGTTTTCAGACTTCCATGCCTAAGTTCAGGCGTAAAAAGGCTATTTGAACGGCAATGCCGCAAATATAAGTCGCCACAGATGATCCTATTGTTAGTACTTTGTTGTTTTATGAGTTTTATAATAGGTGTATGAAAACCTTTCTATACATCTCTAACACGGAATTTTTATGTTTTATCGACAAAGTTGCACTTTCCTCTTTGATTTGCTAATGATATTATATTGTATGATTCTTGACTTTTATGGTTTTTAGGGTTCCGTAACAAAAATTACGGAACCCTTATGGATTCGTCATGTCTGTCTGTCTGTATGTCCGTGTCACAGCCACTTTTTTCCGAAACTATAAGAGCTATGCTGTTGAAACTTGGTAAGTAGATGTATTCTGTGAACCGCAATAAGACACAAAACTAGAAAATAAACAATACTTTTTTGGGGTTCCCCATACTTAGAACTGAAACTCAAAAAACTTTTTTCATCATACCCATACATAAGTGTGGGGTGGTATCTATGGATAGGTCTTCAAAAATGATATTGTCGTTTTTAATATATATTTTTTCTAAACTGAATAGTTTGCGCGAGAGACACTTCCAAAGTGGTAAAAAGTGTCCCCCGGTAACTTCTACAATAAGAGAATGATAAAACTAAAAAAAAAAAAAAAAGTACAACTTTCATTGAAAATTGGTTTGAATGAGATCTAGTAAGTAGTTTTTTTTAATACACTATTATTAAAACATCGATCAAAGTTACAACGAACTACAAGAACTTTTATATTATGTTACTTGCTGCTACGTAACCCTTCATGGGTGAGTCCGACTCGCACTTGGCCGCTTTTTGATTCTTTTTAACCCCCGACGCAAAAACGACGGGGTGTTGATAAATTTGACGTGTCTGTGTGTCTGTGTGTGGGTCTGTCTGTGGCATCGTAGCTCCCGAACGAATGAACCGTTTTTTTTTAACAGTGAATTTGTCGGGAGTGTTCTTAGCTATGTTTGATCAAAATCGGTTCAGCCGTTTCATTGCGTTGAGGGTTTTTTAATTTTTACAAAATTAATTACTTTTTAATAAATTAATGTTTAATTTAGGAGGTTTTGGCTTCAATCCGCAAATTCTTCATTAGAACTTTTTCGGTCATCAGTACCAGTAATTATGTTTTGCATGATTGTAAGTATCTAGATATAATTGTTTTAATCAACTTTATCTTATTGTGACACTCGTTTCGTTTCGTATGAGGTAGTGCTGGCCTCTGGTGTCGGAGTTTGTCAAGCCGCCCGAGGGCCTCTGACGTGGCTTATCGACTGCTATTAATCAATAACAGCCGGAACCGACAGCTTAACGTGCCCTCCGAAGCACAGAGCGATGGAATTCCGCACATAACTTAGAAAAGTCATTGGTGCGGAGCCTAGGATCGAACCCGGTATCGTTGGATTCTGAGTTGCACTATTGAACCGTTAGGCAACCATCGCTTTTTTGACACTGAAGTTGATATTTTCATACGTACATATTGGATACAAGATAACACAATAATACGTTGTGGTCACACTCAACTCGTTTTTTTTTAAATATGATTTCGCTTTCTTTTCAAATAAGATTTGCTTCAGGGTATGTCTTATATGTGGATATGCTATAGTATGTCACAAGCAGTATGTCACTGCTTGTGACATACTGCAGTCACGGGGTCTCATCCCAAAGAAAAAATATATTGTTCTTTTTAAATTCAATAGATGGCGTAACAGGTATAGATTTGTTATTGAAGTATGTGAAAAATGAATATAAGGCCCTGAATAAAATATTTTGTAATATCAAAAAACACCCATAACACGGCAAAACTAAATAAATGCCTCATCAATCAAGTTTAATTATTTTTAGAAAAATCTAATCATGTCTTTTTCTTGGTGGTAATAATTTGAACTTGGTTGAGGTTTGTCACAGTTTGTTTGTAGTACCACATGTAGTACTAACTTGATAGATGGCGTTATTATGACGTCATGCCCGAAATGAAAGAGAAAACTAGTATTTCCGTTCAATTCTAAAAATTACAAATAAAATGTCAGACCTGTATACATATCATTGTAACCAAAGACGAACTAGTTATATATAAAAGGCAATGTCCTGACTGACTGAATGACCGAGTGACAATGCACAGCCTAAATCACTGGTCGTTGAGACTTGAAATTTAGAGGGAGTACCTTTCCTTTTAGGGTGCAAAGGAAAATGAAAAATTTGTATGCTAGGGGTTTCAAAATGGGGTTCACACGTAAAAACAAAAATGCTGTGTATTGCGGAAAGCGTTGGCAGTAGATACCTACTTGAAATTTCCGCTTCGGCCGTCAAGGAAACCGGGGTTTCGTAACTGGTTCATAGGTAGTTTCCTCAAATAAAATTAACAAACAGCAATATATGAAAATTGGCGCGGGAACGATGTGTTTGTAAAAAAAACACTTTACGATTTAGCCATATTTCAGCGTAATTTCGACGTTGTAGAATATAGTTTCACGATATAGGTAGTTGTTGGGATTCAAATATTTTCAGGAATGGACTCCTAAATTGGAAAACTTGAGTGTTCGTTCGTTTCGAAGGTTGTGTCACGGCGTGGTTATTTGTTGTCTGCACGCCGGGAAAGTTTTCGGACTAGGCGCGGACAAAGTCACGAGCGGGTCATCTAGGTGGTTAGAGGGGTACCGCAAAATTCCTAATCTTAGATTTCATTTATAACAGGCTAAATCAAGTACAGTATTCAAATTAAAAATATGCATGGATACTACATTATAATTCCAAGGGGTCGCTGTAGATACCAGAAACACGATAGGACAATATTTTCTCGATATAAAAAATCCAAAGTTACATTTATTTTTTGCCTAGATTCGATTGTTTATTAAAACGGTACATATTATTGGGTAAAAAATTAGATAGATAAAATCAATTCAACAACGCCGAGGGTTCACTGAAGGAGTTTTGTAAAATTATCTAAATTTACGAGATATTCAATAAAAACCGCTTTTTCGAGCGGCGGGCGAGAGGCGTTTTATTGTGTATGAAGATTTGTGCCTGGGGTTGACGCAGTCGTAATAAAGATTAATCGTCATAAAGGCCCGTCGCACATGGAGCTACTCAAAAATGACGGAACTAATCAGTAATTACAATTACAAACCACTTAGAAACTGTACCTCGCACACGACGCTATATAGATGATTATGTTGTAAGGTTTCAGTCACTTCTTTACTATCTTCAGCTTATAATCTCAAAGATTATTAGGAAAACTATTTTATTACACCACATGCAGCATTACCGTGGCAATGGAATCATAATGAGGTAAAGCATTGTTAAAGGCAGAGGTTACCGCTTAACATCAGGTGGGCCATTCGATCTCGTTAGTACCTATTTGAGTTTGTAACTAGTTCTTTTTGAGTAGCTCTATGTACGACGACCCTAAGTTTTTTAACAAACGCCATCTGTGAGTGTGTGCGCGTTTTACGCGGTAATTACAGTTGCAGGTGCTAGGTGGCTCTAGCTATCAATTGCGCTGCTAGCGGCATCTAGCGCCCAGGTAAGGCAACCAAATTAGCCCGCACAATAGCCCGAGTTATGGCGGTCACGTTTCGTTGTATGGCATGAGGTATCTGTACTAGTATAGTATTATTTTATCTGTGCTGCAGTGAAATGCACCAATCGTAAATAAAAGAAAAAAGCGGCCAAGTGCGAGTCGGACTCGCCCATGAAGAGTTCCGTAGCAGCAAGTAACATAATATAAAAGTTCTTGGATGGTTTACGATCTATGACGTATTAAGAAAAACTACTTACTAGATCTCGTTTAAACCAATTTTTGTTGGAAGTTTGTATGGTAATGTACATTATATATTTTTTTTGTTTTATCATTCTCTTAGTTTACAAGTTACGGGGGGGACACATTTTACCACTTTGAAAGTGTCTCTCGCGCAAACTATTCAGTTTAGAAAAAAATTATATTGGGAACCTCAATATCATTTTTGAAGACCTATCCATCCACACGTATGGGTTCGATGTTTTTTTTTTGTGAGTTTCCGTTCTTAGTATGGGGAAACCCAATGATTTTTTTTTCTATTTTTGTGTGAAAATCTTAATGCTGTTCACAGAATACATCTAATTACCAAGTTTCAACAGCATAGCTCTTATAGTTTCGGAAAAAAGTGGCTGTGTCATACACGGACACACAGACAGACAGACAGACAAACATTACGAATCCATAAGGGTTTTTTTTTTTTTTTTTTTTTTTTTAACATTGATAGACCTTTGTTTGACCACGATCTCACCTGTTGGTAAGTGACGATGTGGCCGAAGATGAAGCACAAAGGTCTAGAAGGCACCTATTCACTCTTGACTTGAAGAGACCCAGATTATAGTTTTCAGGAAAGACAGATGACGGTAGTGTATTCCACTCCTTAGCAGTTCGCATTATAAAGGTAGAACTGAAACGTTTTGTGCGAATAGAAGGTATACCAATGAGGTAAGGATGGTACTGAGCCGTACGCCTGCTCGTCCTATGATGAAAAGGAGATGGTGGGATCAGATCGTGCAGTTCCTGGGAGCATTCACTGAAATGTAACCTATAGAAGATCGCAAGGCATGCAACCTTACGGCGGTGCTCGAGACTCTGGATCTTAGTCTCCGCCATATGTTGCTCACCTATAAGCCTGAAAGCTCTACGTTCGATCGAGTCCAAGGCAGCAAGCTGGTGTTTGGCCGAGCCATCCCAAACATGGCAGCAGTACTCCATACCAGCCCGGACTTGTGCTTTATATAAACTGAGAAGCTGTCCTGGTGTGAAGTAACGCTTTACCTTATTCAGGATGCCTAGCTTCATGGCAGCTGTTTTTGCCTTAGACTCGATGGCCTTAGGTTCCTTGTCTTTGACTACGAAACCCTAAAAAGCAAATATCTCGATACAACAAGAACATGCAATGCAAACAGTAACACTTCTTGGGAGAATTGAATTAATTTCCTCAAAGCATACTCCGCCACGCCGGTTAGCGTAGTTTAATTAGTTTTATACTCGTCAATGCGCGAGAGGATTCAGTGGAGCTCCTTATTTAGTATCTGAGCGTTAACTTGAATTTATAGACGGAAATACATTCATTGTGTTGAAACACTATTGTATGGTGATTTACATAAAGTTGACAAGAGGAAATGAGATCGCGTTTGTCGAGAACAAACGGAGAAATCTCAGTAATGTTTAACCATTTAGAAGGCATAGAACAAGTTTTGTTGAACGAGGAACAGCTGAATGAGATATCTTCCGTGATCCTCTCAGCGCATTTGCAATACTCGTAGGTAATTGGCATGTACACAATGAAAGTACAGTGACAATGAACATAAGGCAGGAGGGTAGGTGCCTACCTCAACTTATGATGAGAAATATTATATCCGAGTTTGTAAACCTAATTTTGATTAATTTTAGAGAGTGAAGCAATCTTTCTAGATTGGAAAATGAAAGGTGGACTAAGAGGGTAACAGAGTGGACCCCATTAGAAGGCAAGAGAAAACAAGGAAGGCAGAAAAAAAGATGGAGAGACATCTTCGTGCAACGATGCGGACCGGACTGGATGAGGAAGGCGCGAGAAAGAGACGTGTGGAGACTCTTAGGGGAGGCCTACGCCACTGAGGCGACTACTACGGATAGCTAATACATTATAAACTATTGAGAGAAAAATAGGAATAAATATAAACACAGCAGAAGGAAGTGTATACGTCATGTTAGCTAGATAGATGTAGTTTGTTTATTATAGTTAGTTTATTTAGTTTCATGTAGTTCAAGTAGTAGAAATAAGGGTTTATTGTGTTTTTTTTAGTTAATTGGCACGCACACAATGAAAGTACAGTGACAATGAACATAAGGCAGTAGGGTAGGTACCTTTTTTTTTTTTCCGGTGTGGAAAATCCTCATGGATTCCCTCACTAGCGGGGGCTTGTGGGGGATATGTTGGACTTTAACCAACTAAAAACCACACAGGTGTTTCCTCACACGCTTTTTGCTAGGGTAACGGGAACAGTAATAATCTTCCGCGACCCCGGCAGTGTTGGTCTATCTGGACCCCTCTCTTTCGTTGTAAAGATTTACCTTTACAAATACCTGCTCTGGGGCGCGCGGGAAACACCGCGCGCGCCGCCTTGGGGCTATTTCTTCGGCGATAGACTCCCCCGAGTCTACCGTCATAGTCCCGGTTATGGAGGTTGAACAAAAATGCCAGAGGGCCTTCTAGTAGGGAGGTACCTACCTCAACTTATGATGAGAAATATTATATCCGAGTTTGTAAACCTAATTTTGATTAATTTTAGAGAGTGAAGCAATCCCAAAGCAAATTAACAACAGAAACGCCTATCTACAATATAAATGGACATTTCAATTGTTCATGTCATCATAAATGTACTAACAGACTGCAAATAAAGCAATAAAAGTAAACACTAAACTGATAAATACAATTTAGTTTAAAAAATTACGGCACGCGTCCTTCCCTATTCCATTCACCTTAATTTGACCGAATGTTTATTTATTCATACAAGCAGTCAGCAGGGTAGTTCGTTTACACATTCCACCCGTTTATATATATTTTTTATTGCGTTCTCAACGTATTCCGTTCGGCCTCCGTTGACGTTCGCGACGTGAGAACCTGTTGCGACTTCGTGTTACTTTTGGGCTTTATTTGACTTGGGCTTTCTTTATATTGTTGAAATATGTTATTTTCCTTATTATGGAATACAATACAATATAGCTTCATAATTAACCCGGTTTCTTATTCGGTTGATAATCTTTAATGGTTTAATTTGATTAATATGTCCGATTTAATAAATGCCAAAAAGCGTATTGTTATGATGCGCGTCATGTAAAAAGAACGCTTGCGGTCAAGCTTCTTCAGGCGTTCCAGCGTTCTTTTTAAGAGATTACATAGTTTTCTACTTATTTAAGAGATGTATACCTATGCATTGAATGAGTGCCTACCTAGTTTACTACAAATAATGTACAATTATAGTAAGTACAATTATAACAAGAGCGCTGGAACGCCTGTAGAAGCTTGACCGCCAGCGTTCTTTTTACATGACGCACTATACTGGAGATAAGCGCTCAAATATAGACGTTGAAACAACGAATACGGAATAATAATGAGAAATGTAAGCACAAAGGAAGCAATTAAATTGTCTGTTTATACATTGCTAAGCGGAAACCTTTGTTTAGCACATACAGTTGAAACGCTCTCGTCTTTGAGCTCGAATCTAACACCAATTAGATTTCTGCTTGGCTGTGTGGAAAAATATATTCAAAAGGATTTAGATGTTTGCAATAGAAATGGTTGAAAGGGCATGCTTGCGATAATAAAGTGGAGCATTATGATCACGTGCTGGAATGGTTTAGCAAAGCTAGTAACACATAAGTGATTTATGACTTTAAAATCAACAGCCCGAAGATTTTCTTGAAAATGTTTGACTAATATGTGTGACCAACTAGTAAAATATTTTTATTGGTGTTTTTAGAGTACCTATGTCTTTTATTTACAGAAAAAATAATACTAATGAAAATAAATAAATGCTGGACAGTTCACACAACATTATCTAGCCCCAAGCTAAGCAGAGTTTGTGTTATGGATACTAGATAACTGATATACTTAATACTATACATTACATAGATATTTTTTTTTTATAATACATAGAAAATACCCAGAACACCCTGAACAAATAATAAATAATAATAATAAATAATGCTGGACAGTTCACACAACATTATCTAGCTCCAAGTTAAGCAGAGCTTGTGTTATGGGTACTAGATATCTGATAAACTTAATACAATATATTACATAGATAGATATTTTTTATTATGCATATAAAATACCCTGAACAAATATCTGCTGATCGCACAAATATTTGTTCTGAGGCAGGAGTCGAACCCGCAACCTCCTGCGTCGCAGGCGAACCTTCGCATGGGATCACTAGAAATCTTCCACTGGATGAGATGTCGTTATACTTTTACGCTTGTCGTGAAACCCGAAGCCTTCGTACAGTATTGTGTTAAAAGTAATGGTAGTACAAATCTCCTTTTTGTTATGTGCTTATCGTTGGCATCTACTTTTTTTTATACTACTAGAATGACGGAACAAGCAAATGGCCCACCTGATGTTAAGCGGTAACCTCTGCCTATGAACAGTGCATACCTCATAGGTCACGTCCACCTAGGACGCGCCCTATGTGGCATTGCACTGCGCCCGCCACCCTGAGACATAAAGATGAAAAGTCTCATGTGCCTGTAATTTCACCGGCACCCTTACCCTTCAAACCGGAACACAGCAATGCGAGCACTACTGCTTTGCGGCCGAAATAGGTATGGTGGTAGCACTTCCCCGGACGAACTCTTTCACAAAAAAGCTCTACTACTACTCTGCATCTACTTTTTTTGGCAGATTTGTGTGCGAATAATGGCACTATT
This sequence comes from Operophtera brumata, assembly GCA_932527175.1. Lineage (NCBI taxonomy): Eukaryota > Metazoa > Arthropoda > Insecta > Lepidoptera > Geometridae > Operophtera > Operophtera brumata. The sequence goes on from OW052235.1 coordinate 1,333,060, forward strand.
TTTTTAGCTTGTTTAATATATTATGCTTTTATGTATTTAACATTAGAATCACTATGCCTTTAAAATAAACACCATTCCCCAACAAGTTAAAACTATCGTCCATATCCCCGCTAATAATGCAATGCATAAGTCGATGCGAGACTGCGTGCTGCGGTCGCCCGATAATGGAGCTGAACTCAAAACTTGGCCAAACTTGCCCATAGTTGGGAGGACTCCACTCCACTCGCCATGCATAATTTACGAAGATTGTACGAAGTTAACACTTTTTAGTCTATTGTTTATCTTTAAATTTCTGGAGTAACCTATTAGCAAAGTCCTTTTAGACACTAAGTTTGGGTCGTTTCCGTAAGTAGAAAAAGCAATTTTTTTAATTATGCTTTCTTCTGGACTGTATGTTTCTTGTTATAATCAAATTTTAGTTTTCGGAGGAAATAATAACTTTGAATCGCCAATCTTAAACTTCCAGCTTTATCCCTTCTTGAGTAAACACTCACTTTTAGAACATAATCACTCTCGTGAACAGAGAGACAATTGCTATTATAATATAGGTGGGACTAAACCTCTCCATATGTAAATTCAACATTAAAATAATGGCTTCAGGAAACAGCTCCGGTTCTTTAAAGTGAAAAACCGCAGCTTATTTCAGAAATTCCCTTTCATCGCATGAGAATTTTCGCGCACATGGAACAATATGTTTAGCTCGCATGCCATTGAATTATGCAACAAAACGGGCGACGCGACACCCTAGGAGGAATACATTTTTAACAATACACTGCTCCCCTCGGCAAGCTTCTGGGAATAAAGGCTACCTGCGCGTCAATGTATGCGCCGCAGGGAGAAGTTTCCTCGACCACTGTAAAGATCAAAGCAGTGTCTCTGTGTGGTCGGTCCCGGGACTCCTGGGGGGCTTCCTGCTCGGTTTGCTTCAAGTTTGTGCGGTTTTACAATCCGCCTGCCTTGTCAATTTGCTTAATGAGGTTAAGTTGGAGCTTCTTTGGGACTTGACCCTTTTTTTCTTTAGTTATGAATGTTTTGTTGAAAGAACTCCTCTTTCAAAATGACCAATTCATTTAGCCTGAATTGAGAATGGTGCGCGGAGGTCTCCGACACTTTGTTTTTCTCTTTTAAATTTTAATGATCATTGTGAGTGATTTTACCGTCACAATTTAACTAGGGCTGTTAACTGGTGTTTCCAACTGGTGTCAAATCAATGGCGGTAGCCCTGTTCTTTTGTTTGCGTTTCCCAGCGAGATGAATGCCCAATTACTCTCAGCGCTGACTCAGCAATTGCATTGTATCGTTTTTTGGATAAAAATGACAAGTTTTAATTTAGGTTCAATTATAAGTCGTTATCGGGTTTAAGTTATAACAACATTTTTATTTTGTTCAGTCCCATCAGCATTCTAAATAACTAGCTATATGCTTGTAACAGTACCCGCTCACACAAGAATACACTTGATAGTATTATGGAAGCCACAGGCATGACTTGAAAAGTTCTAGACATTACGTTACCATCACACTTACACTTCACAATTAACTTATCAGATATTTCTTACAATGTTTTAATTTTTTTAATTGCCATCAATCTTAACGTTGTTATTTTTGTCTTCCTCTCACCCACTGTTCCAGAGCACGGATGCAAGGACTTCAGGTGCAAACAGCGCGAGTTCTGCGTGCACGCCGACCTACTGTGCGACGGCGTCGACCACTGCGCCGACGGATCTGACGAGGATACTACTTCGCTGTGCCCTGGTAATATTCACAGCTCTTTTATATCTATTATCATTATTAAGCATTACTGCCCCACTGCGGGGCAAAGGCCTCCCTTCCCTGCTTCCAGGCCGTTAGCTTAGATGTGAGGCAGGCTCGTCCCACCATCTCTATTTCCACGTCACCGCCTTGCGTTGGGTGGGATGCATGCTCTGGTTCTTTTTGCCCACAAGTCGCTTGGCATGTGACAAACGTGTCCAGTCCAGTTCCACTTTAGGCTGACTGCTTTCTGACTAATGTCAGCGATTTGTTGCGAATTCGATTCCCGCTGCGGGCAAACATTTGTTCCGGCTCTGAGTGTTTCGGTACAATGATACTCGTAGTTATACCCACGACTCAGGAAATCCTAGTGTGGGAGCAGGACTATGAATGTGACTGTTGGATGTGTTATGTTATGTGCTTTGGAGCGCACTATATACTGTTCTTCACACGGTCCAATCGTTTTTAGTAATTTCTACTATACTGCACTCCATGGCTCGCTGACACACTCCATGGGCAGACTACTGACGCTTCGTCAAAGATCATGTCTGAGCTCCGTAAGTGAGGATGGGAGAATGCGCACGTCCATGATTTTATTTTGAAGGGACATTGGTAATTTACCCTTCATAAGGTCTTTCATTGACCAAAAGGACTTTCAGGCGTTTTCTGTGCGTCTATTTCAAATACTACTTAAAAAAAAAAAAAAAACGATGGATATAGAAGAGCGGTATCTCCTAACACAAGCATATTTTTTGCTTAAAAGGAGTGTCCAAACCCTGTTAAATTCGAGACTTTAAGTTCATTAAATAAACATTTGTATTTTTTTTTATTGTATAGCAACCTCTTTTTCTGTTCCTGCCTGGAAAGATAGTATTTGGCCAAGATAAAGATACTCCTGGACGTACTCAATCCCCACACACTACACTCTGTCTTAGATCAATGACTCTCTTTAATGTCTAACCGTTATTTTTTATTTTATTAAGCTTCCTTTCGTTGTCTGGTGCATTTTCTTTGATTATTATTTATTTTACCTTTCACACGTTTCTTTCCTCTTTATAATTTATTGTTAATGGCTAATTACTATGTTTTCTTAATTCTTGTTAATGATTTTAACTTTCTCGTTCCCTAACTTATTGAAGAGGTCTTTTTTATCTCCTCTTAATTTACCTAGCATTTAATTAGTGAAAAATAATAAATCAGTTATATGGTTATTTATGCCAGCTTTTGGCACTTAACCTACATTCTGTAGTTCAAGTGTATTCTCTTCATTCATTACGATATTTAGCAGTACTGCTAGAATCACCCCCGTTTTGACAGTCCCTTCATCAACCTCAGATGGCACCGGCAGCACCCCCGGCGGGTTCACGACGGCCGTGCTGGCCGGCGCCCTGCTGCTGGCGGCGGTCAGCGCTGGCGTCGCCGCTTGCTGTTACTGCCGCCGCCGCGCTACCATCCAGCGCACCCATCTACACTGTTAGTATTGATTATGCGTGTGCTGTGTCCTTTTTTCTAGGATTTCTATATTGATACCATGGTATAGTACCCCCGCATCACCATCACCATTACCAGCACCAGTTTTAATAAGAGCTACATTTGAACAGTACTGAAGTACCTACCTACTTAGTCATTGGAGAGGTATCACAACCATTTCCATCGTGATTTCACAAAGGAGCACCTTTAAATGGATACCATAAATTACAAAGTTGAAAAAGTCTCCGATATTCATATCGAAATATAAAAACGTACAAATAATAAATGGGCTACTTTGCAATGGTATCAAATCGTAGTAGTAGTAGAGCTTTTTTGTGAAAGAGTTCGTCCGGGGAAGTACTACCACCATACCTATTTCTACCGCATGCTGTGTTCCGGTTTGAAGGGTAAGGGTGCCGGTGAAATTACAGGCACATGAGACTTTACATCTTTATGTCTCAGGGTGGCGGGCGCAGTGCAATGCCACATAGGGCGCGTCCTAGGTGGACGTGACCTATGAGGTAATGCACTGTTCATAGGCAGAGGTTACCGCTTTACATCAGGTGGGCCATCAGCTTGTTCCGTCATTCAAGTAGTATAAAAAAAAAACGATATAATAATATACACTCCATAAACGTTATTATTAATATTATTTGTAGGGTGCACAAAAGTAGAGAAAAACGAAATAGTATTGGCGACTGTTTCAGTGTTTCAGTTTGTTTATTGCTTTGAGCTTCAATTTATAGTACCAATATAGCTTGCATTAATTTAACTAATTATTTTGGTTTTATTACTTTACAAAGCTTGAATTTCATACCTATACATATCTTTCATCTAGTCCCAAAACCATACCCATTTTTTCTGTCCTTATATTTTTTATTTCTTCGATTTAATTTCTGTCTACTTCTTCTTTTAATTTAAATGACACCTCTAGTATACAGAAACTAAATAAAAAACTTAGAAGGACAAAAAATGGGTATCTGTCTACTTATATTTTTAAACTAGAGGTGTCAGTTTTTTATTATTTTTATTATTAAGTGTTGTGTGAGCTTTGATAGTAACAATATCTATATTAATTCATACATTTATGGTGTTTACACATGACGACAATTATTTGCAGAGCGTTTCATTTCAATGCGTCGTGTTCATCACACATTCTCTGAACAGAAATAAAAATACCTAACAGATAATGCATCGTCTTTGCATAGTTGCGTCTCCGCGCGAGAACCTGCATCGCTGCTAAAAGTTGCCGTCACGAACACCCTTACATAGTACATTGCAAGATCTTATAGACCAACATAGGGGTATAGAAAGGATGATCCAATGATAGGAACGCTTTTTAGACCGTTTTTAAGTAGCTGCAATGACAGCAGAACAAAGGCATGACTATCGCCAAGTACCTAGGTACTTTAAATTCATTGAGAGTTTTCTTATAATTCATTATTGTAAACAAAAAAGCATTATAAATAAAATATTACTAAATATATGTACAGACTTCTCGAATTACTCACTTGATATTTTTGTCTTGGATTGCACTTCAAGCATAACTCAATGTGAAGCACTAAATTCACGCGATTTCAATTTCTGCTTTCCCTGAGAACAGCAGTGGAGTAGTGCCGCATCGCTAAATGCCGGCGCAACGAAAAGGCTTCACGTTTTGCTATGCCTTGTTTGTAATGATCACCGTGCATGGCTTGTTACGTTGCTGGCGGCGGCTGCGAGCCGCCCCGTAGCTCGCTTGTAGTGTCCCCTCTCCTCTCGGCGCCGCTCAGCAGGCGGCGACGCCGAGCGGAGTGAGTAATGTGTGGGCGCGCGTGTCGCGTGGGTGTTGCATTGCAGCAGATGCCTCCCCGTAGCTCGCTTGTAGTGTCACCTCTCCTCTCGGCGCCGCTCAGCAAGCAGCGACGACGGGCGGAGTGAGTAATGTGTGGGCGCGCGTGTCGCGTGGGTGTTGCATTGCAGCAGATGCCTCCCCGTAGCTCGCTTGTAGTGTCATCTCTCCGCCCGGCGCCGCTCAGCAGGCGGCGACGACGGGCGGAGTGAGTAATGTGTGGGCGCGCGTGTCGCGTGGGTGTTGCATTGCAGCAGATGCCTCCCCGTAGCTCGCTTGTAGTGTCATCTCTCCGCCCGGCGCCGCTCAGCAGGCGGCGACGACGGGCGGAGTGAGTAATGTGTGGGCGCGCGTGTCGCGTGGGTGTTGCATTGCAGCAGATGCCTCCCCGTAGCTCGCTTGTAGTGTCATCTCTCCGCCCGGCGCCGCTCAGCAGGCGGCGACGACGGGCGGAGTGAGTAATGTGTGGGCGCGCGTGTCGCGTGGGTGTTGCATTGCAGCAGATGCCTCCCCGTAGCTCGCTTGTAGTGTCATCTCTCCGCCCGGCGCCGCTCAGCAGGCGGCGACGACGGGCGGAGTGAGTAATGTGTGGGCGCGCGTGTCGCGTGGGTGTTGCATTGCAGCAGATGCCTCCCCGTAGCTCGCTTGTAGTGTCATCTCTCCGCCCGGCGCCGCTCAGCAGGCGGCGACGACGGGCGGAGTGAGTAATGTGTGGGCGCGCGTGTCGCGTGGGTGTTGCATTGCAGCAGATGCCTCCCCGTAGCTCGCTTGTAGTGTCATCTCTCCGCCCGGCGCCGCTCAGCAGGCGGCGACGACGGGCGGAGTGAGTAATGTGTGGGCGCGCGTGTCGCGTGGGTGTTGCATTGCAGCAGATGCCTCCCCGTAGCTCGCTTGTAGTGTCACCTCTCCGTCCGGCGCCGCTCAGCAGGCGGCGACGCCGGGCGGAGTGAGTAATGTGTGGGCGCGCGTGTCGCGTGGGTGTTGCAGTGCAGCAGATGGCGCTGGCGAGCGGTAACGGCGCGGACGGCCCCGGCGGAGGTGCGGGGGCACTGGACGTGGTGACGACGGCGCTGCCGGGAAACTGGGCGCTCCCTGCGGGCCCGCGCGGGTACACGGCGGCGCGCCCGGGCCGCCTGAGGGCGCGGGCGCAGCGCTGAGCGCCGCCCCGCATAAGGACGAGTGGTTCGTCTAGGCCCCAGGCGGCCCGGTCGGGCCCGCAGGGGGGGGTGCGTACCGGCCCCCACAAATCCGCCAATCCGCCGGCCCACGGCGGCTCTATCCGAACGTATCTATGTATGTCCTAACTCCTACCTGATTTAGCGACGATTTTTTTAGGTGAATTTTTACTCGTTTAGTGGAAAGCGCGCCGTCAAACGCGTCTCGTGGGTGTCCAGTTTTTGGTGTTAATGTAACGATAAACGCAATGTAAATTTATCGATATAACAATTAAACATTTTTGGCTTATTTTTTGTATGTTATTGGTTTCATTTGAAATCTTACCCATCTCTACCCTCACTCCATACGGTGCCTCTAAGTAGAGAAGACACCCTACCTCCACCTTGCGTGCATGACGGGACGCCCGGCAGATGTGAAACATCTATGAATTCATAATAGAACGTCAGAACAGCGTCATGCCATTTGCCGTCACGGCATACGAGTCAATTTTACAAGCTTTTATTTAATTTGCAATGTATGTATGTTGGTCTGGGTGGAATCCGGGTGGAATCTTGCAACTGAATTTTAAAGCAGTTATCTTCAACCGATTGAGCTGAAATTTGGCATACCTGTGACAACGAGCTGATCTGATGATGGAGACAGGAGGTGGACAACGGAACTCCTAGATGGATCATAGTAGACTGACCGTGTTTAGGCTCATTTTAATCAGCATATGGTTACAATCACAAATTTTATAAAAGTTTGTATTGAATAATATTTTTTTCACAAAAAAAATATTAGTTACTGCCAAGGCACGTCAATAGATGTTTCACATCTAAAATACCACTAGGAAGTAGATACTCCTATTACCATAAATACCATAAATGTGCTCTTAACATTACTGACTAAATAAGTTTAGTGACATTTAAAATTCAGAAAACACGTTTCGCTAAACAAAAATCCAATAAAGGAGCGGACGTTAAGGAGAAATATGAGTTTTCCTTGTTCGCTTTAATTACTTTTCAGCTGCCATTATTGTGAACAAAGCAATGTACCCTATAAGGTTCATTCATTCCATTTCAATTTAATGTGTTTTAGGTTTTGGAATAACAATGGACAAAACACGACACGACGAATGTTAGGAAAATTAAAGAAGAGCCTATCAATTAATTAAATTTAGACTATAGGGAAATGGTAATTGAGCTAGACTGCGTCTAAGCGTAGGCAGCTAGACCACGCCTAAGCGTTGGAAGCTAGACCACGTCTAAGCGTAGGCAGCTAGACCGCGTCTAAGCGTAGGCAGCTAGACCGCGTCTAAGCGTAGGCAGCTAGACCGCGTCTAAGCGTAGGTAAGTTAGGGCGCCCTCCAGCTAGATGGAGCGACGAATTGTGAGGAGCACCTCGCAGTAGCAGTAACCTATGGGCAGGATGAGCTGAAGACCAGGCTTAGTGCTGCGTTAACACAGAGAGAGCTACTGTAGACACCTGCAATTTTTTTTAATACTATGAATGACGGAACAAGCAGATGGCCTACCTGATGATAAGCGGAAACCTCTGCCTATGAAAAGTGCATTATAACATAGGTCACGTCTACCTAAGATGCACCCTATGTGGCATTGCACTGCGCCCGCCACTCTCAGACATAAAGATGGAAATTCTCATATGCCTGTCATTTCACCAGCAACTATACCCTTCAAACCGGAACACAGCAATGCGAGCACTACTGCTTTGCGGCAGAAACAGGTATGGTGGTAGTACTTCCCCGGACAAATTATTTCACAAAAAAGCTCTTCTACCAAAGTGACATCCCCAGCAGCCTGCATCTCTCCATTGGTTTCTACATACACCGGAGGAGACGGAGGGGCATATTCTTAGGCTGGACACCGCTATATATAGGGTGGATCATGATACAGATCCTAATCCTAAGTTAATCCTCCTAGAATGTAAGTAATCCTATAATTGTTTTTCTTTTGTTTTTATATTTCGACTCATGTTTTTTTTGTAACATTGATAGACCTTCGTTTGTCCGTGATCTCACCTGTTGGTAAGTAACGATGTGGCCGACGATGGAGCACAAAGGTCTAGAAGGCTCCTATTCACTCTTGACTTGAAGAGACCCAGATTATAGTTTTAAGGAAAGGCAGGACGACGGTAGTGTATTCCACTCCATAGCAGTTCGGATTATGAAAGAACCGAAACGTTAAGTACGAATAGAGGGAACATAGGAGTTTATAGAGAAGATGATCCAATGGTAGGAACACTAGGAACGCTTTTTAGATAGTTTTTTGTTTTTTAGTAGATGCAATGACAGCAAAACAAAGTCATCAGTATCGCCAAGTACATACTTTAGCTTCATTGAGTTTTCTTGTAATTCTTTAATGTAGGTACACAAAAAATAATATAAAAGTAAAATATTACTAAATATATTTACAAAAGGCGAGCTTAAAGTTTAAGTTGATTTAATTTTCAGTTCCCTCCAGAAGCAGGCACCATCATTTATTTTGTGTATTATGCAATGTACAGCTCATATCATTCGCACAATTTAATCATCGTTGTGAGTTGTAAACTATTTATTTATAGATTGTGTGCCTATTTTGTTATATAGTGGTATACTAATGAGGTAAATTGATGTGCGAAATGTATGTTATGATATCCAAAAAATGTGCTAACTTCGTTTGTATATTATAGTGTGCTCCAGCGCCTTTGCTGTAGGTACCTACACTACTCTTAGCCAAAACAATGAGAGGCCATAGAGGTTACATAAGATAATACAGTCAGTAATGTATTGCATTCACTATGTATAGATAGTATTAAATAAAATAAATAAAAATAAATATAAATAATGCTGGACAAGTTCACACAACATTATCTAGCCCCAAGCTAAGCCAGAGCTTGTGTTATGGGTACTAGGTAACTGATATACATAATACAATACATTACATAAATAGATATTTATTATTATACATAGAAAACACCCAGAACACCCGGAACAAATATCTGCAGATCGCACAAATTACTTGTTCCGAGGCGTTGTTGTTGTTGTTGTTATTATTTTAACTGTGGTATAATAGCTTACCTACCTTGTGGAAGGACCAGATAATATATTTCGGTACCTAGTTATTTAAACATTTTAGAGACTATCGTTAGTCATTGATAATAAATAGCTAATCTAACTTATGGCAACGTTTATTTCCCTTGCGTTTGAATATCATCATGGAAAATGCCGACTAGCGCCATCTACAATGTGCTTAATGAAGTAACATTTCAGTGATTTACTGAATTCAAGCGCCATCTAGCGTCGAGTAGTTAAACTACGCAGCCAAATGCGAAGCTCAGTAGAGAGCTTGTAGAGTTTTTAAATGAAGCTTGATTGAACCCGTCAAAGGCCACCACGTATTTTATTACTTATTGTAGTTGGTTTCTTTGGTGATTGTTACTTAGCCACAGATAAAATAATACTAAACTAGACTTAGCTAACTTATTGTTTTTTTTTTCCTAAATTAAGCTTTTTATAAGCTTTTAGGTTTGTTTCTTTCCGCTTGTTTCTTTCTTTAGGTTTGATTGATTGTTTAGGTCAAATCTTGCAAGCACTTCTTGACATCCGATTGAGCTGAAATTTGGCATTACCTGTCAAGTTCCAATGAAACTATAGTTTACAGCAAGCTGATCTGATGATGGAGACGGAAGGTGGACAACGGAACTCCGTGTTTGGGCTCAGTTTGATCAGCACACGGTTCCAATCACAAATTTTATAAAAGCTTATAAGTAATAGACAAATATATTTTTCGCTTCGTACGTAGGTACAGTTCCACGAAAAATGTACTACAAGGCCAGTAAACAGCTTGGGAGCTTTGAAAGTTAATTATACTGAATTAGACCGATTTCTTTACAATACTTACTTTATTCCAGTCCGTTATAAAGGTTACTAGCAAAGAGTTTTATAAATGAAATGTAATGAAATAATGGTAATGAAAATAAAATTATGTCGACTTTATACAAATAAATAATAATTTATAGATGAAATTAAGCAATGAATTTACAAAATTGATTAAAATTATTATAATCTGTATTTTATTAGCACATACCTTCATTTATTTTAACAATTCGTAAATGCTGAACTTTCATAACGCAGTACTTTCAGTTCAATAAAAAGTTTACTAGCAAGGAGTTTTATAAAATGAGATGCAACCATAACCACAGAATATAATAACCTTAACGTAAAGTAAAGCATTAGGGGATATTTTAAGTGATTTGAATTTGGAACGTCAAATTCGTGTGGAAACTTTGTGGAATACTCAAACAAATGCCCATATGGCATCGTAAAGAGTTTTTTTTTTTTTTTTTTTAATAATTGGCGCCGCACCTCTTGTGCGTTTGCTATTTTCAAGTAAGTATCTGTATTTTCACTATATTGTATTTTCAATATATTTTGCAACGTGACACTCCTTCCAAGTCGTCAAAGTCACAGTCGAGTCATGTTTTAGTAACGGTGGCCAATTTTACTAAAACTTTGGTAGACAATTTCCACCAATTTCAAAAATCACGCAATTCACTTCCATTTCATTTCACTACACTTGTGCTTTTTAAACGAGCTAAATTAGTTAAAATGCCAACAATTCAAACTCGAAGACTCGTACCCAAGGGGTTGGCAGTCCTAACGGTGAGCGGTCTCAGGTTGCAGTTGGATCGACAAGTTCACAGTCCGTCTGTCAGTCGGCCGAGTCCGTCCGTCGGCCGTCAGTCCAGAGTCCAGTCCAGCAAGCCAGTCGTTTGTTTACCGCCCTTCAACCGCGACGCGTGCGGAGCTTCCGAGCTTTCGTATCGAAATAATTATCGTGAGTGAATTTTAAAGTTGCAATGAACTTTATGAACAATTCCATGAAATAAATAAAGCATATAAACCTAGTGCTGGAAAGTGTTTACAATTAAAGCATTTCATTGTTTTAATCGAAAAGTTCGAAGTTTCAAAACAATCCGAACTTTTTACTTTGCCGGTAAAGAGGTCTTATTTATTTCAAAAACTACCTTTGTGCATTTAATTAACTACCTATAGATTGTTGACTATAGTCTGACGATAGGGTTGAATAACTAATTAGTGATTTATTTAAAACACAAAGAGAATACCTACAGATAGGCATTGTTTTATGTCAGTGGAGTCAAGATAGAGTCGTTGCGTATCTATGAGACCTGCACACGGTGTGGTCCCCGGCTGGTGCAGTGTGATGGTGTGATACCCCTGCATCATGTCTCGCTGGCTGCGGCTGGCTGTGGTGCTGGCCATCCTGGCAGCAGTCGCTGGGAAGGGGAAGAGACATCGCCATAATAAACCTGGTAAGTTAAGTTGGGTTGGTAGAATAAAAGTCTTAATGACAAGTGCTATATTTGGTTTTAAATAAAACCCAAGTTCACCATTACTTTATTATAAGGGTTGCTGCAACCATCAGTTACGATGTCAGCTGATGATATATGAAAAAGGCTGTCAAAATTAATTGGACAGGCTAAAAAGCCTTTTATCATTCTAATAAGTAGGTAAGCGAGGTACTTAATTTTTTTTTTTTTTTTTATACTACTTGAATGACAGAACAATCAGATGGCCCACCTGATGTTAAGCGGTAACCTCTGCCTATGAACAATGCATTACCTCATAGGTCCCGTCCAGCTAGGACGCGCCCTATGTGATATTGCACTGCGCCCGCCACCCTGAGACATAAAGATGAAAAGTCTCATGTGCCTGTAATTTCACCGGCACCCTTCAAACAGGAACACAGCAATGCGAGCACTACTGCTTTGCGGCAGAAATAGGTATGGTGGTAGTACTTCCCCGGACGAACTATTTTACAAAAAAGCTCTACTACTTCTATCTAACTTATCTAAGTGCCAGTTGCATCTACCAGGGTTAGCATAATTAACTCAGGTTTAATCGGCAGCGCAGTGGTTTTGTACTGCGCGATCGTTTATTCAGATGAAATTCTAGTGTTAAAAAATTAAATCCGTATGACGCAAGTGGCACTAAGTGATCTTACAGTGTAGTCATAAATACCTACTTATGCACGCATGATGTATATCTCGGCCGGTTTGGTGTGTAACTTAATATATATTATTTGCATGCCTACTTTTGGTGACAGTGTAAATGGACCTGTACCTATTATATGTGTGTAAATCTACAACATATACCTACATTCTACATACATGAACTAAGTCCTATACATAATTAAATGGTATATTTCGATGCCAAGCCATAGCTTAGATTGGCCAAGATCCATCTTGCGTAAGTAGTAGTTTTTAGCAGTAGTAGAGCTTTTTTGTGAAAGAATTCGTCCGGGGAAGTACTACCACCATACCTATTTCAGCCGCAAAGCAGTAGTGCTCGTATTGCTGTGTTCCGGTTTGAAGGGTAAGGGTGCCGGTGAAATTACAGGCACATGAGACTTTTCATCTATATGTCTCAGGGTGGCGGGCAAAGTGCAATGCCACATAAGGCGCGTCCTAGGTGGACGTGACCTATTAATACACTGTTCATAGGCAGAGGTTACCGCTTAGCATCAGGTGGGCTATCTGCTTGTTCCGTCATTCAAGTAGTATACAAAAAAGTAGTTATACGTATAACTTTTGGAACTATCATGGTTATACATGCTTTTTACTAAAAATGGGATACCTATTTACCATGATTTTTGAGTTTTCATCATCATCATCATCCACAGCCTGACTTCACCCACTGCTGAGTATAGGCCTCTCTTTGCCTGTGCCATTCCTCACGGTCCCGTGCCAGTCTCATCCAGGTTCGGCCGCGACGCATGCGATATCGTCTGCCCATCTAGCTGCTGGACGTTTGATTTTTAATTGTTCTCTATTGTTTATTTATTTATTTATTTATTTATTCATAAAAGGAACGCCAACAGCATATATATAAACACATTTACAACTATAATTCACTAAGTTTCGAGCTGATACATACACCAATTACAGGCGAACACAACATTGACACTTTTATCTTACAAACAAGGCAGACAACATTACTATTAGTACTCGTATTATTATTCTGTAAACTGAAGATTTTCATATTACTTTTAATTATTTAGCATAAGTTATAAGTAGGCAGGTTATGTCACTAAAATCTGAATGAATAATCTGAATGCATCCAAGTGAAGTTTGCTTCACCTTGGTCATGCTAATCCCAAACTAATTTACAGTCTGAACGGAAACCCCCTTAACTCTGTTGACTCCCAAAAGGATTTAGGGGTTTTGATTACTTCAAACGTCAAGTGGGAAGCTCATATTACCGGAATAGTTAAAAAAAACAACTCTTTTATTTATGTCATTTGAAGATCATTTCAAACTATGACGGTGGAAGTCTTTCGAAGAATATATAAAACTTATTTATAAGGCCCTTGCTGGAGTATGGTTTTCAAGTCTAGAGCCCCTACTTTCGGAAAGATATAGACTTGAGAGCGTACAACGAAAAGCCACGAAGTTTCCACAAGCCCTGCGTCGTACGTCATACACAGAGAGACTCCGCGCATTACGCCTCACTACCCTAAAGGAAAGACGTCTGCGTGTCGACCTCATTGAGACCTTCAAGATCCTCTCTGGCACTTACAATTTGCCAGAATTTCATGAAATCTACATTTTAAAAGAAAGCTCTATGTCGTTGAGAGGGCATAGTCGCAAAATATCACGTGGGCCATCCAACACAAACACTGCACAGCACTTCCTTAGTAACAGAGTGGTCCATAATTGGAATGCTTTACCAGAAGATGTTGTTACTGCCACATCAATAAACGCTTTCAAGAACTAATTGGATAACTGGTTGCGAACGAACAAACTGTTAACAATTAAAGACATTAAAGTGTAATCAGTGCAGCGAGTGGAACTTAGACATTTCAACATTTCAACGTGGCCGTGCCACGCTCTACTGGGACCGGTCTATCATCACGGATAGGACTATTGTTGCCAATAAGCCTGATATCGTGCTGGTAGACCGGTCGGAACGCCGGGCGATACTTGTTGATGTCACTATCCCGCATGATGCTAATCTCGTGAAGGCCGAGAAAGACAAGTTAAGCAAGTACCTTGACTTGGCTCACGAGATTACCGCTATGTGGGATGTGGATTCAACGATTATCGTCCCGATAGTCGTTTCAGTGAATGGACTGATTGCGAAGAGCTTCGACCAGTACCTTAAGAAGCTCTCGCTAAATAGTTGGATCAAGGGTCAGATTCAGAAGGCGGTACTCCTGGACTCGGCACGTATAGTCAGGAGGTTCCTCTCTCTGCAGCCCTAGCCCCCGACCGTTTGGGCCTCGCTCCGCGGTCGGTGGTTCCCCGTTTTGATTTATATTTTTTACTATAATGTTTTTTACTATTTATTTTTTTGTAGATAGTATTGCTTTATAGTGAAAAATATATTTTTTTACGAGATTTTTAATAAATGAGTGATATAATAATAAAATGGTGGACATTCGTTCTTCCATCCACCCATCCTATTTAGAACAGAGTCAATAAACCAGAATACACAGCGGTATTCCTTTGTACTAGTCTCCATCACCGAGTTATTTTCACACCTAATATTCCCATGTGGTCCCGCTAAACTGTCATGCGCAGGAACACAGGAATGCTGTAGATCTGCATTCCATCCCGTTCCAGGAATACTCAACGACCAATCAATAGGCAAACTATGAGCTCTGGTAGCCATCAGGCTGGTGGACATTTTACCTAGGTAGGGTTGCTTAGCGTTATAACGACAAGCAGTAGTAAGAATGTTGATAAAAACAAAATACGTTTTCCTCTAGAGGATACCTAATTAGTAAGTGGGTAAGTAAAACTTTTATTTTGACTAAAAACTATACACAACACAAATAAGTAAGTAAGATAGGCTTTGACAGCGTCTTGGAAACAAAAAATAAAAACCGACAAAAAAAAAAACAAAAAATAACTATAAATGACCGATTTATGATAAATTATAACCGACTCCAACATAAAATTATTTAAAATAATCATTTTAAAATGATCCATTGGAGACAGGATCGATCAGGAACAAAATTATAGGTATAATGGATCGAACAGGACAATGGATCGATCTCAATGGATCGAACAGGAACTACTCGCAATCTGGACTGCAACAAAAAAAAACAGCATGCTTTCTGAAAAAGATATCTTCATCATCACCAGCCTCTAGACGTCCACTGCTGGACGAGGCGTACCCCTACAATGCAATGGAGGGTATGCCATAATCACCAGCATAGCAGGCAGATTCGTGATCGCGGTATTGATGTTGAGTACTGTAACGAATCTTGTTCTATTTTTAGTTTCAACACCTCCACTATTTGTTCTAATATTTGGTAATTTTTTTGTACTATTTCCAGAAATCCTAACCCCTCTCTTCTACCCCTGTCTACTAACCATCCCCGCTTTGGTATCATCAATCCTTCATTTTTCTAACCTAACGTTTGTCTCGGTTCCCAACCCATTAGATTCATTATTTTTAACACTACGTTCGCTGTGAAATTAACTGAATCGGGAACTACATTTTCAGTTTCTCTTAGTTTAAATTTACACTATTAGTTTTGCTTGCTTCTGTCACTGCATTCACTCCAGCTGGTTTGTTGTTTACTATTCTGTATTGTCGTGTTGACGGGCGTTGCCAGGTTCTATATTTCTGTTGAGCTTCCCTAAACTTCTCCTTGTCTTTCCCTGTCCCATAAGCCGTCGAAACGTGTGTCTCCTGTTTGTTAATATCATCCATATTCCTTAAAAAATCTGCTGTTTCTATTGTAGTTTCAATCTTGGATGTAAACTATCCTTGTTGAATGTATTTCGGAAAATGACGGATGATATCCGCTATTAATTGTTTCTCTGGAATTTTAAAAGTAAGCATTTGAGCTTTTCCTGCTAGTCGTAGGAAATGGTTCAACATGGAAGGTGTTTTCACCCGATCCCAAACCCCCTGTGCTATATTTTTTCTAAGCTCACTTTGCTCCTTTTCACCCCAATAAGTTGAAAGAAAGTCGACCTTAAAATCTTCAACTGTTTCCCATCTGCTTTTATAAATCCGAGCCCACTCTCGGGCATCGCCCACCAAACATTCTAAAATGATTTCTAACTCCTTGCCATCCTTTGAAGCCTTTTTTAGATAAATATCCAAATCCTCTAAAAAGGTCATAGGTTGAATTTGATCCTTCTCCCCAAACTTAGGCTTGTCTATATTTAAATTTCTTATATTATATATCACTTTTTTATATCCTTCCCTGGGTACTCAGGAGAATGCTGGTACCCATTCCGTGGTGTAATCCCTTACTCGGCTTTTACGAGATCCACGGGAGGAGACGGAGGGGTCTGTTCTTAGGCCGAACAAATAACGCTAGATACTGAAAAAGATGTTCGTACTTATTAAATAAAGGAAACGTAGGTAGTAATACGCGTTCTAAAGAAGAGAATTAATACAATTTTGAACAAAATACTACAATTGGACAAAATATTCAAAAACATATAGGTACCGTGTCACCATAAAAATTTAATTATCTTTGGAATAGTTATACAGTGTTTTGTCTTTTGCATTTTCAAATTCGATCTAGAGACAAAACGCGGTGTAACTACGCGAACGATATTCTCCATTTATAAGTAGCACGGCTACTTTACTTAACAGTTAATTTATCCTATAAAGGAAATTCAGAGAGTAGTTCCTGATTGATCCCTGAGCCTCATAACATCAGAAATCCAGGACACGAAGTAGCAAGGTCGTTATTTAAAGCTATAATGCTAATTATGATACCGTAAAATGTAAGTACGTGCAAAGATCTTTGCTGCTGAACTCTACCACGTCCGATGACCTTCTAAAGGTCAGCCCTATCGTGCCCAAGCATCTCCAGAGTGTACAAAGGGCGGCCCTGGGCAGTGCCCACGTGATCGCGATGTGTATCTCGGCCCTAGTGCTCCGGGGACCTCGCCGGAATGCGGAGATCGTGACGCCGACACTGGACACCCCCCACACCCTGGGTCATAGCTTCAATTATCATGCAAAGTCTCAAGTTCTAAAGTATTCATGATGGTATACTTTTTAACCACCGACGCAAAAACGACGGGGTGTTATAAGTTTGACGTGTCTGTGTGTGTGTGTGTGTGTCTGCTGTGGCATCGTAGCTCCCGAACGGATGAACCGAATTAGTTTTTTTGTTTGAAAGGTGAATTTGTCGGGAGTATTCTTAACTATGTTTGATCAAAATCGATTCAGCCGTTTCATTGCGTTGAGGGTTTTTTTTTAATTTTTACAAAATTAATTACTTGTATTTACAAAAATACAAGTAGGTAGGTATGTAACAAATTTAAAAAATACGAATGGTACAGTTGTGCTACCTGAAGACCGCTGCTAACGATCTGAAGGTAGCTCAAATGATCCAAATCACTACCAGACGATCATTAATTGAATGCTAGCGGTTTATTGTACGATTGGGTGGCAACTTTCTGTCTCTTTTTATCGTGAAAATTAAATGGAATCATGTTTTCGCCTAACCTAAAGTATATGCGGTATTGTTGATACAACAATTGATCATGCTAAGCAATGTGAGGTTGTACCGACTCATAAATACTTGGACTCAAGGTTCCAGTGGGGATAGAAAAGCTGAAGTAATTGTTTTTATCCGAATTCAAGTCTATAATCATGATTGATTGAACAATATCAAAACAAAATGCACAAAAGCTTGAACAAGCTTGGTCTCTTCAAGGCTAAAGTGAATAGTTGCCTTCTAGACCTTTGTGCTTCATCTTCGGCCACATCGTCACTTACCAACATATGAGATCGTGGTCAAACAAAGGTCTATCAATGTTAAAAAAAAAAACATCTATAAACCCTGAAACTACTCTGTATACATATACATTTTTAGTAGTAGTAGAGCTTTTTTGTGAAAGAGTTCGTCCGGGGAAGTACTACCACCATACCTATTTCTGCCGCAAAGCATTAGTGTCCGCATTGCTGTGTTCCGGTTTGAAGGGTAAGGGTGCCGGTGAAATTACAGGCACATGAGACTTTTCATCTTTATGTCTCTGGGTGGCGGGCGCAGGGCAATGCCACATAGGGTGCGTCCTAGGTGAACGTGACCTATGAGGTAATGCACTGTTCATAGGCAGAGGTTACCGCTTCTCATCAGGTGGGCCATCTGCTTGTTCCGTCATTCAGTAGTATAAAAAAAAAAAAATACCCTCTATATTTAGTCAGTGGTTTTAACCGTTTTGTCCGTTTGTTTTGAATAGTCCTGGCGCCAGATCGCTGGCATTAAAAGTAATTAATTTACGTAATTAGACGTACGGCTTAAGTTTCATTCCTTAGATAAGCTCGATGCCAATAATGGGAGATTGTTTGTTTTACAGTCAATTGAGGAGTATGTATACTCACTGAGGAAATAAAATGTGTTCTATAATGGCTGTATACGGTTACCAGTGGCTCCACTGGCTTACACTGTTCTAACGATGTACGAGCGATGGAAGCCTAACGGTTCAATAGTGCAACTCAGAATCCAACGATACCGGGTTCGATCCTAGGCTCCGCACCAATGACTTTTCTAAGTTATGTGTGGATTTCCATCGCTCTGTGCTTCGGAGGGCACGTTAAGCTGTCGGTCCCGGCTGTTATTGATTAATAGCAGTCGATAAGCCATGTCAGAGGCCCTCGGGCGGCTTGACAAACTCTGGCACCAGAGGCCAGCACTACCTCATACGAAACGAACGAACGTTGTACAACAGACACATTCCGTCACAATTGAATTAATTAAAGTTGACTAGTTAGAAAGCGACAAAATAACGCTCTCTTAACGAAAAGTGAACGAAAATCACTAAAAAGTGGTTTATAAAATATATTAAAAAACACGACAGCCATGATTTTAAAACCAAATAAAACTGAAAAAATCTATTAAAATATTGTTCTACATATTGATTACAACCACGGCCAGCTTCAGAGAATTTTTTCAAAGTTTGGTATTTTTTATTGCATCATGGTCACCCTAAAATTATTTTATAAATTAGGTACACTTACTTCATGCGTATCAGGACCACGTGCAGATTTTAATCAATCATAAAAGATAAGGTGGAATAAAGAAACATACGTAGGTACATTTGAACCCTGAAAAATACACACTCCTTTTTTTGGGCAGTCGCGTAAAAACATTACGTATTAAAACAAATGTTTTCTGAGCAAGTCAAAATATAAACGAACTTGGCTCTTAATAACCTCTTTTGACGACCTCTGTGACGCGGCGGGCGAACGTTCGCCTGCGACGCAGGAGGTTGCGGGTTCGATTCCCGCCTCGGAACAAATATTTGTGCGATCTGCAGATATTTGTTCAGGGTGTTCTGGGTGTTTTCTATGTATAATAAAAAATATCTATCTATGTAATATATTGTATTAAGTATATCAGTTGTCTAGTACCCATAACCACAAGCTCTGCTTAGCTTGGGGCTAGACAATGTTGTGTGAACTGTCCAGCATTATTTATTTATTTATTTTATTTAATAATAATATGCTTCATTACTCTTATTAATTTTATCAAGTAATAGAGTTATTTACGTACGAAGCACATTTTTAAGTAAGTTCACGATATTTTTTATTTTGGAATTTTGATATCTTGTTTTGGGTTCTTATACAGTGGTGGCCATATAATTAAGAACGCTGATATAAAGGGAAGATTTTTTCCAACTAAGATGCAAAACTAATTGTATGCATTTGTTTTTATTTCTCTCGGTATCGTAAAACATTTCCATATTACCACTGTATTCATTGATACACATGATTGGCTAAAAATCAATAGGCAAACTTTTTACACTACTTTTAAACAAAGTATTCCTTATTACTGGCTGGTCACGTAATTAAGAACGCTAAGTAGTTTATACCTTTATTCAAATTTAAATAGAGAACACTCAGTCGATTTGTTACTGTTTGTATAATTTTGGCGCCATTACGTGCTGTAAAAGATTAAAGGTGATTGCTTCTTAGGAAAAAACAATGGGAAAAAATAAAAGTTGTGATAAATCTACAAGGGATTAATAATAAAACTTCGCCGGAAGAATTGGTCTTATAAAAAGATAGCCGACCATCTGCAATGTTCAAAAATTATGGTTTTCCACGCTGTAAAGCATTTTGCTACGTATCAAACTACTTCGAATGTTCCACGTGTACCTAAACAGAGAAAAACAACTCCTCGAGATGACCGAAACATCGTTCGTATGGCAAAACAAAATCCTTTTAAAGGGTCCAATGAGCTTAGAAAAGAATATTTTGGTGAAAACAACCCTTCAGCAATCTCAGCAAGCACTATTCGAAGACGTTTGGTAGAAGAAAAATTGCACGGTAGGATAGCAAGAAAGGTACCCATGTTAAAACTTTGCCACAGGCAAGCCCGGCTTGCATTTGCGAGAAAGTATGAAAACTGGACTGTGCAACAGTGGAAAAATTTACTTTTTTCTGACGAGACGAAAATAAACAGAGTATGTTCTGATGGAAAACGATATGTACGACGTCCCCCGAATACAGCATTCGACCCAAAGTACACGAAAGTTACATTAAAGCACGGTGGTGGAAATGTGAAAATTTGGGGTTGCTTTTCTGGACATGGTGTAGGACCTGTAAAGGTGATAAGAAGGTAACATGGATCAGTTCCAATACAAAAATATACTGGAAGAAACAATGTTACCATACGCTGAAGACGTTCTACCGGTCATTTGGACATTCCAGCATGACAATGATCCAAAGCACACTGCACGCACCGTAAAGGAATTTCTTACAGCGCAATTAGTTTCTGTCTTAGACTGGCCTGCTAACAGTCCAGATCTAAACCCAATAGAGAATCTGTGGTTTGAAGTAAAGAAAAAGGTTTCAAATACAAAGTGTGGAAATTTAAGAGAGCTGTATGACGTTTTTTTAGAAGAATGGAACTCTATTTCTCTTGCGAAATGTCAAAAATTAATAGAGTCAATGCCTCGCCGGTGTAAAGCTGTAATTAAAAGCCGTGGATATGCTATTAACTATTAATTTTAGTCAAATATTTATTAAATTCCTTTTTATGTTTCCTGTGCTACATAATATTGTGATTTTTTAAATCTAAGTGTCATACAAAACAATTCCCGAGCAGTTAAATAATTCGTTCTTAATTATTTGTCCAGTTTCATTACTATTTGAATGTGTTACTTTGATAAAATCAATAAAATGTGCAAAAAATAGTAAGCGATTTCATACTTTATTCTTAAGTCAGGTTGCTCTATTAATGTGACTATTATATAACATAACTAGTTGCTTCTCAGAAGGTACACATCTCTGTGTATGATACGATTTAAATAAAAAACTTCTAGAACTTCAAATCGTTCTTAATTATATGACCACAACTGTATGCCCTTGTGTCATAAACATAATAACTCATGTGCCTATTTGACTTTTGTAAAGCAGTTGACGATCTCTGTGGCGTGGCGGGCGAGTAGCGGGCTTAGATGTGAGAGGTTGCGGGTTCGATCCCCGCGTGTGGGATCAGGATACTATGTATGTGACTGTTGGGTGTTATGTTATGTTAAATTTTAAAAAAATCTTCAGAGATTTTCTCATTGGTCTTATGGCAAAAAAGAAGGAAACATAAGCTTTTTGGAAGGATTTGTGGATAATGGAGTTAGATAGATAGTTAGTTAGTGGGATAGTGTCGGCACTAGGAAATGAGCCCCTGAGGGACATGTGGGTAGCTAAGAATAGGTTCAGTTGTGGAAGATAAAATGGAAACTCTTGGTCTATATGCAAACGATATTTGTCAGCAGTAAAGGCACAGATTATAATATTAGTTACTACGTGTAAAGGGTTCAGTTCCAGTCCATGGGAGAGAATAGTTCGATATTGGTGAAACTTCTTGCCTTGTTTATGTCCTTTCTTGCCATTGAGGTATTAATAATTCATGGCTAGCTAAAAAAACATGTACATAGAAATATTTTGCTTTGGTTTTTATAAACAAGGCAAGAAGTTTCACCAATATCGAACTGTACTCTCCCATGGACTGGAACTGAACCCTTTACACGCAGTAACTAATATTATAATCTGTGCCTTTACTGCTGACAAATATCGTTAGCATATATACCAAGAGTTTCCATTTTATCTTCCACAACTGAACCTATTCTTAGCTACCCGCATGTCCCTCAGGGGCTCATTTCCTAGTGCTGACACTTAGAATAACTCCTTTATCCACAAATCCTGGTCAATTACACATGCCAGCCCGTGTAAATTTGTTTTGGAATGGTCTGCTCCAAATGAGCTTATGTCAAATAACTTCCCAAGAACTGCCAGCTGGTTGCCCTTAGGTTGTCAATGCATACTCATGTGAGCCAGCCACTTTTATTAGACTAAAGATACTATTCTGTGACGATACGTACAGTTGTATGAACGGTTTTAAGATGCCTGGATGAGATGGCTGTGAACGCGTGGTCCGACAGCACAGTCCACTCGATCGGACGAATGTACATGTCGTGTAAAGCCGATTGCTAGTGCATATTTTAACCCCCAGAATAAAAAGAGCCGTGTTATAAGTTTAGGACGATAGTGTGTCTGCCGTCTGGCTGTATGGCATGTTTCTTTGTTGCCACGTAGCTTTGGGTGCTCTGATTACAATGCGGTTTTTGTATGAAACATGATTTTCTGGTTTGTTTGGTGACTTTTGGTGCAGCCGTTTCCAGGATCATTAGCATATTTGTTTGCAGGGAAATCGAGCATTTTTGCACCTAAAACCTGCAGTTTGGTACAAGAAGCATGTTATGTATGAGGCAATTCGACAGAGTAACAAACACTTGCATAACGGAAGAAACAAAACGACATGACATTATACATAGAATGAGGACACTAAAGTGGAACTGGGCAGGACATGTTAGCAGGATGGTAGACACAATGTGGATGAAAAAGGTGATAGAGTGGATACCAACAGAGAATAAAAGTAGTAGAAGATGACCACAGAAATGTTGGTAAGACGTATATAGAAAAGAAAGAGGCCTAGACTGGATGAGACATGCCAGAGACAGAAAAGCATGGAGAGATATGGGGGAGGCCTACGTAAAATGGGTGACTACTACCTGACTATCGAACACAGAACTTTGAGGCTTATAGGTGAGCAACATATGGCGGAGACTCAGATACAGAGTCTCGAGCAACGCCGTGTAGTGGCATGCCATTCGATTTTCTATAGGTTACATTTCGGGGAATGCTCCCGGGAATTTCATCTCCTTTTCATCATAGGACGAGCAGACGCTCGGCTCAGTTCTATCTTTACCTCATTAGTATACCCTCTATTCGTACTAGAAACGTTTCGCTTCTACCTTTATAATGCAAAACTGCTAAGGAATAGTTATCTAACAGTTATTAGGTGCACTAACGTCTTCCTGAAAACTATAATCAGGGTATCTCCAATCCTAGAGTGAATAAGTGTCTTCTAGATCTTTGTGCTCAATCGTGGCCGTGGGCCACATCGTCACATTCCAACTGGTGACATCGAGGTCAAATAAAGGCTTAACAATGTAAAAAAAAAACATATAACCACACCTTGTTTACTTAATAACCATATCATTCAATGACATTTATGTAACTGTAATTTAAAAGTAGTAGAATAAATGTCTTTTTTATTATAATATGAAAACTGGTGTTGGAATACTGAAAACAGTCGGTTTTTATAAAACTTACTTGTATACACATTTGCTACCTATTCAAACCAGTAGGTCTGTTTCGTAATTATTGATTGAAGAGCCAGCTCAGATATGAACCGTCAGGTTGTGATTTTCTTGATCGGCAATTTAACATTGTCGCACCGTCTGTTGTTGATGATCCTGAAGAACGTTCTTCATAAAATATTCTGAAAGTTACACCCTCTTTACAGATGTACGCAAAGCTGGTCTCCAAGCCTCCAAGTCATATTAATTAGACCGTTAATAAATAGTTCCTGCCCAGCTGTATTTCTGTCTGCGCGTGTATTTATAAATGTGACAGACTAGTGAGGAACGGGACCACCTTCTGAACGAAAGGTTTTGGTACAAAATTCTGTGATGGAAACATAATTGCCAATAAATATAGACATCCTCACTTTAAAAAATCTACATATTATTATACTACCCGCGTTTTCGTTCGCGCGGTGAATTCTTATCTTCTGAACCCTGCAAGATATCGAAATGGAACATATGCGAAATTTTCTGTTAAAGTTTATATTTTAATCTGTAAGATTTTCATTGAAATCGGTTGAGTCGTTTCGGAGCCTATTTCCAAACTTTCAGGACAGTTAGACATGAATTCAAAACGGTAAATTATAAACCATCGTACAAATACCTAATAGTTTTCACTTAAATTACATTTGTTTTGAAATCACAGACATATTGAATTTGATTATATTGATATTTACAAATAACTAAACATTTGTTTTATTTAAATGTCTGAGAACTTAAACTTCTTAGAAATATGACATCCTCATAGATCCACTTGGTCTGGTAGATCTGTTTTTAGGGTTCCGTAACCAAAAATTACGGAACCCTTACAGATTCGTCATGTCTGTCTGTCTGTCTGTCTGTCCGTGTATGTCACTGCCACTTTTTTCCGAAACTATAAGAGCTATGCTGTTGAAACGTGGTAAGTAGATGTATTCTGTGAACCGCAATAAGATTTTCAAACAGAAATAGAAAAAAACAATAAATTTTTGGGGTTCCCCATACTTAGAACTGAAACTCAAAAAGCTTTTTTTCATCATACCCATACGTGTGGGTTATTTATGGATAGGTCTTCAAAAATGATACTGAGGTTTCTAATATCATTTTTTTCTAAACTGAATAGTTTGCGCGAGTGACACTTCCAAAGTGGTAAAAAGTGTCCCACCCCCCATAACTCCTAAAATAAGAGACTGATAAAACTAAAAAAAATATATGATGTACAATTACCATGTAAACTTCCAACGAAAATTGGTTCGAACGAGATCCAGTAAGTGGTTTTTTTTTAATACGTCATAAATCGTAATCCATCCAAGAACTTTTATATTATGTTACTTGCTGCTACGGAACCCTTCATGGGCGAGTCCGACTCGCACTTGGCCGCTTTTTTTTCTTGCTCGTCTAGAGTAGAGTCAGTAAGTCCCTATAGCGGGAGTATAGACGGTGCTCCGCTCATCTGTGCGTCTGCGCATATTTATAGACGTGCGCGGGAGATAAGGTGACAACAAACGACAATGACTGATTGTTCGTTTTTAGAATCGATATTATTGAAATGCGTAATGCAATCAAAAGTGACAAAGTTAAATAATTAAAACATCCGTTGTAATTCACAAAACACCTTTTTTCGTTGTATCACAGATAGAAGAAAATAATATTTAAACCTTGGTTCACTGTGAAAAGGATTCCAGCATGCGTACAATATGGCCCACCATGTTGCCTCTATTCTGCAGGAAACAGACGAATCAAAGCAATATTTATTTTAGAGCTACGTCGTTTTGGAGGTAATCTACTTGATCACTTGTATTCGTACCTAATATCATAAATGTCAAAATTATGGTGTTTGGTTGTTTGTATGTTCGAAACTCCAATAACGCCGAAATGGCTGATTAAGGTTGGAGCCATAGGCTTCCTTGATACCTGTTTGAAGGGTTAATTCCTTTTATTGTCCAAGGGAGCACTTCGAATGGAATTTCTGAAATTCATCCCCAAGGTGGTGTAGAGGGGTGTTGCATGGAATTCCACACGGACGAAGCCGCGGGCGTTCCTCTAGTAGACTATTACAACAGCAGATAAACCCGTGCCACAAAAACAAGCTGACAGGTTGCAGCAACAAGTTACCATTGTCAGCCCGTCGATTACCTAATCGCGTGAAACAAAGCCTGCCTTCCCCGAAGGCTCTACCTGCCACCCTGACAGAGGGTAGCTCACAGATTAGATCATAGTTAGTAAGGTAGTGCCAAGTCATTGGCCCGTAATGAGATGTTTGGGTTTCGCACTTGGAAGTTAGAAATTGCTCTGTTTTTACCTCTCACTTGATAAGTGGTGCCGGAGTCGGAGACAAAGTTGGTCTTTGGTGGTCAACCGATACGAATGTCAAGCATTTGCTAGAATATAGCCCAGAGTCCTACCTACCTATAAACAATTATTTATTCTAGGGAATGCTCCATTTGTAAATTTAATTTAGATCATGTTGCCATTTCTAAAAAAGGGTTATTTTTTTGCGGAGGGATATATATACACATGACACAGGGGTTCCTAGTGTGGGATCAGGACTGTGTATGTGACTGCTGGGTGTTATGTAAGAGAGTTTATAAGTGGAGCAGAAAGCGTAAAAACTCCACCGTAGTAAACCCCAAAATATGCCATTTTGCTGCGATTCTATTGTTTGATAATTTCAAGCATGTGTAAACACTGTGCCTCATAATCTGTAGACCAAGAGTCTTTATTTTCGACTATTTTTTCCATCAAAAAGTACCTATGGAAAGCAAAATCGTTCAAGTGGCATTTAACCCGCGCGTTGTCATGTCACGGGCTGAGTGCACGTCGAGTGAATCTCACGCTGACTGAGCTATTTGGAGACGTGAGACGTGTTCAAGTGTTGTACTGGACCCCTATACAATTTACTTAGAGCATACTGTCGCACTTCGAGTATAACGAAGTGAGTTAACACGCACGACATCGAAACTCGTCTAAATTCAGACAACCCGACAGGTGTCGAGCATGTACCTACACACTGGTTGAGGTTGTTAGAGAGCTGTTACAAATGTTCATCCTTACAATATGTGGTTCTTACAGTAACTTTTATTAAAGTTAGATATCTAACTGATATATGATTGTTTGACGACCTCTGTGGCGCGGCGGGCAAAGGTTGGCCTGCGACGCAGGAGGTTGCGGGTTCGATTCCCGCCTCGGAACAAATATTTGTGCGATCGCAGATATTTGTTCAGGGTGTTCTGGGTATTTTTCTATGTATAATAAGAAATATCTATCTATGTAATATATTGTATTAAGTATATCAGTTGTCTAGTACCCATAACACAAGCTCTGCTTAGCTTGGGGCTAGATAATGTTGTGTGAACTGTCCAGCAGCAGCATTAGTACGGATGCCGCATTGCTCTAAGTATCAATGTTATGTAAAAATAAATAATTTAAACTAACTAAATTAGCATGCCATTCTCTCCATTTGCACGCCGGCAGCGGCCAAACATATTGTGTCCTATTAATATTTATACCATCAATTTGTACATATGTTTAAGCAAATAAATTATCTTTATCTTTATCTTTATCTTTTATGATGAAGGTCCATCATGATATTGCAGTTTTGTGCCTCAACAGGAAAACCGGGACCCTTTTATAGGATCACTTTGTTGTTCTTCAGTCTATAATTTCATAGAATTTTTTGTCTTCGATGATTTTCGATTGGTGGGGTATTTCCCCCAAACAGGGGGAGTTTGCTGCATACCATTTATCGGCCGATAGATAGATAGATAGATAGATTAAATCTTTATTGTACACAAATAACACACAGAAATACAAAACATAACTCAATAACAAAAAAATAACAGAAATGTACAATGGGCGGCCGATTTTGATAATATTTGGCAGTAGTATTCTGTACTTAATCGTAAACAAGAATTTCGAATATGAGTAAATCGGTCAGGAGGTGGTCAAGATATACAGATGAGTTTTTTTTTTCAGGGCCACTTAGGCTTAGTCTGAAACCGTAACAGTTGTCGAAAAGGGTTGTTAGGAGTATAACTCCTCGATTTTGGATATATTAAGGTGGTTGCTTTTTTATACAAACGTATTTGCACAAATATGGGCGAACAGAGTATAATTTTTTACACTGAAATGACTGTTGTTGGCTTTTATATTGGTCATTATTTGAGGCAAATTATATTTGGTTGAAGAAAACAGTGGACTAATAGCAGAAATAACATCGAAATTACTTGTATAGACTAAAATTTCGATGTTATTTTCGCTAATAGTCCACTGTTTTCTTCAGCCAAATATGATTTGCCGCAAATAATGACCAATATAAAAGCCAACAACAGTCATTTCAGTGTGAAATTATACTCTGTTCGTCCACAAATGTGCAAATACGTTTGTATGAAAAAGCAACCACCTTAAGTACTGCATTAAAAAAAGCACTTTTTTTTTCAGAAAAGTAGGTATATATAAATAAAAACAATTTCTTTGGCTAATATGGATTGACATGATGCATAGTTTTATACAAGTTTGTGGTCGCGAGGTCTACGTTCACAGATCCACTAAGAGGTGTTATTGTGAGTTACCGCAGCAGAAGATCGTGTTTATAGGCATAGATGCTTACTCTATCATGGTCTGGTAAATGTACTTTTTACACCTTATTTTTATATATCACTGAGCCCTATCCCTTCATTCCCTAGCATGTTTACATCTTCACATCCGACGTCCAAACACCGAAAACCGGAAAGCGTGCAGACATACCCGACTGCGCGCACATTGTGGAGAGTTATGATTTCCCCCGCTTCAATGGACCGCTAAAAGTAGGAATAAAATAGTACACGGGACGCACCAACATTACCGATATAGCTGGGTAAGCCGCAAGCGAAAATGTCCTATCTTTGAAGTCTTGTCACCGCAGAAAGAGCTTTATGCTAATTATTTTACAGTGTAATTTTAATTATAACCCTAAGTTCTGATGATACAGTGATGGTGTATGAGAGTGAATCACCGGTCCTTACCCTCTCGTGGAAAATAATATAGTTTTATTTTTCTCGGACGAAGGAGGTGATTTATTAAACGGTACATTTATTTCGATAAGTAGGGTAATTAAATTGATGAATTCAGTTTTAATTTTGAATGAAAAGTTGGATAAATAATGTTTTCCCAAAGATATACTTAAGGAGTTCTTAACTTACCTACCTACAGGTAGTTCGACTAAACGAGTAAAAGAGATTAAGAAAAAAGTATTTCTTTTCCTAAAAAGTTTTATTGAATGAGTCAACTTGGAAGAATCGGCGTTTGTATGTATGTATGTATGTTTGTGCGAGCATAACTTCCGAACCGTTAATCGGATCTTCATGAAAGGTAGATAGTATTGGTACAATTTGACCTTACGAACAAATTGTACCAATACTATCTACCCCCTGACCGATATAGCTCATATAACCTTACTAAGGTTATATGAGCTATATCGGTCAGGGGGTTGTTGAGATATTGGGGTCCAAGAGGGGTTAATAAAAATAAAAGTGAGAATATCAGACCAAATGGGGTGTCATATTATGAAAGCCCCTTGCTTAAACATTTCAAAACAATTTTTTTTTTTTTTTTATTGTTTTTAGATATTGGTGTTTACGCAAACAAATACACACGAGAAGCCTCGCCCCTCGCTTCCCTGCGCGGGGGGACTAGAACGCACTTAGCCGTGGACCGCCGACATATCGGCACCAGATTAATATATTTATATTTAGAACCTATCTGTAAATCACTAGAAATACAATATTAAACGTAGATTCAATACAAGAAGTTCTTCATATTAATCCTCAACAAGTTTTGGCGACCGTGACAGGACCACTAACTAACCACTAGGTGACTATTTGAAGAGTATGATTTAATTCAAACTAGCATAGAAGTTAAGCAGGAAAATCCAGAAAATCAGATCGAGAGGGAATCTAGTGAAAATCGGTTTTATAAATGTATGGCGGAGGCCCAAGAAATAATAGATAAATATAAAAATGTTATTGAGTCTGACGCGCTTAGTTCATGTTCGAGTACAACCAAACAAACTTCGAATATTAAGTTACCTCAAATTAAAATACCTAATTTTGATGGTGACGGATCAAAATGGTTGGAATTTCACGATACGTATACTTCTATGATTCATACCAATGATTCCATTGCAAGCATAAACAAGTATCAATATTTGAAAAGTGCACTTACCGGTTCCGCAGCCTCTGTGATAGCATCCTTAGAGTTATCGAGCCGTAACTATGATATCGCCTGGAAACTCCTGTGTGACCGATATAATGATAAGCGTAAGCTAGTATGTACTCACCTTAAGGCTATGTTCGACGCGCCGATTACCAGTGAAGCAAGTTCGCTGCGTTCTCTGGCCGACCATATTGCGAAACATTTGAGAGCATTAAGTACGTTAGGTGAAAAAACTGATAATTGGGACAGTCTGATTATATTTCTCTTTTCAGCGAAATTAGATAGCGTAACAAGTATTAAATGGGAGGAATATAAAGGATCTCTGAGTGAGGTACCTAATTTAGAAATATTTTATGCAGTTTTGCGTATGAGAGCAGACGTTCTCGAGGCGACAGCAGCAAGTAGCAGCGAGCATGGTTCTGGGCAGCAACAAGCGCACCAACAACCACAGCTGCAGCAATATAAGCGCATGAATAAACAACAAAAGTCATTCGCCGCAGTTTCCAATGAGAGTAACAAAAATAACAACAAATGCTTAGTTTGTAATGACGAGCATTTAATTTATTATTGCAAAACATTCTTGGCGATGTCACCGTCAGACAGATTCAAATTTATCGTGAAAAATAGATATTGTATCAACTGTCTACGTAGCGGACATTTAGCCCCAGAATGCAAGTCTTTGACTTGCAAAATATGCAGTCACAAACACAATTCGCTTTTGCATTTTGACAAACCGATTGCAGAGAACAAGCAAGAGGTTACTAGTAGTCCGATTTCATTGTCAACTTGCATTGCTAATCAAGTTTTATTATCGACAGCTATTGTCAAGGTTTCATGTATCAATTCAAATGATTTTGAGGAAGCACGCTGCCTGCTAGATAGCGGAAGCCAGTCGTCTTTCATCAATCAAGAACTAATAAAAAACCTATGCCTTCCAACTGAGAATGTAGACTCGGTTTGCGTAACAGGCATTAACGGCATATCGTTCGAAGCGTTACAGCGCTGTAACATCAAAGTACAGTCGCGCACAAATACATTTAGCACGTCAGTCAATGCATTTGTTATCAACAATATAACAAGTTCGATTCCAGGTAATGAAGTAGATGTATCTAGGATTAAAGTACCAAAAAATTTAACTCTTGCTGATTTAAACTATAACATGCCTGCGAAAATTGATTTGTTGTTAGGAGCGGACGTGTTCTGGGACATATTATGTACAGAACAAATCAAGTTAGGTAGCCAATTGCCTATTTTACAGAATTCCATGTTTGGCTGGTTGATATCGGGACCAGTCATGTGTAGCGAAAATAATAATAATCAAACTAAACTGGTGTGTAATTTCAGTCATGAAATTCGAAGTCAACTCAGTAAATTTTGGGAACTCGAAGAAGTTCCTCAAAAGCCCGTCAGGTCTCAGGAAGAGATGGAGTGCGAGCAGCATTTCGAGCAGCACACTCGACGGCTTGAGGACGGGAGGTTCTGTGTCACGTTGCCTTTGAAAGCGAAGCCTGAAACGTTAGGAGATTCATATTATATCGCACGCAAGAGGTTTGAGTCATTAGAGCGACGTTTTCAAAAGCAACCTGATGTAAAACGTCAGTATTCAGACTTTATAGACGAGTATGAAGCTCTTGGTCATTTGTCAAGGATTGAGAGACCGGAAAATGCTGTAATTTTGGCACACCACCCTGTGCTGAAGGAAAAAAGTGAAAGCACAAAATGTCGGGTAGTGTTTGATGCTTCGTGCAAAACCACATCGGGTCTCTCACTCAATGATATTCTGATGGTAGGACCTACTCTTCAAGATGATGTATTTTCAATTTTAGTACGATTGAGACAGCATGCGTTTATTGTAACGGGAGACATTGAAAAATTTTACAGACAGATTTATCTCGAACCAAGTCAAAGACACCTTCAAACAATCTTATGGCGTAAAGACGAGCGGGAACCCATAAATTGCCTGCAGTTAAATACTGTGACGTATGGTACCTCGTCTGCCCCTTATCTAAGTACGAGATGTATCGTTCAACTAGCGATCGAATGCAATGATCCGTTGATCCGCGATATAATGATCCATGATCTGTATATCGATGATTTAATTACAGGCCATTCGGACGAAACCGAATTAAGTAATATTTACAATGGCATAACAGCAAACTTCGCATCAGCAGGTTTTAATTTACGAAAGGTAAAGAGTAATTCTCCCATGGTATTGAACTTAATATCGAATGAATCTAACACTCAAGAAAATTTAAAAATTTCTACGGTGACGAATACTTTGGGTATCGAATGGGACCCTAATTCTGATTCTATTATTATTGCAGTAGAAAAGTCATCGAAAATGTATGAACAATGTAGTAATTTTATTACAAAACGTATAGTCTTATCAGTGTCATCAACAATATTTGATCCACTAGGACTATTATGTGTGTGCGTTATAACGTGTAAAATCATTTTACAGAAACTATGGTTGCAAAAAATTGGATGGGATGAACAGATTCCTCAGGAGATTTCGGAAATGTGGCATAAAATCATCCAGAACTTAAAACATATTGAACGTCTGTCCATCCCACGCCAGGTAGTATGCGCTAATCCATTTAAAGTTGAAATACATACATTTTCTGATGCATCAATGAACGCATACGCTGCGTGCGTCTATGTGCGTTCGTTTGATGCGCTGGGGCATATAACTGTACGACTTTTATGTGCAAAATCAAAGGTAGCCCCACTTAAAACGTCAACTATACCTAGACTTGAACTGTGTGGAGCAGTTCTAGCCGCTCGCCTATGTAAGAAGGTAACAGAATCACTGCGTTGTGCAGTAGATTACAAATATTTTTGGTGCGACTCAAATGTTGTACTGGGCTGGCTGAATACTCCTCCGCACAAGTTGAGTACTTTTGTGTCGCATCGCGTAGCTGAGGTCGGTGAGTTGTGTGCTGAGAATTGCGTGTGGATGTACGTGCCTTCAGCGCTTAATCCGGCGGATCTTGCTTCGCGCGGTGTGTATCCCGAGGAGGTACCAAACTTGTCGTTGTGGTGGGATGGGCCTACATACCTAAAAAGCCCACAAGATCAGTGGCCTGACCAGCGGCGCAGTGAAACACAAAATATGAACTTACCTGAGGTGAGAGTTCACTTTTCAAATATTGATACAAATCCAAAGTCAATTATTGATTTTGAGCGATATTCAAGTTTTATAAAATTACGTCGTATATTCGCGTATGTCAGTAGATTTATTATTATTTGCCGAAAGAAGGTGAAAATAATTGGGCCATTCACTGTCGAAGAATTAGAGAACAGTGAGTTGAAGCTAGCTCAATTTTCACAACTAGAAAGTTTTTCTATTTACAAGAATAATTTTAAAGCATTACCTGCATTGCATAATTTAACCCCCACGGTTGATGAACAAACCGGCCTGATTCGTGTTGGTGGGAGGTTGGACAACTCAGATTACAAGTTTGAAAAACGTCATCCAATTGTTTTGAATAGTAAACATCGGTATACGGAACTCATCATGAACTATTATCATATGAAATTAATGCATGCAGGGCCGCAATTGCTTCTTTCAGTCGTCAGAGAACAATACTGGCCCATTGGTGGTAGATGCTTAGCAAGACGAGTATGTAAGCATTGTTTAAGATGCAAACGAATGAAAGGAGCAGTTGCAAAACAGATTATGGGTAACTTACCTTCTGTAAGATTATCACCAGGTTCTCCTTTCGAAATAACAGGAACTGATTATGCAGGACCTTTTTTAATCGTCAACAAAAAGGGTCGTGGCGCCAGGCTAATAAAATGCTATCTCTGTGTGTTTATATGCTTCAAGGTTAAGGCGGTTCATCTAGAACTCGTTAGTGATTTGACCACAGAAGCGTTTATATTGGCCTTGCGACGCTTTATGTCTCGCCGAGGAAAGCCTCGCGAGATATTTTGTGACAACGGCACCAATTTCGTCGGTGCAAGCCGAGAGATTGCTGCCCTTGTCAAGAATTGTTCAGAGTCTGTGTCAGATTTAGCTAGTGAAGGCATTAAATTCAAATTTTCGCCGGTATACACGCCCTATTTCGGGGGTCTATACGAAGCAGCTGTGAAGTCAGCTAAATTCCATTTGAAAAGGGTCGTAGGTAACGCTCATTTCACATTCGAAGAGCTCACTACACTATTTTGCCAAATAGAGGCCATTTTGAATTCGAGACCGCTAGTTCCTATGTCCTCCGATCCAAATGACCTTTGTCCATTGACCCCAGGGCACTTCCTCGTAGGGAGACCGCTCACGTCATTACCTGCCCCCGATCTAAAAGATGTTAATCCAAGCCGACTCCACAGATACGCCCTCATAGAGCAAGCGAGGCAGCACATGTGGAACAGATGGAGCCGCGAATATATATGCGAACTGCAGCAGCGAACAAAATGGCAAAACAGACAACCTGACATCAAACCCAATCAATTGGTGCTTATCAGAGACGAATGCAGCCCACCCATGAAGTGGCCATTAGGAAGGATCACAGCCGTCTACAGAGGCTCTGATGGTGCCTGTCGTTTAGCAGACATTCAAACAAGCAGCAAGGGAATCGTAAGACGAGCAATAAACAGAATTTGCCCTCTCATGGATCTTCCCTAGAAGGAACAGGAATCTTCACTTTTCAAGGAGGCGGAGATTGTTTACGCAAACAAATACACACGAGAAGCCTCGCCCCTCGCTTCCCTGCGCGGGGGGACTAGAACGCACTTAGCCGTGGACCGCCGACATATCGGCACCAGATTAATATATTTATATTTAGAACCTATCTGTAAATCACTAGAAATACAATATTAAACGTAGATTCAATACAAGAAGTTCTTCATATTAATCCTCAACAATTGGGGTAAATCGAAAATGTAAAAAACCAAAACCTCTAGGGTACTTCCACTATTCCACTTCTGAAATTTGGTATGTTTGTAGCTTTTATGACACAAATACTGGAAAAAGTCTAATATTGAAGAATTTCGAACTTGTACTCTATACAAAAATAACCAGTGTAACATCCATTGTTGACCTCCTGTTTCTAGGAATTTGAACGACGTTGTAGGTCTCACTATTCGAACAGCACATACGTAATTTTTTTCGAAAGAAATAAGGCAACTAACTAAGTCGCGTGTATTCGTGAGGTCTCATTTCGGGGCGAACCACTAGTTTATCTTCAAACGGACAGGAAGATTTACGAGACACACTTTGTACAAAAACGCCCATCAACAAAATAACAATTTAAATGGGTTTAGTATCACCGAAACGATCTTTAAATCTTATTGCTGTGTTCAACACAATACTAGGAGCCTACTTGTGGATCGTACAGCGCTAACACATACTTCAACAGTCACTCACAAGGATGGGATGTTGACACCCTGGCTCATGAATTCTTGTCCCACATTCTTGATGCGACAGCGTGGCCCACATGTAAAACCTTCTGTCAACCCGGCCCAAACTAATCGTAGACACAGATTAATTAATAATGATTATGGTAAACTGGAGAAGGTACAGTCAGTAAAATAATTTCTTATCACAAAAATATGTTTTATTATTAATCAACACACATCATAAAGTATACATAGCACATTATAATTATTTTAAGACACTGGTTAAAGCATGAATGATCTTGTGACTCATGAAGTCACAAGTCACCTTTCTCTCAAACCTCAATAATATGCAAGATTCTTGAAAGCGGATTAGTTTAATTATCTTCACGACTTAATCTAACAAGATACTATAAATCCTACTGTTCTTGTTTTATTAAGATTAAAATAAATAAAATACAGAGAACCTCAGCGATATCAGGAGCTTCTTCTTCTTAGCTTAGTTAATCGCTTCTGTGCATTATTTGCAACAATTTAGCCAATGTCAAGTGACATAATTATTATAGTTTTATAGTCAAGTCGTCAAGAGTCTCCGTCTAGTCCTAACCCAGTTTAAATTGTGGCAGAAAAACTGAGTTTTTACAGGAAAAAATCCACCATTTCGAAAAGACTCGCAATACACTCAAATTTCACTACATCACACATGTGCCATTTATCCAAGTTACACCGAAAGCTAATTCTCGATATGCATAAATGTCAAACTTGACATCATCAATGAATATAAAAACGTAGCGTGATTGACCGTCTGACAATTGATTGGCAATTGATTAACAAACAGCCTATACCGTAAGTACTAGAGACCTGCAATTTGGAAGATTTCCTAAATTCTCTCCAGGGGGTGTCGAAGTTTGGTTGGAAAAAACCACATGGCCGAAGTCGCGCGCGCTCCTCTAGTTTTCATATAAGACGGTGTCAAAGTTCTGTGAAAACTGACAGATTTTGTATGCAAATGACAAGTTTGAAATTATGCCTACAATTCAAGAATTTGGCCCTCCTTGGAGTTGTCCAGAGTCACATATCTGTACCTAGTATCCAAAGTATCCCTCTTGACTCTTCCAGAAATCAGAGACTGTAATAAATAAATAAATAAATAAATAATGCTGGACAGTTCACACAACATTATCTAGCCCCAAGCTAAGCAGAGCTTGTGTTATGGGTACTAGATAACTGATATACTTAATATAATATTATACATAGATAGATATTTTTTATTATACATAGAAAATACCCAGAACACCCTGAACAAATATCTGCGATCACACAAATATTTGTTCCGAGGCGGGAATCGAACCCGCAACCTCCTGCGTCGAAGGCCAAGCTTTGCCCGCCGCGCCACAGAGGTCGTCAACTAAAATAGAGGTGTAATAAATATATATTGTCAACTAGTGCCCTCCCGTGGCTTCGCTCGTGTATTTCCAGGATATAGCTCAATCCAGGTCATAATCTGTGTACTTTTCATCACAATCAGCTCAGCCGTTTCGGAGTGATTGAGAAATAAACATCTACACATTCAAATATTAGTGGGATTACGATTACACTACAATTATGACAATACCGCTCCGGCTGCTGTGCTTGTATACTTGTCTAGCACTCTGCGACCTGTCTCACTATTGTCCCCGCGGCGACACCGCGCGTGTACTAAAAATACGAATGCACGGAATCAGAACAACGTGATTCACTCAAAACGACGAGTGCGGATTTAAAACTAGGATTATTGTGTTCATAGATTTTATTGCCGGATGCTGAATGTTTGTTTAGCTGTAGATTGGTTTTAATGATGTAGAAAGAGCTCTTGTTTTTATTGTTTTCATTGAATCTTCCAGAGCTATAATAGTCATTGATTGTCAGCCTCTATCAGAATTTGAATGAATTTGAAATAATGCAAAGTAGACGTTTATGAAACAGAATAAAGATACCCCCTTACAAAAAACAGCGCTGCTAGACAAAAGTGTATTTTGTTTGGCACAAAATGAATAATAAGCTGCCGAGAGAAATAAGAGAACTGAAGAATTTAAACATTATTAGAACAATCTATTGACTTCTTGATTTATTATCTTCTACTCGGTTACCAATATTCGACCGGCAAATTATGACATGTTATCTGAATTACATACTATTCTATTATATATTAAAATGACATGTTATCTGAATTACATACTATTCTATTATATATTAAAATTACATGTTATCTGAATTACATACTATTCTATTATATATTAAAATGACATGTTATCTGAATTACATACTATTCTATTATATATTAAAATGACATGTTATCTGATTTACATACTATTCTATTATATATTAAAATGACATGTTATCTGAATTACATACTATTCTATTATATATTAAAATGACATGTTATCTGAATTACATACTATTCTATTATATATTAAAATGACATGTTATCTGAATTACATACTATTCTATTATATATTAAAATGACATGTTATCTGAATTACATACTATTCTATTATATATTAAAATGACATGTTATCTGAATTACATACTATTCTATTATATATTAAAATGACATGTTATCTGAATTACATACTATTCTATTAGGTATTTATTAAAATGCCTATTTCAATTATATGTAACTTCATAATTACATTGCATGAAATTTATTACTCATTTGTTAAAATTAATTCTTAGTTGTTTAATTTGTATGCCTTGTAAAGACGAAACATGGTACTTAATTCTTTTTCTTTAATCTGTTTTGTAAACTATATCTGTGTTACGGACAAATACATACATACATACATACATAGACACACGCCTTTTTTCCCGAAGGGGTAGGCAGAGCCTCAATAGGCCTCTTTTCACAGTGGGTTGCACCATCGTGGAATATAGACGTGACGAGTGGTGAGCTCATTGCCGCCATTGCTTCCCACGATTGACTCAGCTAACGCTTTCTTCCAGTATTATCACATTCCATAAATGAGCTAGCAGCCAGGACAAATCTTATACCAACGAATCTTAGAAACAAGTCCGGGTAATCCCTAAGTCGGCTTTTACGACATCCACGGGAGGAGATGGAGGGGTCTATTCTTGGTTATCTATGTTACGGACAAATATTTATATTTATTAACTTGAATCAGATATTTTAGTGTGCAACTGTTTTCCTGTCAAAATTAAGGCGACATGGAAAAATTATAGAATTAGAAGTTTGAATTGACGAATAAATATTTAGTAACAATTCCACCTCGTTTACCTAAAACTCAGTAAGAATTTGACACGTGTATATTCCACGAAGAACCCTCAGGAAAGTTGACTCGCAAACAGAAAGTCGTACCAAAATTACTTTCTATTCGGTGCTTGGCATGTTGTTTCCTGCTTATTCTAGCGTCCAGCGAGTCAACTTTTTCCTGAGGATGCTTCGTGGAGAGACGAAATATAATTCAAACTATTACGTAGTTTTGGTTGAGCGTGGCGGAATTGTTAGTAGATATATTTATATAGGAACGTCTATTCAATATTTTAGAATGGAATGTAGTCAAGCCTGAACCAATTAAGTAGTTCCAAGAATAACCTTTTAATTTTTTAAATACAATAAACTGAGATATTCGCTCGATTATAGTAACTAAAGCTAATAGACTGGTTCCCTAAAGGTATTCGTCTAACCTAACCCTTTGTCCCTAAGCAAAGAACTACGCCTCTCATCTGACGAATGCGTCAAGTGCGAGTGGAACCGGTTTAGCCCAATTATGAGCCCCAGCCTACTCGGACAGCAATGCGAGTTGTTCTTGTTCCCAACTTAGAGCATTCGCTAGGACAAATTTTAGTATTGTTTTTTGGATCATCGAAGTTATGTTCTTGGGCCAAAACTTGTAAGTTATGTAGTGCAACCTGTGAATCGTATGTAGAAATAGCCGAAGTGTTGGAAGTATCCCACTCGCCAGATGGGCTTCTATGGACCTTCTCTCTATCTAATATTACATTACAAAACAATCCAACAAACACATGCATAGTCCTGATCCTGCACTAGGATTACCCGTGCCGTGGTGATCAGGAACTACGAGTACCGTGGTTGTAAAAACATTTGTCCTGCAGCGGTAATCGAACCAATATAGAGCTTATAGTTGGAAATACATGGAACCGAGCTAGATAAGATATATGTAACAACCAATACTTTTACACAACAGAGAGTAGAAAGGTTTTTATCTCTGCAAACAAAAAAGGAAGATCTTATCTAAAACAAAGTGCCCAGTGACACAGTTATCATGGAAGGCTGTATAAGGCTACCTACCTACATTTATTTCGTAAGCAGTCCGGTACCCACTCACGGGGCCAGTTGAATAATCTTCAGGGAAGCACACAGTTGGGTGGCTAGCTCACATACCAGAGCTTTGTGTGGCACAAGCTGCAAGCAGGATTGACTTCTCGTATTTCGTAATTACGTGCACTGCAATCCAGCTAGTTGAAGAGCTCTTCCCAGGGCCTTAATAATAAATAATAATAAATAAATAACTACTAACTATTACTATTTAGCTTGCAAGTTCTTTTGCGGAAAAAGTTGCAAGCTACCAGCAGTTTTTGTTCTTCTTCTTTCGTGTCAGTGGCTAAACATGACTAAATTTTATTGGACCAATAGGATTGCTTTTGTTGAAAATTTTAATTAGTTTTAGCGCGTTTGGACAGCGTTTAAATTTAGTTTGGAAAACGATTCAAATGGTTCATGTGACTCCAATGAGTAAAATACTTTTGACTTTACTAGTTTTTGCCAACCACACGGTATGGTCAGAACTCGGGTGAATTCCACTTTGAGCACCAATTTGAACATCACCGTTCGGACGTTTGACCGCATGGAAATGTTCTTCTTGCAAGCTATTTAGGTTTGTGGCGTCTTTTAAATAGTCTAATTGGTGGAAATCATTTATTTTGGCTGCAAAGTAAGGCATTCTCGCTGACTGCTTTTGCTTTAGAGTGTCGACCCTTCGTGGTTAGAGAGCAAACAGAGACGTAATGGTATCCGTGACTGGCGTGCATGGCTGCTCCGCATCGACGCCTGCGCCATCTATCTAATTAAAGTGCGTGTGGTCAGATGGTCACTCATTTTTGAATTCCACGTGTTTAACTTAACCGTTTCACCTGGCTGGCTTCTTTGCAAAGGAGAGTAGAACGTTCATTTTGGTCATAGACTAACTAAACACAATAGACTGCCAATCCCATACAAGAAAACGTGCATCGAAAAAGGACAAATTCCAGGCTATTTCTAGAAGGCGCTAGCAAAATTCCAGGCTATTTCTAGATGGCACTAGCAAATAGTCTGGGAATCATTCAACCAGCGTTTTTAAACAATTACCTAATCTCTTTTAATTCTTTAAAAAATAACATTTAAATTTATATTTTATTTTTTAATTATGAAACTATGGTCTATTGACACATGTAAAAAGCATTACAATCGTTTATAGGAGATTCAAAACACTCGCCGACATCTAGCGTCATTGTAGGCAATCATTTATCGATGCACACTGATTTATCTTGTATGAAATTGGCAGTCTATTGTGTTTAGTTAGTCTATGATTTTGGTCAAGAGCTTTGGAGAGAGGCTTTGCTCGGAGTTTTTAATAATCTGGGCTCAATAGTAGCAAAAATCCACAACTCTACATACACTGTGGCTTTTGTTTATTTTACTACGCGTACGACATGAGTGTGAAATAGTATGCGAAAAGACTAAAGCTGATAGAATACGTAACAAGATGATTCCCATAGAAGATCTAGCAAGTTTACATATCAACATAACGTGTGTAGAGAAAGTGCACTGCAATGCCACGCGTAGGACACATCTTAGATAGACGGGACGCACGAGCTATTGTAGCCTACCGAAGCGGAGTCAAGGCGCAGACGAGACGCCGCGCCGTTGAAAATTAAATGTCACTACGCCATGCTTTTTCATTTTCAATTATTCAAATTGTACCTACCATTGTAATTTTTTTGATAATACATTATTCCTGCCGGATACCTTAATCAGATTAGGAAGGATTATAAAGGCGCAGCAGGGAAACCTCACAATGCTATTGCTAGAATAACGGACGTACGTGAATACCCCTTTACAAGTAGGCACTATGAATATGAGGACTCGCCAAGTAATGTTGTGGCTGTAAATACAATGATCAAAGGTTGAGTGTAAACCCACACCACAGATAAAAGAATACTATACTAGTACCCACACTATGAGACAAAATTGAATATTATAACATTCCAAAAATCCCTGACCCTGACCCGGTAATTTTTATAAAATGTAAATACAATCAAAGAAAATGCCACAGTGTCAATTTTAGGGATGTTTGTAGTGTGCGTGATGGGAGGCAGAATGTGTTTGCAGCCAATAATAAACCCATACACTATAATTTGGCGTGTTTACATGACAACACAGTAACATAACGTACGGAGACCAACGTAATTTTTAAACTCAAAATCTCCTCTCTTCTCACTTCCCTCCTTATCTACATAGTTAAATTCAATTAGAAAACTTGTGTCGTTAAGGTACTCGTAGATAACTCCTACTTTCGTTTCTGTAATTACTTCTTATTTTTATAAACGAAGAGCAATAAATTGTTCCAAGCATTAGATGCTGACAATAACTTGTTTATCTTCAGAAATAAACTATTCCAATAATTTAAAACTCTACTCAGTTTTAATAAGGTTTAATTTGTAAGGTTTCTGATCGTTTTTCTCATTAATAAAAACAGGACAATTCCTAAATGAATTTGTTTCAAGAATTTTAATGGACTTTCTCTTCTTGCGTCTTAGAAGAGCTTGGATTGTTTTAGATTGTTGATGTTATGATATTATCCAAAATAGTTCAACTTCTCTAAATTGTTATAGCCTCTGGGCTATAAAATATTGATAAGATTTTCTTCGAGGCCAAAGAAAAACATCAGGCAAAAGTAGGGGCTATCTAGGAGTACCTTATCGAGACAAGTTTTTTTAATTGACTACCTATGTAGTATAAGGAGGAGGTTAGTGAGGAGAGAAGAGATTTAAAATTGGAGATTAGATCTTAAGAATCTCATCTAGAATCTAGAATAGCATGTTTCTTAAAAAGTTTTAGTATGAGGGTCAACCTAACCTTAGCCTTATTTTCATGGGAAAATATCAATCTCTTGACGCCTTGACTCATTCCAAATTTAATTTCACAAAGTGTTCATGAAACAGTTATCAGAGCAGTTTTCTCCATCGTATCTTCCTCATAAAAAAGCTTCTACATAAAATATTGACTACCAAAACTGTTAAATTATTTAAACTTATTGATTGATGCACAAGTCCATCATTCAGAAAAAGTTATATGTTTTACCACGTAATGGAATGTCGTAAATTAAATCGTTAAATTGGACAAGCGATACTGTTTAGACGGAATAAACTCTCATCGACTTTGTAGAAGGTACTTTAATTTGAAGTGCAT
The DNA here is from genome assembly GCA_932527175.1 of Operophtera brumata. Lineage (NCBI taxonomy): Eukaryota > Metazoa > Arthropoda > Insecta > Lepidoptera > Geometridae > Operophtera > Operophtera brumata. The sequence goes on from OW052235.1 coordinate 1,375,950, forward strand.
TGGACTGGACCTTCTCACGTATATCATTAGATACATATATATATTACATTTTAGAAAAAATATCCATAAGCACAATTTCTATTAAATTCTATGAAAAATGTAGTAATTTTGAATCATAAATTCACAGAAAATGTAAATCCCAGAATCCACATTTAAAAAAAAAACTTTGTTTGTAGTTATTACGATAAAACTATAGTTATATATTGGTGTCGATTCTGTGCAGCATTCTCTAATTTTAAACCGCATTAAAATTATCGCGGTCTCTTTTATTTCAGTCTATTAGAAAGGGCGCGCGACAACTTTAACGCGCTTTCAAATTAGAGAATGCTGCACAGAATCGACACCATTATGTAGGTATGTTTGATTATATAGGTATGCTTGTGCACCGCCGTCTTTATATTTTGTTTTATCTTGTCCATCCAAAGGTTGTCTAGAAGAGATCGCTTTTAGCGATAAGACCATCCATTGTACGTCACTTTTATTGTTTTTTGTTCCTTTATCTTCGTATTTTTCTATATGGTGTGCAATAAAGAGTTTATCTATCTATCTCAGATGGAGTCTCACAACGATTTAACTATTTCTGCCAACAAGCAACAAGGCTGTGTTCCTGGACACATTTAAGGCGCTATAGGTTCAACGAACATTTTTGTATGGGTCGAAGAAGGCGAGCGCACGCTCTGATACCGTGTTTTTATGTATAAAAAAATTATATAAAAATTTCGTTCAAAGATTTGTTTAATTTTGTTGATGAATTCACTAACTCATATAATAACTAACATGAAACCAAATGTTTCAAAAATTAAAACGTGAGAGAAGTGAGTGAAAAATAGTATTTAAATTTTAAAAAGGAGGTATCTTTGTTATTTTTTTTTATCGAGTGAAGTAATTCAAATATTGTATTGAATTATTGATTTCACAAGATAAAAAGCTCAAGAATATCATATATTTTTTTCTTCACAGAAAACTATGAAAATTCTTATCAAAAACTTTAAAATTCTAGAGACATTTGAGAACATATCGCGCCTTAAATGTCCAATACTTGCTTTACTCTGGTGTATGCTGATATTTCCCATAAGAAAGACATCAACGCGCTGCATGTTCGCTGCATGTTGCAAAAGTCAATGAACAGACCTGACGTTGCTTACTAAAAACCCCCTACGGTAAATGTGAAGACTTACTTGAGCCCTGACTTCTGGCCGAAAGGGGTAAAGTTCCGGCGGTTCAAGGGCCGCCTGTCACGTGATCCCCCGGGCCGCAACGCGTCGGCGATCACACGTGTGTTAGATTACATACATACATAGACACACGCCTTTTTCCCCGAAGGGGTAGGCAGAGCCTCAATGGGCCGCTTTTCACAGTGGGTTGCACCATCGTGGAATATAGACGTGACAAGTGGTGAGCTCATCACCGCCATTGCTTCCCACGACTGACTCAACTAATGCTTTCTTCCAGTAATTAATTAATTAGTAAGTAGTATTAATTTATAGTAGTAGTAGATTAAGTAATAAATAAAGTGTTTTTATGTGTATGTTAGTTTCTTAGGTATTTATGTTGATATGGGCTTACTGTTTAGGTTTAGTGCATTTCTCAGTAAGCCTGAAATCTAGATATTGTTTTTTTTTTAAAAGTTATAAGGCCTAGTATTTTTTATCCAAAGTCAAAGTCAAAAGTATTTTATTCATTGAAATCACAAGGATCATTTTGAATCGTCTTAAAAAATAAATTTACAGTTACTCCTGTTCCAACGCAACCAGACGTAGAAGAATCAGGCAACAAACACGGTCTGTTTTTCTTTTGATGATCCTTCTTACTACTAGGTGGGGAGCGCCTGTGTGGTGCCTCGAGAACAAGTTGAAGCTGATTCAAGGAAAAAAGGAAAAAATGTGTGTGTCCTGTGCTAAATGTATTCAATGCTATGACTCGAATACACTGGCAGGACTTGGATACAGTCTTGACATATTATGCGACGCGTCTGTTACGTTTCGTTATATTATGCGACGCGTCTGTTACGTTTCGTTATATTATGCGACGCGTCTGTTAAGTTTCGTTATATTATGCGACGCGTCTGTTACGTTTCGTTATATTATGCGACGCGTCTGTTACGTTTCGTTATATTATGCGACGCGTCTGTTACGTTTCGTTATATTATGCGACGCGTCTGTTACGTTTCGTTATATTATGCGACGCGTCTGTTACGTTTCGTTATATTATGCGATGCGTCTGTTACGTTTTGTTGGGGCGACCGCGACAAGCAATGGTGTAAAAATCTTGTTCTAAGAATCCCAAAATGCATCCAAAAATAATGTTCATGCTATTTTATTGACGACCTCTGTGACGCGGCTGGCGATGGTTCGCCTGCGACGCAGGAGGTTGCGGGTTCGATTCCCGCCTCGGAACAAATATTTGTGCGTTCTGCAGATATTTGTTCAGGGTGTTCTGGGTGTTTTCTATGTATAATAAAAAATATCTATTGATGTATTGTATTATATTAAGTATATCAGTTATCTAGTACCCATAACACAAGCTCTGGCTTAGCTTGGGGCTAGATAATGTTGTGTGAACTTGTCCAGCATTATTTATTTATTTATTTATTATTACTTTATTACAAGTTATTCATGTTCCGCAATATTTATGTTCCACATCACCAATGAATTTAACATGTTTTATTTAGTTTTATCGTGGTATTGCACCGGCTCGCGACATTACGATGGCCACAGAGTGTTTATGCAGAAGCGACAGTTCACGCAGCTAATTTATTGGGGCCTCACAGCGGGGTTAGGGCATAAATTAAAAAGTTGTATGTTTTGAGAAAAACGAAGAAACATATTTTTTGTTTGAATATTTATTAAATATGAGTCTGCTGGGGTGAATTATATACGATATGATTCCCTATGTTGTACCCACATTATACTTTTATTCTTATTGTGGGTCAGGAACTGGAACACGAGGAACTTGTTCCCACAACACCCGGATTCCGAATAAATAAATATTTGCAGATCGTGCAAACTTTTGTGCCGAAGGAATTGAACCAGCACCACTCATGTCAGACGGCTACCACTGAGGACGAACGGACGACAACGTCTAGCTAGTCGGTTGATGCTTGACTACGTTGAGCTTATCACAATATATTTAGTTTATTCATTATTTATAATATGCCATTCAGCGTGGCAATTTAGCCAGCATCTTAGGGACACTTCCGTCTGGTAGTGATTTGGATCAGTTGAGCTACCTTTAGATCGCTAGCAGCGGTCTTTAGGTAGCATAACTGTTTCATGTGTATTTTGTACATACCTTGTATTAGATATAACTTTTGAAACTATCATGGTTATGTACATAATACTTAGTTAGGACTTTAGTCAGTTCTCCCGTGATCATGGCGCATGCAACTGTGCCGAAATATCGGGAACATATAAAACTCAAAAATCATGGTAAATATCCCGTTTCTAGTGAAAATCTTGTATTAGATGTATTATTCTTTCTGTAAATAAATGTTTAGATTATCAAAATAATTTGCTAATTTACCTTTTTTTTTTTTTTTTAACATTGATAGACCTTTGTCCACGATCTCACCTGTTGGTAAGTGACGATGTGGCCGAAGATGGAGCACAAAGGTCTAGAAGGCACCTATTCACTCTAGACTTGAAGAGACCCAGATTATAGTTTTCAGGAAAGACAGACGACGGCAGTGTATTCCACTCCTTAGCAGTTCACATTAAAACAAACTACAACTACCTACTAGTTCGAATTGCGCTTTCTTTTCGTAGACCTTGCACTCCAACTAATGAATGATACCGTCCATGTTATTATGTTGTATATCGTAATTTGAACAGCGGTGGAACTGGTTGCAACCGAAGCCGAGTGCGATATCAATCTGATGGCTATCTATCGGCCGTCGCTAAATTATGCGTTACACAGTCCACTTGCTGTTTTATAATCGTTAGCTGGTTTACTTGATCGGGGAAATGATGAAATTAATAGTGCCACTTACGCGCAGTTCATTGAATAATTAACCCTAGCGAGTTTCTTGGATGATTTAATTGAGCATAATAATTAGCAATTTAAAAAGGTATACTTTTTTAAAATCTTTATTAAGGTGTAACTTTACGTAAATGGCGCAACATATTTTTTTTTTATTTTTTTTCATAGTCATAGTCATAGTCATAGTAATTTATTAATAACAAAAACGGTTACAAGTCAAATATACATAAATCCGTAAATCGTACATAAGTACATCACAAAATTTACATCACAATACAATACATTATAACAATTTGAAATTTAATATGTCAATACCATAACAATTAGTAATCGTATAAAAAATTATAATAATAATAGGTAATGTCAAATAATTAAATAATGTCAGAAAAATAATAAAATATTAATTTACATCAATTTTAAATAAATCTTGATATTGATAGATCGTCTGCGCTATAAGCCACGTTTTTAATTTATTTTTGAAAGATAGCGTCGAACTCGAGCTTCTGACACTTTCAGGCAGTGCGTTGTAGACGTTCATCGCAGCTCATCAACAATTCTGAGATAGCGGTTACCGATTTTGCGGAAACTAAGAGTAGAATCAATTGAATTAGCAAACACACACACATTTTGATTGATAATGTCTCTTAAAGTGATTAATTTAGCTACGATCGGTAATGAACAAAAAACAAAGTAAAAATCATTGAAGAACATAGTAATTATATTTATGGTAAATTAGCAATCAAAACGTATGTGTTAACTTAGTTAATTATACACCAATACGAAAAGATAATCAATGTTAAATACCTACCTACCTGGTTAGACTGATCTGAGGATAAAATCCGTTTTTTGTTCTAGGAAAACAAACAGTAACAATATATTTAACTAATGTACTCTTAATTTACGAAAAATTCGTCATTGTGAGAGCGCTTATTGCGCGAGAGCGCTTATTGAAAATCCATGTGACACAAAGCGGCTGAAGAGAACCCATGTCCTGGATAACCTGCTATAACGAGGGAAGAAGGACGAATGAGTCTGAGTCTCAGTCCAAACGCCATATACCACTCCACGCATCCGCCTATAGTACACCAACTGAATGCGGATACATACAAAAAAAAAAAAATTTGAGACCAACACCATCATTCTTTTATTACACCGATTAGTACCTATGGATGGTCTCCTCGTAAATGGAAACGCTTGAACCTATTTTTTTGGTGTAAATAGTAGGTCATGCAGTTAAAAAAACCGTCAAAAGACTGCCTGAAACTAATCGATTTCAGCGAAAAGGCCACCCACTGTACAATGTAAATTTTATCTAGTTTTTCTAAGTAACCCTGGTAAATAATATTAAATAACAACATAATAACATTGAAATAGGGTGCTTATCCAACTATCTCCGGCTCATCTATAACTATTAGACATAACGAGAATATGGAACCAGAAATAAAACAGCTCTCTGTATTCCCATTCGTCCACCCACCAAAATTGTAAGTGGGACGAACGGGAATAAATTGAACAGTATATTTCAATTTCCGCAAGTCCCACCAGTGAGACGATGGGTGATCGGATGAACGAGAAAACATGCATATAAAAACCCCGCCCTGAGATAAGCCACGTGGTTGGATGCTCACAGTCAATAGATATATATATTGCAGCCTAACAGCTACTTTTTACTTTGGTCGAAGCTAACAGCTAACTTCAGGAAAGTCTAGCTAAATCGGCAGAACTGTAAATTGCTTATCTTAAATCAGCAGGCGCCGGAACCACCATAACTTCTCGTGAAGTGCCCGATACGACGATATCTGGGCGAGCCTGCGGCGACCATACACATCTTATAAAAATAAATAAGGATCTTGACGTCCGCACCTCAATGCTGGGTGGGAACGCCTTATTGGGAAACAGCAATTATCACATTATATATATCTTAATAACTAGCGGCTCGCCCCGGCTTCGCACGGGTAGCCCCCGGTGAAAAACAGCCCGCCCGCGATATTTTATTACTTATAATTTCTCCCGTTTTTTACACATTTACCACTATATCTTTGCTCCTATTGGTCGTAGCGTAATGTTATATAGCCTATAGCCTTCCTCGATAACTGGACTATCCAACACAAAAAGAATTATTCAATTCGAACCAGTAGTTTCGGAGATTAGCGCGTTCAAACAAACAAACAAACAAACAAAATATACAAACTCTATATAGTATAGAGTATAGATAAGTGATCCTTACGGTATCATATACACAATCTATGGCGTGAACCTGCGCTCGACTCGAATTTCTTCAATTAATTTGTTCAAACGCATTTGTCGACCTCTGTGACGCGGCGGGCGAAGGTTGGCCTGCGACGCAGGAGGTTGCGGGTTCGATTCCCGCCTCGGAACAAACATTTGTGAGATCGCAGATATTTGTTCAGGGTGTTGTGGGTATTTTCTATGTATAGTAAAAATATCTATCTATGTAATATATTGTATTAAGTATATCAGTTATCTAGTACCCATAACACAAGCTCTGCTTAGCCTGGGCCTAGATAATGTTGTGTAGTTCACACAGCATTATTTATTATTTATTTTTATTTATTACATGACAAATAAATTTTAAGTAGTAAGTATAGCTTCTTTTGCTTAGTAAGTAGAACGAAAAAAGATTGTATAAAAAATTAATTGTCAGTCTGTACTCTCTAAAATAAAGATAATCACACGATCAACATGTATCGTACTACAATCGAATCGTTCAGTAGGTAACTAAACAAAGTACTTACAACATTTATATCTTTGTCCATTTTATTACCTATACGTATATTTCCAATTCAATGTGGCCTATTATGGGTCTGGATTATTATGTTTTATCATAATTGTGTGAGAAATGAATGGGTTGTATGGGAGCGAGGAAGCCATTAGTGAGGCGGGCCCTCTGTCTGCTGTATGGGCCGTCAGAACAAAAAGACCACTATTATGTCTTCAAAGGAATATTTCCTACGGCTGTGGACTTTATTGTTTGTATTTGTTTGTGGGATGAAAGTAGTTTTGAATTTTGTTTGATCGAGTATGGTTACAACCAAGACATCATTTTGATGGATGGAAGGAATTGAGAAATAAAATATATGTAGTAGTTCAGTAGTAGTAGAGCTTTTTTGTGAAAGAGTTCGTCCGGGGAAGTACTACCACCATACCTATTTCTGCCGCAAAGCAGTAGTGCTCGCGTTGCTGTGTTCCGGTTTGAAGGGTAAGGGTGCCGGTGAAATTACAGGCACATGAGACTTTTCATCCTTATGTCTAAGGGTGGCGGGCGCAGTGCAATGCGACATAGGGCGCGTCCTAGGTGGACGTGACCTATGAGGTAATGCACTGTTCATAGGCAGAGGTTACCGCTTAACATCAGGTGGGCCATCGGCTTGTTCCGTCATTCAGTAGTATAAAAAAAAAAAAAATGTCTCTAGTTTTGGGTCAAATCACGTTAAAAGTAAAACGTTGAAATTATAATGATGATATTCTAAAGTTAAAACCTTAGAATATCGTTATTATAATTTCAGCCAGTTGACGCTGGCTGTACAAAGGCATCACAATAGAAGCCTCCATGAAGGGTTCAGGGCCGGCCTATGCTGCGCCGTTCGGTTCGTGGTAGCCAATTAGGAAACTTTGTTTCCCAACGGTTGTCGGTTCTGCGCGCTATATGGCGGCTTCAACTGACTAAACATGCGAACTATATGTACCAATCAGGGTGAAACACAGCAAAGCTCTCTCCATAGCCCTCTGCAAAGAGCACCTATAAAACTATAGTAACAGTGCAAGTTTCTACTGACTTATTATAGAAGCCCAGCTACCCCTACAAAACGGCATGTCTCAATATACCTGTAAGTTTGACTGAGTTGTGTACCCACACGTTATTGGTGACTTCCTCGTCGCCAGCTAATTATATCCAACGCTAGAAATTCCTTGTTTTATTATTTGACACCTGCCCATTGCTTTTGTCAAACTGGACAATGAGGCAGTGGAATGCTAGCAATTAGTTTTCTAGCGAGTGCGAGTTCTTATATGGCGATGCCACTAGCGCAACGGAAAATATTTGTTCTAAGTATTAAAATTTGCTTTTAGACAGAGTGCACTTATTGATTTCTTCACTGAGATTCTCTGGTTGACAAATAAGCGTTCGATGTTTGCAGATTTCATTCACTGTCTAATCTTAGTTCGTTGTCGCGCTGTCTTTAACAAATGAAGCCAATAATCGTCGTGACCGATAATCGTGATGTTTAGTGAAAAATTTATATGCTTTTTTTATAAATGCTTTTTGAAATAGCCATAGAACCTTTATCCTTTTTTAGTGTGTTTATTTTACTGTAATTTTATCATTGTTTATTTTGTAAAATTGTTATTGATAATTTAATATGTTTACCTACCTATGTTAATTTATAAATAAATTGATTAGTATAATTCAAAGTCAAAGTCAAAGTCGAAAGTATTCTATTCTTTGAAATCACAAGGATCATTTTGAATCGTCTTAAAAATAAATTTACATTTACTCCTGTTCTAACGCAACCAGACCTAGAAGAATCAGGCAACAAACACGGTCTGTTTTTCTTTTGATGATCCTTCTTACTACTAGGTGGGGAGCGCCTGTGTGGTGCCTCGAGAACAAGTGGAAGCTGATTCAAGGAAAAAAAGAAAACCAATTTAAAAGCCTTACTTAGGTAGGTAGTCAAAAGTAAGATGATAGAGAGAATCAGCAAAAGTTCATAAGGCAGCACACTCTACGCTTGATATACTCATAAATAACACATCAATAATAAATTATATGTAGGTACAGACATTGCAAATTGAAAATTAGGTGTCGAGGGGCAGAGCGACATCAGGCCACGCGGCTTTATCATTAACATAGTCATGTAGTGTGTAATACGCTTTCTTAATTAAATTATTCTTTATGTAAGATTTAAATCTTCGAATCGAAAGTTTAGAAGCACTTACTGGAAGTTTATTATAGAACCGAACAGAATTCCCCATAAAAGACCCACTTACTTTTTTAAATCTAAATTTAGGAATACTCAGTTTATTTATCTATCTAAGTGTTTATGTGTATATAATAAGGTTTCGTAGATGTATTGCGATATTACCGTGAGAATGTTAATTTCCTTAAAACGCTCCCTGACGTGGCTACATTTTATAAATGGCACGTATTGACTGTTTTTGTAAAACAAATATTGCTTGGATGTCTGCTACTTTCCCCCACAGTATTATGCCATATGACATAACACTATGGAAGTAGCCAAAATAAACTAGCCTAGCTGTAGCTTCATCAGTAAGCTGCCTTATCGTACGAACTGCATATGCAGCGGAACTAAGTCTACCCGCAAGTGCCTCAATTTGTGGTCCCCACTGCAAACTTGCATCAATATTAAGTCCTAAGAAAACAGTAGAGTTTACAAGATTGAGTGTCTCGCCATTTACTTTACTATTAGTTGGGTAATTTTTTACATTTGGCAAAGTGAATTTAATGCATTTAGTTTTTTAGCATTAAGCAACAGATTATTTACAGTGAACCAATCAAGAACTCGCGATAGTGATTCATTTACATCATCGTAATTAGCTTTTGACCTATCAACTTTGAAAATTAAAGACGTATCGTCAGCAAATAAAACTATATCAAAAGACAATGTAAAAGACATATGGTCTTTTACATAAAAAGGGAGATCGTTAATGTATACTAAAAATAGATTTACCTGAAGAATTTGAATTTAGAATTGCCTGTGCCGTTCTAGTTGAATAAATAAATACAAATACAAATACAAATCCATTCCACGAAGAGCTCCATAATTCTAGTTTTTGTCTTTGCCGTTTATGGTTCTTTTATTCGGGTGAAAGACAGAGAAAGAAACAAAAGTTTCGTGGTGGGCATTGTAGTGTTTTTCTACAAAATGGGCCTTGGGTGTTGGTGATACCCATTCAGTGTAAACTGGTCTTTGGAACCGTATGTGACGTTACTTACCTGTAATACCGGCATCGAAAACTTATTTCCCCATCAATACACCATGTAATTGAGAACTTCGAAGCATCCCAGGCATTTGCAAGCCGAAACTAATGAGCTGAGATGCCTGGAAAGGCCAGGCCATACTGGCCAATGTTGCCATAACGATGTTCTCATTACATTTGCCAAAGCCGAGTGGTAGCCCTGTAGCGGCGCCTAATATGGCGGGTATAACGAGGTTACCATACGTGGACGTGGGATCGCACCATCGCACCTACTCTGGGAACTATTGAATTGTCTGTGCTTAGGGCTGACCCGGGCCATTTGGACATCCTTAAACAAACTGCATCTACTTTGCTTCATTTGGTAGCGCTAGAATTGATCAGGATTTTGACCATCTTTTATAATAAGGCTTTCGCTATACTCGCAAAGTTTTAATAGAGTATTATATTTTTATTTGCTTAGGTGATTTAAATAGGCCGGTGGTCGATGTACACACTGGGAAAAAAATGGGTCGATTTATCGATATGGCTGAGCCGTGTAAACCCGGTACAGCAGTTGCAAACGTGTCAACACGGCAAGAGTTGCCGTGTGTCGCTGAAACGGCTACGGTGGACACACGGTTAAAATGGCGGCTGAAGAAGAAGATTTTGTTTTGCACACGGCTTGTTGGGCCGTTTAGAACGATTCCAATGCCAGGTTTGTTTGAAAACACGACCCAATCTTCTGTGTCAACACCGCTCCTACAACCGTGTTTGTCCGTAGCCGTGCATTTTTGCACGGCTAGGGTTTTGACACGGCTGGAAAAATATTCTACAAGTTTAACGTAGCCTTCTTTAAACACTAACGCAGCTGTGTAAATGGCTAAAGTAGCCGTGCCAAATGTCTAACCGTGTACACGGCTTTACACACGGCTGCCAAACGGTAGGCAAAGCCGTTTACATGGCTCTGCAAATGGTAGTTATGTTCGAAAGCTGTGTTTTTTTCCCAGTGCAGGATGTACGAAGCGTATTCTCAGATCCACTCAAAACATGTACTTACTCAAAACAAGGGCTATCTATGTGAATGTTGGAAGGAAATGCTTTTCTAACTAAGAATTATTAGCACAAATAAATAAGATGGAGTTCATGGCTAAGAAAAAAGTTAATGTTTTATATATGTAGTTGAATGAAAAGAGAAAGAAAAAGAAGAAAGAATATATATTTATTTGTATACAAGAGCTACACAGAAACACAGAACACACTAAGAAGAAACAGATATGAAGGTACTAGGTGTAACTCAAGTAACAAAATGGTTCTGCCTCAGCATGAGTTGGTTGACAGCAAGCTAGCAACCAACGCTGGTCTTCCGGCAGAACCACTTGTTGGCGTTACGGCTAACCACTCGCAACGACTATACACACAACTAACATAAAGAAAACTAATAATAAGAATAAGGTAAAGAAAAGTAAGGTATGCTCAAATTTCAAAAAACCACTGACATACTTTTAGAAAAGGTAAGAAAGTTTTTTTTTACAATAATCATACCAATGAAAAAAAATTAACGTTCCGAAAAGGAAACTTAACCTACCTTACCTACCTACCTTAAAAGACCTTGTAAGAGCTACCAAATAAACTTGTTTTTGTTCAGTTACCCTATCCCAATAAAGGATCGATAGATTCTATACCATCCTTTCCATGACTAAGCCTTCACCGAGCCTTATAAAGCCTGTCAGCCTATACACACAGAATACTGCTTAGTCCTAAGCAAGATTCATCCTGACGACTCTGAAGCAAATGCTTGGTAATTGTTACTATAATCCCACTTAATATCATAAATGTCAAAGTTTCGATGTTTATATGTTTGGGACTCAATTACGCCGTAATGGCTGAACCGATTTCGATAAAATGTGGTACGATACATTGAGCTGCATTGAGGCTTAGTTCTATGTCAGTAAAATGCGAGCGATGCCACGGGTGGACACTAGTTTCGACTTTAAAAACCAATGACCATAGAATAAGCAATGCGACATCGGTCGTCAATTAACTGAAGCACAGATAAAATAATAATATACTCGTAGAAGTGTAAGTAGGTAGTTTATTAATTTTCATTGTCACATTAACTAATATTTACGTGTGATTCGTTGGGAAATTTCCCATCGAGTCGTGCTGTTACTCGTTGCTACTTTTTTGCTGACATTCCCCATGAATAACACCCAGTTTAACAGTGTTACTCGATGGGAAATATCCAACGAGTAACAGTGGTACTCGTTGGGAACCCATCTTGAGAACACTGAGCCGGTTCGGTGATACCAATTTAAACATTCAATCAGCCAGTGATCGAAGATCGACCAGTGGCGCAGCGGTTAATGCATCTCCGTATCAAGGAGATGGTCGCGGGTTCTTTCCCCGCCTGGTTAGTATTAGACTCTTTGTACGAATAGTCAGGTTTTGACGACCTCTGTGGCGCGGCTGGCGAGGGTTCGCCTGCGACGCAGGAGGTTGCGGGTTCGATTCCCGCCTCGGAACAAATATTTGTGCGATTGAAGATATTTGTTAAGGGTGTTCTTGGTATTTTCTATATATAATAAAAATATCTATCTATGTAACATATTAATAAATAAATAAATATTTCTTAATATTGTATTAAGTATATCAGTTATCTACTACCCATAATACAAGCTCTGCTTAGCTTGGGGCTAGATAATGTTGTGTGTATTGTCCAGCATTATTTATTTATTTAGTATTTAATATGTGGCGCATGTACGCGAGCGATTTCCGTTCATATTCTATTTGACAAAACTAAACGATCAGTACCGGTAGCCAATTGAAATATTGAGAATTACTTGCATCTGCGAACGATTGAATCTAAAGCCAGCGCAATAGAGCTTATTATACAAAGATCGCCGATCTAGAGTGATCCAGGCCTGATCAAAGGCTGCGCTACGCACAAAAACAACCTAATGAGTTCCACAATACGCTCATTATTTTGGATGATTCGGCCATTGTCAGCGGTCAGTTGATCCGATTCTTGTTAGTTTAATGCTATTGTGTATGGTAATTAATGGTCTACTTTTGATGGTGTAATCGAAGGAAGCCGCGGGCGGGTTGAAACGAACAAAAAGGTGGTTATAATTGGAACAATGTTCTTACATCATACAGAGAGGTACCTTTAATAATCTAGTCATAATCTCTAAAATACCCACCATCATCTCGTTCAAACCCTGCAAGCTCTTCAACTTTTACCTTGAATTTAGTGTTTTTTTTTGCTATTTTCAGCGCGTAACGAAGACACTATGAGTAGGCATAATTAAAAAAAAAAAATTTTTTTAGAAGTTCGTACTTAGCATTTTCTTCCAGTTAGTAATCTCGGTGTAGGAATGGCAACTTTTATTGCTTCGCGCATTCTACGCACCTTTAGATGTCCACATCTGGACGAGGCCGCCCCCCATATAATGCAATTGCCGTAATCACCGCCTGGCAGGCGGATTGGTGATCGCAGTATGGTGTTGTGGGTGCCCATCCCCTGATGCAATTCCTTAGTCGGCTTTCACGACATCCATGGGGAGATGGAGGGGTCTATTAATAGGCTCACTCACTTTTTCAAAGACGTTCTTATAGCTATTACAATGGGCTTCCCTATATACTCGTACTATGAACGCCAAAATATGGCACCTTTGAAAATTCGAACGATGACTAATGAGTTTTATACACTGCCTGTTCACACTCTAGTCTTTCAAATGTGTTCAATAATCAACCAGCAATGGACGGATAAAACTTATCAGAATTGTCACTCTTTACGCGTTTTGTTACTTTATGGATTTTTACTTTTGAACGGCTGTAGACATCGAACTTTTTCTCTGGAAACGTTGTTTTTCAATATTTTTATTTATAACCATTAAACGGAATTTATCTATCACTAAACTACAAAATGGTACTTGTCCAGCTGTTATGTTCCATATTAAATAGCTTAGTGATGTAAGCTAATGTGTGGCCCTCAAATAACTTACGATTAGCAGGCACAGATCATCTAACAGTTGCTTCTTGCCGTGGTATCACACGCATAGTAAAATAATACAAGTAGCGCAACTGAATTTACAGTCTAGGATCCAATGACACAGTAAATACATTCACCATTATTTGGTCTTAGTACGTTGGGGAAAGAGGCGACCACGGACCTACGATGCATTGTATGACGGCCTCACTCGCCGTGCCTATCGACGATATTGTATTGCACGCGGGAAGTCGGTGAATGGATGCGGATCAAGTCCGTCAAGGACGTCAATCGGATGAAATGATGATGACACCAATTATTCCCTGGGAATTCTTTAGATTCGATAAGCCATAGATTTTTTTACGCAGCTAAACACAATACGCAGTTTTTCTCTTTATAGGTAATAGTTTGCATTCCTAGACCCGATTTTAGTAGAAGAAGAGGTTTTTTTTGAAAGAGTTCGTTCGGGGGTTCTATATTTCTGCCACAAAATAGTAGTCCCGTAGTATAACCCTTCAAACCGGAACACAGCAATCTGTGTTCCGGATTGAAGGGTAGGTACCGGTGAAATTACAGGCACAGGAGACTTTTTATCTTTGTCTCAGGTTGGCGGGTGCAGCGCAATACCGCATAGCATAGATGACCTATTTAAGCCTCAGGTGGATGTGACCTATAAGACAGTGCACTGTTCATAGGCACAGGGTACCGCATAACATCTGGTGTCATCTGCTTGTTCTGTCATTTCAAGTTGTATAAAAAAAGAACTTTCGTGCATACATAGCCAGGTATGTCAAATTAACTTTGCTGTGCTGTGGTGTTTTCGGCTTTGGAATAGACCCCTTCGTCTTCTCACGTGAATTACGTACAAGGCAACTAACGGATCACACCAAGGGATGGCCAGCAGCATCCACCTAATCAATTCTAAAACTGCGGTCACCAATCTGCCGCCAAGCGTGATGTTTTTTTTTTTTTTTTTTTATGCTACTTGGATGACGGAACTAGCAAGAGGCCCATCTGATGTTAAGCGGTAACCTCTGCCTATGAACAGTGCATTACCTCATAGGTCACGTCCACCAAGGACGCACCCTATGTGCCATTGCACTGCGCCCGCCACCCTGAGACAAAAAGATGAAAAGTCTCATGTGCCTGTAATTTCACCGGCACCCTTACCCTTCAAACCGGAACACAGCAATGCGAGCACTACTGCTTTGCGGCAGAAATAGGTATGGTGGTAGTACTTCCCCGGACGAACTCTTTCACAAAAAAGCTCTACTACTACTAAAACTGATTTGATTGTGGCAAATCCTCTCATTGCATTCGTTGACGTCTAACGGCTGCTGACGAGCATGATGATGTTAATTCGCTGCGGCCCCACCATATCACTAGCCATAATACCTCCCCCAGACGACCTATGTGGCGCGGCGGCCGAAGGTTTGCCTGCGACGCAAGAGGTTGCGGGTTCGATTCCCGCCTCGTAACAAATATTTGTGTGATCTGCAGATATTTGTTCAGGGTGTTCTGGGTATTTTCTATGCATTATAAAAAAAAACTATCTATGTAATGTATTGTATTAAGTACATATATCAGTTATCTAGTCCATAACAGAAGATCTGCTTAGCTTGGTGCTAGATAATGTTGTGTGAACTGTCCAGCATTATTTATTTTATTATTATTATTTAATACCTCTAATTGTAGGGCGGGACTCAACCATACCACTTAATTGTATGGAAGTGAGTTACTGTATGGATCGCTGCGGTTCACTAGCTTGACAATAATACTATCAGTTTACGAGCTTCGATGCTACAAAACGATTCCTCTCATGAGAACTGATTTTACGAGTATTTCAGATGCACGCTCGTTCCGGGAAGAGCAGGGATGTGCGCCAAGTTAGATGACTACCTTATTGTGCGACGAGCCCTTTTGGACCAATTACAGCATCGACTGTTTTTCAAACGTGCTTTAGTTTTTGTGTAACTTAGCTTCTTCATAAATAAGAGGGTGTCCTACACTACGTTTGCCAAGACGCGGTCTCCATTCAAGAACTCGTTTACTCCAACGGTTATCGGTCCTTCGGTAGACATGATCGGCTCACTGCCACTTCAGTTTGCTAATCTTCTGGGCTATGTCGAGAACTTTGGTTCTCTGTCCGGATCGTATCCCTCGAAAGACACGTAGCTCTTTTCATAGCTCGCTTAGCGACTGTAAGTTTGAGGATCCTTCCCGCCGTGAGTGTCCAGTCCACGTTTCAGCTCTGTAAGTCATAACTGGTTCCTACCAAGAGATAGCACTGTATACAACTTGCACGTATACAGAAGAAAAAAGCTCGTAAAGTGAGTTGTAGTACGAGATACCCACGTGTGGTTGATGTGTGGATGAACTCTTCCAATGGAGATAGGTGAGATGGTACAACCACGATCCTGGTATAAGTTGTTGATATGCTTGAGGTTAAACTTGGAACTTATTCGTTTCCCAACACTATCTGTATGTCGCCAGTAGAGAACTATTTTACTCAATTAAGCTGTTAGTCTGAATGCTTAGCGTCTGTGCCACCGACGCGTGGGAAGAAAAAAAGTTCGAAGGGAATGCCGGCCCATATTAAAATAATTATTGTGATAATTGATGTGTCCGTGTGGAAGAGGCCTAGTTCGATGGTTATGATACCCATATATTTTGATTGATTGTGATCTAAAGTGTGATGATGAGAACGGAAACGAATGCTCAGGGCCGTAGACGGAGAACTTGTGTATTTAAAGGAAGGAATTAGGTCGTACTCAGGTATACGTATGGTAATTTTAGGGTTCCATTGTCAATAAGGAGCCCTTTTAGTTTCACCATGTCTGTCGGTCTGTCTGTTCGCGGTTTTTCTCAGAGGCTGTTAGTACTACAAAACTGCAATTTGGCATAGGTACGTATTAATTACGCCGACAAAGTTGTAAAATAAAATCATGGTTTTTTTTTTTGGGATCACACGTAACGTAACTTAGGGTTTTTTCTCGTCTATCCCATGGTGTGGTCGGATAGGTCGTTCAAAACTATTGCGGGTGTGTTAATACAATTTTTCGATTCAGGGATTCGTTTGCGAAATTTTAAGCTTTATGCTTATGGCCTTTAAGCTTTAAGCTTTTAAGCCTATTAAGTTTTTATTTCATGATCATCATCATCAGCCCACACTAGTCCACTGCTGGACATAACCCTCTCCCAATACGCGCCACTGAGCTCGGTGTTCGGCTCTTCTCATCCACTTTCTGCCCGCCGCCTTTCGTAGGTCATCGCTCCACCTAGCCAGAGGGCGCCCCACGCTACGTTTGCCAAGACGCGGTCTCCACTCAAGAACTCGCTTACCCCAACGGTTGTCGGTTCTTCGGCATATATGACCAGCCCATTGCCACTTTAGCTTGCTAATCTGGTGGGCTATACTTGGGACTTTAGTTCTCTGTCGGATAATGTCATTTCGGATTTTATCTTTCAGAGAAACTCCGAGCATAGCCCGTTCCATAGCTCGCTGTGCAACCTTGAACTGGTGGATTAACCTTACCGTGAGTGTCCACGTCTCGGCACCATAGGTCATTACTGGTAGGACGCAGTGATTGAAGACTTTAGTCTTCAGGCATTGTGGTTTAGGCGACGAGAAGATTTGGCGTAGTTTTCAGGTTTTTTATGGAGTAGCCTTTTCGAGGATTTTAAAGTCGGGCTGGTTAGCTTTTGCTCGACTGGTGCACTACCGCCGAGTCCCCAGATAAATAGTGAAAATATGAAGACATTTGCTTTAACGGTTTAGCCGCTCGACCCTTGTGGCAGAGGGATGAGCGAGAGCAATATCTACTTCCGCTCCTGTTGGAGTCTTTGGCTACGGAACCATAAAAACCCAAAAGTTCTATGGCATCACTGTTACATTCTCTTTTGAAATGTACGCAATGGAGACGGCTATTTCTGCCATATTATTCTTTTTTTGTTTTTATCAAAGCTATATTAAAACTAGCCACGAACAATCCTCTCTTTCTTCGACCCATACAAAACAATCACAAAGGGGCTCTCAAGCAATTTGAGGTATTTTAGTGGGACATTTGTCACGCTGGATGTAAGGTCACCGACAAAGGGACTGGGCCATAAATTGTTAATGAAATGCCTGTTACGGCCGCGAGACTCTTTAACTGCGCAGGCGCTGCTGCACCCTCGCAGCGTGAAACTGCAGGTAACATAATGTGCGTATTATCTATAGAAAATGTATAAATAAATAATTTTGGGTAAACGAAAACGCGCCAACTTACACCTAAAGTTTAATCAATGGAATGGTATTGGTACAGTATTATTAAATATATTGGAAATTACACTGTT
Organism: Operophtera brumata; assembly: GCA_932527175.1. Taxonomy (NCBI): domain Eukaryota; kingdom Metazoa; phylum Arthropoda; class Insecta; order Lepidoptera; family Geometridae; genus Operophtera; species Operophtera brumata. The sequence goes on from OW052235.1 coordinate 1,394,188, forward strand.
TTGACAACTGAAAGTACACAGTTAAAAGATTGTATATTACACACACACATACAGTATATTAACAAGCTATTTTTCACGTTTCAAAACTATCCTTCGAAAAGAGTTAACGTAAAAAGCCAATACAAAAAACCTTACTTGTCGTAGACATGGCGCTACATAGCTTCTACGAACGGTTTTAAAGGGCTTCTACCTCAATTTGAATTTAATATTGAATTCCATTTAAATTCTAATTTGTCATGGTCAGCCCTATACTCTTACACAATGGCATAACATAGTGCAGCCCTTGACTAACAATAGCCTACCCTTGTCGATGCGCCGGCGCCCGCGGCGAACGGTAATGCCTGGCACAATGCGTGCGCGCAGGTTAGACGGGTGTGTAAGAGAGTTGATTGATATTGTATAGCATATTGAGGAGTCCACCCAGGATAGCCTGCTCCGCATTCAATGCTCGCTCTTATAATTATTGCTCAGAATGCCTCCTGGGGATCGATTTTTGAAAGTCACTAAGTGACTAGAAGTCACGAATGACAATACGTCATCGATGACTTTGAAATCACTTTTTACCAAATGTCGTTTTTTTGAAAGTACCCTGCAGGAGAAATGTTTGTATGATCTCAAATATTTGTTTTCGGTCTGGGGGTTGTTGGTACCATGGTGCTGGTAGTTCCTGATAGCACGACACAGGGGATCCTAGCGTGGGATTAGGAGGACTATGTATGTGACTGTTGGGAACCTTTTTTGTAGAGTTCTGAGTGCTATATTAGATTTACGAGTAGTGTTCCGAATTACAAGTAGTTTTCAAAATTGATTATAAAAAATGAGCTTTTTTCGTAATAATAGTCATTCCAACATAAATGAGCAAGAGAAGCTTTCTGTTTCCTTACAAATATTTAAATGTGTTTGAAATGTGGAAACCTATTAAAAAACCCGTAGAGCATGATGGCCTCCGTACCGGAGTGCTCTATGTAAAAACATATACACCCCGGATGTAATAATAACAAATTGTGATCTATCCAAAGAAATAATCGTAAAGCTTTGGATCTATCATAATAAACTGGTTGCTCGCTCTTCATCCCGTAATCCCATTTGTGTCCGTCCTCTTATGGGAACACACATCGGAGGCAAAATATTATACAGTGTGCCTGACATAATACCTCCGACACAGTATGAACAACCATGTTGGAGTGACGCTGAAGAGAACAATATAGCCAAGAGATTGAGACTCGGATAAAAAAAAAAACTGCGTGAAACCTATAGTAAGATACATACATCCCCCCCCCCCCCTATATGGGTTATTACCGAAATCCCCTTTATTATGATCTTGCAGCTTTTTTCTGTAGATAAGCTCAAATTTGTAGCCAGTGTAAAACCGAGGCTATCACCTCTACTTCCCTGATGTGCAGATCTTGAGACTTCTTGAGAGCTACGGCTGAGGGCAAAATACCAGATTACTGCTAAGCGCATCTGCAAAGTATATTTTTCCTCTGAGTGCGCTCGCGCATAGATGTTCATGTATGGAATTAGATCTAAAACAGGATAACGGGCAGAGTTCCTTCACTCCATACGCGATCGTCACAGAGGCACGATACAATTATTAGTGGAAGAAGTGTTTCTGTTGAAGAGCTTATTATGATGTGCAGTGGAACAAAGGTTCCGAAAAGCTTTGGAGTTTTAACATTTAATTGCCTTTATATAGTAAGTATAGTTAGTTCTTAATGATTTCAAAACAAACAAATAAAATATGAAAGAATTAACAACTCGTACTCTCTGGTAGGTACTCGTAGTTCCTGCTACCACGACACGGGATCCTAGTGTGAGATCAGCCCCCCTATTCCCTAACTGAAAGTCACTCGGTGACTAACGTTTGACAGGTAGAATGAACATCAATTAAAAAAAAATACTATTAAGAATTGTCAATTAATGGTAATTTTACTTGTCAAACGTTGGTCACTGAGTGACTTTCAAGATAGGGAATAGGGGGGCAGGACTAAGTATGTGATTGTTGGGTGTTGTTATAAAAAAAAGTATCCTCTTTTGAAAGAAAGAAAGAAAGAATATATATTTATTTGTATACAAGAGCTACACAGAAACACAGAACACACTAAGAAGAAACAGATATGAAGGTACTAGGTGTAACTCAAGTAACAAAATGGTTCTGCCTCAGCATGACAATGCCTTGTCTTTTCGACAATGGATGGTCTGTTCTACCGAAGATGTTAGGTACCTGCTAAACTTAACTTTGATTGTTCAGTTTAAGCTGGGCTATGTGAATACCTTCATTTACATTATTTATGAAGCAAGCGTAAAATAAATAATTTCCAGCCCAAGAGATTTCTGGAAAACAATTTCTCAAGTTCCGATCAATTAGTACAGGACGCACAAAAACACGACGTCATTTGATCGATACCGATTGATTTGAACGTTGCTATATCGCGGGCATTGCGTGGTAGAGTGAGGGCAACAGTAGCTGGAGGGCGAAACCGAAGCCGAAAGGATAACCATTTTACATAAAAATAAAGCTCTGGTTGGTTTTAATGAAAAGCTCTAGCGTTTGATAGCAAAAAAGTTAACGTAAGTGTGAAAGCTCTGCGTGGATCAAAAAATGCATTTGTTTTCCCAGTTTTTGGATTCAAGGATACATTTGCGAAATATTAAGCTTTAAAGTGCAAATTTTTGTTAGAGTCAAGTGCCCCCCCCCCCCCCATTCTAACGGTTATTATTGGATAGTTTTTTTTTTATTGATAGATCTTTGTTTGACCACGATCTCACCTGTTGGTAAGTGACGATGTGGCCGAAGATGAAGCACAAAGGTCTAGAAGGCACCTATTCACTCTAGACTTGAAGAGACCCAGATTATAGTTTTCAGGAAAGACAGACGACGGTAGTGTATTCCACTCCTTAGCAGTTCGCACCGCTATAGATAACCGGTATAGGTGTTCGGTGTAACCTTTATAGAAGATCGAAAGGCATGCAACCTTACGGCGGTGCTTGAGACTCTGAATCTTAGTCTCCGGCATATGTTGCTCACCTATAAGCCTGAAAGCTCTACGTTCGATCGAGTCCAAGGCAGCAAGCTGGTGCTTGGCTGAGCCAAACACCATTATTTGTTGTATTTGCTAGATATTATGGTTTTTGTCCTGCGGCACTGCGCCCCGCGCTGATTACCTACGCAGCGCGGACGTTCAACCCCCTGCAGCTCGAACGTACGGGCTGGAGAGTCTACTCTAGTAGGACAGAAGCAATACCATCTTTAGCACCAAGCCTAACATTATCCGTTATTTTGACCGAAAGTAGCCGAATTCGAATCTTCGGCTCAACCATCACAGGCTATCGCGAGACAAAAACTGCCCGGGCCATATTTGACGGGCCCTAATGAGCCTAATGGCCTTCGTATACGGAGGATACGTTCCCACGTACCGCGACTTTTTATTCTACGTCCTTATTTGAAGACACGAACTATTCCTGGATACGGCTTCTGGATAATAATGAAGGTATGCTCTACTAGTGCTTAGAATGCTTAGATATTTGAAAGAGTTTACAAATGGGTTGCTATTTCTTATCTACTCAATATTTTTATATTAATGTATCTGTTTGTACCTATCTGTTCTACTACCAACGGTTTCCGAAATACTGCACATTTTTTTACGTTAGAACCCCATTTTGAATCCAATAAGATGAGAATTTTCAAAATTCCGTTCTTAATGCAACCATCCGCATCGAGACAAACACACCCTCCAAATTTCAAGACAACGATAAGCAAGCTGGGCGTTTAACTCGTTTAATCAGTCAGTCCGGACTTTGCTTTTTATTATATTTTTATATAAACACGTTATTGCACGTTTAACAGTATAGGATATTGCTTATTTAATAGTATAGGATTTTTCCTTACCGTTGGTAGTAGATCATTGAAATCTTACATGGACGTTCCTCAAATATTCTGAGGTATGTTCTATGCATAATAAAAAATATCTATCTATGTAATATATTGTATTAAGTATATCAGTTGTCTAGTACCCATAACACAAGCTATACTTAACTTGGGGCTAGATAGTGTTGTGTGAACTGTCCAGCATTATTTTTTTTTTTTTTTTTTTTTTTTTTTTTTTATTTATTCCTAAGAGAATTGCAGGCCTCCGTTTGCTCGATGTATTCATTCATAATGCACGACTATATAGAATAGAATCAGAAAAGATACAAACATAGATAAACGTACACGCGCGTTTTCCCAAAATGATATTCAGAGCCTCAATGGGCCTCTTTTCTCACTGTGGGTTACACCGTCGTGTTCGTGTGCCGTGTGTTCTATATTCCTATAGACGTGACAAATAGTGAGCTCATCGCGTCATTGCTGCACCTTTTCACCTTTTTTCACCGCACCGCTCGCCATCGGCAGAGGATTCATTCGCACACCTTAGAGCCAGGGTGGTCTCGGACTGTGCGGTTTCAGAGAAACTTCCTGCCGCGAACGCTCAGGTTGAGGAATGATCTACCTGCTGAGGTTTTCCCGAGCGAATACAGTATGGGGTTCTTCAAAAGGGGTGTTTGGAAATTTTTAAAGGGTCGGCAACGCGCGTGTGATGCCTCTGGTATTGCAGGCGTTCATAGGCTACGGTAACCGCTTACCAACAGGTGGGCCGTAAGCTTGTTTGATACCTTGGTCGTATAAAAAAAGAAAAAAATTGCGTCCTGCGATACCTTTCTTCCAGTAATAAGACATTGCACAGTAAGCTAGCAGCTAGGAAAAATCTGGACGAAACTTACAAACAACTCCAAGTAATTCCTTTTTCGGAAAGGCCGGACACATTCTAATATCTCGAAAAAACATACGAATGAATTATATTTTTGCGCTGTCTGTGCCGGAGGTGTAAGAGTAAACTCTTTGTGCGTGCCGATGCGCGTGCGCAGGCATCTATGCGTCTGACTCAGTGCTATTGTTTTAATGGTATATTGGAAAGCCGTTTGTTATTTAATTAGTGTTCATTGTCAACCCGATGATACGAAATGTACTGTATTAAAAATGAATCCCAAAAAGCTTAAAAAAAGCTGGGATTCAACAACCTAGCTCCTCCTAAGCTGTAAGCAACGCACATTTGGAGCCTTATGTATTGAAATACACCGACACATGATCGGGTGGTTAAAGGGCTGTTTAGCCTAATAAGGTATTTTTGACAGATTTTTTATACCTTATTCTGTGAACTTTACCGATGTCACCTTTAACGATCTAGATGACATTATGTATACCTTATCTTACCATACCATTACCGATAAAGACAAAAGCTACAATTTGTAACTTTTGTCTAATCTAGACATAAAAAGTTAAAAGTGACAGATGTTGTATGAAAATATTTGTGAAATGACTTGGTTTGGCATAACATGCTGTTTAACCATCCGTTGATGTGTTGGTGAATTTCATATTTATGGTCAAAGTCAAAGTCAAAAGTATTTTATTCATTGAAATCACACGGATCATTTTGAATCGTCTTAAAAAATAAATTTACATTTACTCCTGTTCCAACGCAACCAGACCTAGAAGAATCAGGCAACAAACACGGTCTGTTTTTTTTTGATGATCTTTCTTACTACTGGGTTGGGAGCGCCTGTGTGGTGCCTCGAGAACAAGTGGAAGCTGATTCAAGGAAAAAAGGAAAACCAACTTAAAAGCCTTACTTAGGTAGGCAGTCAAAAGCAAGATGATAGAGAGAATAAGCAAAAGTTGGTCAGTAAAGTAAATCAGTAAAGTATCAGTAAAGTATGACCTTAGTATTCTCTCAGGTTAAGATTAATTGTCCTGTTCAAATTTTCTTAGGGTTTAGTGAGCTACTTCGAAAACCAAGTTTTTTTGAGGATCGTTATTATTTAGATTTATACCTACATGCTATTGTTTTAACAAAATTATATCGACTCTTAAATCTGTGACTTTACCACATAAAATTCCGAGGCACTTTGTTAAACCCTTATATCCAGTACAGTTCTAAGATTAAACCCAACAAAATGCAATTTGTTTCTAAATGAGCACCTGTTATAACGTGTCGAGGCGGCGAGCTGGTGTCACTCTGCATAGATGCCATCACTGGTTTAAATGAACATGGGTGAAGCTGGTTAAATGGGTGGGCAACAAGAACAAATAGAGGAGTACCAGGCAATTTGTATGCAATCGTAACAACGATCACGTAATTTAACAAGACTGTGTCTGAAATAGAATAGACATTGAAGTGTTGTGAAGGAGATGGATCTTGCATAATTATATGAAGGGTTTCTATGGACCATCTGAGGATATATAGTGAGGAGGTCTTGACCCTTGTAACCTTTTTGAAATTTATCCCAGCTATTGAAGCGGTATGCTCTATTATGCCCCCAATATAGTCTAGTATATAGTCTAATATCCTATGGCTTCGCTCACTTGGCCCCGGAGTAAAAGTTGTCTGTGTGAACAGGAGTAAACCAACTTTTTTTTAATATAGAAAGCACCGACGGGCCATGCAAATGGCCATCCTGATGTTAAGCGGTACCCTCTACCTATGAACAGTGCATTATTGCATAGGTCAAGTCCACCTAGGACGCCCCTATGCGGCACTGCGCTGCCTCAGCTAGTCTGAGACATTAAGATTAAAAGTCTCATTGCCTGTAATTTACTGTAGGAGTACTTTCACCGGACGAACTCTTTCACAATAAACCTCTGCTACATACTACCAACTGGGTAAATATTGGAATACAGTTGAAAGCAGACTTCATTCATGAAGCAGTCTTCATCTTGTTCATGTCGTTGGTTCCCATAGATACTTAAATTGTTTTAGACCAAAATTTAGCCACATCGACCGCATTTTCAGTGGCTTCACACATGTCATTTAGGGTGCAGGTGTGGGTGTGACTGATAGTGTTATGGTGTCCATAAATTGTCATAAAAGTACTTTCTTACAGATTTTATGAGATCGATCTCAGAAGACAATGCTTACAAATAATTGAAAATGGCGCTAGCACAAACCGCAGCTCGCAGACCGCGCTGTAAAGGGCATGTCATCTGTCCGTCTGCGGTCAAGGTCCCGACCACCCGCGGCCACGCCTGGCACTGACATAAGCCTGCGTTCAATTTGCATATAGATGCGATGAATTTGTGATGCTTTATGAGAATACATATAGAATTGTGAAGTGTGAGATTTGATATCATCGTTGTAGGAAAGAAAATGACTGGGGAAATATTTATTTCAGAAACAATATTTATAGTTACGAGTATATCTTACCTCCCGTTGATACGGATATAATAAAGAACGGTGCGTGAGTGAGAGTAAAATTAGTTGAAATGAGTATATAAAAAAGTCTGGTGTAATCTGTGTCTCTGTGGCCAAGCATGGCGGCGGTAGCTGAATGGGAAATATGGGGTAGTTGTTTTGATTCCCGCATCAAGGCAACTGGGTATTTTAGGACCACGATCTTCGTAGTTTCTGCCACCGAAGGCGTTGGAATATAAGTCATCAATTTCACCATCCTGGAAGTCCACTGCTGCCATAGGTCTCTAACATTGAATACCACGACGGAACGTCCTGAGTCACCTCCATCCACCGACTTCCTTTAAAATATCGATCGTTGCTACACTGCCCTGTCCAGTTCGTGTTAACCACTCAAGAACCTTTGTTCCCCAACGAATGTAATTTCTGTAAGCTTTCTGGCCTGCCTATTGCCACTTGCTAATTCAGCGAGCTATGTCGTAATCTATGTATGTAATTAATATGGTCTACACAAATAGATAGATACAAAACAGTTAACAGTTCAAGTTTACGACCAGACGTGTAAGCTTTCAGCAGTCAGGGTACCTACAGCTTCAATCATCACGAGTGCAGCGTTGCGTCAAGTTACACTGACATCAGGATTTTGGACTTTATTTCTACTATGGAAAAATTCCATTTTGTGATGGCGATGTTGGTGTTGTTTTAGAAGTAGAGCCAATCTGAGCTTTATTATAATGGATGTAAAGAATCCTTTGAAGGCTTTGTTTCTAGTCTTACAGAGCATGAGGACGTGTTGAAAATCCAGTCTTGTTTGTAGGATTCTAAAGTTTAGTTTACCCTATTGGTTGCTGTTACAGTGAGTGCCATGGTAGAATGCTCAAACAGTAGTCTCGATGGAGGAAGCGGTCACGCCGCCGATGTAAACATTGGCTCATTTGTTTTAAAGTAGAAGGAAGTAGATACTAAGTGCCGACTGCGAGGGTGGATGTTTACATTGTCTGTTACTAAGAAAACTCCTAGGAATAGTAAATACTGAAAATAGGGTTTTTGTGAATAATTTTCAATAAACTGCGAGAAAACAAGCCGACATTTTGCAATTACTATAAAAATAACTTAACAAATTGATAATAATAGTTGGGCCCCGTGAAAATCTCTATAGTTCGTACTTGTGGCATGGCAATTGATATACAGCGCGCAACAACATTACTTTTTCTTCAAATGGGGCCTGTAGGCCTGAAGATTCAAGAGATCTTATGATGATGTGATGTATGTTGTGTGTGTATGCTTAGGTTGGGGCTAAATAATGTTGTGTGAACTGTCCAGCATTTTTTTTTTTTTTATTTTTATTTTATTTATAGCCAAATAAAGTAAGAACTTATTTTACTACAGACTTTATCTCTCTTATAATAAAACGCGATATAAAATTATGGCCTAAAATTACCCATCCCTTTCCTCCGTCTCTTAATTTTCGAAGTGAAAGATACGGATAAGTTAGTATGTTTTAGGCTGCGTTTCCATTGACGCGGAGCGGAGCTTAGCGGTGCATGAATTGACCAATCACTATGCTCGAAATCTCTGCTGGCTGCTCGCTCGCCATAGTGATTGGTCAATTCATGCACCGCTAAGCTCCGCTCCGCCCAGCTCCGCTTCAATGGAAACGCAGCCTTAAATATGGGGTGAACTACTCCGATGAGTCTGATGAAGTTAATTAAGTACCTAATACAACTTTTATGAGTTTTGTTTTGAAGGATTCTATTGTCAGTTTTTTTTTAAACTCGTCCTTCGTCAGATGATGATGAAAATGGTATCTGGAACCGTGAGCTGATTAGTCCGGAATCCGCATTTCTGGGTGGCGTGCGCATTGCTATACCGCATAGGACGCGTCCTAGTAACTGCTTATTTCGACTGGGATAGCTTAGTGCTAGCCGGAATTATGCATGTAATCGCAACCGTTTATCTTGTAAGAGCAGTGAATGCTACGCTACAATTATCACTTCCCCCCTGTCCTCCTCCGTGCTCACAAGCCATCATTAGACACAGACAGGACAAGACTCTCATTAGAAGACCACCGAGACGGAGGCACGCGCATTCATTGATTGAAGTGGCGATGGACTGTCATTAAAAACATTCATAGTCAGTTATTAGAATAATGGGATTTAAATCAGGTACATGCGCCATGCATAGTCCTGGTCGCACACTAGGATCCCCTGTGTCATGTGTGTCAGGAACTACGAGCACCATGCTATAATGCGCGTCATGTAAAAAGAACGCTGACGGTCAAGCTTCTTCAGGCGTTCCAGCGTTCTTTTTAAGAGATTACTTACTTTTCTACTTATTTAAGAGATGTATACCTATGCATTGAATGAGTGCCTACCTAGTTTACTACAAATAATGTACAATTATAGTACGCGTCATGTAAAAATAACGCTGGAACGCATGTAGAAGCTTGACCGCCAGCGTTCTTTTTACATGACGCGCACTATACCATAAAATACAGACCCGGAACAAATTTTAGCATACAAATATTTGTTTCGCAGCGGGAATCGAACCCGCAACCTCTCGCATCTCAGCCGGCTACTCGGCCACCGTGCCACAGAGGTCGTCAGTGATGATAATGATGACGTTTCAACCTGTACCTTTCTAGTTTTAGATCACCGCATTATAATAATATACTTCGCCAGATATGCTACTCCGAGATCCGATGATTAAACACCAGCCTACATCATCACCAATGAGAATTGAGACAGCCCGTCTCTGTGCTACCAGAAGACTGTAGTCTAACTCCCTGAACCCCTCAGGGGTTAAACATATTACCTGTCCGATACGAAAAAACCATGAGGTTTTTACTAAAAGAACCCAGCGAGCCTTACAGTAGCCCCATCATGATGTTATTGTAACAATATATGATATCTCACCTCCTAGGTAATAAGCAACATGGCTGATAGTACCACCTCTTGGAAAAATTAGGGCTTCCTGTTACAGACTTCCGGCCCTTTTCACGAAATCACTCCTACAGATTGTAGGAAAGCGAGAGGAAAGATATTACACATCAAAAATACGTTCACTCACAAACTTGATTGTTACATTTAATTAGAAAAATTTCAATGTTAGGTCAATAACTGTTTTTCCGTAATTGTGCAATAGAGTGGCAACAGGATAGTGACGTCATCTGGTGTTAGTCACATGATAGTCTCTGAGTAGCAGACTTTGTGTTCATGGATCATGGATCACATACGACAATACTTTTTTTTAACTGTGTGAATGACAGACCTAGCTGAAGATCCACCTGATGTTAAGCAGTAACCTCTGCCTTTAACAATGCATTACCTCATAGGTCACGTCAAACTAGGACGTGTGGCATTGCGCCACCCTGAGACATAGAGATAAAAAGTCTCATGTGCCAGTCTTTTTGCCTTTCAAACCAGAACACAGCAATAATAATAATAATAATTCATTTATTAGGTCCATTATTTGTTAGTATTATTCTTAAAAACTATTTTTAAAATACATTAGGCTATAAGTTGAGGTGAAAACTCTCATCCGAATCCCGACCAAACAGACTCCAGCGATACTACCTACCTGATCAGGCCTGGCAGGCCTATCTGCTATCGCTATAGCCTACCTGGCAGGTCATAGCGATCGGGAATGAGCTGCAGGATGCCGTTGGAACTGCTCCGCACTCTGCTGAGCAATGAGGCAGTTTTCTTACGGATGATGGCGTGGAAACCATCAACCCGAGCCTCCGCAAACATCGCTGATGCACTTCAGAAGCGAGGAAGTCCCATCAGCATCCTAAAACCATTATTATATTGGACGCGCAGGGCACTAAGCGACTTCTGCGTATAGCTGAACCACAGGCTGCTTGTGTAGAAAGATTGGCAGTAGGCTTTGAAGAGCAAACCTGCGTGCCAGCATATAACATCTGACTGCCAATGCCCAACGCTCCCTCTCTTTGTCCTCCTGGTCATCAAGGTCATCAGTTACAAAATGTCCCAAATACCCGTTTTAGTTTGCAATGCGAGCACGACTGCTTTGCGGCAGAAATAGGTATGGTGGTAGTATTTCCCCGGACGAACTCTTTCACCAAAAAGCTCTCCTGCTAACAAAATGTTACTATATTGAAATCTCTCTTCATTATCGTAAAAGCCATTGCTAACCTGAGCGATACATTAAATACCATTTAAAGAATCCATGTTGTTCGGAGACGTCAATCCCATAACTTTTTTATTTCCCATCCATTTGTATGTATAATGGCGGTCCCACACTTCAGTCACACCATAGATTAAACATAAGTGACACTTAGACGATCGCACTCGTTAATGAAACGGCCTTTATGTAAACTTGACGAGACACAGAGCAGATGTAAACAGTAGATCAACTAACATAGCCACAAGCACCTTACAACGATGCCTTGTTTTTTTTATTGGGTTGAAGAGTGTTCCTGAGCCATGTCCATGTTTTTTTTTTGACATTGATAGACCTTTGTTTGTCCACGATCTCACCTGTTGGTAAGTGACGATGTGGCCGAAGATGGAGCACAAAGGTCTAGAAGGCACCTATTCACTCTAGACTTGAAGAGACCCAGATTATAGTTTTCAGGAAAGACAGACGACGGCGACGGCACTGTATTCCACTCCTTAGCAGTTCACATTATAAAGGTAGAACTGAAACGTTTTGTGCGAATAGAAAGTATACTAATGAGGTAAGGATAGTACTGAGCCGTACGCCTGCTCGATGTACAGGAAAACACAAGATTACAGATGTCTCGGGATTTGATATTTTGATAGAATAACTTTCTTCTTTGTCAGTCAGTAAAAGTCCACTGCTGGACGAGGCCGTATTATACTCTAAGAGATAATGAACATCAACTCTGCAGTTTCAACATTACTATAAATATTTAATTACTGAAATTATTGATGTTATTTACTTTTTAACGACATTTTAAGGGTCGCAGGAAGTCGGTGGATGGAAGCGGCTCAAGACCGCTCGTTATGGCATTCTATGCTGATAATGATGGCGATTTGGCAACTTAACTTTCTTACTTTTCACTAGAAACGGGATATTTACCATGATAGAATTGAAACTATCGTGGTTGGGAATCATATTAAAAGATAAACGGCTAATTACCAGCGAGCTGAGCGCGCGGTTGCACGCAGTATTCGCTGGTCCACCGTCGAACGCGGTCGCGGGCGGTGCTCATGATGAAGAGGCTTCTGAACTCAGTCTCGAAACGTCAGCAAAGTGACGAATAATAGTGGTAATTAGCCGTTTATCTTTTAATATTTACCATGATTGTTGAGTTTTATTTGTTCCCGATATTTCGGCACCAGTTGCATGCGCCATGATCACGGAACTAACTAAAGTCTTTGCGAGTCATGGTAAATATGCCGTTTCTAGTGAAAAGTAGTACATAACCATGACAGTTTCAAAAGTTTTATCTTTCTTATTTTTATTTTGTTTTTTTCATACCTTTTATTAACTGTATTGTTATTTCTGTAAATAAATGTATACTTTTTTGTATTTGTTAACATTAAGTACATGTTTTAACAGCCATTTCACGCAATGATGGTGATTTCCAAAATGCGGACATCGGCGGCGTAAAACTTACCTACAAATGATTCACATTCACAAACAAAATGCGTGTAATCTTCGGTAATTCCTTCAGCCAGGTGGTCTTCATAATGGTGCGTCAGTCCGTGCGTTGAGGCCGCGGGCACCGCCCCTTACCACTTCATTAATGTATAGCTCCGAGCTGGTCCAGAGCCGATGTATAATTGGATGGGAACGAAAACCGTAATATCATATTAGGTGCATTTATTCAAATAATCAAAACGAGTCCAAACACGGTCAGTCTACTCATATTCATCGAGGAGTTACGTTGTCCACCTTCCGTCTTTCATATATTTGAAAGACGCCATGGTAGCTCTTTTTGGCCACCTTGTCTGTCATCAAAACAAAAAGACAACAAGACGGTGAACAAGCTGTAGTGACAGGTCACAATAGGACCTTTATAAACTACAAGCGACTCGCCCCGGCTTCGCACGGGTAGCCCCCGGTGAACTCCCCCCCCCCGCCTTATTACTTATTCTGCTATTCGGAGCGGAGAAGAATCCACCAAAAAAGAGATAACTAACATCGGTCCAGCCGATCTTGAGCTATAAGTGGTGTATGTAACTAACACGACTTTGTTTTATATATATAGATTTGGTTACTATCCTAGCGGACACTATCAACCGAATATGTCTCAATCCCGTGGGAATATTAGGATAACAATTAGCCTATGATATATTCGAACGATCCAACTATCTCCATTCATCAAATGTCATCCAAATCCTCTGTTTCAGCGTGAAGGAGTTACAAACATACACACCCACAACACACTCACATACATACTTTAGCATTTATAATATTAGTGTGATTATATTCCCGGTACTTTATATCTACAGTGTATACAAGCCCTAATGAACTCAACAATCACGACAAAAAGCATCCAATTAGACGTAAACACTAACGCGCGGTGCTATTTTTATCTCATGTGTTCCGGGTTCAGGACTAGAATATTCCCTGTGTCATCTGAGGAGTGGAACAAGTAGAGGAGATGCCGACGACCGCGGACTACAACGCAACTACAACGACGCAACAGGCTGGGTGATGCACGCCCACTTTTCCTCAAGAATTTATCTCTTGCAGTAGTCTGTTTAAATAATTTCAAGAGTTTACAAAAATTGCGGGTTATATAACAATGGTTCAAAAGATTATTTATTGTCATTGGCATAAATATTAAGAGTTATGTAGATTTATGAAGTATACCATACGTATTTCTGTTCTAAAGCTGTGCTCTGGTTTGAAGGGTATGAGTGCCAGTGAAAGTACAAGAGACTTTCATCTTTATGTCTCAGGGCGGAGGGCGCATTGCAATGCCACATAGTGCGCGTCCTAGGTGGACGTAACCTATGAGAGCCTAACCGATTGGTTCGTCATATTGTTTACTGATGGATCATAAAGATTTTTTAAAAGCAACAACAAACTGTAAAAGGCGTCCACGTCGGGTCCTCTGCGCCCGCGTGGCGCGTGTGCAAACAATATACATAGCCCGGAACCTTGTGTATCTGCTACGGTCGAGTCGCGTCGGCTATTGCAGACAGCGCCTTTACTCAGCTCAGCTCTAAGATGTCCAGAAAATACAGTGTAATCTGAAATAATGATAATTTCCGACCTATCTTTATTTACAGAAATAATAAAACAACTAATGCAAGAAAGGTTTCTTAAAATTTTAAATATACAAGCGAGACTTAATTTACCCAAAGACCTATGTGTTGAAAAGAACTTTGAAAGAAGTAGTTGTCATTTCCACTGAGGGGTGAGTCTGAGTTTTGCAAACACCATCGTAACGGTGAACGTAACACGATCGTACGTGTATAACATAATAACTAGCTATTAATCTGTGCCAAAAACGTCACAGATTAATGGCTAGTTACTACGCAATACACGTACACTCGCCGTTACGATCATCGTTACGATGGTTTGTGTAAACTCGGACTTGCCCCTCTGATCTTGACTAGCTTTGATTTTGACTTTACGTTGATCAAGAGTATAGTTACCTATAACCACATGGTTGCTGGTCGTCACATACCGTTCTGTGCTCGTAAATACACACGTAACTAAGTGAAACTTGGTTAGGTGAAAGACTTTGGTACTGTGTAGGGTTTGAACGCATGAGTTACGGATAAGAAGGGCATCACCATCTCTAAAATTAAACGTGATCAGTGGAAGCCGACAAGTCGCCCACCCACATGTGCTGCTTCGAATCAATCGTCGATTCATACACAAGTTGACTAAACATTTTCACTAACACGTACATAACTTAGTTTTAACTTAGGTACCAGTTTGCGTCTGTTCGTTCCACTTAACATTCCTGTTCCTACTCGTATAAAATCTCGGGACAATTGTGGTAACACAGTCAGCTTCAGAGTCGAGACACTCGTACTAAAAGTAAAGAGTCGTTTTACCAGGATAAAAGTATCTAGTATATAACTCAATATACCTGTCTGTGTATCAAATTTAATAGAAATTAATTCAGCCGTTTCGCTGCAAACATCCAAACATTTTACCATCCAAACATTTGAACTTCCAAACATACATACTTACACATTTATGATATTAGTGGTATAAGCTTCAGTTTGGGAGCTTTTTATGTAGTCTTAGACAATTCAAAAATGTTGTCTGGCGCCAATATGTAACCAAAGTATGTAGTAGTTCCCGGTTGATCAACTTCTATCAGTAACTGTACAGCTCGGTTGATAGGAATAAATAAAGTGATCGTGCGCCGGACGCCTTGTGATGGCGCGAGATAGCCTCCGACCTAAGAAAAGGGACATAGATCTGTAGACTAGCTTTTAAACGTTTATTAATAAATTCTAATTAACAGTTGTAATTCTGTAAGGTATAAATTAAAGCTAACTATACCTAGTTAATAGTTAGTAGTACGAAGCTCTAATAATCTATTGACGATAAAAATTGCGCAGCCTCCTTTATGCATCAAAAAAGGGATTTGAGCAAAAAATAATCCAATTTCAGATAGCTCTAAAATGTATTCTAGTTTGTAGGTGATCAATATTGCTTTTTTCATACGTGTGATTTGTTTTAGTGAGGTAGGCTCGTCATTCTGAATAGCGCAGAGCTTGCAACCGCGGCGCTGATAATGTATTCATGATTGCGCGCGCACGCCGCCGCTGTGAATATTCAGCATATTGGTCGACACGGCGTTAATGTCTTGGAACCGATCCGTGTAGTTCATTTACAGATATGGGGATATCTACATGTCTGAGCAACACTTTATCGAAATGAATAGGTGATTATAAACGAATGAGGTGAACGGTGAGTTATTAGGAATTACTCAATGGGCAGAATTTCTAAGGCTGCTCTGACTATCAATTTACCGAAAGAGTTGAAACTTAGTTTTGAAATTAAATATTATGGAAATAATATGAGTTTGATACACAATTCAGGTGTAACCTAATATGACGATGTAACCTCATTAATAATACCGGAAGAAGCTCACTGCTGGATATACCTATTCTATTCCTCCATAGAATGCTACTACAGAATCATCTTTAACAGCCTCCGTCAACCGACTGCCCGTTACAATTCCTTTATCCCAAAATACTGAGATTTCATACACATACCTACATAGACACACGCCTTTATCCACGAAAGGGTATGAAAAGCTTAAATGGGTTTAGCCGTGGGTTGCACCTTCACCACCTTGGTAAATTTGTCGCTGCCAGTGCTTCCCACGACTTCGTTAATGCTTTCTTCCAGTAACACATTCCATAATAAGCAAGCAGCCATGACAATGTTATACCAAAAGTCAGGATAATCCCTTAGTCGTCTTTTACGACATTCACAGGAGGAGACGGAGGGGTATATTCTTACGCCAGACACACAGATTTCAGGTTTTGTCAATTTCTTGATAGACACATATTTGCAACCTGCAACGGCGATATTGAAGCTCACAGGGTCCAAAGCTTCAATCCAGCATTATTGGAACTTAATCGCAAGATGCCGTTTAAGCGCATCGGATCAACATAAAAGAGCCATTAACTTAACTGTTGATCGTATGGTGTCTTCAAGTTTATGATTGTTAGGTGACAGGCTAAAGTGCCTGCTTACTAAACGAATAGCGTGACTTTTGTGATCACTATAACGATCAGAACAGATTTAATTTTACTATAATGTTGAGACTATAAACTAGAGCTGATCACCAAACATGCCTTGGTATATCGTTTAGTTTGCCTTAAAAGTTGTTACTCTTGTCACCAGGTCGAGCAGTCTTTGACCGGCTGACGAGCACCATGCTAAGCGAAGTGTCAGTGGCCAGTGAGTCAAGCGAGAGTCTACTGCCTGCTCCACTGGATGCTGCTCCATACTCGGCGGTTACTGCTAATGCGAGCTGCGGGGAACTCGGCACTGAAGAGTACTGCAGGGACACTCCTGGGAAGTAAGTTCATATCATAATTATTGTCAACACAACATTATTTTCTGTAATTTTGTGCATGTCTTGAGCCATAACCCACTGGCTACTGTTACACGTCTGGGATCATGGGAACCCGTAGCTAAATTTTAGAACAGAAAAAAAATCTTATATTTTTGACTGCAGGATCTATATATTAAGTAGAATAATAAATAATAAATAAATAAATAATGCTGGACAGTTCACACAACATTATCTAGCCCCAAGCTAAGCAGAGCTTGTGTTATGGGTACTAGATAACTTGATATACTTAATACAATATATTACATAGATAGATATTTTTTATTATACATAGAAAATACCCAGAACACCCTGAACAAATATCTGCAGATCGCACAAATATTTGTTCCGAGGCGGGAATCGAACCCGCAACCTCCTGCGCCGCAGGCAAACCTTCGCCAGCCGCGCCACAGAGGTCGTCGAGAATTGATTGTAATAGATGCTACTGACCTCAGATGGCGAGCTAAGAAGGCAATTAACCGATTAAAAGTTAGGTTGGCTACGAGCGCTAGGTTTTCACTTAGGTATGGACCTCGACTAGGGCCGTTACCAGATTGGAAGGCATAGGAGCAAAATGTCCCGGAATATGCTTGTACCTGTTGTAGGTATACTATAGGGGCTTGTCAACCCCACCGGCGGGGGGTCGGTCTAGATCGGGGTCGATCTGTCGTGACTGGATGACATCACACCCGTATTAGCGGCAGTGATAACGTTGACAAAATCACTAAGAACAAGCCTTGGTCTGCGGAAGGACTATAGGGTCCATGTTTGACATTAGCTTCCGACTTCTAGACGACTAATCCCATAAACAAGCTCGTAGCTGAGGCTGTGATGTTCATGAATTTAGATTTATCCTTGTGTCAATTTAAGTAGCTTGACCTTTCAAATGCCTGTTTGAGTGCAACTATTTGATAGCTACCGCCAATAAAGCAAATGTAACCAATAATTCCATCTCCCAACAGGCGAGGCATAGTGTGCGATGTCTGCGAAGGCCCAGATGGCTCTCCGTCGAGAAGACATCCACCAGCACACGCCAATGACGGCGACCCAGGGACCTGGTGGCAGAGCCCGTCTCTGGCTGCTGGCGAACAGTTTCAGCATGTGGAGCTGGTTGCTGCTTTACCTGATGTAAGTAGACCATCAGATTCCAGGATATAACATAACTGGGTCCTTTTCATATAACTTTACGACTCTACTCTGCAGTTGTCTTACTCGTACAAACGTTAATGTATGATATTATAGTATAGGATAATGTAATAGACAGTTTTTAAATGAGCTCCGAGCCTCGTCTTCGAAGCTCATCGATGAATTCTTGTGTAAGTGATAGTATAATTGTGAACTTTCGGTTAGACTGTGAACATTTGAACATTACAATAAAACAGTGTCCCAAGGATATTGTAAAAGCCGTGTTATTATAATTGCACTAATTATATTATAATTGCAGTTGGTTAGATTGTAAATCTAACATTATCACTCGGCAATTGTTGCCTGCTGTTTTCTCGTGATCCCAGGATTTTTAGGGTAGAAAGGCTAGGTACTAAAATATATTTTAAAACCTAACAACCTACTGAGGGGCTATCTACCTATACCATAGCCCGTGATATGGTAAATGAATTGGAAACCATTCACAATCTAACCGTACAATTATAATATCACTAGTGCTTTTTTGACACATCTTTGTCAATAACCTGCATTTTATAATGTAAATCAAATGGTCTTGTTTACAATTACTCGACAGTTTACAATGACACGAGATTCATTATAAATTGTTGCCGTGCTGCTTATAAACGTAAAATATCCTTCGCGTAGTTACACCGTGTTTTGTCTCTTTCGATCGGATTTGGAAATGCTTGTCAATGCAACAGACAAAACAATGTGCAACTATTACAAAGATAATTTGATTGTTATAGTAATACGGTTAGTGTTTACAATTACCGGGTGACTTAAATAAACCAACCACTTCCAACTTTAACCAACCTTCTTCCTGCAACAGTTTTGTAAGTGTACTAAAGTAATTCAATTAAGTTTTTCATAAAGTCAGTTATGTCAAATCACAGAGTAAAATGATAGTGACATGCACTCAGAATGCCACCATATATTATCAACATAATCACTTTACACCAACCTGACCTAAACAGGTGAGACGTAGCGTGGGCGAGTCTGCCTTACCTACCGCTCGAGCCTCGAGCCCAAAAATGGTCTGTTCTGTTGCACTGCCGGGTTCGGCCGGCTCTATCCACTATAATTTCAAAGCAGGTCGGACAGGTCTCGGAAAACTTGTTAGTAGTGAGTGATTGCGCTGTGCACCGATTTATGACTTATGAGCTTATAAACTAGTGTAGACCGTAAAAGTAGACAAATTTACTGGCTTAATAGGTAGAAGAAATGTCGTAAGGCTGCTGTTACGATAAGTGTGGCTATTAATTGAGTAGGTAAGCTTAATTTATAAAGTAAAAAAAAGTGGACCTACCAGCCATTATTCACACAGAGTGCAGTCTATGCGGTTCTTAGTTGCGTAACACGAATCTATGCTCCACCAAAAAAATGATCTGCAGTTTATTTAGTTTGTGCGCTACTCGACACTAGATGGCGCTAAAGACAATATTAATTCAGATGGCAGCACTATCTTTCCTCGTATTAATTTTCATGAAAGTCAACCGGATATTATGTAGTTTTAGTAAATGCTGATTCACCACAATATCTTATCAGCGAGTTACCGTTCATTAAAATTAGATAGCAATATATTTTATAACTTCTTAGCATGTATCGAATAAGGCTTATACCTTGGATTTAAAATGTATCACAATAAATGCGTCATAAATTGGATAAGAGTGCAATAAAATATTGCAAAAATAACGAAATCCTAAATGCGTCTTAGGTTAGATAAGACTGGAATAAAATTTTGCGTAAGTGAAGAAATTTTTGATAGTTTTAGGACATCTCTCCGACTAAAGGTGTCTTAGTTAATTTTGTAATCCTATGTAGGCTGTTCCCACAGCTGTGTGCACATGATC
Organism: Operophtera brumata; assembly: GCA_932527175.1. Classification (NCBI taxonomy): domain Eukaryota; kingdom Metazoa; phylum Arthropoda; class Insecta; order Lepidoptera; family Geometridae; genus Operophtera; species Operophtera brumata. The sequence goes on from OW052235.1 coordinate 1,414,458, forward strand.
GATAACGCGATCCCGAAGCCCACAACAAAATTAATTTCACCTTTCTCACGTTTCTAGCTGTCCCGTAGTAACCTAGGAGTGAAACTCACGGACCGAATAAGGAACTCGAGAATACGCTCCCAAACACAGATAGCTGATGTCGCATGTCGCTCAAAAAGCTGATTAACTTAAATGGGACTGGGCTGGACATGTGTGCCGTATGTCAGAAGAACTATGGGTGAAGACCACGACAGATTGGATCCCAAACAGACGACGGCCACGTGGATGGCCCAGACGAATATGGTGGAATGAGCTAGACTCATAGTTAAAGGATTGGTCCCAAATAGCCAAAAATAGAGACGAATGGAATGAGAGAAAGGAGGCCTTTGCCCTGCAGTGGAACACTACAGGCTCGTATTAAATAATAAATTTCTCACGTTTCTAGTTTCTTTTTTGTTTTAAAACTAGATGTTTCGAGCACACAATGAATACAGTAACGAATAGCATTCACAACGAGTGAAGAATAATCAAAAAAAAACAAAGCCATGTTTGTTGCGCCGATTTTTCTATGTATGATCGCGTTAGAACAGGGAAAAATAAACCTAGATGACCGAGCGAGCGATGTATTTGCAACAACTGGCAAAAATTGCTTTTATCTGTCTGTTGGTGCGCGCATCAGTTCTTATTTTTCAACGAATCTTGACGAAATTTGAATACAGGTTCTACAAACTCATAGTTTTTTGTCGGCGGCAATTTTTGATTTGATCTATATTTCTCCCAAAAAGGGGAGAAGTATGCTGCGGCCAATTTTGGTATTATTTGGCAGAAATAAACGGTACCTACTCAATTCAAAACAATAATTTCTAATATGAGCAAAATCGTTCATGAGGTTGTCAAGGATACAGGATCGACGATGAATTGAATAATTAGAATTTACACCGCCTAGAGTCGACATTGGTTCTAGATAACTTGCGGCAGGATGTTACGTTGCTCTCAACGACTGGCGGACATTGTGTTACAACTTACAAGAATTGGGACTATAAATAAATAAATCAATAAATAATGCTGGACAGTTCACACAACATTGTCTAGCCCCAAGCTAAGCAGAGCTTGTGTTATGGGTACTAGACAACTGATATACTTAATACAATATATTATATAGATAGATATTTTTTATTATATATAGAAAATACCCAGAACACCCGGACCAAATATCTGCACATTGCACAAATATTTGTTCCGAGGCGGGAATCGAACCCGCAACCTCCTGCGTCGCAGGCGAACGTTCGCCCGCCGCGCCACAGAGTTCGTCACTATGAAGCTCTTGCTCTTGCGAGACGAAGAATTCTTCAAGAGGCGCCAATTTAATAACTAAATACTAATTTAAATTTTACGAGTGTTTTAATGTGTTTTTGTGATCTTTATATTATACACATATTATACATTCACTGTGAGTATCCCTAAGCAGCCACCGCCTTTATAACATGATTCGAAATGATCCTTATAAATAAATAAAAAAGGATGCCTTATGATTCTGTTGTTTATTTTTAACATTGACCACCACCCTGAAATGTGACACTAAACCCTATAGGTACATTCGCAGTCGAGTGACATTATCCGCATTCCTCAGATATCGTGGTCGCCCCACAGGCGCGAGCGCACCGCTCACGATTTATCGCTCGCGATAAGCAGAGCGGTGCGCGCGCGCCTTCTCATTCGCTATCTCCTAATAGCTCCCGGTGCGATACACACTTATGGATCGCCTATTGTGATCCACATTTATTTTAGTTTTATAAAATATCTACAGCTTTAGACGAGGGAACTTTATAACACAAATAAAATAAATAAATAAATAAATATTGCTGGACAGTTCACACAACATTATCTAGCCCCAAGCTAAGCAGAGCTTGTGTTATGGGTACTAGACAACTGATATACTTAATACAATATAATTACACAGATAGATATTTTTTATTATATATAGAAAATACCCAGAACACCCTGAACAAATATCTGCGGATCGCACAAATATTTGTTCCGAGGCGGGAATCGAACCCGCAACCTCCTGCGTCGAAATAAACCAGTTATTCTTCGCCTCTCGAGTCTCGAACCACGCATAGGCTCAGAGGTCAAGTGGCAGTTCCTCAATAACTGGAAAAATATTAGTCACATGATATTCACAGTCAAAAGTATTTTATAGATTGAAATATGATGGCTAATTTTGAATTGTCTTATGAAATAAATTTACTCCTATTCCAACGCGACCAAACCTAAAAGAGTCAGGCAACAAACACGGCTCGACTTTATTTGATGATATTTCTGACTACTAGGTGGGGAGCGCTTAATGTGGTGCCTGAAGAACAAGGAGAAGCTGATTCAAAGAAAAAAAAGAAAAACAAACTTAAAAGCCAGTAGGCAGTCAAAAGTAAGATGCTAGAGAGAATCAGCAGATTTATTATAAATATCTATCTATAATATAATAAAACCTCTTACGGCTGCCGAGATATATATACCGCTGTGACATAATAAAGACAGACAGACGGACGGCCGGCGAAGGGTTAGTAATAAGGACCCGTAATCACCCTTTGGGTGTCGAACCCTAAAAATGAGGCATTGCTTTAGCATCTTCGATCCACACTGAAGCCCCGCGTCGTCTGTCGTCTTCACATAGGAGCAAAACCTTCAACTGGCTCTGTGCTAAAGTAAAATGTGGCATGAACCTTATTCGATGAAGTGGTTCTGCTAAAAACCGTTAAATAGGTACATATTAAATAAAAATAACACGGAGCTGTAGAACCCGCGTCTGTGTACATCCTGTTGTTTCTAGAGCATGGTGGAGACCCAGCGATAACTTAGAAAAAACATTTAATTTATCTTCAATAAAAAAGTTGTTTCTGGAGCATAGCGCCAAACAATAGAGTTGATAGATACAAAGGAAAAAAAGCCAAATAGGAGCATAGGAGACTCTTTAGATAAGGATCTTATATTCCATGTAGACCACGTAATGGAGCTGAGACTAGTAAATCATATCAAAGTGACCACGCGGCGCGAGAACGACGGAAAAATAAAAAATAAAATGTTTTAATAATATCTGAATGGAATGTAAAGATTGTAGCAGTAGGTAAGTTTAATGCATTGCTTTGTCGCTTCACAATGCATTGGTATAAATATGTGCATAATGCATAATCATGAGACTCAATCCGCTATTTTTAAAAGAAACGAAGGAAGAAGAATTTTCACCTTTTTTTTTACATTGATATCCCTTTGTTTGACCACGATCTCACCTGTTGGTAAGTGACCATGTGGCCGAAGATGGACCACAAAGGTCTAGAAGGCACCTATTCACTCTAGACTTGAAGAGACCCAGATTATAGTTTTCAGGAAAGACAGACGATGGTAGTGTATTCCACTCCTTAGCAGTTCGCATATAAAGGTAGAACTGAAACGTCTAATTCTATTGAACTCTCTAAGTCTTTGAAGTATTTGAATTTGAGTCTGAATTGTCTAATTTCATTTCATTGTTTTTTTAAGACCACACGTGTGTAATGCTTGTCTTTTAGGATTGGTCTATTTTGTCTAACTAAAACTGACCAGCTATTCGCTATGACCAAACGTGACATAACGCGGGCTCGTTACGATAACTGCGTGGAATCATCGTTCAGAATACATTGTGACGTCACACGTTATTGTCAAGTAATCTCCTATATTTATGGATATTATCACGGGTATTTATCGCGTATTACCTTATTATTTATTTTCCCCGACGTTTCGATTGTTGCAATATCTATTCTGAAACTGATCGTGAAAGTATTTTTTTTTTTTTTTTTTTTTTATACTACTGAATGACGGAACAAGCAGATGGCCCACCTGATGTTAAGTGGTAACCTCTGCCTATGAACAGTGCATTACCTCATAGGTAACGTCCACCTAGGACGCACCCTATGTCGCATTGCCCTGCGCCCGCCACCCTGAGACATAAAGATGAAAAGTCTCATGTGCCTGTAATTTCACCGGCACCCTTACCCTTCAAACCGGAACACAGCAATGCGAGCACTACTGCTTTGCGGCAGAAATAAGTATGGTTGTAGTACTTCCCCGGACGAACTCTTTCACAAAAAGCTCTACTACTACTCCTATAGTCATAGCGAATAACAGCCCAGGTGGAGGCTCTTGACGTCTTGTGATTTTATCACATTAGTACAATAATATTACTTGACATTGGTGAAATTGGAGTATTCCTCAGAAGCCATTGTGCGCCAGGTCACAATTATTATGATAATTTGATGTAGCTTATACTGACATGGGTCTTCTGCATGTTTGTTTTTAAGACATAAACACAAAAAAAAACGTTTTCTCGGAGGGCCACACTATATAAAACGGGTATTTGAAACATTTGGGTTAACACTTTAAAATATACAGCTAATTGACCACATCAACTGTTCACTTAATTTTAAACGCTTTGTGGAAACTCAAAACAAACTATATGTTAAATTTAGTGAGAAACCTGTCATTAAAGCAAAATAAAACCAAGTTAAGTAATTCATTCGCTAATGGGCGACCCCCTCGGAGGGAGAATCGTAAAATTATGTTTCGCTTGCCGAGTGCCTTACAAATTATCACGTAGGGATGATCGATTGTCGCTAAATATCAACAAAAATATTGACCTGTCGATGGATTTTCGGTACATATCCGTATCGTACGTGAGTATTGTCACGTTCGACTGTTCCTTCCTTTTTTTCTGAAGGATTTATATGCAGTTGACCGCCTGGGGCCATGACTGCTTTACCGGGCTTTTGGTGAGCGCAGATGGCGCTCAACCTGTAAAGTTAGGTTGGGGCAACGAGCACAAGGGCACCACTTAGGTACGAACCTTGGCTTGGGCTGTTGCCAGGTTGGGAGGATCGGACCGAACGCCCCGGAACATGCATGTTCCGGTTTAGGCAAAGGTACAGAAGGTACTTAGAAGGTTCTTCGACCTCGCCGGCGAGGTCGGTGCAAAAGTGGAGTGTTTTCTCTGTCTTGACTGGATGACGTCACTACCGCATTAGCGGCAGTGATGGGGTCATCAGGATCACCAAGAACGTGTCTTGGTCTATGGAGGGACTTGTCTTGGTCTACGGAGGGACTTCGTTCGACTGTTCGTTTTGTCACGGCTGGGTTAGCAAACATTGGCTCGTAATCCAGAACTAGGTAAACTCAAGAACTAGGAAATGAGACTAATTTTTTTGACAATTTATTTTATTGTGCCTCTTTTATGGTTCTCTCACCATTGGTATTTGTACTATTATTTAGTTAGTTATTCATTTATTCGCTTAAAAATATGGTAATTACAATGTTCTTAATAGATATTTAGTTTCACATATTTTTACTAGTTACTGCTAGCGTGCAAATATTTAATAGGTATACAAATTTAAAAATGAAAACAATATAATTGTGTCAATAGGTACTATCAAATCAATCAATTATTTATTACATTTATGTCACATTCATGTTTTATAATTGTAAAAACGACACGAACCCTTTTTCAGAAAGTCGGATATTAAGTAAAAGCTTTCCGTGAACAGCCACTTTTCCAACTCCACACAAAATTTTTTGTACGGTAGATCGACAATCGGTTTTGGAAGGGAGTTGAAAATAAGAGGTGCCATATATACGCAATTTTTCCTAAAGGTCTCAAGCTTAGGCACTGGCATTTTAAGATTTATGTTAGTTACTAGCCTTCTATTTAAATTACAGTGTTTTTCAAAGGTCGAGTTATTATTTTTTATAAATTTAGCAACCTCATAAATATAAAGGCACGGGACTGTCAAGAGTTTTTGTTCCTTAAATATAGGTTTACAAGAGTCAGTCCATTTCATGCCAAATACAGCACGAATACACTTTTTTTGAGCCACGAAGACTCTTGCTATTTCTGAAGAATTACCCCAAACAACGATGCCGTAACGAATTATTGAACACACATAGGCATGATAAACAAGCAAGGCTGTTTGCCTTGACGAACAATTTTTTAGTTTTCTCAGTGCAAACACAAATCTGTTAAGTTTAGCACAAATATAATCAATATGAAACTTCCATGTGAGATGCTCATCAATAATAATTCCTAAAAATGTTGTATTCATGACCTGTTCCACAACTTCATTGTTAGTTGAAACATTTAAAGACAAATGTTTCCTGTTAAACGTTTTAAAATTTAGTATCTTTGTTTTACTAACGTTTATTTTAAGATTGTTTATATCCAGCCAACCGACAATATCACTTTACGCTTCATTTATCTTAACTTCATAACTATTCACATCATCACATTTTATTATGACTGTGGTGTCATCAGCAAATAAAACGCATTCATGGTTAACGGCTTGTGGGAGATCATTTATGTAAATTAGGAACAAAAGTGGCCCCAATATACTTCCTTGTGGCACGCCCCTAGGGTTGACCCTTACATCAGAATCAAAATTCATTAAAGTTCTATCATTAAGCTTCGTCACTCGAGTAAACTGTTTCCTGTTACTCAAATAAGATTCAAACCAATTTTCTGCAGGACCTCTTATTCCATATTTATGCAGTTTAGCAAGAAGAATCCGATGATCTACGAAATCAAACGCTTTGCTGAGGTCCAAGAATAAGGCTGATGTCGTTATTCTTTTGTTTAAACTTTCTGAAACTATTTTTACGAGTTTAAACGTAGCTAAACTCGTGGACCTTCCCTTCCTAAAGCCATGTTGTTCATCAACTAAAATATTATGCTTGTCTAAGAACTTTAGCAACCGGTTATACATTATTAGTTCAAAAACTTTGGACAGTATAGGCACTAAAGAAATGGGTCTATAATTGTCCTTACATTGTTTAGAACCTTTCTTATGCAATGGTTTTATGATCGATATTTTAAGTCTATCTGGAAAAATACCTTGTTCAAGTGATAAGTTTATTATATAAGCTAATGGTTCCGCAACATACTGACCAACAGATTTCAGTAATTCTGTAGAGATATTGTCAAAACCAACAGACTTTTTATTTTTTAATGATTTAATAATTTTAAGAACTTCATCCGGACTTGTAGGTTCCAAAAATATACTGTTACATGTACTTATAAAATTAAACGGATTTGGTTTCTTCAAATGAATGTCAATATTATTAGATACAGGATTGGGCTTAGTAATTTCAATGAAATAATTATTAAAAGTATTAGAAATGTCATGACCAGATGTCAAAAAAATATCATTATCCTTTATTTTATCAATATATTCCTTTGATGTCATTTTACCCATCTCATTATTAACAATGTCCCAAGTTGCTTTACCTCTATTATTAGCGCGTACTATATGATTTATATTTGATAGTGACTGTGATTTATTTACACAATTATTAAATACACATAATTTATTTATTCTGTGCCATTGGTGACTAGACCCCTAGGGCCATCATACCTCAACCTGGTCACTGACAGGGTGACCAAGACAGAACCAGACAGACGAAGAAGTAAAAATTATGACTCGAATGTAAAATTTTTTTGACTGTTAAATTTGTTAGATTAATTCTAAATACAGGTCTTAGAATAGTTATTAATATAAGAATAACCGTTAAACAAAGTTATTTCTTGGTTTTTAAATGGTTTCACTACCTATTACCTATTTATTTTAAATTATTTATGTACATGTTAGAAATAACATCTTTCCCTTTTCAAATCGTGTCGTGTCTTTTAAGTCCAAATCGTGTAAAATTTTGTGTGGTTTAATTTTCATCGATATCGATATTCTGAAATCTGCACATCACTAAAGTGTCAAGATTCTTATCAGATCTGCGAAACCAGGGCATGATACTGCGTATGCGAGGTAATTACAAAATATATTCTCGTCCTTATTGCCCTCGATATAAGGGTGATAAAGCCTTGACAAGTACGTGATGTGTGGTAAATGCCATTGTGTGAAATATTATGTTATAATCACGAGTACAGTTGGAACATAAAATGATGGCAACTCAAAGGATACGATACTTTAATTGACATTTATTAACTAACGATAACGAGTATCTGTACCATCAATCACTGGAGGCTGGGTCTAGATTTCATTTATGTTAACAGAATGAGAACGTTAGTTAGTCAAACGGGCGAATATAGAGTTGCAGTAAATATTAATAAAAATATAAGTTGTACTATTATTCTAGTAGGGACTAGTACGTCAAACAAAATCTGAGTAAAGAACCAACTTTCGAGTGGGGTTCGAAAATATCTAAAATAAATATCCGGGTTACAACTTAATTATATAACTCTGACAAAGTGAGCATTTTTTAGGATAGCGAAACAATATAAAACATAAACACTACATTAAAGGTACGAGTACAAATACGAAAAATGACGTATCGAAGTAGGTACACCGCGGTGCATCGCGCTGAGCCGGAATGTCTCTCCGGTCACCGTTGTTGGGGCGCGACGCGGGTTGAGATACAATGCGCTGGTTCAAGCAGCGTTGCGATGCGCCTAAAGACTTCTAATAGAACCTCAGTTTTATTAAGTCTTTGGGCGCATTGCGAAGCGGCCGCGGGCAGCTTGTCTCCACTACGACCGACGGTGTCGTCGCGTTCAACTAAGCTGCGTGCAGGTGCCTCCCAACCACTCCCAATATACACGCCGCGCAAAGAAGCGCTTAGCGGCCGCCGTTTTACGCAGCGCGGGAGGGATCTCATATTCTTCTTCATGAATAATTTCGTCGCGTCGCGTTTAGGTAACTGACCCTTACTCGATTTTTGTATACAAACTGAGATTGACAGCTGAAGTGATCTCTCTGCTTATAAACTTCTTGATGGAAACAGTCTATCTACTTTATCAAATACAGCCCACTTTGTCGCTTCGTCTTCGTGTTACTAATGCTTTCTTAGTCACCCAGTTATGCTTTAAGTCACTGACCAGCTGGACGTATAGTGGCTCTGAAATGACCTTGTGACCGATGGTGCAAGAACCAGTGTGGTGAATGGATTGAGGGCAGCTCTCAGGTTTTTTTCATGGACCTTTACACGATCATTTTATTCCCTTCCATTTCTTGCCATTTAATCATCGAAACAGACAAACTGCAATGTGCTTACTATTTTCTGGCCTTACGTTGTCAATGGCGGTGGATGGAGGCGGTTCAAGAACGGTCATCATGGTTTTCTATGAGGCAGCATCGAGGTTTTACTATCGTTTTTCCCGGCACCGTGATATAGCTCATCCACACGTCATAGATCCCTGGGTTTCTCGTACGACTCGTTTCTCGAGATCATTTCTTCCCCATACCAATAAACTATGGAATGAGCTTCCATCTGAGGTTTTCCGCTTAGTTACGACAAGTGTCGTTTCAAGAAAAAAAAACATAAGTTCCTTCAGGGTAGGCAGCGCATCGACAATACCGGTGTTGCCGGTGTCTATAAGCGACGGTGACCACTGTACATCAGGTGGGCCGTAAGCTAGTTTGCCTATTAGTTTCATCAAAAAAAAAACTAGGTCTTGGTCTTCTATCGGCTGATGATGGTGATGAAGATGACGTCATTTTAATCGTCCTGTAATTGTAGGTGGTATCGCTTACCCGAGTCTGCTCATAAGGTGACCTAAAGGTCAAGTTTTGGGGATTTTATCACCGTGATTAATGGTGGACTGGTTCCAAGTAAATTGCCGCTGTATACCTTCGAAAGCAATTAAAGGTGAAATATTGAAGTGCCAAGTACGAACGTGAGGAAAGATACGTTTTAATTGATACTGTGGTGTTAATTTTATTGGGTTCCGTACCCAGAGTCCAAGATAAGAGTATTGCTCTCACTCATCTGTCCGTCCATCTATCTATCTATAAAAATACAGTCTTGCTAAATTATTATACCCCACATGCTGGGGTAGGACAGTTATTTTGTTCTTTTACTTGTGCAAAAGGCCCCATCACAAAAATATTAAAATATTTTTGGTTATATATTTGGCTTTGGGTCAGTAAGATACATAAATAGTGCAAATATGAAGATTTTAGCTTCAACGGTAGCCGTGTGACAGAGAGACAGACAGGCAGACTACGTTTGAGTACGGAACCCTATAAAAATTCAACAGTTGAGTTATCTTCTAGGTTTAATTAAGTAGGTAATATTTGCTTTTTTGTAGTTGATTGATAAATAAATAAATAAATAATGCTGGACAAGTTCACACAACATTATAGCTTAGTTAACTAGTACCCATAACACAAGCTCTGGCTTAGCCCCAAGCTAAGCCAGAGCTTGTGTTATGGGTACTAGTTAACTGATATACTTAATACAATACATTACATAGTTTTTTTTTATTATACATAGAAAACACCCAGAACACCCTGAACAAATATCTGCAGATCGCATAAATATTTGTTCCGAGGCGGGAATCGAACCCGCAACCTCCTGCGTCACAGGCGAACCATCGCCAGCCACATCACAGAGGTGATATTGTGGTGCAATGCAGCAGAGTATTTTCTGTCTTCTATCTTTGATCTTCTTTACAACCCAAACACCCATAGCTCCTAGATAAGCTCTTTGAAGTACTTACCGCTAGCAGATGCAATTCCAGATAACGTATGGGCGTTTTCACACGCAACTGTTAGTTAGTTATATTGTGGTGTAATGGCGGCCAGTTCAATCGTTTAATTACTGAGCGTGAGAAATGAGTGGGAAGAGGGAGTGGTAGAGGCTACTTGTTACTGTTTGAAGGAACTGGTGGTGTCTGATGTCGCGTACATGATCCAATAACACTGGAGGATGCGGGTTCAATTCCCGCCTCGGAACAAATATTTGTGCGATCTGCAAATATTTGTTCAGGGTGTTCGGGGTATTTTCTATGTATAATAAAAAATATCTATCTTTGTAATGTATTGTATTAAACTAAGTATATCAGTTATCTAGTACCCATAACACAAGCTCTGCTTAGCTTGGGGCTAGTTAATGTTGTCTACATTATTTATTTATTTATTTTATTTAATAACGCAAGGTCTACTACTCCACGACTATCACGTGAATAACAGTAGGAAAATTAAAAGAAACCCTTTCAATCGATACCATAAAAATACAGTATTTTTTTGTAATTTAGCGGGTGTGATTCCCGGCTTAGGCAAGTGACTTTTTAACATCCTTGAATGCAATAAACTGACTTTCAAAAATAAAGTAGTCTTCATTATGCAAAACTTCTTAATTTCAATATTTAAAGTCCTTCATGCAGCGTGGCCGTGGATTTACTGTGTCAATGTTGTATACGAAAATTAATTAAAAAAATAAGTAAATAAAACAGAAATTCCGTTTGAGTGGCACAAAAATGTGTATTTGGATCCTTTGATTTAGTGATACGCAAGAAAACAATGTTTCATAGATTATAATAACAAAATCTAATAATCTGTTTTACTTTATAAGATAATTTATTTGTTATCAGTTGGTTGTTGTCAAGGAAAACGCTCTCTAATTAAAATACATATAGATCTATCTATCTATATACATACCTACCGATCCATATTTGGGACTGTATGTAGTGAAAATTCAAAGAATATCCAATATTATTGTTTATTTCATGCTGTAACAGTCTTTGATCCTATCAATGATTATCACGTATTTACATCAAAAGAAAATATAATAAAATAATAATAATCTTAAATAATTAGGTACGTATCTATGAAGTATCTTTGAAACTTTCCAATCACGCAGCAAATCTGTACCAAATATGAACATACACACTGCTGTTAAAAAAGACAACTAAATACCTATATACCTACATTTAAAACGTACGTAATAATGATGTCAACTTGTTTAAAAATATGGTTTCAGGGCATTCCCTGAAACCATATTTTTAAACAAGTTGAAATCATTATTACTTATGTTAGATAAATGAGCTAAGTCTATCCTTTTATATACGTAATGATAAGTATAGATATACTATGAAAAATATAATTAATCGGTATTTAAGATAATTGTTTCCTACGAGCATAATCTTGAACTAATCACATCACAGTTTTATGATAATATTATATATCTAAGTACCTACACCACTAAACTTGTCAAGTATTGGCGCAAATAAAACACCTAATAATTATTTTCAGCAAAACATGACGCGAAATTCAACGTTTAATGATGATTATATAATCAGGGGCCTCGTAAACTATTTTAACTGATACGTACTTAATTATAATCTCGGTACCTTTAGGTAAATGTGCTTCTTCTCAGCCGTTCATTATCTATCAACACACTTGTATGGCCTTCTACAAACTCTTCCATTCACTTTTGGCCAGTGTAGGTCCAATGCCCGCTATCTTCTTGATGTCCTCTTTTTAACTCAGTTATGGCCACTTCACTTGACGATCTCTGTGGCGCGGCTGGCGATGGATCGCCTGCGACGCAGGAGGTTGCGGGTTCGATTCCCGCCTCGGGACAAATATTTGTGCGTTCTGCAGTTATTTGTTCAGGGTGTTCTGGGTGTTTTCTATGTATAATAAAAAATATCTATCTATGTAATATAGTATATTAAGTATATCAGTTTTCTAGTACCCATAACACAAGCTCTGGCTTAGCTTGGGGCTAGATAATGTTGGGTGAAATTGTCCAGCATTATATATTTATTTATTTATTTCACTGGTCATTTCCTATCCCACGGCCTTCACTCTATTACTTTTCTGCTTACGCCACGATGGGATCATATTATTTATCTACCTATTGAGGAAAAAACCTAAATATTTTTTCTAATCAATGACGTGACTAGATATCCGATAACACATTCGCCTATCTTATCTTCAACCGATCGATTTTGTACGGTGTCATAAAAACCTTTGAAAACATAACAATACAATTCTTTTTACAATTCTTATCAATAAATATTGAAATCCGTTAAAAAAACACTCTTATGGCGATAAGTTACCCAAACCTAGCAGGTCAATGGCGAACAATACAGTTCGAACGTCAGTGTGGCGCTTACGACAAACACAGCGCCTGATTTCAGATTTTTATTGGTTTTTTATATTAATTTCGCTTCCAAGTAACAACAATTTTAATATGGCACCTTGATTCACTAGTAGGTGCATTATTTTAGGTATTTTTTCATATCGCATTAGTAAGTGTTATTCAAATAAAATCTGCAAAAGATTACCCGTTTAATATTTTTTTCGATAGAGCGAAATAATACGAATCGTGACGAAACCCGAACTTCTATTTTATATTTCTCAATTTAAATCTCTTTATAGTTCTAAATAAAACTTGTTTATAAAATTAACGTTTGGGTAACTCACCCTTAGTCTTGTAATAAGTGCGCTTATGGCATATAATAACTAAAAACTAAAGTCGTTATTTATACATACTTGGAACTCACATATTTACCACCGCATTTGAAAAACGCAGAATATCTTTTGATTAGTTACTCCTTATTTTGTCTCATTCGATCGAATTAGAAACTGCTTGTCAATACAAAAGACTAAAGACTGTGTAATCCAAGGATATTTCGCGTTTTATAGTAGCGCGGACAAAGCGGTATAAACTCGAACAAAACTACTAAAGCTTACTTTAACACTAACTCTTATTTATACCTATATTTTGATCAAACAAAACACTCACTTTCAAACAATTTAGAAGCCCAACATCTCTTTCCAAATTATATCTGAATTTCAAACTTCTCACATTGCGTGCACACACAGGTTAGTTCGACACAGAGTTTCTGGTGAAGATAGGTCCGAGGACATTATCATCATCGCCCTTGAGGATCATGGAGATGGCCAGGCCTATGAGAGCCCCGAGGAGGACTCCAACTGCAATGGCGAGGACACGTTGAGTGTAGGGCCATCGGGAACAGACACAGTACTGCTCGCGGTACACTCTGTAACAAAGAAAAACATTGAAAATACGTCGCGATACGGAAAAACTAGTGAACGATTCTGACTGATATCCATATCAAATTATAGAAACAATAAATAGCAAAAAAAAAAAACAAAAGGCTTTGGGTGAACACTATTCGTTTATAAATATAACATAACATAACACTCAACATAGTGCTGACCCCACACTAGGATTCTCTGTGTCTTGGGTATTAGGAACTACGAGTACCATGGTACCACAACACCCGAAACAAAAATTTGCAGATCATACAAACATTTATCCCGCAGCGGGAATCGAATCCGAAACCTCTCGTATATCCGCCAGCTATGCTGCGCCACAGAGGTTGTCACAGAGATTTAATCGTTCAATTAAAGTAAGAGTTTAATTACCTAATTGATGATTTGTGATTCATTGAAATCAAAGTGGTCTCCGTACTACTTATCATTACTGTTGGTAAATAAGATAACAACATTGTTTCATAGCTACTTGAACAGAAAAGAGTGAGTGATTCACACCATCTCTAATCCGCTGATTAGTTTCATAAGTAACATCTTTTTTTTCTCTATTATTTACTGATGGTCCTTTCTATAAACGTGAATCGAGTATTTTGATGCTACCCCCTAGTATCAGAAGACTTTCTTCTCCCAACGATTTAATTACCTGATGATGACAGATAAGATGTTTTCCTCATGGATGGCTTGGTTTACAATATGTTACATAACCTAGTAAGCTTGTCACAAATTGGATCATGGTAAACAACTGGAGATGAACCTTGGCACTTATTTCTCAACAAAGATAACTAACCCAGTGATCGGCGCAGGCGTCCTATTCCCAGTGTTGTTGACACTGTTCACACTGCCCACAAAGGCATCATTCACATACACAAAATCATTGGTCCTTGACTGATTTTCTTTTCTCCTATTGCTCACTTCCACTCTCACTTCATCCAGACGAGCTTCTCTAGACATTATTCTGTACTTTCTGTATGTCTTTACATGATAGAGGTTCACGGATAACTGAACTAACTACTGTTATCAGAGAGATAACGTATCCGATATCATACAGGTGTGCGCCGATATGTTTATGTTGTTAAGTAGTTTTTGCATGTTTTTAAATAAACGGGATAATATACCACAGTGATATAGTGTTAAAAGATTTATGGTCATATGTGCAGTCAAAAGCTAAAACAAGAGTCAAATCAAAAAATCTCCGCTGCCAAACGAGTTAAGCACGTAACAAGATAATTTTATAAAACATTCAAAATGTCCGACTATTTCCAGTGTTCCAACACCAGTTTTCTTGTAAATAAAACCGCATTGAAATCAGAGCACCTGTTCTGGAGCTACGATGCCACAGGGCACAGACAGATACATCGAGGGTTACAAACTCCGGTATGTTGGCCTGCAATGCTGTAAGGTTACAAACGTACGAAACAATAGAGTTTTGTTGTCCTAAACAGTTTTTTTAAGAACATATAAAAATTGTGTATACTGAAATAACTGACAAACCCTAGATTTTTAAACCGACTTCAAAAGAAAGAAAGTAAGAAAGAAAGAAATGTTTATATACAGCATCAACAAAATCGGTTGCATATAAACTAAAAACTATTACATTTATTAATAAAAGTTACAAAAGAAACCGGACAATGCTAATGCGGACTGGTTATTCTAAATAAAAGTATTATCGACGGCCCTCACACTAGGCCTATATCGTGAGGACCAAACTTACGATTATCAAATTAACAAATTAACTTAACGACAAATTACAAGAAACCTAACATTTAACAAATTAACTTAAAAAAAGGAGGAGGTTCTCAATTCGTGTGTTTTTGTTGTTTTTATCTCCGTCCTTTATAAACCTAATTAATATACCTAGATTTGTTTTATGCGAAAGGTTTTTTTTGTCCTTTCAAATAAAAACATAATTTTCTAAGTAGGTATTTAGGACGGAGATAAAAACAACAAAAGAAACATTAACATAAAAACCCAACATTGAAAACACACGAATTTAGAACCTCCTCCTTTTCTTTCCAGATTGGTTGCATTTTTATCAAAATCTGGTTCTGACATTGGGATCCATGAGGAATTGAGGAAACTCCTCAAATATTATAAGCATATTTAGTTGCGATTTTAGTATTTTCAGCAACAACTCAAGAATGTGTTTTCAGAAAGTATAATTTGGTGAAGTGGAACTGATGAAGAAACTCACAGATGGCCACCAGAACTCCTCAGTTATAAGTTTTTCACGGGTATAAGGGTGACTTCCCGATATCCGATTGAGCTGAATTTGGCATATCTGTCAAATTCCGATGACAATACAATAGTATGGTGACAGCGAGCTGATTTGACGATGAAGACGAAAGGTGGACAACGAAGCTACTCAATGGATAATAGTAGACTGGCCGTGTTTAAGCTCATTTTGATCAGCACATGGTTCCGATCACTAAATTTATAAAAGCTTGTATTAAAAATTATATTTTTCAAACAAAAAAAAGTAATAACGAATTATTTATTGTAACGAGTTTACAGAGTGCTGGGGTTTCCACAACCTGATAATGACAAACATTTAGGTAACTACGTACCTAATACCTACCTAAGTTTTTTAGGACAAACATCAAATCAGCATAATGTCCAATTAAAAACATTGTACCTAATTTTTTATCGCTTTCACCTGTCCACATACCTACCCACTACTCGTGTCAACATGGTGTGTAAACAGTATGTCATGAATTTTGCCTTCATATTTTCGTCTGTTCCATTGTCTTGTTTCAATTCAACTGTTCTTTTGTAGTTATTGCGGAGTACTTACCTACTGTTTTGAGGACTTGATACAAAAGAGGCAGGTTCTTATGAATCAAGCCTTGGCATGAAAGGCTAGGCTCTGATGTACTGCTGAAGATTTCAGCGAGTTTTGCTATAGTTCAAAAACTAAAACCTGACAACGGAACAATTATGTTTTTGTTGTTGTTTTTTTTACACTTGACACTGTGCATGTAAGGAGCGTCCCTGTGATGCTCATGGAATCCTCTCTCCGAATCTCATCACATTTTTTATAACAGTTTCGGGCCACCAAACCTGAAGCAGGTCACAAACTAAGCCAGGGTTAGTAAGAAAGAACCAGTGACACGATGGACAAGCAGGGACACTACAGAGAGATAGCTAGCAGAGATACGCTGACATAGTGAAAAGTAATGAATAGTGACAAGTCGGAGCACGAGTAACAGCAGTTGTTGAATCAACGGTCAGATGTTTGTCACTGAAAAAGAAACTGATCACACCCAATGAACGAGTAATTCGACTCACGAAGTATGTAGTACCTATGTAGATAATTAAACAAAATGAGCAGTTACCAAGCCTGGAGTAGCCTTGTAAGGCGTCACTAATGAGGCGTGCGGAGAGGCACGCGGCTCACGCGAATCTTTTCGGCGCTTTTTGTCCTTTGCAGTGTCTGCGTTGGTTCCAGCGTTTTTCGGAGGATTCTCGGGAATGTGTAAAACGGGTTTTCTGTTGTCTTACTTTTCAACATTCCTTCAGCTGTAGGGCACCATAAACGGCGGTATGACTAAGCAAAGCCACCTAAAATTTCTCCTCGCCGGATAAATTAAACACCACAATCGTACTACGCATCACAAAGAAACCAGAAAGTTTACTTATATCATACAAAATAGAGGATCAGAATCAACAGCCCGCTGATAAATACCCAGTGCTATCTCCCAGCAGTCGGATATACAAAGGAATCTAGAACAAAAATAACTCTTATCTTGGTCTCAGGCTATTCTTTTTACGTCAAAGTAGTTACTGATGGAAGGTGTAAATAACCACAGTATCAAGTGCTAATGCTATCGTACATTATCTTTACAACTGCCACAAAGTAGCATATTGAGTCACAGATTACAATATCTCTAAAGGTAAGTAAGTCCAGGTTGTGACAGGGGTACTCAGTAAAACTATGGAGCAGGGTGTAAAGCTTTGATTGAGAGGTTATGTGACTAGCAATTGGAAGACCCACGTCTTGTTAAAATAAGAGAGAAAGATAAATAGACTGATTGGCCTTTGCTGAGGGCCATAGATATACCTGGTAAATACCTGCTACTATATATTTTTTTTTTTTTTTTTTTTTTTTTTTTTTTTTATACTGCTTGAATGACGGAACAAGCTGATGGCCCACCTGATGTTAAGCGGTAACCTCTGCCTATGAACAATGCATTACCTCATAGGTCACGTCCACCTAGGACGCACCCTATGTGGCATTGCACTGCGCCCGCCACCCTGAGACATAAAGATGAAAAGTCTCATGTGCCTGTAATTTCACCGGCACCCTTACCCTTCAAACTGGAACACAGCAATGCGAGCACTACTGCTTTGCGGCAGAAATAGGTATGGTGGTTGGTCGCGCCAAGTATATCGTGGGAATGTTTCCCACGTCTGGGAATTTGAGTGGACTGTGTTTTTAAATTAATAAAACTGGTGCTAGCAAAACAACGTGAAGGATATGAGAGATAAAGGAAGCAGAGCTACTCACGGTCCAACAGCAGTTTCTGGAGGCTCCCTGGAGACCAGCGCCGGCACCAATTCAGGGCTTCTTATCGCACGACCATAGGTTAAAATGTTTATGAAGATGTATGATGCACCGGTATATATCACAAAGTCTTCTACGCAGTAAGCATAGGACAGCACTCGCGGCAGAAGTACACAATTATATATTAAAGGGTAAAAAGTTTAGTGCATTATTATTTGAGTGAATTATCGGCTGGTTAGTAGCGCGTACAGATTTCAACTGTCGTTTTGACAGGAGAGGGCGCGATGTCGCGCCCAGTGTGGCTTGCTGTTAATAGCCCTGCATTTTTATAAGGTGAGGAAATTGGATATAGGAAAGCACCAAATATATAAAATTAGGAACTTGGCGTTACCATCCACCCCCCTTAAAGGGTCACCTTTAAGAAACTCTCATAAGGCGAAAACAAATATGACTCTATGACTCTATGACTCTATGAATCTAGAGAAGACGCGCAATGCGTATACATACACATTGAGAAGTGTGTAGAGCTACGGATATATATATATATATTAATATGTTTAGTAGAATCAAATATAAATAGACTTTATAACCTAACTTAATGTTAAACTACGAAGCTATATTTTACTTTTATTGTGTTGGAAGAGGGCATAAACGAACGACCGGACGGAGGTAAGTTTTTCCGTGGATTTTCACAGTCGCTACGCGTATGATACCGTCTTTCGATGGATGTACTTTCTCTACAACTGCTAAAGGCCAAGCTAGAGTCGGTACGGAATCGTTATACTTTTCTCTAAGCAATTTATAGAGATCGCGAAGATAATATGAAGCAGCACCTTGAAAGTTTATAGAATTATCGCTGTTCATAACTTCCACAGGTCCTCGTCGAGAGAGGAACCTCTTAAACGTAGCAAAGAAACTAGGAGTACTAAGAGAGCTTGCGACCTCGAAGTGAGGAGCTCTCGTGGTCTGACGAGTAAAAAGGGCGATATACGCCTTATGGCTATGTTCACCACGGCGGCGCACAGGTTTAAAAGCAATCGGGCCTGCAACATCGCAGGCGGCGAAAGAAAAGGTTTTTACAGCTGGACGTGTACAAGTATCAGGCAAATCAACCATAAGCGGATAAGTTGGGCTCGGCTTCAGTCGAACGCAAGTGTTGCATATATGCACTCCTTGCCTAACAATGCGGCGTCCCGACAAGATCCAGTATTTTTGCCGAAGTAACAACATAAGTAACTCTGGTCCAGCATGTAAGTTCTTTATGTGGTAATAATCGATGATCATATTGATCACATGGCCACTGCGAGGCAGTATGACCGGATGTATTTTTTCAAAGTCAAGTCCTGAGTTGACGAGGCGACCGCCAACGCGAATCAGACCATCGTCATCTATGAAAGGTCTCAGGCGATTAAGCGCCGGAGAGCAAGGTTTATTATTTTGAATACAGGAATATTCCTCTGCAAAATATTGATTTTGTAGAGCGCGAAGCTTTTTATTTTCTGGGAAATTTAAATCATCAGCAGTCACTGCAGTAGTGATGCGACGAAGGAGTAACTTTGCAAAGTTACAGACGTATACAATAATTATACGTAGAAGCTTGCTCCATGAAGAACAGCGGAGAGCAAGATCGTGTAGAGCGCACTGCTTTACAGACGTATATTCTGAGTGCGTCAAAACCTTTTGTTCGGATATGTCTGCAATAGGCTCACCGTTTAGGCTCCTAAGAGGCCATTGAGACGGATTTATTGGGGCCCACGGAGGCCCGTGGAGCCACAAAAAGTGTGAGACAAGTTTCTCAGGAGTAACGCCTCTGGATAAAATATCTGCCGTGTTCTCAATACCCGGACAGTGGAAGAAGTTGTCAGGCGGAATATTCTCCGTTATCTGAACAACACGATTCGCAACGAACGTCTGCCACCGGTGTGGCGGAATCTTTAAACAATATAACGCGACTTTAGAGTCGAGAAATGCGTATGTAGCCTTGATTGGGATGCCAGCATAATTATTATCCTCCAGCAGAAGTTTTGGCAGCAAGACTCCACCGAGTAGCTCAAGGCGCGCTATAGAATGCGGCTTAGTAGGCGCGACTTTACTTTTCGCACAAACAAGGCGCACCGTATTACCAGCGGGAGAACTTACGTGCAGATAGACTACAGCGCCGTAAGCTGCCGTACTGGCTTCCGACAGACCCAGGAGAGTGACTTCACAGTCTTCGGACACGCCCACATGACGTGGTATGCTAATTTTATTGAGAGCCGGTAATTCGTCGCTTAACTGTCTCCACATCTTAATGATGTGCGGCGGCGCCGGGGTATCCCAATCCAGGTTCAGTTGCCAAAGCATTTTAATTATTGTCTTGGCGTATACGACCGTAGGAGAAACAAAACCCTCGAGACACAGATAACGCCGATCCGCTTCGCACATAATAACTTGCAAACATTGCTGGCGACAATCTGCTGTCAAAGTGACTGCGTGCAGACTGAAGTTCAAAATAATGTTGAATAGGTTGCCTTGCAGGTTCGGGTCTGAATGCAGAATATCATTTAGTGACCGTCCGGAGCTGGAGCGGCTACTTACATCCAGGACTATGCGGAGCTTATTCGAGTGTTCGTCTTCGCGTAGGACTCTAGTCTGAGGGATCACGAAAACAGGAACTGGGTCTCGATGTTCGTATGGAGGCGCGCGAGATATATGGTCATTCGCAAGATAATCTTTTGTGACGTCATCATATGCCAACCTCGATTTAGGTGAAGCTTCGAGCTTTCTTTCGAGGCACATTAATCGTTTCCGAGCTGTATCTATAGAAATCCCGAGGGAATATAAATCCTCCTTAAAAGACAGGCCAACAACGTATCTGCCACTAACAGGATCACTTGTAGTAGTCGAAGTATAGAAGTCTTCGCATTCAGCATCGACTGGGTGTTGAAGGGAAGCGGAAGGAAGCTCTTCGAGTTCCCAGAAACGCCTGACTAACGAGTCAATAGCGGACGGCTCTTGAGCGAGGCAACATGTCAAGGCCGCGTGAGTATTAATTGTAGGTATCGTGGGTGCACTACCCATAAGTACGTATCCTAACACCGTGCGCAATGCAGCGGGCACCGACGGGTCACGTGACGCATGTACGTCGTCGGGTAGAAGTAAGTGAGGGAATAGGGAAGCTCCTATCAAAGCATCAACTTTACTAGGTATACCGAAGCTTTCGTCAGCGAGCGGAATACCTTTCAGGTGTGACAGGCTAGTCGTATCTACGACAGCCGTAGGTAAAAGGTCAGTCACCTTATCAACAACAAGCGGCGAAATATTGAAGCTAATGTTGTCGTCGAACCGAGAGTAAAACTTTAAATCAATCGAGTTGGTTTGAATAATTTTTTCAGTACCACCGAACCCCTTTACTATCGTACGTTCAGCATTATGTACTTTAATACCAAGTCGATTGCAACATTCTTTCGTTATAAATTCGCATTGAGCGCCCGTGTCTAAAAGTAAACGTATAATTTGTCGCGTACCTTTGTTATCATAGACTGCAACTTGCGCTGTAGATAATAAAATCGTAGGCTGTTTAATATGCGCAGTTTCAATGTCATGCGATAAACCAGTGCTACGAGTATCGCCTACACTCGTAGTACAAAGTGCTACGCCAGACCGCTCGCTTGCTACGTGCGATGACGTAACAGGAGGCGGGGCGTTGGGTGACTCATTTGCGCGCGACGCCTGCGCCGGCAACACCTCAGATGGTGCCGCGGGAGCGTGAGCTGGTTGCAATGCATGGCTATTTAATTGCCTCGCACGCTCGAAATGTAAGCCAGTATGATGCTTGGACTGACAGACACGACAAACGGATGAGCTTGGACAGCTGGACACCTTGTGGCTGAGAGACAGGCAGTTCACACAAGCATTGTTATCTTTTACGCATTTAAAACGCTCTTGCGGATTTAATTTATTGAAGTCTGCACACTTAAATAGATACGTATGTGTTATATTCGTGCATAGACACTTGGAAGGCTTATCAACCGTGTTTACATAAGCTTGGTACTTAGGCGCGGTGTCAGATGTACCATTTGATTTTTTATTATTTTTTATTTGACGCGTATTTGAAGCAGAAGTGCTTGCAGCGGAAGTACGCTCGAATACTTTAGCACGAGTTGCTATGAAGTTGACAAACTCGTCGAAGGTCGGCATTTTATTACCGTACCTAGTCTCAAACGCACGAACCGATTCGGAGTCTATCTTCTTCATAGCTATATGCAATACGATCAGGTCTGTTAGGTTATCTAACTTTAGGTTTTTCAAAGCACTAACAGCGCTGGCAAAATGATCACTGAAGGAATCAAAGTTAACAGCGGAAGCCACTTGAAAAGGTTTAAAGTCAAACATCTGATTTAAATAAGCAGACACTAACATTCGCTTATCGTCGTATTTATTTATTAGTGTTTGTAAAATCAGCTCATAATTTTCTGCGCACGGGCTTATACCTACGCACGTGATCCTGGCCCTGCCAGTCAGTTTAGGTAAAAGATAATATAATTTCTCGGCATCGGTAAGCGATGGATTATCGTGCACTACAGATTTAAATGTCGTATAAAACGTATGCCAGGATTTTATATCACCATCAAATTCTGAAATCTGAATAGGTGGGAGTCTAGGCTTAGCTTTTAGCAGTGCGGCAGATGCATTCTGGTTCTCCAGTGATGAACCAGAACATTGTGAATGAACCCGCTTGATCCTACTATATAAAGTCTCAAAAGCGTACAGACTTTTGTAATCAGGCTTCTCGGTTGGATCTAATTCCAACAAGCGAGAATTATATTCATCTAAAATCTTCTCAAATTTTTCACGTAAGGAATCAACCTGTGAAGATCCGTCAAGAAAACGTTCCCTCTTATCGACGTTCGTACTTATATCATACTCAGAAGACTGATCATAGATTCTCTGAATTATTTCAAATATTGCTTCACGTTTAGCAAGTAAGATAGATAATCTAGGATCATCAACATCATCACAATCGCTAGACTTAGGATCTAATTTTGGCGGCATTGTGATAACGTTCAATAATCAACAGGAATATCGTAAACAACTAAATACTTATAGGTAGGTACCTAGAAAACGTAAGCGGCGCAAATAAGCTGCAGCGAAGTATTGTGTTGCTACGCAATGTCAAGTTATAAAGAATCGGACAAACATACACAGCCAAAATAAGTTGGTTGTTTATTATGTACCTATACGGTGAGCGCGCTGTATAGACGCGCTGCTCCACTAATTGGTCGGATATACCGAACGTTCGAGAACGGAGCGAGGAGACGTACCTATAACATTATTTTTCTACGAGATTTAGAGGGTAGGCACACTGTATCGAGATATGTTACAAATCTGTTAATTATACTTATATACTTTATTATTTATGTAAAATATATATTAATATGCGTAGATAAATAATATACCTAGCTGGGGAAACAAGTAGCTCAGTGCTACGAGTGAAAATATGCCAATATTTTAGGCTGGGAAAATAGGTGACGCAATGGCACGCTATTTGTACGAATATAATTACACTCGCAATGAATGTAATTCACTTATTAGAGCCTATGAGAGTATTCTAATAAGGGAGGTTGGATCTATCAGGTTCGTATAGGACCACTTTTATGGTCGCGCCAAGTATATCGTGGGAATGTTTCCCACGTCTGGGAATTTGAGTGGACTGTGTTTTTAAATTAATAAAACTGGTGCTAGCAAAACAACGTGAAGGATATGAGAGATAAAGGAAGCAGAGCTACTCACGGTCCAACAGCAGTTTCTGGAGGCTCCCTGGAGACCAGCGCCGGCACCAATTCAGGGCTTCTTATCGCACGACCATAGGTTAAAATGTTTATGAAGATGTATGATGCACCGGTATATATCACAAAGTCTTCTACGCAGTAAGCATAGGACAGCACTCGCGGCAGAAGTACACAATTATATATTAAAGGGTAAAAAGTTTAGTGCATTATTATTTGAGTGAATTATCGGCTGGTTAGTAGCGCGTACAGATTTCAACTGTCGTTTTGACAGGAGAGGGCGCGATGTCGCGCCCAGTGTGGCTTGCTGTTAATAGCCCTGCATTTTTATAAGGTGAGGAAATTGGATATAGGAAAGCACCAAATATATAAAATTAGGAACTTGGCGTTACCAGTGGTAGTACTTCCCCGGACGAACTCTTTCACAAAAAAGCTCTACTACTACGAAAAAAATAAAAACTACTATATGTCGCAACATTAAAATAAAAAGATATTTAAAATGTGGGACCACGAAAAGAAGAAGACTAGATTACGAGTATACAAACAAAATTATTCACAAAGTAATACGAATATAGTAACATAATATTGTCTGAAAGACACAGAACATAACACACTAAGTCTAATACATATTCCCGATCCAAAACCAGGATCTCTGTGTCGTGGATATCAGAAACAACGAGTACCATGGTACCACAACACCCAAGCTTGGAAAAGATATTTGCAGATCATACATACATTCGTCCCGCGACGGGAGTCGCACCTGCAACCTCTCGCATCTCATCCGGTTACTCGCCCACCGCACCATAGAACGCGTCAAGCGATTAGCCAGAACATTTTTTTGTTAGGGTCTTTCCCAATTTGGTTGCCCTGCACGGCCAACTATGCGTTGGCCTATCATGCCCTATTATGCCTAAATAGTTTTGTTGCCCAAAATAGCCAATAACATTACAATGTTTTCTAAAATGGAATAGGTACCTACTTTGACTTTCAAAGATTTACGATTCATCTCTACAAGGAGCTTTCACTCTCCAAATTTGGCTCATGTGAGAACTGGGGGTCCCTACATAATGCATACGATTGAAACAATAGGTAGTCGTAACTCCTGTTTAATTGGCTGGAAAGACGGCCTGCCTTTTACTGAACGCTGGTGAAATGTGCATTCAATTTAGAGCATGTGTATTGTGTATGCTAAATGCTCAAGGTACAGCTCGTTCACCGTAAGTTGTCACCTGCTTTGTATGGCGTGCCAACCAAGGCAAGTGCT
Source organism: Operophtera brumata (assembly GCA_932527175.1). NCBI lineage: Eukaryota > Metazoa > Arthropoda > Insecta > Lepidoptera > Geometridae > Operophtera > Operophtera brumata. The sequence goes on from OW052235.1 coordinate 1,439,802, forward strand.
ATCTTACGGTGAAAGGTCTGTATAAAGCATATCAATCTTCTGTCAGTCTAAGATGCATTGCTATACTCTGAAATAGTAAACTTTGAATGCTCTTTTAACTAAAACTAAGCAAAATAACCAAAGAACAAGTAGACGACAGGAGAAAATAAGATTTTTGTCTTTAGAAAGCATTTTTCTGAGTAGAATTCTAAGCAACGTTTTGTTAAATGAGTTATTGGTACCTACGTAACTTGTGTAGGCTTTTGTCTTTGTACAGCTATTTTGGATGTTAATTAAAAACCATTGCATCATAGAACTTACGTGCTAACGGACACATCACGACCCCGAACCGAGCTGGCAGTATTACCCAAAAATGTTTGTCTGTTTGTTTTAAGTTTAGTTTGAGCGTACCTACTTAAGTTGCTGTTATGTTAAAAGATAAAATACGAGAGATTTCGTCGTTGATGACAAGGAGATCTAGATTCGATAGAAAGTACCTTACACATATAGTGCGATAATTGTACCGAGTTTATAATTTTTTGGCAGGAAATGAAGGCTTAACTATGAGTACCTACCTAGGTTCCTATTGATTAGGTATTATTAATACTTTTCATTGTAAGCCATCACACGGAAAGTGGCGACCAAGACCCGGGCGTCAGACAGAACTACAGAAGGCTTCCCTCTCGATGAACTGGCGGGAAGTTGGTGGGTGTCGGCTCAGTGTTCGTCGTGGCATTCTATTTGGTAATCTATGTCCACAAGTTCTACAGATAGATAATGAGGGGGATGATGGATGAGGAAAAGTAGCGTAGCCATCAATTAGAATTAAGGTGGTTGCTTTCGCTAGTGGCGCGAAATTCATTTTTTTTCGGGTTTTTTGCTCATCAAATTGTTTCAAGCACATTCATAGCCAAACTAATGATATTTCTGTGATACTGTAAATTAAAACTTGTGTGCTAGGTCACATAATTTGCGGCAACATAGTTTTAGCTATCTGAAGAAGTGTTGATGAGCTGCAATGAGCAAAAAACACGAAAAAATTTGAATTTCGCGCCACGAGCGAAAGCAACCACCTTTTAACCTCCGACGCAAAAACGACGGGGTGTTATAAGTTTGACATGTCTGAGTGTGTGTGTGTGTGTGTGTGTGTGTGTGTGTGTCTGTCTGTGGCATCGTAGCTCCCGAACGGATGAACCGATTTCTTTTTTTTGTTTTGTTTGAAAGGTTAATTTGTCGGGAGTGTTCTTAGCTATGTTTGATCAAAATCGGTTCAGCCGTTTCATTGCGTAGAAGGTTTTATTTTTATTTTTACATAATTACTTGTTTATTTTTTACAGAAAATGGAACTCCTCCACGTCATCATTAAATCGGGTCCTTCCCCCCGCCCCCTCGCCTGGTCCCTCGAGGTCTCATCATCAGACAGCGGCGAAGACTGGCGGCTGGTACGCGCTTTCGGAGACAGGGACCACTGCAGGAAGCTCTGGAATCTGAGGCCAGAGAGGAGACGACGGAAAGCCAGAGGTGTGAAGAGGACTAGCAGAGCGGAGAAGCTGGCGTGTTCAACGCAGTTCACTAGTCCACGCCCGTTGGAGAATGGAGAGGTACTTACCTATCATAGCCATTTATATACTTACTAGCTGAATATCCGTGTTTCAGCATTGTGGGATTTCTGGAAGTAGTACCCACCAGAGGTTTAATTTTATTAAATTTTCACTTTCACTAATAACATTAAAACCAAAATTTAAAAAAAACTAATTAATACAATTTTAAATGTCCAAGCAAAGAGCTTTTAGATGAGACCCCCCTTGATCCGACTCATGGATGTAGTTCTTTCTTAGATCTGGCAGTCTTACTTTTTTTTTATCCCTCTTGAACTCAATCATCTCAACAATCCGTTGACCGATATTAGCTCATATCCCTACAAATTGTACCAATACTATCTACTTTTCATGAATATCGGATAATCGGTTTTGAAGTTATCCTCGGACAAACATACATTACATAGAGATGTCGATTCTTCCAAGTTGACTCAGAGAACTCGCTTTGCTCGTTCAATTAGTGTGATTTTTAGAAGTTTTGGGTGGTCCATGCTTTTAATTAGATACAGGAGTCACTGCTGAATACTCTGGAACCTGAGACCAAAGAGAATAGGAATGAAACAGAAAAGTTGAGAGAAGTTGGCAGTTCAACGCAGTCTCCTAGTCCGTGACTGCTTGTAATGGAGAGTTGAGAAATGTAGATTCGTTTGTGTCGTAGTGGTGGACGATCTGATTCCCGCAAGAAGACTAGGCTTTGCAGTGCGTAAAGGTTCATACCTGGAGACAACATAATAAGGCTTGTTTAACAAATAAGGACTCTGGTCACAAAGTGCTGCTATTTATAAAGGTCTCTTGAAGTATTCCAAAGTCAAGCTGGTATCAGTTTGATAACGTCAACACAAGTGACGACAGCAAACAAAGCAATATAATTAATGCTTATCTTCATGATTTAAAAACAATTTACAATAAATATTTCCAGATGCACGTGGCTATCGGCGAGGGTGTGACTGCTAGACGCGTGCGGATATCCTTCCGGACCGCGCACCCGACATCACCTCGCCAGCAATACTACTCGGTCCGAGCACTCACCTTAGCAGTCAGATGCTTGTGCCATGGACATGCTACTAGCTGTAATGTGGATACTGAGGTAATTCCACGTTTTTTTTATACTGCTTAATGACGGAACGAGCTGATGGCCCACCTGATGTTAAGCGGTAACCTCTGCCTATGAACAGTGCATTACCTCATAGGTCACGTCCACCTAGGACGCACCCTATGTGGCATTTCCCTACGCCCGCCACCCTGAGACATAAAGATGAAAAGTCTCATGTGCCTGTAATTTCACCGGCACCCTTACCCTTCAAACCGGAACACAGCAATGCGAGCACTTCTGTTTTGCGGCAGAAATACGTTCACTGAGAGCCTCCTAATGCGTGCATGCTTTATTAATTCTAAATAAACATATTTGATTTGATCACAGCTCTCTGCTGGCGTAGGTTTATGTTACAAAAAAACCTTCAATCCAATCAACGCATGTCATGTAAAGCTTGATTGTACGGATATACGCTCTACTATATAACTGTTATCCCACCATAAACAACCCAACAGTATGGACCTCAAAGTTGGGTATTTCGGCAAATAAGTATATCCATCCTACACCCGCTTTGAGCCATGTGGGTGTCTACCAAACTAACGTACGTCTTTTTGCAAATTTCAGGGTGCCAAATGTGATTGCCAGCACGGGACATGCGGAGGACACTGCCATAGATGCTGCTCCGGAGCCCCGTGGGCGCCCAGTCGAGCCTGTGAAGAGGGGAGAGGGTGTACTTGTGAGGAACGGGGGGAGTGCCAGTATGACGACAACGGGGTTGAGCTCTGCGTCAATTGTACGGTTGGTACACATATAGGTTTGGTACATTGAAAGAACCCTCTCGAAAATAGTGCGTGAGACAATAGTGTAGAATTTCACAAAAATTTCATATATTCACAGATTTCAATATTGCTGAGAAGAGTTTTAAACGTTCTTTTCATCTCTCTTAAATATCTTAAACATCTTAAACTCGAATTTCAGGAAAATCGTGCTGGACCTCTCTGTGACCGCTGCCTCCTTGGTTTCTACAACTCTGTATCTGATGGACCCTGCGTGTCATGTGATTGTGACCCTGAAGGATCTAATGGTAAAAACCACCTGCTTTTATCCAATTACATTGATGACGTCTAATTTAAATCTGTGAAGGCTATAGTAACCTGTTAGTCTTACGCTATTTGATGATTAATGTTCTTTCTATCTTAAATTCCAGGGTCCTGCAAATGGGAGAGAAAGCACCACCGTGTCTCCTGTAACTGCTTACCTGGCTTCACCGGACCTCTCTGTGATGTATGTGAAGAATCCTCCGCAGTATTTCCAAACTGTCAGAATCCAACTACGCCGGCTTGCAAGTGTGATCCGAGGGGTGTGGTGGATGCTACTCGGATTTGTGATGAAGCGTGTGAGTGTAAGGTTAGTCACAGTCACTTATTCCATCGGTTCCCAGTGTATTTTTTTACAAAAAAACTCCCTGTGTAGCTCAAACTGGATAGTTGTATTGAGCACACGTTTAATGTAAAAAAGTTTTTATGCAAGGTATGCGCAGAGGGCGAGCAGAGACCTGGATATCATGAAGCTTTTACTCATGAAGTCTCTCATTTTTCAGGCTAACGTGGTCGGCGAAAGATGTGATGTGTGCGCGCCTGGACACTACGGACTCAGCATGGATTTGCCTTCTGGGTGCCGGCCCTGCTACTGCTCGCATATCACGGACTCCTGCAGTTTACCTATCGAACATGAACCAAGAGATGTACGTTCCTCTTTATTTCCAGTAGTTTTAGAAGTAAACCATATTTAACTATTACTTTGCCTCCGAACTGAGTCATTTTTGACTTATCCTTACATAAGCCTAAGCAAACGAATCCTTTAGGATTCGCAAGTCCATATAGGTCCTTACAAACTTGCCAATAGTGTTAGTATCACCAACCTATCTAAGTACCTACCAAAGGAGGTGTGCAACCGCTGACCCAGGTCAAAAATAAATTAACCAGGGCCCTTCATGGAAGTAATTAGTACAGTTCTAAATGTTGGTTTTTGTCCAATTTTTCTAAAGAACTTGTATATTTTTAGAAGTTGGGAAGCAATAGTTGTTTTTCTATATTAGATAAATCAATAGGCAAGAAGAGTTTATAGGCATCTTCTAGGCGAGCCTGCTTAAATAGGCTTCATCGTCGCTTCCTATCAGGTGGGATGTAGCTAAACGCAAGCTTATTTTAGTTTTTTTTTTAAACTCATTGCATTTGCGTGAAACAAAACGCAACAAGCTTTATTACTTTCCCACAACTTCTATACGCAAGAAATTAAACCAGCTTTTTAATTATCTTATTAACATAATATTATCCATAACCAAAAGTATCTAAACTGTACGTTACGTTAGTCAAAAAAATTGGGTTAACCAATGTATTAGTTGCCCATGTTCTTTCATAGCGATTGGATCAACGGTTCGAAAGTTATCGTGGAACAAATTCGTATCAAATATACGAGTAGATACACCCATGTCAGTGGCGAAGGGTCCACAAAAAAGGATTCTTACCGGCTTCCCTTTTAAATTTTGAGGTAAATCACAGAATAAATAATAGTACTTAGTAAATGAAGGTCAGGTACCTTACTTATATTAGGTACCTACCTACCTACATAATTTGCTCCTCATATTGCAGGTCCATTAAACTGCAAGGAATTTTCTACCCAATCTTATATTCGGTATTGAAAAACTTCCTACTTAACCGCAAAATTGTCATTACCTTTTTCTCAAAAGTGGAGAGTTTCGCAACTTTTCCTTCACGGGGGTGTTCTACCCTTCCACTAACCCTCCTTACAATCGATGGTCTATAATGAAAGTTTCTACCCATATACGAATTGACGATAGCCGGGCCACTCGAGACGCCTCGAGTTAACATAGAGACCTCGCTTCGCTCTTGTGAGTCGAGTCTAGACTGTTTGTGTTTACTTTTTATTTCCAGATCATTCTACCTCTCGGCGAAGCATGGCTGGTGACTGACGCTCTTGGAAATGAAACTGTTGAAGCGTCATTGGACGGACAAGGAAACCCATTTATCATCAGTTTTGAGGTGTGGTTCATTTCTAGACCTTCAATGGATTGTAATGCTGATCTTCTTATGAGGGTTTTTTGTTGATTATTAATTTATTCTCCATACATTTTTCATAATCGTATTATATTTATAACCTAGATTTTTGCTTAAAGTTGTGCTAAATACGTAGGTATTTAGTTTTAGCAGTAGTTGTTGATAGATTAGATCAGATTTCACTGTCATCAGGTAGAAGGCTGGGAGCATTACTACTGGCTGAGTTCTTCCTTCAGCGGTGAGCAGTTCCAAGTGTATGGAGGTGAAATTCGGGCAGCGCTATTCTGGGGTATAGTGCGAGGAGATACTGGAGGGAACCCTACTTTTGAGCCTGATGTTATCATCGTTGGAGCTGGTGAGTAAATTATATCCACAGGGCTTCCAACTAGCTTTATTCTAAGATATCTTCTTCTAGCCAAGGTCATCGATAACAGCGAGCATTTGAAGCCTGAAATAGATTATGGTCCTCGTCTGATGCCATGCCATGTTACTCCTACCGGCTGATGATTATTTGACAATGAAAGATAATTATTTTAAAGTCAGATTTATTGCAGATTTAGGTGTAATGTCTGTCCATTTAACCTGTACCTACATACATCTTATTCGTCGTACTGTGTCCGAACTTAGATAGACCACTCTATCTAGTCCCGTGGATATCGTAAAAGCCAGCTTCGGGATTATACTAGGCGATGGGCAGTAGGATCAACTGGAGTACTTAATATTTAATTGGTATTAAGTCCGCCTGCTAAGCACAGGGATAACGACAAATCCCCCATTGCACTCTATGAGAGAGGCCTCGTCCAGCAGTGAACGTAAACCGAGTGATGATGATGGTGATGATGATGATGGTGACGATGATGATGATGATGGTGATGGTTACTGACATGTTACTTTATCTGCGTGAGGATAATTGAAAATCTAACCTCTGTCCCTGTAGCTTTGACACTAAATATATTGTTCCTTTTTACAGATGGCACTAAACTAGCATGCACAAACTCCAGCCACAAAACCCCTGGACAGTTGAAGATATCCGTCCCTATACTGGAGGGTCACTGGTTCACGCTGGGCGAGGAGCCGGAGGTGGCCTCGCGCATGCAGCTCATGGACGTGCTCAGTGACGTGCGAGCGATTATGCTGAGAGCGCATTACCACTTCGATCAGGATGAGGTATGTTTTTTTTTTTATACTTCTGTATGACTGAACAAGCAGATGGCCCACCTGATGTTAAGTGGTAACCTCTGCCTCGACAGTGCATTACCTCATAGGACACGTTCACCTAGGACGCACCCTATGTGGCATTGCACTGCGCCCGCCACCCTGAGACATAAAAATGAAAGTCTCATGGGCCTATAGATATGGTGGTAGTACTTCCCCGGACGAACACTTTCAAAAAAAAGCTCTACTACTACTAAAAAGCTCTACTACTACTATGTTAGGTCGCCTGAAGTTTATCACACGCTTCATTTAGCTAAAGTTTACCTAAAATATTGTACCCACTACTGGAATTCGAGGCGTATCCTCCAAGAATCCACCGGTCTAGCTCAATGTGGGTTAGTGGATATCACATTACTTCGAATTTTTGGTTCTAGGACAAGCCGGTTTCATCGTGATGTTCAATTTAACATTTTCAGTAGGTACGTGTGTTAATGTGTATATATATATGTATCGAGTGTAAAAATATATTGGTGCAACCCTGGGATTTGAAACCAACACCTTCAGATCGAAAGCCAAACCTTCCAACGGGTCATCACGCCTCTTCAAGCTTCATCATGATCATAAGCAGCCTTTAGACATCCACTGCTAAACGAGGCCTCCCCCATAAAATGCAATGGCGGGATTTCCCATAATCACCACGCTTAGCAGGCGGATTGGTGATCGCAGTAATAGAATGAGGTGGATGCTACTGCCCTTTCCCTGGTGTAATCCCTTAGTCGGCTTTTACGACGTCCACTAGAGTAGACTGAGGGGTTCTATTATTTGGTCGGGCACACCACACCTTCAAGTTTACTAACAAAAGTACCTCCAAACAATACCTTTGTGCCCCATTGGTCAGGATGACCTTACTTATAATATTGGCTTGTTGGAACTGGCACGCTGTCAGTACGTAAAGACTATATGCTGGACAAGCCCTCAATGTGTTTGAGTCTCTGTCCACCATCAGTCTCACCTTCCACTTGACTGATGTTTTATGTTAACAGGTGCGGATAGAAAACGTCGAGATCCATGGACCGATTACGCCGGTATCTGAGCAATGCGTGTGCCCGCGCGGGTATGGGGGCATACAGTGCGCGCGTTGTGCGTGGTCGCACGTGCGAGTGCCGCACGCGCCGCACGCACCGCGGGTGGAATGCGTGCCCTGTGGGTGCAACGGACATGCTCAGTGTGAAACAGGTACAGTACTACTGCGCAAGTGATGGGCCTCGGCAATCATCAGCTTTTCGAAACAGAAAGTGATTAAAAGGTGCGACAGTTATAAAGTTATTGTTTTCCTATTAGTACCCTACATACTTTGCAATTGTCTTTGAAAGCTTGAAAACCATTAAAATTGTTTTTGACAGCTCACTATCATCTAGCTGCTGATTCTAGCATCTTACTTATGCCAGGAATATACTGCTAACACCCGACCGACCCTTCTCACTCAACACATTTTCTGTAGTAGTTTCTACGGCGGCGTGCTTACTACGGAGCCCGGTAACACGTCGGTGCTAACATACACTCTTCAATAAAGTAAACTAAACTAGAAGTACTTCAGAGAACATGAACACGTCGGAATGTTGGGTTGAATGTTTGCATTTATTTCTAGCTGCATGAAAGTTAAACTGTTTGTTCTGTTTGCAGTGGATGGTCCATGTGGTCCATGTCAGCACAACACTACTGGGCCTAACTGTGAACGCTGTCTTCCGGGACACTACGGAAACCCAGTTCAGGTAGGCATATTCATCTGGACTGCCTATTTTCTGCCTACAACTGAAATTCCAACCCTTTTTTGACCGTGTTAACTTTTATTATCTGTCCACAGGGAGCTTGCAAACCATGCGCTTGTCCGCTATTCAATGCATCAAACAACTTTAGCCCAAATTGCATTTTGGCTTCGGCTGAAGGAGATGAATATGTCTGCACTCAGTGTCCTGATGGTTACTCTGGAGACCACTGTGAAAAGTGAGTACTTACTTTCGCCATCTAACCTTGTTCGGTAATTAATTTGAAATTATCTTTGTCCATTTTTCAAGTCTTCTTTTATTGGAGGATGTGTGGGTGACAGCCATCCCCATATGGTCTCGAGGTGACGCTGCATGCTGAAGCTTTTCTTCCAAGAGATGGCACTATTGCCAAGAAATTTGAAAAAGTTCTGAACCGTGTTCCGTTTTTTCCAATTTCAATGGAACACTGTAAATAGTCGAGGGTTTTAAATTTTTTATAAAAGTAACTTGTGTCTTCAGTTGTGACTTCGGCTACTGGGGCTCTCCAAGCACTCCAGGCAGTTCGTGCAAACCGTGCGAGTGTGGTGGGTCGCCGTGCCACCCCACCACCGGCATGTGTCTCACCTGCCCGGCCAACACAGAGGGCGCTAGGTGTGATCTGTGCAAGGTAATTAGATATCATTCATGGCTAAGAACTTACAATTGTCTGTGTGTTTTTTAGGTTCCTTCCAAAACCGGATAATGAGTGCTGACAAGAGGTTCAATAGAAATGAGTATTTATTTTATGCTCTAGCCATTTTTGAATATTTTCCTGCAAAGACAAGTGTTTCTGTGTCGCGTAGGGTGCGGCAAGGTCATGAAGAGCAGATACCTCAGGGGCTTGTGGATAATATGCATCTCACTGTGCGAAACATTAGAGGATCAGCGTCATATTGGTAAAAACGTTGCCCAGAATTGATTGCAATGGTTAAAACTATTGTTTTTTTTGTTTGTTACCTCATATTTCTGTCATCACGTTCAGTGCTGAAAAACACACCCGAGGTGCTTTAAATGATACGTTTTGTATTGAAAATTTGATCAGCACCGATTTAAAAAAATCATTTTTATTTATAAGGATATACTTTGGTACTTTCAGCTTGGTCCCATTTGTATCAAAATCCAGTTTTTTTATTTTTTTATTTTTTATTTATACTACTTGAATGACGGAACTAGCAAGAGGCCCACCTGATGTTAAGCGGTAACCTCTGCCTATGAACAGTGCATTACTTCATAGGTCACGTCCACCTAGGACGCACCCTATGTGGCATTGCAATGCGCCCGCCACCCTGAGACATAGATGAAAAGTCTCATGTGCCTGTAATTTCACCGGCACCTTTACCCTTCAAACCGGAACACAGCAATGCGAGCACTAATGCTTTTTGGCAGAAATAGGTATGGTGGTAGTTCTTCCCCGGACGAACTCTTTCACAAAAAAGCTCTACTACTACTCAATCCGATGATGTCACTAATTGAAGCATTTAATGACACAGGAAGGGTACTGGCTCGGGCCAGGCGGCTGGTCGAGCGCCGGCTGCGTGCCGTGCGCGTGCGGGCGCGGCGCGCTGTCCGCGGCGTGCGACGCGCGCACCGGACACTGCACGTGCCGAGATGGCTGGACCGGACGCGCGTGTGACTCCTGCGCGCAAGGGTATGGAGGTCAGTATATAACTATGTATAGGAGTGCTTATTGCTCCATTACGTGACGAAGACAAAATATTAAGCTAACTTTGTTTGTTGAATTTAGCTCTTCGTGCAAAACAGTTCACTTGATTTCTAGTGCAGCTTCTTTCAATATAGTTCTAGTATTTCCCATCTCCTGTAAACAAAGTCCTGAATACTGCCATGCCATAGGCTGCGGTTATATATAACTTATTATCTTTCTCAATCCCCTACTTACCTTTATTTATTTTGATTCCTTTCCTCTCAAAAAGCTCCATGCATGTTTCCGCTTTAGCGGAATTTATATTATTAGGTTTTTCTCATCAACTTCTTTCAGAACTCTTTGCATACAGTTTGCCGAAGGTGCCCAGCAGGCTCTTCAACTCCTATTTCTTTAAATTTCAACTGCTTTTCAAAGACTAAGTCTCGATCCTGTGGTAGGTGTCGGAATAAAATCAGCCTATTTGTTATTTATTCCAGGGGTTCAGCTATAACAAATTTCATCGCAATTGATATAGTTGTTTTTGCGTGTAGGTAGCAGTACAAACATACATGCACACACTCACAAATTTTCGGATTTATAATATTAATGTTATTTCTTCTTAGGCGTGTCAGCCGGGTGTCCCGTGTGCCGCTGCGGCGCGGGCGCCACCTCGCGCGTGTGCGCGGCGGAGAGCGGCGCGTGTGCGTGCGCAGCCGGCGCGCAGCCGCCGCACTGCGACGCCTGTCTGGAACACTACTACGGGATCGACGAAACGGGATGTAAAGGTGAGTGGCGGTAGATGGCGTTAGAAGACATCAATTCTCGCGTAGGTACCCAAAAGGAAAATAGACAGGTCCTTACTAGAAAGCTGTTTACCCCCAGAAACAATGCAGCCAGGTTGCGAACTGCGTCACAATTATTTCTATATCAGAAGCGTTAGAAGTAGGAATTTGAATGGACTTGCTTGGTGTGTACAAGAGCCTAGCGTCGCCATCTCTTAGCAAGTTTCTGAAACTACTGTTTAAGGAGACATGTTTAGTGGTTGAAGGGAGATGGTGCTCATCACATTTGAAATAATTTTACCTGAACTCCATAAAATAATGTTGCTTTATAAATTTTTATCTTGTGTTTTTGCGTTGAGCTGACGTAACAATTACGATCTAGGATTATTAACACCACATTATAATAATATATTTGGATGAACCATCAGATCGTAATGTAGAGGTATGTACTGGGAAGTAACACGGTGTTTGATGTTACTGTTTTACAATTTATAAACTTTAGACATAGGTACATAGACACATGTCTTTTTCCCGAAAGGGTAGGCAGAATCACAGTGGGCCTCGTTTCACCGTGGGTGAAATACAGATGTGACAAGTGGTGAGCTCATCGCTGCCATTGCTTCCCATGAATGACTGGTCTAACACTATACAATCCTTAATAATCTAGCCACTAGGGCAAATATTATACCAACGAATCTTACTAACAAGTCCGGGTACTATCTACATCTACACTTCTACACTAATAATATTATAAAGAGGAAAGATTTGTATTTTTGTGTGTGTGTGTGTGTGTGTGTGTGTATGTTTGTAACGAATAAAATCAAAAACTACTGTGCCGATTTCAAAAATTCTTTCTCCATTGTAAAGCTACGTTCACCCTGAGTGGCACAGGCCGCAGAGGTGGTGGAGTACATCAGGAAGAAAGCCGGAGTGGGTTTGAGGGTCATGAAGTTGGGCTCTCGCCATAATGTGAGCTTTAGCTCATTTATGGTGAGGGTCCCTACGGAAAATGTGAAGACTTACTTGAGCCCTGACTTCTGGCCGAAAGAGCTGAAGTTCCGGCGGTTCAAGGGACGCCTGTCACGTGATCCCCCGGGCCGCGACGCGTCGGCGATCGCACGTGTGTTAGATTAAGTAATAAAGTGTTTTTTATGTGTATGTTAGTTTCTAAGATATTTATTTTGATATGGGCTTACTGTTTAGGTTTAGTGCATTTCTCAGTAAGCCTGAAATAAAGATTTTGAATTGAATTGAATTGAATAGGCTACCAGGGGGGGGGGGGGGGGATAGGTGAGGGGGGGGGGGCTGTTTTTCATCCTGAAACTACCCGTGTGAAGTCGCTAGTATTCAATAAATTGCCTGTCTGTCTAGGCACACACAGGGAACATCGAACTGATAGGGAATATGACTCAAAAAACATCCTGCATTTTATATAGCTCTGTTTACATAACAGACACTGCACTTCACCTAAGGCGAGCAACAAACGTGTACGACTACACAATTTGCGTAATGTATGATGAGCCTTAATTCGAAAACTGCAGCGTAAATCAGGGTTGCCACTACTAAAATAATATTTAAGGACGATATAGCTCTCTACAATGCGGCTTGGTTATAGAGCAGACCCTTATCCGCTTAGCTGCCTTTTAGTGTGAAAAATTATAAATAGTAAGGTGAGGGTTTCCTGTAGCAGTGGCTGTCATGATGCCACAGGTTTTTATTAAAAGTAAAACTAAATAACAGTTAGTTTTGATCAAGCTAGGTACAGTTTGCATAAGTAAAGTTTTAAATTACAGGAATAAATTATGCTTTGCAACGTACTAGCTTTTATTTAACTTTTTTGTCAGGAGCTAGATTTTAGTATTAAGGTTAGACATTATTATTCTTTGTACCGAGGATATAGGTACTAATATTATTAAAGTCACAATAATATCATGTTTACACACACATCCGGCCAAACAACAATCGTATAAATTTATCTCCATCCAAAGGATGTCTGGAAGAAATCACTTCTAACCTATAAGGCCGCCATTGTACATTTATTTGTAAGTTTTGTTTCGTTTTTATTTTTGTTAACGTAGTGTGTACAATAATAGTAGTTTATGCAACTGTCATATAAGAAGGGGTATTAAAACACGAGAGTCTGTTTATCGCATTCGGCTTCGCCTCATATGTTATAAGCAGTTTCATACACTACTTTATCTTCACTCATAGGAAAAATTTAAATTAAACAAAGTAGGTAGGTTACAAGGAAGTAATTTATTTGGTATAGTAATATGGGAAGCGCGGGAAATTAAGTTCAAACTACGCATGCGTGCGCCATTTTTTCACAGTTCTAACTGATACTATAATGAGTTTTATGATACAGTTGGCGGTACTATAATGAGTTTTATTCTTAATTTTATGTATATGCGTCTATAAAGTGCGTCTGTATAGAACCGTCTTTGAATTCGTAATTCGAATTTTTCGATTTGAGTGTAGATAAATTTATTTTTATTCTATTCTATTCTTAATGAAAAAGTTTTGATGTTTGAATGTTTGAATGTGTGTATGTTTGTTACTCAATCACTCTGGAACGGCTGAACCGATTATCGTGAAATTTGGTATACTGATCGATTATGACCTGGATTGAGCTTAACGCTACTTTGTATCCCAAACAAACAGGAGCGAAACCGCCAGGATACTAATAATACATAGGCTCTAACAGACTTTATTGTAATTTAGCCTTCTCTACATTTTTGCAATCTCGTAATGTTTTCTTTTGACAACCCTATGAGACCCACCGCACAGCGCCGGCACCGGTCGCCTGTAGCGGTCCACGCATGCGTCGAGCGGTTATTCAGCGATACACATTACCGACCCAGTGTATGTTATGCTAAACTTCTAATAGCATATTGTTTGAAAACATAGAGAGTTATAGCTAGTGAAATGGGAGAGAAAAATTATTGACTGCAACCTTCTGTTGGTAACACTGAAAGAGCTGGTTCAAAAAACCTCATTTAAGAGGCTGTCATGAGTCAAATAGGCTTCGGATATTGACGGAATATGGATGTTGTCAGCCTAATCAATGAAATGAAAAAAAAATGAAATTACAAAATATTTATTACAGCCAAAACAAAGAATCAGGTTGTAAATGGGAAAAAAATATGTATTTTTGAAAGAAACGGCACAATCTCCACCAAAAGTTGTTTTCAAATCAAATCAAATATCATTATTACACGCTTATTGGAAAATGTACAAAAACCTAAACAATAAACTCATAGCAACATAAATACCTTAAAAACTAACATACATATAAAAAACACGTTTAGACTAGACTTTTGTTGCGATTGCACTGCTCTAACATAAGAAGGACGCGCATGTATCTCCCGCGTGCCTTCAATAAGCCATCTAACATGTAACATACTGTATGTAACATGCTGCTATTAAGCATACAGCGTTTTGCAAAAACATTTTGATCCAAACTTCAGGTTACCGAAATGTAACATTAAATATTTTTGTAATGGAACTGTAAATCAACCTGGTACCAATATTTACATCAAGTAGGTTGTTTTAGGAGCTGTTATCATAAAACGCTGTACCCAGGCTTGCGTTATTTTGTCACAAAAGGGTCGAGCGATGCAAATCATTCTTCATCAGACAACGATCTGTTAGGTATACCTACACGCTTTATTGTACCTACCGTACCTTTACGCTAACTTGCCGCACTTAAAATGAAAATCCGTGTTTTTGACCGCCGACGCCAAAACGACGGGGTGTTATAAGTTTGACGTTTCTCTGTGTGTGTGTGTATGTGTGTCTGTGGCATCGTAGCTCCCGAACGGATGAACCGATTTCGATTATATTTTTTTTGTTTGAAAGGTGAATTTGTCGGGATTGTTCTTAGCTATGTTTGATCAAAATCGGTTTAGCCGTTTCATAGAGTTGAGGGTTTTTTAATTTTTACAAAATTAATTACTTGTCCATAAAAGGGTCGACCGATGTAAATAATTCTTCATCAGACTGCGATCTGTTATACCGTACCTTACCTTTACGCTTTATTGTATCCGTACCTTAACGCTAACATGCCGCACTCAAAATGAAAATCCGTGTTTTTAGCGCGTATATTTTACACACAGCACGTGTAACACGTGTTCTCGATACGTGCACTGAGCTTTGTAGTTGAAGATGAGTGCACATTAAGTATACACCGGTAACCACCGTGTGTCGGTGCACCAATAAACAGACCACGAACTGTAGCGAAAGATGTATCGCTCTCTATAAATATGCTGTACACTTGAGGACAAAATTACATCAACGACCGATGAGAATGAGTTTCTGACAATAAAGTGTAAAGCTTGGTTAACTCGCTAAATCCTATGCCAGTGGTGCATGCATACAAAATACAAATACAAAAATACAAAAATTCTTTATTTTCCTTACAAAACTATGGGTTACATGGGTTGGGATCTCCTCTGTTAAGTTACAAAACCTGTATTAGAGGAGTCCCCTCTTTAATTATGGTGGTCTATTATCTAAACTTATTTTTTTACAATGCATAGCAATGGGTGTTATCAATTGGGCTGGTAGGCATATCGAATCATAAGAATTTACCTGAGCTAGTCATAGCTCGCTCGCTGCTTGTACTACGTCATCGATGCCCGGTCCTCACTGCGCTCAAAGATTTCCTATGCCAATCCTGAGTTTTAATTGTGACCTGCGGATGGACGAAATTACATTGAGGTTCATTGAGGGAGGTTAATTTTTTTTTTTGGATATTCGATTGTTTTAATTGCCTTTTGTTTTTGTTTAATTTGATTGTGATTATGCAATTGCCATTAATTTAATTTTATTGCATATTGACTCGTGTTTTGATAGTTGTGACGTTATTTTTTTTCACTTTTTATTGATGTAACTGGATACACACATTAAAAAAGTTTACGATCACCTTGTTTTTTTTTTTATATTTCTTGAAATTTATAAAAACCTCGTTAGGAAATCGTTTTTTATGCGGTTTTTTATTTTTTTTATATAAAAATCGTAGTGACTTGGGGAAATGGGGGGAGGCCTTTGCCCAACAATGAGACAGTATGGGCTAATAGTAATAGTACTTAATATAAAAATTATTAAGAATAAGAAACAATCTTTATTTTGTTATTTTGCATAAAAACGATGTCAATGTTTATCTGCTTTTTTTTTTTTTTTTTGTTTGTCTATGTTTTTTTTTTCTTTTTTTTTTATTGTTTTTTTGCGAGCAAAAATAATAAAGATTACTTCACAATCATGGAAGTAATAAGTACTACGGTTTGTACTTAGTACTTTTTACTTCCATGTTCACAATAAACTAGCAGGTTTAATAGTTTAGCAGTATATTATTTATTCTGTGGCAGTATGAACAAAAAAGATTGAATTTGTTTAATTCTCGTTTTGTTTTTAATAGCTTTCCATAATAATTATTTTAGTTCGTTTTATATATAAAAACATGTAATAAAATGGTTTGTTTTTGTTCTAAATGTTGTATTTTTAATAAGCAAACAATTCGTTATATTATTTTTATAAAAAAAAAAATTTTTCAAAGTGATCGCAAACTTTTTTTGATGTGTGTATGTAACCGTGTTAATGAATGTAATATATGTATCAAATATTATAGTATGGAAGCTTGGCACTAGCGCACTAGGATCTGGTCAATCGAAGTATCTCATTATCATTATTTACATCATCATTCCTTAGCAGTTCACATTATAGTGCTATTGAGGTAAGGATGGAACTGAGCCGTGCTTCTGCTTGTCCTATGATGTGAAGGCGATGGTGGGATCAGATCGGGTAGTTCCTGGACACATAACCTATTTTTTTGTCCTCAACTGAAGGTATTAAAAAGTGTAAAGTTTATTTTCAATCGTCGGTGGCAATATGCGAGTAACGGCAATGGCGGCACTTCAAAGAATCCAGTGCAATATATCTACCTCCCTAATTCCGCTCCATAGATTTATTACCAAGCAGGTGTCATAGAGCCATGGACTTAGTTTGTATACTACATCCATGCATAGAGCAGACAAAAGGCACTCTTTGTTTTGCTTACGGAGAGTACAAGTTTCGGAGTATCTTACTTTCGAATAGGGTACTAACTTATCTAGATCGCGTCTTAGACTTTTTTTAATGTGTTTTTCGGAATAGTTTCGATCTGGCACTGTAATTCGATTTTTTTATGAGTTTTTTACTGCACATTCACTTTTTTACCAAAATTGACGACTAGATTATACCAGTCATCAAAACAACAGTACAAGAAGCCTCGGGGCCCCGAGTCTTTGCGTACTTTGCGGACCAAAGTAGTAGTCTTTGCGTATTACTACTTTAGTCCAGCGCTTAACTGAGTCATTCCCTAAGGTATAGGAGCAGTACGCACGCTTCATTTTGACTTAACGAAAACACCCCTACCGTACCGCTCCCATACCTCAGGGACGCGCTAGACCTGTAGTACGCAAAGACTCGGGGCCCCGAGGCTTCTTGTAGTGTTGTTTTGATGGCTGGTATAATCCAGTTGTAAATTTTACTTACGAGGATACTTTCAACCAATCTGAATATTTATCTGAATATTCTGAACATTCCGAACTCTACGTAGAGCTAATCGAAAGAGAGTTTCGCGAAGTCAAATGCTTCTAAGACGTTTATTTACCGTCCAGAAGTGGCTCCCATGGTTTCATAGATTGCTGTGGTTCTCTGAACCTGAACCACATTATCTCACTACCTTTGAGTATCTACATTATAAGGTACCTGATACAAATAAGGCCTATGCTTAATTATGGCCTACAGTGCCGAAAATTCCTTTAAAATACATTTACATCAAAAAATACTTCACACACCCATAGACGATAGCTCCACACATCGGCACGCAGTGCGCGAGCGGCTCGTTCGCGTACACAGCGATAGTAGAGCCACTCGTTTGCGACGGACGATTCATGCCGCGTTATTAATTTTTCATAACATTTAACGAGTTTTAATACGTTGTATTTTTTAGTTGTGTTTCAAGCAATGAATACAGATCACAATATAGCTCATTCAAAAGGTAGCTATGACTCTAAATTGTATTTTTTAGACTAAGTGAATTAAATACAGCTTATAACATGCATGAAGTATGGTGTACTAAATAAGGCCTAGCTTTTTGATTAGGCCTTATTTGACCCTAGGCCTTAATAGGAGTCTGTTGAATTTATTATATTTATTTACGGGTCGATTTATCTTAGTATGTCTCCTCGAAGACCAAAACGGGCCACTGACACACACACACAGACTGATTATTGTTCTTAAGCAAATTATGCTATTCTGATCCAAGGCCTTATTTAGTTACCTTGTTGAAATAAGGCCTATCGAAGTACATTTAATTTTTAAATATTTTGTAATACCTTTGAGAGAATATGTTAATTAGTTGATTTTTGTTATTGTGGATAGGTTTGTTTTTATTTAGTTTAGTATTTCTTATTAATATGCAACTTCAAGTCTGACTTGCAATTTAAGCAAAATATTTACTAAAATAGCTTAGAAAGCTATGCAAGGATCTCATAGAAACACTTATTATAAGGCTCAGAAATACATATTTTTATAATAATTCATACTCTTATACTACTTTCCTATAATTTAAATATGTAGACTTTTTTAAATCACTATGATTTAAAAAGGCCAAAAGCTAAGGTTCTGGAATTACCTCTGTTTTAGTGATTTTTGATACTAGATTATATTATTTTTTCTTAATAACTTAAAATATATAAACCAAAGTATAACACCTTGCTTTTATTTATCACCTTCTTCGAATATTTATCAAGAAAATGACGGTTTGAAATTAGATAGACCTTATGTGTATCACTTACCTTACCTTACCAATGAGTGTTCAATACTGGGTTATTGCGTAAAGCGTTGGTTTACCTTTGATGGTGTGTCATGTAAACAAAAACTGCGATGGATTTATCTATCAGAATTAATCATCAGATCTTAAATTTTGAGCTTCTGCACTACCTACTTACTCTCTATCCAATGAACGTTAGGTATTTGAATTAGTTTCTAGATTTGGTGCCAAAGTCTATACCTACTTTCAAAGTTCTAAGTCATAAAAAGACTCTTCCCGCCATTTTCGAAAAGAGACGTTCTACTTTTATTTTATTTCTTTTCCTAGTGTTTTCTTGAGTTATTTTGTGTTATTTTGGTGGCATTTTAACTAATGTAGCTCGTTTAAAAAGCACAAGTGTAGTGAAATGAAATGGAAGTGAATTGCGTGACACTTGAAATTGGTGGAAATTGTCTACCAAAGTTTTAGTAAAATTGGCCACCGTTTTACTAAAACATGACTTGACTGTGACTTTGACGACTTGGAAGGAGTGTAACGTTGCAAAATATATTGAAAATACAATATGGTCAAAAAAAAAAAAAACTTGAAAATGGCAAATGCGCAAGCCGTGCGGCGCCAATTAAAAAAAAAAAAAAAAAAAGTCATAATAAGACTATATGAAGGTGGGAAGACCAAAACGGAACTTACCACTCCAGCCCCCCTATTCCCTAACTGAAAGTCACTCGGTGACTAACGTTTGACAGGTAGAATGATCATCAATTAAAAAAAAATACTATTAAGAATTGTCAATTGATGGTAATTTTACTTGTCAAACGTTGGTGACTGAGTGACTTTCAAGATAGGGAATAGGGGGGCAGAACGGGCCTTCAAGATAGGGAATAGGGGGGCAGAACGGGCCTTCAAGATAGGGAATAGGGGGGCAGAACGGGCCTTCAAGATAGGGAATAGGGGGGCAGAACGGGCCTTCAAGATAGGGAATAGGGGGGCAGAACGGGCCTTCAAGATAGGGAATAGGGGGGCAGAACGGGCCTTCAAGATAGGGAATAGGGGGGCAGAACGGGCCTTCAAGATAGGGAATAGGGGGGCAGAACGGGCCTTCAAGATAGGGAATAGGGGGGCAGAACGGGCCTTCAAGATAGGGGATAGGGGGGCAGAACGGGCCTTCAAGATAGGGAATAGGGGGGCAGAACGGGCCTTCAAGATAGGGAATAGGGGGGCAGAACGGGCCTTCAAGAAGAATCATTGAGTGCTACTTATTTCTTGTTTTAACGTTTAACCCATTTAGGTATTTGTACCGGTTCAACCCATTTTCTTAAATTTATATTCTTTTTTCAACATAATCCTAAAATATGAGTCACAGTGTATATGCACTGGTATTAAAAATATAATCATCATCATCAGCCTGTAAAAGTCCACTGCTGGACATAGTTCTCCCCCTTAGAACGCCGCGATGCACGTTCCTGAGCCACTTCCATCCACCAACTTCCCATTTAGTAAGATCGTAAGATAAAAAGCGAGCAAAATCATTGGATAAAAGTAAAGACACCTCTTTATCCCAAAATGATAATTAAAGAACACATTATGACGACCTCTGTGGCGCGGCGGGCGTAGCTTGGCCTGCGACGCAGGAGGTTGCAGGTTCAATTCCCGCCTCGGAACAAATATTTGTGTGATCGCAGATATTTGTTCAGGGTGTTCTGGGTATTTTCTATGTTTAATAAAAAATATCTATATATGTAATATATTGTATTAAGTTTATCAGTTATCTAGTACCCATAACACAAGCTCTGCTTAGCTTGGGGCTAGATAATGTTGTGTGAACTGTCCAGCATTATTTATTTTATTTATTATTACTATTAGTTTAAAGCCTTCCGATATAGAAATTAAGTATGTATCAGTATTGCCAAGAAACTATCCTCAAAATTATCTACACTTAAATCGGTCCCCGAGTCCGTATGTCTGGTCGCGTCACTCCGTCTGTCCGACTGTAATTAATAAATAGCACAGGCCTTTTTGTCCCGTTCCGGATCCGTCTCGGATCTCGACCACACGCCAAATAAAACAAGACTTGATTCATTTCTGTTTTGCATGCCACTCATGATGCTATACAGAACAGTCTAGCTAGTCCAAGCTTGTAGCTACACCTGTTCGCTAATGACAATAGGGTTAGGGCAATATTGTTCTCTAAAATTGTTTTAGTAAATCAAACGGCCAAATGTGCTGTGTTCCTGTTTGAAGGGTAAGGGTGCCGGTGAAATTACAGGCATATGAGACTTTTCATCTTTATGTCTCAGGGTGGCGGACGCGGTGCGATGCCACATAGAGTGCGTCCTAGGTGGACGTGACCTATGAGGTAATGCACTGTTCATAGGCAGAGGTTACCGCTTAACATCAGGTGGGCCTCAGCCTGTTACGTCTTTCAAGTAGCATAACAAAAAAACAACAACAACTTTGTATGTGCCACAAAATCACTGATACACCACTTTTAACAAAACCGCCAACAAGAGTTCCCAACCCTGAGTTTTAGATTTACGACATAATTTAATACTGACTGAATGAATGACTGGTAGATAATGCTTTTAGTAAGTAAGTAAGTAAGTAAGTAAGTAAAACTTTTATTTTGACAAAAAACTATAACAACACAAATAAGTACTTAAATAAAACAGATAGGCTTTGACAGCGTTTTGGTTGTGTATAGTGCTGTCAAAAGAGGACCGTGCTCAGCATAATGCTGCAGTAAACTACAGCGCTGATTTTCAGCACGGACCTCGGTTGACGCACGGACTTAGCACGAGCCGAACGGACTTAACTTTTACCCTTAAGTCCTCCTACCACTATTGTTGTAGTTGAAAGTTAAAAGTCTTTTCTTATTGCTTTCCTTACCTCTCCGGTAAAGTGGACAACGGCCCTCCTCGATGGATAATAGTTCGTGTTTGGACTCATTTTATGCATCGTCATCCAAAAGGTAATTTTAAAAAAGAGCTTTTTTAATATAAAATTTACTTCAAAATGCAGCTTGTTCGTTATTTATTCAGGGAAAAGGTTACTAACGGCTTGAGATTGACCATACACCAGATACCTACTGCAATTTATAGTGCTTCTTTACAACACCGCTGAGTTCAGTTACCCGTGGAATAACAAAAATAACACGTTGAAAGAAAATCAGGGCAGTTCACATTTGGCGGCGATCGAATCGTTACGCTGTAATTTGATGAATTATAGTCGAGTTAACAGCATTCCTCGGTATCGGGAGATTGCGAGATGTAATTGCTAGTTTCATGCCATCGTCAAACTTAAGAGAATGAGGACCAACAGGATTGTTAACCTCAATATCTTGTTGAACAGCGCGACAAGATCTTGGGTAAATATCCTCAAACTCTGCTGTGGTGTGTCTGGCCTAAGAATAGACCCCTCCACACGTGGAAGTCGTAAAATCCGACTAACGGATTATACCAGGGAATGGGCAGCAGCATCCACCTGAGTACTCAACACAATACTGCGATCACCAATCCGCCTGCCCAGCGTGGCGATTATGGCTTACCCCCATTGCATTTCATGGAGAAAGCCTCGTCCGGCAGTCAAGCCTGGTCATGTGTGATCATCAAATTCAGTCGTTATTGTTTGTAGCTAGAACCTTAGATCCAATATGTTCAAAAGCCACTAAATAAAGAAATAATTACGTACGTTCTGCGAACTTTCTAGATTCAAGCTTTTTTATTTGGACCATCACATAACTCCAAATACTACTGCGTAACGTCGCTGTCTCTCAATCAATTTTTATCCAGACCTTTTTAACCCCCGACGCAAAAACGACGGGGTGTGTTGTTTGACGCGTGTGTGTGTGTGTGTGTGTGTGTCTGTGGCACCGTAGCTCCCGAACGGATGAACCGATTTAGTTTTTTTTTAATTTGTTTGAATGGTGAATAGCTATGTTTGATCAAAATCGGTTCAGCCGTTTCATTGCGTTGAAGGTTTTTTTAATTTTACAATATTAATTACTTGTTACATTAATTATCTATTATTATTATCCATCCTTACCTCATTGGTATACCTTCTATTCGCGCAAAACGTTTCGGTTCTACCTTTATAATGCGAACTGCTAAGGAGTGGAACACACTGCCGTCGTCTGTCTTTCCTGAAAACTATAATCTGGGTCTCTTCAAGTCTAGAGTGAATAGGTGCCTTCTAGACCTTTGTGCTCCATCTTCGGCCACATCGTCACTTAGCAACAGGTGAGATCGTGGTCAAAAAAGGTCTATCAAAGTAAAAAAAAAAAAAAAAAAACCTACCTCAATATTGGCTGACGTGCTTCAAAATCGCGATCTATCTGCAGCAATAAACCCTCGTAGGACCTAGAGTAGTTTTATCAACAACATGAGCTTGCGCACAATGCTAGCAGGCGGTTCTGGAAGCTGTAGTCTTATCTAGGCTCTGGAGGCCCTTGTATCACTAAGTTATTTACCTTTGTACTCACTATTTACTTACTCGTGTTTAGTATTGTGGAATGTGATACCGCCTTGTAAAACGATTTCCTCGTCTCTATATTTTACTTTTAGGAATTCCCATTTCTTTTGAAGTTAATTTTTTTATTTGTGTTTTATACCTATCTGAAGGAATTAGTAGTAGTTTTTTTTTGTGAAAGAGTTCGTCTGGGAGGTACTACCACCATACCTATTTCTGCCGCAAAGTAGTTCTCGCATTACTGTGTTCCGGTTTGAAGGGTAAGGGTGCCGGTGAAATTACAGACTTTTCATCTTTATGTCTCAGGGCGCAGTGCAATGCCACATAGGGTGCGTCCTAGGTGGACGTGACCTATGAGCTAATGCACTGTTCATAGGCAGAGGTTACCGCTTAACATCAGGTGGGCCAACTGCTTGTTCATCCAAGTACCATAAAAAAAATGGGTTCATTGAGAACAGAATAAATAATAGTACTAGGTATTAGTAAGTAGGTACCTAAGACTAGGTAGGTAGGTATTAGCATACTACAAAGTATCGTAGTAGTACTAACATAGTAGCTAATAGAGGACTAATACTCGAATAAACCTTGTTCTATTAGGTAGGTACTGACGCTAACTAGAGCATACACATTGGCAATCCTAATGGAAATTAAACCCATTAGACTGTACAAACAATCACTAAAATAGTTCAAACCAATGTAGCCTATTTGCAAAGATTCAAATCTTGTTAATCAGACGTTCCCAAGAAAGCTTTTATCTTTCGCTAACGATGAAATCAACTGTGCGTCTCTATTTCCCTAATAGATAACTCACAAGGGAATATAAAACTTAGTACCTGTGTTATAAAGCCTAAAGCTGTTGGAGAGTCGAATCGTAAACATAAACCTCGAGCTATTGTAGAAATTACAATTAAAAAAAAATAAGTCCTGAAAACTAAAGCCGATTTTAATTTTGATCAACGCGGTAGTAGAATGGCCAACCCATTTACAAAATTCGAGTTGTTTTGAATCCCAAGATGAATCATGATCACATCCACTTAGGTGTTGTTGGTCATTGGCTTGTCGAGATTTCCGACTGTGGGAAGATTGTTGTTTGAAATAAGGGCAGAATAAGAACACCGGTATAAAAAAATGCATCATTCAATTCACCTACCAAGTATAAGAAAACAGACCCCTAGTGTAATCGCAATAGTTGAAAATGTCAATATAAATCGTAATGAAAATACTAACACTCTAAGTTGTACGTAACACTCATATATTATACTAGCAACTCACCCCGGCTTCGCACGGGTAGTTTCGGAATCCCCCTGACCCATCTTCCCAACCATACTCATACTCATTTATTCACCGTATGAACTTTACAGAACACTTGGTATGTTAAATTTAAAAACATTTAACTACATTATGTATACTTCCACCAAATACCATCAAAATCTGCTAAAGCAGTTCCCCCGCAAACCCCCCCCCCCCCTCCACCATGTTACTTGCATGAATTTGCTTGAATTTTTTAAATCGGTTCAGTAGTTTTTGAGTTTATACATCACATTTGAAAATATAATATACCGTGAAATAAGTTTCACGCGGGGATAGTGTAGCTTTCCAATATTGAAAGATTTTTTCAAATCGGTTCAGTAGTTTCGGAGGCTATTCAATGCAAACAAACAAACAATCAAATCCTTCCTCTTGATAATATTAGTATAGATGAGTATGCTTTTTATGGATATTGCAGGGATCTTGATAGTTATTGATATAAACACTGAAATTAGAGATACAGAAGTAACTGCTAATGAAAGGGAAAATAAGTTATGGATATGGAAACGTTTTATAGACATTAAGTGTAAATAGAGATGCTGTAGACGGCGCCAAAAAGCCTTATTGCGTATAAGAGGTTTCCTTCGAAGAAACAAAGTTGATGTGTCATAATATCAAATGTTTATGACTGAACAGTTTCAAAACAGGAACTGTTGAATTCCATCGCAAATATTGGATTAGCGTACAGTGTAAGTTCAAAGTGCTGTAACCTTTATTTACAGTTAAATTATTGGTGATAAGCAAAGTATTGACGACCTCTGTGGTGCGGCGGGTGAAGGTTGGCCTGCGACGCAGGAGGTTCCGGGTTCGATTCCCGCCTCGGAACAAATATTTGTGCGATCGCAGATATTTGTTCAGGGTGTTCTGGGTATTTTCTATGCATAATAAAAAAATATCTATCTATGTAATATATTGTATTAAGTATATCAATTATCTAGTACCCATAACACAAGCTCTGCTTAGCTTGGGGCTAGATAATGTTGTGTGAACTTGTCCAGTATTATTTAATTTATTTATTTATTATTACGACTACTGGTACCTATGCTAGAAAATATTTTAGAATTAACGAAAAAATAAAAATCTTTGCTAGCATTAAGTTATATAATTATACAGTGTGAGTCTTCATAATGTGTACATATTAAAGTGTCGGTAACTTTGGTTAATTTTATCGAAGGAAAAAATAATAATAATAATATTTTTTATTATTTTAAGAGCAGTCAATTCCAGTACTTTCGATAAAAACGCTGGTGCTCAGCTCGTACGTGATTATGAAGTTGTAACAATTTTTTCGTCAGATGTTTTGTACAAATATGTATCTTGAAGAATATATCTACGTACGTGATCTTTTTTTGTTTTTTTTTGTTTACCTCTGAATTCTGTATAAGCCTTCAAAAATCAGCTTATTTGCACAATTTTACCTGAACTTTGTATGTTCATAATGTTCTTACAAACTGTAAAAGTAAAAAAAAAAAAGATCAGGTATCTAGCCCATGTTGTGTAGAATCAAAATTACAAACATTTTTTTCACAAACTTGAAAGACTTTTTCAAAAAAACGTACGTGCTGGAACAAGTTTTAGAATATTTTGCGCGTTTATTGCCGTTTCGCAAGTAAGTAGCGGAATTTTCCGAATTCCAACCACAGGATCTGGCACTAGCTCTCATTTTACACAGTGCCTCTCTTTCAAAAATTGAATTGTACGAACCTACAAGATTTTAGTTCAAATCGAATTGGGGCCCCTTAAGACGCTTTTTAAATTAATGTTGCTACAATGGCCTCCGTCTAATCAAAACTGTGTAAATTTTAAACTAAACGATCTATTTCAATGAAACAAACTGATTAATAATAACAAATAACAGAAACTGCTCATAAAATAAAAAAATATAGGAAACACGGCCTTCAATTGAACATTAAGATGTTTTTTCACAAGAATCAGCTTCATTTTCAATAATTTTTCCATTAATTTTAAAATTTTGCAATAAAAGCCCTACTTTACCTACATTTATTATTTCTTTAAGTTATTCTAAATTTTATTATCTATCTGATAGTAAAAATCGCAAGTTTATAACTAAATCACAACATTTGTTCTTTTTTCCGTCGATAAAATTAACCAATACATTGGTACATTTGAATATGTGCACATTATGAAGACTCACACTGTATAAACATCATTGAATTATACGGTGGACAGGTATTAAAGTTACGACATCTATGTATTGTATACCAAACGAAAGAAGAAGAAATACAATTAATTATCAACCAGCTCAAAAAAAAACATAATAGGTAAGGTTCTGAACAATAATTACCAATAAATAAAAACCGGCCAAGTGCGAGTCCGACTCGTGCACCGAGGGTTCCGTACAAACCTGTAGGTATATAAGTAAAAGTTATGGTATTTTTATTGCTAAATGAAATCATCATGAGGAAAGGGGTAGTAAGTTTAAAATTATTAAAAATATTTTGATTATATGATGTAACTAAAAATTGCTTTTCGCTATTTTTCTTTACCTTCCTTTATCTGAAAGAATCTTTATCTCTTTTATCTTTTTATTTTTCCTTTATATGTGTCCTTTATCTTTAGACGTTGCTTCGTACCAAACTTCAAGATTCTGAGTTCATGGGAAGTACCCTGTAGGTTTTGATACCCTTGCGAGTGTCAAAATTTGCAGCATAAACGGCTGTATCTTATGATTGCGTCGGCTTAGAAGTTTGATTTTTTCACAGCTCCAAAGGACAGTAGACTTGAGTATTTGATACGAATTTCAGTCTGATACCTCCACGCGTTCCTAAGAAAAAGGGTCTTGACAGACAGACAGAAAGACGGATAACAAAGTGATCCTATAATGGTTCCGTTTTACCTATTGAGGTACGGAACCCTAAAAACGATCGTCGCGTCGCATACGCATATTGCGACTGAGCCATATTGACGCATACGTGATGACCCATCTTTAGACTCACCAAAACGCGGAACCACGCATATACTACACAACTGAAGGTTTTGTTGAAGCACTTCTTTTTACGTAGTTAATTGGTACACCTTCAACAAAATAAATATTATTTAAATAAATAAGAAAAGAAAGAAATAAATAATACTGGACAGTTCACACAACATTATCTAGCCCCAAGCTAACTGACTAAGCAACTAAATGACAACACGATACGTACCAGCTACTACGGAAAGGATATGCAAATCTTTTGCAAACGTATTCCTTGATGCTGTAAGCCACTGTGATGGATGCGACGGCAACGGCTAGACGTAGGCCTGGCTAGGGCGAGGGCCTGCGACCACCCGCGTCTTATCACCTTATCGGACATCTTAGATCTGCTCTAATTAGTGGACTCATGCCACGGCGACGGTAAAATGCTGCTGAGAAGAGTTTATTTATAAGAACGGTTAATGTAATTTGAATCGTATTTTAAATATGATTCACGTGTTGATTGATGATTTTTGAAATTCTCAGAAATTAATTGTGATATCGTAAACCATCGGTTTAGAGTAACGAAGTTTTTAGTTTCCGAGTATTCAAGTCCACTATTCACATGCTTTTAATTGTAGATATACTTTTTAATTGTAGGTATTTTTTTTAATTGTAGGTATACTTCTTAATTGTAGGTATACTTTTTAATTGTAGGTATACTTTTTAATTGTAGGTATACTTTTTAATTGTAGGTATACTTTTTAATTGTACGTATACTTTTTAATTGTAGGTATACTTTTAATTGTAGGTTTACTTTTTAATTGTAGGTATACTTTTTAATTGTAGGTATACTTTTTAATTGTAGGTGTACTTTTTAATTGTAGGTATACTTTTTAATTGTACGTATACTTTTTAATTGTAGGTATACTTTTTTCTGATTTTTTTAATTGTAGGTATTCTTTTTTTTTTTTACTATGATAGACCTTTCTTTGACCACAATCTCACCTGTTGGTAAGTGACGATGTGGCCGAAGATGGAGCACAAATGTCTAGATGGCACCAATTCACTCTAGCCTTGAAGAGATCCAGATTATAGTTTTCAGGAAACACAGACGACGGTAGTGTATTCCTTAGCAGTTCGCATTATATCTCATAGCTCAAGCTGATAACTAGAAGTAAGTAATTCGTTTCTAAAACTCTAGCCAAATTAACGGGTAGCCTTATCCTAATGTCATCCCTATATCGTCGTGAGGAAGTCCTTCCCTACGTTCTCCGAAAGCGCTATCATCCAGCCTTGTGAACGTGGTCCTTATGTCAAGCTGCAACGGTATCCTGGCGGTGGCCGGTCGGTGTTCGTGTTCGGTTCGGAGTCCGCAGTTGGCGCGTTTGTCCCGGCGCGTCCGCACGTCTCACTGGCCTCGAGGTTCGAAGCTTGAGAGGTGAACATCAAAATCGCGATCGCGGTTTCAGATATTCCGGATAAATCCGCGGTGGTGAAAGGGGGTGGGAGTTTTTTTTTTAAGTTTTGGGATTAGTGATGGTTATGAGAAATGGAATAATTAAAAGATTCGTTTGTTTTGACAGTGATTTAACTAGGTTGCATGTAGTGGAAGTTTGAAAAAGTGATTAAAACTAACAGTTAGATTATGAAAAATCTGAAGATTTATTTGTTTTGCCATTGTTCATAATTTTTTTTTTAATGCTCTCTTATTAGTTGCACTAGTTCTTTTTAGTTGTTAAACTATAATCTGGGTCTCTTCAAGGCTAGAGTGAATAGGTGCCTTCTAGACCTTTGTGCTCCATCTTCGGCCACATCGTCACTTTCCAACAGGTGAGATCGTGGTCAAACAAAGGTCTATCAAAGTTAAAAAAAAAAAAAAAAAAAAAAAAAAAAAAGTCTAAACATAAAGGCAATAGCCGTTACGTATTGAAAAATTCAACTACTCCAAAACAATCAGCTTGACACAAAATGTGGACGTGATTTTTCGGAAGTGATCTCCAGTGATTTACCAAGGGATTGCCAAAGGGATGGATACCAGATGAACAGTAGGTACATCGACACGCGATGCGTTGGAGCGTGGTGGCAGTGCTGGCGGTGGTGACTGTCGTGGCGTCCACCGCCACCACCCCGCGCCGCTGCGCCGGCCGGCTGGCCCTGGAGCGGCTGAAGGCAGCCGAGAAGATCCGGGATAAGCGGTACTTCCTATTGTGCTGTGCCCCGGCCTGCGCTACCCCTCCGCAGAGGAAGCAACGCCCGATGACCTCGAGGCGGTACCAGCCGTTCCACAAGACCTGGCTTGGGCTGAAATATGGTACGAAAATTGATCACTGATTTGCCAAATATATTTTCACAAAACTGGGAAGCCTTCGCCAGAAAATACTCAATGCAATGAAATGACATCAACTTTTTATCAAAAGCATGGTAGGATACATTGAGTGCCCTATTTTATAGTGAGGAGCACATGTTTTGGCTTCACAAATATGCAAATGTTTTAAAGTACGTACCTATTACATTGGATAAAATAAATAATAATTAATTCCATAATATAACAGGGATTTACCAGAATCGGTATTCTTACTGCAATAGAATCATTGAATCATAAAATTTTATCATTTATTCAATCATTTTAAGCACTGCATTGGAAACTCTTATGATTTAATTAAGGCTAATAGCCTATCAACTAACATAACAATTTTATACGGCTGTAAAACTTGGTAAACGATTTGATTTTGCTATCAAATCAAACTACACACATATGATTTTTGGTATACCGTTTTTATAACACCTTTAGAAGAGGTTTCATACTATTCGTTTTTGTTGCTGTTTAGAACATGTCCGGCAGGATTACACTCGTTTTAACCTCCGTTTTTCTTCTTATCTGTGTCAGCCCAATATTCCTTGTTTTATATTATCCCAATTCTTAAAACATTTATTATGACTTGTAAATACAAAAACATACTTACACGAAAAGTCTTGAACTTCTACTTATGCTGTGGTCTCGGTCGAAATCCAGATCATGACCTTTAGTAACCAGGCCACCACTTCCGCCTCTCTTCCCTTTTACCAGATATTTAGGTACGTTTGTGATATCAGGTTACACAGGACCAGTATTGTTCTACTCACATGACATTGTGGCTTAAGTTTTTATCGTGTCAGTAAACCATTTCGTCATGGTGGTGACTTACAAAGGAATGTTTTGTTTGTCGTTTGGAATAAGATTGATGATTGAATATTTGTGACATTTATTGTGGACACGGCTATTAATTTTAAGATACCGCGAGTATTAATTAAACTCCGAATTTAGTAGGCACCATATTAGGCGCATTGTAACTTTTTGGCAGAGCCTCACGAAATATTTCAACTTCAATTACTTATGACCATTTGCGAAACTCTGACGATTCTTAATCAGCATCCTACAACTCTGTCAAGCTCTAATATAATTTATGGCATTCATATTACGAAATCTTCATTCATGATTCTTGCCCCGCAGGCCCGCAGGTTATCAGCGCGAATGGCAGGTCATCGAACCACGGCCTAATTGCTAAATCTCGAAGATAACAGCTTAGTAATGCTTACAAGACGGACTTCGGTGATGTGTCTGGCCTTAGAATAGACCCTCTATCTCCTCCCATGGATATCGACTAAGGGATTACAATAGAGGATGGATACCCACCTTAGTATTGGACACTAATCTTGAGATCACCAATCGGCCTGCCAAGCGTGTACACGGTGACTATGGCAAATCCCCTATTGCATTGGAGGCCTCGTCCAGCAGTGGACGTCCAACGGCTGATGATGATGACTGCTTACTAGGCGGACTTCCTGTGTTTTTGGGTCAGCGGAACGGATTTATAGATAAGCTTCGGACGGTGATGTATCAGGCACGTAGGCTGTCGAAAGTGGGCCGTATGCGACAATAGTCCAAATCATTATTTTCATGTCGCAACTTTATGTATAGTTAAAATGTTTATTTTGAAGATGGAGTACCTCAAGGGCCTCAGTTTTTACCTTTACTGTTCATTTTATTCGCGGTGCTTGTCCATCACCTTATCTCATTTTCGAGACCAACATTTTATTTTCTCTTCTTCCTACCTTATTCATTACGTATTCATAGGAAAGCTATATGCTCTACTTATAACAACAAACATTCCATAAGTGATCGCTCTGTTAAGTCTGATTTGACGTTTATTAATATCAAATTTAGTGTTGGTGTTATGGCGCATTGTATTAGTGTAGGAGGTAGTGATATTTTCTTCTACTGCTGAAAAACTACTGTCCTTTAAGGCCACTGTTCACCAAGACATTAACGGACGTTTAAACGGCTGTGTTGCCTAAACAACTCTTTTTGACATGTTTTCATACGTTATCTGTCACTTTGACGATTGGTTACGATAACCACCTATTTATTTGTTCGTGAAATTGGGCCTTAGAAGTAGATAAAGAGCATCATATGTTCTTTGGTCCGTTGGCTTCTAATTGTCATCAGAACAAACACCAAAATTCCACAGATCTTAAATTAAGGAATCGACAATTTTGAAAGAAGTGTCGTGTGCCCAAATTTTCGTACTTAACTCATATCCTATTTATATTCGTATCCACTCCCAAACGGGTATAATGATGTAGAGAGATGAAACTCGGATCTTAATCTATATTCGATTGTATCGAACCCAGTCGATAACTCGATCGATCACTCGGATGGGCCCATCAATCTCGTGGCGGGATCGATGCAAATTCGGACAATGGAGTACTATCGCGTGAGGAAAATGTTATCAGACTCCATCGATAGGTTAGGTTAGGCTACTGGTTCTGTTGGAAGAAAATAAGAAAATGTTTCTGTAATTTAAACTAGCTACCTCTTAAATATGCTGAGATAAACCCCTGTTACAGACAGTAAAATAAACTTTCATTGGTTGCTAAAATACTAAGAAACTATTTATGAATAGCCAAGTTTTTAGCAATTGCTGCATTTGTGCTAGGTACAGACGGCAAAGTTACACCGCGTCACAGATTAAATAATAGTTACTTCATCCCGCGTGACAAATAACAATAACGGCCGCGGCCCGACTCACCACGGTCCGATTCGCTCGGCTCGGATTAATTAAAAAAATACCTAACGGAAAGGCCCGACTGGCCAGGCATCCTTTTCTTGGACTGCTACGAGTATAGCGAAAAATGCTCGGCTGTTTTAATTTTATTTTACAGAACCTATTTCTTATCACACTGTATTTTTTTTACTTTTATGTAAATATAGGTAAATGTTAATACAGAAAAATGTGAATCATTTCGTTTTACTTCAATCTTTAAATACACTGGGGGTAGACAACATAATTATGCTGTTCTATGCCCACACCGCAGCGTATTACCCACCCACCTATTGGACCCATGGGCTTAGTAATAGGGTCCCGTTTCTACCTATTCGGTACGGAATACTAAAAATGAGGCAATCAAAACGTGAAGTGATGAAGCTGAAGAGATTATAAAAACAAACAAAAGATAAAATCAGTAATTAATGTTAACAGCAGCCTTCACCCTGACAGTGAAAAATACTCAGATTAATGAATCAAGAGCAGCGTCGAGTCGCGCCATGAAGTTACAGTTACACCGAGGGATGTAATCAACCTCACAGCGCGTTTCAATATCTAACGATAATCTAGCATCACTAATGACGCGCGCATAATATTGTCATCATCGTCGCAACTCGATAACACCGTAATAACAGCTCCGGAATTAAAGTCTCAATCAACCGCACACATTTATCAATCACGCCACCTATATTTACGGCACAGAACCGGAGAAACCGGTGTGTCGTGGACTCTGTGGAATTACTCAACGGGACCCATTTACCGATGCACCACATCACTATTGATGCATTGTCTCAATCGCGAGTCGCTAGTGCGGCGCGCGTGTCGATAAATCACGCGGCCGCGCCGATTCATTCAAGTCGACGGTCGATGCTCGATGCGCCAGAGGGCCCGCACTGGCCATTCATCGTTGTTCTTTTGAGCTTTGAGCTACGATAGAAACCGAACTCGTGATACAGTGATACAAAGCTGAGCATGTCACGGTCACGCATAGCCTCGCCTAGGACAAAGCGTCGCTGTGCTGTGATAGCTCAATCGCGCCGCGATCATCGGATCAAACACAACTATCTTTGAGCTTATCCTGTGAACCTCGACCCGCGGGTCACTCGGATGCGTCCGGTAATTTCTCCAGTAATTATACAACAAAGCGTGATCGTGAAGATAAGCGGGAAAAAATGAATCCGTTTTGACAGGACCACCTCCTGCGGGGTCAACGCTCGGAGGATGTAGGCCTTGCTAGATGTACCTACTCTTGAAGCAGGTTCTGTGGTGATGTAATTTCGTGAACAAGAGGCTCGCCGGGTGATTTGTATCTGCAAATTGAATTATAATCAAATATTATGGAGTCATTAATCGAATTGCGGATTTTTTGTGCATTATTATCTCTCATTACCCGTCGCAGCGTGAGACAGGCTGTACTTCTTATTTAATTTCAATATAATTGTACCATAGATTATAAAAATAGAAATATCAAATACTCCTTCTTATTATGTACTAGAATCCGTATTGGATCCATGAATGTGTTATGCGATGGCGTCTCCATCAATATCGATATCCGTGTTGAACGGATTGATCGATTTATTATGCAGTCAATTTCGGAGATCTCGGCGTGAGTGTGGACGGCCACTCGGAACTGTGAAAATAATCGATGTATTTACTTATCGCGAACTAAATGCATGGAGTAGCAATTTGTGCTAATAGCTATAGGTAGTCGTATTTTATTTCAATAATAATCTACATTTCAGAACAGCCATTTTGTATTCATAGAATCTTGTATTGGACCACACCACTCTAAACATATTCTGAGACTTTATTAAATCCCTTTAGTTTTATTTTTATATGTTGCTAAAGCGTCAATCAATGCAGTGTACTTACTCAGTAACTTTTTGTTTAAAGTTCAGTAAGTTTCGAAAGGATCAGAATATCTAATTAATTAGAGTTAAAATTGCAAATCAATTGCCGAGTGTTTCAAAATCATTCTAACATTTAATGCAATAACAATTTGCCTAGTAATTTAAATAATGATAGTAATTTACTGACAACATTAATCAAATTACTGGGAACATTGATAAATTTATCATTTAAATTACTGCAACATTGCTTTTAGCTTAGATATTTTAGCTTAGATCAGAGCACTCAGTAATTGTTTTACTAAAACTACTTAACACCTATAAGAAAAGTGGAAACTTCAAGAAACGTTATTTTCATGTTGAAAGTACATCTACATAGTGTACAGAGACATGTAAAATAATATGTTTGAACATACATAGTAGTGCTCGCATTGCTGTGTTCCGGTTTGAAGGGTGCCGGTGAAATTACAGGTACATAAGACTTTTCGCCTTTGTCTTAGGGTGGCGGGCGCAGTGCAATGCCACATAGGGTGCGTCCTAGGTGGACGTGACCTATGAGGTAATGCACTGTTCATAGGCAGAGGTTACCGGGTTAGGTTCAGGTGGGCCATATGCTTGTTCCGTCATTCAAACACATACATTTTACGAGTAACGGGATATTTAGCATGATTTTCGAGTTTTGATTGTTCCCAATATTTCGGCACAGTTGCATAAGCGCCATGATCACGGGAGAACTTAACTAAAGTCGAAAAGTATGTGCATAAACATGATAGTTTCAAAAGTTATAATAAGTTTGAAGATCAAACTCTACACATAACTATTCGTATACGTACCTATAGTAAAATAAAATATACTAAATAGCTTACTTAAAAATCAACCGGTCAAAAATGCAGTTGGGGTAATTACGCGTAGGATTCCGTTTTCAAGTCACTGTTTTCACCACATATTTCTAAAAGTATACTTCACAGGATATCTTTATTACTAGCTCAGGGTACATGCCTCAACAACACATAATCTGTGAAAATGACAACTTGCTACAACTTAAGGCCAGGATTCTCGAAAACAACCTCTTTTTGATTCAACTTTAAACCATCAAATATGATTTGTTTTAATCGGATAAAAATATATGTATACCTCGAGCTCTTAGGTGTTTCGCTCACGCCTACTCTCAACTTTGGCTCTTACATCGAGACTAAGGCAAAAACAGCTGCCATGAAGCTAGGCATCCTGAATAAGGTAAAGCGTTACTTCACACCAGGACAGCTTCTCAGTTTGTATAAAGCACAAGTCCGGGCTGGTATGGAGTACTGCTGCCATGTTTGGGATGGTTCGGCCAAATACCAGCTTGCTGCCTTGGACTCGATCGAACGTAGAGCTTTCAGGCTTATAGGTGAGCAACATATGGCGGAGACTAAGATCCAGAGTCTCGAGCACCGCCGTAAGGTTGCATGCCTTTCAATCTTCTATAGGTTACATTTCGGGGAATGCTCCCAGGAACTGCACGATCTGATCCCACCATCTCCTTTTCATCATAGGACGAGCAGGCGTACGGCTCAGTACCATCCTTACCTCATTAGTATACCTTCTATTCGCACAAAACGTTTCGGTTCTACCTTTATAATGCGAACTGCTAAGGAGTGGAATACACTGCCGTCGTCTGTCTTTCCTGAAAACTATAATCTGGGTCTCTTCAAGTCTAGAGTGAATAGGTGCCTTCTAGACCTTTGTGCTCCATCTTCGGCCACATCGTCACTTACCAACAGGTGAGATCGTGGTCAAACAAAGGTCTATCAATGTTAAAAAAAAAAAAAAAAAAAAAATATGTTGTAGTCTAAAAACCATTCTAGATTATTCTACGGTTCAAAACATGATACGTACAATTTCACTCGATCAAAAAAAATTAAGAAAACACTTGAAATCATAATAGTTTTTTGAGTTGTACTCAAAGAATATCAGACTCATACTCACAAAAATTCGTCAAAAAATAGGAAATTAGGTTATCTAGATTATTCTACGGTTAGTTTTACTCAAAAGGTTTTTTTTTTTTTGTAATGAGCTATTATATAACAATGCGGCCCGCGCGCCTCGACTCAGTAGCCCGCCGGGCGTCTCCGAGGTAGGACCTGTGTCGTTTTTTGCTGGCTCGCTACCTTCCCCCGCTAATCGATCGGAACACCTATCCGTTAGATTACCAAAATTGTTTTCATGTTTTGTTTTTAGGTAGTGCTTTGTGTAATAGGGAAAAAAATGGGGAATAAAAACAGAAAAAATACAAAAAAACCCATAAAAGAACTCCGGACGATTTTATAAGAAAGAAGGTGAGTTCCATTTTACCTGTTTGTAATTAGTTAGTTACAAATCTCATTTAGTTAGTAATCCTCATTTATCAATTGGTAGGTAATTACACCTATCTGCTTGAAATCTATAGTACCTACCTCTATACTGTGACGAAAGCAAGTTGGCATAATACTGGTCTGTCGTATCGTCGTGTCGTATGTAACTACGACGGTAGAACGATCGTACCTACTTGCACGTCATAGGTATCGGTAATATTAGTACTGCACATTGATTCCTAGGGTAGCTACATTTAGTAGTTAGGTACTTACCAACTACCAACGGCTTTCGCACAGGTAGCTAGGTGCATTAGCTGTAGTCAGGAACAGTACCTAGGTTACAGAAGCTAGTAGGTAAGTACCATCTACCTACCTACTACTTTTGCGTAGACAGCTAGGTGCATTAGCTGTAGCCGGGAACAGTACATAGGTAACAGAAGCTAGTAGGTAAGTACCATCTACCTACCTACTACTTTTGCGTAGACAGCTAGGTGCATAAGGTGTAGTCTGGAACAGTACCTAGGTTACAGAAGCTAAAAGGTAAGTACCATCTACCTACCTACTACTTTTGCGTAGACAGCTAGGTGCATTAGCTGTAGTCGGGAACAGTACCTAGGTTACAGAAGCTAGTAGGTAAGTACCATCTACCTACCTACTACTTTTGCGTAGACAGCTAGGTGCATTAGCTGTAGTCGGGAACAGTACATAGGTAACAGAAGCTAGTAGGTAAGTACAATCTACCTACCTACTACTTTTGCGTAGACAGCTAGGTGCATTAGCTGTAGTCGGGAACAGTACATAGGTAACAGAAGCTAGTAGGTAAGTACAATCTACCTACCTACTACTTTTGCGTAGACAGCTAGGTGCATTAGCTGTAGTCGGGAACAGTACATAGGTAACAGAAGCTAGTAGGTAAGTACAATCTACCTACCTACTACTTTTGCGTAGACAGCTAGGTGCATTAGCTGTAGTCAGGAACAGTACATAGGTAACAGAAGCTAGTAGGTAAGTACAATCTACCTACCTACTACTTTTGCGTAGACAGCTAGGTGCATTAGCTGTAGTCGGGAACAGTACATAGGTAACAGAAGCTAGTAGATAAGTTCCATCTACCATCTGGAAAGATAACTTTTACTATGTTACTTTTTTTTTGCAGTTCATCGATACCAAGATCTAAAGGCAAATTTACAAAAAAATGCACAAGTGGACAGTAAGTACATAACCTTTAACGCGATTTTGATTTACAATTGCCGTAGTTATCGCGTAACGTGCATAAAATAAAATACACTCGAAACGAGAACCGCGTCACGTTTGTGACTTTATAGACCTTAGTATATAATTGCTCAAATTTTATTCGGTTGCGGCTTTTCAAACAGTGATTGATATTTCAGATACTCTGTAGTAACGGCAAGCACCAGTGGAGAAGGAGCTGGCGAATGTGGTTTATCTTTTGCAATACTTGGATCCTGTTGACTTGCAAATGGCTAGGACTGATGAGTAAGTTTAGTATATATCTAGTAACATGCATAACACGAAATACACTCGAAATGAGAACTGTTTCACGTTTGTGACTTTATAGATCTTAGTATATAATAGCTCAAATTTTATTCGGTTGGGGCTTT
Source organism: Operophtera brumata (assembly GCA_932527175.1). Lineage (NCBI taxonomy): Eukaryota > Metazoa > Arthropoda > Insecta > Lepidoptera > Geometridae > Operophtera > Operophtera brumata. Next base: position 1,478,258 of record OW052235.1, read on the forward strand.
TCAAGCAATGATTGATCTTTCAGATACTCTGTAGTAACGGCAAGCACCAGTGGAGAAGGAGCTGGCGAATGTGGTTTATCTTTTGCAACACTGGATCCTGCTGATTTGCAAATGGCTGGGACTGATGAGTAAGTTTAGTTTATTTTAGTACCTATAATATACTACACTACTATATATAATTACTATAACTACTACACTATAACTAATATACTACTATATATAATTGTACTACACTACCATATAGTGTAGTACAATTATATAAATTTTGAAATGTCATAAGAAAAACTGTTTCAAGATTTCAGGCCAAAGTAACTCCTTTTATTGTTTCAGTGACAGTGATGATTCATTTGAATTGATTACCGAAGTTAAAAACAAGGAAGATGACATTCAACCTGTTTCAGGACGGAGAATCGTAGACATAATTTTTTTTATGCGAGAATTACAAGAAAAAGCTCTTCACAGTAATTTATTCGATTGCAAAAACAGTCACTTTCGCGAAAAAAGAGTAGGGCTAACTTCTGTTTTTAAATTTCAATGCGATATGTGTCAAGAAATATGTCTAATCTATTCTGAAGACACTAAGAATACGCAACGAATAAATTTAAACATAGTGCAGCTATGTTTAAATTTATTCGTTGCGTACTACTGGCATAATTGCTTCTGGCATTGGATTGGCACAATTTGAAGAACTGTGCTCTTCCATGGATGTTCCGGTATTTTCTCCAAACTACTACAGCAAATTACAAAATGAAGTCTATGAAAAATGGGAACAAACTGCAAGAATATCTATGGAGGCCGCTGCTAAAAAAGAAAGAGATATGGCTATCACAGAAGGCCGAATCAAAGATGGTTACCCTGTAATTGATGTTTTCGTAGATGGCTCGTGGTGTGCGAGATCGTACGGCACTAATTACAAAGCTCCATCCGGTACTGTGGCAATAATTGAAGGAAAACTAAAGAGGTACTTTATATTGGAGTCAAAAATAAATATTGTTTGGTGTGTGCCAGAGCAAAAAATAAAAATATTGCTCCAAACGAACATTCTTGTTTCAAAAACTTTGAGGGCTCTTCGAGTTCAATGGAAACCGAGATTATATTAGAAGGGTTCAAATCTTCAGTTTCAACGTACGGTCTCATATACAACAGAATGATAGGGGATGGTGATGCGTCGACATATGCAAAAATCCTCAATGCAAAACCATATGAAGCTCAAAATGTGACCGTAGAGAAAATTGAGTGTCGCAACCATATATTGCGTAATTTCTGTAAAAAATTGCGTGGAATGACATCAGAAACCAAATATTTGCTGCAATATCGAAAAACGCTTACTAGTGTGAAAATATTGACAATGAGGAAAGCTATTGTGAAATGCATAAAACATCACAAAGCTTCTGAGAACCCTAGAAATGTTGCCATATCGGTTCTACACAATGACATTATAAACTCAATGCCACACGCTTACGGCGATCACAAAATGTGCCAGAGCTACTACTGTGATAAAAAATACAATGACCAAGAGGAACTAAAAAAGATACAAAACTCAACATTTGCATTTCGAATCAATGCAATTGTTTCAAGTGTAGCAGCGAAATCACGAAGTTTAATTGAAGATGTGGATACCAATACTGTGGAATGTTTTAATAGCGTTATAGCTAAATTTATTGGAGGGAAAAGGACAAATTTTGCACAAAAACGAGGCTACCAAAGTAGGTGCTCAGCAGCAGTAGTCTCATTCAACACAAAATCTGCTATTTCAACCATCCAAAAAGAAATCACAGGCAAAAATCCAGGTGGAAAAATTGAAGAAATGGAAAAAAAAGGAGCAGTAAAACGGAAGTATTTTGTAGAACACCAAGTAAAGAAAAAAAGAGCATTGAAAGAGACAAACAAAAAACAACACGACTATGGCACTGCCAGTTCTGCCCCAGATATGACACACGAAAAACTACAAATGGCGCAAGAAGAGTTTATAAAAAATTTAAAAACACTTACCGCAGACAAAAAGGCAATAGAGCGAGCAACTATATAACAAAGGGAAAGTAGTGAGTGGTTGGAGATACGACAGAAACTAATAACAGCATCAAACTTTGGCCCAATATGCAAACGAAAATCGTCATCGAATACAGCAAATTTGGTGAAAAATATATTGTATAAGAAAAATTTGGAGAATGTCGAGATCTTGCCCTGCGGATTATTTACGGACCCCATACATCCATTTATTGGGGCCACTCCTGACGGGTTGATAGATGATGACATGATAGTGGAAATTAAGTGTCCTATCACAGCTTCCAAAAAAGGAATGTCGAAGGCAATTGAAGAAAATAAAATTCAAATTTTAAAATATAACAAAAATACGAAGACCTGTACCATAAATAAAAAGAGCAATTGGTACTACCAAATACAAGGCCAACTACATGTTACAGGACGGCGGGTATGCGTTCTTGGAATCTGGGCAGGTGAGAATGAGCCTTTATACACAGAACGCATTGAAAAAGATGATATTTTCTGGGTAACAAATATGGAGCCAAAGCTGTTAGAATTTTACCTCAAATGTTTACTGCCTGAAATCGTTGATAGTAGGTATGAACGTGGCATGCCAATCAGAAATCTTTCATTGCAAGACAAGGAAAATGAGCAGTCTGATAAGTCCGCATCCAATACAAACACTCTGCCGCAACCAGATTTACAGCAACCAGATTTGCAGCAACCAGGCCCAAGCACGCGCGTGATTCAAATTAGTGAGTTTTGATTTTTTGTGCTAGCAGTTGTATTTTCGGGCTGTGAGTGAATAAATGTTTCTAATATTACTGTTTTTCACCTTTATGTTGACGCTTCGAGACGTTCAGAAGCCTTTTCATCATGAGCACCACCCGCATTCATTCGCATACATAGTTCTGATCCCATACTAGAATTCCCTGTGTTCGAGTTCTGAAGGGCCAACAATAAATCCATGTAGACATAAAAACATACATAGATGCCAAATTCACTACCCTTCCTACTGAAGCGAGACATAGCTTCACTATCCCTCACTAAAAGTAGTTGGGCTAAAAACACGCGTAAGCCCTCAAAGACGTATCGCGAGCTGCTACCATCGAGGCGTAGTGTATTTAGCTCGGGCTTGCACTCCCCGCCCCTCGCGCCCCACGTGATTGCCGGTCTTGACGTCTTCGTTGGACGACTGTATTATGAATTGTTATAGATCTATTAGACTGTGCTAATATTAAGAATACTGAGAGGTAAAAATATGGATTTATAATGAACCCATCACAGGGTCGATGGTTTTTGCTGTTGTCTGCCACTGGGGGACGGTGGCACTTTTTCTTATCGTCCCCCAGGGGCGCCGAACAGGTGGGGGACAGCGGGAATGAACGTTTATCACGTTATTTCTACGAGTATTAGTTGGTTGTACTTAGATACTCCACCTATCTACAGCACCTACCTAACTGCTTGAAAGTAGTAGGTCGGTAGATACTTACCTACCACGCCTAGCTACTGTTCTTGACTTCTTCACCCAGTTACTGCATCTAGCTAACGCACCTACCTGTCTACACGAAAGCAATAGGTAGGAAGATGGTACTTAGCTGCTGGATTTTGTAACCTATGTACTGTTCCTGACTACAGCTAATGCACCTAGCTGTCTACGCAAAAGTAGTAGGTAGGTAGATTATACTTACCTACTAGCTTCTGTTACCTATGTACTGTTCCCGACTACAGCTAATGCACCTAGCTGTTTACGCAAAAGTATTAGGTAGGTAGATGGTACTTACCTACTAGCTTCTGTAACCTAGGTACTGTTCCCGACTACAGCTAATGCACCTAGCTGTCTACGCAAAAGTAGTAGGTAGGTAGATGGTACTTACCTTTTAGCTTCTGTAACCTAGGTACTGTTCCAGACTACACCTTATGCACCTAGCTGTCTACGCAAAAGTAGTAGGTAGGTAGATGGTACTTACCTACTAGCTTCTGTTACCTATGTACTGTTCCCGACTACAGCTAATGCACCTAGCTGTTTACGCTAAAGTAGTAGGTAGGTAGATGGTACTTACCTGCTCGCTTCTGTAACCTAGGTACTGCTCCCGACTACAGCTAATGCACCTAGCTGTCTACGCAAAAGTAGTAGGTAGGTAGATTGTACTTACCTACTAGCTTCTGTTACCTATGTACTGTTCCCGACTACAGCTAATGCACCTAGCTGTCTACGCAAAAGTAGTAGGTAGGTAGATGGTACTTGCCTACTAGCTTCTGTTACCTATGTACTGTTCCCGACTACAGCTAATGCACCTAGCTGTTTACGCTAAAGTAGTAGGTAGGTAGATGGTACTTACCTGCTCGCTTCTGTAACCTTTGTACTGTTCCAGACTACAGCTAATGCAAGCTGTCTACGCAAAAGTAGTAGGTAGGTAGATGGTACTTACCTACTAGCTTCTGTTAGGTACCTATGTACTGTTGCAGACTACAGCTAATGCAACTACCTACCTACCTACCTACCTACCTGCGCTCCTCGTATCATCGACGATATCGTCGTAGTCTTTATCGTCCAATGTCAAAGCGCCCATTCAAAGTAGTAGGTAGGTAACTATCTTCGAAATCGCAACACTAATATTACCGATACACAAATATAAATAACGAATTTTGTACAACAAACTAAATTATAGCGTTACTACTGTTGCAATTTATACTGTGACGCACAAAATATGCACAATAGGGTCAGAGAGTTCATTTGAACTGCGTGTCCGCGCGACTCGCCTCGCGGGGAGGGAGGTAGCACTAAATGCCTACTGCGCCCGGATAAGAAAGCCGCTAAGGCCAAACAAACGCGTTCAGCCCGCGTCCGCGGTGGCGCGTCGTGCACGGTGGCGATCCATCGTCTTACCATTGATCGCCACCGCGGACGCGGGCTGAACGCGTTGGTCTGACTTTAGCTTTACGGCTACGGACGGAAAGCGTAGGTAGGCTTAATAATAGCACAAAATTAGACGTTTGGCGCCCTTTGGCCACGGAACCCTAAAAACCAATTGATTTCATAAGTGTACTGAACGTAGCATACAGCTCTAACAAGCTGGATTTATCTCTTGTCAACAGATTACGAAACGCGCCGAAGTTGTCCCGTACGGGCCCGCGCTCGTTTTATTGCCCAATAGCTTAGCGCCTCATTGTTGCCCGTACAAGTCGTGCAATAAGCGTGTAGGTAGGGTTGCCAAGCGAAACATCAAATAGTCGGCAAACAATGACAAACAAGTCAAATATTATAAATACTATAATAGCCCGATTACTGTGAACTACAACTATTTTATAAAGTACTAGCGACTCGTCCCGGCTTCGCACGGGTAGTTTCAGATGAAAAACAGCCCCCCCCCCCCCCTCGTATCCCCCCCCCCCCCTGGTAGCCTATGTCGCTCAGGGTGAACGTAGCTTTCCAATGGTGAAAGTATTTTTTAAATCGGCCCAGTACTTTTTGAGCCTATTCATTACAAACATACAAACATACAAAAATAGGTACAAATCTTTCCTCTTTAGTGTAGATATCTTAATACTCTTTCAATTGACATCCAGATCAATGATTTAAAAAACCAGCCAAGTGCGAGTTGGACTTTCGCACCGAGGCTTCCGTACAAACCTGTAGTTATATAAGTAAAAGATATGGTATTTTTATTGCTAAATAAAATCATCATGAGAAAAGGTGTAGTAAGTTTAAATTTATTAAAAATATATTCATTATATGATGTAACTAAAAATGTATGCTTTTCGCAATTTTTCCTTTATCTGTGCTATAAGACGTTGCTTTGAAATTTCACAATATTTCAATTCTACTCACTTCATTCACAACACAGGTTTTCCTAGGGTGGGAGCTAGCGCAGTTACAAATTAAATTATAAACGTGTTTTTGTTTATTCTAAGACTTTGCAACATTACCTATTATTTGTAAAGTTTGTATTTTTATAAAGATCGTAACACCTGAATAAAAAAAAATATTTTTTACAAGCTTTATAATAAATAACTTGCAATGTATGTCCGGGTGGAATCTTGCAACTGAATTTTAAAGCAGTTATCCTCAACTGATTGGGATGATATTTTGCATACCTGTCAAGTTCCGACGACAATGCAATATTATGGTGACAGGCGATCTGATCTGATGATGGAGACGGAAGGTGGCCAATGGAACTCCTCGATGGATAATAGTAGACAGGCCGTGTTTAGGCTCATTTTAATCATCACACGGTTACGATCACTAATTTTATAAAAGCTTGTATTGAAAAATATATTTTTCACAAAAAACTTATTATGATTGACTTTAGTGTTTCCATCGAAAACCCAGACAAAACTAAAAAAACCGGACAATAGCTAAAAACCGGACGTCTGACAACTTTACTGTAACGTATTCTTGAATGGCTTTGGATCATAACCTGTTTAAAGAAGACAGAAGGTCTTAAATTGCGTGAATTGTACAGCTATGATGCTCATCTTGAACACGCACGTGGCAAGCCGCGGATAGATGGATGACACCGATGGATAGAAAGACAATGGTACATTCGTAAAACTTTTGTGGGAATTTACAATCTGTGAAGAGTTGTAAATTATTCATTAGCAGTCATTGACACTGAAATATGCTGCCGTTCTGCCATTTGTTACATGAAAAGTAACATGTATTTTGAAACTAAACTATATTTAGAGTTATTTTATTGCGGTCATGCGTGTCACTTTATAAAACGTTTTACGAAGGGCCCTCTCTATTTCCGAGTATGCAATTTCTATGAAAATTTAAAATGTCTCATGGAGCGAGTCCTATATACTCGCGATTTTACGTATTTTTTGATGACATCCACTGGAGGATATGGAGAGGTTTTTCTAAGCCCAGCTACAGGACACAGCATTGCTTCACCATAATATTATAATAGTATCCGCCCGACGCGTTTTACCGGGATAAAAAAAATACAAAAAAAAAAAAAATACAAATGTTTATTTAATCAACTTAAAGTCTACAATTTAACAGGGTTTGGACACTCCTTTTAAGCAAAAAATATGCTTGTGTAAGGAGATACCGCTCTTCTATATCCATCGTTTTTTTTTTGTTTTTTTTTTTTTGTAGTATTTTTACATAAACATAACAATAAACATAAAAGTAACCTATAACTCAATCCAAGTCATAATCTATCTTTTATGACGACCTCTGTGGCGCCGTTGGCGATGGTTCCCCTGCGACGCAGGAGGTTGCGGGTTCGATTCCCGCCTCGGAACAAATATTTGTGCGATCTGCAGATATTTTTTCAGGGTGTTCTGGGTGTTTTCTATGTATAATAAAAAATATCTATCTATGTAATGTATTGAATTAAGTATATCAATTAACTAGTACCCATAACACAAGCTCTGGCTTAGCTTGGGGCTAGATAATGTTGTGTGAACTTGTCCAGCATATTTTTTTTTTATCAATTTTCACCGAGTTCGGTTCAACCTTTTCGGCGTGATTGTGTGACAAATATACAAATATACAAAGATTGAAATATAAATTTATGATATTAGTGGGACTTCAATGACCACGACTAACATTCATCAAATAAATACATTTACTTATTCGATTTAATTGATAAATCAAGTTAAAGATACCTACTAAATCTGCTTGTTTGAGTAACGTTCCAAGAGCAAGCAGATTAGGTGTACCAAATTCGAGTTATCTATTCGCATCTAAATCACACATTCTGACTGTATGTTTACTGATCTAATTCCACACATTTCTGTCCACATTCAATACTGCCAGTCGGGCGAGATGAGCTATAAACCAGAACCGGTCTGGGCTAAGCTTCATGAAGCTTGATGCAGCTTCATGCAGCTCTTAAACCTGAAGTAAAAGACGCGCAGATAACGAGACAACGTACGAGGAGATAAATAATATTTAATGAAGCTTTGTAGACAAGACCTGGTGTCAACTTACTTCTCCCATTACGATACGCACAGGCGATTCAAGTATCCTGCAAGTCTCGGAGACTAGTCGCCGCCAAGTATCTCACATACATTTGAGTGCAGGCTAGTGTGCGAGCCTGCATTCAAATGTATGTGAATGTATGTCGGCGACTAGTCTCCGAGACTTGCAGGATACCTTCAGGATACTTGAATCGCCTGTGCGTATCGAAATGGGAGAAAGGCCTTATTCCAAAAGTTTTACCCCGAGACCCCGATATAACCCGTCACATCGTAACACGCATGGTAGTCTCTCTCTTGACACAACCCCTGCATAGCACTTACAAACCTACTAGCGTCCGCCGGCGGCTTCGCTCGCGTTTTACCGAGATAAAAGCTCATAATCTATTTGTGCAAAAAAATCATTGAAATCTGTTCAGCCGTTTCAGCGTGATTGCGTGACATAAAATCATTCAATCATCCAAGCATCGAAACTTTGTCATTTTTATATATCTACATCTACACTAAAGAGGAAAGATTTGTACCTATTTTTGTATGTTTGTATGTTTGTAATGAATAGGCTCAAAAAGTACTGGGCCGATTTAAAAAATTCTTTCACCATTGGAAAGCTACATTCACCTTGAGTGACATAGGCTACCAGGGGAGGGGATAGGAAAGGGGGGGGGGCTGTTTTTCATCCTGAAACGGGCAGATTTAAAAAATTCTTTCACCATTGGAAAGCTACATTCTCCCTGAGTGACATAGGCTACCAGGGGAGGGGATAGGAAAGGGGGGGGGGGCTGTTTTTCATCCTGAAACTACCCGTGCGAAGCCGGGACGAGTCGCTAGTGTGGGATAAAGAGATATTCTAGTACTTATTGATTTAAAAATCATTTCAGCATTATGATCTAGAATCCTTAGTGCCCTGTCCAGTACCCTCAACTAAATGAGATGCAGGCGTTTCGAGGAACCAACGGACTTCTAGAAGGTACCGTTATTCTTTGTATAGCTACCGTACAAGATACTTGAAGCAAGAGAGTATAAAAAGCACTTGAATAAAAACCAAGTACCTATACACTTTTACATGTAAATAAACAACCCAACCAGGGAACGCATCCTATTTATAGTTGATTCTATTTTTAAGTTGGTGTGTTACTCATTGTAAATCCTAATAAATAAAAGTAATTAATTTTGTAATAAATAAAAAAAAACCTCAACGCAATGAAACGGCTGAACCGATTTTGATAAAACATAGCTAAGAACACTCCCGACAAATTAACCTTTCCAACAAAGAAAAAAAAAAAAATTGGTTCATCCGTTCGTGTGCTACAATGCCACAGACAGACACACACACAGACACACACACACACACATACAGACACGTCAAACTTATAACACCCCGTCGTTTTTGCGTTAAAAATAAAATAAACCTATATCACAGCTTTCAATAAAAAGTCTTATGTGCATTTTTGTATGTTTTATTAAAACTGAAACTCAGTACTATCTCCTAACTCCTATAAGGATTGCATAAGGATGTGGATTTCATCCTGAGCTCACGAGCATGAGATGATGACTCCCAGATGCAAACACCTGAGTTATGAAAAATTAACAAGCACACTGTACGTGCCATTCGTTTTTGAGGATTTCCCTCGATTTCTCTGAGATTCCACCATCAGATATACTGACTTGGTGAATATGAGACTACCTTGGTAGTATACCCATTGAAACAAACGTTTTTTTTTTTAATTAGTTCAGAATTAACGGATATATCGCTGAACATACATAACAAAACATAGATAGATAGATAGATAGAAAATACTTTATTGCACACCTTAATAAATAAAAATAAGAAAAAAAAAAAAAAAAAAGTTCAACTGTATTAACATACAGATGAACAGTATCCTCTTCCTTTTCTGAAGTCGGTTAAGAACAATTTCACCAGCTGATATCTTAGGAAAACCTTATTTAAGCGAGCTACAGTCACAGTTTTGGATGAAAAACTGTCTCAAAAAGCATTGTTAAACAACAACTTTGACTATAAATGGTTTGGTGCAAGGCTTTAGTTGCTTACTCGTAAAATAAAAAATAGTTTTACCATAGCAAACAATTAATAACAGAAGTATAATTACAGGTCTAATCAAATAGTGGGAGGAACCAACTCTTACACTAATAAGAAAAACTTTGGTTGGACCAATACACGAAGTTAGAGCCTACGCGCGCGAACACTAATGCCTTACTATTAGTGCGCGCCGCGTCCGCTAGGGCACAGGCGGCGTAGGCACAATTCACGACCTACGGGTCAAAATATAATAAGGTCAGCCGCGGCCTGTACTTAGGGGTACCGCCAGCACGTATTTTTTAGGGATCGAGTCGTTTAAGTTTCAATTTTTGTGTGAAAAAATCAGGTTTTTAAGTGATGGTGGTGTAAGTGCCGTGACTAATCTATGATTGAACATAATAGTCACTCAAACTAAAAAATATGGTCGGCATACGAGGACTGTGTATTTTATAAACTTTTATGGCGCAAATCAATGCCATTCAATGTGTTCCCATGCCTATAAAAATGTTATTTGAAATAAAGTATTTGCATTTCTTCACTTGACTCAATAATTAAATTTGGTTGATTTTCATTTGCACTCGCGTGAAAATTTAACTCCCGTTCCATCAATTTAGGGTACAAAATAGATTGAGTCAGTTTTAAGTCTCTTTTACCTTCTTAAACGACATGACAGCGATCTTCTCCTTTATCTGGCTCATGTTACTTTTTGCGGTCTTGTTCTTCCTCGTTTTCCATCTATATTCCCTTCGATGATGGTTTTTAGAAATCTGTCATGTCGTTTAGGATGATTTTTCCCTTCTACTTTTAATAGTATAATGATATTACAGATTATGGTGTAGTGAGCCGAATCTTTGGAGGTACCTAAGTGTTTGCCAGAATGCTTTTATCAATCTTTGGAGGTAGGTACCTAAGTGTTTGCCGAATGATTTTATGAATCTTTGGAGGTACCTAAGTGTTTCCGAATGAATTTATGAATCTTTGGAGGTACCTAAGTGTTTTCCGAATGATTTTATGAATCTTTGGAGGTACCTAAGTGTTTTCTGAATGATTTTATAAATCTTTGGAGGTTCCTAAGTGCTTGCCGAATGATTTTATGAATCTTTGGATGTACCTAAGTGTTTGCCGAATGATTTTATGAATCTTTGGAGGTACCTAAGTGTTTTCTGAATGATTTTATAAATCTTTGGAGGTTCCTAAGTGTTTGCCGAATGATTTTATGAATCTTTGGAGGTACCTAAGTGTTTTCTGAATGATTTTATAAATCTTTGGAGGTTCCTAAGTGCTTGTCGAATGATTTTATGAATCTTTGGAGGTACCTAAGTGTTTGCCAAATGATTTTATGAATCTTTGGAGGTACCCAAGTGTTTGCCGAATGATTTTATGAATCTTTGGAGGTACCTAAGTGTTTGCCAAATGAATTTATGAATCTTTGGAGGTACCTAAGTGTTTGGAAAAGATTTTATGAATCTTTGGAGGTACTTGAGTGTTTTCCGAATGATTTTATAAATCTTTGGAGGTACCTAAGTGCTTGCCGAATAATTTTATGAATCTTTGGAGGTACCTAAGTGTTTGCAAAATGATTTTATGAATCTTTGGAGGTACCTAAGTGTTTGCCAAATAATTGTATGAATCTTTGGAGGTACCTAAGTGTTTGCCAAATGATTTTATGAATCTTTGGAGGTACCTGAGTGTTTTCCGAATGATTTTATAAATCTTTGGAGGTACCTAAGTGCTTGCCGAATGATTTTATGAATCTTTGGAGGTACCTTAGTGCTTGCCGAATGATTTTATGAATCTTTGGAGGTACCTAAGTGCTTGCCGAATGATTTTATGAATCTTTGGAGGTACCTTAGTGCTTGCCGAATGATTTTATGAATCTTTGGAGGTACCTAAGTGCTTGCCGAATGATTTTATGAATCTTTGGAGGTACCTTAGTGCTTGCCGAATGATTTTATGAATCTTTGGAGGTACCTTAGTGCTTGCCGAATGATTTTATGATTGTTCAGTTCAACACAAAAGTAAACGCCATTCATCCACATTTAAAAAGCAGTTTAATCGTAATAAACCATCACAGGTATTATTTACAGAGCTATAAATCAGTTTCTGTGACTACCGGCCGTTAAACGAGCTAAATTGAAAACTGGTAGTTTATACTTTATACTAAACAGATGCACTCGTAAATAGACGCGGATGGAAAAAGTATTGGGTCAGTTTTGTAGCTGGGTTTGATTAACTTTGAAACTGTACATTTCAACTCTATCTTTTCAAAGGCTCCATGTTTATCATGTCTTGTATTACACTTATTTTTTGTAACCCGATAAAGTATATTCATTATATACAAATCTATTTAATCTACCGCATAATTTTGATTTGTATAATATCATAGATCGAACCGCCTTTATATGGTCGGCAGGTCATTTGGCGTCAGCTATTTCTGCCAGCTGAGATTACCTCGGCACACGGGCGGGGTACATCCGGTGCCATAACTACAGCAAGCGCCTTTGTTTCACCAGTTGATTAAGATGAGCAGCTATGCTTTTCCAAGAAATCTCTCGGCCATGCATGACTCTAGCCCCACGAGAGCGTATGTGGAAGTTTCTTTGCTCCAGTTAGGCATACCACGTCTTGGGACCCAATCGCGCTAATTTTAAACGTTATTACACCAAAAAACAAGAAATGTTCACGTTTCTTTGTACGTCTAGGTTTAGGGATCCTTGCTTGAATTGACCTGAAACTCGGCGGATTAAGGAAATTACTACTCAATTCAAGGAAGGATCCCTCAATCCAGACTTACGAAGTAACGTAAGCACGAATAATCAACGTTAGCGAGACGCTAGCGAGACGATGTCAAATATAGACCAATGACATCGGGGTCACTAGAAATCTTAATAATTTGATTGGTTAATTTTTGATATTTGCTATCGTCTCGCTAGCGTATCGCTAACGTTAATTATTCGTGCTTGGCCCACTGGTTTTGTTTTGGTAAAACCGTGCAAAATTAGCGAGATAGGGCCCAATAGTTCCGTTACTAGTATAGTATTATTGTATCTGTGGTTCCGTTCAAGACTACTGTAACATTATGTCAGGGTGCACGACCATCTTTATTTTTATTGACAGGTATTTCTTGTTCTATGCATATAATGTATCACAACTATGAATGTTAGTACATGGATTGAGTGCTAAAATAGCATAGAGTGTTCCTTCTTACTCCTATCCTAGAAGATAGCTTGCTATCCTATGTTAGAGAGAAACAAATATATTGTCACACGACAGTCGTTTTTCCGTTGCATACCCTGAATTTTGGTATCATGCATATACATCTCCCTAGATTGTTACCATGAATGTACTAGTAATTTGACATTTGGCCTGCAACGACTTACACAAATAAGAACAGATAGATTTATGCTTGTCTCATTCCAACACATGAATACATTCATATAAAAAAATGAGACTGGTATAATCGATACCGTTTCGTTTTTAGCCTTAGTTCCATGCTTTAGTTCTTATTCTGAGATCACAACCAAATATTACGAGGCGGACTCTACATTATATCCCGTGCTCTACAACTCCAACACAATGGCTCTGCTCTGTTATTATTGACACCATTATGCGAACATAGCCGTTATAAATCTCATAATCTCGCATTAATAGCTCGAACATAGTAGGTAGGTACTACCATGGTTTAGGAGACGGCTCTACTTGAAACAGGCTTGGTTTGATGGATCGCGTCTGCGGGATTCCTATGAATGAATGTGTTTACGGTTTTTGTATTGATTATTATCTACTAACTTTCTTTTGTGGGTGGGGCTGGATATGACTACCTACTTATTACCTACATTTAAAAACATAATTATAAACAAAAGAAATACATAGGTATTGAAATTAAATATTATTAGGGCACTATCCCACAACGTATGCATTTTGTGGTACACTTTACGATAAAACTATCACACCTGTACATCTGTAGTTTAACATAGCAATTTAAATTCATGTCTAGATGAAAAAAGAAAAGCAAAAAAAAAACATCATCATCTATTAAAAAAAGCAAGTAAAAAATCTTGCGAGCCCTTACAAAGCTATGCTTTTTGCTAGTGTAGGTATTTATGTATTTGCAGATAATTTCTGCAACTGTTTAAATCTGTCTTCTCCGAGTACCTACATGTGGTGTCATTCCTGAAACAGGAAGAGGCGGATCTTATTTATTGTTCTTACAATATTTCTAAATATTAACAGGAACTAGGAAGCATGCCAAACTGCTAATGTTCTCTTTCCTCGAAAGGATATAAGAAGGGAAATCAATCTCAGTCTTTAGACTGCGTGTTACACCATCATGGAAATATATACGTGACAAGTGGTGGGCTCATCGCCGCCATTGCTTCCCACGACTGACTTGGCTAACGCTTTCTTCTGGTTATAACTATGCTAGCAGGACAAATGTTATGATACAAATCGTTCTCTATAACACGGATACAAATCCCGACCTATTCATGTCGGATGCATCCCTGAGTTATTTTAGACTCATTAAATGTCGATGGTAAAGTGGGGAGCAACAAAATGGGTTGGAGCTATTAGAAACTAGTAAAAAACTAATTTGATCTACATTTCAACCGAAACGGAATACTGTTTTAGGGTTCCTACTTAAGAAAAATAATCCTTTATCCTTAATCACAGTGTTTTTAGTTGGTTCCCAGACGAGAGAGCTTTGGCGTGTTTTATGTTATATTTCAGCAGTAGAAATGTCCCTAATTGTTTTAGTAGGTTTTTTTTTCTAAAACAGCTTAAAAAGACAATAATATAATCAAACGACGTATGTTAAACTAAATTTTAATTTAGTTTCAGATGTTTTTATTAAATCTTAGTACCTATGTGCCGGTTTAGTTAGGCGATCCTTGACGGAACCCATCGAGCTCTACACTAATCACACTTGACACATTTTTTATTTATATCTCTGCTGTTGATTCTAAAGCGTTCGTCTTGATTGATGCCGGCAATCAGACGGACGGGCCAAATTATTTTTATTTTTATATACACGCAACGGTATGACGTGTGGCCCTAGACAAGTGGCCGTCAAATAAATTAATCGAAACCATATGAACCCCAGATTGTCTTATAACTTAAGTATAAGTAAGTATTTTTGGGCCAGGTTGTCAGTACGTTTTACACCTTGGCCACGCTGTCGCATCATGAATTAGGAACAGGAATTCATTGTCCAGGTTGTCAACATCCTATTTTTCTATGCAGCTTTTACTGTTTCACACCACATAGGCGCTACCTCCCTAGTAGCAAGAAGGATCATCAAAAAATTGCCAAGCCGTGTTTCTTGCTATGATCAGAAAAAAATACCTTGTTTGTTAAACTAGGTATTTATTCAAGATGACTCATGTGATTTCAATAAATAAAATACTTTTTAATTTGTATTATCGTATTCTATACATTGTGTTTCGTTGTGGTGGTCTCGGCCTAAGGATGCTACTCCGACTCCTCCAGTGGACGTCGTAAGAAGTGACTAAGGTATTACGCCAGGGAGTGGCCAGCAGCATCCATCTGAGTGCTGAACACCAATACTGCGATCACCAATCCGCCTGCCAAGCGTGGTGATTGCAAACCCCCTCTATTCTTTGGGGAGGCCTCGCCCAGTAGTGGACGTGCTGATGAAGATTGGTATAGGCTTCCACCAAAGTAACTTTGGTCTAAGGGTATAGGGATTAGGGATGATCAGCTTCTCCTTATTCGATAAACAACCCAGAAGTCGTTCCTAGGTGGGAAGCACCTAGCATTAAATAAAACCAAAGCCGTGTTTGTTGTCCTGATTCTTCTAGGTTTGGTTGCGTTGGTAAAGTGACATCGCTAAGTCAAAACCTTAAGTTTACTAAGCGATACCATTCTTCGGCGACCCCTTGTCTAGGATGCAGATGGGTCAGTCGGGCGGATTATGATTACCTTTGATTTACTAGGTGAATGTTGTAATCCATATTCTTATGGTGGAATTAACTGGCAGATAGCCCAAATTATTTAACCTGTGACCTCGTGGAATGAGTTTTGAACTTTTTAGATGGACCTACTTACTTAAAACGTCGTTTTAAATACTGGTTACTTTGATATGGGAGTAGAAGTGTTTTTTTGTGAAAGAGTTAACAATGATAAATAATAAATAATGCTGGACAAATTCACACAACATTATCTAGCCCCAAGCTAAGCCAGAGCTTGTTTTATGGGTACTAGTTAAATAAAATAAATAAATAAATAAATATGCTGGACAGTTCACACAACATTATCTAGCCCCAAGCTAAGCAGAGCTTGTGTTATGGGTACTAGATAACTGATATACTTAATACAATACATTAAATAGATAGATATTTTTTATTATACATAGTAAATACCCAGAACACCCTGAACAAATATCTGCGCACGCACAAATATTTGTTCCGAGGCGGGAATCGAACCCGCAACCTCCTGCGTCGCAGGCCAACCTTCGCCCGCCGCGCCACAGAGGTCGTCAAACTCAAGTTAACTGATATATTTAATACAATACATTACACAGATAGATATTTTTTATAATACATAGAAAACACACAGAACACCCCTCATCTGGGGACGGTCGTCCACCTATTCCATTCTACCTTTCTGTCGCAAAGTAGTTGTGCTCGCATTGCTGAGTTCCAGTTTGATGGATGCCGGTGAAATTACAGGCAAATGAGACTTTTCATCTCTATGTCTCAGGGTGGTGGGCACAGTACAATGCACACGGTCATGTTCAACTAGGACGGGACCTACGTGCGCGTCCTAGGTGGACATGACCAGTGAGGTAATACATAGTTATCGCCAGAGATTACTGCTTAACATCAGGTGGACCATCTGCTTTAATAATAATTATTAAAAAAAACATAACATAATACATAAGTTCTAATACACTTTATCGCAAGCAAGACATTTCCAATCTTGGGCGGACAGTCTACATAGATAATGTAGGTTTCAGGAGTGCAATATTCCCGATTTCTCTTAACCCAGGGTTCAAGCGATGACCTACGTGGAGCGGCGGGCGAGTTGTCTGGGTGTGGCTGTCGTGCCATGTTCCTCGGAGTTCCTGATACCAACGACATGCGACACAGACAAATCTAGTTTGGATCAGGACATTTTATGCGACATATAGCGGTTTAAAACAAAAACAAGCCCTAATAGAAGTAGCCATATGTTTGTTTGCTCTCTTACAGTGAAAGAAAGAAAGAAAATACATTTATTCACCAAAAATCAGGCAGTTAAACAAAATTATTACACACAAAACTACAATTTCAGAAAAGTAAAAATAAAAAAATACGAAACTGATAAAAAAAATAAGTTGTTTGGTGAAAAGGCAACGACTCAGCTTTTTGTGCCTAGTCCGAAAACCAGACGCTGTTTTTCAGTCTTGTCCTGGGAGGGGGGAGTTAAAAATAAAATAAAAATGTGTTGATTGTGTACACGTACTTATTAATAAAAACAAAAAGTTAATAATAAATTAATAAATAAATAATGCTAGACAGTTCACACAACATTATCTAGCCCCAAGCTAAGCAGAGCTTGTGTTATGGGTAATGTATTATGAGTGTGGGTTTGAGGGTAGGTAGTGCCTCTTTGACCACCATCATCTTCATTGTACCTACTGATTAGACCTGAAGTATAGGGTGTTTCAGGTCCAATCAGGTACAATATAAACTGATCATGATTTCCTGGTGAAACGGCTATGAACCATCTAAAATGCCACATAGATTCCACGGAGCAAGCAGACTGGACAAGTCGTCTGGTCCAGATTTAATCATGCAGCGATAAAATGCTGCCATTCATGTTTTAATATGAAAAAACGCAACGTTTGTGTTTCTTAGCAGCAAACGTGTTAACTTCGATAGTTTAAAGAGTTTTTTTTTTTTTTTTTTTTTTTTTTTATTCTACCAAGGTTGCAAACAAGCTTACGGCCCACCTGTTGGTAACTTTGTTTACATGCATGTATTGTTTATCGCGCTGTTTGTTGCTAAAATTCAGAAATTTTCAGTGATATCGTTTACTTTATATTTGCATCTTGGCTAGACTTTTTGACTCTTGCAGATTTCAGAGTAAAATCCAACCCTTATTCTGATTCTATTCTATTCTATTCTATTCTAATTATTATTGTTGCAATTCTCTTTCCCTATTTTGCACTTTTTCAATGGCAATTTTTTTTATTTTATTTTTATACTACATGGATGACGGAGCAAGCAAGATGCCCACCTGATGTTAAGCGGTAGCCTCTGCCTATGAACAGTGCATTACCTCATAGGTCACGTCCACCTAGGACGCACCCTATGTGGCATTGCACTGCGCCCGCCACCCTGAGACATAAAGATGAAAAGTCTCATGTGCCTGTAATTTCACCGGCACCCTTACCCTTCAAACCGGAACACAGCAAAGCGAGCAGTACTGCTTTACGGCAGAAATAGGTATGGTGGTAGTACTTCCCCGGACGAACTCTTTCACAAAAAAGCTCTACTACTATTAAACTATTATTATTATTATTCTGCCACCTAGATATGATAAGGACTGGCGTGGCATAGAAATTTGTTTTATTTAAGATATAAGACGCATCTCCCAACTGCCCACTCAAAACCAATCAAGTCCCATCTGATCACGCGAAACACGTGGGTATCTCGTACAGCTCGTTTTCCGAGATCTTTTCTCCCCTATACGTGCAAATTGTGGAATGAGTGGCCTCCTGAGGTGTTTCCGCTAATGCATACTATTATTTATTCTATGGCTAAACTACAACAGCCGTTTAAAAAAAAAAGAGTCCTTTAGAGCAGGCAACGCTTTGGCAATGACTCTGGTGTTGCAGATGTCAATAAGCGACGGTAACCGCTTACCATCAGGCGGGCCGTATGCCAATTTGTCGAAAAATAAAAACAAAAAAGAACAGTCCCATATGACTGCCTGATCAGATTGGTCAAAAAATAAACATTTCTATACCATTTAATCACGCACGACACTGATCATAATGGTACTGGTATATTTTCTTCTCGACTTGTCCTCGAAACCGGGACCCATTAACACTACCCGGAGTACTAGGCAGTTAAGTACATTTCCCTAATTAGTAAAGCTGGTCATGGAAGCGTAAGTTTACCCTTCCAAGCACGGGTTTGACACGTCAACACCGATGCTCGGACAGTGATGCTTATCGCCAGTAACGGTGGGTGACAGCCGATACCATCTAAAACTATAGTGTTAGAAGTTCCATTACTTATTGTTTTACTGTGGACTTTGTAAGCCGAAGACAGAATAGGTTAGTCGGTCCTTATCAGATCATCTTTGTTTAGCTAGCTTCTACCAGAAGTTATCAGAGCTAGGATAAAGTTAGTGCTTCCTTGCAACAACTGGCAAACTACTTTCATCTGTCCGGAAGGTACATATGTATGTCAAACTATATCTAGGCACATTAATTTCCAAT
The DNA here is from genome assembly GCA_932527175.1 of Operophtera brumata. Taxonomy (NCBI): domain Eukaryota; kingdom Metazoa; phylum Arthropoda; class Insecta; order Lepidoptera; family Geometridae; genus Operophtera; species Operophtera brumata. The sequence goes on from OW052235.1 coordinate 1,497,661, forward strand.
TAATTTCCTTATACGTATTTTTCACCATCTACATAAGTTTTATCCACGATACATAAAGGTTAGTTTGTAGAGACTGCTCCCTAGCATAAAACACACCTATGTACATTGTTTATTTTATGAAATAAATAATATTATTTTATATAATGATCTATGCGATAACAGAGCCCCAATCGCGCTAATTTTAACGTAATTAGGTACCTAAATATTGTCTTGAAACTCAGCGGATTAAATAAATTACAGCTAAATTCAAGCAAGGATCCCTCAATCCAAACGTACGAAATAACGTGAACGGTTTTGGTAATTACGTTAAAAATTAGCCTTCCGACATAAATTAGCAAGCTGGCTCATGCATGAAAGAAAATAAATATATCTAGGTATGAGTTGGTCCAACTTGAAATAAGATAACCATAGACGTGTTCTAGCCCACAAGCCAGACAGCTAGTCTGACGCCCCCGCGCCACAGTTAATGCTGCAGTACTAAGATCAAGTTTACAAACACACCAATAATATATAGGTACTACATACTTCCTAATGAACGAAGGAATTCATTCAGGCGGTGAATGCAGGGAAGTAGCTAGGAGAGTGTAGCGGACAGTGAGATCATGTTCAACAACGACAATCTGCGTCAGACAGCTGGAAGAAAGTGCATGAGGGAAGCCTGAAATCGAGCTAGAGGCGCACATTGAAGAGGCCTGATGTCCAACAGTTGACTAATATAGGCGAATGATGATGATGATAAATGATGTTTAAATAGAGTTTTATATTTTTGCCCGAAACTATCCAGACAAGTTTTTCTCATTGCTCTCCCTCTCTCTCTCTCGTTCTCTGTTCATCGTGTCACTGATCTTTTTGGGCTTTAGGTCAGACCATCCCCTAGGTATTAGCTATCAAACTGGTAATTGCTTTCGATTACCAGTTTGCAGTTCATTGTACCGCGTGCCTTAGATTATTTTCAAGAATAAAAATTGGACTAAACTTACAGCACAAATGTATTTCAAACGATTACCAGTTTGATAGGGGAGGTAGCTTGACGTATCGTGGCCCTGTCAGGGCCAACTGACCGGTTCGTAGATTTTCCTTTCATACACAAGCGTAGAATGGATCAACAAACAAGAATTAATAGAAAAAAACATCACCAGCACCATCGCCCGGCTTTTAATAGCCTACGACCTGAAAAAGCTATACCTTCTATTAAACATTGTAACTGTGCCGGCGTATCAGTTAGGTCAGCATCATCATTTTTGTGATGCAAAATAGTTCTTGGCGTTTTAATGGTGACTTTTAGCTCTACCTAGCAACATCCCCGGGACATCAGGTAGCATAATATCTGCACTTATCTCGGGATAACCTAGACCCTGAGCGTGGGATGCGCCCACGCAATGAGCGGAGTGGTCGGCCCTCGCCGTCGCCCCCAGTGCCTAGTTTATGGACGCAGGTGGTGAATTATGATGGTTAATCAGAGCTAAGGATAATTAACAATCAGTTACGATGGCAACATTGTTATTTATTTCGCATACATAATAACAACATTGATATTGTTAACTACGGCGACCGATCGGCCTAAACTTATTTATTTAGCGCCTCTTAGCGCCATCTGTTGACGAATTATCGCGCTACAGTAAATGTAGAATTACTAGTGACATCTGTTGGCCAGACAAGTAGGCGCTCTAGATAAGAGTGCGATTAGAGCAGGACGCAAGTACAAATCTGTCCTCTTTGAATGAATGAATGAAAATGCTTTATTGCACACCTTACAAACTAGTTAAAATAAACACACAACAATTAAACAAAAACTAAATGTCCAATGGGCGGTCATATCGCTAAGAAGCGATCTCTTCCAGACAACCTTTGTATGGATAGGAGCTAAACTTATATGGAAGATTGGTTGGGGTGTACCCATATTTAAATGTAGATGAAAAATTTACAACAAATAAACTTACACATTATACAAAATATTACAGAATAATAGATGGATGGATCTAAGGAGTTCTACTGAATGCTCGAAAGTACTAGAATGTTCTAGGTTTGTATTGCTCACGTTTATAAACAAAGCTCACTCGAAGAGCAGTCAGTCTTAAATTGGCTTTCAGTGCGTATCAATCAAGTGACTATTGACAGTGTTTGTGAAGGACAGTCGCAGTAACGATTGAATTAGTATTTTTGTTAATATTATTAAAAGTGTAATTTTAGCTCAGTGTGATTATTTTATCCCCAACCCTAGCTCGCAACACTGCTAACCGATCTAGCATCATAGATGCATCAACTAGTTGATGATGTTGATGATTTTAGTTGCACCGAGTCACTAAGTTAATTTGAGAATTTGATAATCGTAAGTTTGGCCCTCACGATACAGGCTCAGCCTAGTGTGAGGGCTGTCGATAATACTTAAATTTAGAATAAGCAGGCCGCATATGCATTGTCCGGTTCCTTTTGTAACTTTTATTGATAAATGTTTTGTTTTATATGTAATCCGACTTTGTTATGCTGTAATAAAAAAAATCTTTCTTTCTTTCTTTCTTTAACTATAATTGAAAAGGGGTGATGGACAGGGATAACTGGGTAGGTAGGTACACACACCAGGGGTAGTGTGTAAAGCTTTTCCAGGGAGACAAAAAGATTGCGGACACCACCTGTTCCTTTAAAACAGAAAGCTGCTAGGTACTAAAATGGAGGGATGCACACGTTTAAGAATATTTTCTAAAATCGCGCCTTATTAATTATCGTAACCAACTTCTGCACTAAAAGTTGAGAAACTGAACTAAATACGAAGATACTCCTTTTTTGTTTAAAGCACTTATGATCAATTTATAAGCATTGATTTATTATTGAATTGAGATTGTATCGGTTCTAGTCGTCAGAAAGCTGTCTAATAATTGATACTTCGACACACATATTATGGGGTAAAAACTCCTTTCATTTGAAATTTAATTGCAGTACATTGCCATAATTTTAACAAGAACTAAGAAAAAGGCTTAACCTATTGGTAGGATTATTTTGTAAGCTTTCTATGACAAAGGGTGCGTTTGTGAACCAAGCATTCATCGGTAAATTGACTCGTTTCGCTATAAAATGATTACCACCCAACGTTATTCGTTTTGTAAAAGAAGGAAGAAAAAACATTTATTTGTGTCAACGACATGGGTCAAAAAACAATATTCCACACTAAAAGACACACACACACACACACAAGAGAAACAAAGAAAAATAAAACTAATTTGTGCTCTCTTGGGTTAAAATATAACGTGGCTAAGAGTGAATGCTTGGTCTTTCAGGTCAGAGGGAAAAGCCTGCCCAACATCCCACCCGTGAAACTGTATGGGAAGCCACTTAAACATGTGGACAAGTTTAAATACCTCGGGCACTGGGTAACTTCTGACCTGAAAGATGATGCAGACATGGAGAGGGAGCGCAGAGCGTTGTCTGTAAGGGCGAACATGATAGCCCGCAGGTTTGCTCGTTGTTCCGTTGAAGTAAAAGTTATTCTATTCCGAGCTTATTGCACTAACTTCTACACGAGCAGCCTGTGGGTGAATCACACGCAAAAGCAGTACAACGCTCTGCGAGTTCAGTACAATAATGCCTTCAGGGTGTTGTTGGGGCTGTTTGGGTTCTGCAGCGCATCGGGTATGTTCGCTGATGCACGAGTCAACTGTTTCTGTACAATAATGCGAGCGCGCTGCAAATCCCTGGTGCGCAGGGTCCGGGCCAGCTCTAACAACATTCTGAAGATGTTTGCTGCTAGGTTTGATTGTCAGTATCTGAATCATTGCTGTATGGTGCATTTATTGACAATCAAATCTAGGTAGGCTTGTGTGAAGATGTATGTACAGTGGTGGTATGAAAATGTTCGTCACCTTAGAGCCTATTTTTGATTGTTCAATGCAAAAAGCATAGGTACTGTTTTACCGACATAGTATTTCATATGGACTGTTTTACCGACATAGTACTGTATCGGAACTGCCAATGTGTCAATATTACGAAAATAAACTTCAGTTACCATGGCAACGGATATAAGCAGCAATCCACCAAACAAACAATTTTTCTGTGTTGTCGATAGACTGTAATGATTTTTAGGGTTCCGTACCCAAAGCGTGCTACGGGACCCTATCGCTAACCCTACGCTGTCGTCGGTCGGTCTGACTGTCCGTCTGTTCATCAGATTACAGATAATATTACACTGCAGATAATAACAAAAACAACTAAGTATGTAATATTTTTAATAACGGGTATAACCTCCGTTAGCGTTAATTACACTCTGCAATCGCTCCCGCATAGAACCCACAAGCCGAGAGCATAGGTCCGTTCCTCTTGTCTCTTCCCAAATGGTTTGGCAGTGGTTTTCTATGGCCTCTTTTGTCCTTTCATTGTTATTAACCCACCGCTGGACCATTAAACCCCATAGATTCTCTATGGGGTTTAAATCTGCAGATCTTGCTGGCCAGGGAATAACCTCAACCTCCCGATGTCGATTGAACCACTCATTCACAATACGAGCAGTGTGTATGCGGGAATTGTCGTGGATATAATTGAACTGCGGCAATTCGTTTGCTGGAAATACGTAACGGACAGTTGGTAGCATACTTTCTTCCAGAACTGATAGATAATTTTCTGCGTTTGCCCTCGATGGAAGAAGAACGAGCTCGCCTACACCATGTGATGACATCCATCCCCACATGTTGGCAGAGATCCGTCCAGAATTGAAATTGGGCACTACATGTTCTTCCGTATATCTTGTGCCATTATATCTCCACAAATTAAGTCTTCCATGCTGGCTAGATTTAAAGCATTTTTCATCCGTAAATATAGTGGTACTCCAATCGAAGTTTAAATACGTTTGAGCAAATCTTAAGCGTGCCTCCTTATGAGCTCTCGTCAGAGCAACTTTTTGGACGTGACGTCTGTGATGAAGGCCCATAGAGTGTAACGCATTTCTGATCACTCTGGGACAAACTTCAAACATTTGAACAAACCTATTTGTTGATATGAAACCGTTTTCTTCATATTGTTGTCTCATAAAATCTTTTTGTGCACCGGTAAGAAGCGGGCGGCGTCCAGAATTGGTATGACGATGATCTGTTAAAACCCCCTCCTCGCCATGTCTCCTGATCCAGAACCTTACACTGTCTCTAGTAATATTAAGGCGAGCCGATATGTTGCTAATATTGTAGCCAGATAGATTCATGTTCAGCAATAATTTCTGCCCTTTGCTCTATTGTTAAACTTCTGGGCATTACGACAAATAGAGAATGAGAATAATTATCTAGAATATTACTGAAAATAACAATGGAGACAAATGACATACACTGTCAATGAATAATACTAAAAAAGTTCTCTGTGGAATTAAATTTCAAAACTTCTGGTCAACTCAATAAAAAAGGTTTCGTATCAAAACATAAACAAGCAACCGATTAAAGGTTTGCAAATTTGATCTTTGTTAGTAAACTATTAAATTATGATTTTCCATACAGCAGTCTGCGCAGTAGTATAGTTGGAAAAGGTAATATGTGCTCGCGACAAGCTAAGGGGATTTCTTTGAAAATTGACGAACCTTTTCATTCCGCCACTGTACCTACTGTGGATAAAATTAAATGTAATGTAATGTGTATTAGGTATATAAGTTATTATTGTGTGTAACCTGTGTTATGTGTAATTGTGTAATGTGTAATTCTAATGACCCCATGTTGGTTGAATAAAAAAAAATTTAATTTTAATTTAGTACCAGCCATGCACCACTGACACAACTTGGCGTCCAGCTCAGCATTTGTTGTTGTTTTGTAGTATACCTACTTAGGTACACACATAATCCTTGTCTATCGTCGGGCCATGGGAATGATCGGGCTGCGCAGTGCTGTGACTAAAAAGAGGAAAAAACACCAACTTCTTACTATCGGACTTCGTGTTGGATAGCGCAGTAAGTTCAATTAACCACAAAAAATTATCCGAGTTCGGATTAAGGCGTAACCTTAATTTATTTTAGCTGTCAAAACGTTAGCGATCACAAAAAAATACAAGCTATAAAGATCCTGTTACAACGAGGTTCCGCACATAGATTATTCAAGGGTATTACCGAAAATATACAATCCAACATACATACAAACATACGCTGACCTGTCTGTACTGTTATGTAAAGGTCTCCTGCCTATCCTTTTTTTCCTTTTTTTTATATTGATAGACCTTTGTTAGACCACGATCTCACCTGTTGGTAAGTGACGATGTGGCCGAAGATGGAGCACAAAGGTCTAGAAGGCATCTATTCACTCAAGCCTTGAAGAGACCCAGTTTATAGTTTTCAGGAAAGACAGACGACGGTAGTGTATTCCACTCCTTAGCAGTTCGCATTATATGCTTTCTTTCTCTTTTCATGATATTTATGAATAGTGTTATACACTTTATTCTTTATTGTACACACAAACATATAGAGAAGAAAAACAACTTACAACTTAGTAGTAGTAGAGCTTTTTTGTGAAAGAGTTCGTCCGGGGAAGTACTACCACCATACCTATTTCTGCCGCAAAGCAGTAGTGCTCGCATTGCTGTGTTCCGGTTTGAAGGGTAAGGGTGCCGGTGAAATTACAGGCACATGAGACTTTTCATCTTTATGTCTCAGGGTGGCGGGCGCAGTGCAATGCCACATAGGGCGCGTCCTAGGTGGACCTGACCTATGAGGTAATGCACTGTTCATAGGCAGAGGTTACCGCTTAACATCAGGTGGGCCATCTGCTTGTTCCGTCATTCAGTAGTATAAAAAAAAAAAAAAAAAAAAAAAAAAAAAACATATAAAGTACATGAACAAAGGCGAGCTTTACCCTTAAAAGAGTTTCCTTCCAGCAAACCTTTTTACCCAAAGCTGTCTTTTACTCGGAGATGGCAGTAGGTAAGCGGAAGCACGGAGGCCAGCATCTGCGTTACAAGGATGTGTTCAAAAGACATCTCAAAGCCTGCGCTATTGATCCCACAGGGTGGGAGGAGCTCGCTTCACACAGGTCGCCTTGGCGCTCTACCATCTATAATAATATTAAGACGTTCGAGGAAAATAGACTCGAAACATTTGACGTAAAACGCCAAATTCGCAAAGAGAGACCTAAGCCCTACTTATTGTAATTTTTAGTCCAAAGAGTTCAACTCCATTTTGAAGTTGAAAAAATTGGAGAAAACTCATCCAATTTGTTCAACTGGTTGAACAGATAGTTGAAAATATTGGAGTAGAGGTCCTATACTTATACCTTGAACTCTCAAGGCCAACTTTATTGCGGTATTTGTGACAGGGTATTTAAGACTAAGTTCGGTCTAGCGAGCCATATTAGGGCTCACGCCAGAAAATAAAATAATATTTAAAAAAAAACAATTTTAGTTTCGTTGTCGTCGATATCGATGAGTAGGACTATATATACATGCATGCTATGATCCTATTTAATAAAGTTTAATTCGTATCTTTATTATTCGTTGTTTCCTGTGTCTGGAATGGGTCAGAGACCTACGTACGAGTAAGTAGAAGTTCAAAGACCACACTACCTAAAAACAACAACATCTGATTTCTTACCTTTTCTGGAAGGAATTCTAAAATGTGCCGATAGTAAGGTAGTTGACATCATCATTCCATAATTAGCCTGAAGTTAAGCTTGCCAGTTTTTCTGACCTTTTTTGCGAAGATAATCTGAGGCCAATACGGACCATTAGATCTTTTATGGTGTTGCTAATGGAGTGGGTTACTGTTCGAATAAACATTTAAAACGTCTTCTGACCAGTTAACGTAAGTACTTACCAAAATACTTGCGGAGATGACTTCTGACCAAAAGTTGTATCTTTGCTTCAGATTATAATGTTAAAATCCGTGCAGGTGTTACCAAGACTACCTTCTATATTGAATGCCACTCTTTTCAAGTATTTGCTCATATCTCGAAAATCTTTATGATAGGACGAGTACTTTAAATATTGATGTGAAATTACAGGCACATGAGACTTTTCATCTTTATGTCTCAGGGTAGCGGGCGCAGTGCAATGCCACATAGGGCGCGTCCTAGGTGAACGTGACCTATGAGGTAATGCACTGTTCATAGGCAGAGGTTACCGCTTAACATCAGGTGGGCCATCTGCTTGCTCTGCCATTCCAGTAGCATAAAAAAATTAAAAAAACATAATGTAGACTTTCCTTAATTTTTTAAAGTCAGTAATACTGCATTCGAATATATTAAAAAAGTCACTTGCCTAAGCAGGTACTCGAACCCGCTAAATTATAAAAAAAAATTAAACCGTTCGACACGTAACCTAGAAGAATCCCTTCCATATATAATGCTACAATGAACGGGCTTGAGCTACCTCCATCCACCTATATTACTATGGTAGAATCTAACTACTTGGAATTTTTTCTCAAAGCTAAGATTTTCAACAAATCATTAGATACTCATAGAATTGCAAAATAATAATAAAGGTTTACTTGTGGCGAGGTGAGTATGTAAGTAGTTGGGTACGTTTTAACGAAACAAAGTGCCCATTCACTGACTGTGGGTTTGAGCAAGAGCGCGCGCATGCCAAATGAAGTTACTATGGTAACTATTGTGACACTATAGGATTCAATCGTTCCTGAAATTTATTTATTTTGGGAGTACCTCTTTTGTTTCGTTCTCTCTCATTACATTCTTCATTCGTGCTGTTTCGGTTAGGAATAATCTTGAGTTGACCTTTCTCTAAAACGCCTCGGATTACGTTACCGAGGTCTCCCCCTCCCAACTGTCCCGTTCACGATCGACTTATGTACCCGTGTCGTCAACCTAGGTACTATCGTCCGTCCTGTCCAAACCACCTTACCTTATCCTCTTTCTTACCTCATCAACCATATACCTTTCTCAAACCTCGTCACTACGTCTTCTTTCATTTCACAATGCTCTCTTCTCACACTGTTCCTCGTTCTACGAGTATATCTCAAAGTCACACTACAAATACTTCTCAAAGCTTCCAAACTTATAAATTTATTTACATGCAAAGGTTATCTGGAAGAAATCGCTTCTCAGTGATAAGACTGCCCATTGTACCTACTTATAAATAAATAAAAATAAAATATGTAAATAATGCTGGACATTTCACAAAACATTATCTAGCCCCAAGCTAAGCAGAGCTCGTGTATATCTACTATATAACTGATATACTGAATACAATACATTACATAGATATATATTTTTATTATGTATAGAAAATACCCAGAACACCCTGAACAAATATCTGCAGATCGTACAAATATTTGGTCCAAGGCGGGAATCGAACCCGCAACCTCCTGCATCGTAGGCGAACCTTCGCCCGCCGCGCCACAGAGGTCGCCAATTATATAATTACGTAGGTAAGTTTTGATGGGAAAAAAAGGTGTACAATAAAGTATTTTCTATTATATTCTCTCATCTCCACTGCATCAACGTTCATGTTTCTTATGTACCTATACTATAGGCACAGATAAAATAATGCTTTACTAGTACTATAGGCTTCGACCAAAGTAAAATAAAACTATAGGTACGCAAAAGGTAGGTGTTATATGAACAAATAGCCACTCCCAATGCAGTTGTCCGATCACGACCTCTCAACGGGCTCGTTCCGTTCAACACCAGCCGTGTGATGCAAATCTCAACAAACCTCAGGAAGTCTGCATCGCGCCTACTTTAATACTATATTATATTATAGAGTAGGAGCCAGCTGAATCAAGCGCGTCGTCATCTTGCAACATACAATTGTGTTGAATCTCTTCATAGAGACAGGAACGCACTGCAATTCGTGTTATTTGCCTCTGCAAAGATATACCCATATAGTCCAGTAGACAGGTTGCAGGTTGACAGGGGGGGGGGGGGGGGGGGGCTGCACCTTCCGCCGTTTTTTTCTCAATATTTTTTTTCCCTTACATCCTACGGTAAAAGTATTAACTACTTTTTTGTAGTACGTTAAATTTAATAAAATTTTGACTATTCAAACATGATTGTCTGTTGATAAGTTAGCGAGATCAGAGGCTAAATTTTTTTTTCTTTATGTGCCTAAAAATGCCAAAAAATGCTGAATTCCACCTAATTTCTTCTGTTATTTTCGAATAATGATGAAATATTGTTATAATTATGGTTCCTGGTCAATCATTAACTTAAGATTGATTTATTCATTTAATAAAGCAATAACAAACCTCAAACAGAAACAAAGCTCAATAATAATATACGAAACGCCACGTCTGAAATCAAAGGCAATATAAAAAACAAAAAAAAAGGGCGAGCGTTACAGTTGCATGTGATGTGAAACATCTAACTCATCACCTCCTTGGTAATAAGCAACATGGCTGACAGTACTAACCTCTCGGAAATATGAGCGTTTTCTTACACACTTCCGTCCCTTCAATAAAAATGAGATTAGTGTGTCCTAGTCGTAGATTTTTCGTATTAAAAGTAATTTCCTTGCATCCGTTGCTTTAAAAAAAAACCTGGCTACCAACCCGAAATTACAGATGTTTAGAACGTCAAAACTTGCCGTAGGGCATATTTAGCGTACAGATCTAATGCAATACTATGAATATATTCAACTTAACAGCAGACTTGGTTATGCATGGCTCTATGCACGCAGTAAAATAACAAATATAGATCGATCAAAGTCATTATAAAAGAAGTGAAGAAATATAATGTGCAAAGTATCAGTGGTCTCACGCACTAGCGTAAGTATCCTGGTACTTGCAGCTAACGTTTTAAATGTAAATAAGAGTTGTTGGGTGTATAGGGCACTGTACCTATAAATTTACAAATCTGTAATAAGACCTTTAGTTATACATATATGGATCGGAATACTGGGTCATGAAGAAGAAGGAATAAAGAAAATTGCAAGCAGCAGAGATGAGAATGTTGAGATGGATGTGTGGAGTAACAAGAAAGGATAAAATAAGGAATTAATATATAAGAGGCAGTTTGAAAATTGCACCAGTGACAGAAAAGTTGAAAGGAAATCGTAGCTTGGTACGGGCATGTTATGAGGAGGGGTGAAACGCATGTAACTAAGAAAATTATGAATATGAATGTTAGTGGATGGAAGGAAAGAGGAACACCAAAGAAAAGATGGAAGGAATGCCTGAGAGATGATATAAATGAGAAGGGAGTGAATAATGAGGGGACAGTGGAGACAGGGGAGAGTGGAAGAAAGAGACGTACTGCGCCGACCTCAAATAAATTGGGAAAAGGGCAAGACAAGGATGATGACCTATCTAGCTCCACCAGTAATTAAGTAATGTAGAGCTTTAATCAGTTGGGCCTTGCACTATCACAAGTACCCGGGTACAGTCAGCTACAATTTAAAGTGTAAATAGTATGCAGACGGTGAGTGTAGGGTATTTCTGCCCGCGCCGAGCGACGGTCACGACTGCAGTAACTGCATGCTGAGATTAGGTACTACTCGACCAGCCGGACTACGAATTAGTAGGGTTATGTGTGAGTGTGTAACTAATGAATGTACCTAGGTATAATGGTTCTTGAATGAACCCCATAGTGGGAAACAATAATATCTACAACATTGTTGTTCTGTGATCAATTTGTTTTTACACACTTTAATTCCCTTGCACGTCTGTTTGCTTGTTTGTTTCCATTGAGCATTTCCCGGTATACAATTGATATGAAAGTCATACCTATCAAGTTCCGGTGACAATACAATATTATGGTGACCGCAAGCAGACTTCAGGGCTGCTGGGCTATTTTAAAACGTTCGAAAAGCAATCCGACAGTGGATTCGGAAGTTGGTGACGGAGTTTCCGATAGACGTGATTCTAAAATATCCGATACCGAAAAATCTTTCGCTCAAAACATTCACACAGCTATTTGGTATCGGTAACTCTTCCGACAAAAACTAACGAATCGGAAGACTTTTCGAACGTTTCAAAATAGCCTTGCTGTTGTTGGTGGACAACGAAACTCGGCGATGCTTTAGAGAAAACTAATTTTGATCAGCTCACGGTTCTGCTTAGTAATTTAATGATCATCATCATTATCAGTCGGATGTACACTACGTTTGTTTACTTATTTTATAACATTGATCTTATTAAAGCCATGGTTTGCAAGCAGGTATTTCGCAAACAGCTCCCCTGTAAGTATACTTAGGCTATGATTACAGCTGTATGTTAATTGTGAAGTACTCAGGTTAAACAAACAAACCCTTGCATTAAAATAAACTTTTTTTTTCTTTTTTTTTTAGTAATTATTATTTCACTCAGTTTTTCACTCAGGTGGTTTCAGCTGAAGATCAGCGTTGTGTTGCTACAACACAACAAATGCTGAGCTGGACGCCAATTTGTGTCAGTGATGCATGGCTGGTACTAAGAGGCACAAATTAGTTTTATTTTTCTTTGTTTCTGTGTGTGTGTGTGTGTGTGTGTGTGTGTGTGTCTTTTAGTGTGGGATATTGTTTGTTGACTCATGTTGTTGACACAAATAAATGTTTTTTTCATTCATTCTTTCTTTCAATCAAATATGTATTCTTCCGTTCTTTTTAAAAGTTGGGTGTAACCTTGTTTGCGTAACGGTTCGCGTTGATCAGACGAGATGATCAAATCTTATGACGAGTGTTTGCACGCCCACAGTGCCCATCCTCCTTTTCGCTAATGCCTGTTCCACCGCCATAAACCAACCTAATTTCTTACTTAATAAGCACTTAAGGCTTGCGGAAGTGCTTGCTGGCTTAGAGGATGTCAAATCAATTCCTTGATAAATAAAACTAATAATAAGTTGTAATTGTAATTTTCAAACTCAATCCAAATTTTCCTTGTAGTTAATTTCCCCATTAAAATCGATACCAGCCGCTATTCCACTTTGCTTTTAACTTTGTTACAGATTTATTGAATCGTTATAAATAATTATTGTAAATAAAAAAAAAAATTACGTATCTTGAAGTGCTTTGCAGCTTCTGTGGTCGATATCAATATTTGTACCTTAATTGAATTAATCAATATGAGTTAGTACCAAACTCAGAGGCTTAAAATATTGTTTTCTGGAAACTAAGCTTTGCTAGAGCTCAGATATTCCATTAGTTGGCATAACAGTCAGTTGGTTGAATCAGGTATATTTTAGGTATGAAAAGATTAGATTCTTGTAGAGATAGATTTAGAGAGTTAGGTATAATGACTATGACATGTGAATTTATTTACCTAAACATGGTATATGTACGAGAAAACTTAAGTCACATGACTCTAAAACAGGACTGTCATTGCTACAACACGAGGCACAGCAAAAACATTTTAGCTCCCTGTTTACGACTAGCAAAAACTAAAAAAAGTTTCATTTTTGTATCTATTACATTGTATAATAGTATTCCAAGTGATATAAGAAATAAAAGTGACATTGAGTTTTTTAATTACGTAAAAAAAACATTATTATTTAAAAGTTATTATAAAATTGACGAAGCCTTGGCTGATAAATCCATATTTTGTGATGTTCTTAAGATTTAAGCAAATTACTATTTCGTAATGAATACTGTTATTTTCATAAAAATATTTTATGTTTCTAGAATTTATTATTAATTAATTTATGAAATTAATGTAATCAATGTAATTTATTTATTAATACATATTTAATTTAATTTTGTATCATATAACAGATATGATTACTTATATAAATTGTTAAATGACGTACCTAAGTACATGTATGGTGTCAAAAGGGAAATAAAGACTATCATTATCATTATCATTATCATTATCATTATCATTATCATTATCATTATCATTATCATTATCATTATCATTATCATTATCATTATCATTATCATTATCATTATCATTATCATTATCATTATCATTATCATTATCATTATCATTATCATTATCATTATCATTATCATTATCATTATCATTATCATTATCATTATCATTATCATTATCATTATCATTATCATTATCATTATCATTATCATTATCATTATCATTATCATTATCATTATCATTATCATTATCATTATCATTATCATTATCATTATCATTATCATTATCATTATCATTATCATTATCATTATCATTATCATTATCATTATCATTATCATTATCATTATCATTATCATTATCATTATCATAGAAACGGCATCAGAAACATAACTTTATACTTAGCATATAAAGCTGCAGCTCTTCATACCAAAAGACGCTGACTAAAGATATTTTAGCTAAAACCATGTCTAAAATTATTGTACCCGTATTTAAACTGTAAAGTTAAATTATGTAGGTGAGTTAAATAGCTTTAGCTAAAATAACATTAGACAGAGTCTTCTGGTACGGGCCTCGTTTATACGAAGGTGTGTCTGTACAGCACTTAACGGATTACGCAGAGAAATCTCTGCAAACTGCACTAATCTCAGGTAAAAGTGGTTTACAGATAAAGCCTTGTTAGAAATCCTAAAGTTGTGTTTGTTTATCGAGGAATATTCAGGTGGAAAGTGATCATAACCACTTCTGGAATTATTTTATTGTAGTTCTTAGTTATGGGCTTATGAGGCCGAGAGATATGCGGCGGCCTCGAGGCAGACCACCTGCCCGATGGTCAGACGATATTGTGCAGGCAGTAGGAGAGCAGTGGATCCGGCTGGCACAAGATCGCCAGGAGTGGCGTTCTAGAGAAGAGGCCTTTACTCAGTTTTGTTTCAAACCGTTTTTGTTTTTTGTGCTTAAAACAAAAAACACTGTAAAAACCATTGAAGCACAAACGTAGGTAAACTAATGATATTTATGTGATAGTATAAATTAAAACTTGTGTGGTCATAAAATTACCGGCAACATAGTTTTCGCTATCAGAAAAGTGTTGATGAGCTGTGATAAGAAAGTTTGTAGTAGTAGAGCTTTTTTGTGAAAGAGTTCGTCCGGGGAAGTACTACCACCATACCTATTTCTGCCGCAAAGCAGTAGTGCTCGCATTTCTGTGTTCCGGTTTGAAAGGTAAGGGTGCCGGTGAAATTACAGGCACATGAGACTTTTCATCTTTGTCTCAGGGTGGCGGGCGCGGTGCAATGCCGCATAGGGCGCGTCCTAGGTGGACGTGAACTGTGAGGTAATGCACTGTTCATAGGCAGAGGTTACTGCTTAACATCAGGTGGGCCCTCTGCTTGTTCCGTCATTCAAGAAGTATAAAAAAAAAAATAAAAAAAAAAAACACGCCACAAGCGAAAGCCACCACCTTAAAGTTCTATTTTCTCTACCTTTGTACAAGCACAATTTACTAGTCGTAGTTACCACTTTATGCTCATCTGTTCAGGTTGTGCTTTAAATAATTTTGCATACAGATCATTCTTGTAGATCGCTCCACATAGATCAGAACACTCGCCGAGAAAGGCCGCATTTCAAATAGGGTCACAGATAAAATCTGCCCTTTCGTACTAACAACTTTATTCAGCAGTGAGACCGTAAATCTCGAGGTATTTATTTAGTGTTCGCTTTGCAACTGGAATGCAGCTAAATGCCAATAAATAGAACCTAGAGTAAAGTAGAGCTTTCCATGAGAAATCTTGCATTAAATAAAATGATATAGAATTAGAGGCTAATATCTGCCTGCCTTACAAAGTTATATGATGAAAGTATGAAGCTTAGCAATTTATATATTTTCATTAGACACAAGAGGGTTTCAATTCCCGCTGCGGGACAAATGTTTCCATGATCTCGAAGTATTTGCCCCGGGTCTGTGTGGTGTGTGTGTTACTATAGGTACTTACTCGTTGTTCCTGATACCCACGACACAGGAAATCCTGAACTATATGTATGTGATTGTTGCGTATTACTTTTTAACTTCACTTGTTATACTTATGCGTTGTGTGAAAATCATGCAACTGAAATTTAAACCAGTTCGTCCCATCACCCAACCAATTGAGCTGAAATTTTGCAATTATGAAGACAACTAGTTGATCTGATGATGGAGACCGGACAATAGAACATAAAAAGATAGAAGTCAAACTATGAACTTCATCTGTTATTACATCATTTATGTTTCTTGTCTGTCTTTTATGTATTTGATTTATGAATTCAATCGTTTTATATGATGAAATTTTTTATTTTTGAAACGATGATAATGTAGGTATTATGTGACTTGACTAGTGTAACAACCGTTGTTAAAAGGTTAAACAAATTAATATGAACAATATGGACTCTTTGACGATTAAAAGTGGTACTGTTTTGTATTTTATTATTCAGATCACGGTTAACAAAAATCAAGGTGAGTAGGTATATGCTAGAGCGTTTGAGCCCTCTGCATGCTCCTGTTTTGGATATTACATGATCAAGCTCAATAAACGAACCCATGGTATAATGCGCGTCATGTAAAAAGAACGCTGGCGGTCAAGCTTCTACAGGCGTTCCAGCGTTCTTTTTAAAAGATTACTTACTTTTCTACTTATTTAAGAGATGTATACCTATGCATTGAATGAGTGCCTACCTAGTTTACTACAAATAATGTACAATTATAGTACGCGTCATGTAAAAATAACGCTGGAACGCCTGTAGAAGCTTGACCGCCAGCGTTCTTTTTACATGACGCGCACTTTACTGACAACCCACAGGTCTCGATATAAGTCTCTTGATTGCGTCTTAAACTTTGTAACACGTACTAATAGTCATACTAATACAGTCAATGACACGAAATTAATGAATGAATAAGTACCTACTATAATTCATTGAAATGAGGATCTAACTTCGTTTTGTACGGAGCGGGCTTGCCGGTACACTTTCCTATAACAAAATCCTTATTTATATTTAAGTTAGACTTTAGTGTAAGTATAAGTTCAATCTGTGGGTGTAAACAACTACGAAGTTTATTCTATTGTAACAAACTAGAGTCCTATAGTAGTTAAATTTGCAATCAGTCAATAATAATCGGTAAGTATCTTTCCCCGACCGGCCCGGCCACTTAGCTGTATCGACGCTGACGCACGTGTGTGCACTAATCTAGGCTAGATACTAGCCGACAGTAAGCTCTAAACACTGCCACAGCATTGTAACAACAGCCAAGTCACTAGGGTCATGACAGCTTTTAACCAGCTGGTCAAACAGCTGTTGTTTGAATAGCGGGTTCTACCAATAGCGCATTCTTTAGAAGACGGACATACACCACAAAATTAATACTTTGTATGACTAAAATACACACCTACCTACACTCATTTTTGGGTGCCCAAGGTTTAGTATTACAATAAGTACCTAGATTATGGAATAATAATAACTATTTATATAATTAATACTGCAATTGAGAAATTTAATTAATTTTATGTAAATATGTTAATTTGGGAAATAAAGGCTATTTTATTTATTTATTTATTTATGACTAAAATACTTTTATAAAGAAAATAATTAAATTACACCTTAAGTATAAAAAAGCCTTAAAACATGAATCCACACTTTCAACCAGTAGGTAGGTACAACAAACAGTTCAGCTGAAGTTGCTAGCTCACTCTTACTTCGTTTTAAGTCTACCTCTTTCACTACAAGTATGATCTTGCTGGGCAAAGGCCTTTCTTCCCTTCTTCCAATCTTCTCGATCGCCTTCTGTTAGCCAGTTAGCAGATTGTATGTCGAGTTCATCCCGCAAACTCCGCCTGGGACGACACGACGCGGTTTAACGCGTTGTGGGACCCTCTCAGTGGTTAGTTTAACCCACTATCCGTTCGCCAAACAGCCGAGTGCCAATACAGTACTTAATAAAATGCTCGTAAGTTTGAAATACGCCAGCTTTTCTGTTAGCAGCTACAATACTGGGAAATAGACTTGTAAACTAGATTAGGTTTTATTTTGATCATCAATAAACGGGCACTGAGCGCATGTTTCTGTAACTAGGTAGGTACTCTAGTAAGCCTATGTGCTACTGAGAATGTTAGTAGTTAACAGACGCTTTACTTTAATCGCTTGCCATAAAATGAATCGAAATCGAATAACAGTAAATTGAAATGGCATAAAGATTTTATATGTTTTGGTAATGTTGCCATTTGGTAATGTTGCGTATAAGTAGCCTTACTGAGGTTTTCATTGAAATGAGCCGAATGTGACCGTAAGTAGAAATAACCAATGTGGCAGTAGGCAGTAGGTATTCTTATTATTAAATACCTACTGCTGCAGTTGCTGGAGCTGCGAGTACCTAGTAAGTTTAAAAAAATACTATAACTATAACTCTATAACTATAACTAATCGAAAAGTCTCATGTGCCTGTAATTTCACCAGCATCTCACCCCTCAAACCGGAACACAGCAATGCAAGCACTACTTCTTTGCGGCAGAAATAGGTATAAAAATGAAAATAGGTACTTCCCCGGACGAACTCTTTAACAAAAAAGCTCTACTACCACTGTTTAGGCTCATTTTGATCAACTCACTTCACAGTTCTCATTACGAATTCAATCATTATCACAAGCTTTTACGAAATCATAAGTCATTCAAAATACATGTTACAATGCATAAAAGCTTGTTTTGTAAAAAAAACAACAAAAACATTGTCAAGTCAATTGATTGTATGTAAGGAACTTCAAACAGGTCACTGACATTAAACAGGATGACAAAGAAAAATCCAGTGATACGAAAAACGAAGGGAGTTACAAACAGAAATGCTACATGATAAGTAGTCTTCATTTTATAGGATGCAGTAAAATCGCCATAAAAATACACCATCAACCTTTCAACGCGGCTATTCACAATATTTATGCAGAAAATAATAATCTCTGGCGATTTAAGTAGAGAGTGAGCATAGTGGGCTAGTGTTAGTGTAATTAACAAGGGCTGGCTAAAAGCTGGACCCGTTCTATGTGAGTCAGCGTCTAGGGAACCTAGGTATAAGATTGTGAGATGAAATTGTTCACGGCGCAGCTGTTCGAGCAAGTCCTTATTAGCGTTCCAATGTGCTTTTTTTTTTTTCTTTATTTTTTTTTTTTTTTTTGTTTTTTCAAGCCAAAAAGATGTAAATTTAAGAAAAACCATGCAGCAACATATTTTTTTGGGTTAGCTTACACAGGGTTCATGAGCTCGAAGGTCGTCACGAACCTTAACTTTTCTAAGTCAAGCGGAAGGTATGCTTGACCGAGTGCAAAAGGAGTATTTAGGCGCCTATATTATATTATATGTTCTTTCAATAGCCTTTTTTCTTCGGAAGTATAATATAATCACCTCTGCAAATAATAAAGCTTCATGTCACCATGTCACAACTTACATATGGGTTGTAAAAAGAGAACTCCCTAAAACCGAAGGTACAGGGTTATATAGCCTTACATAGACTCAAGTTAGAAAATTACTTTATTACGAAATATTTTCAATTTAAAGCGTTACGGCGCTATAGGTTCACGAAATGTCTATAATGAGCTCTAGAATTTTTATGTTTTTGATGTTATTTCTTATAGTTCAGCACAGATAAAATAATACTACTTATACTAGTAGTTTCCAGTAAGAAAAAATATATGTTAGTCTTAAGTTTTGTATATAGTGAAATCATAAATTCAATACACTATTTGAATAAAACCACACGATAAAAAATAAAAGTTAGGTACAACTATTTTTCAACTGAAATCTAATTTTAGACTTCCTTCTAAAACATTTTAATTTTTGAAACATTTGGTAACTTGTTATTTATTAATTCAATTTGAATTCACAAAGTTTAATAAAATTATAAAGGGCTTTTTATATATTATTTTTTATACACAAAAACACGGTATCAGAGCATGCGTCCGTTTTCTTCGCCTCGTACCTACAACAGTTTTCGTTAACCTTAAAGCGCTTAAATAATTTAAAAACCCAAAACCCGTAAATTTTCGGCAAGAGTACTTAACAACCTTTAAAGTCAATTTAAAGTAATGTAGGTACCTGACAACATTAAAATATTTATGGCTATTTAACGACTAAATGAACATTAGGTATTTTAATTTGGTGTAAGCTTTCACATAGCTGCCCTGCACAGGCGCATGTCTTGCGCAGCTCGCATACTCGGCATAGATGGCATAGCCTAGCAATTATCGCATACGGGAAATTCTCCAAAGCCTCTGTTTTAAGGCTGCATTCTCAGCCAAGGCCTGGTACCGACAAGATGAATAATAAATAACTAGATGCAGATTGGTAACTAGAAGGCAAAACTATGGTCATTATCTGAGTTGTAGAGATGCAATCTTTGAAATAATTGAACCTTTTAGAAATTGTATGTGGTTTTTATTTAACTATATTGTTTAAAGTACTTACTGCATCTGTCTGTTAGGTTATTAATGTTAACAGCCCCCTTCTCCGCTAGGACCAAATGTGACATAACGCTGGCTCGTTACGATATCTGCGTGGAACCATCGTATAGTTATGACTTCACACGTTATTGGCAAGGAATCTCCTATGGTAATAGCGAAGGGCCCTTGTTAGATTTTTACGTGTTTGTCAACAAAAGTTCTAGTTACAACGACTCAATTAATAATTCATAAGTTACCAAATGTTACAAAAATTAAAACGTGTAAGAAGTAAGTCTTAAATCGGATTTTAATTTCAAAAAGGTGGTATCTTCATGTTTGTTTTTTATATCGAGTGAATTAATTCAAATAGTGTATTGAATTTATGATTTCACTAGATCCAGATACCATATATTTTGTCTTCTTGGAAACTATAGGTAAGAACTCATATCAAACAGTTCAAAATTCTAGAGATCAATAATGTCATTTTGTGAACCTATAGAAAGTCTATCTATGATAATCACATCTTACAAATGGATGTCTCGAACTAGATCACAAACGGTTTTTTTTTTTTTTTTATACTACTCGAATAACGGTACAAGCAGATGGCCCACCTGTTGTTAAGCGGTACCCTCTGCCTATAAACAGTGCATTACCTCATAGGTCACGTCCACCTAGGACGCGCCCTATGTGGCATTGCACTGCGCCCGCCACCCTGAGACATAAAGATGAAAAGTCTCATGAGCCTGTAATTTGAATGAATGAATGAATGAATTATTATTATTATTATTATTTCACCGGCACCCTTACCCTTCAAACCGGAACACAGCAATGCGAGCACTACTGCTTTGTGGCAGAAATAGGTATGGTGGTAGTACTTCCCCGGACGAACTCTTTCACAAAAAAGCTTCACTACTACTACGGTTTTATTCAATTTGTATTAATTAGATAACCTGTAGATAAAATACAGTAATAACGTGATAGTGTAAAACAACAAAGAATTTTAATTTATTTTAATATCGCTCTATCTATTATACGAGTAGTTCCATTATGTTTGAAGATGCTTCATTATCATAAATATTTTACGATTATTTTACAACTTGTAAATACAATAAGGAGATAGGACAGGAATGCGCTTCGATCATCACAGAGCTATCTGCTCTCCGTTATGTTACGAAATATCCAAGTGGTGCTAAACTGCTAAGATCTCTACACTTTATTGCATTCGATTTGGAGCAAATGATAACTGCCTACATAGTTTGCAGGTGACGGCACATTTTACGCGACTACAGCAAAGCTAACAGAAGGGGTTATGTTTTTAGCAGTCTATGTATGTATGTTTATATTAACGTATGTTCCACCGAAGCGTAAAACTACTCATCCTATTTTTTTTTTTTTTTTTTTTTTATACTACTTGGTTGACGGATCAAGCAAGAGGCCAATCAATTTTTATTTTAATGAATGAGGTGTCAATCGATTCTTTATTATGGTCCGGATGATATAAGGTACATACAGTCTACTTTTAAATTGAAATCCAATAGGTAGGTACGTAAAAATCAAATTAAATTAAATTTATTTTACATCAGACGTTACATATACACAAAAAGTACAATCTTAAAAGTATTTATCTTGTACACGTTAAATTAGTTATGTACTTATTGGAAAAACATTCGTACCCAAACTAGGGTTACCTGTGTTATGGCGTATTTTTGAAATTGGTAACTTATTAATTATTATTTGATTTAGTGAATTCATCAACAAAATTGAACAAAACTTTAAACCACATATAATTTTTTTGATAAACGGTTGATAAATCATAAGTTCGAGCTTTCTGCGCATGTGCACACCTGCACCATGTTTTTATTTAGGTCCATTGTTTCATAACGGCTCGAATTACTACGAACGTGTAGGTATGTCGTATCGGATTGTGGAATGGAAATGCAGGTAAATGCATTTAGGTTTGTATTTTGTGATTCAATGCAATGCTCAACGAGTACCTACTCTACTAATTTTTTTAAATGTAATGGCTCAACAATCTGGCGTACGTACGGTCTGCCTGATGGTAAGCGGTTACCGTCGCCTATTGACAACTGCAACACCAGAGGTATTGCCAATGCGTTGCCTGCCCTGAAGGACTCTTTTTACCTTCTTTTACATTATTTTTGAAGCGGCTCATGTTGTAGCTTCGCGGAAACACCTCAGAATATGTGAACGCCCATTTTATTTAGACAAAATGTAAACAAACCGCCACAACCAATCGCTTAAATTAAAAGATACAAAGCTACAAAGGTATTGGTTTTTTTTTGGCACTAACTTGTACAATTATAAACCAAAATATTCTTCTTCTTAGCTTAGGTAATGGCTTCTGTGCACTATTTGCAACAATTTAGCCAATGTCAAGTGATATAATTAATTATATTTTTATAGTCAAGTCGTCAAGAGTCTCCGTCAAGCCATAACCCAGTTTAAATAGTGGCAGAAAAACTGAGTTTCTAATGGGAAAAATCCACCATTTTCAAATGACACGCAATATATTACATTTTTCTACATCACACATGTGACATTTAGGTATCCAAGTTACACCGGTTAAAATGCCACTAAAATTACACAAAATAACTCGAAAAAAAAAACACATTAAAATGTAATAAAATAAAAATGACGACGTTTCTTTCAAAAATGGCAGATTGAATCTCCTAAACCGCCTAAACCAATATATTGATATACATATTTCAAAATAGAAAAGTGTTGTCACAATACTTCAGAATGCACGATGGTTTGTTTACATTTTGTCTACATCGAGTTTGACCAAAGGAAGTTTTTTTTTATATAGTTTCTAAGTCCCCGATGACGATGATGATGGCTGGTCTAATTTTAAACGGTAATTGGTTGATTCTTTGGTTTCTTTCCTGTGTAGGGAATTATCCCGGACTGGATCCATAACATTTATATTCCATATATTATGTAAACAAACAATCTTCAATTTAAAAATTTCTGAAACTGTTTTCATCCCTGGGGTTGTGGCTCGCTCGGCTCGCCTCTTCGGACCTTCGCTTCACGGTCCATTTTATAATTTTCAAAGTTTTTTTTTTTTGAAAATTTGTTATAAGTAAGTATAATTAAGCAATTACGCATTTAAAAAAGTTCTTACTAAAGTTAAGAGAAGATATGGTCTATGTATACCTACTTGGAAAGTTCACTTATTTTTTGTTCGCTACCAATCAATAAAAAATACTATTTAAAATAATGCTCGTAATAAGTAATAAAATACTTTGACTTTAAATAAATAAATGAATAAATAAATAATCCAGATAGCCGAATAAAACAAAAGTGTTCGTCTTTTAAAAGAATAAAAACCTTAATTAGGTACCCATCCATCCGCCCAAGAAATGAGGACAGGTACTTAGCGGTAGGTAGTGAATTTCTCTCAATGGTAAGCCACTCCCTACTCAGGGGTACGCGTCTCCTCGTTGAAGACGGTAGACAAACCACCTTCTGTTAAAAATAATGATTTTATTATCCTCAAACAGTTCCCCAACGATCAGCATCATCACTGAATGCTAATACAAGTCGTTAGCAACTTAATCTCGTGTTTAATGTAAAAACAAGCAATAATCGGTTTTATTAGCGTTCAACGGCTTGCAGAATTATGCAGGAGATATGCGAATGATAAAGCTGAGTGGATCGAGAAGCCGGTGCCTGGTGATATGATGCAATCGATAGTGATTCCTTGCAGCTATCTATTTAGCTGATGACGAATTTAATTTGACGACCTCTGTGGCGCGGCTGGCGATGGTTCGCCTGCGACGCAGGAGGTTGCGGGCTCAATTCCCGCCTCGGAACAAATATTTGTGCGTTCTGCAGATATTTGTTCAGGGTGTTCTGGGTGTTTTCTATGTATAATAAAAAATATCTATCTATGTATTATATTAAGTATATCAGTTATCTAGTACCCATAGCACAAGCTCTGGCTTAGCTTGGGGCTAGATAATGTTGTGTGAACTTGTCCAGCATTATTTATTTATTTACTCCATGTTTTTTCGATAATGGAATTACCCGATAACGAAAGATCCCTAGGCCGTTTGTTGTTACTTACAATAAACGTTTTGTTTTTAGTAGTAGTAGAGCTTTTTTTGTGTAAGAGTTCTTCCGGGGAAGTACTACCACCATACCTATTTCTGCCGCAAAGCAGTAGTGCTCGCATTGCTGTGTTCCGGTTTGAAGGGTATGGTTGCCGGTGAAATTACAGGCACATGAGACTTTTCATCTTTATGTCTCAGGGTGGCGGGCGCAGTGCAATGCCACTTAGGGTGCGTCCTAGGTGGACGTGACCTATGTGGTAATGCACTGTTCATAGGCAGAGGGTACCGCTTAACATCAGGTGGGCCATCTGCTTGATCCGCCATAACGAGTTACATAACAAAAAAAAAAACTTGTGCTGTAAATATTAAAAAAAAATTTGGAAAAGACTGAAGGACTTTTAAAATTTTGTTGAATTTTTACAAGCACTTTCTTTTATTTCTGTCTGTGGGGGACAAATCTTGCTACTGAATTTTAAGCCGCAAACAATACCTATGTTATGGAGCCTACGTATTAAATGATTTGAAAAAAAAAAACGAGTTTATCTTCACGCAGAAATCTACCCAAATAAGGATCACATGTCTCACTTTTGTGTAAATACGAGTAAGTGGTACCCGGATATACAAAAGTGGGCGCCATACAGTTAGCAATTAGGTCTAAAAGCACGTATTGAGCTCCGATATATGCAAGAAGCACTAATGAAGGAGTAAGTACGTGTTCCTATTTAGTTAATGCAGTTGCCGGCTACAATGTAATGCTGTTAATTTACGAATAGTTGCACGCATCACCAGTAAGCTAAATAAGTACCTACATTTAACTGGTACTCAAAAGCTTGTAAAAGCTTCTGACCAGTTAAATGTGGTTGGAGAAATAATATTGGATACTACAGAACCCTTCTGAAAATCGTATTCAAAATCTGTCTTTTTTTTTCTCTAGGAGAGTATGATAAACGAGTTTACTTCTTCTTCTTCTTCATATGAGTGCTCCAAACAAGTCAAGCGATATCTATATATATATAAGAGAAGTCCACACACTCACTCACTGACCACTCATCACGAAAGCTCGGAAACTACTGGGCCGAGATGTCTGAAATTTGGCACAAGCATTTATTAAGGGGTATAGGCGCGCACTAAGAAACGATATTTGAAAATTCGCACCCTAAGGGGTTGAAAAAGGGTGTTAAAGTTTGTATGAAAATCTACGCGTCGACGAAGTCGCGAGCGGGTCAGCTAGTCTATATATATAAAACAAAGTCGTGTTAGTTACACCACTTATAACTCAAGAACGGGTGAACTGATATGGCTGAAAATTGCTGGGTAGGTAGCTTAGAACCAGGAGATTGACATAGGAGATAGACAATGTATTTTACTAACCCAATGATCCTAGTTTATTGAATAAATAAATGAAATATAGGGGGGAGGGTAGGAGGGGGGGTTCACCGGGGGCTACCCGTGCGAAGCCGGGGCGAGTCGCTAGTATTTAATAAAGCGATCAAGAGTCTGAACGTCGTGATAGGTCGTAAGTTTGAATCCCGAAACGTCAACCACTGAAGTTTTTCGCTAGAAAAATACATAAACCTTCTTATTGTTATTTGACTGTGACGTTAGAAGTGAATTCTTTGGATGATTTGTTGTAGTACTTGTAGAAGCTTCCGAGTAGTAAACTGGCTTTGGAGGAATAATTTAGGATTCCGCCAGTTAACCTTCTTTAGAAATGTCTGACTCTGCCAGCGATCAAGCGCCTTGTGGCTTGCCTGCCCGAGCAACTCTACAGTCTGACCACTTTTAAGGTCGTAAGTTTGAATCCCAAAGCGTGGACCAATGAACTTTTCGCTTGAAATAATTTGTACCTAAGTATTATCACGTGCTCTTAAGCCGTGATGGAAAACATCATACGGAAACCAACATGTCCTAGTAACAAAAGTTTTTAGTTATATTCTAAAATGCTTAATGTTTGTTGTAGGATGCAACTGCTCTACCGTGGGCTCTGAGAGCAACGTGTGCGACATCAGGACAGGACAGTGCCGGTGTCGGCTGCATGTCACTGGACGAGCCTGCGATAACTGTGAGGTGAGATTAATGCTGTTTGTTGTTCTCTTCGAAAAAGTGTATAATCCTTGGATCGCAGATGGGCCTAGCTAGTAGATTCGCTAGCCCTGAGGGGCTAGTCTGCAAATTTGTCAATCAACTTACACGGCCGTGTGGTGTACACTACACGGGTTTTAGTATGGTGAAATCGAAGAGCGCCCCTAGCGGGCACCTTGAGAACCTCAAATTCCATACAAAAATCCGTGTAGTGTACACCTCACGCCTGTGTAAGTTTTTTGACAAATTTGTAGACTAGCCCCTCTGGACCATGTACGTAAAGTACTTAAGGCGCTATAGGTTCAACGAACATTTTTGTATGAGGCGAAGAAGGCGAGCGCACGCTCTGATACCGTGTTTTTATGTATAAAAAAAATATTTAAAAATGTCGTTCAAAGTTTTGTTTAATTTTGTTGATGAATTCACTAACTCAAATAATAACTAACATGTAACCAAATGTTTCAAAAATTAAAACGTGAGACAAGTGAGTGAAAAATAGCATTTCAATTTTAAAAAGGAGGTATCTTTGTATTTTTTTTTATCGAGTGAAGTAATTCAAATATTGTATTGAATTATTGATTTCACTAGATAAAAAGCTCAAGAATATCATATATATTTTTCTTCATAGAAAACTATGAAAATTCTTATTAAAAACTTTAAAATTCTAGAGACATTTGAGAACCTATCGCGCCTTAACTATAAAACCATTGCAACTTGACAACATAGTCACGACAGTCCGTGTAGGTACATCGAGCAACACGGAACACGGAGGCCTGCAATGCTCTCCTCTAAGTCCGTGTATAACTATATATTCTGTGGTATAATGTAATAACTAAAAACGTAATAATTTTTTAGAAATATGAATCTTTTTTACCTATACTGACTCACATACTGAGACTGGCAGGATTTTTTTTATTATATTTGAAAACAGAATTAAGTAATGGCAATCGCGTTTTGTTTTATTTTTCTTGTGCTAAGTAATTTTTTAGTGCGTGTTAACGTCTGAAATGTCTTCATGAAATGTCTGAATTTATAATTTATGTAGAAGGTACCTAAAAATCGAATTATAACATATTAGTGTACGTAGTTATTGTACATCCTCTTTGCATTAGTGGTTAACAAAGGAATGAAGAAAAATCGTTGTTTTTTTATAATTCATGAATAAAATAGAAGGGGGAAGGGTTTGAAGGGTAAGGGTGCCGGTGAAATTACAGGCACATGATACTTTTCATCTTTATGTCTCAGGGTGGCGGGCGCAGTGCAATGCACTGTTCATGTTCATAGGCCGAGGTTACCGCTTAACATCAGGTGGGCCATCTGCTTGTCCCGAAATTCAAGTAGTATAAAAAAAAAAAAAAAAAAAAAAAACTATTGTATGATTTGATACGTTTAGCAAATATTGGCACTACTATCTTGCCCACAACTATATTGGTTCCCATAAACTCTATTTGCACAAATCATGTTTTACAAATTCCATCGCGAACCTTTAGTGTTTTCGCAACAATGAGGTCGGAAATCGGAGTAATAACCCAAAAACAAGGGATCGTAACGCGGCCATGTTTACGACGCAAATAACATTTGTAGAAATGTTTTGTTGATGGTGACATTATCCGGCTATGAAGTAGGAACTGGCAACGGTCAGGGGAAACTGAGCGAATTGTATCGCACTAAGCAATGTGCAGGGACGGCACTAGAGTAAACTGGGAGGGCGAAATAATCAGGTACTGATGGGAACAATTTCTTGGCATTATCTGGAGTTTGCAACACTGTCAATGTAGACGTCGACGTTGTCGTGTGGTGGTCTGTGGAAAAACTCCCTAACATTCAATTAGGACGTATCTATAGTGGCATTTTACTGCACCCGCCATCCGAAAAAACAAAAGTATGTAGTACCTAGCTACGTTACTTGTGGTGTTCCGTTTGAGTTATGTTACATACATATTCCCTGATCCCACACTAGAATACACTGTGTCGTGGGTATCATGAACTACGAGTACTATGGTCCCACAACACCCTGGAACAAATATTTGCAGATCATACAATCATTCAGCGGGAATCGAAGCCGCATACTCTAATTCTAACTCTCCAAATTTTAACCGGCATGCACACTTGAAACCAATGCGAGCATTAATATTCGACGCTGGAAAAATATAGAAAATTCCTACTAATATTATAAATGCGTGAATAACGCCTGCACTGATTTTGGCCAAACTTTGAACTCAGATATAATATGATCTGCCTCCTTATTGCCTATAAAACTGCTTCCGATTACCAGTTTGGAGTACATTGCGCTGCGTGTCTTATTTTCAAAAATAGAGTATTGAATATATTCCAAACATACAGAGCAATGTCGCTTTCGATTACCAGTTTAATAGACAATTAGGGGCTGGAACATGGCAGCTAATTTTTGACCTGGTATAACGGAAGCGAAGCCGCAAGTAGACAGATAGTAGGAACTATCCCGGATGAGCTCATTCACAAAGAGCTCTACTATACTGTAGAAAATAAAGTAGGAATCAATTACGTCTGCGGGTAGTCAGGGAGAGCTGTGCGGAACTTTCAATACCAAGAAATTTGATATGCATATTCATTCACAGTTTTGACCTTTAGAAAACTAGCCCCATAAACGTCGTCGCCCTGAATCCGCCCCGCTTATTGCTATAATAATGCCAATAATTGGCCGTCGCGGTGGCGTTATTCAATTAAATGCCATTCGGCCAGTTTGATTTGCGATGTAGGCCAGCTATCTACGGCATATCGCGAGTTAGGCCAGCCACGGCATATCGCGAGTTAGGCCAGCCACGGCATATCGCGAGTAAGGCATGCGATGGCCACGAAATAATCGCTGGCATCGAAAAAGCTCATAAAACTCGCTCGAACCGATACTTGGAGCTTTTTGCAGCGCAACTTTGTGACCTCAGGAAGCGGTAGTTTATATTTCTCTTCATCGTTTAAAATGGGTCATTACAGAGTAATGGGTGTTTGGGGCTGAGAAGTGCCATTTGTGGTAGCACTGGGAAGATTTATGACGTCATCCGCCTGCCCTTGCGCTAGTAGATAATATAGTAGGTATAAGTCGCAGTCAACTGGTTGAATTCAGGCGTTTATTTGGACGGCTAGCCCTTTCATTGAACAACGCCATTCACTACTTAAAACATCCTGGGACCTTGAGAAAATAGCTTTAGGATTATCTTACGATGATAATATTGATTGTAGTCCCCAGATAGGTTGTTGGGTTTTTTAGGTCTTTCTACATAAAAAACGGATTTTATGCAAATAATTCAATAAAAGTATATGGCATTTCGTCCAATCAAACGACTGATTCAACCAGTTGGCTGCGACATATAATATCATAACATAACATAACACCCAAGATATACATCATGCATAGATGTATGTGGCTGTTGGAAGTTATGTTATGATATTATATGTCGCAGCCAACTGGTTGAATCAGTCGTTTGATTGGACGAAATGCCATATTATGTCATGAATGTAAGGATTACTTTGCGGTTAAATCACTGCCTTAATCGGCATTTCTTTATGACTGCAAGTCAATGTTGCTCATAAACTCAGGCCGGAAATATTCCGAATTTGAAAATCGACTTACTAACACTGATGGGTGTATAATTTCTAGCACCCCACCGGTTGGTACGGCTTGGAGGTTTGCTCCTCTTTTGTATTTACCACTGAAATATAGTAGGAGCTGAAGCTAGAAGCGTGGAGCTTCGTGGCCTCTTTTGCAACTGAGACCAATCGCCAACACGCCAATATTGGGACCATTCATCACATAAATGGTCCATCTGCTGGCCGTGTTGATGGGTTCTTCAGATGCACTTATTTACTTACGAGTCTATTTATGTGATTCAGACACGCAAACATCGTAGATTAGATGCAGGTAGATTAGATTAGATACCTACCTAGGCTACCTACTTACTAATCGTTACTTGGAAGAGCGTAGGTATAGGTACTGTAAAATCGAGTACTTAATACAATATAGTAAGCTCAACTTTGCTCGCGTTGTTTCGGGATGAAAAGTAGCCGTCAATCGGTCGTCATCGTCATCTCTCTAGGTATTGTTATGCGTCTTCATCCGCCTCTGGATTGAGTAACAAACATCCGAACTTAAACATAACAACAGTCACATACATAGTCTTGCGTCCTGCCTGATCCCATACTAGGATCTCCTGTGACACGGGAACAAGGAACTACAAGTACCATGGTACCACAATACCCAGCCCCGAAACAAATATTTGCAGATCATGCAAACATTTTTTCGGCAGTGAGAATCGAACCGCTAATGTGAGAGGTTAGCTGTCTGCGCGCTCGCCGCGCCACAGTGGTCGTTAAAATCCCTTTCATCCCCCAAAGCCTTAGCAAAATCTCAGTGCTACTAATTATGCTCAGAAAACGAAGGTTATCTATTAGCATCTTCTTAAAATGCTCAGATTTAAGTTGGCCAGTGTTAGAAAATGTTCATCCGGCCTTTCTCACTGGATGGCCTTTTTATCTCATTTTATTTTTCTTTCAATAATCAAAATTCACTACAACAATCAATACTGTTGTCCACAGGAAGGCTACTGGGGCTTGGAGCGAGGTGGATGCAAGAAGTGCAACTGCGGTGTTGGGACAGCAGCGTGTGACCCTGTCACGGGGTCATGCGCGTGCGCAGTGGGCGTTGGAGGTCCTCAGTGTGACAGGTGTCTCACTGGCTACTACGGGTTTAGCGCTACGGGATGCTTATGTAAGTCAGACCGTGGCTGTTTGTCCAATATCAGACTAGCCTTTAAACTTTTCCATTTAGTCTGGAAACTCCAGCTCATCTCATTTAACC
This sequence comes from Operophtera brumata, assembly GCA_932527175.1. Classification (NCBI taxonomy): domain Eukaryota; kingdom Metazoa; phylum Arthropoda; class Insecta; order Lepidoptera; family Geometridae; genus Operophtera; species Operophtera brumata. The sequence goes on from OW052235.1 coordinate 1,528,785, forward strand.
ATAAGATCTACTTACTTACTCATTATTCTAAGGATATCAAACTTTATAACTGTTTTTAGTTAAAATATTTTAAAGACCTCTCATCGTGCTGAACTAAAAGATATCAGGAGATAACTCCCACTTGCTTCTTTTGTTTTCACAGCGTGTCCAAGTTGCAAAGACGGCAAGGTCTGCTCGGCACACAGCGGCCGGTGCGTGTGTCCAGGCGGGTCACTAGGCGCAGACTGTAAGCAGTGCGCACGTGGCTACTGGTTACACGGTACTGGCTGCCAAGCATGTTCTTGCGGCGGAGGAGCACAATCTGGTAAATACCAGTACCAAAATACTGTCACTATTCAGCAGGCAAAAAGAAACACGAGCTAATAACATGAGATATATCAACATCTCGATATAAATAGAAGCTTAAAGTTGAATAAGGCTCCTGCACTCAGCGGCCTACGATCTGTTACAACATGAATACTTTATTATCATTGTGTTCCTTTTCTAGATGTTTGCGACTCCCGAACAGGGCAGTGCAAGTGTAAAGCCGGATGGACGGGCGTTAATTGCGACTCTTGCGCACCGGGTCACTACGGAACGCGATGCAAGCCTTGCCATTGCACTATAGCAGGGACCAGGAATTGTAACAGCACAACGTGTGGTTGTGATCAGTGGGGCCGTTGTCCTTGCAAGGTGTGTGTCAAGTTTTATCGAAAGCTAACTTTTACACGAACCCAATATTATTATGCTTTGATAGAATAGCTTCCTTTTTAGCTTAAGATGGATGCTGTCGGTTGCGGCGCGAAATTTAATTTTTTTGGCGTTTTTTGTCCATTACCGCTCATTAACACTTCTTCAGATAGTGAAATTTGAGTTCGCGAGAACTAGGAGACTTAACACACAAGTTTTAATTGATAGTATCTCATAAATATCACCAGTTTAGCTACGATTCCCCTAAACAAAAAAAAACACTGTAAATATGTGTTATCATAGTTAAACTGATGATATTTATGAAATACCATCAATAAAAACAAGTGTCTAATAAGTCTCCTATTTCTCGCGAACTCAACTTTCGCTATCTGAAGAAGTGTTGATGAGCTGTAATGTGCAAAAAACGCCAAAAAATTTGAATTTTGCGCCACAAGCATGGGCGTAACCTTAACAACTTTGTGTTAAAAAGATTATTTGAAAATAATTATATTGAAATTAAATTTCAGGAAAACGTTGTAGGCGATAAGTGTGATGAATGCCTAGAAGGCACCTTCGGGCTCACTGCTGAGAATCCATCAGGTTGCACGGCGTGCTTCTGTTTTGGGCGTGTTTCGAAATGCACGCAGGCGTCTTTGACGCGAGCTGCACTGCACGCTGCTGCGCCTGCGCACATCACGTTGCAGCGAGCCAGCGGCCCAGAAGCAATAACCAACGTAAGTAGTAGGAGCGCTTAACACCAAAAATGTTTATTATGCGGCACTTCTTATTAGAATTGTTTATTTTTATTTTTTTATACTAGTTGGATGACGGATCAAGCAAGAGGCCCACCTGATGTTAAGCGGTAACCTCTGCCTATGATCAGTGCATTACCTCAAAGGTCACGTACACCTAGGACGCGCCCTATGTGGCATTGCACTGCGTCCGCCACCCTGAGACATAAAGATGAAAAGTCTCATGTGCCTGTAATTTCACCGGCACCCTTACCCTTCAAACCGGAACACAGCATTGCGAGCACTACTGCTTTGCGGCAGAAATAGGTATGGTGGTATTACTTCCCCGGACGAACTCTTTCACAAAAAAGCTCTACTACTACTTCGTTCACTTATTCTGTGACCTATTAGAGCTATTTGAGTCGCATGAGCCTAATTTTCGTCGATGCAGAAAAAAGTTATGACGTTCATTACCTTCCAGCCACCAATCCAAAAAATATTTTAAAACATTGAAAGTTTGGGCTCCTCCTTGTAGGAAACGGCTGAATGTTTTTTTGTGAAACATGCGCCAAATGATGAGTCATATCCTCAGATCTAACGTCAGAGAAGGAATTTTGAAAATATTTTAATTTTGTACCTACCTATTTTAAAGAGGCCCATTGAGACTCTGCCTACCCCTTCAGGGAAGGAGGCGTGTATCTATGTATGTATGAGTACCAATTTTTTTTCTTTTATTGTCAAATAGCTGTATCTAAAAGATGCACCAAACTTTAACGGGTTCTCCTTCCCCATTCATGTTCCAAAAAATTATGAAGCCATAACTTTTCTCTGCATCGACGAAAATAAGGCTCATCCAACTCAAATAGATCGAATTGTTTGGAACAAGTGTACAAAGTAGCATAATTCTAATACGAAATTCCGAATGTTTACACTAACCGCTCCAGAAAAAGGTCGGTCAATACGGAAATTCTGTTCACACTTTGTTTTTGTTAATAAATGATGTCACTTATAACCTTATCCTTCCCAGATGGACCAAGATTCCTTGCTAGCCATTCACACGCACGCCTCTGACTCTACCATCACCCTGCCCTGGCCACCGGTTCCAGTCTACATGGAGTTAGATAAGAGGTTTCTGGGAGATCGTGTGACGTCTTACGGAGGATCCCTCAGGTTCAGGGTGGAGGAGGAAGGAGGGACGGTGCTATCAAGGGAAGTGCTGGCACGGTTCCCTCTAGTCAGGATCTATTCTAAGAATATTGTGATGGATTATTATGAGGTAGGGAGCCAGTCTTTTTCACTATTAAACGGAGTTTGAACGGTGTGTTTCAATCGCCAGCGATTTACTTTTAAGGCGCTATCCTACTTTTTAACCCCCGACGCAAAAACGATGGGGTCTAATAAATTTGACGTGTCTATGTGTGTGTCTGTCTGTGGCATCGTAGCTCCCGAACGGATGAACCGATTTTGATTTTCTTTTTTTTGTTTGAAAGTTGAATTAGTCGGGAGTGTTCGTATCTATGTTTGATCAAAATCGGTTAAGCCGTTTCATTGCATTGAGGGTTTTTTTTTATTATGAATAAAATGTCTTACGAATAAAATATAGGCCTCACTTTATTCGACTAGCGTAGCTGGCAAATTGTCTTTGTACTTTTACGCAGTTTCGCTGCCGTTTAAATAGAGTTTGCTTCACTTGCCAGTGATATTTTCATATTGCTCCTCTGATGTCAATCCTCTTTCTTTCAGCACGTGCCTCTAGTCAATGGAACTCATTCCGTGCGTTTTCACGAGTCATTATGGATGGTGCGAGGAAGGCATGCAGCTTCAAGGGGTGCGCTTATGCTTGCGCTCTTGAGAGTCGAGAGGATTCTGCTGCGGGCAACCACCAGGGCTCCAACCTTCGAAGATCCAGTCCATGCTTTGTAAGTACCTAGATTTACAGTTCTTCACCATAAGAATACATCAAGTATACCTACCTACATCTTTTGTTCTCTGTCGATCGAACTTGTACCACAATCTCTTATCCATCAAGAATGTGATCCTAGATACTTACAGATGCGTTTATTCTTGCAGACTCCTCAACGTGTCCCTGGACACAGCCATCCCAGGCCTCAGCCGGACAGTTCCGGCTTTAGGCGTGGAACTGTGCAACTGCCCACGAGGCTACGCAGCATCCTCCTGCCAGGAACCAGCAGTGGGCTTTTGGATGCCTACACCTACGTTTCATATGACTTCCGTGCAGGGGACTATTGTGATTCACATGGAGGGGGAAGCCAAGCCCTGCCACTGTAACAATAGAGCAACGCAGTGTGACCCGGATACTGGGAACTGTGTGGTAAGTTTTGGCCAATAACCAAACGGTGTCCTCCTGGGACCAGTTGTGTATTTTTTGTTCCACAAGTCACAATCACAACAATTTTCGTACCGTTTATGAGGCTTTCTATTCACAGAAACCACCTCCACCTTTCTTACCTTGTTACAGAACTGCACTCGGGGCACTGGAGGCCCTCGATGCAACATCTGTGCAGCAGGCCACTACGGCGAGCCTGATGCGCCAGGTGGCTGTCAGGCCTGCCCATGTCCATCTCGCGCTGCCAATTTTGCTGATGCCTGTGCAATGACATCGAGTGGAAGATTGCAGTGCCTTTGTAAACCTGGTTAGTAAGTTTTTCATCGTCAATTCCTCAGACTATTGCCTTACTTGAAATAAGTATCAAATAAGGAACACCATTGCAGGTTATACTGGTGTGGAATGCGAGTCGTGCGCAGCTGGGTACTACCGCTATGGTCGAGGATGCGCCCCTTGCGCCTGCGATCAACGGGGGGCCGTCTCACCTAGGTGTGACGCGCTAGGACGTTGTGTTTGCCGACCGCATGCTGCAGGAGATAAGTGTGACATGTGTACTACGAGCAGGACATATCTGGACAGCGATGGATGTAGACGTAAGTACTTGAAATCTACTTCACTATTTTTTTTTTTTTTTTTTTTAACATTGATAGACCTTTGTTTGACCACGATCTCACCTGTTGGTAAGTGACGATGTGGCCGAAGATGAAGCACAAAGGTCTAGAAGGCACCTATTCACTCTTGACTTGAAGAGACCCAGATTATAGTTTTCAGGAAAGACAGACGACGGTAGTGTATTCCACTCCTTAGCAGTTCGCATTATAAAGGTAGAACTGAAACGTTTTGTGCGAATAGAAGGTATACCAATGAGGTAAGGATGGTACTGAGCCGTACGCCTGCTCGTCCTATGATGAAAAGGAGATGGTGGGATCAGATCGTGCAGTTCCTGGGAGCATTCACCGAAATGTAACCTATAGAAGATCGCAAGGCATGCAACCTTACGGCGGTGCTCGAGACTCTGGATCTTAGTCTCCGCCATATGTTGCTCACCTATAAGCCTGAAAGCTCTACGTTCGATCGAGTCCAAGGCAGCAAGCTGGTGTTTGGCCGAGCCATCCCAAACATGGCAGCAGTACTCCATACCAGCCCGGACTTGTGCTTTATATAAACTGAGAAGCTGTCCTGGTGTGAAGTAACGCTTTACCTTATTCAGGATGCCTAGCTTCATGGCAGCTGTTTTTGCCTTAGACTCGATGTAGGAGCCAAAGTTGAGAGTAGGCGTGAGCGAAACACCTAAGAGCTCGAGGTGATCTCCTATAGCAACAGGTACATCTCGGAATACAGGAACTTGGAGAAACGGTCTTTTTTTCGCCGAGAAGAGACAAGCCTGCGTTTTAGAGGCGTTGAACATGACTAAATTGGCATCGCCCCAGTCGGATACAGCCTTGAGAGTCAAATTCAGACGCTGCAGCATCTCATCTCTTAACTCCTGAATTTCATTCTGCCTAGCTCGCGCAGTGGAAACATATCTCTCCACAACTGTGCTGTCGTCTGCATACCCAATGATACCGGGCATTAGCAGATCATTAATGTGCAGCAGAAACAGTGTGGCAGATAGCACTGACCCCTGAGGTACCCCGGCGTTAATAGCCAATTGATCCGACGAGCAGCCGTCAATAACTACTCGAATGGATCTTTCCCTCAGAAAGTCTGCGAGCCAGGAGCAGAATTGAACTGGCAGTCCGTAGGCAGGAAGCTTGCCAATAAGGCTAGCGTGCCAAACCCTATCAAAAGCCTTCGAGACGTCTAATGAAACAGCCAGTGCTTCACCATATTTCTCGATGGCCTCGCTCCAAATGTGCGTTGCATACACAAGAAGGTCCCCAGTAGACCGGTTTTGGCGAAACCCGTATTGGCGATCACTGAGGAGGTCGTTACCTTCGAGGTATGCAAGGAGCTTCCTATTCAGAACACGCTCCATACATTTACAAAGTAGGGAGGTGACTGAAATAGGGCGATAGTTTGAAGGGTCAGCACGACTGCCTTTCTTGGGTACAGGCTGCACGTTAGCGAGCTTCCAAGATTTAGGGACTTCACCAGTTTTCAAAGAGAGGCGGAAAAGACGCGTTAATACTGGAGACAACTCAGGGGCACAGGTTTTCAACACTATGGCCGAGATACCATCCGGACCGCTAGCTTTATTCACGTCGAGACTACGTAGCGTTCTGAGCACTTCCTTTTGCTGGATGCGAATTTCCTGCATTGAAGCTTCGCACCGAGGAAGGCTGGGTGGAGTTTCGCCAGAGGTGTCAAGACGCGAAGCCTCCGCAAATTGAGTGGCAAATAAATTTGCTTTCTCAACCGCAGCGTGAGCTAGGGACCCGTCCGGTTTCAGTAGTGGAGGGAGTGAAGGGCGGCTGAAGTTCGCTTCCACCGACTTAGCCAGAGACCAGAAAGCTTTACTTCCCGCAGGGTATGCGGCAAGCTTAGCCCCCAGACGGCCAATCCGATCGAAGCGAGCCTTCCGTATCACCTTCTTGCAAGACTTGGCGGCTTTGTTAAAGGCTTTCTTCTTAATCCGTGCATCCGAGGTTTTACCGTTTCTTGCTTCGACCCAGGCTAGGTAAGCCGCATGTTTAAGCGCTTCTGCGCAAGCACACGCGGGACTAAACCATGGGCGAGCATTGCCTGAAGGTGAAGCATCGGAGAATGGAATAAAATACTCCATTGCTCTTTTGATCACCTCCGAAACGGCATCAGCACAGACCGTCGGGTCACAAGAAGAAAAGCAGGTTTGCCGCCAAGGATAAGAAGCGAAGAAATGTCGCATCTCATCCCAATCTGCCGACTTGTAACGCCACACTCGTCTACTACCTCTGGGCGAGGGATCGGGTGGCGAGTATGACGATACAGACCTCACCACACAGTGATCAGATGTACCCAAAGGAGGCAACACTGATACTGAGTGGTGATCCGGCACGTTCGTCAGCAGAAGGTCCAAGCAGTTGGCTGTGTGGTCCTCAACGTCTGGAATTCTGGTTGCCTCATTGACCAGCTGAGTGAGATTTAGCGTGAGTGCAAGTTTACACGCCTCTCTCCCAGCATGGTCGGTGAACTGGTATGGGAACAGCCACTGTTGGTGGTGGGCATTAAAGTCCCCCAGAATCACCAGTTGGGCACCAGGATAACGTTGTTGGGCCACATCCGCCGCTTCACAGATGTAGTTGAACAACCTGGTTGTCTCGTAGTCTCCAGAGTGAGACCGATATAAACCAGCATAGATAATTTTATCTAAGCCGGTGTCCACCAAAGTCCATAAAACGGAAAAATCGGGTTCTTCAAGGTCACGAAGACGCAGACAGCAAATGTCCTCGCGGACAAATAGACAAATACCTGCTTTGGGTTCAAAGTTGTGCTCCAGGGCATAGCCTGGGTATGTAAGGTAAGCTGTATCGGGAGGACATTGAATCTGCGTCTCCGTGAGGAATAATAAGTGTGGCTTAGTGGTCTCTAGGTGGTGGTGGACCGGATCGAGATTGGAGTGCAGTCCTCGAATATTGGAGGAGTGCACTTGAAGCGAGAGGAAGTGCTTCCGCTGTAAAGACAACTTATTATTTCTGGACTTTTTCATATAGGTTTTTGAGTGTTAGGTTTGTGGGAAAAAACGGCTGTTGAGCGAGGCACTAACCAGCGAAAACTTAGAGACTTACAGCAGGCTCCTGCGCCAGTGGGAGACTAGACTGGAGACTGCGGGGACGCCCGAACCCCCCCAGGAATGGCCATCGGGTCCTCTCATCCGGTCGCCAACCGGCACGATGGAGCATTCTGGGATTTTTCGCGAGGCGGCGGGGCAGCCTTTCATGAGTGGCTAACTCACTAGTTGGGCCCCCTACAACCTGCGGTCGGCCAGCGGAGAACCGTGCTTCGGATCCCGCTACCCTCCAAGCCTAGCCTTCCGGCACACTTGCACACTGCGGTCTCTAAACCGCACATGCTGAATCAAGTGCATGAATTGCTCAAACCCGTCACTTCCACGATGGCTACACTGGACATCAGTCCGAAACACGACAATGTCGCTTCACGGACTGGCTTTGTCCAGTGGGTGGTGACAAGCCACGGCCGAAGCCTACCACCAGAAAAACTATCACTATCTTCAATAATCAATTTTGGTGGGAACCTGTCTTTGTTTCGCTATTAATTAATCTCTGGTCTGTATCTGATTGCTATTCGAGCCTTCTCTGTGGCATTTGTCATTGGCGGTGGTCTTTTCTTCAGCCTCTGTCCATCCTCTGCCATCTATGACTTCCTTGGCGTTTACTTCACATTTATAATTTCAGCTTGCGACAACTGCACCCAAACCCTGCTGGACTCCGTTGAACAGCTGACCTCCCACCTTCGTACCAACGCCAACCTAGATGAGCTCAGTAGAATACCGCAGCCGTTTCCAGCAGTTCGCGAATTTTCCCACAACACTTCCGTGTTGCGCTCACAGTTACGCCAAGTGAAGAACGATCTAGCACATTCTGGGAAGCTGGATCCTTCTATCGGCCGCCTAGAAGCGATAGAGCATAAAATGTTCACAGACGCAAATAAATTAAAAGATGAAGCGGTAAGAAGAGACAAGGAGGCCGAATATTTGAGTTTAGAGAGCATGAGTGCATTAGAAGATGTTCTCAAACAAAGAAGAAAGCTAGGAGAACAAGTTGAAGAATTAGATGATTTTGCGAGGGGAGAAAGGCATCTAAGCGCTCATAGGGCATTGAAAGAAGCGAGGCGTCTGCTGAAACAGATCAAGGATATGAAAGTTTCGGATTATGTTACTGGAACTAATGATGTTTTTGATTCGGTAAGTAGCAACCATGTCATTTCTAGCTCAGTCCATCGTCTGTTTCATATAGTCCGTATCAGGTGATGTAACCAGGCATCAAGGAAACCTGCTGACAAAAGTTAAATTTCCATATAATGTTGGTATTGTTCATTTTGTCGTCGGGTATTGTTTCTATTTTCCAAACGCATAGGCAACTGGTTTCAAATTCATCTTGGTTTTCAGGCCAATGTCCAATCAACAGCAGTCCAGGAATACAACTACCGTATCGAGGACACTTATAGACGACTTCATAAGCTGGTCTCGTCCCTAGACAAATGGGAACAAAAGGCCGCAGATTTGTTCCAACTAGCGCAGACAGTTTGGAGTGCTGATGACGCGGTGACGGCTTTACAAGGAAGGGTCAAGCCGAGGCTGGCTGCGGTCAGGGATATAGGGCTGCGGTGCCGGCTTGTATTGGAGGTAGGTCCTTAGCAGAAGCAGTCCAAAATCAGAAAGAGAGAATTAATTAGCTAATCACATCCCTAGAAAATGGGAGCAGCAGACCTTCCCCGTGTGGCGTATACTATGAGGATTGCTAAAAACGATGCAGAAACAGATTTCCAAATAGGAAAAACCGACAAGGTAGCCTGATCCCTAAATCAGTGAAAACTGAATGAAAACAGCCAAGGGGCCCCCACTACTACAGATAAACGCTGTCATTGTGTAGATTTGTATTTATTATTTAATTATTTATGTTCGTACAATATTGTTAGTAGTAGGTATTATTTCTACTGTTATAGTTAGATAGAATAGATACATGAACCCCGTTAGGTCGCTGCAATTTTTTCGAGTCCAACCTTACTTTAATATCACAATAAATAATAATATGTCAATTAATAATGAAAGTACCTACAGAACACAGATCAAAGCAGTTTCAAAACAATGTCTTATATCAAAAAGGCGTAAGCATCAGGTCAAAAACTATACAATCAGATAAAATAACAGCAAGTCGAATCGACTACGCGTAAATGAAGTAGGGTGAGGGGCTAGGGCGAAATTATGTAATAAGTCAAAATAAACAGGAATTATTTTAGGCAAGTCAAATTTTAATATTACATAAGAACACGTCATTTATTCATCCTACAACTTGTCATACATATAATTATAGTTATAGTTAAATCGTGCGTGAGTTAGATAAAGCATAAGTAGGTATATCTTATAAAGTTTTGGATGACCGAATCACAGAATAAATATTAGTACAACACCGAACCAATAACTAAATATTTATGATGATGCTAAAAATTACATAGACTACTGTAAAAAAATTGATTTTCTGCAGGACGTAACCAACTTGTCTTCACACAACCTTACTGACGACATAGGCGCTTCCCTCCTCCGGACACAGACGCTCTCCATCCGGTTCCCGACCCTGGCGGCAGAACTCGAAGTTCTGACCCTGGCTGCTGAGGAGAAGGAAGGCATCCTTTATAACTTGACTCCGGCTTACAGAGAGAAGTACTTGGAGAATGTGCAGAAACATGTGAAGGAGCTGGCGTCAAAAGCCTCACAGTATAAAAGGTAAATTCAAATCAAAATGTATGTATGCAAGAGGATTTTTAAAATCTCTGTTACGTATTTTGTTTGATAAAATACTAGCCTTTTATAAGCGACTTCACACGCGTATGTATAAAAAGCAGGTAAATTTTCACTGCTGGATATAGGTCTACCCCTTAGAATATTACGACAAACAGCCCTTACAATGCCGTTGGTCCTTCGAGACCTTCCTACATTGCATCTTTCCTTTTCGGCGAATTGTGAAGAAGGTGTTACTAGCTATTTACCATTTATATCATAATTATAATGTTTCATGGAATCTCGCAGTTATCAATTTCTTCTGAATTTTCAGTTTGTTTGCTGGTACCCGAGCAGCGGCGTCTCTCGGCGTGACGGCAGCACAAGCCTGGGCCAACGTTGCAGCTGGCGTCCGCGAAGCACAAGCACAAGCTGACCAAGCGACTAGAAATGTTGCTGCTGCAGCCGCGTTAGCCAGAGGTCCTACTCCAATGGAAAGAGTTGCAGCTAAGGGAAAGGTGGCTTCTGAGACGCTAAGAAGACGAGGGAAAGAAGTCCTGGCTAAAGCAGAAGGTAAGAAACATCATCCCCAGAGTAAAACCAGTGTTGTAAAAATAAGTGTACCTAAGTACCTATATTTAAATAATCATCTATGTGATTTTAGAACTCCGAACCCAACTGGACCACCTTCGTCGTGGAGCAGACGTCGTCAGCGTGGTATTGCGAGGGGTGGGTTGGCAGGAAAGGGATCTAGGAGCTAGACCCGTGGCAAGAGTAGCAGAGACCTTAGCAGCAGCAGACGAACAGGCAGACAGAGTCTATGCCACTACCAGGGCGTTGTATGATGAAGCCAGTGAACTGAGGAGAAAAGTTAGGTAAGTAAGTAGGACTCTTTTTGAATCCACAAAGATGGTGTTTGAATCACACAATATGATTACTTGGTATTTGGTGGAAACAGCTTATGCAGTCTTCTTCAAATTTGAAATCATTAACTATTCTTGAATATTCTGTCTCTGCATCCGTCACCGATGACTAAAATAACTTGTTTGATTTGTTGAAAGGTATTCCCTGCGGCGACAACTGGCAGAGCTACAAAAACACGGAGACACCGCATTAGGGGCTGCCCAAGAACATGGTAGGTTTCATACCTCAAAAATACCTCTTACAAATTGCTAAAATGATCCTGTCTAAATTCTTGAAGTTTTGTTTGTCATGCGTTGGCGAAATCACCATTTGCTCACATTTGAATTGCTTTTTACTTCAGTCGAGATGGTGATGTTAACAAATGACCACATTGATCAGTGTCGCAGATTCGTGGCAACACGGTGCGCGGCGCGGAGACGGCCGAGGCGCTGGCGACGGCGGCGGCTGCGAGAGCGAGACAGCACGATGCTGCTGCGGCCACGCTGAGCCCAGCGCTGCGGGCGCTGAGGGATAAAGTGCTGAGGGCCAAGCATGCTGCTGATTCAGTGAGATGCTTTCTTATTTGCTAGATCTTCAGTCTGACTATTTATATCAGGTTATAGACTCAAACATTGAAAAAGTCCATTGACATAAATCGTCTTGTGACCAAGAATGGTTACCTACGATTTTTTGTGATCGCTGTGTAGTTCTGGTTGGTATAATGTCTGTATTCTTTTTCCAGATATCAGTATCATTGACATCAGTATTTGGCGCAGCCGGCTGTTCTCGTGGCTACTCTGTGTCAAGCGCGTCTGGCGCAGTCAGCCGGATTGCACTCGCTGTCTCATTCGAAAACACCGTGCGAGACGGTCCATTACTGTCTGTGATGGATAATACACAAGTTAGTACCACCTTGTCACTGTATAGGTACTAGTTTGATGGTGAAATAAATGTATTGTCGCGCAAACCTCCACGTGCTAACAGTTTTGGAAATTTAAAAACAAGTTTTTTTCCATTTCTCGCAGGATAAGGAACGCTTCATGAAGCTCTCAGTGGATAACAAGAGGCTTCACATGGCCTGGGACCTGGGTGCTGGGGAGGGAATCATTATCCATCCCGAGCCTTTACAGCCGACACATGATGATGCTGACCACACTTCCTATAGGATAGAAATTGAAAGGTATATTATTCTTCTGGACTAATTTCTTGAACAGGTTGTTAACAGGTTAACAAACCCAAAACCTGAGCCTCTTGGCACCCTAGGACTTAAAACCAAACTTTTACAGAATATGGAATACGGTCCACCTCAAAGTAGAACGAGCTGGTGGCAGCGGCGTCACAGCATCCAACAGTTCTTCAACTTCTGCTGTCAGCCTTACCAGTTCACAGTTGTGGCTTGGAGCACCCTCTGGAGTCGGTCTTCCAGGCTGTGTCCATGCGTTGTACGCTGATGATAATACAGTAGGGCTGTGGAACTTTAATGAGCAGCCAAAACAAGCTCAGTGCACTGGATGCACCCAGAGGTATGCCATTCCATTTCTAGTTTTGCAACTCCCGGATAGGTTGCCATCCACTGAATATTTTAAATAAAGGGGGTTACCATTAAGCTTATTCCTTCTTGTTTCTAGAGCCCTTTTTTTTACAGGTGGTACGGCGTAAGTCGTGGTGGAGAACCAACCATGGTGTGGTTCAATGGACGCGGGTATGCAGAACTAAGGCGTTCACGGCTGCGACCCGCTGATAGAAGACAGTTCAGCATAGCTTTCACGTTCCGAACTAGAGATGAGAACGCTCTGCTCTTCTCTGCTGTTGACGTCGCCAACGTAAGTTCGCCTTGCTTCTCCGTGGAATGAATCTCCTAGTATTGCTGCTCCTGTCATTGGACTATGGGACATTACTTAACTCATGGCAGTTATTTAGTGATGTTTTGTTTCAGAACCGATCTGTCTCAGTAATCCTGCGCGCCTGCCGAGTCGAGTTCATAGTGCAGTACAGCGGGGCACGTCTGCGTATCGCTGCTGGCGGCGCGCACTGCGACAACCGGCCCAAGCACGTGCAAGCCATCCGCGTGTTTGCAACTAATAAACTCGAGAAAGGTACTGTTTTACAGCTTAGAGAAGAGGATAATTACTCAACAGTTATCTACTTGCCATGAATATAACACAACCGCTGCTGATAACTCGAGTTCATCATTAGGCTTACAACTGATGCTATGTGATCGTCAATGGTCGCCATTCAATGCCATCATTGGGGATTTCAAACCCAATGGAGGGGGGGTATTTAAAATCTAGTCAAAACCAGTTACATCTGAGTCGGCCCTGTCCCCAGGCAGCCTGCGCGTGAACGGTGAGGAGACCCTGGGGTCCCCCTCTCCTCCAGTGCAGTCGGCGGCCGCACTGCCCGACCTGAGTGACGCGACGTACTGGGTAGGGGGCGCCCCACCGGCCGGCCCTACCCCTCTCCAGCCACCGCTACTGGGCTGTTTAGGAGCACTGACGGTGGATAGAGAAGGATATGATCTGCTGGACACGCCGACGAGACATGGGATTGAACCCAGGTGCGGAGGCAGGGTAAGACAGCTTTGTTACTTTCTGACATCTAGAAATGTGAATTCCAGTGAATTGAGAGTTGCAGTAATAATATTGTAGAAAAAAACAACAAAAAACTTTAAATAAAAACATTTCAGTGAAATGCTCCTAAATAAGTGCTTTTTTTATACTAATGAATGACGGAACAAGCAGATGACCCACGTGATGTTTAGCGGTAACCTCTGCCTATGAACAGTGCATTACCTCATAGGTCACGTCCACCTAGGACGCGCCCTATGTGGCATTGCACTGTGCCGGCCACCCTGAGACATAAAGATGAAAAGTCTCATGTGACTGTAATTTCACCGGCACCCTTACCCTTCAAACCGTAACACAGCAATGCGAGGTATGGTGGTAGTACTTCCCCGGACGAACTCTTTCACAAAAAAGCTCTACTACTACTATGCTTCCAGTGGTACTGAGTGATGGATCTGAGCCCACGGGGTTCGATCATCATGTTCATGTTCATTTGAACGGCACGCTTTGCCAATGCCTAATGTTTATCTATTTGCAGATTTTCGCCCTGGATTCCCAGATAAAACTTTTACCTACTGTGTAATACCGGCCAATAACATATTTTTATTCCTGTCTTCAGACGTTCCGTTCAGCGATCCTAGAAGGCGGAGGATACATTGAGCTTCCATCTCCAGTGTTCCGTCGTAAAGCAGCACTGGGTCTGTCTTTCAGGACAGACAATCCAGATGGTCTACTGCTGTTCCGAGCACCTGCCAACCTGAGTGACAACGAAGTGGACGATGACGATGGTGACGATAAGCATTATCTGGCGCTCGTGATGGTTGCTGGTAGGTCCTTTTGCTTTCTACTTTAACTTAATAACAAAAACGAAAGTCTTATGCGTGCGGTCATCCAAAAATATTGATGGAAAGCAACGAAATCTCCAGCCGAAATATATATTACTGATACCTCGTTTTCCTCAGGTGAGCTGGAAGTGATAGCAGCTGCTGGGAAGGACGAGGTTCGACTGAAAGCCAATGGAACCAAATTCGACGACAAACGACTCCACACTTTGCGGCTAGTGCGAGACCAAAAAAAGGTAAACAAATATATCATGTCGTCGTCAGAGGATTAGCAAGCTGAAGTGGCAGTGGGCCGGTCATGTCTGCAGAAGAACCGATAATCGGTGGAGTAAACGAGTTCTTGAGTGGAGACCGCGTCTGGGCAAACGTAGTGTAGGACACCCTCTGGCTAGGTGGAGCGACGACTTGCGCGGGGTGGCTGGCAGAAACTGGATGAGGAGAGCTAAAAACCGGGCTCAGTGGCATGCCCTGGGAGAGACCTATGTCCAGCAGTGGACTGCAGTAGGTTGATGATGATGATGATGTCGTCGTCATATCAAATCACTTATTTAAACTCAACCTCACTTAAAGCGATATGTTAAAATACCGAATGGGCGAAGTCTAAGAAAACAATAGCTGCAAGAAAGTGACAGCGCTATTGCTCACTTTAACCCGGGAAGAGATGAGGTATAGATTTCTTCAGCTCGGAAGTAACTGACGTAAGCAACAAATGATTTAACTTCGTTTTGCTTCTGAAGTAGCAAATATAACAAAAATATTTTCTTATATTAATTATAAGTAATGTGATTACCTATATCAATAATAAAAGTTTCACCAATCGTGTTTCTTGTCTATTATTTATTTAGATTACCTATTTAACTCCTCAAGTAGTTAGTGTATTGACATCAAGTTTGTAACCTTTACTGTTACTGAGTGAGCATGTAAATGTAACGCAACGACTCCTAAATTTTAACATATCGACTGCGAAATAGAAAGCCAACTCCAATGCCAATGTTTTTTGTTTCAGCTAGAGCTATGGGTGGATGACAAGCAAGTAGCCAGCGGGGTGCTGCCCGGAAACGCTTACCCGGCTCGCTCCGGGGGTCTGTACCTAGGAGGCACGGCAGGACAGGGAGCCAAAGAGAAGAGAATACCGGAGGTTGGATTCAAAGGAACCGTTGCGGATTTCGTCGTGGATTCAAAGTGAGTAAAACAACAACTGCTCATCTATGCTCCGTAATAAGCTTCGCAACCTTCCCGGCTACGAGCTTTGAGCTACGTCAGCAATTTGGGTTTTGGAGCGCAATATGGTCTTTATTCAAAACACAGAATGTTGCGCTCAACCGCCCGCTGGAAAAACTCGAAAGACTTTTTAGACTTTTGAGTGTACGTGACAGACGCAAGTCTGTGTGCCCTACGTTAATTTATGGAGGATACGTCATGTCCGTGAGCTTCCGTTTCCTTGACCTTATAATATTTATATTACCTACTTTCACGTTTGCTTTCCGCTACGATTATGAAGCGGTTCCACGACAGTAGGTATACTTAGACTCATCTGAATGATATTTATATGCTGTTTGCAGACTGATTGGGCTGGAAACAGCATTGAAATGGAGTAAAGCGCAACTGGGGAGAGGGGAGCAGTCACCGCGCGCCCCGGCGAGAGCCGAGCCACGAGCCTTGCACGCACTCAACGACAACTCACCGTGCACTAAGGTACACATACATGCACGCATGACTTCATGCTCATGGGGGATATCCTCAGATCTCACTCAGTTCCTACAGGCATCCCAAAAGGGGGAGTCATAGGCAATCACGCAAGGCCTATTCAGAGCCACGGTCTCCTAAAGCTGACCTAGAAAGAACCAGTGACAACGAACAATGGATAAAATTGAACAATGTTTTGCAGACGCCTTCATACACCGTAGAAGCTGGCGCGGTGAAGTTCGGAGACGCTCGCTGGTCGCACGCCATGCTGCGGACACCGCGCCGAGCTGCCGTGCTCGCTGTCACCCTACAGATACGGACTTACGCCGAGGATGGACTGCTGCTACTTGTACCGGTAAGTAAACATTATTCTCTGGTAACTGGCTTAAAAGTCAAGGTCTGGCTCAAGACATTCGTGGCTTTCTATGGAGGAAGCCAATATCCAGCTGAGGACTTCTACATGTTTAAGATGATAATTTTCTGGTAAGATACCTCTTTGGCCCCTCACAGAATTGTGACACCAACAGCTGGTAAACGTCCATTGCTGGAAATAGCTCCATGAAACCCACAAAGGTTTGAAGTAACCTACACCGACTCCGGTACATGAACCATTTCCTCCGGGATTTGTAACATTGTATCATCATTATTAGCTAGACATAGATCTTCCCAATAGAATGGCACTCCATTCATGATCCACCATCTACAAATACATCTCAGTCCGATGTCATCAGTCCATCTGATGCAAGTGGGCGGCCGTCCTACACTACCAATATTACGTCAGTCCATCTCATGGGCGATCTGCCCCGTGCTCATGTGCCGTCAACTGTACCCTGTACAACAAGGCGTTCAATGGAACTACGCTCCTCCTAGCCTCCTCGTCACCATCCTGGACAGGGTTGACTGTTCCGTCATGAGGCACTGGAATGCCATACATATGGCGTCCAGAGCCGCTTGTTTAATGTGCGTTAGGTGTGCTTGTATAACCTGACACTGTCGCTATGCTCATGCCTTCCAGTAATGGCCGCTCAAAGCCCACTTTGTGTTCTTCCAGGGCTCTAAGAACAAGCCGAAGCACTACACGGCGTTGGTGGTGCGAGACGGGAGATTGCGGCTGGTGGTGCGCGGACGTAAGCGGAAAGAAGTAGCACTACCTTCTAACATCACCACAGGAGAGTGGAAATCGGTGAGATACCTATATTTTTCAATTGAATATGTGACCGGATAGAAGATTCAATTTGTATGATACTCGAATAAGCCTAAATGTTTACCATCGATATATTATACTAGTACTAGATGCCAGGTCAGCGCAAAAAATACGTCTCGGTGAATTACAGCTCACTTGAAAATCGAGCTCTTATTTTATTTAGTTCGCTTGCAGCCCAGCCAATATAAACACGTGTCAAAATGACGCAATGTGTATTCAAAAGTTGCAAAAATAATGCCCGAAAAAACAATTTAACGGCCGGGAGTGTCTTACTTTCGGTAAGTATATGTAATATATAATATCAAATTTTGATCAAAATTACCGATTTTAAACCACCACTACAAATGTTTGGTCAAAGTTGGCGCAAAACTTTGTGTAACAGAACAGTTAGATGCATGGAGTAGATTTGTATTGTAATAATTTATTTGTTACCAGAACTTTAAAATTGGTCAATACTACTTTTGTGTCTGTTTGTTGGACTCTCATAAGATACTTAGCTTTCCTTTTTTTATTTTAGCTTTCCGAGCAATCCGTTTACGTGTGCAGAATGGATCTCGATTGTCGCCAGAGAAAGAAGAGATGACTTTTATAAACCAGCTAAGAATTCGGTTATATGTTCGGATCACTTTGATAAATCCGATATATCCGGAAATACAAACCGACGTATTATAAATGAAATATACGTTGCGAAAAACTCATTGGTATGGGCCCTGATTTAATCCCTCGGACTCATGAACGTGAGGCAAGCGTAATACCAAATAGGCTACCACGACTTCACTTCTAAATATACATAAACATACACATAAACATACACTTAAACATACACACAACAGAACGCTAACAAAATAACAAGTACCTATGTATATATACTATCAAACATAGATGCCCAAAACATTAGTTATTTGTTATGTAAGAGTGCAATGTTGCTTTTTAAACGCGTGCTCTTCCCCGGTAACCAGTTCCGCGAGCTATATGGCCTGCCCATTGCCACTTTAACTAGCTAATTCTGAGAGCTATGTCGGTGATCTTGGTTCTTCTACAGATTTCTCCATTTCTGATTCTATCACGCAGTAAATGTGGCCAATAGTTAGCAGCCACGTGTCAGTGCCGTAACTAAGTCATCATTGGCAACACGCACTGGTTTCATCTTGACTTTCATCTTGAGGATCTGTGGTGAGAAATCCTGAGTACTCGACATTACAGTACTACCCAAGTAATATGGCTTACCGATGTACCTGCGCAGAAGATGATTTTTTCAAGCGCGGGAAATGCTATGTACCGGTATTGGTCGGCAGCTGTTAGTCAGCCGCCATACTTGTGATTGAGGGGCGTGACTTGCGAGTGAGACGGAACTAACAGCTGCAGTGTACTAAGAACCTTATAATAGTGACCTAAGGTTGATTGTAAGTTTTGAGCATTCTTTCGTTAATCTTCGGAGTCATACTTTCTTTTCTGCGCGAACGAAGATTCACGATGCGCCATACCAGTTGGGTATACCTGTACTGGGATCGCCAATTCATCAGCCGGCCTCCATTGCATTCCTTTCCATTTCCAGACCTCATCCGACGGACATCTAGAGGCTGCTCATGATTCATTATTTTATTTGTAGGTCCTGGGAGCAATAAGTTGCGTGACCTTCACCTATGAATGAACTATTTCAGGTGTCGATGCGAGTGTCGCGCGCGCATGCGTGGGTGCAGACGAGCGGCGGCGGCGCCGGCGCGGAGTCGAGCACGCTGCACGTGGCGGCCGCGGCGCGCGCGCAGCGACTCTACGTCGGCGGGATGCCGCCGCCGCCGACGCTACCCAATATACCTAAATCTGTAAGTATTTAATTTCAATTGCAAATGAAGATTTCACACGAAACCGTGAAGGAAATCTCAGACAAATAGAGTTTTTTTTTAGTAAGTACAGTGATCTTGAGGAGGCCAAGCGAAGAATTCAGCTGGGTTGGACAGCTTTTGGTAAATTACGTCGAGTCTTTGCATCCCCTACCTATACCACAATGCCTGAAGACGAAAGTCTTCAATCAGTGTGTCCTACCCGTAATGACCAACGGTGCCGAGACGTGGACACTCACGGTGCGCCTGGTCTATCAGTTCAAGGTCGCTCAGCGTGCTATGGAACGAGCTATGCTCGGAGTTTCTCTGAGGGATAAAATCCGCAACGAAGTTATCCGCCAGATAACTAAGGTGATCGACATAGCTCAGAGAATTAGCAAGCTGAAATGGTAATGGGCTGGGCATTATATGCCGAAGAACCGACAACCGCTGGGGTAAACGTGTTCTAGAGTGGAGACCACGTCTTGGTAAACGTAGTGTGGGGCGCCCCCTGGCTAGGTGGAGCGATGATCTGCGTAAGGCGGCTGGTAGAAAGTGGATAGGAAGAGCTGGAAATCGGTCTAAATGGCGAGCATTGGGCCTATGTCCAGCAGTAGACTGATACAGGCTGATGATGATGATGACAGTGATCTTTTGTAACTGTAATGTAGTTCCAGGCATATTTTTTATTTTACTTGATTTCCTCAGTTAAATATCAAATTTACGATTTGTAGTTTTGCGGCCTGGGTAGGCAGGCTTCATGATTATTTTAAGGCATCAGCTTGCTCCGACATACTTTACATATCTATGTACCTAGGTACTCAAGTATAAATACAATAGTAAACATACTTAGGTACCTACTTCTTGTACCTTCAGTACCTTTACCTTTACCTTGTACCTTGTACCTTTAGTAGTAGTAGAGCTCTTTTGTGAAAGAGTTCGTCCGGGGAAGTACTAAGTAATTAGATTAATTTCAGGCTAGTGAACTCATCGGAAAAGCGTCGTAGGTGGGCGTAACCTATGAGGTAATGCACTGTTCATAGGCAGAGGGTATCATTTAACATCAGGTGGGCCATCTGCTTGATCCGTCATTCCAAGTAGGTAGTATTAAAAAAACAAAAACTTCGATTTGATCAGCTCTAATAATAAGAGCTGATCAAATCGAAGTTTTTGTTTTATATACAACAATTATTGTTGTATATGTTTCAGATAGTCCGCCTGGGTGGGTTCCGGGGCTGCGTGCGTCGCGTGGCGGTGAACAGTCGCGCAGAGGACCTGGTGCGAGACGAGAGGGCGCATCGCGGCGTCGGACAGTGCTTCCCGAATGTTGAACGAGGAGCATACTTTGGCGGTGAGTCACACATCTTCCACCATCATGGCGCGGCTGGCGATGGTTCGCCTGCGGCGCAGGAGGTTGCGGGTTCAATTCTCGCCACAACAAATATTTGTGCGATCTGCAGATATTTGTTCTGGGTGTTTTCTATGTATAATAAAAATTATCTATCTATGTAATGTATTGTATTAAGTATATCAGTTAACTTAGTACCCATAACACAAGCTCTGGCTTACCTTGGGGCTAGATAATGTTGTGTGAACTTGTCCAGCATTATTTATATATTTTTATTTATTTATTTATGTATGTATGTATGTATATCTAAAGTTTGCAAAAGATGGCGCCATCTGGCCGGAATGGTAAATAATGAAGAAATTGGGTTTTGACGTTTTAAACGTCTGTACTTTCGGGTTTGTAGCTAACATTTTGATATTTAACATTCGCGATTTTCAGTTTAATATTTTTTTCATATATTTAAGAACTCCGCGCGTACAGTGCCACCAACTTCGCGGATAGCGCCAACACTTTCAAAGTTATTATTTTTTATCGTTTGGGTACCTACCGGACGATGGTCTCAATGTTCATTGTGTTTGTTGGTTTGTAGGAGACGCCTACGCCAGTTGGTCGAGCACGTGGTCCAGTAACGGCGGTGGCTCCGACTCGGCGTTGGAACTGGCGCTGTCCTTCCGTACGACGGAGCCAGGTGGCGTGCTGCTGGCCGCCACCGGCCTGCTTCTCGAAGTTAACGACGGAGCTGTAAGTATTCAATCACGTAGTAGTTAAGAGATGGAGCTGTAATGTAAGTAGGTACTGTCACGTGTTACAAAGGTAACATTCTCCAAACGCCATTCTCCGAACCTCACTAATTAGATGGCTTGTTATGAGATACTTTTATGACTAGTATTATTGTCGCCAACTGTTTTACAATTACGGGACCGATCGCAGTCACAAAGCTGCCTACTTTAGGTACTTTTTACTTCTAAATCGAACGCCATATCAGTTCGGACTCGTTCGATGTCACCTTGGGTCACTTCAAGCTTCCGTGCTGTAGTGTATGTAGGTACTATGCACCTATCATCAATGTAAGTCTGGCGGCGGTATGTAAAGCCGTCAGCTGCCTGTTTCTGGGTGAGACGGTGTGACAACAGATAGGATAGTCTGTGGAGCATTGTGTGATGGCTGCCGGATGGGACTGTTCTGTAACGTGGTGAACAGTGTGGTCTGCCATGAGCCGCTTACGAGGACAACCAGGAATTACTTACTACATTGTAGTGTACGACACTCCCTAGGTACTACACGTGCTATTACTAAATTCAAAGCTAAAAATGGCGAACCAGCCGTAAAGTATATACAAGAATGTGCGTGGCTACAGCGATGTTCTCCTGAGACCTTTTTTGTTCATAGGTGGTTCTAAGCAGACAGCAGTCTCCGAGCGCAGACTGGGTGCGCGTGTCGTCGGTAGTGGGGAGCGGCGCGCGCGGCGGCGTGTGCGGCGGCGCGTGGCACGCGGTGCGCGCGCGCGTGCACGCCGCGCGGCTGTCGCTCGCGCTGGACGGGGGCGCGCCGCTGCAGTCCGCGCCGCACTCCGCCTTGCTGGACGAGGCGGACGTGCAAGTCACTCATGGACCACTTTACTTAGGAGGACTGCCAGGTTGGTAACTCTTTCAGTTAGATACTGCCGCTCGCGCTGGACGGAGGCGCGCCGCTGCAGTCCGCGCCGCACTCCGCCTTGCTGGACGAGGCGGACGTGCAAGTCACTCATGGACCACTTTACTTAGGAGGACTGCCAGGTTGGTAACTCTTTCAGTTAGATACTGCCGCTCGCGCTGGACGGGGGCGCGCCGCTGCAGTCCGCGCCGCACTCCGCCTTGCTGGACGAGGCGGACGTGCAAGTCACTCATGGACCACTTTACTTAGGAGGACTGCCAGGTTGGTAACTGTTAGGTCGATTTTGATCAATTTCCCCACCCATGTGCAATTAACAGTAGAGCTTTTTTGTGAGAGTTCGTCCAAGGAAGTACTTACTACCATCATTCGAATTTCTGCCGAACTGCAGTAGTTCAAAGCACAAGTCCGGGCTGGTATGGAGTATTGCTGCCACGTTTGGGATGGCTCGGCCAAACACCAGCTTGCTGCCTTGGACTCGATTGAACGCAGAGCTTTTAGGCTAATAGGTGAGCAACATATGGCGGAGACTAAGGTCCAGAGTCTCGAGCACCGCCGTAAGGTCGCATGCCTTTCGATCTTCTATAGGTTACATTTCGGGGAATGCTCCCAGGAACTTCATGATCTGATCCCACCATCTCCTTTTCATCATAGGACGAGCAGGCGCACGGCTCGGTACCACCCTTACCTGATTAGTATACCCGCTATTCGTACTAAACGTTTCAGTTCCACCTTTATAATGCGAACTGCTAAGGAGTGGAATACACTACCGTCGTCTGTCTTTCCTGAAAACTATAATCTGGGTCTCTTCAAGGCTAGAGTGAATAGGTGCCTTCTAGACCTTTGTGCTCCATCTTCGGCCACATCGTCACTTTCCAACAGGTGAGATCGTGGTCAAACAAAGGTCTATCAAAGTTAAAATAAAAAAAAAAAAAAAAAAAAAAAGTTCTCGCAACTGTCTGACGACCTCTGTAGCGCGGAGGCGAAGGTTCGCCTGCGTGCGACGCACCTGCGTAGGGTCTCAAGACGAAAGTCAGTGCGTGATTGCCTGTGATGACTCGGCACTGACGTAATTTGACGATTCCGTTCCCGCCTCGGAACAAATTTTTGTATCGATCTACAGATATAATTACATCACTTGACATTGGCTAAATTGTAGCAAATAATGCACAGAAGCCATTACCTAAGATAGAAGAAGATATTTGTTCAGGGTGTTCTGGGTATTTTCTATGTACGATAAAAATATCTATCTATCTATGTAATGTGTTGTATTAAGTATATCAGTTATATACTTAGTACCCATAACACAAGCTTTGCTAAGCTAGATAATGTTGTGTGAAATGTCCAGCATTTTTTTTATATTATCTTGATAAGAAACAGTAGTGAGAGACCAAAAACCGGGATAAAAAACAACGCTTTGGTCAGATTTTAGTTTATTTTTATTTTGTTTCAGAGGGAATAATAGACACAACAGAAGGCGGGAAGGCGAACTTTAAAGGATGCATCCGTGACGTCACGATCGGAACACAAACCAAGCAGTGGAATGACATGGAGTCGCTACACAACGTGCTGATGGACTCCTGCCCTATATCACAGTGAATTGAGCCTTACATCAATCGGAATAAGGTTGAAATCCTGAAACAAGAATCTTTCTGTACAAAGAAAGTTGAGTGCCGAGTCATAAAATATAGGGTTCATACGCCAACCGTAACAAATAGTCTGCAATGTGCCTTATTAAGTAAGATTTTACCGAGACAGTGCCATTCAAACAAAATAACTAGAATACTCCTCCAGTTTTGTGCCATCACGTTTCTTCTTTCTGTTGGTAACTCTATTTGAAGCGTCATACATAAAGGCCACTACAAGACCAAGCCACTAGCCGTTGGGCTTCGGTTTGTAGCTTCCTTTGTAGATCCAGTCTATCAATCGCCAACAAACTATAAAAACACACTACCAAATTAACTTTTAATTAGCCTAACTTCAAAAGTCCTGAAGAATGACTAAAAAGTAGTTTTTATGGTAGGTTATTATTTAGGTTCAAAGTTCAAGACACGAAGGCTAAGATTTAAGGTTTCCTGGAACCCATGTTTTCTTGAACCTCAATCCCGAGGTTTTCCTAAAGAGGCTATGTAAATACTTCGTATACTATTTAAGTTTCTTATCATCATACTTAAATAATAATAATTAATACTCATTGTAAATAAGTTACTTAGTTTTCCACCAGTATTTGTAATTGTCCTAGTTTTTGTACTCAGAATGTAAATAGTTTTGAAGAAAATAACCTACATAAGAAAGGAATACTTAACTACTTAAGACCTACATAACAATGTTTAGATTTATATCAATAACAAGCAGCGCCCCGCGGTTTCACCCGCGTAAGTCGCGATCCCGTGGGAATATCGGGATAAAAATGTGCCTATGTGTTATTCCGGGAGTCCAGTTATCTCCATTTCAAATTTCATCCAAATCCATCCTGTAGTTATTACGTGAAAGAGTAACAAAGATCCAAACAAACTTTCGCGTTTATAATATTAATAGGATAAGTCAGAAAGTGTTCTACTATGTGTTCAAAAGACATTGATATTATATTCTAAACAATAAAATACTACCTACATGTCATTTACAGAATAGTAACGTAACACTAAGAATAGATTTCCTGATTTTTCCCCCCGAACTTATGATTTATATTCGAACATATACCTACTATTGACTTAAATACAGTGGCAACAGGTAATTTTAATTCTTGAATTTTCAGACCGGAATTTTCAATTCCTGTCTGTCTCCGAATGGGGACATATTCGGGGACAAACGGGAACTACTCAAGAGGGGCGTTTTGTTTAATGTGCATCTCTGTGGCATCGTAGCTGCCAAACGGATGAACCGATTTTGTTTAAAAGGTGATCGTGATCGAGTTTTCTCACCTGTTTGGTGGAAACTGATGCAGCCGTAGGTGCATTATTATCTCGCAACAATATTTTTTGAAGGGATCTCAGGCATTTGCCTATAATGACAGCTGATAGCGCGTTCTATCTTTTCATTTGGCGACATCTAGTTGTGAACAGAGTAATTCGCTTCGGGGTCCTACATCATGCGTGCTAGATACTCTGTGCTTTCATAAGTTTTTTGAAAGTAACTAAAAATAGTCGGGATTTTGAATTTTTTATATTAATTAGGTAATATAAGACATGTCATAAATTTAAATTTGTAAATAAATAACTAGGTTTCCAGCTTTAATAACAATGTGCATTTTGAAGTTAAAAAAAAAACAATAATATGTAATTATAAATCGTGTTCAGTAGTATTATTTGTAAATACACTAGTTGTAAATAATAATGTACGTATTTATTATAAATGCTTTTTTAAGGAGAAATAAAACAACATTATGGCAATAAAAAACATTTTAATATCATTCTCACTGCAAACCTCGGTCAACGGGAATGTCACAACTACACCAAAACGAGGACGATTTGTACTTCGTTACAGCTCCATTGAACGAAGACATTTAGCCAGCCTTTAAGCTGCACGGTCCCGTTTGTAACTGAGGAATACTGCGCCATTACTCGACTGCTTTCAATAACTAAACAAAATCCACAGAACAAAACTAAATTCAGTCGAGCAAATGTGGCCCAATTTGAACTCCCAATCTTTAGGTACATGCTTGTTGCTGTGGTTAATGAGATTTTGACAACGGACACACCTACAGAGATGTTTTTCGGCACGTATCTATATTTAGAAACGCATGCTTTAGTTTTAATTAATCTTCTTGCAAACAGCATTATACAATACTGGCTTATTCAATGCCAGATTTTGTATAATATTTCATACTGGCAACACAAGTGAAAGAGTTGCCGTAATACGTATGTATTTTGAATTAAGGAATAAAGAAATATTGTAATAATTAGCAGTATATCTATATTTTAGTTGAATATAGCAATTACATCGTCCAGCAAACAACTGTTACGCTTATATTACTTTGCAATAGTCGACACTGCATATAATGCTAACACTTCACATGGCGGTATTAGCACAAATATTTGCATAAAAAATCGTCCTTGAGTACAGACTGCACATGGTTGAATTTATTTGGCAGAATTTCAATACATTTGTGCAAATATGCCTGAAGCTAGCTTTATACTATACGGCGAGTTTGACGACAGAACAACTAATAAATCACATTATGCAATAGAAATATAATAAAATTATAAAATACATGACAATTAACATTTTAAACATAATTCTGATTTTTAATTACAATCACAAAATTAAATTACCATTCGTGCTTTATTTATACAATTATGGCCGAAACTAAAACCAAGATACATCTATTAAAAAATTATAAACACTAAAATTTTACCAAAATTATAAGCTGGTTTTTTTTTAATGGCAACAATTTTGAAATTGTTATATTGAAAACGGAGCACATTGAATTTTACAAAACACCGCAACAACTTAAAGATTCATTACGTCATGGTGTTACCAGCGTTCAATAATCTTGAGCAATTATTTTCCCTACCTACCCTCAGAAATATTCCTTTACCGTTTACATATTTGGTACTATGCGGCGTACACTAAAAGGTCGATGGAATGGCATCAAACCAATCTACCCGTGAGTGATGATGAAGGAATCATTTATACCTGTGTATACTCATATTTGAACCTGTGTATATATATATTGACTACCTGTTGTGAAGACTCTCGACATCTGAAAACAAGAGAGTATTCTTTAGACAACTCTGTCAGAAGTTCAACTTCTAAGTAGCGGCTAGGGTAGTTAGTGACTGAGAACCAAAGCAATTTGTTTGATACATATACGTGTCCTTGTCTCTCTAATACATCTAGAAAGAGACCACTTGCCAGTGTCTAGAATACATTGTCCAGGTCAGATACGGGTTGAAATTCTGAGTTTTGATCCGGAGGCTCGACTCACGGAGTTGATTTAAAGAAAATGCTCGGGACAAACCATAATTATCTAAGGACATCAACCGGCTTCATTGAATTTGACAGCGTTATGAAGACTCAATGTAAATTATAGCAAACTTTATAAAACCCCGTTAGCGAAAGTATTTATAAAAAAAACTTAACGTGGAACATGAAAATACTCGAAAGTTGAGAATATTGTTCTATTGGCTCAGTCGCAAAACGTCTATTATATTACTGAAAGGATGACTCCTCAGCTGATGATGATGATGGATGGGCTGACGCCCCAATTCATGCATGTCGGTACAACCTGGTGTTAAGCGGTAACCTCTGCCTTTAACAATGCATTACCTCATAGGTCACGTCCACCTAGGCCGCACCCTATGTGGCATGGCACTGCGCCCGCTGCCCTGAGCCTGAGACATAAAGATGAAAAGTCTCATGTGCCTGTAATTTTAGCCTTACACTTCAGGTCGGAACACAGCACTACTGCTTTGCGGCAGAAATAGGTAGAACTTCCCTGGGCGAACTCTTTCACAAAAAAGCAAAAAACTACTACTAAAAACTACTTGATTTACTTGGGTAAAACTCGTCACGAAAGGACGTCACGTCACATCACGTATTATGAATATATTTTGGATGAGATTTTTCCAGGAATCCCAAAGGTGGTACACAACCATAATCAGCCCACACTAGTCCACTGCAGGACATAGGCCTCTCCCAATACGCGCCAATGAGCCCGGTGTTTGGCTCTTCTCGTCCACTCTCTGCCGTCGCGTTTCACAGGGCATCGCTCCACCTAGCCAGAGGACAACCAACTTCGAATGATTCTTTAGCTATTATTGTAATCGGAATAACCGCCTGGATCCTAGTATTAACGTACCGTCTACATGGAGAGGTATCCCCTCGCGGCGCTGCGACGACGGCCCACCAGGTAGGCCACCAAGACCACTACCACGAGACCACCGAGGGCGCATCCCACGGCGATGGGCACCGCGTCTGGGATGTCGCCGCCGCCGCATTCGCGAGCTGAAAACAACGACGACTAATTACAACTTGTTATCTTAGTTAGCATCCCTTGCGTGAACTCTACAAAATTTCATCAAAATTGATTCAGCCATTACAGCGTAATTGATGTTCACATAACTACAGAACGATGACCATTATGCAAATAATAAATTTATCCTATTGTTGTATGTAAAAACTGTTATAGGCTTGTAGCCTAGTGACTCACAATCTATAACTTTATCCTGTTTTTAAACAAAAAGCCTGGAATTTGGATTATAATTGTGTTTTTAAGGATATAGGTATTTAAGTTATCCAACGTTACAACAATACTAAATAATAAATGATAAATGATAAATGATTTATTGCTGTTAAATTGATAACAAATTAAAAAAAAAAATTGTCTAATTGATTCTGGGTCTCTTCAAGGCTAGAGTGAATAGGTGCCTTCTAGACCTTTGTGCTCCATCTTCGGCCACATCGTCACTTTCCAACAGGTGAGATCGTGGTCAAACAAAGGTCTAAGTTAAAAAAAAAAAAAAAAAAAAATATGTTCACAAAACTATGCGCATACTTTTTGTGGAGAACGGGTAATGACTTGACAACGACATCCTTGATCGGAATGGACATTATATAAATATTGCTGGACAGTTCACACATTAACTAGCCCCAAGCCAAGCAGAGCTTGTGTAATGGGTACTAGATAGCTGATATACTTAATACACTACATTATATATATATAAGATATTTTTTATTATACATAGAAACTACTCAGAACACCCTGAACAATTATCTGCAGAGCGTACAAATATTCGTTCCGAGGCGGAACATTGTCTTTTTTGACGACCTCTGTGGCGGGGCGGGCGAACGTTCGCCTGCGGCGCCGGAGGTTGCGGGTACGATTCCCGCCTCGGAACAAATATTTGTGCGATATGCAGATATTTGTTCAGGGTGTTCTGGGTATTTTCTATGTATAATAAAAATATCTATATATGTTATATGTTGTATTAAGTATATCAGTTATCTAGTACCCATAACACAAGCTCTGCTTAGCTTGGGGCTAGATAATGTTGTGTAAACTGTCCAGCATTATTTATTTATTTATTTTAATCCCCTCAGGCGCCAGAAGTCTACTTCTAAATCTATTTCGAAAGAATAAATATTATTATGTACGTAAAGTTTCAATAAAATAAGAATGGAATCATCAACCAACGAAATAAGCGAGAGCGCTCAACCTAACATTAAAACCATACTCGAGTCACAAAATATCTAACTTACTAACCGAGTATTTATATTTTATTTTATATTTATATTTATTATAAGGAAAACCAGCAGCACATGCATACAAAATAAAAAAGCGGCCAAGTGCGTGTCGGACTCGCCCATGAAGGGTTCCGTAGCAGCAAGTAACATAATATAAAAGTTCTTGGCAGGAATACGATTAATGACGTATTAAAAAAAAACTACTTACTAGATCTCGTTCAAACCAATTTTGAGTGAAAGTTTACAGTTTTTTAAGTTTACATTTTTTTTTTTTTTTAGTTTTATCATTCTCTTATTTTAGAAGTTATGGGGGGGGGGGACACACACACTTTTTACCACTTTGGAAGCGTCTCTCGCGCAAACTATTCAGTTTAGAAAAAAATTATATTAAAAACCTCAATATCATTTTTGAAGACCTATCCATAGACACCCCACACGTACAGGTTTGATGAAAAATAAATTTTTACGGAACCTTATTAAAAGAAGTTAAAGCAGAAGGCTATTAAAAGGTTTTCACGTTTAGAAATAATAATAAATACATAAAAAGAGAGAACAGGCTGAGTGGACTAAAAACTACTATAAACTACAATCTGGTATACAAAACGCATAGCAGGAAAATATAATAAAAAATGAGAGATACAAATGATGAATACATACAAAACAGAAAACAACAGTATAACTATAACAGTAAAAGTAAAACAAACAGTATAAATGAAGGAAACAGATAGAAATAATAGTAAACAAAAAATAAAAAATAAGAACCAAAAAAGTAAACCACACCGATCTCATGACGAAATTACATCATCCTCCCCGGAGGGCGAGAAAAAGTCAGAACTGAGCCGCCGCCTCACGGAACCGATTATTGTACGGGGAACAACAAGTGTTATTTTACTAAGAAGATCGGGGCAATTTATATGATTATTAGTGATTTTGAGCAAGAAAAGCAGGTCACCAATTTCACGCCTTTTGTTATGTATAGTGATCATGATTAGAGCATGTGAGCGTATCTGGTGTTTAGCGAATCTAGTGTGATGGATGGTTTTGTATAGTTAAAACCTGCACGCAGTTCTCAGTCCGATTGGGTGAAAATGCGCATGCCTGCAGAGTTCCGATGTCAATACAATTATGATGACAGTGAGATCTGGTGATGTGGGCAACGGAACTCCTACTGGCAGTGTTTATAGTTAGAGTAATTTTAATACAATTATGATGACAGTGAGATCTGGTGATGTGGGCAACGGAACTCCTACTGGCAGTGTTTATAGTTAGAGTAATTTAAATACAATTATGATGACAGTGAGATCTGGTGATGTGGGCAACGGAACTCCTACTGGCAGTGTTTATAGTTACAGTAATTTTAATACAATTATGATGACAGTGAGATCTGGTGATGTGGGCAACGGAACTCCTACTGACAGTGTTTATAGTAAGAGTAATTTGAATACAATTATGATGACAGTGAGATCTGGTGATGTGGGCAACGGAACTCCTACTGGCAGTGTTTATAGTTAGAGTAATTTAAATACAATTATGATGACATTGAGATCTGGTGATGTGGGCAACGGAACTCCTACTGACAGTGTTTATAGTAAGAGTAATTTGAATACAATTATGATGACAGTGAGATCTGGTGATGTGGGCAACGGAACTCCTACTGGCAGTGTTTATAGTTAGAGTAATTTAAATACAATTATGATGACAGTGAGATCTGGTGATGTGGGCAACGGAACTCCTACTGGCAGTGTTTATAGTTAGAGTAATTTTAATACAATTATGATGACAGTGAGATCTGGTGATGTGGGCAACGGAACTCCTACTGGCAGTGTTTATAGTTTGAGTAATTTGAATACAATTATGATGACAGTGAGATCTGGTGATGTGGGCAACGGAACTCCTACTGACAGTGTTTATAGTTAGAGTAATTTTAATACAATAATGATGACAGTGAGATCTGGTGATGTGGGCAACGGAACTCCTACTGGCAGTGTTTATAGTTAGAGTAATTTAAATACAATTATGATGACAGTGAGATCTGGTGATGTGGGCAACGGAACTCCTACTGGCAGTGTTTATAGTTACAGTAATTTTAATACAATAATGATGACAGTGAGATCTGGTGATGTGGGCAACGGAACTCCTACTGGCAGTGTTTATAGTTAGAGTAATTTAAATACAATTATGATGACAGTGAGATCTGGTGATGTGGGCAACGGAACTCCTACTGGCAGTGTTTATAGTTAGAGTAATTTAAATACAATTATGATGACAGTGAGATCTGGTGATGTGGGCAACGGAACTCCTACTGGCAGTGTTTATAGTTACAGTAATTTTAATACAATAATGATGACAGTGAGATCTGGTGATGTGGGCAACGGAACTCCTACTGGCAGTGTTTATAGTTAGAGTAATTTAAATACAATTATGATGACAGTGAGATCTGGTGATGTGGGCAACGGAACTCCTACTGGCAGTGTTTATAGTTAGAGTAATTTAAATACAATTATGATGACAGTGAGATCTGGTGATGTGGGCAACGGAACTCCTACTGGCAGTGTTTATAGTTACAGTAATTTTAATCAGCTTTGACGTATACCAAATTTCTTGGAAATCGGTTAAGCCGTTACAATTATAAACATTCAAGCTTTCGCATTACCACTATCCATAAAACTCTTCGTCAATTGATCGCTGAATTCCTATGAACAACGTTAGAAGCTATGTGTAAGGCGGGAATCGACAAAGATAAAGCTCATAAACTGCCAGTCCACTACATATGGGACATCTACTGTCCAAACTACTTCTTTAGTCGGCTCACAAATTAGTTCAAAATTATTATTTTAGTTATTTTTTGCGAGGTTATGAACTACGTAATAGACTGAATAATTCCAGCACGTTTCAAGAGATAAAGCTACATTTTAATGAACGAGCGTTATCTCGCTGGCCAGACGTGCGATAACTGGAAATGTGAAACCATTTCATGTCATACAGGAATCGCAATGTGTTATTTTAACATCAATAGGTAAAGAACATTATCAACGATTCGTGCTTTTAGTGGTAAAATCTTGGTCAAAGGGGCAAAATGACACATTTCAGATTTGTGTGTGTTCCCAAGATGAGATTGTCGTGGCGTGTCCGGCATAAGAATATATCCCTCCGTCCCCTCCCGTGGATTTCGAAAACCCGACTAAGATTACAACATGTGCACTATGGGCGGCAGCATCCGCCCGAGTTCTTAACGCCATTGCTGCGATCACCGACCAGCGTGGTGATTATGGAAAATCCATCCTTGGCGTGGGGATGCCTCGTCAAGCAGTGGACGTCTTTTTATACTACTTGAATGACGGAACAAGCAGATGGCCCACCTGATGTTAAGCGGTAATCTCTGCCTATGAACAGTGCATTCTCATATAGGTCACTTCCACCTAGGACGCGCCCTATGTGGCATTACACTGCGCCCGCCACCCTGAGACAAAGATGAAAAGTCTCATGTGCCTGTAATTTCACCGGCAGCCATACCCTTCAAACGGGAACACAGCAATGCAAGCATTACTGCTTTGCGGCAGAAATAGGCATGGTGGTAGTACTTCCCCGGACGAACTCTTTCACAAAAAAGCTCTACTACTACTAAATGATGATGATGATGATGATGGTACATCAATTAGCCCCAACACTTATTACCACGTGCTGAGAGAGAACAAAAACATCGCATAGAAACTAGAACCATTGGATGTGGCATCATTAAGCCGGCATGGCTTAGAACCAATCAAGGAAAAGAGACCAACGAACGAGCGAGGTTGATTACGCGGCACGTGTATCTCCTTATTCAAGGGCAGGCTAGAGTCCCAGCAGTGGGATAATAGTGGGCTTATTAATATATTTGAGAAGATAAAAGAAACAGACAGGAGAGATGGTGGGACAAAGAACAAAACAAAAGTAGAAGCAATTAGATGCATACACACAGAATAGAAGATAGTAAAGATCCCCGCCATTCCAATAGAGTTGACTGCTACTTCAATATTGTCTTTCTTGCAAAAACATAGACTAGGGCAGATACGTTGCTAAATATAAAAACAAATTTTTTGTTTGAAATGTGAATTAGCCGGGAGTGTTCTTAGCTATGTTTGATCAAAATCAGTTCCGCCGTTGCATTGCGTCGAGGTTCTTTTTTTAATTTTTACAAGATTAATTACTTGTTCAACTATTCTTTGTAAATTGTCTTGTCGCATGATGAGGTGGACTCACCAGCATTAAAGCTGGTGCCATGCGTGCTCCGGAAGGCCTCCTCCTGCAGCCTCGAGAGCGTGAGCGCGCCCACCGCGCCGCTCGCCGCCGTCAGGTTCATGCGGGTGGCGGGCGCGCAGCGGTACGACGTCGCATGATGAGGTGGACTCACCTGCATTGAAGCTGGTGCTATGCGTGCTCCGGAAGGCCTCCTACTGCAGCCTCGAGAGCGTGAGCGCGCCCACCGCGCCGCTCGCCGCCGTCAGGTTCATGCGGGTGGCGTGCGCGCAGCGGTACGACGTCGCATGATGAGGTGGACTCACTAGCATTGAAGCTGGTGCCATGCGTGCTCCGGAAGGCCTCCTACTGCAGCCTCGAGAGCGTGAGCGCGCCCACCGCGCCGCTCGCCGCCGTGAGGTTCATGCGGGTGGCGTGCGCGCAGCGGTACGACGTCGCATGATGAGGTGGACTCACCTGCATTGAAGCTGGTGCTATGCGTGCTCTGGAAGGCCTCCTCCTGCAGCCTCGAGAGCGTGAGCGCGCCCACCGCGCCGCTCACCGCCGTCATGTTCATGCGAGTGGCGGGCGCATAGCGGTACGACGTCGCATGATGAGGTGGACTCACCTGCATTGAAGCTGGTGCTATGCGTGCTCCGGAAGGCCTCCTCCTGCAGCCTCGAGAGCGTGAGCGCGCCCACCGCGCCGCTCACCGCCGTCAGGTTCATGCGGGTGGCGGGCGCGCAGCGGTACGACGTCGCCAGGGGCGTCTCCCAGTCGCAGCCGTGGTTCAGCTCGACAACGTCACTGGAAGCTGTGGACGACACGCCACTATTATACATTTGTTTTTGTTAAGATGAGAATAATATAGCAACTGCTATCTCGATACATCGTTCTCCTACTGTATGAACACAACATTTCTGGCGTTATCACGAGTGGATGACCATATCCATATGCCGCGCTGCGCAGAGTGCGCGCCAGCCGCAACAGCCTCCTGGCTGTGGTAGCCGATAGGCCAGATTCCCACCTCACTCAGCAGTGGACCAAGATGCATTTAGTTATGGCCAATTACACATATTACGGAGTGCATTTCGCCCAGTTGTGAGAATAAAAATTTAACTGTGTTACTGTAGGTATTAAAAATATTTTCATAAGTGCTGTATTTTGTGTACTAACCGCCGCGGGTCAGTACCAGTAAAACATGATCCACGCAAAAAAAAAGTTTTTACCACTGGCTTGACTCTTTGACGGTTACATTTGTTTGTTTACAAAAAATATCTCGAATTCTGAACCAGGGTATAGACGATACACTGCGAACACCCGACCCGACGTTCCAACGTGCAAATTTGCTGATCTGAGTTTCTATGGTGGTATCCATACCATTGATGTAATTACAAAGGTGTATAGTATAATATGCCGACGTGTTACCGGGTGTTCACAGCATGCACGCCTCCATGGAAGCCAGTACTTCAGAAAATGTGTTCAGACTTGTTCTGGCGAGTCGGGTGATTGCAGTATACCCCTAGCATTTGTTGCAGTGATCAAGTAAAGATCAAAGACACTGATGTTCTGGGATGTCCACTTACTTGAATTTACGAAGTTATCAGGAGACAGCTTGACAACCAGACTCTTCAGGCCGTACGACTTAGTGGTGTCGTTCTTGTGGTAGGTCAGGGTCATGTTGTTGGTGTCATTGCTGTTCTTCACCGGCCAGCTGAGGGTGATGAACTGGTCGTCGCCCGCGCAACTTCCGTTGGCCACCACCGCGTTGGAGGGCACGGAGATGTTCACGATAGATGTCAAGTTGGTCGCTGGAACAAGAGGTCAAAGAGCTTCACAATGTAGCTTTCTACTGTAAATAAGAATCAGGAACGAGGGTATCCGTGATCACTGACATAGCTCCAAGAATTAGCATGTTGAATGAATGAATGAATGAAAATACTTTATTGTACACCTTAATAAATAATAATACGAACAAAAAGAAACAAAACTTAACCATATAATTAAAAGTACAATGGGCGGTATTATCGCTCAGCAGCGATTTCTTCCAGACAACCTTTGGATGGAGATACATTTATAAGTTAGGAAGAATGGCCGGGGGTGTATGTATATGGGTGAAGTACAAAATATTGACGCATGTGACACAATAGTGACACAAAAAGTTGTGCGATAGTGACACAAAATTAGTACAACAATTTACACTACAGTGACACAACAGTGGCGCATAATGGTGTTGAACAATTATTTGTGCGTTCTGCAGATATTTGTTCAGGGTGTTCTGAGTGTTTTCTATGCATAATAAAAAATATCTATCTATATGTATTATATTAAGTATATCAGTTATCTAGTACCCATAACACAAGCTCTGGCTTAGCTTGGGGCTAGATAATGTTGTGTGAATTTGTCCAGTATTATTTATTTATTATTATTATATGCTACTATAAAGTTGAGGTTACATCAGGAGATAATATAAAAGTTTGTTTAGTTGAATTGGCAATAACCAAGCAATAAGTATGTATGTGACCGTTGAAGAACAGAGATTCTCGAGTGGGGACCACGGACCGGACGACGCATTGCAGGAAGGCCGCGGCCGCCCTCTTGATGGACCGAAAACATTTTAAAGGTCGCAGACAGTTGCGTGGACGGAGGTGGTTTAAGACCGTCCGTCGTGGCATTCTATGGGAGAGGCCTATGTCCAGCAATGGACTTCTATACGCCAATGATGACGAAAACGGATTGTAAAAAAAATACACACGCTGATTTTGCTTGTCTGATTTTGCCCACCCGTGGTCGCAAGGAACAGGCGCATAGCACATGATGAACGCTGGTCTTCTTGGGAATGGAGAGAACCCTTGACGTCGGCAAAGATTTCAGTTCCATTTTTTTATGTTTCGGATAAACAAACGTACGCGTACGCGGCGGTGGCTGACCACTTTCATTTGTAAACACCATTGTAACGTGTATAATATACATACACGGACGATCATCGTTACGATGGAGTTTGCAAAATTCCGACTTGAGCCTCAGGTGGAGTAAAGTGGTTACCGTCGCTTATAGACACCGGCAACACCGGGGGCATTGACGATGCATTGCCTACCCTGATGGACTTGTTTTAATTTTTCTTAAAGCAGCACCTAGCCGTAACCAAGCGGAAAACCCTCAGATGATAGCTCATTCTACAGCTGGTAGCTATGGTATGGTGAAGAAATGATATCCAGAAACGAGTTGTTCGAGAAACCCAGTGTTCTATGATGTGTGAATGAGCTTTGTCACGGTGCCGGGAATAGCGATAGTAAAATCTCGATGCCGGGATGAGATCGTATAGCTCTTTGGAGAATTCCACGTAGAACTCATTGAGATCCGATGGCTCTGCGTTGGCTTAGTGGTTCTAGAGCATCAGTGAGCTCGAGTTCGCCGATAATTAATTATAATGGCTAAATCAGCGTCACTGGCCTGGAATCGCCGAATTATCCTCCAATCGAAATCCTACGAAACGTAGTGGATCAGTCTCCGTTATTTGATCCGTCCCATTTAGTTTGATCTAAAGATATCTGAGGTGCAGTGGATCAATAACGGCTGTGGGCGGACGCTTGGCTTGTCTGAAGGCCGTCATACTTTACAAGTCGACTGGGGAGAAAATTTCTACATGTATAGATTTTTGCCAAATAAAGATATCATTCTTTTTCACGAATTTTATATCTACACTAATATTATAAAGAGGAAAGATTTGTATTTTTGTGTGTGTGTGTGTATGTTTGTAAAGAATAAACTCAAAATATACTGTGCCGATTTCAAAAATTATTTCACCATTGGAAAACTACATTCACCCTGAGTGACAGGCTACCAGGAGGGGATAGGAGGGGGGGGGGGGGGGGGGGGGGGGGCTGTTTTTCATCCTGAAACTACACGTGCGAAGCCGGGATGAGTCGCTAGTATTCTATAAATCATTACATTTAAGCCTCAGACAAACCGTCGACGCACGCCAAATCCTCCCTCGAGCAAAATTACACATTTTCTGTGAATGTAGTCTCGTTTCAGTAAGTTAGTACTAAGTTTCTATGTATTGTTTGTACTATTATTTATTGTGTGGTATTGTTGCGATTTGCGAGACAACAGATTGAGTCACGCTAAGGTCAAACAGTGACATACTTTCCAAACTTTGTTATAAAGCAAGTCAGGTCTTAGACAGTTTTGGTACAGCTGATTGTAGCCTGATAAGGCAATGAGGAAGTTATCAAAATGGTTCAGGCGATAATTTGGAAGTATACAATCAAATTGAAGGATTTCGACTTCAGATATATACCTACGGTATATATAAATTTGTGTAATCATAGTATAAATTTATAAATTAGGTAGTAATTTGTTATATTTATTTATTTTTAATTTAAGAGATTGTATTCCAGATTTTAAGCCACCGTTCTATGTCGTGCAAATAATTCCAGTCCATCCCAAGGTTGTCTGGCAGAGATCGCTTATAGCGATAAGACCGCCCATTGTACTTCCGTGTTTAGTTTAATATTAATTCTTTATTAGCTTATTTTCTGTGTTGTGCAATAAAGTGTTTTCTATCTTCTTCTATCTATCTACAAAAGTATTCCGCATGTTGTGAATAAAACGGGTTTTGCAAATGCTTTGTTTTACCGTCATTTTATTGAATGAATTGCAAAACAACACCAATGTAGGTAGGAATCATTCTGCTGTCGTATTTAAGGCGCTATAGGTTCAACGAACATTTTTGTATGAGGCGAAGAAGGCGAGCGCACGCTCTGATACCGTGTTTTTATGTATAAAAAAATTATATAAAAATGTCGTTCAAAGTTTTGTTTAATTTTGTTGATGAATTCACAAACTCAAATAATAACTAACATGTAACCAAATGTTTCAAAAATTGAAACGTGAGAGAAGTGAGTGAAAAATAGCATTTAAATTTTAAAAAGGAGGTATCTTTGTTATTTTTTTTATCGAGTGAAGTAATTCAAATATTTTATTTAATTATTGATTTCACTAGATAAAAAGCTCAAGAATATCATATATTTTTTTCTTCATAGAAAACTATGTAAATTCTTATCAAAAACTTTAAAATTCTAGAGACATTTGAGAACCTATCGCGCCTTAATACTTCTAGCTAGCTACTTTTTAACATCTATTGGTAACTGATGAAACTTATAAACAAAAGAACAGTTTTCAATAAGGTGCTAGGTATTTTAAAACTAGCTACTGAGCTAAAAGCTATTAGTAATAAATACAGCACGGCTTTAGATACTGTACGAACACATGTAAATAGCCTCAACAAATACGAGGACAAAGCAATGAGAACACAAGAACTCGACAACAGCTCCTTTGACACACAAAACTAAATAAATACTAATTTGCAATGATAAAATGATTTTATTAATCGGAAGGTTTATTAAACTTTACTGAAGACGGTATAACAGAATATGTTGATAAAATAAGGTGCCATTTCAAAACAGAGCAGCAACTACTGATCCAATAATGTTTTTTTTTTCTGTAATTTATTTTTGTTTTAGTTTTTTATTTTATGATGTTTGCTTTTGCGTGTTGCATCTGTGTCTTTGATTGTTTAGTCATAAATTAACGTTTCTTTCTTTCTTTCTTTCAAAACCTAACTGTAAAATTTAATTACCTACACACAATACACAAGTATACAATATATTTCGCAAACGGAATCATGCTATACACCAGACCAAAATAGTGCAAATAATATAGAGCTACAATAAAGACATGTTTGATCTAAGCTAGTATTTGCGTCTGCACTAGCA
This sequence comes from Operophtera brumata, assembly GCA_932527175.1. Classification (NCBI taxonomy): domain Eukaryota; kingdom Metazoa; phylum Arthropoda; class Insecta; order Lepidoptera; family Geometridae; genus Operophtera; species Operophtera brumata. The sequence continues at coordinate 1,568,105 of OW052235.1, forward strand.
GAGCATTGGCGTGAGTCACTACGAATCGACATGACTCACACGTGCCAGAGTATTGTGTTACAGTTACAGGAAAATACTCATAGGTATCATATATGTATTCATATTCTTAGATGAACTAAAATTGACCTTTTGACTCGGTTCAAAGGCGTGCAATGAGAATTGACGAAAATCCCAAGCTCACGTACGGTATTGAGCCCTTAAGTCTGAGGAGAGACTTTACCTCACTCTGCGTGTTCTACCGTTTGTATAATGGTTTTGTTCCTAGGAATTGTTTGACATGATGCCTACAGCAACCTGTTTTCACCGCACCGCTCGCCATCGGTAGAGGATTCACCCGCACACCTTAGAGCCAGGGTGGTCCCGAACTGCGCGGTTTCAGAGGAACTTCCTCCCGCGAACGCTCAGGTGAATGAATGATCTCCCTGTTGAGGTTTTCCCAAATGACTACAGTATGGGGTTCTTCAAAAGGGGTGTTTGGATTTTTTTAAAGTTTCGGCAATGCGCGTTTGGTGCCTCTGGTATTGCAAGCGTCCATAGGCTACGGTAACCGCTTACCAACAGGTGGGCCGTATGCTAGGCAGCTACCTTGGTAGTATAAAAAAAACTATGACAGCGCATTTTGCCTTGGACCAGCGCTGTCCGTCTCCTTTGAGGAATTGTCTTCCTAACTGAGGAGAGTCTTCAACCAATACCCTCAGGGTTACTTGCCAAGCTAAAGACACAAAAAAAACAAACAAACAAAAAAAAAACTAACAAAAAAACAACGACGACGAACAACGAACAACGATAAACAATCTGGGTCCATGTGAAGAGCCTGTTAGAAATGTACTGTCTTCTAACTCAGTATATTTTTCGTGTCTAATCAAATCCGGTTGGACTACAATCATTATCGTGTTCATTTTTTTTTTATTGTAATATAAAAATAGTTGCCGTCAGATATTTGGTTATTTTTATATGTTAACAAATACGATATAATTTTTTTTTTTTTTTTATACTACTTGAATGACGGAACAAGCAAGAGGACCACCTGATGTTAAGTGGTAACACCTCTATATATATTATATGATTATATAATATATATACAGTGGTGGCCATATAATTAAGAACGCTGATATAAAGGGAAGATTTTTTTCAACTAAGATGCAAAACTAATTGTATGCATTTGTTTTTATTTCTCTCGGTATCGTAAAACATTTCCATATTACCACTGTATTCATTGATACACATGATTGGCTAAAAATCAATAGGCAAACTTTTTACACTACTTTTAAACAAAGTATTCCTTATTACTGGCTGGTCACGTAATTAAGAACGCTAAGTAGTTTATACCTTTATTCAAATTTAAATAGAGAATACTCAGTCGATTTGTTACTGTTTGTATAATTTTGGCGCCATTACGTGCTGTAAAAGATTAAAGGTGATTGCTTCTTTAGAAAAAACAATGGGAAAAAATAAAAGTTGTGATAAATCTACAAGGGAAGTAATAATAAAACTTCGCCGGAAGAATTGGTCTTATAAAAAAATAGCCGACCATCTGCAATGTTCAAAAACGATGGTTTTCCACGCTGTAAAGCATTTTGCTACGTATCAAACTACTTCGAATGTTCCACGTGTACCTAAACAGAGAAAAACAACTCCTCGAGATGACCGAAACATCGTTCGTATGGAAAACAAAATCCTTCTAAAGGGTCCAATGAGCTTAGAAACGAATATTTTGGTGAAAACAACCCTTCAGCAATCTCAGCACGCACTATTCGAAGACGTTTGGTAGAAGAAAAATTGCACGGTAGGATAGCAAGAAAGGTACCCATGTTAAAACTTTGCCACAGGCAAGCCCGGCTTGCATTTGCGAGAAAGTATGAAAACTGGACTGTGCAACAGTGGAAAAATGTACTTTTTTCTGACGAGACGAAAATAAACAGAGTATGTTCTGATGGAAAACGATATGTACGACGTCCCCCGAATACAGCATTCGACCCAAAGTACACGAAAGTTACATTAAAGCACGGTGGTGGAAATGTGAAAATTTGGGGTTGCTTTTCTGGACATGGTGTAGGACCTGTAAAGTTGATAGAAGGTAACATGGATCAGTTCCAATACAAAAATATACTGGAAGAAACAATGTTATCATACGCTGAAGACGTTCTACCGGTCATTTGGACATTCCAGCATGACAATGATCCAAAGCACACTGCACGCACCGTAAAGGAATTTCTTACAGCGCAATTAGTTTCTGTCTTAGACTGGCCTGCTAACAGTCCAGATCTAAACCCAATAGAGAATCTGTGGTTTGAAGTAAAGAAAAAGGTTTCAAATACAAAGTGTGGAAATTTAAGAGAGCTGTATGACGTTCTTTTAGAAGAATGGAACTCTATTTCTCTTGCGAAATGTCAAAAATTAATAGAGTCAATGCCTCGCCGGTGTAAAGCTGTAATTAAAAGCCGTGGATATGCTATTAACTATTAATTTTAGTTAAATATTTATTAAATTTATTTTTATGTTTCCTGTGCTACATTATATTGTGATTTTTTAAATCTAAGTGTCATACAAAACAATTCCCGAGCAGTTAAATAAATCGTTCTTAATTATTTGTCCAGTTTCAGTACTATTTGAATGTGTTACTTTGATAAAATCAATAAAATGTGCAAAAAATAGTTAGCGATTTCATACTTTATTCTTAAGTCAGGTTGCTCTATTAATGTGACTATTATATAACATAACTAGTTGCTTCTCAGAAGGTACACATCTCTGTGTATGATACGATTTAAATAAAAAACTTCTAGAACTTCAAATCGTTCTTAATTGTATGACCACAACTGTGTATATATATATATATATATTATATTATTTATTATGTTATGTGGTATATTATTATGTTAGACCAAACTACCTATTACAATTCAGAGGTTTGACTACAAAAGGGAAGGATAAAATAATGCATGTGGCGGAGATGCGAATGTGAGGTGGATGTGTCAGGTAACAAGTTATAAGATATGGGATGAGTAAACGAGTACAAGTTTGAAAATAGTGACGGAGTAATAGGTTATAATTTATATTCATAATGATGATATAGTCATAATAGTAATGTATTCGTCGTTTCGTATGAGGTAGTACTGGCCTCTGGTGTCAGAGTTTGTCAAGCCGCCCGAGGGCCTCTGACATGGCTTATCGACTGCTATTAATCAATAACAGCCGGGACCGACAGCTTAACGTGCCCTCCGAAGCACAGAGCGATGGAAATCCACACATAACTTAGAAAAGTCATTGGTGCGGAGCCTAGGATCGAACCCGGTATCGTTGGATTCTGATGTAATGTATTGATAGACGATTAGCGCAGTATGGAGATGTCATGCGGGAAAGGTCATGACTCATGTATCGATATGTATGTGGATGAATAAAATGGTACCTAGAGGTAGACCAAAGAAAAGATGTATAGATTGTGTGAATTATGACATGGCTGGGTATGAAAGGAGTGGGAATAGAAGGAGAAAAGATGTGGTGTCGATTCCTCATCGAGATGAGAAGGAAGATGATGGTATCTTTGTGTATTTTTGTCTTATAGTTTAAAAACAAACTTAAATTACATCACACTATCACATCACACTCACACTAATATTATAAATGCGAAAGTTTGTGTGTTAGTGTGTTAGTGTGTTTGTTACTTCTTCACGCTGAAACGACCGTTTATTCCATCCAGTCCTACCAGTAGTTCGATAGTCGAACTGTTTGGATGTTTTTTTTCCAAATTGTTATACTGACGGTGGACGGATTTGGATGAAATTTGGAATGGAGATAACTGAACTCCCGGAATAACACATAGGCATGTGCTTAACCCTATATTCACAAGGGATCGAGACTTACGCGGGTAACAACGCGGGGCGCTGCTATAGTAAACAATAAAATTGTAAATGTAAACGACTTAAATATACAAGTGGACACGTATGAACAAAAAAAATTGGAAGGACACGTAAAATGGGAAGCAAAATATGAGCTACAAGCCTTACAGTGTACAATATAACATTTGATTTAGCCTCCCCATAGAATGCCACGACGAACGGTCTTGACGGACTGTCTTTGGACCGTCGAGACGGCGGCATTCCTACACCGCGTCGTCCGGTCCGTGGTCGCCACTCGGGAACCTTTATGAACGGTCTTGACGGGCTGTCTTTGGACCATCGAGACGGCGGCTTTCCTACACCGCGACGTCCGGTTGCTGGTCGCCACTCGGGAACCTTTATGAACGGTCTTAACGGATTGTCTTTGGACCATCGAGACGGCGGCTTTCCTACACCGCGTCTTCCGGTCCGTGGTCGCCACTCGGGAACCTTTATGAACGGTCTTAACGGACTATCTTTGGACTATCGAGACGGCGGCTCTCCTACACCGCGTCGTTCGCTTGGTGGTCGCCACTCGGGAACCTTTATGAACGGTCTTGACGGTCTGTCTTTGGACCATCGAGACGGCGGCTTTCCTACACCGCGTCGTCCGGTCCATGGTCGCCACTCGGGAACCTTTATTCCCCATTCGAGAAAACAATAGTATCCGGTGTGTTTGGTATCAAACATCTGCCTAAATAGATTATTACCGTCACATACCCACTTAATGTACCGAACTATAAAAAACAGTTCGCGCTATCGGTCACGTCCCATCAGCACAGATATGGTGCAATCTATGAAAGCTACTGTTAGTATACCTACCTAACGGTGGTTGTCCTGCTGTTCCTTGTTTTTTCAATCATTGCTACTTAGTTTTCACTTTTGTTTGGGAACAGCGGATAGCTACCGAGTATCATGGCTGCTGTGACGACAGCAACATTCTAAGGTGAGGCTGAGCCCTCGACCTTTTCTCTTACACTAGCCTAAATATGTTATTACTTATTTTTATACTTATATCTTTGTTTGTTAGTATAGTGTAAGGAATAAATGCCCTTTAATTTATTTTATTTTTAAACATGCTGGTCCTTATCACTATATAATATCCCATTAGAATGAGTTATTAGCATAACTTCATAAGAACCTGGCCCAGCCTTGCACTGAATTATATGTGCAGATAGGCACCTGGAGACATTACGCTTCTGCTCGCTCCGATAAGACTCCCTACCAGAGAAGAAATGTAGTATTAGAGCTTCTTTGTGAAAGAGTTCGTGCGGGGAAGTACTACCTCCATACCTATTTCTGCCGCAAAGCAGTAGTGCTCGCATTGCTTTGTTCCGGTTGGAAGGTATGGTTGTCGGTGAAATTACAGGCACATGAGACTTTTCATCTTTATGACTCAGGGTGGCGGGCGCAGTGCAATGCTACATAGGGTGCGTCCTAGGTGGACGAGACCTGAGGTAATGCACTGTTCATAGGCAGAGGTTACTGCTTAACATCAGGTGGGCCATATTGTAAGCACATGTAAGCAATAAATCCCCGTTCGGGACGTTCCATTTTTATCATCATGACCACTGTTTTTAGGGTTCCGTAACAAAAATTACGTAACCCTTATGGATTCGTCATGTCTGTCTGTCTGTCTGTCCGTGTATATCACAGCCACTTTTTTCGGAAACTATAAGAGCTATGCTGTTGAAGCTTGGTAAGTAGATGTATTCTGTGAACCGCAATAAGATTTTCACACAAAAATAGAAAAAAAACAATAAGTTTTTGGGGTTCCCCATACTTAGAACTGAAAATAAAAAACCTTTTTTTCATCATACCCATACGTGTGGGGTATCTATGGATAGGTCTTTAAAAATGATATTGAGGTTTCTAATATATTTTTTACTAAACTGAATAGTTTGCGCGAGAGACACTTCCAAAGTGGTAAAATGTTTGTGTCCCCCCCCCCCCCCCCCCGTAACTTCTAAAATAAGAGAACGATAAAACTAAAAAAAAAATATGATCTCCATTACCATGTAAACTTCCACTGAAAATTGGTTTGAACGAGATCCAGTAAGTAGTTTTTTTTTAATACACTATTATTAAAACATCGATCAAAGTTACAATAAACTACAAGAACTTTTATATTATGTTACTTGCTGCTACGGAACCCTTCATGGGCGAGTCCGACTCGCACTTGGCCACTTTTTATTATTATATTTTATCATTGACGCGCGGAAACGCCGCTCTGAGGGGCGTTGTATGGCATCAATGTTGTCAATAATATATCTACAACATAATGTAAGTAAATTATTTACATAGCTGACAGCTGGTGTTCACTGCAAAACATGAATTCTTCAGCGAGGCAAACCCAATGTGTATGTTCTTGGCCCTAAAGTTATTTAAGAGAAGGCTTTGTAAGATGTAGTCCAAATTTTACTGTTACTCAACGGCCCATAGTATACAGAAAAGCTGTCTTTCATCCAAGCAACCAGCCTTTAAAACATATTTTTCTACACACTTGCTCATAAAGTGCCTCTAATTTCACCGCAATTAGGCACATAATGACACCTGTAACCAAACTGTGACATTTTCATTGCTATTATTCACAAGTGAGTTATAGAGACAGTTGAACATTTACACAGTGTTAGTTAACACCTGTAATCAAACTGTGCCTTGTTCATTGCTATTATTCACTAGTGAGTTATAGAGACAGTTGATTTACACAGAGTGTGTATTTCTGTTTTATTATTATTTTCTTCACAAGTGTGTTGAAAAACGTCGTATGATACACGTGTGTATTGATGATTACCGTCCTCGGGTCTCTTAAGACCCTCACTTAACGGTCTCAATGGCGCCTCAGTGGTAATCACCAACATTACACACTAGTACCATAATGTACTATAAACCATCATCTCCAGCACTAGCTAGAATGATCTTGAGCTGCCTTTACCTACCGACCTCTCGAACGCCACAATAAGTAACATCGTATTTTTTATTTCTAATGAATAATGTTTTTTCATCAAAAGGTCCTTGAAGGTTCCAATGAAAATACATACAATTATGGATTTAATAACACTTTAAATCCACTAAATTTAATAACACATGTTTTCCTCAGTAGTTACCATGGATAAAATAATACTATACTAGTAGCTACTGAGGAAAACAAAAGTGGTATTCAATCCATAATTTTAGTAGCTACTGAGGAAAACAAAAGTGGTATTCAATCCATAATTTTAGTAGCTACTGAGGAAAACAAAAGTGCTATTCAATCCATAATTTTATGCATTTAAAATGGAACCTTCAAGGACCAATGATGAAAAATATTATTTATAAAAAAAACAAAAATACAATGTTTTTTGTTACTCATTGTGGCATTCCCATAAATAACTTTAGGGCCAAGGACATACTTGTGTTTGCCTCGCTGAAGAGTTAATGTTTTCCAGTAAACAGTACACCAGCTGTGAGCTATGTAAATAGTTGACTTGCATTACGTGGTAGATAGATGATGGCATATCTCATGACGGTGGAGAGGCACGGGTAGAGTAAGAATAGTTGACTTACTGTTAGCGATGGCATAGGTGACCTGCAGCTGAGCAGCAAACTGGACCAGAACACATGTGACATTGGTCTTCACGTCATCGTAGCTCCATTTGCCTTGCTCTGGTGGGGACGGGGGTCCAGGGGCAGGCGTGGGAGCAGGAGGGGCAGACGTGGGAGCTGGAGGGGCAGACGTGGGAGCTGGAGGGGCAGGCGTGGTAGTAGGAGGGGCAGACGTGGGAGCAGGAGCAGTAGTGATATCCGGTTTGGGAGAAGTGGGAACAGTAGTGGGAGAAGTGTGAGCAGCAGTGGGAGGATTGGAAGAAGGCATGGGGGTTACAGTGGCATTAGGGGTGGCAGCAGGATTGGGATCTGGGGTGATGGCTGCAGGGGAGGCTGAAGAGGGGGCAGAAATTGGAGTATCAGGGGCAGCTGAGGCTGGTTCGGTCTTTGGTTTGATTTCATCGCTCACTGCACTGGATGTAATGGTTGCTTCAGTGGCATTTAACGCTGCAGTGGGTGGTGTTATGGGAATTGTGACAATTGGTGGTAAAGAGACAGCACCAAGACCTGAAAGTAATGAGGTTTCATTTCATTTTAGCATTGGCTAATAGGAAGGTATCTACATTATACTAGGACCTTAGGGAGGATAGGGAGCCTTTGTTATTTCCTTAAAGTGTGACTAAACTCAAGGAACAGAACCCACCCAATCAAAGCAAAGTTTCATGAATGTTAGATGGGACCATTTTTTACTCCAACAGTGTAGTTCAAAAACAGATTAATAACTCATGGGTCAGAGTGTACATAAGGGGGCACCGAGGAAAAAAGACTAAATTTTTAGCAAAAAAAAATTTGTCATTTTTGTTTATCCTATCGTGTAGCTTTTTTCTTTATCTATTCTTATTGTTTCTGAGATATGAACTCTGAAAGTTTTTCGTTTTTCTGAGTTCTATGATATTACCTAGGCTATTGGGTATTGGCGTGCATATGTCGTTTCTGGTTCGCTGCGGGCCCTACCGGGCCACGCTCGCCTTCGGCTCGCTCGCAGCTCACGTGCGATCACTGTTAAAATGGCTCAAAATTCGATATCGTCGGGATACACACTTACTCTGTCTCTGTTACAACATCCTCCACAATCCTCTTTCACCAAACTATTTAAAAGAACGTTTCCCTCCCCTTTTTTCTCCTGACCATCTATCTCGATCCTCTCAACATCTTCTACTCATGACCCCTGCCCATAGGACCTCTTTTTACTCATACTCTTTTACTGTCACTTCGATCCGCTTGTGGAACTCTCTTCCAGTAGAAGTTAGGAAAGCCGCTTCCATGGGAGTCTTCAAGTCCAAACTGTACCAATACTTTTTGTCATTGCAAAATGTCCAACAAAATTGAGCTTATGTTATTTGTTGAATTATTTATATATATTATATTATGTTAGGTATTTATGTAGCTAGTTATTTAGAGTAGGTATTTAGTTATGTTTATCATTTAATCTCAACCTATAATTAATTTTAATAGCACTACCACCCACTCTACATTACACAAAGGTTAGCTGGAAGAAAATGCTAATTAGCATTAAGTTCGCCTATGTACTGCTTTTTGTCTTGTGCAATAAAGAATTTTCTATCTATCTATCTATCTATCTATCTATCTATCTATCTATCTATCTATCTATCTCTAGTGTTTTAAATCCATGTCGGACTGTCAACATGGTACTAACAACAAATATGTTTTTCAGACTTCATATCTCTAAAACGGTAAGTCGTATGGAAAAAATGCATTTAACATTAATTGATGCCTGAGAAAAAGGCTACAGGATAAGATAAAAAAAGAGATAAAAATATTTTGCAAAAAAAATTCTAAGTCTTTTTTTCTCAGTGCCCCCTTATGTACACCCCAACCAACTCATGCTTAAATTATGATTAGATCTAGTCCCAACTGTAGAGATTTACAATAACATTTGATGATGCAGACAGAGCGGGTAGAAAGATCTTTCTAGAACAAAACTGCGATTGCACTGCACTGAGCCAACAACGGATTTGTTCTTTTTGTAGCGAATTGCGCAAACATGGCTCAATCATGACAACAAAGCGGGGCTTCGAACGCTCCCAGTGCGATATTAGAACCAACAAAGAACGAACGAGTCATGAGATTACAACTGATATTATTTTTACTTACCGAGACCACAGCAAGCGCACAGCGCTGCTATTAACAAACAAAACCTGATCTGCATTATTATAACACTATTTGTGGTGTGATTCGTAGAGTAAAAGAATCGCAAACAATCTCACAAATTAACGAATATAACGCGGAGTGGAATGCGCGACAAACCCGGTGGCAAGGCAACAGACAGAAAATCGTCTAGCTAGGAGCAGAGATAAAAAGAAAACGTCAATTTCGTTTCGGAGTTCGGACAGCTGAGAGGAGATGCCAGCTATAAAATTAAAATTCTACCAAAAAATTAACTGGGCTGTCGTGTCAGAGCCCGTAGGATTGTAAGTTAAAACACGTAATTAATAAAATTATTTTTATTGTAGGTATATAAAAACACTAGTAACAAAAACCATAGTATTATATTAATTTCTAAATTATCTATATCCTGCCTGTTAAAAATTGTTAATTTGAAAGTAGGACCCATATTAGAAAAATCAAAAAAAGAGCGATCCTTACAGTAGTCGCTTTGATGTCTCACATCGGCCATCTCACCTCCTTTCCTTGGTAATAAGCAACATGGCTAATAGTATCAACCTCTCGGAAAAATGCGTGCTTCCTGTAAACACTTCCGTTCCTTTATACGAAATCACTGCCACAGATTGCAGGAAAGCATTCATAAAAAATATATAGGTACATGTACCTTTATATTTATGTATAAAACTTTTTTATGGCAAGAGGTATACCTAAAAAAATACACTGAAAAGTTTCAGCAATCAAAGGTGCATTTTTCTTTTATGATTGTTTTATCGTTATGTCCACAAGAGACCAAGCATACTTCCAAGAAATCAAAAATGAGCAGAAAACAAATTCTTATAATAGATCCCTCCGTCTTCTCCCGTATATGATGTCAACGCCGTCTATGCAATTACACCAGGGGATGGGCAGCAACATCCACAAGTAATACTGCTACTACCAATCCGCCTGCCACGCTTGGTGATTATGGCAAATCCTGCATTGCATTATGTGGCCTCGTCCAGCCGAGGACGTCTAACGGATATTGATGATGCTGATGTTGTAAAGTGGGAAATTTTCTAATACTTACCCGTTCCAACTGCTCACCAACATAAAGTAGCTAGGTACGTTAAAATGACTCGTTTACACAATGAACAATCTATAGTGATTAAAAATATTTTTGTATACCGATATTGTTTACCGTGGGCGTAACTATTAACCGTGTTACTATAAAGTTAGAATTATCCTTGGAATATTTACACAGAGTTTTGTATTGCATTGACAGGTAGTTCAAAATTCGATTGAACGAGACAAAACACTGTGTAAGTGTAAATATTCCAAGATTGATTCAAGTTTATTAGTAGCACGGTTAGTTAGTAAACCCATATTATGTTCGTAACACACACACAAATCAATCTCTATAAGGTATGTTTTTTCTGGTTGAATACCAACTCCTTTGTTTTTTAAACCTAAAATTGCTTGAATCGGTGAATCTATAGTGTCATTTAATGAGCAACACAGGTCAGATTAAAAAGACACCCTCTTAATCATTGTCATGCCACACCCTCATCAAAGTTGCCAAAATTAGTTTAAAAACTATAACCAATAAAACTACTAAAATAGTAGAAAACCGAACGCATGGAGCATGTGGCATAAGAAGCAGTTGATTGGTTAAAAGCACGACATAGTTTCTGTTTCATTCATATAACGCCTTGTACTAAAGTGCGACAAGGACAATAATGATTCGGTTATACCAACACCCAAAAAAAATTGCGCGAATAGTACAAATATTTTTAAATGGAAACTTTACCTCCATAGAGTAGGTATCCCTTTTTCGTTTGATTGTGCTCCCTAAATTCTTGGAGGCGGTTGACTATCGTGTGTTGTGAATCTAGCACACAAAACTATTATACCATTAGGTACCTAATATCTAGCCTCAGACAGATAGAGAAAGTTATATTTGCCTCAGTGTTCTTATGCAAAAACTACAATATATATACCTACGCACTATGCTTGTGAATACCTAGCACTTTTTAAGATACAATCTATCTTCTAGTCATGGACTTAGTGTAAACACCAGGGTATTTAAAAAAAAACTTTATTTCAGAGACTATCCATAATTTGGTAAGTACACAAAAATACAGCACTTATGAAAAAATATTATTAATACCTACATTATTATAGGTAGGCAGCAGCATCTTGATTATGTAGGTAGGTACCTACTCAACACCAATACGACTGCGATCACCAATCTGCTTGCCAAGAGTGGTGATTATTATACCTACGGCAAATCACCCCATTGCATAATATGGGGAGGCCTATTTTTTTCTTTTTTTTTTCGGTGTGGAAAATCCTCATGGATTCCCTCACTAGCGGGGTCTTGTGGGGGGATATGTTGGACTTTAACCAACCAAAAACCACACCGGTGTTTCCTCACACGCTTTTTGCTAGGGTTACGGGAACAGTAATAATCTTCCGCGACCCCAGCAGATATGGGGAGGCCTCCCCAAACCGTGGACGTGTAACGGCAAATGATGATGATGATGAAGCCGTAGGTAACTTTGCCTGCTTAAAACTAAGAGTTTTTTTTTATTTTGCTTCAAACTTATCACATTCAATCGGTTCTGTCACGCTGAAAATAGGGCTTTCAATCTGTGTACATATGTGCCATACACACAGCGTTGAAAAACCTTGACAGTCTGGGCTGTAAAAAAAGTAGGTTTAGGGGCTATGACCCTAACTTCGCTTATGGTCCATATTTTCTTATAAAACCATATAAAACTTGGTAAATCACGTTTTTTTTAATTGATGATATTGTCACTAGGCACTACTCAGGTAGCGAAAATTCTACGATGGTTAGGTTACCGAAAAAACATGCTATAAGTCAGGGCTGTCACAATAAATGTGTATGGGTAAAAAATTTATTTTTATTACCTATTCAACCCAAAAGTTTTTTTTTACAAAGTTAAATATGAATAAAAAAATAAAATTAATAAAAAGTAAGCTAGACTTTCTTTATTAATAACCAGGTACCGAAGTGGAATTGAGTAATTCAAAAATAAAATAACAAACTTAATTCCATCTGCTTTTATTGGTGCTACAGTAGCGATTGTCTTAGTTAGAAATACCTACCTCCTATATACCTAAATAAACACAGACGGGAGAGATTTCAAGTTCTATTGGTTAAAATCTAGAATTGACAACCCTAGGGGTAGGCGCAGTTTGGAAAACTTTATTCAAAAACTTTGCCTTTTCAGATATTTCTGTGAATTACATATTATTTGGATGAGCTCTTGTGTTTCGATAGCTGATCATAATATTAGCGAGATAATGAAAGACGTCCCTGACATACTCTATATCACTATATCACAATACATACATATGACATAGATAATTATAGAGTATGCGGATGATTTATAATGAAGTACCTACCTACAGACAGCAGCAGGATTTGGTAACCCCCGGCACGCGTATGTAGGTACAAGCTGGCCTCAAGCTACAAGTAGGTATCCTTTTTTTCACGAAAATTCACGAGCAATCTGTCTATTTATTCTGTAAGTATATCAAATAAGCAGTAGTGCTCGCATTGCTGTGTTCCGGTTTGAAGGGTAAGGGTGCCGGTGAAATTACAGGCACATGAGACTTTTCACCTTCATGTCTCAAGGTGGCGGGCGCAGTGCAATGCCACATAGGGCGCGTCCTAGATGGACGTGACCTATGAGGTAATGCACTGTTCATAGGCAGAGGTTACCGATTAACATAAAGTGGGTCATCTGCCTGTTCCGACATTCAAGTACCTAGAATAAAAAAAAAATAAAAAAAAACTCGAAAACGGCTCGAAAAAGAGAGGTTTTTGGGGGCGAAAATAGATCCAGGGTTTTTCACGATCGCGAGGTAAAGGCGATGTCAGTAGGTACCGACCTATTTGGATGTGCGACCACTTGGGCTTGAACACTTTTTGCGCGTATTTTTTTACGATTTCGTTCGCAGCTCGGTCTCACCAGAAAGGTATAAACAAAACATGTGTTTTTATTAGATACGTACCTACCTATGATTTTCGTTTGTCGTTCAATTTTTGAACACGCAGAAGTGTTACCAATTCGTGCGGCTGACTGTGCTACAATATCAATTACCTACTCAATAAACACCTACGCACATTGGTGAAAAAAACAACAGACAAGGCTCTTAGGTATTCAGTTTTACACAATATAAATCTCTACTTCTATAAACTTATTACCTAGGTATTTGCTAAATAAATCAGATTTTCACCAATCAATTATCTACATTAGGTATTTACGGGTTCACGGTACCTAGTAGTACCTAGTAGAGCTTTTTTATAAAGGAGTTCGTCCGGGGAAGTACTGCCACCATACCTATTTCTGCCGCAAAACAGTAGTGCTCGCATTGCTGTGTTCCGGTTTCTTATGTCTCAGGGTGGCGGGCGCAGTGCAATGCCATATAGGGCGCGTCCTAGGTGGACGTTACCTATGTGAGAATGCACTGTTCATAGGCAGAGGTTACCGCTTGACATCAGGTGGGCCATCTGCTTGTTCCATCATTCAAGTAGTATACAAAATTAATTTAAAAAAAAACCTAGGTAAGTACCTACCTACACCCTTCTTAGATGAAGTTCTTCGTCTGAGCCTACTATACTGATTTTTGAATATGAAAGCACTTAGTAGGTAAGAATTTTCAGTCAACGATACCGATAGATACTAAAAAAAAAAAATAGAAAAAAAAATAGAAAAAAAAAAAAAAAACTATAATCAATAGATAATCAAATCGTTTTACAGGTAGTAACTACGATGATATTTAATTGTTAGGTACACACCACACAGCAAGGAGGTAGCTAGGTATAAGTGCTTCATAGTTACCTACTTACGCTACACTTACGCTACAGGTACTTGTACTATTATTTATTCTGTGCTACAGGTGGGTAGCTACATAATGTGGGGGAACGAAAGTATATGTGCTCCATTTTAGGGGAGGTAGATACGCAGGTATCATACTTCCTGAAGTCGAAAGGTTCAGTCTCTTCATAATTTAGCAAATATCCTAGGAACTTACTTAATATTATAGGTACTAATTGTCTTACCAATCGTAGAAAAAAAATCAGTCTAGATTTTTTTACTCCTCTACACTTTTCTAGTAGGTACCTACCGAGGTAGGTAGGCACTCGTAAAGTCAGACTCAACGGAAGATCCGTGTCGCAACCCGCAGAGCAAAAAATATAAAAATCTTCTCTGAGTGAAGACTGCAGTGTTTCTATGAACAAGCCCTGAGTTATACATTAACAATGGCCACACAATTTAAAACCAATGAGTAAAACACCTCTACTCTACGAAAAGCTCGAAGCGCGCGCGTCCATAGCGGCTCGAGCGGTCGTAGAATATGTCGCGCGACCAGATGCGGCACTCCACGTTGATCACGAGTCCACCTGAAAAGCAACATGCATTAATCCTGTCCTAAAAACAATATAGGTAGAGCTTAGAGCAGCAGGTACTACATAAGATAATGCGGGTTTATTCCAGAGACCTGGGAATCTGCGTATGATGGTCTGTGACCCTTTCAAACTGTGATGAACTAGGTATCGGATTGATTATTTTGTAAGCGCAGTTTTCCGTAGAAACGTCGGGCGATTGAATTCGAATGCCATCATTCACTTGCGTCTTGCCAGTGATGACTTACGGCACTGAGGTGTGGCCACTAACTATTGGCCTCGTACACAAAATCAATGTAGCTCTCAGAGCTATTACATACAAACATACATAGACACACGCCTCTTTCCCCGAAGGGGTAGGCAGAGCCTCAATGGGCCTCTTTTCACTGTGGGTTGCACCATCGTGGGATATAGACGTGACAAGTGGTGAGCTCATCGCCGCCATTGCTTCCCACGACTGACTCACCTAACACTTTCTTCCAGTAATAAAACATTCTACAATTATTGCTTAATCGGTAATATTAGTTCTTCTGCGGATCTCCATGTTTCGGATTCTGTCCCCGCAGCCCGCTGCCATACGCAAGTTGAAGTGGCAACGGCCAGGTCATAAATCGACAACCTTTGGGGAAGGTTCTCGAGTGGTAACCACGACCCGTACGTCACAGGTAGGAAGGAAGTACATTGATGGAATGTCGCCATTTTAAGGTCGCATGAAATCGGTGGGGCGAGGCAGCTCAAAACCAGTCATCGTGACCATCCTTGGGGAGATCAATGTCCAGCGGTGGAATCTTACAGGCTCATGATGCTGATGATTTAAGCCAGTAATATGTCTTGGCGTGGCTCACACTCAATACTCATACTCGTATACACCACAGCAGCTCTGCACCTCTTTTTGCTTGCCATTTAGAAAGTAGACAAATTTCAAGAATAATGACATCATCATCATCGTCATCATCAGACTGTATCAGTCCACTGCTGGTCATAGGCCTCTCCCAATGCTCGCCATTTAGACCGATTTCCAGCTCTTCCCATCCACTTTCAACCAGCCGCTTTACGCAGATCGTCGCTCCACCTAGCCAGGGGGCGCCCCACACTACGTTTACCAAGACGTGGTCTCCACTATAGAACACGTTTAGGTACCCCAGCGGTTGTCGGTTCTTCGGCATAATGACATCAATTAAGAGATAAAGAACTTACGGCGTGGTCGCTCAAAGTGCACCGCTACCAGTGGCCCTTGCACCTGGTCTGGCATGTTCCTCGTGGAGTATGGGATCCTGTCCGCGGTGTGCAGGCGGCTGGTCGGGAACCCGGGCAAGGGGATGAACATGATAGGCCCTATGTTCTCTTTGTCAGAGCTGAACTCGCCTTCGCAGGACACCCAGATGTAGTCGCCGTATTGATGGGCTGGTCTTTGGAGCTGCAACGAAATAATGGGACAGACTTGACAACAAATACATTCACACCTGTGTATTACATACGAGTAGCGATGACTTATGACTTTACCATGGGAATCGTATCACGTAGACATGAGAATGCTCAACGGTGCAGCGTTTTATCTGTAAAACCTACTCTGGATGAAATGATACATCCCCATGCGCCAGAGCAACTTTTTTTTAAACTATGATATACCTTTGTTTGTCCACGATCTCACCTGTTGAAAAGTGACGATGTGGCAGAAGATGAAGCACAAAGGTCTAGAAGGCAACTATTCACTCTAGCCTTGAAGAGACCCAGATTATAGTTTTTAGGAAAGACAGACGACGGTAGGGTATTCCACTCCTTAGCAGTTTGCATTATAAAGGTAGAACTGAAACGTTTAGTACGTATAGAGGGTATATTAATGAAGTGAGGATGGTACCGAGCCGTGCGTCTGCTCATCCTATGATGAAAAAACATCCGGGAATTAAACCTATACCCTTCGACCAAAGTAAAATCCTATACCTTCTGTTATTTGACGTTATTACATTCTCACCATGAGAGTTCTCATTTGCTCGGGCATGTCGTTTGGCAATGGCAGTGATGACGTCATATTGTACGGCTCCGGAACCCAGTAGTGGATCTGTACAAAAAATGGTAAATTTTACTATCAATGAGCACCAAGGGCTAGATTAACCGGATTGAGATCCTGATGGTTGTGTGCGAAGTACCTTCTTATCTATTTAACTGGGTGAAACTATGAAGAATTAACCTTAGGAAGAACCTGTGAGGTCGCAGTACACAGCGATCATTCGCACATCACAATTTTGAGCTTGTCTATCTGGCGCTTTTTGAATCATAATATAACATAACACCGAAACATTCACACACCCAACACCACATACATAGACCTAATCCCACACTAGAATCTCCTGTGTCGTGGGTACCAGGAACTACGAATCATGCAATGGTACCACTACACTACACCCAGATAACTCAGACCCAGAACAAATTATTCACAGATCAAACAAACATTGGTGCCATCGGAAATCGAACCTGCAACCTCTTTTCATCTTTATGTCTCAGGGTGGCGGGCGCAGTGCAGTGCCCTATGTGATAATGCACTGTTCATAGGCAGAGGGTACCATTTAACATCAGGTGGGCCATCTGCTCGATCCGTCATTACGAGTAGTATACAAAAAAAAACTCGCATCTGTCAAAACTCATTTCTTGGCTGATAAGATCGCGCGTTGCGCCCCAATGTTCATGGATAGAGCAAGTGCTGATGATGATGTCTCACATGCGACAGCCTGAGGAAGACGCAGGGCGAGCCGTCGGCGTATCCGTAGTAGTTGTCGGCGCTGCAAGGACCCCACATCCTCATGGCCATGGCGCAGGCCTCGGAGCGCATCTGCTGGTCGCGGTAGTAAGTGCTAATGTGATGTCTCACATGCGACAGCCTGAGGAAGACGCAGGGCGAGCCGTCGGCGTATCCGTAGTAGTTGTTGGCGCTGCAGGGACCCCACATCCTCATGGCCATGGCGCAGGCCTCGGAGCGCATCTGCTGGTCGCGGTAGTAAGTGCTAATGATGATGGCTCACATACGACAGCCTGAGGAAGACGCAGGGCGAGCCGTCGGCGTATCCGTAGTAGTTGTCGGCGCTGCAAGGACCCCACATCCTCATGGCCATGGCGCAGGCCTCGGAGCGCATCTGCTGGTCGCGGTAGTAAGTGCTAACGATGATGGCTCACATGAGATAGCCTGAGGAAGACGCAGGGCGAGCCGTCGGCGTATCCGTAGTAGTTGTCGGCGCTGCAGGGACCCCACATCCTCATGGCCATAGCGCAGGCCTCGGAGCGCATCTGCTGGTCGCGGTAGTTGTGCGTGGAGCAGGGGGCGCGGGGCGGGTCCTCTGGGACTGTGGTCTCGTAGTCTGTTCGGAAAAAATATTTTACAAAGTAATTAATTTTGTAAAAATTAAAAAACCCCCAACTCTGAACGGCTTAACCGATTTTGACCAAACAAAGCTAAGAACACTCCCGAAAAAAAAAAACCTATCAAACAAAAACAAAATGAAATCGGTTCATCCGTTCGGGAGCTACGATGGGACAGACACACACACGCACACGCACACAGACACGTCAAACTTATAACACCCCTTCGTTTTTCGTCGGGGGTTAAAATGGGGGCGGAATTTTAGAAAACAAATTCCAGTAGAAGATGGACTTTGTTGAAATGGAACTTTGTGTGTAAATACGTTTTGTTAGACATGTGCAAATCAATAGCAAAGACCTTCACCATGCGTCAGTAGGTACCAGATTTATCCACATGACCACGGTGTTCTATAAATACATTTCTACATATCTCACCTCTGAGGAATTCATTGATGCGCTTGTACCAGATATGCCAGCTTCCAGCATCTCCCGGACGAAACTGGATCACAGGCTGCTTCCAGTTGAACTCCTCGGAGCGAGGCCATACTTCCAGCTCTAAGGACATGAAAATGTTCCTTTAAAACTTTGTTTCTGATGAACCAATAAGGACCTGAGACGAATATTTATTCCTCTGAGGTGACCTTATCATAGGCACTTCACATGGTCAAATAATGCAAATAGACTAATTTTGATATACAGGTGGGTTACTATGAGCTCTTATTGCCATGCAGTTGATAAACTATTCAGTACAAAATATTTGTTCCGTGATGTCCGCAACTATATTTAAAGGCACAATCGCAGAGGGTCTACAGACTTCTGCGATTAAAGTTATTCAACGATGAAAAATGTCAACGATGAACCGATATTTTGTACTGATTAGTTTTTGAACTGAATGGATATAAGAGCTCATAGTAACCCCCCTGATCAGTAGTATGTTCTTACCAACATAATATCGAGGTAGCACTAGCCCCAACACCAATCCAATGATTCCACCTGCAAAAATAAATATCACAATATATTTAATACTAATATCCGTCATTCAAGTAGTATAAAAAAAATAAAAAAAAATTGCCTAAAGAATAATCCAGATCATAATCTACTCGTATCTGTATACCAATGTTACAGATACGAGTAGATTATGACTACTCGTATCTGTATACAATGTTACAGATACGAGTAGATTATGTTACAGATACGAGTAGATTATGACTACTCGTATCTGTATACCAATGTTACAGATTCGTATCTGTATACCTATGTTACAGATACGAGTAGATTATGACTACTCGTATCTGTATACCTATGTTACAGATACGAGTAGATTATGTTACAGATACGAGTAGATTATGACTACTCGTATCTGTATACCAATGTTACAGATACGAGTAGATTATGACTACTCGTATCTGTATACAATGTTACAGATACGAGTAGATTATAACTACTCGTATCAGTATACAATGTTACAGATACGAGTAGATTATGTTACAGATACGAGAAGATTATGAACCATCATAATGTTACAGATACGAGTAGATTATGACCCATCAAAATGTTACAGATACGAGTAGATTATGACCCATCATAATGTTACAGATACGAGTAGATTATGACCCATCATAATGTTACAGATACGAGTAGATTATGACCCATCATAATGTTACAGATACGAGTAGATTATGAACCATCATAATGTTACAGATACGAGTAGATTATGAACCATCATAATGTTACAGATACGAGTAGATTATGACCCATCATAATGTTACAGATACGAGTAGATTATGAACCATCATAATATTACAGATACGAATAGATTATGACCCATAATAATGTTACAGATACGAGTAGATTATGACATAATGTTACAGATACGAGTAGATTATGACCCATCATATTGAGATCATATATCCTAATAATAATAATAATCCACTGAACCGATTTACATAAAAAATTTACAGATAGAGATTTAGACTATTTATTTTTTTATCTCTATCTGTAACATATTAATCTAAATCTCTATCTGTAACATAATAAATCTAAATCTCTATCTGTAACATATTAATCTAAATCTCTATCTGTAACATAATAAATATAAATCTCTATCTGTAACATATTAATCTAAATCTCTATCTGTTACATAATAAATCTAAATCTCTATCTGTAACATATTAATCTAAATCTCTATTTGTAACATATTAATCTAAATCTCTATCTGTAAAATATTAATCTAAATCTCTATCTGTTACATAATAAATCTAAATCTCTATCTGTAACATATTAATCTAAATCTCTATTTGTAACATATTAATCTAAATCTCTATCTGCAACATATTAATCTAAATCTATATCTGTTACATATTAATCTAAATCTCTATCTGTAACATATTAATCTAAATCTCTATTTGTAACATATTAATCTAAATCTCTATCTGTAACATATTAATCTAAATCTCTATCTGTAACATATTAATCTAAATCTCTATACGTAACATATTAATCTAAATCTCTATCTGTAACATATTAATCTAAATCTCTATTTGTAACATATTAATCTAAATCTCTATCTGTAACATATTAATCTAAATCTCTATCTGTTACATAATAAATCTAAATCTCTATCTGTAACATATTAATCTAAATCTCTATCTGTAACATATTAATCTAAATCTCTATCTGTAACATATTAATCTAAATCTCTATCTGTAACATATTAATCTAAATCTCTATCTGTAACATATTAATCTAAATCTCTATCTGTAACATATTAATCTAAATCTCTATCTGTAACATATTAATCTAAGTCGGTTCAGTGGTTGGTTGCTTCGACCAAAGTAAAGTTGGTTGCTCGATTTAGTAACAAACAAAATATAATCCACATTTTTCAACGGTAGAGACCTCCTTAAAAAACGTATCTATGTATTCGATATTATACAAGCGACGCGTGACCTGAGAGCTGGCTCCTATCTGGCTCAACGCATTAGTATTGCCATTCAGCGTGGCAATGCAGCCAGCATCTTAGGGACGCTTCCGTCTGGTAGTGATTTGGATCAGTTGTGCTACCTTTAGATCGCTTGCAGGGGTCTTCAGATAGCACAACTGTTTCATATGTATTTTGTACATAACTTGTATTATTCTTTCTGTAAATAAATGTCTTCGATATTATCACACAAATTATAGGAAGATGCTTTTCAAATGTAAAATGTAGACCCTACTCGGCTACGGAAGAATATAACATAAAGGAATCCAGAGCATTGTCCTATGCAAGCTAAACAGTAGGTCCCGTCTACCAATGAAACCTTGTAAATGTCGCGTTTGCCAACAAAAGCTGGTAAGTATAGTCTATATCTAGATGTGATAGCAGGTTTATATTAAATATTTTGTTCAAGGATCGAGGGGAAACACACCAAGAACGAAGACCAGATAGAGTGGATGGTGGTGAATGTGGTCCATGTTCGTGGTAGAAGACCTCTACGCGAGTGATCCAACATAGTGCCACAGTGTATATTGCTACGCGAGTCTACGCGTATTTCTTGATCCTACCGTAGCTGTTTAAAAACTTATACGTCATTGCTTGACATGGACTTCACGTTGGTACTAACGGACACACGAAGGGGCAGGTAGTCAGAGTATACGGCTTTTCACTTGCGTAATAAATTCTTGTAAATGGTTCTTTACCGCAAATGCGATTAAACTGTTTACTAAGTCATATATAAAAAAAAACTTTTCGGATCGTGTTCCAAATAGTAGGTAAGTACGAGTAAATAGGTAAGTTTTTAAATATAAATATATTTAACCAAAACAAGCTTTTATGAAATTTGTGTTCCGAACTGATCAAAAGGAGCCCAAACACTGCCAGGCCTAATTATCATCTAGAAGTTCGATTGTCTACCAGCCGTCTTCATCATCAGATCAGTTTGCTATCACCATAAGATTGTATGATCATCAGAACTTATCGTTTGAGCTATGCCTCAGCTCAAACGATGCTATATTTGTAAAATTGTTTACAATTTTTGAACCGCGGAAAGACAGGAATCTTGGAGATAATTGAAACGTTATCTTTTAAACCTGAAGTATATAAATATGTGTAACCAACAATAAAATCTAATATTAATCTTTAATTGAAGAATCTTGATCATTTCTCTCCGAGTGTAGGTTTTCCAAATGAGGCAAAAAAACAATATATAACAGCAATTAAAAAAAAAAATTAGAAAAAAAAAACAGGTACTAAATCTAGGAACATCATTTATATATATATATATTTTATTTTTTTCAAGGACCTTGCGGAGCGTCTTTTTGAGTGCACGCGTGACCGGAATGCTGGCTTTTATTTTGGTCAACGAATAAGCATTGCCATTCAGCGTGGCAATGCAGCCAGCATTCTTGGCACGCTGCCATCGGGTGACGGCTTGCTGATCTGATAGGTAGGTTTTTATTTTATTTTAGTTTTGCTTTAGTGTCTTAGTTTTAGATTTAATTTAATATTACATTTAATGTTTCTTTATTTATCTATTTTATTAGCATTTTCCCACATATCATTGTCTTCCGTAGCACTTCGTAGGAGCATCACTTTAGTTAACTAGAGCAAAAATATATATTTTCTCACCTATAACGAGCAGCACGACAGCAACAATCACTATGATCTTCACTGTCCTTTTATCCACACCCATGGTTTATTTATAAAATAGCTCCGGCAGAGGGCGTCTCGGCGTTGCGTCGGCTCAGCGAGAGGACACGACAGCTAGTAACGCACTACCCATGGACGAGGGTCTGGAAGGGCGGTTGGGATGGAAAATGTGAAGATGTACTGCGTACATTGCTGCTAATTTATAAATCCCGACGCAAAAATGACGGGGTGTTATAAGTTTGACGTGTCTGTGTGTCTGTCTGTGGCATCGTAGCTCCGGAACGGATGAACTGATTTTTATTTTACTTTTCACTAAAAACGGGATATTTATCATGATTTTCGATTTAAACCGCGAAATATCGCAGTGCCGAAATATCGGGAACATTCAAAACTCGAAAATCAAGGTAAATATCCCGTTTCTAGTGAAAAGTATGTACATAACCATGATAGTTTCAAAAGTTATAAAGCTTTGTTTTTTTTTTTTAAAGTAGTATTAGTCTGGATTGTCCTTAGCTATGTTTGATCAAAATCGGTTCAACCGTTTCATTGCGTTGAGGTTTTTTTAATTTTTATTAAATTTATTACTTTTTAAAGATAATTATTGGGGTCCTGCCCGCGACTATAAATGCGTGTTTTTTTTTGAGACATAAGTTTATCTCAGCTTGTTTCTAAAATAAAGCCAAGCCGTGTTTGTTGTCTTGTTCTTCTAGGTTTGGTTGCGTTGGAACAGGACTAAATTTAGTTTTTAAGACGATTCAAAATGACCCTTGCAATTTCAATGCTTTGGCCTTTGACTTTGACTACCTTCGGAACCACTCCACCCCTAGGACGCGTTTAGTATTGAGAAAATCGAATAAGAATGACCTATTATTTCTGTGGAATAACCTTAAATGGAAGGACTCTAGAACTACTCGTAATTTACTGTATTGACTTTAATGTACCTATGTACATAATATGTACTTTGGGGAAAGGGGAGGGGAGTGCTTCCCCTCAAAAAGGGGCTGCGGAAACCAATACAAAAACTAAAAATAAAATTGCTCCAATATTACTACGTACGTTGTAGAGTATTGCAGTTCTGGTTCGCTGCAGGCCCTGCCAGGCAACGCTCGCCTTTGGATCGCTCGCAGCTCACATGGTGACCACTGTTCTTTAGTATTTTAAATCCACGTCAGTCGGACTGTCACTCATTTTGAACCTCATACAAACACAAAGAAAATCCTGACCCTCTCAACTAACTCGGTAAATTAAAACACTCCAGCAAGCAAGAGTCGTCGTAAAACTACGAAAACACCACGAAAAATATTCAAAACACGTTCAAATAGAAAAATAAGAAAGAAAAAGAAAAGAAAAAAAGAAGGAAATAAGAATAAAGCAATGAGAATAAAATCAGAATGAGAATGAGGAGAATAAGGCTCCTAGGTTGGGAAATAGTACTGTGGGGTAGGGAAAACCAACCCCTACCAGATCCAACCCTCAGCAACCCGAAATTCGGGAAGTTGTAATCTAATGCCAACCCAAATCCTACCCTACTACATATATCACACTAATCACACTTCCTATTATAATATTATAAACGCGAAAGTTTGTAAGGATGTATATTTGTTACTCTTTCACGTAAAAACTACTGGATGGATTTGGATGAAATTTGGAATGGAGATAACTGGACTCCCGGAATAACACATAGGCACATTTTTTACCGATATTCCCACGGGATCGCGACTTACGCGGGTGAAACCGCGGGGCGCTGCTTGTATAATATAAATGCGAAAGTTTGTGAGTGTGTTAGTGTGTTTGTTACTTCTTCATGCTTAAACGGCTGGACGGATTTAGATGAAATTTCGCATAGAGATAGCTGTACTCCTAAAGTAACACATTGGCTATTTTTTATCCAGATATTCCCACGGGTTCGAGACTTATATGGGCAACACCGCGGGGTTCAGCTAGTAAACAAATAAACAGACAAAGTTTTTTTTAACTTAGCCACCTAGCTTTGCGGATATCATAGTGTTATTGTAGTATTAATAATATTTTCATAAGTGCTGTATTTTGTGTACTAACCAAATTATGGATCTGTGAGTCTGTTTTTTTTTATTTTTTTTATAGTGATTGGTGATGGTCGCAGTGTGAGTTTTAGTAGTTTTTAAATTGGAGGTGATTGTTTATCTGCCACAACTTTGACATAAGTTGAACCTATTTTTTGTGATATATACGTTCGATAGCCACTGATTATATCAATAATCTTGTAAGCCAGCCAGCAATGTACATCACCTCCATCCACCCCCTGCAAGTCTCCTCCAGCGGCGTCACACCGCCTGGCGCCCCCGAGCTGGCGTCACCATGGCGCCCTGCAGCCTCTAACGTAAACTACGTATCTAGTAATACCCTGCTGATGTCATGGAGAAAGATAATTTTACTACGTAGTAATAAGAATGACTTCTGCGAAAAGTGAAATAGAGTAGGTAAGTATACTTAACTCTTACACACATAAGTTACAACATCATTTACTTCTCGGCATCGTAGTAGTAGTAGAGCTTTTTTGTGAAAAAGTTCGTCCGGGGAAGTACTACCACCATACCTATTTTTGCCGCAAAGCAGTAGCGCTCGCATTGCTGTGTTCCGGTTTGAAGGAAATTACAGGCACATGAGACTTTTCATCTTTATGTCTCAGGGTGGCGGGCGCAGTGCAATGCCATATAGGGCGCGTCCTAGGTGGGCGTGACCTATGAGGTAATGCACTGTTCATAGGCAGAGGTGGGCCATTTGCTTGTTCCGTCATTCAATTAGTACAAAAAAAAACTTAAGTTACTCCATCATTTACTTCTCGGCATAGGTTAGTGATGTTTTGGTTGTATAAGTATAGGTGTAGGTATCGAAATATGAGTAGTAGGTATCTAAATATTCTTTGTACTATGCACTGAACCAACCCACACCCTGATGATGTCATAGGTAGTTAACTTCACCCACTAATACCTTCCAACCTCGTGCAGCTAATAAAAACTTGTTGGTTGACTTTAATGAAGAAAAACTTTACGAGTGAGTGTTCTAGCTGCCTCTACGTTAGCCTAATGTAGAGACTAGGACAAAGCAGCAAAGACAAAGAAATGTACGAGTAGGTCACTGGGAGGGGTGAAAGCGCGACTATTACATTACGACCATACGTAGCTAGTAGCTATATGTTATCTGTGGCGCGACTCTCCGGCGCTGGGGCTAATAACTACCTTTTGGGCCGAAAATATCGTGCAAACGGCTGTCTGCTGCAAATGGGGATGCAACTTTTGTTAGGTCTTAGAAACACATCCCTACTTACCTATACAATCTACACTTCTACATCTACACTTTAATATTATAAAGAGGAAAGATTTGTACTTTTGTGTGTGTATATGTTTGTAATGAAAAAGTCAAAAACTACTGTGCCGATTTCAAAAATTCTTTCATTATTGGTAAGCTACATTCACCCTGAGTAAAATAGGCTACCAGGGGGGGTAGGGGGGGGGGGGGGCTGTTTTTCAACCAGAAACTACCCGTGCGAAGCCGGGACGAGTCGCTAGTTCTTACATAAACTAAGTACTATTATTTATTCTGTGGTACTTTCTTAATTAATTTCTTAAATAGCGAGCATAATATGTACCTACCATATCATAAAAAGAAGTGTAAAC
Organism: Operophtera brumata; assembly: GCA_932527175.1. Classification (NCBI taxonomy): domain Eukaryota; kingdom Metazoa; phylum Arthropoda; class Insecta; order Lepidoptera; family Geometridae; genus Operophtera; species Operophtera brumata. The sequence goes on from OW052235.1 coordinate 1,594,742, forward strand.
AAAAAACCTATACCTGCATATAGAGTGGTAATATTCGGTGGAGGCTGGTAGAATAAAAACTGACTAGGTAGTTATATAACTAGGTACCTATCTGGTGTTTCGGCATCGAGCTACATTTCTACAATACAATACAATAATTTTTTATTAATTTGGGTACTTTTATAACACAAAGGATGATTTGTTTATTTGAGTTAGCTTAGTGTTTGGCGATACGAGTTTATTTTAGTTCCTCGTGTTAACCTTCGACCAAAATAAAAAAGTAGGTATAACTATAGTATTCTTTTATCTGTGGTATAACTATGGTTGTCACTGTGTTTGGTGTATTTCTTCACAGATTTTCTAGCGTAGTGACACGATAGTGACATATTTATTTATGTACTAGAAACTCACCTCGGCTTCGCACGGGTAAAGTCAGGATCCCCCCTCCCTCCCGTCCCCCCTAACCCTCCCCCCTTTCCAAACCCCCCCTTCTATCCACACACCAGATACAAAACCTGCTAAAGTTATTCCACCAATGTTATTTTTTTTTACACCTTGGATTACATTATTGGAGTTTTAGTAAGGATTCCTATTTTTTTTAAAATATAATATAGCCTATGTCACCCGGGAATAGTGTAGTTCCCCAACAGTGAAAGAATTTTTCAAATCGGTTCAGTAGTTTCGTAGCCTAATCAACGCAAACAAACAAACAAACAATGAAATATTGCCTCTTTATTATTAGTATAGATATAGATAGAGATAGAGATGGCATGGTTTCGTTTCGTTTCGTATGAGGTAGTGCTGGCCTCTGGTGTCGGAGTTTGTCAAGCCGCCCGAGGGCCTCTGACATGGCTTATCGACTGCTATTAATCAATAACAGCCGGGACCGACAGCTTAACGTGCCCTCCGAAGCACAGAGCGATGGAAATCCGCACATAACTTAGAAAAGTCATTGGTGCGGAGCCTAGCATCGAACCCGGTATCGTTGGATTCTGAGTTGCACTATTGAACCGTTAGGCTACAATCACTTTTTCGCAAAAAAATATATAAATAAATAAATAAATAATAATATCATACTGTTTGAACAGTTCTGTTCTTAGAGTATAGAGAATCATCTTCACTGCCACTGGCAGTGACTGGTAGCAGCCTACTTCCTACCTATTAAAGTCCACATTTCAATAAGAAGATACTTTCGCCTATATTTTTTTCGGCTTAAGTTGCAGGTGTATATATGTATAGAAAGTGAAATGAAGGCAAAAGAAACAACAGAATCCTATAAATTAATTTGGTATATATTGATAAACCATGAGGTAGATGGTATTCGGAGGTCGTGTAACTTTTTTTTAAAAGAAATTATATAGGCTTACTAGCATACGGCCCACCTGATGTGAAGTGGTCACCGTCGCTTATAGACACCGGCAACACCGGGGGTATTGTCGATGCGCTGCCTACCCTGAAGGAATTTATGAGCATTTTTCTTGAAGCGACACATGTCGTAACCAAGCGGGAAAACCTCAGATGGAAGCTCATTCCATAGTTTGTAGGTATGGGGAAGAAATTAACTTCAGAATAATATTTAGTAGTAGTAGAGCTTTTTTGTGAAAGAGTTCGTCCGGGGAAGTACTACCATCATACCTATTTCTGCCGCAAAGCAGTAGTGCTCGTATTGCTGTATTCCGGTTTGAAGGGTAAGGGTGCCGGTGAAATTACAGGCACATGAGACTTTTCATCTTTATGTCTCAGGGTGGCGGGCGCAGTGCAATGCCACATAGGGTGCGTCCTAGGTGGACGTGACCTATGAGGTAATGCATTGTTCATAGGCAGAGGTTACCGCTTAACATCAGGTGGGCCTCTTGCCTGTTCCGTCATCCAAGTAGTATAAAAAATAAAAAAAAAAAAAACAGTTTAGGTTATTAATCTTCGAAAATGAACTGGAGGGCAATTCTCGTGCTTTAGAGATTAAGTCGAATTCGACATATGTCGAAAAAAGATGGCGAATGTCGAATTAAATCTTAATTTGCTATTCTCGTGATGTCACAAATAGACATATTAAGTCGACCAAAATCATTCGATTTGATGGTTATTGTGACATTTTCTTGACATTTTTTGTAGACATTCAGGCTTCGACATTATCTCTAAATTAGAGATAATCTCTACAATCCGAGAAATGCCCTCCTGGCCTTCCGCCTGCTCCCCACAGTACCCAATTAAAGTTAAGAAACTTGTACTACCTATTCTATATTCTGTGGTTAAGGGTATAATTAATGTCTAACCGTGCTACTAATAAACGCGAAACATCTTTTGAATACTTACACCGTATTTTGTCTCATTCGATCGAGTTTGAAACTGCATGTGAATACAAAAGACAGAACACAGTGTAACTGCCTCAAGAATAATTCGCGTTTTATAGTAGCACCATACAATTATTCTATATATCTATCAGTACTTCTTATAAATAACTACATTAAATATGGCGACATCTCTCAGTCGCAATCGAAGCCCATTTAAGAAACTCGTGAAGTAGCTAGTCCACCATGATCGAGAAGTGCGCCGTCCCTTGCTGCTCTTCTTCATCGTTCTTGATGTTTCTTGCCCAGGCGGTGCACACGACGTTGATCAGAATACCCGCTGTGAATGGGGTAAAAATGTTTTATATAGATACGGGACAAAAAACACTAAAGTTATTTACCCGATTACATCATTCGGGGAGAATTGCGTAAAGTAAACATCAATATTCAATCATTGTTTTTTTTTACTTTTCGTCTTCTAGAATGACGGAAGAAGCAGATGGGCCAACCAGATGTTAAGCGGTAACCTCCTAGTAACGGTAATACAAGCATTGCATTGCAATGTCACGTCCGCCTAGGACGCACCCTATGTGGCATTGCACTGCGCCCGCCACTCTGAGACATAAAGATGAAAAGTCTCATGTGCCTGTAATTTCATTGATGTTACGATACTGCAACTTCTTATATATAGTCTATTTATGACCATAAATAACCTTCCTTTCCCAAGATGTTGATGTGTGCCGTGGTATGTCCAGCCTAAGAATAAACCCCTGCCACCAATGGATGTCGTACAAGACCCCTCCAGATCAGTAGTACTATTTAGTAGTTCAGCTGGTAGTACAAATGATACAAAAGTGCCCCCGGTGACCCCCCCCCCCCTCCCTCCTACCTCTTCCCCCTATGTCAATCTCCTGCTTCTAAGCTACCTCCCCACCAATTTTCAGCCAAATCGGTTCACCCGTTCGTTCGTAACTAACACGACTTTGTTTTATATAAGTATATAGATTTATTCAGTAAAAAACGTCACACATGCATTATATTGTTTGCTGTAGTGCATTACAGTTGACGTCTAACGGCTGAAGATGGTGATGATGATTTACACTATTACTTAAAAAAGTTACAATAGCTATTGCGCATCGGTAAAGATCAAGACTTGATTTTATTTCAGTATAACGGCGGCAGTCTTAGTAGTTAGAGCTTATTTGTGAAAGAGTTCGTCCGGGGAAGTACTATCACACCTTTTTCTGCGGCAAAGCAGTAGTGCTCGCATTGCTGTGTTCCGGTTTGAAGGAACACATAATGGTTGGTTGCCGGGGAATTTCTAGGCATATGACTTTTCATCATTATATCTCAAACTGGCGGGCGCAGTGCAATGCCAAATATGGTGGGTGCGTCCTAGGTGGACGTGACCTATGTGATAATGCACTGTTCATAGGCAGAGGGTACCGCTTAACATCAGGTGGGCCATCTGCTTGATACGTCATCCCAAGTTGTATAAAAAAAACAACTAAAGTCATGGCAGTAAGAAACACTTCCAAGTTTGCACGTTCATGCACAGAATAATTATCCATCGAGGAAGGATGGATGCCTTATAAAAAAAGTTGCATCATCATATTGTGAGGTTTGCGAATCATTAGAAGACGTACACCGCCTACAGATGGATTGTGTGTGGTAAGAACAGCAGGGAGAGAATCACTGATGCAAACATTACCTAAGCTTGAATTACCTAGGGACTTTTAATAACCCACTTTGGAAGCAGATTTTCTTTTAGATAAAATAGTTATGCATCAGTGATTCAATCAAGTACTGTATAGGTATAGAAGTTTTTTAGTTGTTTTTTTTAGTTTGGCGTATGATGGGGCTGGCATACTATTGTAGGTAAAAGTCCCAAATAAAATATGAATAAAAAATAAAAGTGTAGATTAGTCAAAGTTTGCAAGGGTTCAATCTTACGCAGATGCTTATAGGGTATGGTGGACTTACTCTTTGGTCTCTCAAACCACACGGCGACCAACGGGCTGAGGTAGCCCTCTTTGTGGGTATAGGGGAAGTAGTACGCAGGGAAGCCTCGCCCAGGGAGGTATTGCAGGGGCCCTATGTACTCGTTGTCAGCAGGGTTCTCGCCTTCGCATGATACCCACACGTTTTTCACCTCGGGCCTATCGTGCTACAATTACAAGAACAAGTAATTAATTTTGAAAAAAATAAAAAAAACCCTCAACTCTATGAAACGGCTGAACCGATTTTGATCAAACATAGCTAAGAACAGTACCGACAAATTCACCTTACAAAAAAAATAAAAAAATTGCTTCATCCGTTCGGGAGCTACGATGCCACAGACAGACACACAAACAAACACACACACATACACAGACACTTCAAACTTATAACACCCCGTCGTTTTTGCATTGGGGGTTAAAAACAGTTTAATAATAAATAAATAATGCTGGACAGTTCACACAACATTATCAAGCCCCAAGCTAAGCAGAGCTTGTGTTATGGGTACTAGATAACTAATATACATACTTAATACATTACATTAAATAGATAGATATTTTTATTATACATAGAAAATACCCAGAACACCCTGAACAAATATCTGCAGATCATTCAATTATTTGTTCCGAGGCGGGAATCGAACCCGCAACCTCCTGTGTCGCAGGCGAACCACCCCCCACAGCGCCACAGAGGTCGTCTCTCAAACTAATGACTTCTCAGGACATGATAAGGTATATTAGAATTGAAGTTACCATGGCTTGGTATAAGTATTATTTTATCTGTGGTATAATTTTAGAAAAATTACGACTGTACACCACGTACTTCCCGTCTCACGGCCTTCGAGCGTGGCCGCGGTCGGTGCTCGTCCCGTCTCACGGCCTTCGAGCGTGGCCGCGGTCGGTGCTCGTCCCGTCTCACGGCCTTCGAGCGTGGCCGCGGTCGGTGCTCGTCCCGTCTCACGGCCTTCGAGCGTGGCCGCGGTCGGTGCTCGTCCCGTCTCACGGCCTTCGAGCGTGGTCGCGGTCGGTGCTCGTCCCGTCTCACGGCCTTCGAGCGTGGTCGCGGTCGGTGCTCGTCCCGTCTCACGGCCTTCGAGCGTGGCCGCGGTCGGTGCTCGTCCCTTCTCACGGCCTTCGAGCGTGGTCGCGGTCGGTGCTCGTCCCGTCTCACGGCCTTCGAGCGTGGTCGCGGTCGGTGCTCGTCCCGTCTCACGGCCTTCGAACGTGGTCGCGGTCGGTGCTCATGAAGAAGGGCCTCTAAATGGTCAACGAAACGTCAGCAGGAGAATAGTAAAGTACGTGGTGTAGGTATTTAGGTAGGTTACTAGTCGTAATTTTTCTAAAATGATAAGGTATGTTTTTAACCCCTGACTAAAACGAGTGTATTATAAGTTTGAGACCATATAGTCTGTCTGTTTGTCTGTCTGTAAGTCATGTTTCTTGTTTGCCTCTTAGTTCCGGAACGGGTGCTCAATACTCAATACCATGAGCAGTGGCGTAACTAAACTATCCGTGGCAAATTCGAAAATTTTAAAAATTTAGTTGTCTCACTTTGGATTTTAAGCAGAACTTATAAAAATATACTTTTCAAATAAAATAAAACACTCAGGTACAATGTAAAAAAAATATTTTTGAGCTCGAGGCCTCTTCGGCCGGGGCCCTCTTGGGTCGGGGGCCCGTGGCATTTTGCCAGCCCTGCCTCCCTATTGTTACGCCACTGACCATGATTACAATTGGTTGTTACATTATAATAGATTTGATTTCAATGCTGTTTTTGTATTTAGTCATTTATTTGTATGAAAGATGGTATTTGCGAGATGGTTCTTAGGTTTGTTTGGTGCACTGGAAATTGGAGCAGCCATTTTTAGGGTTCCGTAGCCAAAGACAAGGAACCCTTATGGATTCGTCATGTCTGTCTGTCTGTCTGTCATTGTATGTCACAGCCACTTTTTTCTGCAACTATAAGAGCTATGCTGTTGAAACTTGGTAAGTAGATGTATTTTGTAAACTGCATTAAGATTTTCACACAAAAATATAAAAAAACAATAAATTTATGGGGTTCCAAATACATAGAACTGAAATTTTAAAAAAAAACATCGAACCCATGCGTGTGGGATATCTATGGATAGGTCTTCAAAAATGATATTGAGGTTTCTAATTTTTTTTTTCTGTTTGCGCGAGAGACACTTCCAAAGTAGTAAAATGTGTGTCCCCCCCCAAAAAAAATATATGATGTACATTACCATACTGTAAACTTCCAAATAAAATTGGTTTGAACGAGATCTAGTAAGCAGTTTTTTTTTAATACGTCATAAATCGTAAACCATCCAAGAACTTTTATATTATGTTACTTGCTGCTACGGAACCCTTCATGGGCGAATCCGACTCACACTTGGCCCCTTTTTTTTTTTGTTTTTTTCTATGTAGAGGCTCGATAAACTGGTATACGGCCCGCCTGATGGTAAGCGGTTACCGTCGCCTATTGACATCTGCAACACCAGGGGTATTGCCAATGCGTTGCCTGCCCTGTAGGACTCTTTTTTTTTTTTTTTTGAAGCGGCTCATGTTGTAGTTTAGCGGAAACACCTCAGAAGGGAGCCCATTCCACAACATGCACGTATGGGGGAGAAATTATCTCGTAAAGCGAGCAGTACGAGACACCCACGTGTCGATGATGTGTGGATGAGCTCCCTTGCGTTGTCGAGAAGTGCGATGGTAGAACCTGGATGCGGGTATGAGATTGAACAGCTCCTCAGAGCACTCCCCATTATAGAGCCGATAGAACACACGGAGCGAGCCGATGTCTCGGCGCAGGCTCAGCGGCAGGATAACCCAGTTTTTTTATGGAATACTTAAAATAGTCAGGGGTTTTTTTTTTTAAATTTAATTGTAGTGCTTAATACAAAAGCCAATTACGACGCCGTGTAGTCAAAAATTGAATTAAAATATTGTATTTGTTATATCAAAATCTCAAATAAAGCAGCTCTACACTACAAGCAATGGCTAGAGCTGGTATGGTAGTTCCCCGTATAGGCTTTTAGAAAGGTAATCTGTGGCCGGTAGATTAGCTAGCACTGCTAGCTTTCACAGTTCTGCCAATAAAAGAAAATAAATTAAAATATTTTTTACCTAGCAAGCTTGCTACTCGAGAATCTTTATTCCCCAGTGGTGGTGGATTCTACGAGATTATGACCTACCTATTGCCAATCTAAATTCTTAGTTGTTCTGAGAGCTGTTTTGGCGACTTAGAGTATTTTTTTTTTTTTTTTTTTTTTTATACTACTGGAATGGCGGAGCAAGCAGATGGCCCACCTGATGTTAAGCGGTAACCTCTGCCTATGAACAGTGCATTACCTCATAGGTCACGTCCACCTAGGACGCGCCCTATGTGGCATTGCACTGCGCCCGCCACCCTGAGACATAAAGATGAAAAGTCTCATGTGCCTGTAATTTCACCGGCACCCTTACCCTTCAAACCGGAACACAGCAATGCGAGCACTACTGCTTTGCGGCAGAAATAGGTACGGTGGAAGTACTTCCCCGGACGAACTCTTTCACAAAAAAGCTCTACTACTACTCCGGCGGCCTCCGTACCGGAGGGAAGACGCTTGGCGATAGTGCAAAAGATATACACATATACAGATAGATATACACATAGACTATTGACTCGCATAGGCTACAAGGAAGGTAGCTCGTTATGAAGGTATGTTTTGATTGACTGAGTTTAATGCCTAGTACCGAAGGATACTCACGATCAGTTTGATGTAACTCTGCAGATCCCTAGGCATCTGATCAGGAAGTGTGTAGTTAAAAAGCTCTGGTGTCCAGTTGCTAATCTGTAGAAAGAAGACCCGCAGTAAGAGTAACCAAATATTGGAATATATAAATAATAGATATGGGCTAGAATTTCAACCACTTTTTGTTTCTATAGATACATAGATAGATAGAAAATTCTATATTGCAGATAAAAAAAGAAGTACAAAGGTGAACTTAATGCTAGAAAGCCATCTTTTCCACATAACCTTGGTGTAACGCGGAAAATAGTTGTAGGTATCGGTAGTGCACAAGAAGGGAAGTTTACGAAAATTAACAAAAATTCTATGGTAATATTCTATGTTTGTCAATCCATTCTAAAGAAGATTCTAAAAGTTTTAGCTTGTGAAATCCTCGGAAGAAGAACTGTGAAATCCTCGGAAGAAGAACTGTGAAATCAAACTGTCTATAGCACATCAAGCCAATCAACAATCAATATCAAAGGTCTGGGTATTGTCCCTCTCAATCTCTTTAAGTCTTAATTTTACGTCTGTCGAAACTATTTTATGAAGAGCTAATTTCTGTCTGGCTGCTTTTTGAAGACGTGATAATTCGTAAGTATAGCTTTCTGTGTCCACCCTTAGGTTTGACGTAGTTACTCTACAAACCTGACTAAGCCTGAGGAACACGCAAGTGCTGGTAGATTGGTAGTCAGAGCTCCCAGCGCAAGGGTTTAAGTCGTCCAGAGGCACGTCGCAGACTTGCTTTTCTCTGAAAATCTGTTTGTCATCGTAAGAGCAGGCCATGCGTTCAACTCCAGCTGTATACTCGTGGTACTCTGTGAAAACATGAACCTGAGTAAGTGTGGAAATAGCGGTAGATATAGGTACCTACGTAAAGACTGTATATACGGAACCCATACTGGGAAATGCAACCCTAGAAAAAACTTTGTAAATCTTTGCTTCTGACAGTTACTGTTTATCAACAGTGCAGCGCTTCGATCGATCAAGAATACTACTAGATGTCAGGTCGGCGCAAAAAAAACGTCTCGGTGAATAAGAGCTCACTTCGTATTTGTAAGAACTTTATTTGTAGCTCTTTAAGGTTGATTTCACCCTAAATGTTGTTTAACCTATGTCTTTTCGTTTCTTAGTGACTGGAGTAATTTATTGTTTTGCTCGTCTTTTGTGACGAATGATCGTAAGTATAAGATAATATTTTGAAGATTTTCTACTTTATTGCTAGGTGTCATCGTTGTAATTAGGTTGAACTAAGAACTGTTTTAAAACTTTTGTTTCAGTTCGTTAGTAAACAAATATAGCTGTATAAGTATATATACCCACGCGGACGGTATTTAGCTTTGATTTTGTACGTGACCCGAAATCTAGTTGTATTCTTGATCGAAGGTGCAGCGCCATCTATTATCAACACTGAAATCCATGTTTCGAGACGGCCTTGAAAACCCCTCTTACAAGAGTAGTTTTGGTTAAATATGAGTTCAGCGTACAGTTTACCTTTGAGGAAGTCTTTGAGGCGATTGTTCCAAGTCAACCGGCTGGCAGCATCACTCGCGTACTGGAAAAGCTGATCCTTGGAGCGCGGCCATACTTCCAGCTCTGAGGGTATATATGCAATAATGTATTTCAAGCTGGTAGATGACTCAACACCACCGAGGATGCTGCCTATGTAAGCTTCGACCAAAGTACCCAACTTACCAATCGAGGAAGATCGAGATCGCGACAGCCCCAAAACAAGTCCAATACTGACGCCTGCAAATATATTAAAATATCAATTCCAGGGCTCGTTTCATCTAGAAACTACTAGAACTCTACTAGTAGTAGAGCTTTTTTGTGAAAGAGTTCGTCCGGGGAAGTACTACCACCATACCTATTTCTGCCGCAAAGCAGTAGTGCTCGCATTGCTGTGTTCCGGTTTGAAGGGTAAGGGTACCGGTGAAATTACAGGCACATGAGACTTTTCATCTATGTCTCAGGGTAGCGGGCGCAGTGCAATGCCACATACGGTGCGTCCTAGGTGGACGTGCCCTATGAGGTAATGCACTGTTCATAGGCAGAGGTTACCTCTTAACATCAGGTGGGCCTCTTGCCAAGACCTCCCCTATTAAATGCAAAGGGATTTGCTTGACCTGCGGAATGTTGATCGCAGTGTTTAGGTGGATGCTGCTGCCCATCTCCTTAGTCGGGTCTTTAGACATCCACGGAGGAAGACGGAGGAATCTATTTAATAGTATATAATCAGTTCAATGGGTCATTTGCGCAATAAATTCAGAAATTTGTATCCATGTTTTTTAACAAATAACGCAATATTTTTGTAAAACAGGTCTTTTAAAGTAGGCATTACAACATTATCAGTGTTTTATCTCGTCGATCGAATTACGTGGGATGCTCTGACAAAGATTCACTCTGGTGAATTCACAGTCAGTTTTCATCAAAGTAATTTAACAGTAATAATAATTTGAATATTTTGCGATGGCCTAATGTCCAGTCGTAGAATGCAAGCTGATGACGATACTGATGATTGAAAAACATGTCTGTTTTCAAGGTTGCCCACGCGTAAACTGATATTAGTAATGCTACAAACATAAATAATGTATACGGGTTTGATATCCTTTAGTTCAAATTGACCTTTGGCGGGGTCAAGTTGATCTGTATTAATGTATACACAAATTATCAGCTGTTTACACTCGATTTATCATCACAGTTCACACCGAAAATGATAATAAGTGTTAGAAACATGAATAATCATAAAAACAATTTGATTCATAATTAAGTTTATCCTGCATTATTTTTATTTCTACGATTATTTCTTAAATCTAGTAAGTAGGTACCTACTAAGCAGCTACTACTACTACTCTGTTACTACAAAACAAAACTCGAATCATCCTTAGCATACACAGTGTTGTCTTTTGCACTAACAAACAGTTACAAACAAGATAGAAAGAGACAAAACCATCCCAAAGTTATATATTTCCCGTTTGTTATTAAACACGGCATATAATAAAATAAAAACCCAGAAAGCTTTTCTGACTTATATCAAACAGCCTTAACCTACTCTTACCTATAATGAATAGCACAACAACTATCAATATGATCTTGGTCCTCTTTTCCATGATTTGCTTCTTTATAAATTTATTTAATTTAATTCACACAGCGCCTCACAGCGCATGCACTTTAGGATACCACAGCGTGTAACGGTAACCTGTAACTGTCAGGCCAGCCTACGCCAACCAAAGTCGGACCGCAAACGCCTGGCCATAGCTAAATAGCCTGACACAGCCCCAGGTTTGGATATATTAGCCTCACAACTAAGTAGGCGACTTTATGGATACCCATTCATCTCAAGGAGGGATGTATGCTTCATTCCATTCAAGATTTATTAGGTACCTTAGAGCATTGCAGGCCTCCGTACCGGAGGTGGGTACCAATATGAGCGAAGTGATTCTGGGAAATCCGTAGTTGATTGCTTAGGTACCTATAGGAAACAACAAATGGAGAAATGAGGCATTTTAGCGTAACCTCCGAGCATTTTTACTCCACAGCCGGTGCACTCAGTGTAATAAGGCCCCAACTCGACAAACCAATACCCTCATGCTGTGATGGTAAATTGGACCACGTTATGCACGTTATAACAATAGTTATGCGAGTGGTTCAAATATAGAATCCTAAGCGTAGCGAGAGTTTCAAAGTTAGACGCAGAATAAATTTGCTGCCGAGTGAAATACACAATTTTTCCCCTCACTACAGCGAGGAAAATGCTAGGGAATGCTAGAAGTAAGAAATAAGTAAATTAGTGTTTACAAATCATAAGTACCAATTTTTATTTTCAATTGGTACTAATAAAGTTGTTTTTATTTGGAACTGTTATGATTGTGTCTGTGAGTTGGATTTTACCAAAAAACAAACCAAAACAGAATAGGAGAACTTTTTAAAAAGGTTTTTATTTTTTCGTGCAACCTTATTGCTGGGTATAGTATTATTTTATCCGTGGTACTGGCCAGTGGATTATTTTAAAAATGAGTTTGGCAGTTTGGCGGTATAAAAATCTCTTCTGTTCGATTTTTAAAAACTTTTCCACTCTAAAAAGCTAAAAAGCCACACTACACGCTTTCGAATGATAAACAAAATCTTTACAAGCTTCCAAGCGAGTCTTCCCGCCATTTTCGAAAAGAGACGTTGTCTACTTTTATTTTATTTATTTTCCTAGTGTTTTCATGAGTTATTTTGTGTTATTTTGGTGGCAATTTAACTAATGTAGCTCGTTTAAAATGCACAAGTGTAGTGAAATGAAATGGAAGTGAATTCCGTGACTTTTGAAATTGGTGGAAATTGTCTACCAAAGTTATAGTAAAATTGACCACCGTTTTACTAAAACATGACTCGACTGTGACTTTGACGACTTGGAAGGAGTGTAACGTTGCAAAATATATTTAAAATACAGATACTTACTTGAAAATGGCAAATGCACAAGCCGTGCGGCGCCAACTATAAAGAAAAAAAAATACTTTGTGTAGTCATCTATAACTTCATGCTTCCAATCTTGTGAGGCGACAAATATTATGCAGAGCCAAAACACCCTCCATCCCCCGGCAATTTCGCATGATATTTTCGCAACCCTCGGCGCCGGCCGGTCGCGCCACAGATAAGCAGTACGTTCGGTCGCGTTTTCACCCCTATGTAATGGTGACCTATTTGCAGTTCTTTGTCCTACTATGTACTACTACTTCGTGTTATCGGTTCCTTCTCGGTCGCCCTGCGTTAGATGAGATACCAGTTTGATGTGTGGTGGCCCAGATAAGGTTCTAGAGACCAATGGTGAAATAAACCAGTGTGGTGAGAGTATTTAGTAAGCCTCGCGGAGGCTCCTTCCTTTCACATGTCACATGTCTTCAAATTTTCGGTTTTGGGACATGCCGAATACCTTTGAATGTATACTGTCATTTGTACCCATGATAAAAAATATGTTGTCCGATTTGCTTGTGCCGCTGTGAATTTGCGTACTGCTATCATAGTTTTCTTCGTTGATTCACTGGTTCTTTCTTGGTCACCTCCAGAGAATGGGTGGGATTTGCCGTAATCACTACGCGACGCGATAAATCTACGTGACAGTAAAATCTTTTTACCGAAGTACGAGTAAGTAAGCAGGTTGATTAAATATTAATTTGAACAAGTTATTTACTATCGGCCCAGTGTACCGCTAGGCCACTTGAGCCCTTTGCATGCAAACTAAGTTTGCTCCTATTTTGGATATTGACTCATTAAACTCCATGCAATTATGTACACATTAACAATATATTAGTACGACCTCTGTGGCGCGGCGGGCGAAGGTTGGCCTGTGACGCAGGAGGTTGCGGGTTCGATTCCCGCCTCGGAACAAATATTTGTGCGATCGCAAATATTTGTTCAGGGTGTTCTGGGTATTTTCTATGTATAATAAAAAATATCTATCTATTTAATATATTGTATTAAGTTTATCAGTTATCTAGTACCCATAACACAAGCTCTGCTTAGCTTGGGGCTAGATAATGTTGTGGTTTTTTTATATACTACTTGGATGATAGAACAAGCAAGAGGCCCACCTGATGTTAAGCGGTAACCTCTGCCTATGAACAGTGCATTACTTCATAGGTCACGTCCACCTAGGACGCATCCTATGTGGCATTGCACTGCGCCCGCCACCCTGAGGCGTAGATGAAAAGTCTCATGTGCCTGTAATTTCACCGGCACCCTTACCCTTCAAACCGGAACACAGCAATGCGAGCACTACTGCTTTGCGGCAGAAATAGGTATGGTGGTAGTACTTCCCCGGACGAACTCTTTCACAAAAAAATCTCTACTACTACTCCTCCTAGTTTGCTCCTATTTTGGATATTATCTCATAAAATTCCATGCAATTATGTACCTACACATGATCATTATATTAGTTTTCGTGTATCAAACCCGTGGTTTGTAAGTTTCTTATAAAATTATATACGTAGTTTCCAAATCAAAAACATGAAAATATTTATATATTAAAAAAAAAAAAAAAAAAAAAAAAAAATAGCCCATGTTAGTTTTAATAAACATGCAATTTAGTGGGACCCTGACTAACCAACAGGTCTAGGACTAGGATATTAGTCTCTATATATAGTGACAAAATTACGTTGATTTGAACATTGATAACATAAGTCTATGAACTTGAATTAACCGATATTCAAAATTGAGGATAAAACTTCAGCTTGTAAGGCGCGGGTTCATTCCTAAACCTATTCACTCCCGCCCGCAGAAAATGACACCGAGGACTCGTCATAATATTTCAAATAGCAGTGACCTTGTGCTCCAGGCTGAAGTACCCAAGACCTTGAAGCCACCGAGGGGAGCAGGCCTTGTGCCCGATGAATGGGCCCTATTCAAGATGAAAAGGGCGCGAATATCGTCCCCTACCTGTACCTGTACCCCTGTGTTTTTAGTAGTAGTAGAGCTTTTTTGTGAAAGAGTTCGTCCGGGGAAGTACTACCACCGTACCTATTTCTGCCGCAAAGCAGTAGTGCTCGTATTGCTGTGTTCCGGTTTGAAGGGTAAGGGTGCCGGTGAAATTACAGGCACATGAGACTTTTCATCTTTATGTCTCAGGGTGGCGGGCGCAGTGCAATGCCACATAGGGCGCATCCTAGGTGGACGTGACCTATGAGGTAATGCACTGTTCATAGGCAGAGGTTACCGCTTAACATCAGGTGGGTCATCTGCTTACTCCGCCAAACCAGTAGTAAAAAAAAAAAAAAAAAAAGAAACAATAATTCTTATTTTTAAGAATGGTACACCCAGTGGAAATTTAGGTACCTATATTACATTTTTAGATTTTTTGTTATTAAGATTACAAACTTGGACTCGTCAAACACTTGCAGTCAGAAAACTTGGGAGAGATCCAAGCTCGAGGGCCTGTGCCATCGCCGATGCCGAAGGTGTTGTAACCGGCGGCGTGACAGTCGGGCCTTGTTGCGAGTGGTCAAACACAAGAGCACGGCCGCCGTGAGAAGTCAGGTTTCGCAGCGGGGTTGATGGTAGCTTTCATGCTATAATGGTTGTTTGGCTTTCCATTCCTGCTTCCATTTTGCAGATACAGACCGTTCACCGTAAGATGTCTCCTGCCGTGTAGTTTTTTTTTTTCTATGTTTGGCACTATTACCAAGGCAGGGGAACACATACTAAGAGTGTAACGCAGGGGACATCTTATGGTGAACGGTCTGTATACAGAAGTCGGTGTTTAACAGGCCTGGTGCAGTCTTATAGGGCGGGTTTCAAGACTTTAGTCTGTGTTGCGGAGGGTTTGTCAATTTAGCGTGGATAGGCGTGTCAGGGTTAACCAGGATATTTTTTACTTCACAGAGTAGTGCATGCTGCCTTCTCAAATGGGGAGAGGCTATATGGCTAAGAGTGGGTAGCCATTCTAGTTGTGTGCTCTGGATAGTCCCTAAACAAGTAATGCGTAAGTAAGCGTGAAAAAAAAACTGTCGTAGGTACCCCAGCATGTGGGGTATAATTTTTTGGAACTCATTAATTAGAGTAGGTAAGATATTATGACTTTATTGGTGACTTTGACGTGTCTGTGTGTGTGTGTGTGTGTCTGTCTGTAGCATCGTAGCTCCTGAACGGATGAACTGATTTCGATTTTTTGTTTTTTGTTTGAAAGGTGAATTTGTCGGGAGTGTTCCAAGCTATGTTTGATCAAAATCGGTTCAGCCGTTTCATTGCGTTGAGAGTTTTTTTATTTTTACAAAATTAATAACTTGGTTGTTATTATTTTTTGAAGTAATGAAAAGCAAAATCATGAGAGGCCGGCAAAGTCATCTTTTTATTCCTACCAAGTCTAATTTGTGTAAGGTACCTACTATTTTTTTTTAACTTCCTTTCTGGAACTAGATAATTTGTAAATATACCTATTGTTATTGTTAATAATAGTTTATTCATTGAAATCACAAGGATCATTTTGAATCGTCTTAAAAAATAAATTTACATTTACTCCTGTTCCAACCTACTACTTATTGTGTAATAAATACATGATCATCAATAATAGGTACAGTGCCAGCAACTTGGACAATTTATGCACAAAAATTATGCTACAAAAACTTATTATAAGGTACCTTTATACCTTTTTTTTTGTGACGTTTTCTATAGTTCTACATGACTCTATTCTGTATTTAAATCCCCTTTTTTTGGTTTCTATAGCAAACTGGCTCCACTAGCGACGCTGTCAACAGAACAGATAAGTTGGTGAAATTCAAGAAGCTTGAATTTGGTTACCTATAACTTCATGGTGAAATTAGAATTCATTAGTATTAACATAGAGCAAGTAAAGTGGCGACATCTTTTATCGTAGACTTGGTCAGTGATCTTTCGCTCTAGTGATAGGAGAGACAATGCGACCAGAGCTTTCCTATAAACCAGCATAAACAGCAAACAGCATACATTTTGTAGCAGGAATCCTAACATACATCCTAATATCCTAACATCATAGTCCTGATTCCACACTAAAACTCCATGTCGTGGTAGGTAACAGAAACTAAGACAAATATTTGCACAAATATTTGCAGATATGTAAACATTTGTCCCGTACCGGGAATTGAAACCGTCTCGCATCTCAGCTAGCTAATCACCCACCGCTCCTCGGGATCGTAAATTTTTTCTATAAGTTTTTATTATATTGGTGTACACGTTGGGCGACTCAATAAAGCAGACTATATATTTTTCGGGTGCTGTATCTAGTACGGGTTTCACAGCCTGTGATTATGTATTATTGGCACTTTCAGTAGGTACCTAGGTTAGTAATAGGTAATAGTTACCAGCTTAAAATTACAATTATTATTATTGGTGGAGCATGTACCTATGGGTAGGGATGAGGAGATTAAA
Organism: Operophtera brumata; assembly: GCA_932527175.1. Classification (NCBI taxonomy): domain Eukaryota; kingdom Metazoa; phylum Arthropoda; class Insecta; order Lepidoptera; family Geometridae; genus Operophtera; species Operophtera brumata. Next base: position 1,611,662 of record OW052235.1, read on the forward strand.
TTAAACACCAGATATCCTAAAGTTGAACCAACTATTGCGTGTTTATTGACATCTCGTCCAGAAAACGGTACATAGTTTATTAATAAATATCAATAATTTAAAATTTCATAACTTCGAAGCGTGAAATAAACCTAATTTACGCCCTGAGGCTTATTCTAAAACGAATAGAAATAAACGCCGACTATGTGGCTATTGCTAAAATGGCTCCCGACAGCCTCCCCTGAGAGCGATCCGTCAGCCCCTCGGCGACTTGACGGCAATTGGCGACTGCGACTAGCTGAACTCCAAACTGTAACATGCCTACCTACCTGTAACCTCACTTCCACTTTATACATTTCATGAGAACAATGGATTAAAATTACCTATTCATTCACACACCTTCACACTCACTCATTCGACAAGAAGCGGGATAACCCTCAACCGATGACCACCAATCAACAGTAGTGATTAGATCTACTAACAACTATTTGGCAGTAAGATGATGGCCAATTGGCGGTCAATAGTGACCTAGGAGACCTGCAGCAGCCGGCTGGCTCCACTACAGACCGCTGACCCGTGATGCTGTAGTCGATTGGTCGTCGGATGGAGCCGGTCGGCGCGGCGGCCGTGTGCCCTCGGTGGCCGACTGGCTGGGGGCTTAGTTGCGGTCCACCATGAGCTCGAAGTGGACCGAGCCGCGCCGCTCATAGCGATCGTACTGGATGTTCTTCGCCCACGCTTTGCACTCGATGTTGATCAAAACGCCCGCTGTGGATGAAAAGGAAAATGTTAAATCGAAGTCATTGGAAACGTGCTGAGCAAAGCAGCCATTTGTTTTTAAAATAAGCTCGTTTAGTTCTTATAAACTGTGCTTACTCCTTGGCTTCTCAAAGAGGACAGCGACTAGGGGGCTGAGATATCCCTCCTTGTTAGTGAAGGGGTAGTAGTAGGCAGGGAAGCCTCGCCGGGGGATGTACTGCACGGGTCCCACATTCTCGACATCAGCAGGGTTCTCGCCCTCGCAGGATACCCACACGGTGTTCGCTTCTGGTTTGCCGGACTGGAATGGAAATAAAATATGGATATTTATTGATACTATCATGGGTAGGTATACTTCACTATCACTTGTTGGTAAGATTCGTTGATATAAGATTTGTCCTGGCTGGTAATGTGTTATTACTTGAAAAAAAGGTTAGCTGAGTCAGTCGTGGGAACTAATGGTGGTGGTGAGCTCAGCACTTGTCACGAATATAATACTCCCATGATGGTGCAACCCACAGTGAAAGAGGCCCATTAAGGCTCTGCCGTGGAAAAAATAAAATGGCAGTGGCTATATCTATGTATCGCGTTTATTACCTTTTTATTTATTTGACCTACATCTTGAATGTGTATATTCAACAATATACAGTATTCAGATTGCTCTTATAATAAGTTTTTTGTGAAAAATATATTTTTCAATGCATGTTTTTAGTTTGTGATTGGAACCGTGTGCTGATCGAAATGAGCCTGAGCCAGTCTACTATTATCCATCGAGGACTTCCGTCTCCATAATCAGATCTGCTTACTGTCACCATAATGTTGTATTGTTATCGGAACTTGATATGTATGCAAAATTAAATATCATAGTTATAGTTTATTTATTTATAACGGATTATGGTTACATGTCAAGTTGGTTTATAAAGCACTAGCGACTCGTCCCGGCGTCGCACGGGTAGTTTCAGGATGAAAAACAGCCCCCCCCCCCTTTTCTATCCCCTCCCCTGGTAGCCTATGTCACTCAGGGTGAATGTAGCTTTCCAATGGTGAAAGAATTTTTTAAATCGGCCCAGTACTTTTTGAGCCTATTCATTACAAACATACAAACATACAAAAATAGGTACAAATCTTTCCTCTTTATAATATTAGTGTAGATTTAGGTCATAGTTATAGGTGCATACTGACAAATTAATACAAATAAATATCAGAAATTTAGTTTTTGTTTTTTTTTTTTTTTTCATTCGGTTGAGGCAAGGTTTGACCCGAACGTAAATACATTGCAAGTGAAATAAAAGCTTGTAAAGGAAAGATGGATTTGAAGGGAAGGGATGATTAGTTCGCAGTTAGCAGCCCAATAAACATATTCACGAGTGGTGAACGACGGTCTGGCTGGAAGCTTGTCGCTCTCGTGTATGATCCATGCTTAGGTCATCGTCATCTTCACCATTATGTACAGGTCGTCTCATCCCACTGCGCAAGCCTCTCTTCTTTTATACAGTCTATTCGTATCCTGCGCCATAGTTTTATACCATCACTGTCCCTTTAGGAATTATTAAGATAAAATATATGACAAATTACTTACGACCATCTTGATGTGCTGCTTCAAGTCTTCAGGCATCTTTTCAGGGAGACCCTCCGTGTTGTTGTATGGCCTTGGTATCCAGTTGAAAATCTGGATAGTGACAATATTAATGAAAAGAAGTGTTTTTTATGTAAGGAACGTGTTTTTTTTGCGATTGCTTGTATTGTCGATAGGAGCATGTCATGTCTTTTTTTTTATACTACTTGGATGACTGAACAAGCAAGTGGCACACCTGATGCTAAGCGGTAACCTCTGCCTTTGAACAGTGGATTACCTCATAGGTCACGTCCGCCTAGGACGCACCCTATGTGGCATTGCACTGCGCCCGCCACCCTGAGACATAAAGATGAAAAGTCTCATGTGCCTGTAATTTCACCGGCACCCTTACCCTTCAAACCGGAACACAGCAATGCGAGCACTACTGCTTTGCGGCAGAAATAGGTATTGTGATCGAACTCTTTCACAAAAAAGCTCTACTACTACAAAAATTCTATGTCTTAGAAACTCACCTTATTGAGCTTGAGGAACACACAAGGGCCGCCAACTTCGTAATTGTACTGGTTGGAAGGGGTACAAGGATTAAAGTCATCGACCGGTACATCACAGACTTGCTTTTCTCCCAGCTGGTGCTGGCCATTCATGGGCGAGCAGGGAACGCGGTTCTCAGCACCAGCCGTCTCGATCTGGCCAGTGCCCTTCTTGCGGTATTCTGTGAAGAGTCAGAGAGTCAGAATAAAAGAGGCAAAGATAACAACTTCCGCACCGAACGGCGTGCCACACCTCATTTGGTTTCAACACTAACAACATATTCCACGTCGTCTATAGCATTATCGCAGCTTGCATAAATATGTACATATTCTTTGTTAATGAAGTGATAGTATCGCGAATACTACTAAATTATGTGGGTTGTTTCAATACCATGTTTGGTAATATTCGGTAAGATGTAGGTTGTATGGTTTATGTTTGTTTGTTACTAATTAAAATGGAAGGAACAGCACCTATAGCACAGGCTTGGCCTAGTTAGGTACAAGAGATTATGTATACCTGAGTAATAAGTACTATAAAGGTATAAATACCTTCGATGCTGTCGTTAGTATTAAGTTTTTTGTGTATGTATACCTACTGTTATGTTTTTTGATGAATAAATTATATATTAATTATATTATATAAGTAAGTTTTTTTTGCAACTTTAGGCACAAAAAGTGTTTGAACAGGAATAATGGTAATTTTAAGTATCTTACGGTCAAGGAATTCATCAATGATGCTCGCCCACTTCAGCACGGAACCCTTGTCGTTGGCGCGGTAGTAGATGAGGGTACTCTCAACGTTTGCTGTTTCTGGCATTGGTCTAAAGCCCAGACCTGCAGGTAGAAAAAAGTTGGTAATAACTTGCGGAGTTGCTGTAGAATACATTTATTTACAGAAAGAATAATACAACTAATAAAAGGTACTTATGTACAAAATACATATGAAACAGTTGTACTATCTGAAGACCGCTGCTAGCGATCTAAAGGTAGCTCAATTGTACAATTTTCTTTGAAACTTAGAGTTTATTTGATGATGTGCTTAGCATCAACCAGTTTTTCTTCATTATACGATAAATTGCGGTTCGTTCTGTCAGAACAAACTCAATATTCAGATATTAATTAAAGACAATAGTGTTTTATCAATTAAATGTATAAGGATCAGCTTGAATTGTCTTTTAGAATAACTAACAACGTGAATTTACGACACACGGGTGATCATAAAAAAAACTGAAATCAAATATGTACCAGGATTGTTCCCAATCAAAGAGCTTTCTTGCTGCCACTTGGGCGTCTTTGTGTCCAGGGTCTGGTAGAAGACGGCCAGCAAGGCCGCGAAGAAGCCCACGAGGACGGCATAGAAGATCACGTAGAATAGCAGGATTTTGGCTGTGAACAAAATTTACGATCTTTATTTGCTATAATTTTAGTCTGTACCATGGTATTTCCAGCCAGGAATAGATTCCTACGTCTCCTCTAGTGGATGTCATAAAAGTTAACCAAAGGATTACACTAGGCCGGAGTTATAGGCAGCATCCATCTGAGTATTCCACACCATTACTGGAAATCCCCCCCCCCCCCCCCCCCCTGCCATTGCATTCTGTGGTGAGGCCTCCTGCAGCAGCCTATTGGCTGATGATGATTGGGTATCATATATCGGATCGTAAACAACTATACACCTACACCTTGTTAGGTAATGAAGACTCAAAGTAGGTAGGTACTGGAAGGAAGCGTGTTCAAATATCAGTGACACAATCTATGTATTACCGCTTCTTGTATGCAATTTTCGGCCTAAACACTTTCTTGGTAGACTAGTTAGACTTATTCTGGCAGAGGATTATACAGCTGAGTTTCTTTTTTATTGTATATACTTTTTCAGTAATTTTTTTAGACCTGTCTGTTCCAGACATGTGTAAACTTATAGCATCCCATGGATGTGTAATCGATCAGATAATTGGTCACAAGTGGCGGCAATAGGAGTTTCCTACCGAATCGCAGAACGCTGACCGAGTTTACTCAATTGGAAGTTGTCATGCTGACCTATCAATACAGTATTCTGCAAAATACTCAGGTAATTGTGGGCATATACCATTACTAACAGAAGCTACGTACCTTTGTACGTAGCTTCTGGCGTGCTGGCGTAGCTGGGCGTGTCATCCCTTTGGATTCCATAGATGTGTTGGAGCTACATAACCGACGTAATAGTGTCTCGATGAAAAACCAACGTACCTATTTAAATTATGAAATATGTAATTGACATAATTTAAAACATCTTTTTTTTTTTTTATTAATATCGTAATTTATATCGTAATTTTTGTATCAATTTGTACATTATTGTGCCCTACCCATACATTTATACGCTAGTTATGTCTATGGTCTTACATCTTCTGGTTGTTTTCGTGTTGTCGTGCCAAATAACAATTGTGGCAATAGTGTTTTTATTTCAAAAATCAAAAGCTTTAAATCTAGTCTTGTTTTGTTCTTAGTAAAAACAAGGGACAATCGATTATTTCAATCAATCTTGAAATTTAAATACAAATAATGTCAATAACACCGGTAGAGTAAGGGTCTTTCCAAAAAACAGTAGAGTAGTAGAGCTTTTTTGTGAAAGAGTTCGTCCGGGGAAGTACTGCCAACATACCTATTTCTGCCGCAATGCAGTAGTGCTCGCATTGCTGTGTTCCGGTTTGAAGGGTGCCGGTGAAATTACAGGCACATGAGACTTTTTATCTTTATGTCTCAGGGTGGCGGGCGCAGTGCAATGCCACATAGGGCGCGTCCTAGGTGGACGTGACCTATGTGGTAATGCACTGTTCATAGGCAGAGGTTACCGCTTAACATCAGGTGGGCCATCTGCTTGTTCCGTCATTCAATTAGTATAAAAAAAAAAAAAACATTTTAGTCAAAGATGGTGAGTGAACGTATTTATATGAATTCCAATCACTACATTTAATTAGAGTCTAGTATAGATATGCCCACAATGAATATGACCTAAACATAGCTCTCCTAAGATGGCGTGTCATCACAATTGGTGCGACAATTAGTGCCACAGCGCCAATGTCGAGTTATCGGGACGATGCCAACTTCACATTCAGGGCAAGGCCTTGAACACCCCTGAACCTGCAGAAAATGTTCTGCTTACAAAAGCAAGATTTGCTGAATCTCTCAATCCTTTTAAGTTTTTGAGCTTGAGAAGTGCCCCAGTATGTTACCCTGTTTGATAGTATGCTATGTGTCCTGTGTTCGAATGCAGTCTTAATTTTCAAACCGATATTCGATGTTTTGAACGACGTAATTTTAGGCAAATGAGAAGATAGACAGTACGAGCTTACCTTCCTAATGCGATATTGATATTTTAAGCATGTTTAGACTCCTCGGAGATAAGACTTTCTGTGGGCCACTGGACCACTTTTTGCGATATTGGTATATTGCCATCCCAAAAGCAAACCTACCTTGTAGTTAGTAACTTAAGTGTCTAAATTATGTTTTTGTATCTGTTTTTGTATGTTTTTGGTTGTTATTTTTTTTTTTTTTTTTTTCTGTTTTTTGTCCTACTGTTTCCTAGCATTCTGTTTGTTCTGTTCGTTTTTTTTGTTTGTGCCAAATAAATGTTTTTCATTTCATTTTTTGTTTTTCATTTCATTTCATTTCATTTTAGTCAGTTCTTAGCAATTTAATTCTGTCCTCGAATCATCTTCAGATCATCACGTTGCTCGTGTCGAGGCAATATTACCTTCCCATAATATAAAATACAATTTCCAAATTGGAAAAATTTCAAGAAACTAAAATAGTTGAGACTATGATTAATTATAATCATATTTGATATTTGGAGGTTGCGGGTTCGATTCCCGCCTCGGAACAAATATTTGTGCGATTGCAGATATTTGTTCAGGGTGTTCTGGGTATTTTCTATGTATAATAAAAATATCTATCTATGTAATATATTGTATTAAGTATATCATTTATCTAGTACCCATAACACAAGCTCTGGTTAGCTTGGGGCTAGATAATGTTGTGTGAACTGTCCAGCATTATTTATTATTTTTATTATTTATTTAGTGATTTCTAATTCACCATCCTATTTACTGGTGTCATTACAGATTTCCTCGAACCCCACCCTGCACCGAGCTGCATCGAGTGCAGGTGTCCTAGGTCATGGAATATGCGCGGTATTGGACTTACTATTTATTATTCCATGGGGTGACCCGCGCACCGCGCATGCGCGTAGGGGGTAGCGTGAACCCACGACCTTTATCACAAGGTGTTACGACATCCTGATTTATTTAATGAGAAGACTGATGAGTCTTTTATTTGATTTGACCTGATAATTATATGATGCCACTTAGGTATTTTATATAGTGAACTGTTGAGCTTTTTCCTGTAACTAATAGACAGCTCATATACTTAAGCGAGGTAAAATTTAATAAAAATTAAAATTAGAGGTTTTATTCATTTAAATCACAAGGATTGTCTTATAAACTAAATTTACTCCTGTTCCATCGACGCGACCAAACCTAGAAGAATTGGGCAAACACGGCTTGGCTCTGTTTAATGATCCTTCTTACACTAGGAGGAGAGTGCCTGTGACTTGAACTAATCTGAAGCCTTAGACAATTTTAAGGAACAATATATTATGAGATTGAAGAGAGCTATCGAAGCGTCACGTGGTATACCTATGCTTTGTTTTTTTTTTAACATTGATAGACCGTGATCTTACTTGTTGGTAAGTGACGATGTGGCCGATGATTGAGCAGAAAGGTTCAGAAGGCACCTATTCACTCTAGGCTTGAAGCATGGCCTTGAAGGGACTCAGATTATAGTTTTCTGGAAAGACAGACGACAGTAGTGTGTTCCACTCCTTAGCAGTTTTCGCATTATAAAGGTAGAACCGAAACTCTTAGTACGAATAGACAGTACCTATACTAATAATGTGGTAAGGAAGGTACAGACTGATGAGCCGTGAGTCTGCCTGCGTGTGTTATATTACGATTGTTGAGATAGAATCACTTCGAAGCGACTTTTAGTAGTAGTAGAGCTTTTTTGTGAAAGAGTTCGTCCGGGGAAGTACTACCACTATACCTATTTCTGCCGCAAAGCAGTAGTGCTCGCATTGCTGTGTTCCGGTTTGAAGGGTAAGGGTGCCGGTGAAATTACAGGCACATGAGACTTTTCATCTTTATGTCTCAGGGTGGCGGGCGCAGTGCAATGCCACATAGGTTGCGTAATACACTGTAATGTAATGCACTGTTCATAGGCAGAGGTTACCGCTTAACATCAGGTGGGCCTCTTGCTTGATCCGTCTTCCAAGTAGTATAAAAAAAAAAAACACTATGTGGTTTAAGCTAAGGTCGTAAGATAAACTTTAGATTGGTTCATTGTTCTCCCAGTTTTTACTTTTTAACTGCTTGAATGACGGAACAAGCAGATGCACCTGATGTTAAGCGGTAACCTCTGCCTTTAACAATGCATTACCTCATAGGCCACGTCCACCTAGAACGCATCCTATGTGGCATTGCACTGCTCCCGCCACCCTGAGATATAAGGATGAAAAGTCTCATGTGCCTGTATTTTCACCGGCACCCATACCCTTCAAACCGGAACACATAAATGCGAGCACGATTTGCGGCAGAAATTGGTATGGAGGTAGTACTTCCCCGGACGAATTCTTTCACAAAAAGCTACTACTACTACAGTTACCCAGAGATTTAGTCAAAACCATCTTCGAGTTGATAAATTTATTTTTATTTTGTTTATAATTTTCTCTATAGTTGGTGTGGCTTTCACTTAAAAATTAATAAACTAAGATACAAAACTTCAAAATAAAGTCAACCTAGACTACTCTACCATACTAGGCCAAAACTTCATCCATTCATTAAATTATTTAGTAACCTGTAGTACTTAGTACGGTATTGGATCATTGCAGCTACCTTGTATGGCCTAAAGTGACACGTGTGCACGTGACGCTGAAAATTAGGCTATTTTCGTAACAATCTTTCAACGATCTTGTTATGGAGCATCGGACCACATCCAGCCCATAATTATAAGCATATTAATTATTTTACTTTAATTCATATGTTTATTCAAAATCTGAGCAAATATGAATTTGAGTCTCTTTCAATTAATTTTAATGATCATACCAATTAGTGTTTTTATCACCTGAAAAAAACAGTAGCATCGATGTTTCCAACATTATTATGCGTCCAACCTAAGAATAGACCCGTCGTCCCGTGGATGTCGTAAAAGCCAACTAAGAGATTACACGGACTTGTTAGTAAGATTCGTTGGTATAAAATTTGTCCTAACTGTGTTGTGGAATGTGTAGTAGAAAGCGTTAGCCGAGTCAGTCGAGGGGAGCAATGGCTGCAATGACACCACTTATCACGTCTATATTCCTAATCCGGTGCAACCCACAGTGAAATTAGGCCCATTTAGGCTCTGCCTACCCTTTCGGAGAAAAGGGCGTGTGTGTAGATATTTGAGAAAATTCCAGAATATCTCTAGATTTCATCAATAGGTGTTCTTCCGATAGGAAGTCGGGTAATTCCGCCGTCGCCCGTCCTTGGATCGATCAGCTCGAGGACGTGGCGCGCGCATCGCGGCGGTACCCCCTCCTACGAAATACCCCCCATGTTCACTAAAAACTACCTCTTCAAAACCTTTTAAAGAAGTAAGCCTTTATTTAGGTTCAGAATAAACCTACTAGAGATGGCCTAAATGTTTTCATTCAGCTGTAAGTTATCTGCTCTACATAAGCCGGTTCCGCCGCCATGACTGTTTAAAAATCACAGCAAATTAATTTCCTGTTGTCTCAATTTAATTTAATTTGCGAGATAAAAAGTCATTGGCTTGAAATTCGTGAGATACTTCATTGTGGTAAGATTTTGTCAAGGTCTGACAGGGTTTATCAGTAGTGCCTAGATTAGAAGACACATTGGCGATATATAAATCTTGTACATATATAAATAGTTCCGGGAATTTTCTTAGAACAATGTATTATAATGGAAATAAATAAAAAAAGATCTTCAAGAAAGATCTGTAAGTTCTGAAGATCACAGTCACGAAATTGAGTTACGTAACACCACCCCGTTGCCCTAAATCTCAAACTCTCCTGAAATTGCATTCACTTTTCACGATTTTTCATTAAAAATCAGCATCCGTAAGGACATTAGTAAAACACAGAGCATAGCAGGTATTTAGATAATCGGGAAACTCGTATCGATTTTCCCTCCAAAATAGATCTTTTGTTTTAGCGATGTAAAGTACTCACCCCAGCTGGCTCCCGTGCGGCCCAGGAACTGTCCCGTCTCCGTGTTCCAACAGAAGATCCTGAAGGACTCCCATTTCCCTAGATCCGGTGGAGGAGTATAGTACTGCTCGGATACTTTGTTCTTGTCCGCCATTGTCGAGAGCTAAATCGGACTGCGGATGGGAATCGATTGCCGGTGGCTTCGCCCCAACTGTCCCACGTCTCACCCCGCCGATACTTCCCCTCTTCCCGCCCTTTCATACCCCTGCAACCCTCCTTACGTAATGATTACGCAAGGCGGCGCGCGCATGCTGAGAGGCTACTTGCGTCCGCCCGAATTTTCATGACATCTATGAACTGTAGATCTGCCCTTCACGATGAGGGAAATGCGTGAGCTTCTAGCAAGGGGGAAGCTCATTTTGAACTGGCTGGCACATAGGGTTAAAAAATAATCAGATCACAATCAAAATCAACTGTATGCCTCCAGCTTAGAGGTTATTTTGCTTTAGTGAGATTCATTGGTGTGGTCTCTATGAAAATTGATTTCATTTTGTCAATCGGCAAAATCTAGACTTCTTATCTTTATGAGTTATTCCTAAGAGCTCTTCTAATAAGGTTATGTAATAAAAAAATAAGCGTCATTACATTAGTAACGAATTCTTACATCTGAATTAATAAAAAGTAACTCTACTTCATCGATATCTATATTACATCGATGCTCTACTTAGTTGCTTAGTCTTGGGGGGAAAATCATATACCATTTGTACTTAATTGACATGCATTCAACTTGCTCGTGCATTTAGGGTTTAAAGCAAATGCATTTTAGTAAAATCCTAATATCTAATCTATATATATAAAACAAAGTCGTGTCAGTTACACCACTTATAACTCAAGAACGGGTCAACAGATTTGGCTGAAAATTGGTGGGGAGGTAGCTTAAAACCAGAAGATTGACATAGGGGGAAGGGGTAGGAAGGGAGGGGGTCACCGGGGGCTACCCGTGCGAAGCCGGGGCGAGTCGCTAGTTTGTTATATGAGTCGATCTTTGTCAATCATGAGAGTAGACATTATGGTAATTTTTCCCGATTGGTACAGTGGAAATGGTGGTGGAAAAGACCAAATAATGAATAAGATCTTTTTATTTTCTTCAGCTAAATATTGGCTACAAAATAAATAGTTACCTATCCCAAGATTCTTACAACGAGATCAATCTTAAAACGAAACGCCTGACAAAAATCCATAGCATCAAAACAGTATTGCCATTAATAAAACGCATACTTCGGGACGATTTTCTCAGTAGTTACGTTTTCAGATTTCCCAGGCGCTGGTGGGTCGCTCAGCGGCGTGTCACTCAGAACTGGCTTTTCTGAGGGCTTAGTCCAAGCTTGACAGACGCACGTAGGACCAGCGGTTCCAGACTGGTGGCTTGAAGACTGGAACCCAGACTGTGTGCCGTAGCTGCCAGTCTGTGACCCTCCACCTTGAGTTTGACCAGTACCGTGGCTTGTTTGGCTTCCTTGATAATGACCTTGACCTGATGAGCTCGAGGTAGACGTCTGGCTTCCTTGATAATTTCCTTGAACGGAAGAGCCGGTGCTCTGCTGTGTTCCTTGATAGTGCCCATGATTGGATGAACCAGTAGTCTGGCTACCTTGGTGATTTTCATTGTTGGAAGACCCAGTATTCTGAACTCCATGGTAGTTACCAGACTGAGACTGGCCACCCTGGTAGTTACCAGACTGAGACTGGCCACCCTGGTAGCTACCTTGTTGGTCTTGTCCTGTAGATTGCACGAACTGGCCACCTTGCTGGTTGTATTGACCGTTATGGTTTACACCTTGATACTGTCCATTTGGGACATTCTGGTAGTTACCACTGGTCTGAACATGCTGTCCTGATTGGAAGTTTCCAGAGCCGTAATTTCCCGTAGGCTGGTATCCAGTTTGTACCTGTCCCTGGAACTGATTCTGGCTTTGCCCAAAGTTTTCTTGTTGTTGATTTTGGTTCTGGTTCTGAAACTGGCCTTGCTGATTTTGGTTTTGGTTCTGAAACTGCCCTTGCTGATTTTGGTTCTGGTTCTGAAACTGGCCTTGCTGATTTTGATTCTGGTTCTGGAACTGTTGTTGGTTCTGCGGATACGGTTGGTACTGCCCTTGTGGTTGCTGGAAGTTTTGCTGAGGCTGGTATCCTGTTCCGGAGTTGGCTGGATAAGAGCCTCCTTGAGTATTTAGTGGATAGCTTGTACCTTGATAGTTTCCTAGTCCAGCGGCTACTGATCCACTTGCGCCATAGTGGCCATAGTTATTGGCGTACTGCGCTTGGCCTTGGATCTGAGCTTGCAAACCTGCGTTGTTCTGGTTACTGTTGCCAGTCCAAGGATGTTGCAGAGGTCCTTGCTGTGCAAATGTCTGCTGGGAGTTAGCACCCTGCTGGAAGCTGGTCTGAGCAGCGGGCTTGTTCTTGTGGCTTTGGACGATATCGATGACTCCACCGATGATCTTCTCGGGTATGTTAAGAGGCTTTATCGCGGTAGTTAGTGACGTGTGGTGGAGGATCACGATGATGAGTACCTGAAAGAAAACACATATATTGAAAATTGGTTGATTCGGTTCATTCTTACCAACAATGGTCATAGCCAGTACAAAGAATTTACTCTACATTCTTTGAGCCAGTATTGATAACAAAAGTAGACAGATAAATACATTACATAGATAGATTAACAATTTATTGTACACCAGGATTATATTAGCTGTACAATGGGCGGCCTTATCGCTGAATGTTTTTTTTTTTCCAAGCAACCGTTTAAAAAGTAGTTTTATATTTTTTAACATTAACGGAGTCAATTTTTTATATTTTTTAACATTAATGGAGTCAAATTTTTATATTTGGCGGAGGTTTGACAGTGTAGCTATTTTTTTTCGATACTGCTGTTACGGATTCTTGATTCTTGTTCATACAGCTACTTAAGCTATATTATTAGTAGTTCTCCTAGTGAAAGAGTTCGTCCGGGGAAGTACTACTACCATACCTATTTCTGCCGTCTGCCACGTAGGACACGTCCTAGGTAGACGTGACCTCAACCTATTTGTTATATGTAGTGGTTACGGCATATCAAATTTAAACTCACGATTATCTGAGATCTGTGAAGTCCTGCCATGGTGCGCCGGTAGAGTCCTGAAGCCAATTGTGGGATCGCCTCAAGGACACACTTTTATATCGAGTTTGAAGGCTCTGAAGCTGTACTATTTATTATTCTGTGGTGCGAACTCAGCCTCCAAATTTATTTTTGCATTCAGGGCTGTCTCGTACAGAATTATGATTCTTTGGAAATGTCAAAAGTTCTTTAGTACAGTTCAAAATCTAAACCATAAGGGCTGTTATTCGCTATGACCATAGGAGATTACTTGGCAATAACGTGTTACGTCACAATGTTTTCTGAACGATGATTCCACGCAGATATCGTAACGAGCCCGCGTTATGTCACGTTTGGTCATAACGAATAAGGGGGCTGTTTTATATAGCTAAACCCTCACTCAATTCAACAACCAATGATGGCGTGAGCCGAGTGTGTTGGTCAGTGTGGGATCAGGACTATGTACGTGACTTATGTGTTCATTGTGTTATGTGATCTTTTTTAAGCTAAGGCCAAACCAACGCGTTCAGCCCGCGTCCTCAGTGGCGTGCACGGCGCGATCAATGGTAAGACAATGGATGGCCACCGTGCACGTCACTGCGGACGCGGGCTGTTGGTTTGGCCTTAGCTTTAGTGAATAGTCTTCAACCCTTTATGGTACACTAGTTATAATAAAACTACAAGAAACTACTGACGCGGGAAATGTTTTTTTTTTTTTATACTACTTGGATGACGGATCAAGCAAGAGGCCCACCTGATGTTAAGCGGTAACCTCTGCCTATGAACAGTGCATTACCTCATAGATCACGTCCACCTAGGACGCAACCTATGTGGCATTGCACTGCGCCCGCCACCCTGAGACATAAAGATGAAAAGTCTCATGTGCCTGTAATTTCTCCGGCACCCTTACCCTTCAAACCGGAACACAGCAATGCGAGCACTACTGCTTTGCGGCAGAAATAGGTATGGTGGTAGTACTTCCCCACCTGGTTGGTAAAACTGTATAAGATCAGCGCAAACTATTTCTAATGAGTTTTTGGTGTAACATCTTTGCTCTCTCTTTCCTGCAATCTGTAGGAGTGATTTCGTGAAAAGTTACGGAAGTATGTAACAGGAAGCGCACATTTTCCGAGAGGTTGGTACTATTAGCCAAGTTTCTTATTACCAAGGAGGTGAGATGTTAGATGTAACGCATCATATGCGACTACTGTAAGGCTCGCTCATTTTCTTATATTAATAATTACAATTGAGCATTATATTGAGCATTATAATGCTCAATTGACATTATAACCACAAACAAAAATGGTGTGTAAGGAGCTTGCACACCGAGCGACTCGAGTTTACTCCAGTTTTCAGTACAAGATTTGCGAATATGTTGAGGGAAAACATAACGACTTCATCTTTTGTTAACACTCGATTTTTCGATTTTACTCCCGATTTATTATATAAAAGGCCTTATTTAAAAATCGATTCTTAAGAGTAAACTCCAAAAACGATTATTATATATATTTAACCGAAACTGCAATTAAAATGCATGTGTGCCAACCCTACGAACATGAGTCGCATATTGCATGTGATCGAAGAGCGGCACGCGTGTTATCTCATCCCTTGGTCAAGTACCGCTATAATTGCGAGAAATTAGGGATGTTCCTGGCTGGACATTATCGATATTTTATCTTACAGAAATATTAAATACACAGTAAGCTCACAGTAAGTTCGATAAGCTTTGTAAAAGTGAAAAGAACATTGAAAAATGACGAATTTATTAATATTTGTATACATACAATTTTTCTTAATTTTCGTTCACTTTTAGTTGCACCTGCGCTATTCAGTCACTTTTTAACTTACCTGAACTCTACCAAGTTAAATGGTGACGGAATATGACTGTTGTCGACCGCTGCTTAGTAACAACTCTTTTTGACAGATGTATTCATACATTATCTGTCACTTTGGTTACAGTAACAACCTTAATTATTCGTGAACTTGAGTCTTAGGCATGTATGCACATTGTACGTTACAACATACAATGTGCATACATGCCTAAGACTAATACACTTAAGTACTCTACACTATTTACACATCCAACTTATCAACATAATTTATGTAAATACACCATTAGTACCTACCGCTTATCTATTACGTGCACAGTCCATCAGTAATAACATCCAAAGGTTGGTCTTGAAAAGATCGCAACTCAGCAATAAGACCGATTCTTGTTTATCATATATTTAATGATAAATGATAAATGATAATGATAAATGATAAATAAATGATAAATGATAAATGATTTATTGCTGTTAGATCTATGTGGTAACATAGTAGGTAGTGGTAGGTGGTTTAAAACCTATTGAATTGTATATTTATTGTGTAATAAAGTATTTAGTATCTTCTACCTTAAAAATTGGCATACTTATTATAGGTTGAATTAGTGGAACTGGATAAATATGAATAAGATCTACATTTGTAAACCCTTATTCTGCGAAATAAATAAATAAATAATTCATTCATTCATTCATTCATTCATTCATTCATTCATTCATTCATTCTATCTATCTATATTATTCTCTTCATTCATCGACTATCGACAATCGACAAGGTCCCTTCCCTTTCACGCAGTGTCCGATCTCATTATGATTGACGCTGCGCCCGCACACGGCCGAGGTGTTCGCCCGTCGTCGTTTTCGACAAATTATCGATCGACATCATCGCTCAGCCGGATCAGACAATACGAGGTTTATAACTGTGAGTGTGTTCCTTCGAGGAAATGGTGGGGCTTCTCGTTTTTGCGGTGAGGAAGTATGGAGCATTCACGGCATAAATAAATAAGTACAAGACTTACCCAAATCAAAAAGCACAGGAGCTAAAGAAAACTGCTGACCTATTTCATCTATAACTGTGTAATCTACATCTACACTAATATTATAAAGAGGAAAGATTTGTATTTTTGTGTGTGTGTATGTTTGTAATGAATAAACTCAAAAACTACACTGCCGATTTCAAAAATTCTTTCACCATTGGAAAGCTACATTCACCCTGAGTGATATAAGGTACGGGTTTAGGAGGGGGGGGGGGTGTTTTACATCCTGAAAGTACCCGTGCGAAGCCGGGACGAGTCGCTAGTATATAGATAAAGTAGAACAATTTTATTAACTTAATTAACTGATCAAAAAAGCAATGCTCAGTGTGTCTGAGCCGTAGATTTTTAGTTTTAAACGACACAGAATAAATAGTAGTACAAGTGTGAGGTAATGTATTGTTACATATAGGCAGAAAGAGCCCGTTGGTTCGTCCAATAAAATGTTAGAAAGAAAGGCACAGAGAATAAATAATATTTTAAAAAAATTAAAAAAACACGCTTTTATAGCTAACCGAACTAAAAAAGAGTTGATATTACAGTAGTAGAAGATCCAACAATCAATAAGTTTTTTTTTTTTAAAAGCGTGGTGTGCTTTATAAAGTAAATGTAACAATCATTCTGTTGGCAACTATAGAGGAGAGTTATGAAAAGTAGTAAAATGCACTCTAACTCTAACTCTAATTCTAACTCTAACTCTAACTCTCTCTCTCTCTCTCTCTCTCTCTCTCTATGCAAAGTTTCAAATTAATCAGACTTCTGGAAATTGACAAATAGACACACGCCTTTTTCCCTGAAGGGGTAGGCAGAGCCACAATAGGCCTCTTGTGAAAATTATGCTCAAAGATTCAGTTACATACATACATACATACATACATACATACATAGATACAACCCAAGCTAAAGAGAGTGCAGAGTGCGCGCCAGCCACAACAGCCTCCTGGCTGTGGTAGCCGATAGGCCAGATTACCACCTCACTCAGCACTGGACTAAGATGCATTCAGTTATGGCCAATTACACATATAACTGAGTGCATTTTTTCCCAGTTGGTAGAATAAATATATAACTGTGTTACTGTAGGAATTATTAATATTTTTTCATAAGTGCTGTATTTTTGTGTACTAACCAAATTATGGATCTGTGTGTCTGAAATAAAGTCTTTTTTTTTTTTTTTTTTTTAATAAAAGCGTGTTAAAAATGGGAAACAGTGACAGTACCCTTGGCTGGAATTCGTAAAATTCCGCTGATGCTTACTTGCGAAACGACAGAAAAATGTAATAAGACTTGTTGTAAACGTAATTTTTTTAAAGAAGCCTTACTAGTTATTTTTTAAAAATAACTGTCATGAAGAAGGTCCATAATCCATAATCTCCATGTGCAAGTGCAATTTTTTCCTTTTGCAGTTTATGCATACATTATGAATGGGCAAAGTTCGGGTAAAATTTGGACAAAAAAGGAGATTTTAGAAGGCTTTTACTGAATTTGTTTCTCAAATTATATAATTGTTGCTAGGTAGCATATAGGTAGGTACCATTATAGACCTATATGGAACCTATATAATACATAAGATACTATTATGATAAGACCTACTTATTGTTCAAAACATTTAATAAAAAATATATAGTAGTAGTAGAGCTTTTTTGTGAAAGAGTTCGTCCGGGGAAGTACTACCACCATACCTATTTCTGCCACAAAGCAGTAGTGCTCGCATTGCTGTGTTCCTGTTTGAAGGGTAAGGGTGCCGGTGAAATTACAGGCATATGAGACTTTTCATCTTTATGTCTCAGGGTGGCGGGCGCAGTGCAATGCCACATAGGGTGCGTCCTAGGTGGACGTGACCTAAGAGGTAATGCACTGTTGATAGGCAGAGGTTACCGCTTAGCATCAGGTGGGCCATCGGCCTGTTCCGTCATTCAAGTAGTATAAAAAAAAAAAAAAAAAAAGTTGCAACGCCATAATCAGGTACGAGCTACATACATGCGTTGGTATGGAAAGTATGACCGGGTTGGTCGCTCTAGGGCAATCAGCTTGTTCAGTCATTCATTCAAATTAAAAAAATACGAAAAACTACATAAGTACGTAAGTTCTTCTATTTTCCAACCTATAAGAATAAAGTAAGTATCCACGGCTCGACTGTCTCCTGCATCAAGCAGAAAATTACTGAAATCCTGTCTGATTCATCACCAATCTTAATTGGATAATTCTAGGTCTAGCCGTGATGTTTTATTTCATTGCCGACTCCAGGGGATCGATTTTTGAAAGTCAGCGAGTGACTAGATGTCAGCAAAATGACTATTAGTCACCGATTTCCAAAAGTTCGTATTTTTGGAAATCACCGCTGACTAAAATTGTCATACTATGATATCAATACGAGTGGCTCTACCCACTCGATTTGAAATCACTCCGTGACTGTTTTAGCACTGACATTTATGAATAGTATTTACTCAATTTTACTCTTTATCTTGTGGGTTTCCTATTCCACCCACACATAATTATTATCTATGGTCCGAACGTAGTACCACAGAGTAAGGAATAATACTAACGTACAACAGAGAGACAATCTTAGTACTACGATCGTTGCCACGATAAGTCGCGCAAGAGCAGCGCCCGTGGCGCGCGCTCGGTACTAACGTACTAATATGCATTCTTACTTGTTTTCTTAACAGCGTACTAGATGGCGCTTCTCTCTTGCCTTCTTTACAGCGCACTAGATGATACTTGAGAAATCAAGCGTATTTCATCACATCATATCATAGAGTAACACGTTAGTATTCTTACTACTCTGTGGAGTAACTATCGAAATATTATCGTATAATTTTATTCTCCGAAACATGGTTTTATTTCAACGCCATCTATGTGTTTCTTGACCAAACTTAGAACCTTAGAACCCAATCAAAATGTTTCGGTTAGAAATTGCTAGATGTCAGTAAAAACATTGAAAAAAAAAACTATTTTATAACGATTTTTGTTATTTTATTAGTTAAAATCACATAAAAAGTCTTCTAGAGGTACTATTTACGCAATGCCGTCAAAAAAAGTGAAAAAATAATCTAATTAATGTGTTCAATATTCCTAGCGATACCAGTACTGCCATCTATCGATATTTTGTGTGAACTAATTCTAAAATGTATGGAATTAACCAGACCTGGTAGTACACTGTTTTGTCTGTGGTGAGTGGAACCATGGACTTAGTATAGTGGAACAGACAAACTAATAATGGACAGATACGTCGTATGTCAAAGACAACGACTGTGAAATATTTGCAAGTTGGTAGACAGGGTATGACTTTAAAAAATACGACATTTGGTAAAAAGTGATTTCAAAGTCATCGATGAAATCTGCCATTTTTGAAAGAAACGTCGTCATTTTTATTTTATTACATTTTAATGTGTTTTTTCGAGTTATTTCGTGTAATTTTAGTGGCATTTTAACCGGTATAACTTGGATAAATGGCACATGTGTGATGTAGTGAAATTTGAGTGTATTGCGAGTCTTTTCAAAATGGTGGTTTTTTTCCTGTAAAAACTCAGTTTTTCAGCCACAATTTAAACTGGGTTAGGACTAGACGGAGACTCTTAACGACTTGACTATAAAACTATAATAATTATATCACTTGACATTGGCTAAATTGTTGCAAATAATGCACAGAAGCCATTACCTAAGATAAGAAGAAGAAGAAGCTGCATTTGAGGGGTTTGTACGCCTAGAACAAACACACCTCGCAAGTCTTTGACCGGACTCTTCCCGCCATTTTCGAAAAGAGACGTTGTCTAGTTTTATTTTATTTCTTTTCCTAGTGTTTTCTTGAGGTATTTTGTGTTATTTTGGTGGTATTTTAACTAATGTAGCTCGTTTAAAAAGCACAAGTTTAGTGAAATGAAATGGAAGTGAATTGCGTGACTTTTGAAATTGGTGGAAATTGTCTACCAAAGTTTTAGTAAAATTGGCCACCGTTTTACTAAAACATGACTCAACTGTGACTTTGACGACTTGGAAGGAGTGTAACATTGCAAAATATATTGAAAATACAGATACTTGAAAATGGCAAAAGCACAAGCCGTGCGGCGCCAATTATAATGAAAAAAAAAAGTCAAAAAAAGTCTTTGACCATACCCCCTCAACAAAACTAGGTCTGCTATCTGAGACCAACACCAGCCCCCCTATTCCCTAACTGAAAGTCACTCGGTGACTGTGGGGTGTATGGCGCTGGTAATTTAGTTTTATGAAATATCGAAGGACCTTTTAAAATAAATATATAGAAAAAATAACAATTAATTTGAATTTGGAGGAAGATCTTTGCTCATGAAAAAGGCAGATAAATTAGGTCTGTACCTACCTCTTCCACACCTACTCGTGCCTCTCTTCTAGTGGATTCACTCAGCACCGGTGTTTTCGAGCATGTATATCTCCTTCTATTGTTCAAAAGTTTCAAAACACAATCAAAAATTGCACAGCACAGGAGAAGAACGTCTTCACACGAAAAAGAGTTAATCTTGGCTGTTCACGGAACAGCTTTTGTCCAAAACGTTTGGACGCGACCGTGTAGTAACTATCGCACAAGACAACTGGCGGGCAGCGGCAGTTCCATAAGCTTCCATCCACTCATTTTTGAAGCGAAGGTAGTTGCCAAAAAAACAGGCGCAAACGAAATTTATCTACCCTACATTTTCTATGAGCAAAGATTGAACATACCGCCCACCGAAATTATTATGATAATTTCAAGTAAAGTTATTAGAAAAATAATGCATAATGCAAGAGAATTAAGTATGAAATGATATATAGTAAATTAAGTTGTAAGGGTTAGAGCTATTATTTAAATGGTATAAGGAAGAGGGCTCAGCTTATTCACTGGCCTCTTTATTATTCCTCTTTGCGTCCTCAAGGTAACCACACGAACAATTTTATCGGGGCCTTCATGAAGACGTTCCACCTTGGCCCGGACCCAGTTAAGTGAACGAGTTAGCTCAGACTTGATGAGAACTAAGTCACCGACCTTAATATTAGGTGGTGATGTGAACCATTTTGCTCTTTGCTGCAGCGTATGCAGGTAGTCATCAGACCACTTCTTCCAAAACGTTTGGGAGATTCTTTGCACACACTGCCAACGTGACAGTCGATTTATACCTACATCGTCAAGGCTGTACTCAGGCACGGCGAGTAAGCTTTGACCTATCAAGAAATGTCCAGGCGTTAAAGTCTCAAATTCATTAGGATTATTGGATAGTGGGCATAACGGACGCGAGTTTAATACTGCTTCGATCTTACAGAAGACAGTGGTGAGCTCTTCAAACGTAAGTGCCCTTTCACCTACTGCGCGAATGAGATGACGCTTGGCTGATTTGATACCAGCCTCCCATAGCCCGCCCATGGAGGCAGCTGTAGCCGGAATATTGTTCCATTTCACAGAACGAGATGCGCAGCCTTCAGCGATCGAAACGCTATTTTTATTAAAAAAACTAAAAACTTCTTTTAAATGTTTCGCGGCTGCGACGAAGTTCGTCCCATTATCGGAATGTAGGCACGAGCACAGGCCGCGTCGCGCTACGAACCGGTCTAGCGTAGCCAGAAAACAATCAGCTGTTAAGTCGCTAAGAACTTCAATGTGTACAGCCTTTGTAGAAAAGCACACAAAAAGACACATGTAACATTTTTGGATTTTTGCGTTACGATTTAAACTTGCTTTTATGTAAAATGGACCACCTAAATCGCAACCAACATGATCAAAAACCTTGTTAGGTTTTAATCTTTCAGCGGGTAACGTACCCATGTATGGTTGAATAGACGTAGGGCTGCATTTAAAGCATACGATGCATTTCGACAACACGCTCCGAATCATACTGCGAGCAGATACGATCCAATATCGTTTGCACAAAATTCCTTGCAAGGAACGAGGTCCTACATGTAGGTACATTTTATGAAAATGTTCGATTATCAAAGTTGTTATGTGGCATTTTTTAGGTAATAGCAAGGGATGCTTGCTATTGTAGGGTAAATCTGCTTGGGAGATTCTACCCCCCACCCTGAGGAAACCTTGGGGGTCTACGAAGGGTGACAGTTTCCGTAATGATGGGACAAATTTATTAGTTTTAATCTGACCTATTTCACTACCAAAGTAGGTATTTTGTGTACTCTTAAGTACAACGTCATGGGACGTGTTTAATTCGTGATTTGAGATCGGACCAGTCGTACGCTCGTGTTTCGGAAGCCTACAGTTTTTTGAAAATCGCAGACACCATGCGATAATGCGCTGCAGTTTCCTAAACGACGAGTATTTTTCAAAAAACGTTTCTGAAAAATCGTCCTTTATATTTTGAGACGGAAAGGAAAATGTATCTACATTTGTTTTTAATTCCAGGATATCCGTCTTATCGTTTACGTAAAACGTACTAATTGGCCACTGATGAACGTCATCAGATAACCAAACTGGCCCGTGAAGCCAGCGCTCATACTCTGCTACGAGCTGAGTAGGCAGGGCGCCGCGAGAACACACATCGGCGGCGTTGTTTTCGCTTCTCACGTGGTACCAGCTATTTGACGGAACCACTTCTACAACCTGAGCGACTCGACTCGATACAAAAGTTTTAAGTTTGTATGGAGGGGTTTGCAACCAGGCGAGCGCGACACTGGAATCCGTCAGGGCAGTTAATTGATATTTTAGATTTATAGATTTTTGTATAAAATCAACAAGTTTGGATAACAACACGGCGGCCATAAGCTCGAGTCTCGGGATCGAAAGAGGCTTGATTGGTGCGACCTTGCTTTTACTGATAAGCAGCCGGGTCTTCACGTCATTGTTTGAGTCGACACTGCGGGCATAAATGCATGCCGCATAACCACGGGTTGATGCGTCACAAAATGCAATTAAATGTATCCCGCAGAATTTAGGTATAAGCAGGTGTCGGTCAATTTTAATTGACGACAGACTCGACAATGACGTGATGAATGTCGACCATTTGTCACGCAAATCAGCTGGAATTGGCTCGTCCCAGCCGAGGCTGAGCTTCCACAGGTCCTGCATTATACACTTTGCAAGAAATGTGCACGGAGATAGGAATCCAACGGGATCAAAAATGCTAGCAAGCAATTTTAGCACTGACCGTTTAGTGTAGGTATTGTCCGTCATGTTGTAATCAAACGAAAAACAATCGTCAGTGGGCAGCCACTTTAAACCAAGAACCTTCAGTGATGAACACACGGTGTCATCACTGAAATTTATAGCGACTGCTTGGTCGGCACCGATCCTGGAGAGTAACTCAGGGGAATTACTCGCCCATTTACGGAGATCAAAGCCGCCAAGTTTCAATAGAGCTACGAGCTCGTCCTGTAACGTACAGGCTTCTGCTAGGTCCTGTGTAGACCATAACAGGTCATCTACAAAAAATCCCTGAGTAAGGATGTCAGAAGCACGAGGGTATTGCTTGCCTTCGTCACTCGCTAACTGTTGCAACGTGCGAACAGCTACAAAACCTGACGAACGTAACCCGTAGGTATTTGTGATAAGTTCGTAGGTTTTTATTTCGTCCGAAGGCGAGTCCCTCCAAAGTATGTGCTGATAACAGCGGTCTTCAGGATGTATATGTACCATTCTATAAAATTTGGCGATGTCAGCTGTAAAGCATATGTCATACAGGCGAAAGTTGAAAATTATTTTCAAAATATCATGATGGAGCTTTCTACCTGTAAGCAATGTGTCATTCAGTGACACGCCATTCGAAGTGGCAGCTGAACCGTCAAATACGACACGCATAGGTGTAGTAGTGCTGGATGTTTTCACTACACAATGGTGTGGGATGACATTTTTGCTCGGTTCTGAGCCGACGTAGGGTTGCATATGACCTAGCTGTTCATACTCGTGCATGAAATCTACATACGGCGTTCGTAACTCAGGTGAACGAGCGAAGCGTCGCTCCAGGTGATGTAACCTACGCACGGCGTGGCTATAAGACTGG
The DNA here is from genome assembly GCA_932527175.1 of Operophtera brumata. Taxonomy (NCBI): domain Eukaryota; kingdom Metazoa; phylum Arthropoda; class Insecta; order Lepidoptera; family Geometridae; genus Operophtera; species Operophtera brumata. The sequence goes on from OW052235.1 coordinate 1,635,685, forward strand.
CCGAGGACGGCGCGATTAGGGTCCAGTAAGATAGGTGATACATACCTACCGCTATCGTCCCTATAGTGCTGCTCGGAATAAATCTCCTCGGCAAGCTTATCATGTGGGCTGAGGTTAGGGTTGTCGCACGGCGACTCCTCTATTTCCCAAAATGATTTGAGGTAAGTGTTGATGGTGTCACTATCATTGGTGTACGACACCAAATTGCAAGACGTTGCAATGTTAGTGACATCATCGGAAGTACACGGTACTTCTATCTTCCCACACAATACGAACCCGAAAACACTACTGAGCGCAGCGGGTAGTGTGGGGCTCACAATCATTTTATTCCCGTCGTAAATATCAGGGAATATGTCACCTGCAAGAATGATGTCCACAGGGGATTTTTTATAAAAGTAAGGATCCGCTAATAATAGGTTTTTATACTGCATGGCAACTTCTACGGGAATTTCTACAGTAGGTAAATCGGAAGTAATCTTTTGCAAAATAATAGCATCTATTTTGAATGTTGGATTATCGCAATGTCTTGGTGTAATAGTGCATGACGTCATGCCAAAGTTCTTTACACTATTTCCGGCTAAACCGAAAATATTGAAAGGACATTTTCGACGCGACAACCCTAGACGTTCTAAACAATTCAAAGTTATGAAGTTAGATTGAGCGCCTGAGTCGATGAGAACACGGCAAGCTTGCGAATTACCGAACGAGTCAATTACATTGACTATAGCCGTACCTATTAAAACGACATGGGTCTTAAAGTTGTTTACGCTCGACGAATGTGACGTATTAGCGTGCGTAGTGACACCTATAGCTGTCGGCTCTGCACTGCTATTGTGCGCGGGCACGGCTCGCGTAGCAGGTTTTATTTCAGAGTCTAGGTGCAATAACGCATGATGTCGCTGATTACATGTAAAGCATTTAAATTCACTTCGACAATCGACAGTTGAGTGATTTTGTTTGAGACAGTTGTGACATAATTTCAAATGGTCAGCACGGCTGAGGCGTTGTGCAGGAGTCAATTCACGGAATTGTACACAACGAAAAATCATATGGTTTTTAGCACAATGTAAACAAGTAAAGTTGCTAGAAGAATTACTATGACTCTTCGATTGCGTCTGTGAGGAAAATGCCTTCCTATTGTTATTTTCATTCGTCTTTTTGTTAGAGTTGTAAGGTGTAGGATTCCTTACTTGCGAAACAGTAGAACTAGCTTGTGACTGCGAATGTTCCAGAATCTTTATTTGATTATGTACGTGGGACATTAACTGATCATAGGTAGGTATGGTCGTTTGATCGACACCTTGTTCGAACGACTTTCTTGTGTTGGGGTCTAGTCCCCGCAATGCTATATGACACATTACATAGCTAGATAGGTGCTCGATATTTAAAGCGTTTATTGCGCGGTATGAATGATCGAAAGTCTCAATAAATTGATTTAAATTGGCAGAAGACTCCGATTTGAGCGCGGGAAAGTTAAGCATCCTATCTAGGTATTTACCTACAAGCATTCTATTGTCTTGATATTTATCAAGCAATGACTGCCACACTACTTCGTAGTTACTTGAGGTTATAGGCACACTTTTAATAATACTGAGTGCGGAACCTTTTGTGCATGACAACAAATAATGAAATTTGTCTATGTTAGAGATACCCGTATGATTGTGCACCAAAGAGCAAAATGTTTCGTAAAACGTTGTGAAATTCTCAATATTCCCATCAAATGTGAACAACTCGAGTTTAGGTAATCGCGGTCGACTATCAAAGCTAGGATTTTTATCTTTTGTGCATGGAGGAACGTCCGCCATGTTGGAAATGTATTTTGAAGCACACAACTTCACGCGAAAGAATAATTCATCGAAGCTTTTGAGATCGTTATCTGAGAAATGCGTATCGGCATCTAACGTTAATTGCAATTCGAAGATTTCCATGCAAATACATTCGAATGATTCACGTAGTGTGGTTATCTCTGAGGCACGCAAAAGGAACATATCTTTTACTGAGGGATCTATTATATTCGAAAGATCAAATATTTGTTGCAGTTGCGAATAAATACGTTGCTTTTTAGCAAGACATTTGGTTATATTTCGCTCAGTTTGTAACTCCTTTTTGGATGGAGCTTTGTCGTCTGAATTAGACATGTTGGCGGGAAGGTTATTTAATGAAATGTTGATAACCGAAATATGTATAAGTATGATTGAATTTACGAAATTCAATGAGAAACAAGCACGGCTTGCATGCACACTTTGAATAAATAAGTTGCACGGCAACGTAATTTCTTCAAAATGGCGTCCAATGGTCCTAACCACTAACCAACGTGGAAAGTTTTACTGGTTAGGACAGTAGAAAAATGATTAAATTAAAGAATTTAAATCCGGCTCGAAGGACCAAAATGTGGGGTGTATGGCGCTGGTAATTTAGTTTTATGAAATATCGAAGGACCTTTTAAAATAAATATATAGAAAAAATAACAATTAATTTGAATTTGGAGGAAGATCTTTGCTCATGAAAAAGGCAGATAAATTAGGTCTGTACCTACCTCTTCCACACCTACTCGTGCCTCTCTTCTAGTGGATTCACTCAGCACCGGTGTTTTCGAGCATGTATATCTCCTTCTATTGTTCAAAAGTTTCAAAACACAATCAAAAATTGCACAGCACAGGAGAAGAACGTCTTCACACGAAAAAGAGTTAATCTTGGCTGTTCACGGAACAGCTTTTGTCCAAAACGTTTGGACGCGACCGTGTAGTAACTATCGCACAAGACAACTGGCGGGCAGCGGCAGTTCCATAAGCTTCCATCCACTCATTTTTGAAGCGAAGGTAGTTGCCAAAAAAACAGGCGCAAACGAAATTTATCTACCCTACATTTTCTATGAGCAAAGATTGAACAGTGACTAACGTTTGACAGGAAGAATGATCATCAATTAAAAAAAAATACTATTAAGAATTGACAATTGATGGTAATTTTACTTGTCAAACGTTGGTCACTGAGTGACTTTCAAGATAGGGAATAGGGGGGCAGATGACGTAACCAGTTTCCACTGTATACACTGTATCCATTTAACACTTTATTGAAACACTAACGAAAACACGGAAAAAACATAGACACACATACATACACAGACACACGCCTTTTTCCCCAAAAGGGTGGGCAGAGCCTCAAATGGGCCTCTTTTCACCGTGGGATGCACCATCGCGGAAAACAGACGTGACAAGTGGTGAACTCATCACCACCATTGCTTCCCACGACTGAGTCTGCTAACGGTTTCTTCCAGTAATAGCAGCCAGGACAAGGTTTATACCAGGCTTATACCAACGAATTTTAGAAACAAGTCGGGGTAATCCCTTAGTCTGCTTTTACGACATCCACGGGAGGAGATGGAGGGGTCTATTCTTGGGCCGGACACACCACGGGAGAAAATCTTTGATTATTCTGAAAAAAACATATTTCAATGTAATTTTGTTTGTCGAATTGTCTAACCAAATTATAAATAAATAAAATAAATAAATAAATAATGCTGGACAGCTTACACAACATTATCTAGCCCCAAGCTAAGCAAAGCTTGTGTTATGGGTACTAGATAACTGATATACTTAATACAATATATAACATAGATATATATTTTTACTATACATAGAAAATACCCAGAACACCCTGAACAAATATCTGCATATCGCACAAATATTTGTTCCGAGGCGGGAATCGAACCCGCAACCTCCGGCGTCGCAGGCGAACGTTCGCCCGCCCCGCCACAGAGGTCGTCAAACAAATCAAACAATCAAGTTGGAGATTTAAAGTAATTTTATTTTAAAAACCCCGTGGTTTTATCGAATCGATTATGTAATACGTGTTGTTATGTATTGACGTCGTCTGTAGCGCGTCGGGCGAGTAGCTGGCTGAGACGCGAAAGGTTGCGCGTTCGATTCCCGCTGCGGGACAAATGTTTGAATAATCTGCAAATATTTGTTCCGGGTCTGGTTGTAATGGTACCATGGTACTCGTAGTTTCTGATACCCACGACACAGTGAATCCTAGTCTGAGATCTGGACTATCTATGTGACTGTTGTTGTGATATAAGGGGTTCCGGGACATAAATTACACTATACTAGGGTGCGTCTTAGGTGGACGTGATCTATTTGGTAATGCACTGTTCATAGATAGAGGTTACCGCTTAACATCAGGTGGGCCATCTGCTTGTACCGTCATTCAAGTAGTATACAAAAAACTGGTATCACAGAGACGGGCTGTCTCAATTCTCATTGGTGATGACGTTGCCTGGTGTTTCTCATGTGACCATCGTTTCTCGGAATATCATAACTGGCGAAGTTTGTTATTACAAGACCATAGTTAGATAGATAGAAAATTATTTATTGCACAAGACAAAAAGCAGTACATAGGCGAACTTAATGCTAATTAGCATTTGCTTCCAGCTAACCTTTGTGTATTGTAGACCATTACGAGAATGTAGTGAGTTGAGGTCGCGCCGCCAGGATGCCGCGGCGACAATGGCCCGCGTCCGCCCGAGCCCAGCCCACACGTCACGTGGTACCTACCTACAGTGTGCTCCGTTAGTATGGTGCAGAGTAAACTGGTTCAATGCTATGAATAACAAGTAATTAATTTCGTAAAAATTAAAAAAACCCTCATCGCAATGAAACGGCTGAACCGATTCTGATCAAACATAGCTAAGAACACCCCCGACAAATTCACCTTTAAACAAAAATAAAGAAATCGGTACATCCGTTCGGGAGCTACGAGGCGACAGACAGACACACACACACACACAGACACGTCAAACTTATAACACCCCGTCGTTTTTGCGTCGGGGTTTAAAAAGGTGATCGATCATTTTATTGGCAGTATCATTCATCATCATCATCATCAGCCTATATCAGTCCACTGCTGATGGACACAGGCCTATCCCAATGCTCGCCATCATTTCGACCGAATTCCAGCTCTTCCCATCCACTTCCTACCAGCCGCCTTACGCAGATCGTCGCTCCATCTGGCCAGGGGGCGCCCCACACTACGTTTACCAAGACGTGGTCTCCACTCTAGAACACGTTTACCCCAACAGTTGTCGGTTCTACGGCATATATTATGCCCAGCCCATTGCCATTTGAGCTTGCTAATTCTCTGAGCTATGTCTATGACCTTAGTTCTCTATCTAACTGGATAACTTCTTTGCAGATTTTATCCCACAGAGACACTCCTAGCATATCTGTATCAGTGCCTTCAATCAACATCAACGGTGAATACATAACTCACCTATGCTATTTGCCGACTATTTACCTAGTCATCATTGGCAAAATGGCTGGAAGAAAATGCTGCACAATGCTCAGAGAATATCAATAGGCAGCGCGTTTGCAATACCGTGGGTGTTGCAGATGTCCATAGGCAGCGGTGAATGCTTTACATCAGGCGGGCCGTCTGCTTGTTTATCAACTTATTACATTTAAAAAAAAGACCTCAACACCTTCTCCCAGCGGGTGGGTCTTAAAATGAACATGATCACAGACATGCCGGTACACGCTGCGAACGACATCATCGTTGTTGACCATGTTGTTGTGGATTTGGGTCAAACTATTCAACTAAATAGGTCCAATATCGCGGTGGCGCGGCGGGCGAAGGTTCGCCTGCGATGCAGGAGGTTGTGGGCTCGATTCCCGCCTTTTGTTCAGGGTGTTCTGGGTATTTTCTATGTATACCTAATAAAAAAAATATTGTGTGAACTGTCCAGCATTATTTATTATTTGTTTATTGTATTTATTTATTCGGGAAACCAGTCCATATCTCTTCACAGACGCCGCAGAGCCTCAAGACGATAGTCAGTGTGTGATTGCCTGTGACGACTCGGTACTGAGACGTGGCCGCTAACTATTGACTGCGTACGAAAGAACAGAGTTGCACAGCGGGCTATGGAGAGAGTTTCAATACGTGATAAAACCCGAAATCAGGAGATCCGTAAAAAGCCCAAGATTACCTCATACAGATACCTCTCAGAATTAGCAAGTTGAAGTGGCCAGGCCATTAGGTATAAAGGTTATCGAGTGGCAATCACAAACCAGACGACGCAAAAGAGGAAGGTCTTAAGTCTAAGGTCTTTAGATAATGTCTTTAGTCACGCTGGACTAAAGACACAGGAAAATGGTGGATGGAGGCGGATGAAGACCGTTCATCGTTGCATTCTATGGGGGAGGCCTATGTCCAATAGTGGACTTCTACATGCTGATGATAATGATGATGATCAGTGTCTCCTGTGCACCAACACCTGCACCCTAAATGACCTGTGCGAAGCCACTGAAAATGCAATCGACGTGGCTAAATTTTGGTCTAAAACAATCTAATTAACTATGGGAACCAACGACACGATGAAGAAGAAGTGTCTTCTGCTAACAACCGAAAATCTCCGTGATGCGGCGGGAGAATAGGCTGCTGAGACGCAAGATATGCTGGTTCGATTCCTGCTACGTGGCAAATATAAACGTTGTCTTAGCACTCGGCAAAAATGTTGTTTCCTGTAAGTGAAATAATTTTTGTAATCGGATCTGTAGTTCCGGAGATTACCCCCAACAGATTACAGATAACACCGCCTAAGGGACGCTTTCGTTCTTCGAGGTCATATTATAAATGTTATTCATAGTGTACGGTATAAATATACCCGTCAAGTAGTTTCAGTGAGATGATATTTCAAACAGAAATAAATTAACAAAAGAGACAAAAATTTATAAGTTTTTGTGAAAAAAATAATTTTTCAGTACAAGCTTTTATAAAATTAGTGATTGTAACCATGTGCTGATCAAAATGAGCCTAAACACGGCCAGTCTACTATTATCCATTGAGAAGTTCCGTTATCCACCTTCCGTCTCCATCATCAGATCAGCAGATCATATTGTATTGTCATCGGAACTTGATAGGTATGCCAAATTTCAGCTCAACCGGTTGAGGATAACTGCTTTAAAATTCAGTTGCAAGATTCCACCCGGTTACAGATATGAGCAACTAGTATAGTATATAGTATAGTATAGTGACTATACTAACTGGACAAACATATTCCACCCGGACCAGAGACATGTTATCAATAGACATGTTTTACTCATTCCCACTCCACTGAGAAAGTGGCGTTTTATGTACTATAGCTACTTACTTTGTGTTTTTATATTGACGAAAAAGACGTAAAATCACAGCGCTATACGGAAACCCTGTTGTGAGAACGAGATAAACATATGTTCTAAGTTGTGTCAAGCAAGGTTTAGCCAATCGCCAAGCTAGGGTAAGTTGGGGCCATGGAGGGTCGGGTCGATTCATTTTAGCTCGAATGCCAGACACCTGTTTTTAAACATAGATTATTACTATAACTTATTTTTTATTAAAGTAAAAACCACACTTATGGATAACTAACATTAAAAAGCGGGTTCGAGTCCCGCGGGATCGGATTTGTTGGAACGCATGAATTTCGTCCTATGAAATATTTGTGCTGTTTCTTTGGTGGGTCTGAGGTAGGAATAGATGATGCACCTATCATCATCATCATTGGACCATTCCTTCCTCCATACCTATCATTGGACCATCTGCACCTATGGATTTCGTCTTAAGAAATATGTGTGCTGTTTCTTTGGTGGGTCTGAAGTAGGAATAGACCCCTCCATCTGCACCTATGGATAAATATTAGGAAAAAATAACACAATGGATTACAATTAAATTGCTTATTTACAATATAATAAGGCTACGTAATATTATTTACAAAAATTTCTTAAGGAAATTTCTTGGGACGTATAACATCGTCGTGCTTTTTGGTTGAATTACGGTGTTTTTTTCTGGTTCATTGTTTTGGGAATCGCCGACGCGACGAACTTTGATTAGTCTTATCAGATAAAATATCTGCAAAAAAAAAATGTTTTTTTGTTTTTATATTACTTTTTTCGTTCCACCTGGCTCTAATTTTGCTTCTATTTAAAAGCACAGGTCAGGTCTTCCAGGAATTCCGTATATTTCGTCGGATAAGACTAATCAGGATTTGAAGAGTTCTGGATTTAGTCTTCAGTCTTATTTAGTCTATGAACATTTTTTTTCGTCACATAAACATCTTGAGCCAAAAAATGTTGGGAACAAACCCTAGAGTAGGACGTTGGCATCCAATCATCTTCATGTCTTTGTTTTCTGATGACTTTAATCCATTTCTCTTTTATCAACCCGTCTCGAGGAAGTCTAAAAATACATTAGTAACATTATTTTGAGTCAGTTTAGTATGTACTAGCTACCTACATATTATACAATAAAACAGAATAAATTTAATTAATTAAAATATCTAATAAGAATAGTGTAAGTAAAAAAAAAATTGATGTGATTATTGACTGTCCTAATTACCCCATACTACCCTAACATGACGGCCGGCCGCGTGCGGTCGTGTCTCTCTGTCGTACCTTGGCGAATTGAATTACGCATCACGTTCGTGTAGGTGTCAGAGCGGCAACGCCGCAAATGAATTGTTTTAATGTTACAAACTGTTAAATAAACAAATTTCAATAGAATTATGTAATACTTAGGAATGAAATGAAATGTCTTTCTTTCCTTTTATGGTCACCGTATAATTTTTGCACTTTTGAGAGACGCATGATGGCATTTTGTGTTGGTCAATCCTAATTGGCCTATTGGTAGTGGCGTGCGTCGTAGTTCACAGTCCACGAGCGAATAAATGAACTTGCGGCATAATGCCTCACTTTTTTGTCGTCACTCTGAGCGCGGAATAGCGTATCTAATGTAATTTAATATATCGTTGACCCGGACATACATTGCAAGTTAATATAAAGCTTGTAAAATAAAGAACTGTTTTGGGCTCTATATCGGTTAAGTAGTTTATACCAATTAGAACTTTCGAAAAATGTTTAAATCGTGCCTAAAGTTTTATAGAGAAGTAGAAGTTTATGGTGGTAAGGGAACCCGCAAAACTCACAGACATGATTGTACGCAGATCGTACAATACATAAATGATGATCAACATATGCGCGTACCTCGACCAACTGTTCTGATATTGTAGCAACTCCATTATTTATTTGGTCTGATGTGCCAAGGTAAAGGTCCAGATTAGATGATTACATAAGGCTGATTGTGACGAGGTGAATTGAGGACCATCACTCGTGTGTGATGGGGCGAGTGGATGGTGTTATGCAGAACCATCATATCGAGTAAAACTAACCGCAAATAGTAGCAGAGCACTGGTTCTATGACGTAAGCGTAGAGGTCTTATTGTAAAATAACCCGCCGTGTGGGTCTGATGTATTCGTACTGTTCATTCAGTCTATTGTTAATTTCAGGGGTTCCATACCCAAAGAGTTCAAACGGAGCCCTATGCTCTCGCTTATCCATCCGTCCGTCTGTCTGTCCCTTTGTCACAAGGGTCTAGTCTTCTCCTATCATGTGGGGAAGAGAAAGACAGTATTTTTTATTTTCAAAAATAATAGAAAACTATGGCATAAGAGAACGTCAAAGACAGCTTCTTTACCAAAATTTTGTGTTTTTTTTTATTCAATTTGACATAGTAACTAGTTTTTTTTTTAATATGCTACTTATTATGTATGTTTTTACCAATAAATAATAATTTTATGAGTTATGAGACACGGGATGCTGATTTAATTTGCTAGGAAATTTTGGGAGTTTCGGTCGAGTTGGAAACTACTTGCCTTGTATCTTCTATTCCAAAGATCTGAGCTAATAAAGCAGTGCATGGTCCCATTATGTATAATCCTGTCCTATTATCGTAGCGACTTTGAGCCTGCGCCGGCGCAGTCGCGCATTCGCTCGCGTGCTCCAGCCTCGCGCTCCAAGGGACTTCAGGTGTCTGGACTGGTGAGATTCGCTAATTTTTTTTTTCTTTACACTGGTTCTTTCTTGTTCACTCTGCTTTAGTTGGATGTGTTTTTGTGCAACTGCAGCAGTAGCAGTGTGCAATTTTGGTTAAATTTGCAGTGGTCATGGTTATCAAATTTAACAGTTCAAAAGCACCAACACATCCGTAATTACGAAATTTTGACTATAATGGCCGATTGATTGTAATAGCCAGTAATTATTACAACAGCCTTATATACATATAAGTACATAGAATCAGCATAGAAAAACTTCTTCCTGCCCCTTTCCCAGTTCAGACCTCCTAGAGCTTTGGCGCCAGGAGGTTCTATCCCGGTTTCTATTCTTCCTTCTATTCTATTCTAGGCATTGATGTGATGTTAGAGCTTTGACATCATTCTCGACTTTGGATAACCACGCTGTCCTAGAGTCTATCTCTATCTCTTATGAATTAAGGACAGTTTTTACTGTTATTGTCACTTCAATCAATCAGAATCAGCTTATAGAAACAACGCCATATCTTCTCGTCACAGACACCGCAGAGCCTCAGACGAAAGCCATAATATCAGTGCGTGTTGCTTGTGTGTGCGTGAATAAAATATAATGAATACTGAGCCTTTATACAATACTAGCGACTCGCCCCGGCTTCGCACGGGTAGCCCCCGGTGAAGAATAGACCCCCCCCCCCGATATTTCATTACTTATTTTGCTTTTCGGAGCGGAGAAGAATCCACCAAAAATAGATAACTAACATCGGTCCAGCCGATCTTGAGTTATAAGTGGTGTAACTAACACGACTTTGTTTTATATTATATATAAGAAGTTGTAGTATAGTTGTAGCTTGATCCCCCTATATTAATACTCCGAACGTAGGGAAGAATTTCTAACTTTCGCTTATTTTACAGAAGAGGAAAGCTTCCAAGATGACAGTAAAGAAGCTATCGAAGCGCATGTCAGACCTGACCTCCCTGGAGCGGTTCAACCTGTACTACAAAGAGAAGGAGCCAGAGCTGAGTGGAGCGCAGAAGGTCAAGCGCTTCCTATATAACCCCAAGACCAAGCAGATCTGCGGGCGGACAACAGGCAGCTGGTGTAAGTTGCCTACTGCAATCCAAACATTCAAACTATGCGGAAACCACTGGTTCTGGTCCCCTGGATATTAGTCGTTTTAGTTAATTTTACGAAGAGCATACGATGTCGCACACTGTCATAATATACCTTCGATCTGCCATAATACCTATAAATACGAGTGGCATCGATGGATACATCATATATCTACCGGTCGCCTGCATGACAACTCTTTCCTCGATTTTTTCGGTCTGCTTTCTAGATAATAGAAGTGGATACCTAAATAATGATTTTAGAATCTTTTATTACAAGCTTTTAGTTAGTAACACCTGTTCCGGTGTAATCAAATCTTACAAGTTAAATTTGACCCACTTCCCGGTGTTCGATTGAGCTGAAATTTGGCATACCTGTCAAGATCAAATGAGAATGCAATATTATGGTGACATGGAGAGAATCTGATGATGGAAGGTGGACAAAGGCACTCCTCGATGGATAAATAGTACACTGGCAGTGTTTTTGGAAACCGTTCTAATCACTAATTTCATTAAATTTGCTTTCCTGTCTGTCTATCTTTGGGCACAGATAAAATAATGCTATACTACCGTGGGTACAAATCTTGCAACTGAAATTTAAATCAGTTCCACCTTTCCGATTGAGGTGATGTTTTGTATACCAGTTCCGAAGACAATACAACATTATGGTATCAGTGAGCTGGTCTGATGATGAAGACGCAAAATGGAATTTGGAAATCTTGGATGTTTTTTTTTTTTTTTTTTTTTTTTAACATTGATAGACCTTTGTTTGACCACGATCTCACCTGTTGGTAAGTGACGATGTGGCCGAAGATGAAGCACAAAGGTCTAGAAGGCACCTATTCACTCTTGACTTGAAGAGACCCAGATTATAGTTTTCAGGAAAGACAGACGACGGTAGTGTATTCCACTCCTTAGCAGATAAAATAAAAAAAAAAATAAAAAAAAAAATATTAAAGTAAAAGTAAAGTAAAGTAAAGTAAAAGTTTATTTTGATAAAAACCATACACGGTACAATTTATAATATAAACTGTGCCGTGTATAGTGCTGTCAAAAAGGGTCCGTGCTCAGCATAATGCTGCAGTACTACACTGCAGCGCTGGTTAATAAGAGCATGGCAGTGTTTGGGCTAATTTTAATCAACTCAAGGTTCCTAATTTCGTAAAAGTTTTCAAACAAAAACTTATTCCCTACCAAAAGGCTTGGCTTCCTGTCGATGGTAGACTATAGAAAAATGTTTTTACTTGATGAAGAATTTGTAAGGCTAAGAATTAAATCAGCATAAATAATATTCTAATTCAACGGGATTTTATGAAAATTTTCCCTATCGTCATCATCATCATCATCAGCCCACACTAGTCCACTGCTGGACATAGGCCTCTCCCAAAACGCCCAGTGTTCGGCTCTTCTCATCCACTTTCTGCCCACCGCCTTTCGTAGGTCATCGCTCCACCTAGCCAGAGGGCGCCCCACGCTACGTTTGCCAAGACCACATACAGTTTTTCAACTGTTTTTTTGTGTTTTTCAATTTGTCCTATGATCTTTACAACTCCACTAGCCACTCCCTGTCTAGTCCATATTCACGGCTAAACCTTTGTACGCGGCCAAGGAGTACAATCACGAGCGGAAGTCGCCACTAGCGTAATTGCCACAATGAGATCATGGGGCACATCCTGCGCGCACGACCGTACTGGCAGGCGGCAGATCTTACCAGACAAGAAGACAAGATTGTAATTAATAAGCACTAAGGACACTAGGCTCTACTGACGTACGTTAGTAGGTATCTGAGATGCAAGAGGACAATGAGACTGATATATATATCTAAGAACTTTATTTACAAGTCCTACTAAGGATTTATAACAAACTGCATTCAAGTTGGTTAAACACTACCTATTAGAGATTTATACCAGTAAACATAGAATTAAAATTGTTTTAGCCACTTTGGAGGTAGGTACAGAAATAGAAATACACAAATATTTAGTTCAGTCGATCGGGTTTTTTTTTTAAAATAAATTACCTACTCGTGCTTTGTCTCTTGTTAGACCATGATGGCAGCTCCGCACCAATAACCAACACAATGAACGCTTGGCACGGATTTCAGACTGCAGACAGTCAAGAGCAGCTCTACCAGCTGCTTTACCACAACTGACACGTCGCCTGCTCAACCTTCAAAGAATATACCTTTGCACCATCGTGGCGACACTCACAGGACTCACTCACTCACTCTCCAGAACAAACAACATTGGACTCACAGACAGCCCACTTTGCAGAGGGTGTCTGAATGAAGAATAATCGGCTGCCCACGTAGTCCTGGAATGTGTGGGAAGTAGCAGCTCAACGTAAACAAATCCTCAACAACCCGAGGTCACTCCGCCAAGCCTGCGAAGACCCCAGGAAACTTATATGCTTCTGGATCTACCTAGTCAGACAACTCTCACGCATAATGGACCACCCATAGAGTTAAGATGCGGAAAAGGGAGTTCTTTAACAATAACATTAACATGATGGCGGTGACGGCGCCGCGCCGGCGGTGGCGAGGCGGTCAACATAACATACCAATGCAATAAAGATCCAATATTTTATTTTCCAGCCAAAATCTGCCTATTCTACTTCATCTTCTACCTGGCCCTGGCCATCCTAGTCGCGATCTGTATGTGGACCTTCCTCCAACTCCTGGACGCGAGGCAGCCGAAGTGGCAGCTCGACAGCAGCATCATCGGAACCAACCCTGGCCTCGGCTTCAGGCCCTTGCCTCCCGAGGTAGCCAGCAGCGTGATCTGGTACAAGGGGAACGACCCTGGGAGCTACAAGTTCTGGGTGAAGGAGGTCTCCAAGTTCTTGACAGGTATTTGAATGAAGCTCACTATTATAATAGTTCAAGTACGGAGTACGGTTCTGAAGCTAAAGTCCACGCCACGACTGAAGTCCGACGGTAGCTTAATAGAAAGAAAGAAAGAAAATTTATTTATTTTACCACACGCACAACACACACATAAAAATGAATTAATGAACTAACGAATAACAGAGGTAGTTTTTTTTTTTAACTATGATAGACCTTTGTTTGACCACGATCTCACCTGTTGGTAAGTGACGATGTGGCCGAAGATGAAGCACAAAGGTCTAGAAGGCACCTATTCACTCTAGCCTTAAAGAGACCCAGATTATAGTTTTCAGGAAAAACAGACGACGGTAGGGCATTCCACTCCTTAACAGTTCGCATTATAAGGGTAGAACTGAAACGTTTAGTACGAATAGAGGGTATACTAATGAGGTAAGGATGGTACCGAGCCGTGCGTCTGCTCGTCCTATGATGAAAAGGAAATGGTGCGATCAGATCGTGCAGTTCCTGGGAGCATTCCTCGAAATGTAACCTATAGAACATCGAAAGGCATGCGACTTCACGGCTGTGCTCGATTTTACCGTTTGCTCTTTTATGTATAAAAACTAGCGCCTCAGTCACCGGACTTCAGCTGTGGCGCGGACTCTATATGAAACTCTACATAAGAAGCTAGTTGATCAATAATTGAGACAACAGAAAGTGATCAAATCATGATCATCATCAGCAACCTTTACACGTCCAGTGCTGGATGAGGCCTCCCGATAATACAATGGGGGAATTTGCCGTAATGCAATACACCTGGGTTAGGTTCATGTCACCCCAGGTTCAATTCACCCTGATAGGTGGATTAATGATCGCAGTATTTGTGTTAAAATTGGTGTAATCGCTTATTCGGCTTAGGTTAGGACATGGAGGGGTATATTTGGACTTAACTAGGCGTAAAAAAATAGCCACGACCACCACCAGTCGTAAAAAAAGGTTCACAAATAACAACAGAGATGACAGCATCAGTGATACGAAAAAGAAAACCGGCCAAGTGCGAGTTGGAATCGCGCACGAAGGGTTCCGTACCATTATCTATAAAAACGGCAAAAAAACACGTTTGTTGTATGGGAGCCCTTTAATATTTATTTATTCTGTTTTTTAGTATTTGTTGTTAACGGCAACAAAAATACCTACATCATCTGTGAAAATTTCAACTGTCTAACTATCACGGTTCATGAGATACCTACAGCCTGGAGATTCAATCTGCCATTTTTGAAAGAAACGTCGTCATTTTAATTTTATTACATGTGTTTTTCGAGTTATTTCGAGTAATTTTAGTGGCATTTTAACCGGTGTAACTTGGATAAGTGGCACATGTGTGATGTACTTACTGAAATTTAAGTGTATTGCGTGTCTTTTCGAAATGGTAGATTTTTCCCTGTAAAAACTCAGTTTTTCTGCCACTATTTAAACTGGGTTATGACTTGACGGAGACTTTTGACGACTGGACTATAAAAATATAATAATTATATCACTTGACATTGACTACCTAAATTGTTGCAAATAATGCACAGAAGCCATTACCTAAGCTAAGAAGGAGATACAGCCTGGTGACAGACGGACAGACGGACAGCGGAGTCTTAGTAATAGGGTCCCGTTTTACCCTTTGGGTACGGAAACCTAAAAACGTTAACTACCTATACTTACGTAACTTTTCTTTGTTTGCAGCGTACAAACGAGACGGCAAGACAGGCGGGGCTGGCCAGAACATCTTTAACTGCAACTTCAACCTTCCCCCTCCCGCGGGGAAGGTCTGTGACGTCGACATCAGCGCGTGGGGCCCCTGTGTCGAAGAGAACCACTTCGCCTACCACAAGTCCACTCCGTGCGTCTTTCTGAAGCTAAACAAAATCTACGCATGGAAGCCAAACTTCTACAACAGCTCCGACAATCTGCCCAAAGCCATGCCGGAGGATCTGAAGGAACATATCAAGAATAAGACGGCTTATGATAAGAATTATGTAAGTGGCCTTATCATTTGACTCTCTCTTAGGTGTAGGTTACACGCTCAGTCTGGCATCAGTTCAATCTATCAGTCTCGATTGACTTGACTGACGCCAGTATAATGGATGGTTTTCACGGTTACATGGTCAATCTAGACTGACAGCAGACTGATAAAAAGTACGTGTTGCAGTGTTGCGGGCGGCGCGGCGGCGCCGGCGGCGGCGGCGTTTGCGGTGCGTGATATAGGTCTTGCTTCATTGTATTTAGGTTTTCCAGCCTGTGGTTCAGCTATACGCAGAAGTCGCTTAGTGCCCTGCGCGTCCAATATAATAATCGTTTTAGGATGCTGATGGGGCTTCCTCGCTTCTGCAGTGCATCAGCGATGTTTGCGGAGGCTCGGGTAGATGGTTTTCACGCCATCCGTAAGAAAACTGCCTCATTGCTCAGCAGAGTGCGGAGCAGTTCCAACGGCAACCTGCAGCTCATTCCCGATCGCTACGACCTGCCAGTAATGAAGGCTTTTATCCGGGTCCTGATCAGGTAGGTAATCTCACTGGAATCTGTTTGGTCTGGATTCGGATGCGAGTTTTCACCTCAACTTATAGCTAAGTATAACTAATGTATTTCTAACATAGTTTTTAAGAATAATACTAACAAATAATGGACCTAATAATGTCTGATTTAATAAATGAATTATTATTATTATTATTATTGCGTCGCGGACGGTGACTGATGCGAGAATGATACGAGCGGGTTACACGATCAGTCTCCCATCATTCAAAACGCACTGACAAAATTATTAAAAATATTTAATTATAATGACCCGGATGGTCTGTCAATCCGTGTGTTACCTGCACGGTCATTCTCCGATCATTCTGACCAGTCTTACCTTTGACCCAGAAAAGTGTGACGTCATCATTGCGACGTCTGTCAACTGTTAGCACTATCAACTTAGATTCATAATGCTGTGATTTGGGCTACAAGCTGTTGATATATTTAGTCTCTGGTGTAGATAGAGCGTTATTTGAAACACTTGGCAGGCTCTTCCTGTTTCGTAGTGCGTGTGTTTTTAGAAAAATACATACGAACTGAGAACCTCTCCTTGTTTTGAAGTCGGTTAAAAATATGTCTGTCACTACATTACCTACATGACGCAAGAAAACAAGTTCTGGTACTCTGACACTATCACGTGACTATATAACACCAGATGACTCGATCGAACGCAGAGCAACATTATGGCTCGCTTATAGGTGAGCAACATATGGCGGAGAGTCTCGAGCACCGCCGTAAGGTCGCATGCCTTTCGATCTTCTGTATTCCTGAAAACTATAATCTGGGTCTCTTCAAGTCTAGAGTGAATAGGTGCCTTCTATACCTTTGTGCTCCATCTACGGCCATATCGTCACTTACCAACAGGTGAGATCGTGGTCAAACAAAAGTCTATCAATGTAAAAAAAAGATAAAAAAAATGACGACACTATCCATCGAGCAACACGGAATGGAGACGCCATCAAAGGCATTCCCCTCTGTAGTTTCCCTCTGAATTTAATGCCCTCGAGGGCATACAGCTTATAAAAAACTAGCTGTCGCCCATCGCTCTGTCAGACTGAATTGACTCGCGTGGGAGATAGTGCTCCGAGAAAAATGCCGAATTGTTCAGTTTTATGCTGTAAAAAAATGATTGGATCATCAAATTTACAAAGAGATGGTGTTTCCTTTCACATGTACCTGAATTTCAATTAAATTATTATAACTTATTGCATAAAAATTGACCAAGTAAAATTAAGCCGTATAAAACAAAAGTGGCCATCTCAGATTTTGTAATTTTTGAGTTAGTGTTCGGAAAATAATAAAACTGAACGGTTTAACAAAACAAACCGTGAATGTTTTATTCAATAACACTGGTTCACTCTTCACTGCGACTGCACTTCAGTACACTGGTCATTCATTACTCTGAAATCACTGCCAAGTTACGTGATTTATTCGCAATGAAAGCCAATTCCCTCACTACTGCCCTGCTCGCTCTTCAATCGAGCTCCACTTAATCGTGTGACATAGGTGCGACATAAAAGTGACCAAGAGAATAGATATAAATGTGTATAATACATCAATGTGCATGTCAGGATGTATTCTGCTGACGTAAACATGTATATAACGTCTAATGTCAGTAAGCCAAGAGGTGGATGATTACTTAATATCCTTGATTACTAAATACCATTCATTAAACACGTTCGACATCTTGTGACATGTGGAATAACGTGTATTTGTATTTGATGGCTATGTAACCACTAACTAACCGGTAACTACTAACTACTACTACTTCGTGTCACGGGCTCTTTCTTGGTTCAGTGACCAGCTTGAGATATAGTGTAAAAGGAAAAAAAGGAAAGGGGCCTAGTGACCAATGGTGAAAGAACCAGTATGGTAAAAGGATTAATTGTGCCTCGCAGAGGTTTATGATGATATGTCAACGTCAATGTCATGTGCAACTATTTTTAAAGAAATATAATTAAATCACATTACTATTAACAACAATTGTGACATGAAAAAGTTTGTACATTTGGGTACTTTGATTACTAGAGATGGCAAGCATGAAGATGATATTTAAATGAGAGTAAATTCTGGAAACCAGGTGAACTTAACGCCTTATTATCAGCCGGAACGTATCCAAAAAGGCACGACTGGATGTGCACAGAGGACTGTTAGTGCCAAAACTAATGTATGGTGGTAGCGAAAGTTGCTAAGGCACAATAAACATGAAAGTAGAATAAATGCACTGAAGATGATAGGTTTGAGAAGTATGTATGGTGGACTTTGAGAGATAGAATAAGAAACTGTGTGTTAAGAAAGCATTGTAAAATGAAAGAGCACGTGTATTGAGAAAGATATGCTTGGATGGTTTGGGTTATTGGTTAAAGGATGAATGATAGTAGATTGACGAAACTAGTTCATAAGATGAGCATGAATGGGACAGTTGGAAGGGGGAGAACCCGGTGAAGGTATTCAGACTAGATCAGGGTCGATCTGGAGAATGGCCAGGCCAAGATTGCCAATGAGCATATATGAAGAATGTGATGTGAGTGAATCAAGCAAAACAGGTATGCCAGGATCGTAGCAAGTGGAAATTCATGGTATCTGCCTACTTCTCTGGGAAACAGGCGTGAGTTTACGTATGTGTGTATGTATGTAATATTATAAATGCAAAATTTTCTTAGGGTTGGATGAAATTTAGAACGGCGATAGCCTATGATGATGATGATTTTATTTAGATGTTCCCACAGGATCAAGACTTATGCGAGTGAAACCGTGGGTTGCTTCTAGTTTATAATAAGAATAAAACTGCGTGGTTAATTTGATCAAAATCGGTTATATTGATCATACTTAAATAACTTTACTCTTTTTAGTTAAAAGTAAATAAAGATGCTTTAAAAAAAATCGTTGATCGCCAATTGTTAGGTTACTGTACAATCTTCGCACGTTGTGTTTGCCTATAATGAGGGGTTTTCACGGCCATATCAAATCATCTATAAACCCTTGAAAATAGATGTCGCTGCTGTGTACTTAACTGTATAAATAAAGTGACATGTAAAAGTCAACAACGTAGTGATATATTTTCGTGGTATTTTGTTACTATCACACAAAATAACAGACGATGCATTTGTTAATTTTGACAACCACAGTTGAGTCAGGGCCATCAATTGACCCAAATCAAACTACATTTTTTTTATTTGAAAATGAAAGGCCCTTATTGGTTTCTCCTGTAGCTAAAGATAGGTATATAGTTTGTACCTCTTCATATATACATGAGTAGACTGTTGGTAACCATAATAAAAAATAATTAAATAAGCAACTGCTTACAATAACAATAACATTAGCTGAGTCATTCGTGGGAAGCAATGGCAGGGATGAGCTCACTACTTGTCACGTCTATCTCCCACGATGGTGCAACCCACTGTGAAAAGAGGCCCATTAAGGCTCTGCCTACCCCTTCGGGGAAAGAGGCGTGTGTCTATGTATGTATGTATGTATGTATGTAACAATAACAGCCTCAATGCACACTGAAATAGCTTTGTGCTCATTTAACAGTTTTTTTTATTTCTCAAAAATTCCTGAAAGTAAGTTGCCCATGTTTTCTTATATACTACTAAATTAGTGATGTGCCTCAATAATAAAGTAGATTTTTTTATCGATAAAATAAACGCTCGTTTATTATGTATTACAAACTATTGAAATTTGATTTATATTATTCGGGAGACGCCATAGCCTAACCTAACCTAACTTTCTAACCGTTAATCCAATCACCATGAAGGTATTGGTATGTAACAAGGTAGGTAACTGTTATGATTTTAATTTGAAATTATTCATTTTATGCCATAAATTGACGACCTCTGTGGCGCAGTGGACGAAGGTTCGCCTGTAACGCAGGACGTTGCGGGTTTTATTCCCGCCTCAGAACAAATATTTGTATGATCTGCCGATATTTGTTCAGGGTGTTCTGGATATTTTCTATGTTAATACAAAATAAATATCTATGTATTGTACCGTTGTACTATGTACTATGTATTGTACTGTATGTTGTTGTTCTGTATTAGGGATATCAGTAATCTAGTCCATAACACAAGCTCTGCTTGGCTTGGGGCTAGATAATAATGTGTAAACTGTGTCCAACATCAAAAAATAAAATAAAAATAAATATATATTATTGAGTACTGGTGAAAACCAAGGTGAAAAGAGGCCCATTTAAGGCTCTGTCTACCCTTTCGGGGAAAAAGGCGTGTGTCTATGTATGTAAATATATATATAATGAAATTCACTTAGGTACAACGTGAAAGAAAGCACCATCTTTTCGTAAATTCGATGTTCCAGACCTTGATTTACAGCAGAAAATGTAACGATTCGGCATTTTAGTATTTGTAGCACTGTCACACTTTTTACTCTATGCGTCACACGATCGGTTCAGTCTGACAGAGCAATCGGCCCATCATGATACAATTTTATTACTAGCAAAAGCAAAACATGCTTGGTGAGGGCTAGCAAGCTTCTTTTCCTTGATTTTTTATATTTAAACACAGAGATGAATTTAAATAACTATGTTAAATTACAACGGATAGTTTTTAAAACAGTTAGTAAAACAGTTTTACTAACGCGTATGCCCAAATGAAATTGTGCATAGCCAGAGGGGAACGCCTTTACTTGATGTCGCCCCCCGCCGCGACCTCCTCGTGTCTCTCTCGTGTGACCTCCAGCGGCGGCCGTGTTGCTCCAAGATATTACTAGCTAGGCTTGCAAGGGCTTCCAAGTTATTTTTACTAGTTTTTTATGTGTGAACTTATCTAGACTTGAATTTAAATTACTATGTGATATTACAAATCTAGAGGTGTGATAGTTTTTCGTAAAAAGTTGCATACCTACCTAGGTTGTGGGATACGTGATCACGATAAATTAACAAAAGCATTTCCCAGTTTGAACTCGTTTACTCATTTTCAAGAAAAGTCGTGTCATGAGTGTCCGTCCTGTGTCGTGGGATTTTCCTATTCAAATCCTATTTGATTGACAAAAGAATTAAAAAAAATATATAGATAGGTATTATTTTTTCAACGCGATATTCTGTTCACTATATAGAGCGCTAAGTATTACTTTACCTACCATCGTTTAGCATCAACATAACTTAACACACCCAACACATACCTACATAGTTCTGATCCCACACTAGGATCACCAGTGTCGTGGGATAATTATGCCTGAAATAAAAAAAAACTATTTATACATTTTAATGACTAATCTAGTATTTTGGCACTTAGGATCATGATTTTTGGTTTTTGACAATAGCAGTGACTGACAGATATAATACATTGTATATTTCGAGGCCAGAACCAACATGGATTATGTAGGTTAGTTGGAAGACCGGAGCTAATAAAGCGTTTTTTCTTTTTCTTTCCTTTCGTCTCCTTTGACTTGCCAGCCCATAGTTTTATGAAATTATTGTAAGCTTTGAACAAAATTCTAATTCAATTTTCCCAAGAACTAATCATCTCATGAGCTAGTGGTTGTACCTGGGGTACTCAAAATTTTCTTGATTTTTTCTCTATACTCTAAGTTTCCGCGTTTACCCCCTCTCTCTCCAGCCTACTACTACCTTTTACTAATCTAAAATATCATAGTTATCCACAAAATTATCTCTATGCTATCCTCGAAAAGTGGGGCGGTTCCGCAACTCCCCCTTCACAGAGAGCGTTCAACCCCTCCCCTCATCCCTAGCCGCCCTTAAATCCCTTAAATGACCCTTGATGGTAGGCAAAGTAAGTTCCTACCAAAAAGTTATCGATACTATTAATTTATCGACTTGAGTGCTGGAAGTCCCAAGAACGGGTGTTACTGTCAATTTTGTGACATAACATTATGTTTGTACAAAGAAAGCATCTATGTGTGTATAAAGATTTTTGATGTGTTGCTGTTTATAGATGTTTGCGTTTATAGCGATAGAACGACTGGTTACAAAAGTGTGCATTAAAGTGTAAGTGAGTGCGTGAAGCCCCCCCCAAAAATTTCTGAATAAATATGTATCGGTTGACAGCTCTATGGCGCCTCCCCTCCGGTACGGAGGCCTGCGTTGCTCGATGACACTATCCAATTGCCACTTTATTGCAACAATAGGTAACATCAATAAGGAAAAAACTTTGATAATTCTAATAGGTACATATTGAAATTGTTCTTTAATAATGTTTGCAGGCGGTTATCAGCAGATTATTTTAACAGAAATAATTATCATAATTTACAGCCTGCGGCCATAGCGACGTAACACCTTTTATAAAGTGAAAGGTGTCCAAACTTCTTGTTACGTTTCGACCATTTCGTCAGGCGGCTCGTTGGTCTAATATGGTATGGTATGATTTTCGCTTAGGGTGCGAGAGGTCCCGGGTTCAAATCCCGGACGAGCCCAAATTTTTTGAGGTCTAATTTTTATTTTGGAGTGCCATTTTGGATTTGTACGTTAGAGCATCACGGTCAAGCTACATACATAATTGTATGCTTCAGCATCGCATCCATTCTAAAAACATGTTTTTTATGGAATGTTATCATCAGTACCGCGCGTGCTATCGCATCCTGACGTCAGTCCATACAAAGTATCTATGTGATACCAGGCGCGCAGTGCTGAAGCTTATACTGATGCATAGCTTGACCGGCTAGCTTATTACGTATCTTACAATAGCAATGCGATAGCAATAATTGCGCGATCATCGCATCCAAATCGCAAATTCGTATTACGTATCAGCGATCCGTAATACGAATTTGCAATTTGGATGCGATGATCGCGCAAATCTCGCGCGATTCTTGCTATCGCATTGCTATTGCAAGATACGTAATAAGCTAGCGGGTCAAAGTGACCTGACTTGAACACGTCGTCGCTTATTCCGACAATTTGCTGAGTTTTCGTAAACATTAGTAGTTCCTGTTTGTCCTAAGAATTAAAATTAGCAGTTGCCACTGAATTTAAGTCATTCGTAGGTAACAGGTATAGGTATAGGTAGGTTCGTGAGTTTAGGTTGTTCATTCTTTACTCAGTAAGTATAGATACAGTTATTTCGTAATATATAGAAGAAAATCAAATGGCGGTTTCTCAAAATAAAAATAATTACAAAAATAACATAAAAACCTTAGAGCATTGCAGGCCACCGTTCCGTGTTGCTCGATGGTAAAAACTAAAATAAAAATTAAAAATAAAATCGTCAAAGTATGAATGAATTCGATAAAAAAACTGTCACTCTCGACCATCTCTCGACATCTCGACATCCAAATTTAAAGGACGGTGTCCACAGAAGCGTAGGTTCGTTTCTTATTTCCTTTCTTTCACCGGTTGAACTTCGCTTGAGCTCTAGAAATTAGGAGATCGCCTGCTTTCCTTAAATGCCCTATTTATACCATAAATTGAAAAAACAAAACCCAAGTGCGAGTCAAACTCACACACGAAGGGTTCCGTACCATCCTACTAGATTTAACATAAAAAAACGTTTCTTGTATGAAAGGGGCCAACCAAGGGGCCCCTTGAATTTTTTGTTTTATTTTTATTATTTGTTTCTTATCTGCAATAGAAATACAATCTATCTGCCTACCTATTACGGTTCATGAGATACAGTTCGCTGACAGACAGACGGAAAAACGGACAGCGGAGGTTTAGTATTAGGGTCCCGTCGGCACCCTTTGGGTAC
Source organism: Operophtera brumata (assembly GCA_932527175.1). Lineage (NCBI taxonomy): Eukaryota > Metazoa > Arthropoda > Insecta > Lepidoptera > Geometridae > Operophtera > Operophtera brumata. Next base: position 1,659,663 of record OW052235.1, read on the forward strand.
GGAACCCTAGAAATGATTGCTTACGTTGTTTCCAGCTAAACATGGTGTGGGTATCCTGCCAGGGGGAAAACCCGGCTGACCGAGAGAACATCGGGCCCATCCAGTACCTGCCTGACTACCGCGGCTTCCCAGGGTACTACTTCCCGTACACCAACCAGGAGGGGTACCTCAGCCCCCTGGTGGCGGTGCATCTGCAGAGGCCGAAGAGTGAGTAGCACCCAGGGGTACGGCCAGGAGTATAACCAGGGGTATGGCCAGGGGATGGCCAGGGGTATGGCCAGTGGTATGGCCAGGGGTATGGCCAGGGGTATGGCCAGTAGTATGGCCAGGGGAGTGGCCAGGGTGTGGCCAGGGGTATGGCCAGGGGTATGGTGGTCCGAAGTGCACCAGATCTTAAGGGGACACTTATGCACTACCCACTGCATGCGTGGGCTGTGCATACATGGGCTACGGAGAGAACTATGAGTTGCACTGCGTGATAAAATCCGAAGCTAGGAAATCCATAGAAGGACAACGATCGTCGACATAGCTCTCAGAATTTGGAAGTTCAAGTGGCAAACGTTTGTTAGTGGTTAGTTGTTTCCTGGTTGTGCCGCAAAACAGTAGTGCTCGCAATAATGAGTTCCGGGTTGTAGGGTTGAATGGTTCCAGTGAAATTACAGTCACATTAGACTTCAGACTACATTTCCAGCATTGAACTACTTCGGTATAATTAGGAGGAGCATCACTAAGAACCCAGAAAAAAGAAGCTGCAGTTAGTTTGCTTACAAAAATCTATAAGTCATGTTATTTCTTCTCGTCGTGGCTGTCTTCGCGAGTTCATCCTTCCCTTCTGTTCCAGCTGGCATGCTGATCAACATGGAGTGCCGTGCGTGGGCTAAAAACATAATGTACGACCGACACGAGGCGATGGGCAGCGTCCACATCGAGATCATGATCGAGTAGGTGACGACGATGGGGTGAGGAGGTTTGCGGCGGTGAACAGGCTCGGCGTGTGATAGTTTTGCCGATGTACATTGATAGTAAATAACCAAAGACATTGCAGTCTTGTATTCGAGATTGCAACTTATCAACTAGACACCTTTTGTAAGAAGTTATTTTTGCCTGAGTTTAGTTTATGAACGCAAGAAAAAATCTACTCAAAGTAAATCTTCGCCGATAAAGATAACTTCTGGTAAAATAACCGATCTGTGTTCAATTAATTTAGCCAAACCTCATGTTTTTATGTAAAACATGTGAATTTTGAACGTAGGTATGTTTTCTACTGATATGGTTGTGTTGGTGATATGAGTCAATATCTTTAATTTATTTGAATAAATGTAGTTTCCAAAAGCTTACTTCTGCATTATAATTTCAGTTACATAAAATATATTCGATAACTTCGGGGTATTCTATACAAGCATCAAAGCCTGGAACAACATGTTTGGCTATAATGTATGACGTCCAAAATGTTGTTCCTAGGTTGGTGCTGATTGGTAATGGCTGACATTCAGACACCAGACGTGAGAATAAAACACTGATAAAAATATCCGTTAATCTTTGAACTTTGTTACAAACACCACAATTTTAACAATAAATGCTGTAAAACTTATTTACCATAATTTGACTAGGTAATCTGGGTAAAATTATTTCTACAACAAAACTAATGCCTGTTATGTACTGACAAGATATTCAAAATTTCACAAAATTTCCATGCACAACAAACAGAGACACCTAGTACCGAGGCATAGAGTTGTTCGATACGAGACGAGAGGTTTTATTTAAAGCACTGTATACAATATGCAAAAATGGGCTTGAAATTACTTCAAATGGGCTGACAATTTGGAATTGCTCTTATAGCAATCACACTCCAGACAAACCAATGGGTTGGTTACTATTACATGACTGACGTCAGCGCTCATAGTCGGTCGTACGTAGCAATATCAATAAACACCTTCGAAATAGTGCAGCGCTGATGAATTGCTACGCGCGTATGCTACGTCGCGCTGACCTCCGACGAGATGTTGCGATACATACACGCGTCTAGTGTTTTTTTTTTTTTTTTTTTTTTTTTTTATACTACTGAATGACGGAACAAGTATATGGCCCACCTGATGTTAAGCGGTAACCTCTGCCTATGAACAGTGCATTACCTCATAGGACACGTTTACCTAGGACGCACCCTATGTGGCATTGCACTGCGCCCGCCACCTTGAAACATAAAGATGAAAAGTTTCATGTGCCTGTAATTTCACCGGCACCCTTACCCTTCAAACCGGAACACAGCAATGCGAGCAATACTGCTTTGCGGCAGAAAAAGGTATGGTGGTAGTACTTCCCCGGACGAAAGAGTCACAAAAAAGCTCTACTACTACTAGTGTGATGCTGACCGAGCTACGCGCGTACTATCAGAGCTGAAGGTACGCGCTGACCGTCAATCGAGCTCTAGATCCAGCCTTAGGTACTCGTATTTTGACTTATTTGTCTCTTCTTCTTCGTCGTATTCTTCATTACTGAAGGTCGTGCCCGTCTTGAAAGGAGTAGAGATGCTGACGAGCTTCTTCCACGCTGTTCTATCCTCGGCTTGTCTCAGGGCAGCGGTGATAGGGAGGCCAGTGAGTGCCTTGACCTGATCAGACCAGCGAATAGGTGATCGGCCGCGAGGTCTTTTTCCATCCACTTTTCCCACTACAACCAGTTTCTCAAGGTTATCTGGCTGTCTTCGCGCTTGTGTCCAAAATAACTAAGAACTCGCTGGTAGCAGATGGTGGAGAGTCTGGTCTTGATGGACAGCTGAATGTTAATTACACGTATGCAAAGCTACCCTATGCCTCATAAGACACAAAACAATCCTTAAACCTATTTCCTAAGACTTATTTCTATTGGTCCATGTTCAGTCGATCATGATCTCCAGATGCGTGGAGCCGAGTCGCTCCTTCAGTGACTCCGTGTACTGTATGTTCTTCGCCCACGCGCGGCAGCGGATGTTGATGATTTGATGCACTGGGGACAGAGGACACACTCCATTAGTAACATATCTCGTGAACTGACACAGTATACTTCAATTTCGAGGCTGGTTCTTAGCAAAAGTATATTGAATTATCATCTTTGTAGAAAGCTATTCTGCAAAGGCTTACAAAGATGAATCTAGAAAGGAGTACCGTAAACTGGGGTTACTTTAGTAAACGTTTAAATTCTAACCGCTGTAACTTTTTAAATAATGCCGTAAAAAATTAATAAAAAAAACTGAAAAATCTACTTTTTTTAATCTTTCGATTTTCTTGAAAAAAAAATATAGATATAATAGATCAAAGTTAAACGGAGAGTTGGGTTACTTTGATACCCCCTATTTTTTTTAACGGAAATCAAAAGTACCCCTAATACAAGCATTTTTCCTGAAGGAAAAAAAACTGTGAACAGAATCAAAAGTTAACCAAAATTAACACGTTTATTTTGGAATCAACTTTGTTCACTAAATAACTTTACGTTTTATGTATTATTTATCACCATAATCATAATTCACTTTAAAATCACAAAAAGAGATAAAAAATTCACTTTAAACTACAATTCCGTTCGAAAGCACTGCGTAGACCAAACCACCTTCGGCAACGGCTGTTATGGCTCGTTCCGTGTAATTTTTGAGCCTTACTTCATAAAGTATGTTCTGGGTACGACGCTGTAATAAAATCAAAAAATGATTGTATTTAAATAGACAAAAAACCCCGAGTATGCCCAATAACTATTCTTCGTGAAGTGAGATTTTACAATGATCAATGTCACCCATTGAAACGATCAAAGACACCCCTTGTCAAGTAATGGCACCTATAAAATTTGTTTATGATTTTATGTCCCATAGCAAAATACAATGGTGGATCCCGATAATGTCCTGACAAGGTACATTGCACGAAAATCACGTTACTGCAATACTTGACTAGTTAGACTTGAAGTTATTCAAGCATACAAAATGGTTAAAACTCAAGACTCACATTATTTCTCTATTTTCGTACATTTTCTTATGTTTATTCGTTTCACGTTTGAGTTTAATACAGAGAGCAAGGATCATTCATGCCAGCATACAATAAAAAACTAACGTTTGCGTTCAGAAACCGCATAATTAGAGCTTAAAAATAAAACGAAGTTTTTATCAATGTCATCCCGAGATTTAAAGTTTACGGTAGCACAGTTATTATAAGCCTATTGAGCTTCTACAGCAATATCCTTAAGGAAACTTGCTTCCAACTGCCACTGTGTACAAGTGGTGTTATTCATTTCATTATCGTTCAGCTCGTTAATGAGTACCAATTATTATATTTATCGTGAATTAGAATGACCCATTAGATATTAATTTAATTAGCGTTTTTTCTTTTGTATGTTTGTAAGTTCTTGTTAGCCAGTATGTTTCTATAAATGGAGACCTTTTAATGGCCTCGTAGTTTCTATATTAGATATCACCTTCGACCAAAGTAAAATAAATGGACTGGCCTTACCATTACAAAACGTCCGTGAAAAATAAGACAATTCGGATTTAGGGTACGGTCAACAAATAAACTATCTATCTATCTATCTATCTATCCAGCCACTGCTGAGTAAAGGCCTCTTCTCTATAGCGCCACTCCTGGCGGTCTTGTAAATAAACTAGGTGAAATTAAATTATTGAACTTCTTAATACTTTAACAGATGCAATGTGTTTACTTAAGTTATTTCAGTAGGTTTATAGTACAAAAAATCGCCGAAAAAAATGCAATTATTGAATGAAACTTTTACAAAAATACATTGTTCCCTTCTGTTTTATGTAGTTACGTATCTATTTTTCAGCTCTCAAACATACACAACATAAATCAATAGAAAAGCAAGTCCACCTAAGGTCTTCAGCTCAATCAATTTGTGAAAAATATATTTTTCATCACTCAATAAACTAAGAAAATATCATAAAAATCGTACGGAAACATAAATGTATAAAAATTCCAGTATTTAAGAAACTGCAGAGTGCAGTTTTAAGAATTTTGCACAATGAGTTTTTTTATACTACTTGGAATGACAGATCAAGAAGATGGCCCACCTGATGTTAAGTGGTACCCTCTGCCTATGAACAGTGCATTACCTCAGGTCACGTCCACCTAGGACGCGCCCTATGTGACATTCCACTGCGCCCGCCACCCTGAAACATAAAGATGAAAAGTCCCATGTGGCCGTAATTTCATCGGCACCCTTACCCTTCAAACCGGAACACAGCAATGCGAGCACTACTGCTTTGCGGCAGAAACAGGTATGGTGGTAGTACTTCCCCGGACGAACTCTTTTACAAAAAAGCTCTACTACTACTAACCGTTTTTTGGCGTATAGAATTAATTGTGTAGAAAATGATCAGAGCAAATACGGGAAAATGTATTCCACTTCCAAAAGTCGTCTGTTCTTGCTCGTCTTATGACTTCTATCCATTTTTGTTTACCTTAGTTTTTTTTTGGAAAGCTATAAGGTTAATTAACATGCCATTACATATTATATGCAATTACCTAAAGCGACGTGCTTAGCAATGTTTTGACGTAAATAATGCAAATTACAATTCTAAATCAATACGATACCCCTTAGGCATCAGATTTTTTTGCAGTCTGTACCGGACCATCCGTCATGCGTGAAGTTTTGTCAAATATTTCGTCGCTGTAGTTGGAAAACTAAATAAGTAATAACAACAACAAAACCAACATCGCGAGAAAAACGCGATTTACTGTTTTATTGCGTCAAAATGGCAATAGCTTTTTTATCGTAACTAATTTTTCAGTCCGTGTTTTGATATGTTATAGATTGGTACTGTATCTATTTTCGAATTTAATGATAATACATTTTAGTTCTTTTGATTAAGAGAAAAAAAAAAAAAAAACGACTATGTATTTTTCCCTCGCCAAAGTTTTGAATAATTGAAATGATCTATTATTTACTTATTTGAATATGACAATCCTATCCATAGGTATAGATTTATATAATATTAAAATACATTTTAAAATAAAACCAACTTATAATCATTTCTTTTTATCAAGACTGAATATTAGAAAACTACTGAAACACCTACATTATTTTAGCAGACTTATAAATTCAAAGTAAGTGACATAACAAACTTATCATACGACTAATGCTTATAAAATCAACAAAATGAAAAAAAATTGTGGAACACAATAATTCTAAGTATCAAAAAGAAAAAGGTATGTCGACTAAAATTAAAACTATCTACGAGTATAAACTTGCGTCTGTTAACTTTCATTCAGAGTGGGGAACATTGAGATAATGTCCTGGGGCGTAGTCCTCCTTGTCGCTCGTCCTCTAGAGCAAGACGTGTCCATCGACATGTATGGGCCATCATAACCATGCAATAAAGTCGATTTCGCAAAATGTGTTACTTATGTAGTTTTCCTACCACACGAAGATTTATAAGTTTTTTATCAATTGATGAAAATTATATTACAAAACCTTTACTTACGAATGAAATGCGATGCCTGAAGCTTTATTTGTATTTCTTGTGTTGTTTGCACTTGCAGAAAAGCACAGGAAGGCATTGTATTACCAAGGTATCTAATTTTGGTATTTTTCAGCATAGCTGTCACTCGTTGCCGTGACAAAGACTGACTGAAGCGAAGTATACTAGCTAGGTCTGTTTAGAAGCTTCAAAACTATCGTTCCCTAAGGCCCGTCCATTCATTTTATTTACGTCGATGGATATCACTGTGCTTTATGTGCCGATGGTTTTCCTAATATAAATAAATTATAATTATTTACATTGAAAATATCTTTAGACTAAGACAATCAAATAAAACTAAACTATAAAACCTACCTATCAGATCAGCAAGCCGTCACCCGACTGCAGCGTGCCCAGAATGCTGGATGCATTGCCACGCTAAATGACAATGTTTATTCGTTGACCAAAATAAAAGCCAGCATTCCGGTCACGCGTGGACTAAAAAAAACGCTCCGCAAGTTCCTTGGAAATTTTGTGCGCCCCTGGTCCCACGGGCCTAGAGTTTGCACGCGAAACGGCTCAAATATGTACCATCTGTCGAGTAATGCATACTTGCGCCGTTTGAGGGACTCCGCTGATGTTGCTGCGGAGCCAGCCCTCACTGATGTACCCGGAAGATGGGACGGCGCCAGAGTATCGACGCAGGTAGCGTCCCACACCAGAAGTCGTCCCATCCTCCAGGGAATCAGTGTCATACCGTCGGGTCTTTTCCCATCGTCACGATCAAGCCACACGATTCAAGAGTAGCCGTCACTGAGGCGCTGGGAAAAGCCCGACGGATGATGTCATTTAGGGAGTTATGACGGGGTACACGCCCTGCACTCCTGGCACATGAAAGGGCGTGATGACCGAAACGGTCTGCCATCTCGCCACACTGGCAGCGATGTGCTACTTGACAGGGAGCACCTACATGGAGGGAAGTCGTAACCCGAAATGTATTGTTGTCCCTAAATTTTTTCATGGAAGTGTGTGCAACCATAGTCCTGATTCCCACTCAGAGACAGCGAGAAGTCGAAAAAAGTTGTTGCTATCTCAAGAAGTATTGATGAGCTGCGATGAGCAAAACACTCAAACAAAGAAATATATCGTGCCACAAGCGAAATGTTCCGTCTAAAGTCAATACAGATGAACGTAACGATGGGTGACGAAGTTTCTATCTATCCTTCATTTAAAAGGCTTGATTTTCTTCGTGATCAGTTTACTTACATTTAGGATTGGCCAGCTGCACCGCGACTAACGGGCTCAGGTACCCAGGCGTGTTGTCGTAGGGAAAGTACGTCTCCTTTAGCCCAGGGTACGGGTAGTAGTTCAGCGGCCCCAATGCCTCGTTGTCGGCGGGGCGCTCACCCTTGCACGACACCCACACTTTGCGACGCTGCAATTTGAAAGAAAGCCATCAACAAAAGCAATGAGCGGTACACTCCCCAAAAAAAATACATCTATCAGTTAGTTCTTTATCTTATCTTTATCTTTATCTTTATCTTTATCTTTATCTTTATCTTTATCTTTATCTTTATCTTTATCTTTATCTTTATCTTTATCTTTATCTTTATCTTTATCTTTATCTTTATCTTTATCTTAGGTAGGTACTGATAAATAACTGAATCGATGAACTGAACTGTACCTGAACCTACCTGTGTTAGGTTATCACTGGCACGATTATGTATGAAAATTGTGTCAGTTTGCTTGTTTTTTTATTTGGTAGTAGGTATATATTTCAAGTTGATATTTTTATCAATTTCTAAGAAAAAGGACTGATAGGCAGACGGACAGCAAAGTGATCAACTAAGATTCCCTTTTTTGTAGAGATACGGAACCCTTAATAAGCTACCATAATCCGAGCACGGTTAATAAGTTACCTAAACATATTTCAAATTCAAATTCAAATTAAAATTAATTTATTGCGATATATGGGTTAGTAACTGGTGGTTAGTGCTACAATTAAATGTTCAGCCATAATCGGCGTTTAACGCATGCAAAATATACATAAATCAGTAAAAATAACTCGATATTAAAAATTAAAAAATCACATAATTAGTCATTAACATTTTTATCACCAAGGAATTCTTGTGTACTGTAAGCTTTTCCTGTTAGCATCTTTTTCAGTCTTCCCTTGAACACATTAAGACTGGGAGCATCTAGTACAGATTTAGGAAGATGATTATAAACACGCACAGCCATACAAACTACACTCTTACTATACAGAGATGTTTTGCTTAAAGGAAAACATATTTGATTGATGTGCCGTTTACTTTTACGCTTTATAAAAAGGTCCATATTATTTTTTACAAATGTCGAAATTTCATAGATGTAAAGACAGGGTAATGTAAGTATTTTAAGTTCAGTGAAGTATGGCCTACAGCTATCAGTTTTCTTAATTTTACATACACTACTTATACACTTCTTTTGGCTAATAAATACTCGCTCTTTTAAAGTGGAATTGCCCCAGAATATAATTCCATACCTCAAAACAGACTCAGCATATCCGTGATAGGCAGTGGTTACGGCAGAAATATTAACAGTTTTACGAAGCATGTACAGCGCATATGAATATTGATTAACTTTCTTACATATAGTGTCCGCATGTGCTTTCCAATTCAGTTTATAGTCAAGGTTTAATCCCAGGAATTTTGTAATGTCAACACGATTGACCTTATGTCCTAAATAAATAATATTAATGTCAGATTCAGTTCTTAAATTATTATTGGAGAATGTCATGAGAGTATGATTTATGAGTAAATTATTTTGTTTTAACCATCCAATCACTTTTACTAAAGTAATGTTAATCGTAGCTTCCAACTGAGAAACACATGTGTCGGTAAACATTACTGTACTGTCATCTGCAAATAACACCATTTGATCAGAAATAACTTTAGGGAGATCATTTATATAAATAATAAATAGAAGTGGCCCTAAGACACTCCCTTGAGGCACTCCACAAATAGTTGAACGATATTCCGAATTATAGATGATTTCTTTCTTTGATACAGGACAGATACGTGTTATTTGAGTGGCTTGTTTTCTATTGCTCAAGTAGGATTTAATAAGTTCTAGAATATTACCTCTAACGCCATACGATTCAAGCTTAGACAATAGAATGCAATGGTCAACATAATCAAAGGCTTTAGTAAGATCCATATAAAGAGCACAAACTAGTTTCTTTTTATCAAGGTCACTCATAATAGATTGTATAAACTTATAGATGGCCAAATTGATTGATCTTTGTTTCCGGAACCCTACCTGTTCTTCAGCAAATAAATTATTACGCTCAAAAAAATCATAAAGACAGTTGTTAATGACCTTCTCAAATATCTTTGAAAATATCGGTATGAGAGCAATAGGCCTATAACAATTCATATCATGTCTGTCATTTTTTTTATTTCTCTAATTTTGATCGAAATCGGTTCAGCCATTCTGGCATGATGGGTCCAAACTTTCCCTTTCATCTTACCTCTTGTGCTGTAGCGTTCCCAATGTAGTTCTTCAGGTCTGAAGGCATTTCCAAGGGCAATGTTTCAGGGTCATCGTAGAATTCTGGCTCCCAATCGTACATCTGAAAATAAAGCAAAGAAAATAATTGAAAAAACACTAGATTTCAGTAACCTTATAATAATATTTTTGCACGATTGTGCTTCTTTCGTTGGTAACCCTAAAACGGTACATACCGTGAGGATACCAGCATTACCCATTACAGCAAACCCTTGAACAAGAAATCTCATGATCCACATGGCGTGGATGTTTCAACATTGTGGACATTACCAAACTGGCTGGTAATAACTATGGATACGTGGCTCAAACCAAAGATTGAAATCGTAGATATGCCCTTACTGTTGAGTGACCGCGCCGTAATGTAGCCACGTGAAATAAGATAGCTCGCTCATTTGGTCTCAGTGCACATCCAGACACAGGGTCAGCTGGTCGTTTATTTTTTAACAAAAGTTCGTGCAATATGATTGCACAGTAAATGGTAATATAATATAATATAATATAAGCTTTATTTTTGGTAATATCAACAGTTAAGTTTATAGACAAAAATCACGATTTCTAATTATTCACTAGTGTGCGTGCGTCAGACCTTTGATTCAAATACAATGCAACAGTTTTCGGTGTCTGGGCGTATCTATTTTAATATAACATGTTTGTATACTGATTTTTGTAATGTTTGTTGATTTAAATAAATTTCAATTTCAATTTCAATCCACGATTTAAATCTTTGTCTCAAACAATTCAACTATGTAGGTCCTCTAACTTCGTCAAACAGATGACGAATCCAACTCGGACGGGCAGCGTTCGGGAAACCACGTCATACTTCTCGTTACAGATACCGCAGAGCTTCAAGACGAAAGTCTTTATTAGTGAGTGTTGCCAGTGATGACTTACGGCACTGAGACGTGGCCTTTAACCATTGGACGTATAAAGATCTCAAAGTTGCGCAGCGGGCTATGGAGAGAACTATTCTTGGAGTTTCACTGCATGATAGCATCAGAAATGAGGAGATCCGTAGAAGAACCAACACCACCGACATAGCTCTTAGAATTAGCAAGTTGAAGTGGCAATGGGCAGGCCATATAGGCACACAGAACTGATAACCGTTGGGGAATAAAGGTTCTCGAGTGATGACCACAAACTGTAGGACGCAGAAGAAGCAGGTTTTTTTTTATACTACTTGAATGACGGAACAAGCAGGTGGCCCACCTGATGATACTTCTGCCTATGAACAGTGCATTCTCACATAGGTCACGTCCACCTAGGACGCGCCCTATGTGGCATTGCACAGCGCCCGCCACTCTTAGACATAAAGATAAAAAGTCTCATATGCCTGTAATTTCACCACCCATACCCTTCAAACCGGAACACAGCAATGCAATGCAAAGTCCCGATATTATAAAGGTCACGGGAAAACGGGGGATGGAGGCGGCTCAAGACCGTTCGTAGTGGCATTATATGGGGGAGGCCGATGTGCAGCAGTTGACTTCTTCAGGATGATGATGATGATGATCAAAGTTTATTATTATTCAAGTGTAAACCACACTTTATGGATAACATTAAATTTAAATGTAACGTAAAAATTCCGTTCCAGCGGGACTCGAACCCGCAACCTTGCCTGTGATCGGCAATGCCTTTACCAGTTCGGCCATAGAACACTATGACGCTGAAGACGAAATTTGTGGGCACTATCACAGGCAAGGTTGCGGGTTCGAGTCCCGCTGGAACGGAATTTTTGGGTTACATTTAAATTTGATGATGATCAAGTTTAGGTACTCACTCTGTTTAGCTTGATGATGAGGCAAGGCGTCTTATTCGCGTACCCGTACTGGTTTTCCAAAGAGCACGGCCCGAACTGCACAGGGTCGAAGGAGCAGACCTCGTTCCGTGGTGGCTTCATGTCTCCGCAATCGCGCTGGTTCTCGCCCTGGGTGACTAGCTGTGACTTGTTCTTGTATGCTGTAAATGCAAAGTCCTTATTTGAACTAGGACTATACACAAGGGAAAACATTTAAAAGACGTTCGAAGACCGCATGCTCCTAGAGTTTAGCTCCGTTGATTGACAGAAAATGGTAATTATTGAGTAACTGGGCAAAACTGTATGGGGCAGAAGGCATAGTTCCGTTTTCAAGTCACAGTTACGTAACTCTCTAACCACGCTACTATTAAACGCGAAGTATCCTTGGATTAGTTACACAGTGTTTTGTATTTTGTATTGACAAGCAGTAAAGAGACAAAAGACGGTGCAACTATTCAAAGAATTTTCTGCGTTTATTAGTAGTAAAGTATAAGGTTTCGTCCGGGATATCTTTATTATTAGGATACATGTCCAACAAAACATGATCCGTGAAAATGTCGAGTAGTTCCTTTTTGATCTATTGAGATTGATCCATTGTCCTGTTTGATCCATTATACCTATAATTTTGTTCGTGACTGATCCATTGTCCAATGGATCAATTTAAAATTATTATTTTAATTAGTTTTTTATTCCTGTTTGATCCATTACGGATTTTTCAAAGAACTTTGGTACAGCAACAAATATTTACTTGTATACAGTGTTATTACATACATACATACATAGACACACGCCTTTTTCCCCGAAGGGGTAGGCAGAGCCACAATAGGCCTCTTTACACAGTGGGTTGCACCATCGATATATTAAGTATTTAAACAAAAAAAACATTGATTCATTGATCATTCGACCTGGTTACCTTTTACAGCTGCCAAGAAACGACTATGGCAGAATACAGACAGGCGGATGGACAAACCCACATCATCTATTACGTGTTTAAAGTGGCTGCCCGACCAACCTTACGGTTATACGCGGTAGCGCACTTTATTTGGCTGAGGCCAGGATCAGTTGCGGCAGGTACAGGCGGATGGACACCCTCCAACCTCCCATGGTCCTACAAACCTTGCGGTTACACGGACCGAATCAATGAGAGATGCGCCACACAAGTGCGATTCATCTCTCTACAAGTCTTTATTTGCCATGTTAAAGTCCCGTCCATTCTCCCCCTTCTGGGGCTGGTCTACACAGAAACAGTCTACTCGTCACCGGGCTGCTCAACTCTAGTTCTTTCTTAATTCTATCCTGTCTACAGTTTCTAATTGCTTGTCCGTATGTCTGTCCGAGTCATTTCTTGTCAAAAAGTAATTTTCCTTCACAGTTCTTCTAATCGCCTACGCTTGTGCCAACTCCAAGCGAACTTCACAAGTCGCCTGAAGTTGTCCACACTGCTGACGAGGTCGGCGTGAAAAACCGGCCCCTCCTCAGCACCTTGACGCACAATCGCGCCAAGCATCTCCGCCCGTAAGTCCGCATAGAGCGGGCATTCCCACAACACGTGATCCCTGGTCTCGCTCTGCTCGCCACACCCACACTCACTCGTGCTATTGAGAGCCATATCCTTCAGCCGCTTACGAAAGCAGCCGTGCCCCGTAAGCATCTGCGACGTCGCGTGGTCCGGTTCCACCCAGTGCGCCTTCATGCGCTCGCCCACGTCTGGGAAGAACTGGAACAACTCCCGTCCCTTCTCCTCATGCTCCCAACGTTCCTGCCATGACACCATCACATCCGTGTCAACAGCACGCCTCACATGGCTAGCCTACGACCCGCCCTAATCAACGCCAAATCCGCCGGCAGAACACCAGCCAATACCGGCAGAGCTAAAGTGCTACAAGACCTATACGCCTTTGTGAGCAGCACCATCGCTGGCCTTTGAGTGCGCAGGAGGACGCTGCGAACGACGTGAACCGAGGCTCTATGGTACCAAACGCGTGCAGCATAAGTGACAGTGGCCACGTACGTCCCCAAATACAATACCCTTAGTGCCCGATACCGAACACCCCAAGAATTTGCAGATATTCTTGCCATTTTACCGAAATATTTACTTGCCCTTTCACCTATTGATGCCGCATGGGGTGCAAATGAAAGGCTGGAGTCAATGACGACTCCAAGCACTATGGCTTCACTAACCGGACGTATCGACGTTTCCGATCCACTGAACTTTAGCAATGGTGGCCGCTGAAATCTCCCTTTCAGTGTTAGCGTTTGGGACTTGGTCGGAGCGAAGTTTAGCCTATTCCTGGCCCCCCACTCCGCTACCAGTCCCAGCACAGCAACTCCCTTCCTCTCTAACTCTGCCCGTGCATCACCAGCTATCAGTACCGTTACGTCATCCGCGTATGCCAAAAACTGCACCCCATCTGGCACCGGAAGGCGGAGCAAATCGTCCAAAAGAACGTTCCATAGCGTGGGTCCCAGTACCGAGCCCTGAGGGCATCCCATTGTGGACGTTTTCCACAACACCCGATCACCCACAATCATGGCCACCCTGCGGTCGCAAAAGTAGCTCGCCAACATTCTGTAAATGTTTGGCGGACATCCTCCACGCTTCGCCTTAACCATGATCATAGGCCACCAGGCGTTGTCAAAGGCACCTGATATATCTAAGAATATTGCCTGCAGATATTTGGTTCGACATTCGTTCACAGCCTCCAGTAGCGACCCTAGGGCCGTAGATGTTGACCGCCCAGGCCTGAACCCATGCTGGCAACCAGAGAGACTCCTCGTGAGCTCCGGAATACTCCACAGCATCACTCTCTCCAAGACCTTGATGGACAGGTGGAAGGACGGCTTACAGGCTTAGTAATAGGGCACCGTTGGCACGCTTTTTTTTAATGTAATGGCTCGACAATCTGGCTTACGGCCGCCTGATGGTAAGCGGTTACCGTCGCCTATTGACATCTGCAACACCAGAGGTATTGCCAATGCGTTGCCTGCCCTGAAGGACTCTTTTTACATTTTTTTTGAAGCGGCTCATGTTGTAGTTTCGTGAAAACACCTCAGGAGGGAGCCCATGCCCGCTCCCTTGCGTTGTCGAGATGCGCGATGATAGAACCTGGAAGCGGGTATGAGATTAAACAGCTCCTCAGAGCACTCCCCATTGTAGAGCCGATAGAACACACAGAGCGAGCCGATGTCTCGGCACAGGCTCAGCGGCTCTAGTGAACTGGAGAGCTTGGGGTCGTTGACGATTCTAACGGCTCTTCTCTGTATGGAGTCAAAGCGAAGCAGCTGGTACTTAGGGGCCCCGTGCCATAGATGAGAACAGTATTTCATGTGCGGCCGAACTTGTGCTTTGTAAAGAAGTAAGCGCTGAGTTGGCGTGAAATACTGTTTTGCACGGTTAAGCACCCCAAGTTTTTTAGAAGTTAGAGCTTTCTTCACTTTTTGGTGACTCCCATATTGCACCTCGCTAGAAATTTCAACTCCCAAAATTCCAATGCTCGCAGAAATGGAAAGAGGAATGCCCTGAAACTGCGGCGCGATCTTTAGGTACGAAACCCTAAAAACGTACGTGAAAGAAACTCTTCGATGTTATCCACCCATTTGTTGACCTCCGACGAGTTGTCAGACTTGTACGCGATGAGCGCTCCCTCCTCCAGCAGCAGGGGTCGGTGACCCATGCCTGGGTTGTTACCTATAACACACAAAGCAAGGCTGCCATGAGTCAAATAGGCTTTTTTAAACGTATTTTTAGCAAAATCTATTTCCAATAAGAATGTCAAACGTCACAAAAATAAACTAACAAATTATATTATTTTAGAGGGCATGATGGATTTATATTTGTCATCGCTGCTAATAATCAGATTAAAAAAGTCCATAATAAAAGCAAAGAATAAAGGAGTTGGGTTCGGGACAGTTTGTTGCAAAAATATTGTATCCACTAAGCTTCGAGAATACCGTACTATGACATAATGCTTTTTTTGGAAGTTGATTACCTGTGTCGTGCTCCTTCCACCGCGATTCGTTTTGTAGCTAGATGGCGTTTTTCATACATTTTATGAAAATAATGAAAAATGCTAAAACATTTGTAGAGAAGTAAGATTCAGCCAGATTGATATCTTGACCGCAAACCCCTCCAATCCATAGGCATATTTTAGAGCACTGCAGGCGTAGAGCGAGAATCTGTCTACGATTGCAGGCCTCCGTACCGAAGATATATTATATCTATATATATCATATATTTTGAAATTGTCACAGATTTTTCCTACAAACTTCATCATCCCATAGTATTGGTAAAGTCAAAATTCCACAATTTTAGAGATTTCTCTTTCTTTGTGTCACAACAAAGCCTACTAACATTCCAAATTTCAGAATTGTAAGGTAGGAAGTACCTAAAGGATTTGCATTTTGACCAGTTTCATAGAAACATTTTACATTCTTTGCTATATATATATTTTTGATGCATTGACCTTGTTTTTTTTAAGGCACTTTAAGCTCACCTTTTTATTCGATTTTAAGTTGATACCTTTCGCCGTTCCTGACAAAAAGGGTCTTGAGAGATAGACAGACAGAAAGACAGACAGAAAGACAGACAGACAACAAAGTGATTCTATAAAAGTTACGTTGATATCTTATAAGGTAAGGAACCCTAAAAAGGGAGTAGGTCTGTATCGAAATACTGTATCAATTAAAATCTATCTTCAATCCAACAAGGATGTCTGGAGTTGAAATATCCGCCAATCACCAATCGTGTCAAAATGATCTACCTCGTGTAGAAACGAATATTCGATTTACAAATCTCCGCTCCGCACGTTGTCAGCTCAGTACCAGCCCGAAGCTCGATGCCCAAAGAGCCAGCTTTTAGCCTAGACCTAACCGACTCGACTGAAATAAAGCCGATTTAGCACTCAGTGGAACCATTATCGTAAAACATGAAATGCGTGGATTATGGCTTCGGAGAACGACCTTCCATAGGTGTAGGTATTTACTTTTCTATTTAAAGTCTGCCTCTGCAAAAGTTTACCAAGCCACTGAATATACTTATTACCAGCGTACCTACCATAGTAGATTATAAACCGAATGATCTCATAGTAAGAAAATCACCAAGTTTGGTTTCCATACACAAGTCAGATAGAATAGGTATTTTATTAACCGAATTCACAAAAAAGGAAGAGGTTCGCAATTGGTGTTGTTTTAATATTTGTTACCTCATATCTCCGTCATTTATAAACCGATTTGGTAATCTTTTTTTTAGTTGTCTCGGTATACTTCCAGGTTCGTTCCATTTCATCAAAATCTAGTTCTGATGATGGCATCCATGAGGAATTGAGGGAACTCCTCAAATATTATAGGCACACAATATAGTGATTTTTGTATTTTCAGCAACAGACCAGCATGTGCATTCAGAAATTGCCATTCGGTGAAGTGAAACTCATGAAGTCGTTTTTTTTTTCGAAAATAATTATTTTATTTCAGCTGTAAATAACGACCGTCATATGACGTTCACCAATTCCCTATAACCTAAGCCTGCGCTCTGTAAATAGAGACTTACCAATAATAGAGTGAGCCAGGGTGAAGTATGGTATCCGGTCGTCCATGGCGGATAGCAGCCCGCACATGCAGATGGAGAAGAAGATGACAATTCCCTATAACCTAAGACTGCGCTCTGTAAATAGACACTTACAAATAATAGAGTCAGCCAGGGTGAAGTATGGTATCCGGTCGTCCAAGGCGGATAGTAGACCGCACATGCAGATGGAGAAGAAGATGACAATTCCCTATAACCTAAGACTGCGCTCTGTAAATAGACACTTACAAATAATAGAGTCAGCCAGGGTGAAGTATGGTATCCGGTCGTCCAAGGCGGATAGTAGACCGCACATGCAGATGGAGAAGATGATGACAATTCCCTATAACCTAAGACTGCGCTCTGTAAATAGACACTTACAAATAATAGAGTCAGCCAGGGTGAAGTATGGTATCCGGTCGTCCATGGCGGATAGCAGCCCGCACATGCAGATGGAGAAGAAGATGACAATTCCCTATAACCTAAGACTGCTATGCGCTCTGTAAATAGAGACTTACCAATAATAGAGTCAGCCAGGGTGAAGTATGGTATCCGGTCGTCCAAGGCGGATAGTAGACCGCACATGCAGATGGAGAAGAAGATGACAATTCCCTATAACCTAAGACTGCTATGCGCTCTGTAAATAGAGACTTACCAATAATAGAGTCAGCCAGGGTGAAGTATGGTATCCGGTCGTCCATGGCGGATAGCAGCCCGCACATGCAGATGGAGAAGAAGATGATAATGCAGATGTACATCACCAGGTAGATTAGCCCAATCACACCTGGAAACCGAATGAAATACACGTGTAACCATCGACGTAAATAAAATGAATGGACGGGCCTTAGGGAACGATAGTTTTGAAGCTTCTAAACAGACCTAGCTAGTATACTTCGCTTCAGTCAGTCTTTGTCACGGCAACAAGTGACAGCTATGCTGAAAAATACCAAAATTAGATACCTTGGTAATACAATGCCTTCCTGTGCTTTTCTGCAAGTGCAAACAACACAAGAAATACAAATAAAGCTTCAGGCATCGCATTTAATTCGTAAGTAAAGGTTTTGTAATATAATTTTCATCAATTGATAAAAAACTTATAAATCGTCGTGTGGTAGGAAAACTACATAACTAACACATTTTGCGAAATCGACTTTATTGCATGGTTATGATGGCCCATACATGTCGATGGACACGTCTTGCTCTAGAGGACGAGCGACAAGGAGAACTACGCCCCAGGACATTATCTCAATGTTCCCCACTCTGAATGAAAGTTAACAGACACAAGTTTATACTCGTAGATAGTTTTAATTTTAGTCGACACACCTTTTTCTTATTGATACTTAGAATTATTGTGTTCCACATTTTTTTTTCATTTTGTTGATTTTATAAGCATTAGTCGTATGATAAGTTTGTTATGTCACTTACTTTGAATTTATAAGTCTGCTAAAATAATGTAGGTGTTTCAGTAGTTTTCTAATATTCAGTCTTGATAAAAAGAAATGATTATAAGTTGGTTTTATTTTAAAATGTATTTTAATATTATATAAATCTATACCCATGGATAGGATTGTCATATTCAAATAAGTAAATAATAGATCATTTCAAAACTTTGGCGAGGGAAAAATACATAGTCGTTTTTTTATTTTTTTCTCTTAATCAAAAGAACTAAAATGTATTATCATTAAATTCGAAAATAGATACAGTACCAATCTATAACATATCAAAACACGGACTGAAAAATTAGTTACGATAAAAAAGTTATTGCCATTTTTGACGCAATAAAACAGGAAATCGCGTTTTTCTCGCGATGTTGGTTTTGTTGTTGTTATTACTTATTTAGTTTTCCAACTACAGCGACGAAATATTTGACAAGACTTCACGCATGACGGATGGTCCGGTACAGACTGCAAAAAAATCTGATGCCTAAGGGGTATCGTATTGATTTAGAATTGTAATTTGCATTATTTACGTCAAAACATTGCTAAGCACGTCGCTTTAGGTAATTGCATATAATATGTAATGGCATGTTAATTAACCTTATAGCTTTCCAAAAAAAAACTAAGGTAAACAAAAATGGATAGAAGTCATAAGACGAGCAAGAACAGACGACTTTTGGAAGTGGAATACATTTTCCCGTATTTGCTCTGATCATTTTCTACACAATGAATTCTATACGCCAAAAAACGGTTAGTAGTAGTAGAGCTTTTTTGTAAAAGAGTTCATCCGGGGAAGTACTACCACCATACCTGTTTCTGCCGCAAAGCAGTAGTGCTCGCATTGCTGTGTTCCGGTTTGAAGGGTAAGGGTGCCGATGAAATTACGGCCACATGGGACTTTCATCTTTATGTTTCAGGGTGGCGGGCGCAGTGGAATGCCACATAGTGCGCGTCCTAGGTGGACGTGACCTGAGGTAATGCACTGTTCATAGGCAGAGGGTACCACTTAACATCAGGTGGGCCATCTTCTTGATCTGTCATTCCAAGTAGTATAAAAAAACTCATTGTGCAAAATTCTTAAAACTGCACTCTGCAGTTTCTTAAATACTGGAATTTTTATACCCTTATGTTTCCGTACGATTTTTATGATATTTTCTTAGTTTATTGAGTGATGAAAAATATATTTTTCACAAATTGATTGAGCTGAAGACCTTAGGTGGACTTGCTTTTCTATTGATTTATATTGTGTATGTTTGAGAGCTGAAAAATAGATACGTAACTACATAAAACAGAAGGGAACCATGTATTTTTGTAAAAGTTTCATTCAATAATTGCATTTTTTTCGGCGATTTTTTGTACTATAAACCTACTGAAATAACTTTAGAAAACACATTGCATCTGTTAAAGTATTAAGTATTAAAAAAATACAGTTTTTAAGAAGTTCAATAATTTAATTTCACCTAGTTTATTTACAAGACCGCCAGGAGTGGCGCTATAGAGAAGAGGCCTTTACTCAGCTGTGGCTGGATAGATAGATAGATAGATAGATAGTTTATTTGTTGACCGTACCCTAAATCCGAATTGTCTTATTTTTCACGGACGTTTTGTATGGGTAAGGCCAGTCCATTTATTTTACTTTGGTCGAAGCGTGTAACTGCCATTCTTATTCAGACATTATACTTAGTTATATATTATAGTGATTCATCTACTGCTTCAGCAGTCTTCGATTACTACAAAATAAAGTAGGTAATCTGTTTTTAGAAATCTCTATATATGTGTTTTTTAGGGTTCCGTAACCAAAAATTACGGAACCCTTATAGATTCGTCATGTCTGTCTGTCTGTCTGTCTGTCCGTGCAAGTCACAGTCACTTTTTTCCGAAACTATAAGAGCGAGGCTGTTGAAACTTGGTAAGTAGATGTATTCTGTGAACCGCATTAAGAATTTACATAAAAGTAAAAAAAAAACAGTAAAGTTTTGGGATTCCCCATACTTAGAACTGAAACTCAAAAACAAAAATTTTCATCAAACCCATACGTGTGGGGTTATCTATGGATACATCTTTAAAAATGATATTGAGGTTTCTAAAATCATTTTTTTCTAAGCTGAATAGTTTGCGCGAGAGACACTTCCAAAGTGGTAAAAAGTGTCGTCGTCCCCCCCCCCCCCCCCCCCATAACTTCAAAAATAAGAGAATTATAAAACTACAAAAAATATATGATGTACATTACCATGTAAACTTCCGACGATAATTAGTTTGAACGAGATCTAGTAAGTAGTTTTTTTTTAATACGTCATAAATCTTAATCCATCCAAGAACTTTTATATTATGTTACTTGCTGCTACGGAACCCTTCATGGGCGAGTCCGACTCGCACTTGGCTGCTTTTTTTAACTTGGGCAGTTTGGGCATAGCCGAATCCCTGTCTTTGGAACCATTTACTCATATTGTATGAAAACGGTTTTGGCGTAGTTATTTTGTTGGTCCAGCGTGAGTTCAACATAAAAATGAGTTTTTTAGATCAAGTTTTTTTTTAGTGCGAATCGATTCAGTTTCATGTAGGATTGTTTCATTGTATCGGAAGAAAAAAAACGGAGCAGTAGTCAAATTTAATAAAAAGTTTTCTGATACAATTTTTAAGTAATCTGGTACCTAACACGTCACTAAAACTTTAATTTAATTTTTATTTTTATTATGGAACATCAACAGAATTTACATGGTTGGGTGCTTACTATTGCTAGCTTAAGATCTAATTAACATGCAATTCCAATTACAGATGAACACATCGTGCACTAAAGATTTTGCATAAACATAAGGTAGTTAAAAAAAAGACTAGAAAACTATAGCAATAGGGGTATATTCTTAGGTCAGACATACCTTTACATTAAAATAATGTACACTACGTTCGTAAGAACTAGAGCTTAATACGAAATAAGTTGGCACTGAAATTCCCATTGAGAAACAACAGATCCATGCAACAGAAGGAACAGCTTAGTACCACTACGCTGAATCACATCTTATGTACCACTTAGCACCTATTCATCTCCCAATTCACAGAGCCTATGCCGCCTATCAATTGTTACCTAGTGTTTCCACAGCGCATTATCGAAGTACACGACATAATGTCGGTGCTAACGAGAACATAGCGATATCATTTGTTGCAAACATGCCGGACTGAAAAAGCTGAATAGCTATTGACGAGAAAATATAGATAGATAGATCTCTTTTCGAAAATGGCGTAGAGTCAAACTTGTATGCGTGTAACGTTTGACCTACATTCATGGGTTTGACGCACAAGCTCTCAGCCCCATGACAGCCACCATCTATATTATGCAATAGAAACTCTCAAAAATAATACTTATTCCTTTAGTAAAAGATCTATACCGCAAAAATGATTTCACCATCAACACCACGCAGTAAAATTTACATAAACAGAAATAGCCTCGCCCCAGAATATACTACTCATGGCTACATAACCTAGTAGTCCAAACACCTAGATTACATACGAGTACATACCTTTATATAGGCGCCTAGATAATGTGAGGGTTTGAGATATTCTACGGTAAGAATTTATGAGGCAATACAAGGAAAGGATGCTTAGGAGACTGGTGTTGGTCCCCTCAACTGGTAACATTGTTAACGATGGACGCAGAATGGCAACGTATTGGCAATGCCCCTGGTGTTGCAGATGTCAATAGGCGACGGTAACCGCTTACCATCAGGCGGGCCGTATGCTAGTTTGTCGAGCCATTACATAAATAATAAATAACTTAACAGACCACGTCCGCCTAAAACACACCCTAAGTGGCATTGCACTGCGCCCGCTACTCTGAGACTCAAAGGTAAAAAGTATCATTCGCCAGTACCCTTACCCTTCGTACCCACAATGCCCAAACACACACAATGCGAGCATTACTGATTTGCGTTTGAAATATATATATGGTTGTAAGATTCAATTACAAGTAATACCGGTCTATTGGGATCTTCGTTTACATTTGCCCATTTGCCACACATATTTGGAGAAGGGCCATCGAAAAACACGGCGAAACACTGGCTGATACACTAGACGTTTTAAAGGCTTTTGACAGGGCAAACACAACTCGCTTCCGAAGTCGATCGGACTCTAAGCTCTCAAGCTTAAGGCGGAGACTTTAGGATCCAGAGAGATGAGTACCGCCGATACCTTCTATTCGTGTACTAATCCTTCATGATTATGGAACATGTCGTCGTCTGTTTCCCCTAAAAATTAAGCTGTAGCTTGTGGCGCGAAATTCAATTTTTTTGGTATTTTTTGCTCCTTACAGCTCATGAACTTTTCTTCAGATAGCGAAAGTTGATTTCGCGAGAACTATATAGGAGACTTAACACACATGTTTTAATTGATAGTATCTCATAAATATCATAAGTTTAGGCTACGATACACCTAAACACATTCTGACAATGTTTCTTTTTGTGTTAAGGGTTATCTTAGCTAACTGATGATATTTATGACATACTATCAATTAAAACATGTTTTAAGTCTCCTAGTTCTCGCGAAATCAACTTTCGCTATCTGAAAAACTGTTGATGAGCTGTAATGGGCAAAAAACACCAAATAAAATGAATTTTGCACCTCAAGCTGAGGTGCATTCCAGAACTTCGTGCTCTATCGTCGGCCGCATCTTCGTGTACCAATAGGTGAGATCGCGGCCTATCAAAGGACCAAAAAATAGTTTTATAGGTCTATATTTTTTTTTTTACTTTACTATGTTTAACAACCACGAAAACCTAAGGCATGACTCTAAAAAGTACCTAACTGTTTAGTTTCCAATACATTAGATTCATTAGCTAGTCTAGCTAAAACTGATCAACACAAGGCGCATGGTGAGCGAGCACTCACGATGATCGAAGCTTCATTCCAATAAACTATACAACTTGACGAGACAACGAAACCAATTACGTTTACGGAACAGTATTTTCCCTGCTGGATACGAAATATCCATGGCAAATTCCATGAATCGAACTCACTATAGATATAGTGGTTGCTGACGTCACGGCAGAGTAAACAGCGAGTCCACGACCGACTTGCAGAATTGCTATTTCAGACTTGCCGACTGTAAGAAATCGAGCAGTAAGTATTTATAGGTACCTAACTGGGTACTCACCTATATGAGGTGCCCGCAATCGTATTATCTTTGAACCTTATTATAAAACCCATATAAATGTTAAAGCCGCGTGGCCTGATGTCGCTCTGCCCATCGACAGCCAACTTTTTCCAATTACATTTTGAAGAAAATTTTCAAACCTTCGATCAAAGCACTTTTTACTTTGGTTGAAGTTTCAGACGTAGTATCAAGCTCTTTTGTGTATTACAATTTTAGTTTGTCTCTACACGACGAAAATCGAATACTCAAAAAAACTATGATAATGATAACTAAAATAGCCTTTATTTCCCCTTAGAAGTAGTAACATACATGGTATTATTATAATTTGTTATAACATTATTGTCAAAATACATATAAAACAGTCGTGCTACCTGAAGACCGCTGCAAGCGATCTAAAGGTAGCTCAACTGATCCAAATCACTACCAGACGGAAGCGTCCCTAAGATGCTGGCTGCATTGCCACGCTGAATGGCAATACTTTGTACCTTGTGTTATTATTTCTGTAAATAAATATAAGCATTATTGTCTATTTAATATTTATTTACTGTAATGATATTGGAAAAAAAAAAAAAAAAAACGTTTCATTTAGTAAATTAATTTCATATAATAACAATTGAAAATTGCATGCATTCCATATAATATCGATTTATTGAATTACATTTATAATTCATTATTATATATGATTTCCTTATATATTATACAGTTTTAATTATATTTTTATTATATCTAATACTCTAAAGAAACCGAATTAAATAGTGAAGATATCAGTTGACCCGGTACCTACCTATAGTATCTCGTAGTAGCTATGTCAGCACGTGTAGCATCTGGTGAGCCACGTTATCGAAGTATCAAGTGGTGAGACGATGAGCTATTACAGCTTTACGAGCTCTTTCATATTGCTCATTCGCGAACCTAATTGAATATAACTAGGTATTGCAAGGCAGAGTGAACTGAGAAAGAAACCTACTGAAAAAGTACTATCACATAATCTTGAGAGAAAAACTTTTTCATTATTTATTATCAATCTTTTGACCACTATGGAAATGTTGACCAGATAGAAAGTGACGATGGATGGTCTCTAGAAGATACCTAGATATTATTTATCGCGGACTTTAAGGATTAGCATGTTCATCTCGTCGAATTTTTCGGCCCTCGCACTATATTTTCTGAGTTATTTTTTCGAAAAGCAAGCGTTCGACGAAGCTTGATAAGCCATATCCATTTTTTTTTTTTTTTTTTATTTATTTGTGTTTATGTTTTTCGTTCCGTCTGGCTCTAGTTTATCATTAATTTATAATCTACAAGTCAGATCTTAATATCATTGTTGTTTCTTAATAAATAAATAAATATTTTTTTAAGATATGAAATGAAATGAAATGAAATGAAAAACATTTATTTGGCACAAACAAAAAAAACGAACAGAACAAACAGAATGCTAGGAAAAAGTAGGACAAAAAACAGAAAAATAAATAAAAAATAACAACCAAAAACATACAAAAACAGATACAAAAACATAATTTAGACACTTAAGTTATAAATAAAATAAAATCAAAAATTAAATTAAAAAAAAAATAATGAAAAACAATGTTTATTAGTTGAAAATAAATAAATAAATGTCCCACGCATCCAATCTGTCCGTAACAGATATGATCAGATAAGACTTATCAAGGTCTGTACCGTAAGAGATTTTTGAAAAAAAATATTATAGAAGAATATAATAGAATAGAATAGGACCTGTGAAAAGAGGCCTATTGTGGCTCTGCCTACCCCTTCGGGGAAAAAGGCGTGTGTCTATGTATGTATGTAGTATAACATAACTTAAGGATATTTTACAAAGTTCATATATATTTAAGGTTAAACCAACTATTAAGAACTAAGAATAGCGTAGGCACTATGAGGCTTAGGAACATACCTGCGCCGTGCTAGTTGAAAACTGTGTTACGGTGAGATAATAAACCATAATTTAGCAGAAAAGTTCAACCAGGTAAAGAATTCACGTTGTTAACGAAAACTGTGACTTGAAAACGGAACCCTACCAGGCGCGGTCGCAGCTCAAGATTTTTAGGGTCATCGAAAACTTCTGCACATTTAGCTCGAGGAGAGTGCAGTAATAAATATATTTTTTTTTTTTTTTTTTTTTTTTTAACAATGATAGACCTTTGTTTGACCACGATCTCACCTGTTGGTAAGTGACGATGCGGCCGAAGATGGAGCACAAAGGTCTAGAAGGCACCTATTCACTCTAGCCTTGAAGATACCCAGATTATAGTTTTCAGGAAAGACAGACGACGGTAGTGTATATATCCATTATCGGAACATAAAGCGAATTTTTTGTTATTTTTTGCTCGAGGAAAGTGCAGTAATAAAGACAGCTATTATTAGAAAATATAACGGCGAGCTGAGCGAGCCGCGAAAATTGTGTTTTTATAGCTCGGGGAGGGTGCAGTACCTGATAAAGATAGCGGATTACTAGAATATATAACGGCGAGCGGAGCGAGCCGCGAAAAAAAATCTGCTTTTTGTAGCTTTTTTTAGTTTTAGGAGATTTTTCAAGTTGTCGTGAATGCTTTTGGGGGGTCATGACCCCCGTGACCCCCACCTTGGGACCACCACTGAACCCTACACTATGCGTGTTTACCTTTGGCCGGTTTATTTATTTTTAAGCTTTTTTTTACATTGATAGACCTTCGTTTGACCGCGATCTCACCTGCCTGAGATTTGATATGCTGATTGCCTCTGTTGGCAGCATAGCGGATGGCTTTCGTTAAATGTATGACGTTGAAATAATTTTAATACTGATTTCTTTTGGGTAAGTATGTATGTGTGAAATGAATCTGGCACAGTAACTCCATCAATCAAATGCGATTTCCCTGGAATTTGTGGAGTTATGATTGAGTTTAAAATAACCAGATTGAAGGCATGATTCACGGTAATAACTCGCACAATATTTATATAGTTTTTGGAGTTCCGTGGCAAAATAAACAAAACTCAATATAGTAAGGTCATTTATTAAAATCTGGCCCATTTCCAGAATTCAAATCATAACCATTTATTTATTTAGGTAAGGGACGTTGAAATAACATGTCTGCCTTATGGTAACATAACTAAAAATATATATTGTAACCTTAGATCTCCACAAATGAGGATATCCTAATAGTACAGGGTTGTTAAGGGCAAGTACAAGCATTGCACATATACCCACTTTAGCATAGTGTTTAGTCATTGCCTACAAGTGTTATATTATGTACCTTAAGAAATTTATTTATTTTTAAATATAGGTTTTCATGAACATTAAGCCAGGTTCATATTGCTGTGTCGTGGGGTTGTCGTGGCGCGCCAGAACGCAATCGGTTACGTTTATTATATGATTAGATTCACATTAGTAGGTTGTGTTGCGTTCTGGCGCGCCACGACATACCCCGACACAGCAATATGAACCTAGCTTTATGTTAGAAAGACACTAAATAAAGTAGAAAAAAAAATGACTCTTCCCGCCATTTTCGAAAAGAGACGTTGTCTACTTTTATTTTATTTCTTTTCCTAGTGTTTTCTTGAGTTATTTTGTGTTATTTTGGTGGCATTTTAAGTAATGTATCTCGTTTAAAAAGCACAAGTGTAGTGAAATGAAATGGAAGTGAATTGCGTGACTTTTGAAATTGGTGGAAATTGTCTACCAAAGTTTTAGTAAAATTGGCCACCGTTTTACTAAAACATGACTCGACTGTAACTTTGACGACTTGGAAGGAGTGTAACGTTGCAAAATATATTGAAAATACAATAAAGTGAAAATACAGATACTTACTGGAAAATGGCAAATGCACCAGCCGTGCGGCGCCTATAATAAAGAGAAAAAAAAAAAAAAAAAAGAAGAAGGAAAAAGTTTCAGGTTGCAAGCTTTTTGCCGCTTTTAACCCTAAAAGATGACCCATATCTTCGGTTTTTTGGTTCAATGGAAAACCGGTTTCCTGAACATGTTTTCCTGGATTGTTTAATTCACTGATTAGTGGGCACATATTTTTTTACCCATTGAGATTCGAACTTTACAGATATGTTTCCATACGCGCGCGGCCGTACCGAGTGCTAGAACACCCTAATGAAAATAAGTAGTTATAGGTAATATTATTTGCTTGGTTAAAACTCGTGGAAGATAGTTTATTTTCGTGTGACTTTGTCCTATTAGTGGTTGTAATAAACGTAGCTATTAAAAAGAAAACACCATACAAAAGACGTAAACGCGCTCACTTCGTTAACACTTTCGATCGAGTAATTGAATTTGTTCATAAAAGTATAACCATTCTGTGGTTCCTTGAGTACCTTCGCTCAAAGAGCTTTTTGTAACCCGACCCTTGTTGTGTATGCTGATGGTACACTATGGTCATGCCTGGAAACTCGTCTGAAAAATATAGTACACTGGCGTTTTGCCTGCGGGTTCACACGATTTTTTTATCCGGTGATGGAAACCTCCCCCATCCACCCCTCAGCATCCTTCCACACTCCAAATACCATCAAAATCTGCTAAACCATTAGTGGAACTAACATTAAACGTAGCCTATTTAGCACTCGGCTATAATGTAGCTTCCTGAAAATAAATGATTTTTTGGGTTCGGATCGGTTGATCCGTAGATTACCAGATTACAGACAACACCGCGTATTCTACACAAACGCTTTCGTTTTTCAAGATTATAAGTATTCTTGATGATAATTGGTACTTACCTATTAAGATTGTATAAAAAACCGTCTAGTGTTTTTTCAAAGATCCAGACGGACAGACAAAAATGAAAAAATGATTTTTTGGACCCTAAATCGATTTAAGAGTCAGAACTAGAATTTTCAAAAATAATTTTATGTATTCTTTCAACCCATTTACAGTTTTAATATAGTAAATAGAATATATACCTAGATAGTACACCCCCTATTTAGTTGGTATGTCCAGTGTCGGTCACAAATTGATAGATCGAGCCAAAGATCAGGCTCAGAAGCATCTTGGGAAAGCTTTATGCCCAGCAATGGGTTGCGATTGATGATGATGATTTAGACTTTGGACTTACCCCACCTATGCGGCGTGCGACCTAAGAACTTGCCCTCGTCGGGGTCCCACACTGCATACTGTATCCGCTGCAGGAAGGGGCGGTGAGGCGGACGGCGGTTGTAGCCGGTTGTGTAGTGGACTACTCCATTGTGCTTCTCCGCGCCCATCTTGACCGCACGCTGCTGGTGGACTGACCAGCGCCTCGGAGATACTGAGCTTGTGCGTCACAGAGTGTAGAGTAGGTACAGATAGGTGGGATAAAATGATGTGCTTGTGCTCAACTTACTGAGCTTCTGTGAGGCTTAATTCCTCGTAATTCTCTAATCACGACAATATCTGGGTGGTTAAATTCGACCGAATATTTTAGCACAAAATTTAACTATGCATTGAAATATTTTTATCGAACAATGTATTCGATTAGAAAATTATTTTCCAAAATCATCTATTTATTATTAGTTAGAAGTAGAAAAGTAGCGCCTTGGAAATCTTTGTGAGCAGTTCCTGTTCGTGTGTTCGTGACTGTCACTATTTCACTCACTTTCAATCATATTTCGTTTCAAAAAGAAGAAGATTGCCGAGGCCCATTCATTCCCAGTGGAACTGTATAATAAATCTTACGAATGTCTTTATGGGTAAATAGTGGAACGCCCGTGACTTCGCCCGCGTGGAGTGTATTCCATACAAACGGAAATTCCTATCTTAGTGCACCCCTTAACAAAAAAAGGATGAGTAACTTAGGAGAGCGACCAATGAAACTGGCAAAGTCGTAGAACGACAAAGGTTCCGAAAAAAAATAGATTAAAAAATTAGAAAAAAAACAACAAAAGGAATAAACTACTATACCTACTCTCCAAATTTTAGGAGTAGGTATAGGAGTTACGGTTTACATTGTACGTTGACACTCAGTCAGTCACGCAACGAACTAGGGAAATAAACCAACAGCAAAAACTTGAATAGAAGAACGAATATCCCATCTTCACGTTAATATTCATTGCTCGTGGTGACTATCCGCCCAAATCTGCCCTCAACCGCTCGCCGCCCGCCCAACGGCCTCACCGCGCCCAGAACACGTCAGTTCTTCTTACCGATGTACTGGGATTATCCATAAGCTAACTTTCTCATTTTTTTGAGTGCTCTGTCAGCTCTCAAGTTCTTAAGTAACGGATATTTTCTAAGTATAATAAGTGGGTCAGGTCATACGGCAAGGAAAATGGCCGAGTTGGACGCATACCTATAATATAACTTCTGACCTAAATATTTGACTGTGAATGTTCAATCAGGAAGGTAAGTGAGCTACCAGGTGGGTTACTATGAGCTCTTATTGCCATGCAGTTGATAAACTATTCAGTACAAAATATTGGTTCCGTGATGTCCGCAACTATATTTAAAGGCACAATCGCAGAGGGTCTACAGACTTCTGCGATTAAAGTTATTCAACGATGAAAAATGTCAACGATGATCCGATATTTTGTACTGAATAGTTTTTGAACTGAATGGATATAAGAGCTCATAGTAACCCCCCTGTTGATTAACACACCTGAGGGGCTAGTCTGAAAATTTGACAAGCAACTTACGCGGCAGTGTGGTGTATACTTCACGGATTTGAAGTTCTCAAGGTGCCCGCTAGGGGCGCTCTTCGATGTCTCCATACTAAAATCCGTGAAGTGTACCTACACTACACGGCCGTGTAAGTTGCTTGTCAAAGACTAGCCGCTCTGTTGAAAGAATATGTAACGTATGAAGCTTTATTAGGCCATTTTAGTAGTAGTAGAGCTTTTTTGTGAAAGAGTTTGGTCAGGGAAGTACTACCTACCAACCTAATTCTTCCGCAAAGCAGTAGTGGCACATTGCTATGTTCTGGACTAAAGGGTATGGGTACCGGTGAAATTTCAGGCATATAAGACTTTTAATCTTTGTCTCAGGATGGTGGGCGCAGTGCAATGCCACAAAGGGTGCGTCATAGGTGGGTGACCTATGAGGTAATGCATTGTTAAAGGCAGAGGTTACCGCTTATCATCAGGTGGGTCATCTGCTTGTTCCGTCATTCACGCATTAAGTTCATATCAGTCTTGGATGAGGCCTCCCCCATAAAATCCAGGGGGGGGGGACTAAACATCAAATTAAGCCTAAACACGATCAGTCCCAATTAAGGAGTTCCGTTGTCCCACGTACTTACGTTGTCTCCATCATCAGATCAGCTCAATGTCATGATAATCTTGTGTTTTCATTTTAACATGACAGGTATGCAACATTTCAGCTCAATCGGTTGGTCGAACTGGTTTAAAATTCAATTTCAAGATTTGCCATCATCAGCCGTGCCGTCCACTGCTGGACGAGGCCTTCCCATAGAATATAGGGGAGTTGCCATCAACACGCATGGCAGACGGATTGATGCTTGCAGTAATGTTGAGTACTGAGATGATGCCCATCTCCTGGCATACCTAACCCATCAGTCATCTTTTACTACAACCTGGTATTGTCATCGGAACTTGACACACATCACTCGATTGGATGGAACTTGATTAAAATTGAATTTCAAGACTGGACCACACACTGTTACTTTTTAAAATACTCTGGCACTGCTCGCTGAACGACGTGTTTGGACCAAAATGGAATATGGTTTTCGTGGAAATAAAAAAAACAGTACTAACTTTTATGTTTGTGATCGTAACCGTGTGCTGATCAAAATGAGCCTAAACAAGGCCAATCTACTATTATCCATCGAGAAGTTCCGTTGTCTACCTTCCGTCTCCATCATCAGATCAGCTTGCTGTCGCCATCATATTGTATTGTCATCGGAACTTGACAGATATGCCAAATTTCAGCTCAATCAGTTGAGGATAGCTGCTTTAAAATTCAGTTGCAAGATTCCATTCGGATTCCACCCAGCAAATATACATACATTGCAAGTTAAATAAAAGCTTGTTTTTTTTATACTACTTTGAATGACGGGTCAAGCAGGTGGCCCACCTGATGTTAAGTGGTACCCTCTGCCTATGAACAGTGCATTACCTTACAGGTCACGCCTAGCTAGGACGCACCCTATGTTGCATTGCACTGCGCCCGCCACCCTGAGACATAAAGATGAAAAGTCTCATGTGCCTGTAATTTCACCGGCACCCATACCGGAACACAGCAATGCGAGCACTACTACTTGTAAAAAGCTCACGTCGTTTGATTTGATCGAGGGGACTATGCTATCGGCCGAAAACTCATCCAATTTGTTCAACTGGTTGAACAGATAGTTGAACATATTGGAGTAGAGGTCGGCCCACGCGTTCTCAGGGAATGTGAAATACTAGGTACTTAATTTTACAGAAAGTATGTCATCAATATATTTTAGTTTTTATTTACGCACTTACAGGAATCTAACGACATGGAATAAGTATAACTAGCTTACGAGTCACAAACAATAATATACTTACAACTAGTGATGCAACGAATAGTACTTTTACAAATACGAATACGAATACGAATATCAAACCTACAATTCGGCGAATACGAATACGATTTCAAATATCATGCCATGATAATAAAAGACTATTTTATTTGGTAAATTTATATTCTTTTAATAATTAAAATTTACAATAGGCAAATTTTTATTTAAAAAACATAATATTAGAAGATTTTCTGGTTTAAGGCGTTTTTTTTTCAGTCTGGATGTTCCCAGCCGTTGAAAAAAGTCTTTCCGAGGCGACTGTACACGGCTTCAGTTAAAAATATTTTTGGGCGAGTTTTTGCAGACTTGGAAAATGGACATCTTCTCGCCAAAAGGCCAGTGGATCAGACATTTTCAACTCAACTTTAACTTCTATCACTTCGCAGCAACCTCAGAAAGAAAATAATTAAAACAATACTCTCTCGCTTGACTTGTGATTTTGACTGACACAAGTAAATCAATGGTTCGTAATTGTAATGATAGGGAAACTCCCGGAGCCCCGGTACTGTATAAACTATGGCCGGGGAGTCCCCCGTCGCGTCGTCATTGCGGTTAAGGCCCTCTGCACACGTGCGTATTTATACGTGCAGACTACGCGCGATTTCCAAGTCTGTCAGTAATTAGAGTTTCGTTTGTACGTATAATATTAGTTTTTTAAATATTCGTATTAGTATTCGCCGAATACGAATATTCGTATTCGTTGCATCACTACTTACAACCAATTTGCTTACAACAGCTAAAGGTACTCTTCAATTTTGTACTTCGTTCAGGTCAAACAGTATATCCTTAGACGATTATTCAATAATTTTATACAGAATAGATTAGAATAAACTAAATAAATTGGTGATCCTTGCAAAGGAGATTAACTACACAAATTATTATAATATTATTCAGTTTGTAACACACAAGTGATAAATCCCAGAGGTCCTTTTAAAAGGACAGAACAAGCAGAAACTTTGTAGGTATACAATTTATTTACAATTTCACTGTAGAAATTCACATTAGAAACAATGAAATATCTTGCTGGTTTTAAGTGCAAAAAAGCGCCAGCGCGATTTCAGCGCCAAAAAGAGAAGTCTGAAGAGAGTTTAAAGACGCCACTTTCTTGCAAGCAAAGTTTTTTGTGAGAAGAATATTTATTTCCATTTCTTCACTTTTTGTTAGGCTACAAAACAAAACTACCTTACTTGTTACATAGGTACTTAACAAAAATAGCATAGGTACTTACACTTACTTAATTTCCTTTTTTCTCGTCATTTCAATATAGTACTTCAATCCTAAACATTTTATCAAAACCCTATTAAAAAAAACACAACAACTCTGCTTTCAAACTTTTTAAAAGATTATTGTCCGAGCGAGCGAAGCGCTTTCAACAACTGGTAAAATTTGCTTTCATCTGTCCGGATGTATGTTGGTACTCGCGTATGGTTAGTCACACAGGTCGTATTATTCAACGAATCTTGACCAACAGGCATCTCGATACAGATTCTAGAGTTTTGATCAGAGGGGTATTTCTCTAAAAAAGGGGGATGTTTGTTGCGGCGCCAGCTCCATTTACCGGGCAATTTTGATAATATTTGGCAGAAATATTCGGTACTATATTCTAAAGAAGTATTTTGAATATGAGCAATATCGGTCATGAGGTTGTCAAGATAATATACATTATGGTACAAGTGTGTAATGTTGGTGATTACCGCTGAGGCGCCATTGGAACCAAGCCATTAGGTGAGAGTCTTACGAGAGCCGAGGACGGTAATCATCAATACACACGTGTATCATACGACGTTTTTAACACACTTGTGAAGAAAATAATAATAAAACAGAAATACACACTCTGCGTAAATGTTCAACTGTCTCCATTTGTTTATTCTGTTTTATTTATTTATTTAATTATTTAATATCAATGAAAAAGTCACAGTTTGATTACAGGTGTAAAACAGAAATACACACTCTGTGTATATGTTCAACTATCTCTATAACTCACTAGTGAATAATAGCAATGAAAATTGACAGTTTGATTACAGGTGTCATGTCATGTGCCTAATTGCGGTGAAGTTAGAGCTACTTTAAGAGCAAGTGTGTTTTTGCTGTTTCAATTTAAAGAACGCTGCATAACATATAAAACAGCCTTAGAGAATAGTCGAGCTCGATCAATCGTATTCTCTACCAGATAGCGACACATCTTTTATAATACCACGTAAAATTATGGCACAGTCATGAATAATACTTACTATTAAAACCTCCGTGAGTAATATTCATAATTGAAAAAACCGGTAATAACTCACGTAGGTACTTGTTCCGAGTCAAACACCCGACTCGAGTTTCTGGGACTTAATATCCCCTGCCTCAAGGAGTATACGCGACGGCTTATCGCCGGGAAGCCGTCGCGTATACTCCTTGAGGAAGGGGGTATTAAGTCCCAGAAACTATAGGTTGCGATAACTGCTTATCGCCGGGAAGCCGTCGCGTGTACTCCTTGAGGAAGGGGGTATTAAGTCCCAGAAACTATAGGTTGCGATAACTGCTTATCGCCGGGAAGCCGTCGCGTGTACTCCTTGAGGAAGGGGGTATTAAGTCCCAGAAACTATAGGTTGCGATAACTGCTTATCGCCGGGAAGCCGTCGCGTGTACTCCTTGAGGAAGGGGGTATTAAGTCCCAGAAACTATAGGTTGCGATAACTGCTTATCGCCGGGAAGCCGTCGCGTGTACTCCTTGAGGAAGGGGGTATTAAGTCCCAGAAACTATAGGTTGCGATAACTGCTTATCGCCGGGAAGCCGTCGCGTATACTCCTTGAGGAAGGGGGTATTAAGTCCCAGAAACTATAGGTTGCGATAACTGCTTATCGCCGGGAAGCCGTCGCGTGTACTCCTTGAGGAAGGGGGTATTAAGTCCCAGAAACTATAGGTTGCGATAACTGCTTATCGCCGGGAAGCCGTCGCGTGTACTCCTTGAGGAAGGGGGTATTAAGTCCCAGAAACTATAGGTTGCGATAACTGCTTATCGCCGGGAAGCCGTCGCGTGTACTCCTTGAGGAAGGGGGTATTAAGTCCCAGAAACTCGAGTCGGGTGTTTGACTCGGAACAAGTATCTACGTGAGTTATTACCGGTTTTTTCAATTACAGTCATGAATGTTTGGCACAGTCGACTGATTGTGTTTTTCACGTCGTCTCGCGCTCGTTATTTTTTCTGAGAATCATCCCCTCCCCCCGTTGTCGGATGTGCGATGCCAGCGCCACCTACATTATTAGCTACGGTTTCAAGACTCTGCTTGTGCGTCCTCCTGGTCCACGTAGAACTGGATCCTGGCATACCCTCGCGGCTCTTTCACGCTCTTGTTGTAGACGATGTTCTTGGCCCACGCTCTGCAGCGCACAGTTATAAGTTTTTTCACTGAAAAATAAATAAATAAATGTTATTCTACTCCTACTAGTAGGTACAATCTAAAAGAGGATGTATGTTTTTTTTACTCAATCACTCCGTAATAGCTTGACCGAATTCGATATAATTTTAGAAGAAAGACATAGATAATAAGCTGGATTGAGTCATAGTCTACATTTTATTCCCGTACTATGCAAGTGACACTAGAATTTAGCAATCGTTATTTGAAACAGTGGTTTGAAGTAGTAGTAGAGCTATTTTGTGAAAGAGTTCGTCCGGGGAAGTACTACTACCATACCTATTTCTGCCGCAAAGCAGTAGTGCTCGCATTGCTGTGTTCCGGTTTGAAGGGTGCCGGTGAAATTACAGGCACATGAGACTTTTCATCTTTATGTCTCAGGGTGGCGGGCGCAGTGCAATGTCATATAGGGCGCGTCCTAGGTGGACGTGACCTATGAGGTAATGCACTGTTCATAGACAGAGGTTACCGCTTAACATCAGGTGGGCCATATGCATGTTTCGTCATAAAACTAGTATAAAAAAAAATGACTTTCGTTATTTCAGTACATGACCATTTAGTTAACCCAAAGCATGTCTCGGTGACTGCTAAACCAATTATTTCGAAACAAAATTCGGTCGAGTTGGGTTTTCGTTTCCACATGGAATTTACGGGATTCTTAGATCCAGGGTTTCTATTGTATGTAGAGTTTAAATAAAAAAAGTGTTAAAAGTGGTCTACTTGAAAGTGCCGTCTTTTTTTTTTACTATGTTAGACCTTTGTTTGACCACGATCTCACCTGTTGGTAAGTGACGATGTGGCCAAAGATGAAGCACTAGAAGGTCTAGAAGGCACCTATTCACTCTAGCCTTCAACAGACCCAGATTCAGGAAATACAGACGACGGTAGTGTGTTCCACTCCGTAGCAGTTCGCATATAAAGGTCTAAAACGTTTAGTACGAACAGAGGGTAGGTATAGTAATGAGGTAAAACCAAAGATTTAAATCGTAGATCAGACACCGAAAACTGTTGCATTGTATTTGAATCAAAGGTCTGACGCACGCCACTAGTGAATAGTTAAAATTGATATTTACCATTTATTGTGCAATCATATTGCACGAACTTTTGTGAAAAAATAAACGAACAGCTGGCACTGTGTCTAGATGTGCACTAAGACCAAATGAGCGAGCTATCTTATTTCACGTGGAAACATTACGGCGTGGTCACTCAACGGTAAGGGCATATCTATGATTTAAATCTTTGGGTAAAACCTTTCCTCAGGTCCTTACCTTGAGGAACCATTTTGACGGCGACCAGTGGCACCCTGTAGCCCTCAGTGTTCACGTAAGGGAAGAATGACTCAGGCAGCCCCTGGCCCCAGGGGTACTCGAAACTTGTGCTGTTCTCGTTTTCCTCCCAGCAGCTAACCCACACTTGCTTTTGCTGAAACAAACGTAAGTAAAATTAAAAATGATGACAGTCTGGGACAAAAACTCAACAAGCAGTGGACAGCAAAGGCGTAGAACTCTCTTCCAGCTTCTTTATTCCCTTTATCATACAACTTGGGCATCTTCAACGAAGAGTTAACAGGTATCTTCTAGGCGAGCGTGCTTAAATAGGCCTCATCGTCGCTTCCCATCAGGTGATATGTAGCCAAAAGAAAGACTATTAAAGATTACGTTAGCAACATGTACGTAAAAGTACCCAAAGGTAGCAGCTATTACCATTGGTCATTGCCACCATTGGTCCATGGCCATTGGTTAGCAAAGTGGATGGCAAAGTCCAAAGCATAGTGCTCGCATTGCTGTGTTCCGGTTTGAAGGGTATGGTGCCGGTGAAATTGCCAGAGACTTTTCATCTTTATGTCTCAGGGTGCCGGGCGCAGTGCAATGCCACATAGGGTGCGTCCTAGCTGGACGTGACCTATGAGGTAATGCATTGTTAAAGGCAGAGGTTACCGCTTAACATCAGGTGGCCTATCTGCTTGTTCCGTTAATAAAGCAGTTAAAAAAACCGCTTCCCATACAAAACTTTGTGGATCCAATGTTGGTGATCTATACGATATAATTTCATCGCTAGCCTTTTATTTTAAGTACAATCGTCACTTACCAACATGTGAGATCGTGGACAATCAAAGGACTATCAAAGTAAAAAAAAAAAAAAAAAAAAACATAATGACCTTATACCTATTCTATCACTGGCAGTTCTAAGTGCAGAAATCGGCTAACAATTTAAAAATAAATCTGTTTCATTTCCCAAAGTAAAACCACGGAGGTTTCATTATACTTAACTCAGCAAGAAATAGTTTAGAGAAGGAGGTTGTATGTTAAATTCTAGATTTTATTTTCTTCAGTCATATGATAAGATAAGATAAGATAAGATAAGATAAGATAAAAATTTATTACGAAACAAACACAGGTTAACATTTAAAGAGTCCTTCAGGGCAGGCAACGCATTGGCAATGCCCCTGGTGTTGCAGATGTCAATAGGCGACGGTAACCGCTTACCATCAGGCGGGCCGTAAGCCAGTTTGTCGAGCCAATACATAAAAAAAAAAAAAAAAAATAGTGTCAAACCGTGATCTTTACAAAAATAACAATAAAAAGTAAAAACATGCAAATTTGAGGCATTATACAGTGGGTCACAAACTAGGCGAGGCCTGTATCTTGGTGACCCTGAAAAGTAGCCAGTCTCAATTTTCTGAAGGTGAATACCTCTTCTACCGGCAGCTTCACAATGTAACTCTTCAAGTCCTCAGGCATGTCTGCTGGCAGCGCAGAAGCGTCGTAGAAGTCTGGTATCCAGCCGTAAATCTGAAAAAATATATTTTATATATTATATTCAAGACTTCAGAAAAAAAACTCCTTTTCAGAGAGAAAAGTATGAATACATCTGGAGCACCAGCAATTTGCACCTCTTTAGAGCAGAAAACTTCAAAATGTCGGATACTTTCTAACGTGTTCCAAGGTAGCCCAAGGTCTCAAAAATATGTATCTTATGCAAAGATGTAAACATTGTTTGTTTGTAATGGATAAACTAAAAAACTACTGAAACGTTTTTTTTTTTTTTTTTTTAATTGGGTGGGTTGTTGAGTGGCTGATGGATAGATGCTGGTGTGTGGATAGATGAGGGGGGAGGGGCAGGGGATAGGAGGGGTAGAGGGGTATCCCGACACTAATCGTGCGAAGCCGGGGCGAGTTGCTAGTCGTTATTAATATGCTTGAGTAGGTGTCTGAAGAGATTTGCCTTAAACTTACTTTATTGAGTTTGATGAAGAAGCACGGCGTGAGGGGGAACCCGTACTCATCAGCACTGGAGCAGCCCGTCGGGGCAGGAGACTCGTCACCCGTGTGTGCTGTAGAGATAATTAATTTAGTACGAGGCCTCATTAGTCCTTACATACTTAGTAAATTATTTATAGGTAAGTATTAGATTGTTTTTTTTTCGTATGACGTAGTGTTGGCCTCTGGTGACAGAGTTTGTCAGGCCGCCCGAAGGCCTCTGACATGGCTTATCGACTACTATTAATCAATAACAGATATTAATAAGATCTACACACAAGACTATATAGCACAGAAAAACCTTCCTCGTTAAAATTCCTATAAGACAGAGAAGATTGCATCAAAACTGATCCTGTGCACTTTGTTCTTACTAATAGAACCATTAAATTTTTAGTTCGTTTTCAAATTTAGATATAGTGAAGTACAGTCGGTGTAAAAACAATGTTACTTATACCAGAAAAACTCAGATTCTATAAATAAACCTACACACGCAAATAGTGGTCAAGTTCTGTGATAGGCACCTACTAACGGTTAGTAGCTACCTCATACAAGTACTAACAGCGAAGTGATAACTTACCCATCCAAGTAGTGTTTCGCGCACGTTGTATCCACTACAGCAGCAGTTCTACGTATTTATCGTTTGGTTAAACACACATGAATAATTAATATAACATAATACAATATTATAAGAATAAATTCTTCAAGCAATTGTAGAATAACTATTTATTTCAATTCCGGCACAAACAGCTATTCTGCTCAACATTTTCGCCCGAAATGACCGAGCCGCATTCGTTTTTAGTAACCTGTGTAAATGGGCTTACGATGCGGCTTGGTGAGGCAATTTGTGAAGCGACTAGCCGCACGGCGGAAATCGACCCGTGTAAACCCCTCATAACCTTCCATAAATATTTGACAGTGAATGTTCAATCAGGAAGGTAAGTGAGCTACCTGTTGATTTACACACCTGAGGCTAGTCTGAAAATTTGACAAGCAACTTACGCAGCAGTGTGGTGTACACTTCACGGATTTTTGTACGGGATTTGAAGTTCTCAAGGTGCCCGCTAGGGGCGCTCTTCGATTTCTCCATACTAAAATCCGTGAAGTGTACCTACACTACACGGCCGTGTAAGTTGCTTGTCAAAGACTAGCCCCTCTGTTGAAATAATATGTAACGTATGAAGCTTTATTAGGCCATTTTAGTAGTAGTAGAGCTTTTTTGTGAAAGAGTTTGGTCAGGGAAGTACTACCTACCAACCTAATTCTTCCGCAAAGCAGTAGTGGCACATTGCTATGTTCTGGTTTAAAGGGTATGGGTACTGGTGAAATTTCAGGCATATAAGACTTTTAATCTTTGTCTCAGGATGGCGGGCGCAGTGCAATGCCACAAAGGGTGCGTCCTAGGTGGACGTGACCTATGACGTAATGCATTGTTAAAGGCATAGGTTACCGCTTATCATCAGGTGGGCCATCTGCTTGTTCCGTCATTCACGCAGGTTAAAAAGCTCAAGTTCATCAGTCGTTAAGCGTTCACTCTTGGATGAGGCCTCCCCCATAGAATCCATGGGGGTGATTTGCCATAATCACCATAATCAGGCGGATTGGTGATCGCAGTTTTGGTGTTAAGTACTCCTGTGGATGCTGCTACCCATTTCTTAGTCAGCTTTTAAAATATCCATGAGAGGAGACGTAGGGGTTTATTTATAAGCCGTACACACTATGGCAAAACGTTAACAAATTTAACCTCTTTTTAGGTATATAGTCTGGAACAGCCTGTATAACTCACCGTGTACATGCCTCGGCAATCGTCGTATGTATGATAGCATCGATGACATATATGACACGGGGAATCCTAGTGTGGGATCACTAAACAACAAATTAAGCCTAAACACGATCAGTCCCAATGGGGAGCCACAGGCAAAACTAATCTCAGATGGCGCCACCATCGATGGTGCTGTTTGTTTACAGATCCACCAACTAATCTGTAGAATGAAATGTATGGAGTTTTAAACTACCTACATATATTTCATTCTACAGATAAGTTGGTTGATCTGTACTAAAATTATCCATAGATATTTGACACATTTGACAGTTTTTATTTTAAAACATTTTTAGCCTTTGTTTTTCTACGAAACAACACCAGCGATTATGCAGTGTGCCGCTGTCCCACGTATTTACGTTGTCTCCATAATCAGATCAGCTCGCTGTCATGAAAATCTTTTGTTTTCATTATAACATAACAGGTATGCAACATTCCAGCTCAATCGGTTGAGTCGAACTGGTTTAAAGATCAGTTGCAAGATTTGCCATCATCAGCCGTGCCGTCCACTGCTGGACGAGGCCTCCCCATAGAATATGGAGGAGATTTGCCATCATCAGCCGTGCCGTCCACTGCTGGACGAGGGCTCCCCATAGAATATAGGGGAGTTGCCATCAACACGCATGGCAGGCGGATTGATGATTGCAGTAATGCTGAGTACTGAGATGGATGCTGCTGCCCATCTCCTGGCGTACCTAACCCATCAGTAATCTTTCACCACAACCTGGTATTGTCATCGGAACTTGACACAGATCAATCGATCGGATGGAGCTTGTTTAAAATTTAATTTCAAGACTTGACCACATACTGACAGCTTTTAAAATACTCTGGCACTGCACGCTGAACGACGTATTTGGACCAATATGGAACATGTTTTTTGTGAAGAAAAAAATCTATACAAGCTTTTATAAAATTTGTGATCGTAACTGTGTGCTGATCAAAATGAGCCTAACAAACAAGGCCAATCTACTATTATCCATCGAGGAGTTCTGTTGACCACCTTCCGTCACCATCATCAGATCAGCTCGCTGTCGCCATCATATTGTATTATCATCGGAACTTGACATGTATGCCAAATATCAGCTCAATCACTTGAGGATAGCTGCTTTAAAATTCAGTTGCAAGATTCCATTCGGATTCCACCCAGCAAATATACATACATTGCAAGTTAAATAAAAGCTTGTTTTTTTTATACTACTTTGAAAGACGGGTCAAGCAGGTGGCCCACCTGATGTTAAGTGGTACCCTCTGCCTATGAACAGTGCATTACCTTACAGGTCACGCCTAGCTAGGACGCACCCTATGTTGCATTGCACTGCGCCCGCCACCCTGAGACATAAAGATGAAAAGTCTCATGTGCCTGTAATTTCACCGGCAACCATACCGGAACACAGCAATGCGAGCACTACTACTTGTAAAAAGCTCACGTCGTTTGATTTGATCGAGGGGACTATGCTATCGGCCGAAAACTCATCCAATTTGTTCAACTGGTTGAACAGATAGTTGAACATATTAGAGTAGAGGTCGGCCCACGCGTTCTCAGGGAATGTGAAATACTAGGTACTTAATTTTACAGAAAGTATGTCATCAATACATTTTAGTTTTTATTTACGCACTTACAGGAATCTAACGACATGGAATAAGTATAACTAGCTTACGAGTCACAAACAATTAGTGATAACTTACAACTAGTGATGCAACGAATATTACTTTTACAAATACGAATACGAATACGAATACAAATATCATGCCATGATAATAAAAGACTATTTTATTTGGTAAATTTCTATTCTTTTAATAATTAAAATTTACAATAGGCAAATTTTTATTTAAAAAACATAATATTAGAAGATTTTCTGGTTTAAGGCGTTTTTTTTTTTCAGTCTGGATGTTCCCAGCCGTTGAAAAAAGTCTTTCCGAGGCGACTGTACACGGCTTCAGTTAAAAATATTTTTGGGCGAGTTTTTGCAGACTTGGAAAATGGACATCTTCTCGCCAAAAGGCCAGTGGATCAGACATTTTCAACTCAACTTTAACTTCTATCACTTCGCAGCAACCTCAGAAAGAAAATAATTAAAACAATACTCTCTCGCTTGACTTGTGATTTTGACTGACACAAGTAAATCAATGGTTCGTAATTGTAATGATAGGGAAACTCCCGGAGCCCCGGTACTGTATAAACTATGGCCGGGGAGTCCCCCGTCGCGTCGTCATTGCGGTTAAGGCCCTCTGCACACGTGCGTATTTATACGTGCAGACTACGCGCGATTTCCAAGTCTGTCAGTAATTAGAGTTTCGTTTGTACGTATAATATTAGTTTTTTAAATATTCGTATTAGTATTCGCCGAATACGAATATTCGTATTCGTTGCATCACTACTTACAACCAATTTGCTTACAACAGCTAAAGGTACTCTTCAATTTTGTACTTCGTTCAGGTCAAACAGTATATCCTTAGACGATTATTCAATAATTTTATACAGAATAGATTAGAATAAACTAAATAAATTGGTGATCCTTGCAAAGGAGATTAACTACACAAATTATTATAATATTATTCAGTTTGTAACACACAAGTGATAAATCCCAGAGGTCCTTTTAAAAGGACAGAACAAGCAGAAACTTTGTAGGTATACAATTTATATACAATTTCACTGTAGAAATTCACATTAGAAACAATGAAATATCTTGCTGGTTTTAAGTGCAAAAAAGCGCCAGCGCGATTTCAGCGCCAAAAAGAGAAGTCTGAAGAGAGTTTAAAGACGCCACTTTCTTGCAAGCAAAGTTTTTTGTGAGAAGAATATTTATTTCCATTTCTTCACTTTTTGTTAGGCTACAAAACAAAACTACCTTACTTGTTACATAGGTACTTAACAAAAATAGCATAGGTACTTACACTTACTTAATTTCCTTTTTTCTCGTCATTTCAATATAGTACTTCAATCCTAAACATTTTATCAAAACCCTATTAAAAAAAACACAACAACTCTGCTTTCAAACTTTTTAAAAGATTATTGTCCGAGCGAGCGAAGCGCTTTCAACAACTGGTAAAATTTGCTTTCATCTGTCCGGATGTATGTTGGTACTCGCGTATGGTTAGTCACACAGGTCGTATTATTCAACGAATCTTGACCAACAGGCATCTCGATACAGATTCTAGAGTTTTGATCAGAGGGGTATTTCTCTAAAAAAGGGGGATGTTTGTTGCGGCGCCAGCTCCATTTACCGGGCAATTTTGATAATATTTGGCAGAAATATTCGGTACTATATTCTAAAGAAGTATTTTGAATATGAGCAATATCGGTCATGAGGTTGTCAAGATAATATACATTATGGTACAAGTGTGTAATGTTGGTGATTACCGCTGAGGCGCCATTGGAACCAAGCCATTAGGTGAGAGTCTTACGAGAGCCGAGGACGGTAATCATCAATACACACGTGTATCATACGACGTTTTTAACACACTTGTGAAGAAAATAATAATAAAACAGAAATACACACTCTGCGTAAATGTTCAACTGTCTCCATTTGTTTATTCTGTTTTATTTATTTATTTAATTATTTAATATCAATGAAAAAGTCACAGTTTGATTACAGGTGTAAAACAGAAATACACACTCTGTGTATATGTTCAACTATCTCTATAACTCACTAGTGAATAATAGCAATGAAAATTGACAGTTTGATTACAGGTGTCATGTCATGTGCCTAATTGCGGTGAAGTTAGAGCTACTTTAAGAGCAAGTGTGTTTTTGCTGTTTCAATTTA
Source organism: Operophtera brumata (assembly GCA_932527175.1). NCBI lineage: Eukaryota > Metazoa > Arthropoda > Insecta > Lepidoptera > Geometridae > Operophtera > Operophtera brumata. The sequence goes on from OW052235.1 coordinate 1,704,283, forward strand.
AAGAACGCTGCATAACATATAAAACAGCCTTAGAGAATAGTCGAGCTCGATCAATCGTATTCTCTACCAGATAGCGACACATCTTTTATAATACCACGTAAAATTATGGCACAGTCATGAATAATACTTACTATTAAAACCTCCGTGAGTAATATTCATAATTGAAAAAACCGGTAATAACTCACGTAGGTACTTGTTCCGAGTCAAACACCCGACTCGAGTTTCTGGGACTTAATACCCCCTTCCTCAAGGAGTATACGCGACGGCTTATCGCCGGGAAGCCGTCGCGTATACTCCTTGAGGAAGGGGGTATTAAGTCCCAGAAACTATAGGTTGCGATAACTGCTTATCGCCGGGAAGCCGTCGCGTGTACTCCTTGAGGAAGGGGGTATTAATTCCCAGAAACTATAGGTTGCGATAACTGCTTATCGCCGGGAAGCCGTCGCGTGTACTCCTTGAGGAAGGGGGTATTAATTCCCAGAAACTATAGGTTGCGATAACTGCTTATCGCCGGGAAGCCGTCGCGTGTACTCCTTGAGGAAGGGGGTATTAAGTCCCAGAAACTATAGGTTGCGATAACTGGTTATCGCCGGGAAGCCGTCGCGTATACTCCTTGAGGAAGGGGGTATTAAGTCCCAGAAACTATAGGTTGCGATAACTGGTTATCGCCGGGAAGCCATCGCGTGTACTCCTTGAGGAAGGGGGTATTAAGTCCCAGAAACTATAGGTTGCGATAACTGGTTATCGCCGGGAAGCCGTCGCGTATACTCCTTGAGGAAGGGGGTATTAAGTCCCAGAAACTATAGGTTGCGATAACTGGTTATCGCCGGGAAGCCGTCGCGTATACTCCTTGAGGAAGGGGGTATTAAGTCCCAGAAACTATAGGTTGCGATAACTGGTTATCGCCGGGAAGCCGTCGCGTATACTCCTTGAGGAAGGGGGTATTAAGTCCCAGAAACTATAGGTTGCGATAACTGGTTATCGCCGGGAAGCCGTCGCGTATACTCCTTGAGGAAGGGGGTATTAAGTCCCAGAAACTATAGGTTGCGATAACTGGTTATCGCCGGGAAGCCGTCGCGTATACTCCTTGAGGAAGGGGGTATTAAGTCCCAGAAACTATAGGTTGCGATAACTGGTTATCGCCGGGAAGCCGTCGCGTATACTCCTTGAGGAAGGGGGTATTAAGTCCCAGAAACTATAGGTTGCGATAACTGGTTATCGCCGGGAAGCCGTCGCGTATACTCCTTGAGGAAGGGGGTATTAAGTCCCAGAAACTATAGGTTGCGATAACTGGTTATCGCCGGGAAGCCGTCGCGTGTACTCCTTGAGGAAGGGGGTATTAAGTCCCAGAAACTATAGGTTGCGATAACTGCTTATCGCCGGGAAGCCGTCGCGTGTACTCCTTGAGGAAGGGGGTATTAAGTCCCAGAAACTATAGGTTGCGATAACTGCTTATCGCCGGGAAGCCGTCGCGTATACTCCTTGAGGAAGGGGGTATTAAGTCCCAGAAACTATAGGTTGCGATAACTGCTTATCGCCGGGAAGCCGTCGCGTGTACTCCTTGAGGAAGGGGGTATTAAGTCCCAGAAACTATAGGTTGCGATAACTGCTTATCGCCGGGAAGCCGTCGCGTGTACTCCTTGAGGAAGGGGGTATTAAGTCCCAGAAACTATAGGTTGCGATAACTGCTTATCGCCGGGAAGCCGTCGCGTGTACTCCTTGAGGAAGGGGGTATTAAGTCCCAGAAACTATAGGTTGCGATAACTGCTTATCGCCGGGAAGCCGTCGCGTGTACTCCTTGAGGAAGGGGGTATTAAGTCCCAGAAACTCGAGTCGGGTGTTTGACTCGGAACAAGTACCTACGTGAGTTATTACCGGTTTTTTCAATTACAGTCATGAATGTGTGGCACAGTAGACTGATTGTGGTTTTCACGTCGTCTCGCGCTCGTTATTTTTTCTGAGAATCATCCCCTCCCCCCGTTGTCGGATGTGCGATGCCAGCGCCACCTACATTATTAGCTACGGTTTCAAGACTCTGCTTGTGCGTCCACCTGGTCCACGTAGAACTGGATCCTGGCGTACCCTCGCGGCTCTTTCACGCTCTTGTTGTAGACGATGTTCTTGGCCCACGCTCTGCAGCGCACAGTTATAAGTTTTTTCACTGAAAAATAAATAAATAAGTGTTATTCTACTCCTTCTAGTACAATCTGAAAGTTGGATGTATGTTTTTTTACTCAATCAGTCTGTAATAGCTTGACCGAATTCGATGTAATTTTAAAAGAAGGATATTGGTAATAAGCTGGATTGAGTCATAGTCTACATTTTATTCCCGTACTATGCAAGTGACACTAGAATTTAGCAATCGTTATTTGAAACAGTGGTATGAAGTAGTAGTAGAGCTTTTTTGTGAAAGAGTTCGTCCGGGGAAGTACCACCACCATACCTATTTCTGCCGCAAAGCAGTAGTGCTCGCATTGCTGTGTTCCGGTTTGAAGGGTGCCGGTGAAATTACAGGCACATGATACTTTTCATCTTTATGTCTCAGGGTGGCGGGCGCAGTGCAATGTCATATAGGGCGCGTCCTAGGTGGACGTGACCTATGAGGTAATGCACTGTTCATAGACAGAGGTTACCGCTTAACATCAGGTGGGCCATATGCATGTTTCGTCATAAAACTAGTATAAAAAAAAATGACTTTCGTTATTTCAGTACATGACCATTTAGTTAACCCAAAGCATGTCTCGGTGACTGCTAAACCAATTATTTCGAAACAAAATTCGGTCGAGTTGGGATGTCTTAATTTTCGTTTCCACATGGAATTTACGGGATTCTTAGATCCAGGGTTTCTATTGTATGTAGAGTTTAAATAAAAAAAGTGTTAAAAGTGGTCTACTTGAAAGTGCCGTCTTTTTTTTTTTTACTATGTTAGACCTTTGTTTGATCACGATCTCACCTGTTGGTAAGTGACGATGTGGCCAAAGATGAAGCACTAGAAGGTCTAGAAGGCACCTATTCACTCTAGCCTTCAAGAGACCCAGATTCAGGAAATACAGACGACGGTAGTGTGTTCCACTCCGTAGCAGTTCGCATATAAAGGTCTAAAACGTTTAGTACGAACAGAGGGTAGGTATAGTAATGAGGTAAAACCAAAGATTTAAATCGTAGATACGCCCAGACACCGAAAACTGTTGCATTGTATTTGAATCAAAGGTCTGACGCACGCACACTAGTGAATAGTTAAAATTGATATTTACCATTTATTGTGCAATCATATTGCACGAACTTTTGTGAAAAAATAAACGAACAGCTGGCACTGTGTCTAGATGTGCACTAAGACCAAATGAGCGAGCTATCCTATTTCACGTGGAAACATTACGGCGTGGTCACTCAACGGTAAGGGCATATCTATGATTTAAATCTTTGGGTAAAACCTTTCCTCAGGTCCTTACCTTGAGGAACCATTTTGACGGCGACCAGTGGCACCCTGTAGCCCTCAGTGTTCACGTAAGGGAAGAATGACTCAGGCAGCCCCTGGCCCCAGGGGTACTCGAAACTTGTGCTGTTCTCGTTTTCCTCCCAGCAGCTAACCCACACTTGCTTTTGCTGAAACAAACGTAAGTAAAATTAAAAATGCTGACAGTCTGGGACAAAAACTCAACAAGCAGTGGACAGCAAAGACGTAGAACTCTCTTCCAGCTTCTTTATTCCCTTTATCATACAACTTGGGCATCTTCAACGAAGAGTTAACAGGTATCTTCTAGGCGAGCGTGCTTAAATAGGCCTCATCGTCGCTTCCCATCAGGTGATATGTAGCCAAAAGAAAGACTATTAAAGATAAAAAAAAAAAAAAAGTGAAATTAAAATCTAGATGTTAGCAACATGTACGTAAAAGTACCCAAAGGTAGCAGCTATTACCATTGGTCATTGCCACCATTGGTCCATGGCCATTGGTTAGCAAAGTGGATGGCAAAGTCCAAAGCATAGTGCTCGCATTGCTGTGTTCCGGTTTGAAGGGTATGGTGCCGGTGAAATTGCCAGAGACTTTTCATCTTTATGTCTCAGGGTGCCGGGCGCAGTGCAATGCCACATAGGGTGCGTCCTAGCTGGACGTGAACTATGAGGTAATGCATTGTTAAAGGCGGAGGTTACCGCTTAACATCAGGTGGGCTATCTGCTTGTTCCGTTAATAAAGCAGTTAAAAAAACCGCTTCCCATACAAAACTTTGTGGATCCAATGTTGGTGATCTATTAGATATAATTTCATCACTAGCCTTTTATTTTAAGTACAATCGTCACTTACCAACAGGCGAGATCGTGGACAAACAAAGGTCTATCAATGTAAAAAAAAAAAAAAAAAAATGGCAATTAAACATAATGACATTATACCTATTCTATCACTGGCAGTTCTAAGTGGAGAAATCGGCGAGCAATTTAAAAATAAATCTGTTTAATTTCCCAAAGTAAAACCACGGAGGTTTCATTATACTTAACTCAGCAAGAAATAGTTCAGAGAAGGAGGTTGCATGTTAAATTCTAGATTTTATTTTCTTCAGTCCTATGATAAGATAAGATAAGATAAGATAAGATAAATCTATTACGAAACAAACACAGGTTAACATTTAGTATCAAACCGTGATCTTTACAAAAATAACAATAAAAAGTAAAAACATGCAAATTTGAGGCATTATACAGTGGGTCACAAACTAGGCGAGGCCTGTATCTTGGTGACCCTGAAAAGTAGCCAGTCTCAATTTTCTGAAGGTGAATACCTCTTCTACCGGCAGCTTCACAATGTAACTCTTCAAGTCCTCAGGCATGTCTGCTGGCAGCGCAGAAGCGTCGTAGAAGTCTGGTATCCAGCCGTAAATCTGAAAAAATATATTTTATACAGGGTGTAACATAATATCCCTATACGCCCGGGGAGGGGGTATTCTACACATCAGTGCGAATAACTTTAATTCTACGACTTTTTAAATTTCGAAGTTTTTCATTCATGAAATGCCTTGTAAGAATCCTGAAGTTCCTCCAAAAACGTACGTAAAACAACATGAGGACGTTACGGTACGCTAGGGTACCGTGCGTGGGGCTGCCTCATATTCTGTTAGGTACATTTTCTGGAGGAATTTCAGGAATTCATAGAGGAATTTCAGGATTTTTACGAGGCACTTCATGAATGAAAAACATCGCAATTTAAAAAGTCGTAGAACTAAAGTTATTCGCACTGATGTGTAGAATACCCCCTCCCCGGGCTTATAGGGATATTATGTTACACCCTGTATATTATATTCAAGACTTCAGAAAAAAAACTCCTTTTCAGAGAGAAAAGTATGAATACATCTGGAGCACCAGCAATTTGCACCTCTATAGAGCAGAAAACTTGAAAATGTCGGATACTTTCTAACGTGTTCCAAGGTAGCCCAAGGTCTCAAAAATAAATATCTTATGCAAAGATGTAAACATTGTTTGTTTGTAATGGATAAACTAAAAACTACTGAACAGGGTTTTTTTTTTTTTTTTTTTTTTAATTGGATTGGTGGTTGAGATGCTGATGGATAGATGCTGGTGTGTGGATAGATGAGGGGGGAGGGGCAGGGGATAGGAGGGGGAGAGGAGTATCCCGACACTAATCGTGTGAAGCCGGGGCGAGTTGCTAGTCGCTATTAAAATGCTTGAGTAGGTGTCTGAAGAGATTTGCCTTAAACTTACTTTATTGAGTTTGATGAAGAAGCACGGCGTAAGGGGGAACCCGTACTCATCAGCACTGGAGCAGCCCGTCGGGGCAGGAGACTCGTCACCCGTGTGTGCTGTAGAGATAATTAATTTAGTACGAGGCCTCATTAGTCCTTACATACTTAGTAAATTATTTATAGGTATTAGATTGTTTTTTTTTCGTATGACGTAGTGTTGGCCTCTGGTGACAGAGTTTTTCAGGCCGCCCGAAGGCCTCTGACATGGATTATCGACTACTATTAATCAATAACAGATATTAGATAGTAAGATCTACACACAAGACTATATGTCACAGAAAAACCTTCCTCGTTAAAATTCCTACAAGACAGAGAAGATTGCATCAAAACTGATCCTGTGCACTTTGTTCTTACTAATAGAACCATTAAATTTTTAGTTCGTTTTCAAATTACTAATAGATATAGTGAAGTACAGTCGGTGTAAAAACAATGTTACTTATACCAGAAAAACTCAGATTCTATAAATAAACCTACACACGCAAATAGTGGTCAAGTTCTGTGATAGGCACCTACTAACGGTTAGTAGCTACCTCATACAAGTACTAACAGCGAAGTGATAACTTACCCATCCAAGTAGGTATTTTGACCGCGAGGTGACAACTTGAAGGAATGGGTGGAAAATAGGTACCTACATAGCTTTGGTTTTGCCTCTGACTTCCTTTACAGTATTCGTTATCATAATAAAAGTACCTACATTGGTACATAAACCTGCCTTAGCTCGTAAATATCCTACTACACAACAGTAAAAATTAAATTTCAATCCGTTGATTAGAAATTGAAAGAGCACCTATGTACCTATGTAGGTAGGTACCTATGTACCTATGTCGATAGGTACCTACATAGGTACACTTTTGGTACCCTGCACAGTATGTGACTGTTATAATCTAAGAACCTTCTTTGAGGCAGGTCTAACTTCATCCAAATCGGTCAAGCGCTTTTAGAGATAATACATAATCAAAATTGATTGAGCCATTTTGGAGGTAAAGGCGACACAAATGTTTAGTTTGATTTTGAAAAATTTGACAAAAAACAACATTTAGAACCGCACTAATTACTTCCAGGAAGGGACCCTGGTTCATTTATTTTTGACCTGCGTCAGCGGTTGCCCACCTCCTTTGCTAGATAGAAACATCGTTTCCATTTTAATTTGAAAGCAATTTCCTCCATCACGTATGTTGTGTAGCAGAGTCTAATTCATCAGCGTGATGGGCTGATGGTCAGCCGCGCCTCGTAAGTAAACTATGGGTGTGCCGCTGTAGAATTCATCGCACCGTCGATATAATTCACTAGCCACTACTAGGTCTTGTCAGATAGGTGTACCTGAACTGCTGTATAGATCAGGGGTTCCCAAACTTGTTTTGTCTACTGCCCACTTTGAGAATAAATTATGTTTTAGCGACCCCATAATTATTTTTAGCGCCTTAAATATTAACACTTACTTAAAAACCACTATAACTTCAAATTAAATTTATTATTGTGAGCTATATTAGCGGAGATTAAATATGCACAAATCGGGTTAGTTAACAAAAACTTGTTAAAACATGATTGCCCGCAGTCTATTATCTACGAAAATGAGCTATCTAGGGATACTAATAACTATTAAAATGCGAAAGTGTGTCTGATTTGACGCCCTCATTTTTTTTCTGGGTTTCTTACCGCCCCCCTTTTGGCCTGCAGCGCCCACAAGGGGGCGTTATCGCCCACTTTGGGAACCCCTGGTATAGATGGATGAGATATTGGGAATGGGAAAGTAGGAACATTGACCATAAGATATTAAGGCTCTATGGCTCAGCTTTGAAGGTTCTAGGCATGGTCCCTATAGGAACTAATAAGGTAGCTTGCAAAATTCAATTTTAATACAGGGCAGTAAGAATGAGTTTTGTAGTTGATAGAGTCATGGTAACGACCTATTGTAGTATTGATGGCTGGTACTGAGTGGTATCAGATCGAGGTTGACTAGTAATAGTACTATAATGAAAGAGGGCTAGGTCATTAGGCAGGTTATATAGAATCAATAGTATGTATGTAATTTGGTTCAACCTAGGAAGATGGACTAAAGGCATGGAACTAAGTCTAAAAACGAAACGTTAGCGATTATACCAGTCTCATTCTTTTATATGAATGTATTCATGTGTTGGAATGAGACAAGCATAAATCTATCTGTTCTTATTTGTGTTAGTCGTACCAGGCCAAATGTCAAATTACTAGTACATTCATGGTAACAATCTAGGGAGATGTATATGCATGATACCAAAATTCAGGATGCGGAACGGAAAGACGACTGTCGTGTGACAATATATTTGTTTCTCTCTGACATAGGATAGCAAGCTATCTTCTAGGATAGGAGTAAGAAGGGACACTCTATGCTATTTTTAGCACTCACTCCATTACTATTATACCTCCATGGGTTCAACATAATATCACAAAGCGATGTAGGTAAGTAGGTAGGTACTGAAATCTATTTTTGAATAAATTTAATGTAAAATACCTTGATAACATCTTATAACTCAACAAATTGCAATACAATTCTCATTTTCTATGAAAGAACTAAGATTTCCGTTGATTTCTGAAGCCCCATTCTCGTAATAAAAATAGTCAAAATATAGTTCAGATTATGATCTGATCTATTGTCGATATCATATACGTTGAAATTGACAATAAAACACGGAACAATTTAATAATTGTGACCGAAACTTGAACACTTCAAAGTTTTTCCTAGACCTAATCTAAACCAAAACCAAAAACGTTACGTTCAAACGTTTGAAACGTTTCAAAATAGCGCGATTGTGGTCATAAGATGGGTCTTGTAATGTTTGACCAGTTGTTATGTTTGACCAGTTGTAATGGTTTGACCAGTTGTAATGGTTGACCAGTTGTAATGTTTGACCAGAAGTAATGTTTGACCAGTTGTAATGTTTGACCAGTTGAAATGTTTGACCAGTTGTAATGTTTGACCAGTTGTAATGTTTGACCAGTTGTAATAATGTTTGACCAGAAGTAATGTTTGACCAGTTGTAATGTTTGACCAGTTGTAATGGTTGACCAGTTGTAATGTTTGAGTCGTTGTAATGTTTGACCAGTTGTAATGGTTGACCAGTTGTAATGTTTGACCAGTTGTAATGTTTGAGTCGTTGTAATGTTTGACCAGTTGTAATGTTTGATCAGTTGTAATGTTTGACCAGTTGTAATGTTTGAGCCGTTGTAATGTTTGACCAGTTGTAATGTTTGGGCCGTTGTAATGTTTGACCAGTTGTAATGTTTGACCAGTTGTAATATTTGACCAGTTGCGGTATGCTGTTGTACAGATACTTACGTTGTAAGAAATCATTAAGCTGTGACACAATGGGGTGAGACTCGGAAATGTTGCCGGCGTGGTACCACAGGATGAAGCCATTCTCCGGGAATGGCCGGTACGAAACTCCTGGGTTGTCTCCTGGAATCACAAACATCCAGTATTCATAACAGGCAATAGATTTAGAAGTATAAACTGATCAGGTTGGTCGATTGATCAGACGATCAAATAATAATAAATTAATAAATAATGCTGGACAGTTCACACAATATTATCTAGCCCAAAGCTAAGCAGAGCTTGTGTACTAGAGACACAAAGAGAGAGGAGACTACTACTAGAGGTACTAGATAACTGATATAATTAATACAAATGTTAGTAGTAGTAGAGCTTTTTTGTGAAAGAGTTCGTCCGGGGAAGTACTACCGACATATTCTATTTCTGCCGCAAAGCAGTAGTGCTCGCATTACTGTGTTCCGGTTTGAAGGGTAAGGGTGCCGGTGAAATTACAGGCACATGAGACTTTTCATTTTTATGTCTCAGGGTGGCGGGCGCATTGCCATACCACATAGGGTGCGTCCTAGGTGGACGTGACCTATGAGGGAATGTACTGTTCATAGGCAGAGGTTACCGCTTAACATCAGGTGGGTCATCTGCCTGTTCCATCATTCAAGTAGAATAAAAAAAAAACAATACATTGTTAGATATTTTTTATTATACATAGGAAATACCCAGAACACCCTGAACAAATATCTGTAGATCGTACAAATATTTGTTCTGAGGCGGAAATCGAACCCTGCAATTCGAACTTGTAGAAATCGAACAACCTCCTGCGTCACAGGCGAATCTTTTTTTTTATACTACTTGATTGACGGAACAACCAGATGGCCCACCTGATGTTAAGCGGTAACCTCTGCCTATGAACAGTGCATTACCTCATAGGTCACGTCCACCAAGGACGCGCCTTATGTGGCATTGCACTGCGCCTGCCACCATGAGACATAAAAATGAAAAGTCTCATGTGCCTGTAATTTCACCGGCACCCTCACCCTTCAAACCAGAACACAGCAATGCGAGCACTACTGCTTTGCGGCAGAAATAGGTACGGTGGTAATACTTCCCCGGACGAACTTTTTCATGAATCTTCGCCTGCCGCGCCGCCACAGCGGTTGTCACGCGCTAAAGCAGGGATCAAAACTTCACTGAACCGGTTTCTGTCAATATATGCATAGCAACAGAGGCCGTAGTTCCATGGGCCAAGTTCTACACGTGGCCCTTTTACAGCCTATGTTAAAATTTATTAATTTATTTTAGATTAGAATTATCTTAAATGATTTCATTTCATTTCATTTCATTTCATTTCATTTCATTTCATTTCATTTCATTTCATTTCATTTCATTTCATTTCATTTCATTTCATTTCATTTCATTTCATTTCATTTCATTTCATTTCATTTCATTTCATTTCATTTCATTTCATTTCATTTCATGTCATTTCATTTTTTTTTTTGCAACTTCTTTACGGTTGGGTGTAGGGTGCTGTGCCCCTCATCACTGCTAGTGCGGTACTGCTGTTGATCAGCTTGGCCACCACGGATTATCGTGCACCAGGGCTGCCGGTAGGATTTCCCGCCATGATATCATTCGCCGGGCCCTTACCAGCGTTAACATTCCAGCCATTCTAGAACCGAATGGTCTGTTTCGTGACGATGGTAAGCGGCCTGACGGCATGACTCTTGTTCCGTGGGAGAAGGGTAGGCCTTTGGTGTGGGACGCTACATGCGTTGATACCCTTGCGCCATCTCATCTGTCCGGGACATCAGTTAGGGCCGGTGCGGCGGCAGATTCCGCTGAGGACCTCAAAAGACGCAAATATGCAAGTCTCGACAGAGCTTACTTATTTGAGCCTTTCGGGGTCGAGACTCTGGGTCCGTAGGGTTCCGGGGCCCATCGCGTTTTCAAAATTCTTTCAGGGCATCTGGTCGAAGCGACGCGTGACCCGAGAGCTGGCTCTTATCTGGCTCAACGCATTAGTATTGCCATTCAGCGTGGCAATGCAGCCAGCATCTTAGGGACGCTTCCGTCTGGTAGTGATTTGGATCAGTTGAGCTACCTTTAGATCGCTTGTAGCGGTCTTCAGGTAGCACAACTGTTTCATATGTATTTTGTACATACCTTGTATTATTATTTCTGTAAATAAATGTATATAGCTTTGCTAATAAATAATTTCATTTCATTTCATTTCATTTCTATTGAACAAATGGAAGTTACCAGATATGATTTTTTACAACGATTGGCTCCAATCTCGCTAATGAAACATTATCAAAACTAAATACTACTGACAGTTTACTGGCTTTAAATGCTCAATGCACTGACCCTCCAGCTAATTCAATGTCCTTGTATCTCACAGATCCAGGAGAGGTTGCAGATGTCATCTCTGGTCTAAAAACTAGTAATTCCTCGGGTTATGACAATATAACATCACAAATACTCAAAAATAATCGAATGTATCTTGCGGCACCTATAGCTTACCTAACTAATTTATCATATGAATTTGGAATTTTCCCTAATATATTTAAAAAAGCAATAGTCTGTCCTATATATAAGTCTGGAGATAAAACTTTACCCACTAATTATCGTCCAATTTCTCTCTTGAGCTCACTATCGAAAGTATTAGAAAAAATTACCAATAAAAGACTTAAGACTTATTTAGAAAAGAACCAATTCTTACATGAAAATCAATATGGGTTTCGTGCCAATATGTCAACAGATGACGCCGTTTTGCAACTTACTACTAATATAACAAGATACCTTGATAACAACGAAAAGGTTATTGGTGTGTTCCTGGACCTGCAGAAGGCATTCGATACAGTTTCAATTCCAATTCTATTAAAGCGTTTAGAAAATATGGGAATAAGGGGGAATGTACTTCTGTGGTTCCAGGATTACCTATCTGAGAGGAGTCAACGTGTTAAAGTTGATGGTAACCTAAGTAATGAGAGCAACACTACGTATGGTGTGCCACAAGGCAGCACGTTAGGACCAACTCTCTTCTTAACATATATTAATAGCCTTTGTAACACTACTCTCAAGGGAGCTGATACGCAAATGTTTGCTGATGATACAGTTATTCTTTTTCATGGAAAGTCTTGGGCTGGTGTACATGAATTGGCTGAAGTAGGCATGAGTGCGGTAACAACATGGCTGGAAGAGAGCCTATTAACACTTAACACTAGCAAAACTAAATATCTCTGCTTTAGTAAATCCGCTAAAAGTATACCTAAAGCCTCCAACCTACATATTCATTCGTATCCGTGTAATCGACAAATTTCTACTAATACATCATGTATTTGTCCAATACTTGAAAGGGTCTCAAACATAAAATACTTAGGAATAAATATCGATGACAGACTAAGCTGGAAAATCCACATCACATCTGTTGCTAAGAGGTTGCGAAAACTAATGTATGTCTTTAAGGAGTTACGAGCAGTCTGCGACAAAACCTTACTAATACAAACATATAAAGCATTGGGTGAATGCATAATTGCTTACTGTATAACCTCTTGGGGTGCAGCCGCAAAAACGCATTTACTGGAACTAGAACGCGCACAGCGGTCCTTGCTTAAGGTATTACTGTGCCTACCATTTCGACACCCAACGACAGCAGTCTATGAGATGGCTGATGTTCTCACAGTACGTCAATTGTTCATTTTTCTATGTATTAAAAGGTACCATGCAACTGTTGTGCCACACCTTCCCGCTTCAGATGCCAGGCGACAGCGTTTTCCTGCTCCGAGTGCTAGAAGTCGAATTGCCCAGCAACACTTTAATTTTCATGCACCGAGATTATACAAGTATTTTAACACAGTATATAATAGCAAAGAACTTTCTTGTTTTCAAATGAAATATAAGCTTAGAGAATGGTTAAAAAATAAAACATATAATGATACAGAAACCCTCCTAATGGTAATCCAGTAAATGACTATCGGAATATCTGTCACTTACACTTACATATGCATCATTCAGAATACACACACACACTCACACGCACACACTCACACACACACACTCACACACACACACTCTCTCTCTCTCTCACACACACACACACACACACACACACACACACGCACACATACATACCTAAATACACACCCCCAAACACATTAACAATACGGGTTTCTCCTGTGTAACCCAGACTCTTAAGAGACTGGTGTTATCAGGAGAACCCGCATACTCACACACATACGCACTTTTGCTAACCATATTTTCTTGTTATGTATGTACCCTGTATTTTGTAACGTAAATTTATTTTACCACAGAAAATGGGAATGAACTGACTCCTGACACACAGCTAACGCTAGTTCAGGAGCCAGGGCTTCAACCTGCACTGTATTATGTGAATAATTCCAATAAAACATTATGATTATGATTATGATTATGATTAGTTCTATAGACCAAATGGGCTAGTTTTCGTTTCAATAGTCCTACCATTGAACTACAGGGATAAAAAAGTTTTAACAGTTCTATGACGTAACAGCCCTATAGAACAAATGGGAGTTACCGGCCGTCATCAGGGTGTCTATAATAATGAAATTGCGACAAAAATCACTAGTGAGCTATTCATAGATTTAGTAATATGATAGCTCATAAAAATGTGATGGTCAAACGTCAACAAGTCAATAGACAATCCTTTATTGATTTGCGGCATCTTAGTGGTGTCGTTTTAGTTGACACACAAGAGCTATACACAATCAAAACAGTTTAATTATATCAAAATGTAACAACCCCGTCGTTAACATGGCTATGCGTCTTGCAGGCCGACACCCGACCAGTTCTTATCGGATATCGTGTTCAGCTCATCTGAAAACATCATAAAGAACGTGTTCATCAAGTTGAACACACTTTATAGGGTTCCGTAACTAAAAATTACGGATCCCTTATAGATTCGTCATGTCTGTCTGTCCGTGTATGTCACAGCTACTTTTTTCCGAAACTATAAGAGCTAGGCTGTTGAAACTTGGTAAGTAGATGTATTCTGTGAACCGCATTAAGAATTTCAGAAAAAAATAGAAAAAAATTAATAAAGTTTTGGGGTTCACCGTACTTAGAACTGAAACTCAAAAAAAAAACATCAAACCCATACAAACGTGTGGGGATAGGATAGGTTTTCAAAAATGATATTGAGGTTACTAATATAATTTTTTTCTAAACTGAATAGTTTGCGCGAGAGACACTTCCAAAGTGGTAAAAAGTGTGTCCCCATAACTTCTAAAATAAGAGAATGATAAAACTAAAAAAATATTGATAGTACATTACCATGTAAACTTCCAACGAATATTGGTTTGAACGAGATCTAGTAAGTAGTTTTTTTTAATACGTCATTAATCGTAATCCATCCAAGAACTTTTATATTATGTTACTTGCTGCTCGCCCTTCATGGGCGAGTCCGACTCGCATATGGCCGCTTTTTTTAAGGGAAATCAGTAATTTTTCCTGCTAGAACTTTTAGTTTGAGCTCAAATTGTTAATTTTCGACGACATCAATCACCAGGGTCTACTAGCACAGGATGAATAGGATCTAGGGTGCAACGGGTGCTCCAATGTCAATGCGACTTTATTTTATTTTATTTTATTTTATTTGTATAAAACTGGTGTTGTACATACATAGGTACATAAGCACACGCCTATTTCCCCGAAAGGAAGGCAGAGCATCGTGGGAAATAGACGTGATAAGTGGTGAGCTCATCGCCGCCATCGCTTCCCACAACTGATTCTGCTAACGCTTTCTTCCAGTAATAACTGGTGTTGTAATACTGAAAATAGCCGGGGTTTTGGCCTTTCTCATAGCTAAAACCTTGTATCATCATAAGTCAGAGCTGTTCCATAGTTTATGCAAAACACAGGAAATACTAAACCACGTGTTAACTACCTGCTAGATATACTAAGCATGCAGAATGTAATTACTACCATCACCATAGAATAAATAATAGTTGCCGTCGCCGTGATGTTTCATTATTGTTGGTTTCCTTTATTGCCTCATAACTTTTATAAACAAACGAAGTTTAATTCTTTTGCAAGGGCAGTACAGATACCTACTGGTTATTTTAGTTTTGATAGACAGACCATTATCGCTGAACTGAAATGATGAATTGACTGTTCAGAAAAAATATGCTAAGTCCCAGCAGGGACCAGGTCCCAGTGTAGTGTATGTATAAATTTCCCGTTTTTATAAAATAATTAATATGCTAAGTATTATGAATTTCTTTTTGATTTGTCCGGGTTAGATAGATAGATAGATTAACTCTTTATTGTACACAAATAACACACAGAAATACAAAACATGACTCAATAACAAAAGAAATAACAGAAATGTACAATGGGCGGTCTTATCGCTTATAGCGATTTCTTCCAGACAACCTTAGGATGGAGAGGACTGTATGGAAGAATGGGACAGTGGTGTTATCACCTTGACAAATAAACATATCATTAAATATATACAAACCTACATTATAATACATAAAATATATACATAATAATATAAACAAAACATAAAAACAGACAAGAACAATGAAACTCAACAGGACGAAGAAGACGATTGGAGATAAAACAGTTTTGTGGTACCATCGTACTATGGTACTCTTAGTTACCCATCATGGCCACGACACACAGAATTCTAGTGTGGGACGGGTGAAGGGTGACGGGTGTTATGTTCTTCGAATAGATAAGCACCTAATACCATATCATTGAGCTATTATGTAACAACTAAAGTGCATAGTTCAGTGTCACTAGCTTACCCGCTTGTGAATTCGTCTGTGCCTAAAGCCTTCCAAATTAACTAAGCCATCGACAGAGAAAATCCTCCCCATTTTAAACCATTCTGTTATGTGGTTTTTGACAGGGGATGAGTTACAATAACAACGCTAAAATTATAATATCGTAAAAAATTCAATTCAGCAAGGTATTTCCTAAACGTGAGGTAGGCTTATAGCCGTGAATATAGTTACGGATGAGCGAGCTGCTGAGTGTGTAGGCAGGCTTGTTGTCGTCCAAGGTGTAGAAGAGCCCTGCCATGCAGGCCGTGAACATGGCGCCAGCACTGCGTAGAATATGGCGTAGAATATAGTTACCGATGAACGAGCTGCTGAGTGTATAGGCAGGCTTATTGTCGTCCAAGGTGTAGAAGAACCATGCCATGCATGCCGTGAACAGGGCTGCTAGCACTGCGTAGAATATGGCGTAGAACATAGTTACCGATGAGCGAGCTCCCGAGTGTGTAGGCAGGCTTGTTAACGTCTAAGGTGTAGAAGAGCCCTGCCATGCATGCCGTAAACAGGGCTGCTAGCACTGCGTAGAAAATGGCGTGGAATATAGTTACCGATGAGCGAGCTCCCGAGTGCGTAGGCAGGCTTGTTAACGTCCAAGGTGTAGAAGAGCCCTGCCATGCATGCCGTGAACATGGCCGCCAGCACTGCGTAGAATATGGCGTAGAATATAGTTACCGATGAGCGAGCTGCTGAGTGTGTAGGCAGGCTTATTAACGTCCAAGGTGTAGAAGAGCCCTGCCATGCATGCCGTGAACATGGCCGCCAGCACTGCGTAGCATATGGCCTACAATATAGTTACCGATGAGCGAGCTGCTGAGTGTGTAGGCAGGCTTATTAACGTCCAAGGTGTAGAAGAGCCCTGCCATGCATGCCGTGAACATCGCCGCCAGCACTGCGTAGAATATGGCGTAGAATACCAGCACGATCGCTGGAAATAAAGAAAAAATAACAATTACTTTATGTCTGCTTAAAAGGGATAATAGGTATCTTAGAGCCTTGCAGGCCTCCGTACCTGAGATGCTCGATGATAGGTATGGATTTATAGGTATATAGGTAGCTGCGGACAAAATGCTTGGGTAACATATTGGTCCCGTTGGATGTCTTCCCACAGGGCTACAATATGGGTAAATTCTAGAGAAATATCAATAGGGCTCTTAATGGTAGGCAGCGCGCTGGCAATACCGTGGGTGTTGCAGATGTCCATAGGCGGCGGTGATTGCTTTACATAAGGCTTGCTTGTTTGTCATTTGTCACGGTAATTTATTTATGTATATTATTATTATTTTGTGAAACAGTTTTTATTTTTGTTTATGTTTTGTTTGGGTATTTGTATTTATTAGTATATTATATTTAGGTATCCTTTTAGTTTAATATTTTAACTTGTATTGTTATTATTATTTTCTGTGGTACTTGTTTGTAAGGCACGCCTCACCATCTTTCTGCACGTCCAGGATGACTGGCAGATAATGCTGTTAGCATGAAGTCCTCCTTGCACTATTGTCTTGTGTGAAAGTTTTTAAATAAAAATAAATAAATAATTACAATTAAAAAAAAAATGCTTTAACGGTAAGTAGGTACTATATAATAGTAGTGCAGACAGCAGCAAATAATCATTTACTCTATTTAATTTGTCCAAAACATTCGAGTACGTGAGTCTGGCAACACTCCAAGACATGACGCCCTGCACGCG
Source organism: Operophtera brumata (assembly GCA_932527175.1). Classification (NCBI taxonomy): domain Eukaryota; kingdom Metazoa; phylum Arthropoda; class Insecta; order Lepidoptera; family Geometridae; genus Operophtera; species Operophtera brumata. Next base: position 1,721,836 of record OW052235.1, read on the forward strand.
GGGTTGGAGCCGCTCCGTCAAACAGTTTCATTTAAGGTGGTGGTACCTGCCAACGGCTTTCACGATCTGGGCGGAGTCAGATATTTTCCCCGCACCAGCCACATTTCCTCGTAACATATTTACGGGCGCAGAGCTCGGCCCGCGCTCACTCAACGCAGACAAAAATACTAACATTCGATGCCGTTTAGAAGTAGTTACAAATTTAAAAATCAAAACAGCTTCACTTAGTTTTTTTTTTTTTCATATAGTTATAATATACTTAGAATTTTTTCAAATGTTATTTTTGTAGATTAATGTCTAATAAGCAACATATTTTTTTTTTGTGCATTTATATTCACTCCTCGAGGAAGAGTTACGTGGAGAAAACCTCACTTTGGCGAATAGTACGCCCTTAACTTGAAGTCTTGTTTCCCATCACTCGGGATTCGGCCGACTCAGTGTAAACACGGCTCTTTGTTGACTTTATGCAGCAGTAGCTTCTCAAACTTTTCTCCAATAGAATGCTCTTGCTTCGTGTTCTTCAAACAGACATTATAAACGGCGATTAAAATGTAAAAAATAAAGTAAATTTGTTGCTTTGTTCAGGAAAATAATCCCACTAACATCATAAATTGCAAAGTTACGATGTTTGGATTATTGGATTTTTGTAATCACACCAAAACGGCTGAACCAACTCTTGAAATCTTGTACCCAGATATATTATGAACTAGTAGATAAATAAAAATAAATAAATAAATAATGCTGGACAGTTTACACAACATTATCTAGCCCCAAGCTAAGCAGAGCTTGTGTTATGGGTACTAGATAACTGATATACTTAATACAATATATAACATAGATAGATATTTTTTATTATACATAGGAAATACCCAGAACACCCTGAACAAATATCTGCATATCGCACAAATATTTGTTCCGAGGCGGGAATCAAACCCGCAACCTCCGGCGTCGCAGGCGAACGTTCGCCCGCCCCGCCACAGAGGTCGTCGAACAGATTGAACTATAGGCTACTTTTAATACTGGTAAAACGCGGGCGAAGCTGTTGGCGGATACTAGTGATAAATAAATGTCAAAGTGATGATGTTCGGATTTTTGTAATGACACCAAAACGGCTGAACCAACTGTTGAAATCTTGTACCCAGATAGATTATGAACTAGTAGATTGAACTATATGCTACTTTGAATACTGGTAAAACGCGAGCGAAGCTGTGGGCGGATACTAGTGATAAATAAATGTCAAAGGGATGAACCGATTTTGATCAAATTTGGTACTCAGATGATGGTTAAGACCTGTTAATTTTTTTTATTTTATTAATTCTAAATTATTTTTTTACTTTTAACAATAACTGTTAGAAATAAACTAAGACAACTGTGAATTGACTTGAATTGCGCTTTATACTACTTTTAACCTTTTACGCGAGCAAAGCCGCGGGTGGACACTAGACATCAATAAATTCCTTACATAACTTAACAACATAGTAGTCACATACATAGTCCTGATCCCACACTAGGATCCCCTGTATCGTGGGTATCAGGAACTACGAGTACCATGGTACCACAACATCCAAGCCTGGAACAAACAATTGCAGATCATGCAAACATTTGTCCCGCGGCGGGGAATCGAACCAACAACCTCTCGCGCCGGCTACTTGCCCACACAGGTCGTTATTAGATAGATAAATAAATAAATATATTGAAACTACCGTTCGATGAATGGTTATAAACATATTTTTCATTGAACCTAACAAATATCGGATACCATGATTTGTTAGTTGACTTGTCCCGATATTTCAGCACAGTTGCTGATATTTCAGCATATTTGTTGATATTTCCGCTCAGTTGATGATATTTCAGCATATTTGTTGATATTTCCGCTCAGTTGATGATATTTCAGCATATTTGTTGATATTTCCGCTCAGTTGATGATATTTCAGCATATTTGTTGATATTTCCGCTCAGTTGATGATATTTCAGCATATTTGTTGATATTTCCCCTCAGTTTATGTTATTTCAGCATATTTGTTGATATTTCAGCTCAGTTTATGTTATTTCAGCATATTTGTTGATATTTCCGCTCGGTTTATGATATTCCAGCATATTTGTTGATATTTCCGCTCAGTTTATGTTACTTCAGCATATTTGTTGATATTTCCGCTCAGTTTATGATATTTCAGCATATTTGTTGATATTTCCGCTCAGTTTATGATATTTCAGCATATTTGTTGATATTTCCGCTCAGTTTATGATATTTCAGCATATTTGTTGATATTTCCGCTCAGTTTATGATATTTCAGCATATTTGTTGATATTTCCGCTCAGTTTATGATATTTCAGCATATTTGTTGATATTTCCGCTCAGTTTATGATATTTCAGCATATTTGTTGATATTTCCGCTCAGTTTATGATATTTCAGCATACCTATTTGTTGATATTTCCGCTCAGTTTATGTTATTTCAGCATATTAGTTGATATTTCCGCTCAGTTTATGTTATTTCAGCATATTTGTTGATATTTCCGCTCAGTTTATGTTATTTCAGCATATTTGTTGATATTTCCGCTCAGTTTATGTTATTTCAGCATATTTGTTGATATTTCAGCACAGTTGAAGATATTTTATTGAACTGATCACCTAAACTTTGTAAATTTTCTTCAAAATTTGATATTATAACTAAGTATATTATTATTTTTATTTTAGTGTAATTTTTGGTTTGCAAGACAAACCAATTTGAATATCGTCTGTATATGTATAACGAAAAGTCCTGATGACTTTGTGGCTCAAGGTTTGTCGCCAACTGACACTGTGTCCTATTTTGCATTATTTTCGTTGACGTTGTGGCCGACACAGTTGGGCCAAAATAAGTAGTTTTAGTTCACTTTGTGGCCCTAACCTAACTGCAATAGTATTACAATTTGTAAACATAACCAAAAAGTTATACGGTGTGTTTTTTTGCATACTATAAATTAAACTCACTTTCTCACATTCCTACAAAGTTTCAAAATACCCGTTATATTCACCAAATGCAATATGAAACACTTCCTAGTAACCTATTTACCATTCTAATTTAAACCTAGAGTATTAATTCACAGCGCTTAAAGCTAGTTTATACAACCATTGACGAAAGCCATGCTATTTCCGTAAAGGTAGCACAGATTAGTGCATACCCAGTGAGGAGGCCTGAAATAAGCCGCGAACGCATACCTGCGTGCGTAGCTCAAAATAATGCGTCTATTAAGACATTTATTTGTCGCTGTCTGTGACGTAAGAGGTTGTAGACTCTGAACTGTCTGAACTGAGATACTGAGCACTCTACCTGGCTGGAAAATAATACAAAACTTGAGAGAGAAAATAGATAATATATTATAGCAACAAAAAAGGGTAAACCATTTGATAAAGCGCTAATAATCCAAGTGTTATCATAATATCAAAGTTACTATATTTGTATGTTTGTTAGTAAATGACACTGAAACGGAAGAATAGATTTCGATGATTGGTTCACTGATAGAGCATGACGTGATGTCATTTACTCTTATTTGTAAAAAAAACATCTCACTAGGAGCCTCGCACTTGTAATGGAGATTCTAAATAACAAATATATATATTCTGTGCTGAAAATTATAAATTGTGAACAGTGCAGTCGTCGTCGTTTCGTATGAGGTAGTGCTGGCCTCTGGTGTCAGAGTTTGTCAAGCCGCCCGAGGGCCTCTGACATGGCTTATCGACTGCTATTAATCAATAACAGCCGGGACCGACAGTTTAACGTGCCCTCCGAAGCACAGAGCGATAGAAATCCGCACATAACTTAGAAAAGTCATTGGTGCGGAGCCTAGGATCGAACCCGGTATCGTTGGATTCTGAGTTGCACTATTGAACCGTTAGGCTACCATTGCACCACTGCAGTGAAGTAGTCTTAGTGAAGAGTAAATTAGTGTATTCTGATAACTTTATTAAAAGTGTAATTTTGGTAGCTGGTCATTGAGATTATTGTATTCCGAACTCTAACTCGTAACACTACGATGCATAAACGCCATCTGCCCTTTGATACAATTCTTAGATAACAGGCCTTGTATAAGATTGCGAATCTCTGCCACAAGATTAGTACCTTCCGTCTGCTTGTAACCGAACGTGTGTATCCGCGGAAGCCATTACACCTTCCTGCAAGACGTTTCTGTCCCCTAGTCAGCTCCCCCACGGTCATAATAGACGTCATGGAAATAATATGGCTACATTAATAAAGACGTTATAGGAGCCATCAAAAGGTATCTATGTAATAGTAGATTATGCACTATGGGAATAAAGTATTGTTTTACGTTGCGGGCGGCATATTGAACCCTGAACGTAACGAGGGACCTTCCGAGCGTAGCGAGAGTTATGTAGAGTCCTGAGTGAGGTTTCAAGCTGCCCAACACGAAGACAGGCTTTATTCCACAGGAGCATACTCTACTTTTCACAGCTGCGAGACAATTAAAATTCACTGAAAATCACAGCACCGAACACCGTCCTTTGTTTCACATTCTTTGTAAACGTACCTTTTTTGTTTGAGTTCTGCTTATGGTGGTGCTTGTGGTAACGATTTTCGAACAAACCTCTTTACAATGCCATATATGGGCATTCCACGAGTTTCCACACGAATTTGACGTTCCTAATTATCCACTTTATTGATGTCACTTTATTCCCTAGGGAGTATCATACAACTTTATATCCCTTAAGAGATAATGCTTTACTTTACGTTGAGGTTGCATGGATATGTAATTTGACATTGTCGAGCAGGTGGTGTGAAAAAGATATTACGAGTCTACGGGTGCGCAAGAGACAACTCAGAGGAATACATTTCTGCTACGTTTTGTACTAATGACTCTGATAATGACTATGGGCAGAGCTTGTATCGTTTATTGAGATAGTGGAGCTTTAACCGTGCTGCTAATAAACGCAGGTCATCCTTGGAATAGTTACACCGTGTTTTGTCTCTTTCGATCGAAATACGTCCACTCTCCTCTTCCGTACGTTGGCAGTACCTCCGAGCCGCGCCAATGCCTAGCCCTAATCCTTCTGCCACATAGCTACAGGAAGCTCAGTAAAGATAAGGCTATTTCATTCGACATTTTTCAATTGAGAGTAATTTTTATAAATAAATAAATTAAATTAAATAATTTTCATGAATTTTTGCTCGCGATTTTTCACCAAAATAAATACATCAAAGTTTTTATGAATATATTATTTTTACGCCGACTGTACTTCACTAACAAAATCGACAAGGGATCCAACAGGAATTTGAAAGTCGCCTAAAAATGTTAATGGATCAAACAGGATAATCAGAGTCCAATGGATCATTCTCAATGGATGAAACAGGAACTACACAAACCAATGCGTTCAGCCCGCGTCCGCGGTGCCGTGCGCGGTGGCGATCAATGGGTAACACAATGGATCGCCACCGCGCACGCCACCGCGGACTGAACGCGTTGGTTTGGCCTTAGCTTTAGTCATGCATGATGTAATACATGGTTCATCATCATCATCAGCAGCGTACAGAAGTCCACTGCTGGGCATAGGCCTCCCACATAGAATGCCACGATGTACAGTCTTAACCCGCCTCCATCCACCGTTTTCCTACGACCTCTATAATGTCTTTAGTTCATCGAAAAGAACCCCACTAGCGTCGGCCGATTTGGACATAATACATGGTTATTGTAACAACACCGCAGGACTTGGAATCTGAGACGTGTGAAGTTACGGACTAAAGTGATTTGTAAAATAAATAGCAAATCGATTTGAAGCAAAAAAATATAAAACCTGAACATAACCGGTCTTAATTGAATGATGGAAATTAATAGGAAAATTAAACCTTCTGGCACTACATATTGTGGATAATATACATTTTTATTTCCATAATATAAATCCTCAATCGGCTCGGTCATAAATTCTTACGATAAAATTACATCTGCAATTTATTGAAAGATACCTAGGTCTATCATGTGTTACAGACAGACAAATGAAAGCATTCAAGTACGTAGCAGCTCGATAGCGATGAATCAGTTACAATACCTAATGATAGTGAACTCACTGCATCTCTAAAAGGCTTCATTGGCTTCATTCTGTTTTTATCAATAAGTAGTACCTACTTATGTTACTCGTAATCATCGACGTTACTTTGGTCGAAGCTCGTAATAGCAAATATATGATTTCATTTTGATTTACTCCTAGGTTGGAATCATTATGTAATGGAGTTAGTCTAATTCTCATACATACATAGACACACGCCTTCCTTCTCGAAAGGGTAGGTAGAGCGGCAATAGGCCTCTTTTCACCGTGGATTTTACCATCGTGGGAATACAAACGTGAGAAGTGGTTAGCCATTCCGAGGAAGATCTAATACTTCGGAAATAGGGTGAAGGTATTGCATGTCTGAGTAATAAACGAACATTTATCCACCATATAGCCTTTCGACGTCCACTGCTGGACGAGCCCTTCCCCTATAGAATACAATGGGGGGGATTTGCCATAATCAGCACGCTTGGCAGGCGGAGTGGAAATTGCAGTGTTGGTGTTGAGTGTTCAGATGGATCGCCCATATCCTGATGTAATCCCTTAGTCGGCTTTTACGACATCCACGGTAGGAGACGGAGAGGTCTATTCAGGACACACCACACCACACAAAGATTGCTAAACATTCAAACTTTCGCATTTAGGTATATAAGTAGCATAGTAGTGTATCTTGGCAATTATTTCAATTGGTGTGTCCGGCCTAAGAATAGACCCCTCAGTCTCTTCCCGTGGATGTCGTAATAACCGACGGGATTAACCAGACTTGATGGTATGAGATTTGTCCTGGCTGCTAGCTTATATTACTGGAAGAAAGCGTTGGTCAAATCAGTCATGGGAAACAATGGTGGCGATGAGCTAATCCGTGTTTTGTCTCTTTCGATCAAACTTAAAACTGCCTGACAATGCAAAAGACAAAACAATGTGTAACTATTCTAAGAATAATTCTAGTTAAAAGTTTGATAACAGTTAATAGTTTAGAATTTAGTAATTTTGGGTTTGAGACATTACGAAGCGAAGACGTTTTGATGGGATCGGGGTATTAGTAGTAGTAGAGCTTTTTTGTGAAAGAGTTCGTCCGGGGAAGTATTACCACCATACCTATTTCTGCCGCAAAGCAGTAGTGTTCGCATTGCGGTGTTCCGGTTTGAAGGGTAAGAGTGCCGGTGAAATTACAGGCACATGAGACTTTTCATCTTTATGTCTCAGGGTGGCGGGCGCAGTGCAATGCCACATAGGGTGCGTCCTAGGTGGACGTGACCTTTGAGGTAATGCACTGTTCATAGGCAGAGGTTACCGCTTAACATCAGGTGGGCCTCTTGCTTGTTCCGTCATCCAAAAGTATAAAATAAAAATAAAAAAATGGGATTAGATGCAAACGAACCGTACGCATGTTGTACTAACTACTTACTATGATGCACCTTGTAATGTATATACTTATGTATGTACCTATGTGTTCCAGTGCGTACCTACACAGCTGGGATATGACGCCGATGCGATGGCCGATGTATGGCAGGGTCAACGACAAAACGATTATGCTGTAAATAGTCCGAGAGGGGCATTTCAATCAACATCATCATCAGCCTTTGAGTCTACGCTGGACATAAAACGCCACTACAAATCGTCTCGAGCTGCCTCAATCCACCGACTTCCAGCAACCTTTTTGGTAGTAGTAGAGCTTGTTCTTCTGTTTCTTCTCGTGGATGTTGTATATGAGATTACACCAGGGTATGGGCAGCAACATCAAGTCACGTAGGGTGCGTCCTAGGTGGATGTGACCTATTTTATTTTATTTATTTTATTTGATTATCTTAGGAAAACAAACAGTGCTTAAAAACTAATTACTTATCTAAAAATTAAACTAATGACCATTAAGATGTTTCCGCATATTGCTTCTAAGGATAGTTGCTTATTGCGGAAATAAAAATATGAACAAAAGGAAAAATAAGGAAAACTTAATCAAAAAACAAACAGCTATGGAAACGCATCGAAACAGCGTTCTGTTTTTTTTTTTTAATTTTATGTGTCGCAGAACTAAACGAGTTCCGTAATTAACGAAGTTAAAAAAAAAACTCAATTTAGGAGGTACTTCCTACTATGCGTCATTTAGGTTCGTGGTCGTAACTTGAGAAACGTTATTCCCCAATGGTGTCGATTCAGCGAGCTATGTAACGTGTCCTAACATTTGCATACATACATAGTGATCCCACGCTAGCATTCCCTGTGTGGGTATCACTAAGAGTATCGTACCACAACAACCAGACCCGGAACAAATATTTGCAGATCGTACAAACATTTGTCCCGCAGCGGGAATCGGACCCGCAACCTCTCGTATTTCAGCCGACTGCTCGCCCGCCGCACCATAGATTTAGTCATATGGCCTGTCCATTGCCATATAGGTACTATATTGTATATTTCGGATTTGTCAAAATTGATGTCAGTATCTCTCAGACCTTCTACTTGGCTATAAAATAGGAAACATACGTGCTGTGGTTCAGCCATTAGGATGTGCGAAACCCTGCCTCTATACGTTCATGTGATGACACCAAAAGTATTTAAGAATTTACTGATAAATGGTCGTTTACGCCTCCAGACAGTCTAGGTGCAGTTTATATAACTGGATAATCTAAGTTCCTATCTATAGGCAGACACATTCGTAGAATATTTTTTAACCAACTTCAGAAAAGGAGGTTTCATGTTCGCCTCTATTTTTTTTATGTACCTTGGTTTAGCGATACCTCCGTCAATTGTGAAATAATTTGAAAAAATATTTTGTTGTTTAAATGAGAATACTCCTGAGGTAGTCCCATATTCACCAAGGCAGGATCTGATGGTGAAATCTCAGAGGGAAATCCCCAAAAAATAATGGCACGTACTGTGTGTTTGCTGTCTTTCATAAGTTATTGGCGTAACTATACCAAAGGCCCGTGGCTAACTAGAAAATTTAAAAAAAAAAATGTGGGCCCGTGGATAATTCGAAAATTTTAAAAAATTTAGTTGTCTCTATTTGGATTTTATGCAGAACTTATAAAAAACTACTTTTCAAATAAAATAACATACTCAGGTACAATGTAAATAAATCTTTTCGAGCTCGCGGCCTCTTGGGCCGGGGCCCTCTTGGGCCGGGGGCCCGTGGCATTTTGCCAGCCCTGCCACCCTATTGTTACGCCACTGCTTATTGAGGTGTTTTCATCTGGGAGTCATCATCTCATGCTCGTGAGCTGATGATGAAAGCCACAGCACTACTTATCGATTAGAAATTACGACATGCATTTCAATGCGCTGGGCTTTTTAGGGTTCCGTAGTCAAAGACAAGGAACCCTTATGGATTCGTCATGTCTGTCTGTCTGTCTGTCTGTCTGTCTGTCCGTGTATGTCACAGCCTTTTTTTTCCGAAACTATAAAAGCTATACTGTTGAAACTTGGTAGGTAGATGTATTCTGTGAACCGCATAAAGATTTTTACACAAAAATAAAAAAATAAACATTATTTTTGGGGTTCCCCGTACTTGGAACTGACTCAATTTTTTTTTTTCATCAAACCTATACGTGTGGGGTATCTATGGATAGGTCTTCAAAAATGATGTTGAGGTTTTTAATATCATTTTTTTCTAAACTGAATAGTTTGCGCGAGAGACACTTCCAAAGTGGTAAAAAGAGTGTGTACCCCCCCCCCCCCCCCCCGTAACTTCTAAAATAAGAAAATGATAAACCTAAAAAACATATATGATGTACATTACCATATAAACTTTCACTCAAAATTGGTTTTAACGAGATCTAGTTAGTAGTTTTTTTTAATACGTCATTAATCGTAATCCATCCAAGAACTTTTATATTATGTTACTTGCTGCTACGGAACCCTTCATGGGCGAGTCCGACACGCACTTGGCCGCTTTTTTTATTAAAAACTCTGTAGTCTGTTTTTTAACGAATAATGTATATATTTGTGCTTATTGCAATGTGCTATCGAATTTGTTCACTGATCCATGTTTCAATACGCTTACAGTAAGGTAATGGAAAATACACTGATTGAAATGATGGATGCGTGAAGCAGCCATGGAGGCTTTTGGAAGGTTAATTAAGCGTTTTCTTCCTATGAAAGGAAGCCTCCGTGAAAAAAAGGCGAAAATGCTGTAGGTACTTATGATAGGTCAAATTATTGGTACGATTTCTAGACGGAAAAATATCTTCTTTTTTTTTTGCTGACACCGAATAAGGTTATAAAATGCGACTTATGGCAGCGTACCCGTGATTGCCTTGAGTCCACTGTTGGAAATCTGACGCTCGCCACTGTGTACGATATTCAGCTTTTCTCATCGACTTCCTGCTTTCACAAAACATTACCAGAGTGCGTCCGGTGCGTGTTTATTTTGGCCTGTTGGGGTCAAGACACGTTTTACTACAAGGAGGAACGGAAATAGATTCCCATTCAATGTGACGTCAATGGTGTAACGCTGACTGTGACTGACTCGTATTGAGGCGGTTCACATTTTCATGCGAGTAATCTAAGATTTTAAGTGCCTAATTTAACATCATAGGCAAAACTTTTACATTGTTGAATAAGTGTAACAAGTAATTAATTTTGTTAATCCCCAACGCTGAACGGCTGAACCGATTTTGATCAAACAAAGCTAAGAACACTCCCGACAAACACACCATTCAAACAAAACAAAAAAAACTAAATCGGTTCATCGGGTCGGGAGCTACGATGGGACAGACAGACAGACACACACACACACACGCACACACACACACACCACACACATACACAGACACGTCAAACTTATAACATCCCTTCGGTTTTTCGTCGGGGGTTAAAAAATAGAAAAAAATACCTTATTGACACACTTTTTTACTACTTTTTTTTTATTTTTTTATTTTTTTGCTACTTTTTTGGCTAGACTTTCAGCGTTTAGGCAAAACAGATCTCTAATTTAAAAAAAGCTTGGTTAAAAAATATTTTCCAATAAAGTTTTTTTTTATACAGCTTAGAATGACGGCACAACCAGATGACCCACCTGACGTTAAGCGGTATCCTTTGCCTATGAAGAGTGCATTATCATATAGGTCACGTCCAGTCCACCTAGAACGCACCCTATTTTTGTTTTTGTTTTTTTATGTAATAAGGTGACAAACAAGCTAACGGCCCGCCTTATGTAAAGCAGTCACCGCCGCCTATGGACATCTGCAACACCCACGGTATTGCAAAACGCGCTGCCTACCATTAAGAGCCCTATTGATATTTCTCTTGAATTTACCCATATTATAGCCCTGTGGGAAGACATCCAACGGGAGCTCATTCCATGCCCTGCAGGTAAGCGGGAGAAGCGAGCGCGTGAAACGCACTGTGCGAGACGTCCACGCATCCAAAATGTCCAAAATCCCTATGTGGCTTTGCAATGCGCCTGCCACCCTGAGACATAAAGATCAAGTACCTGTAATTCCATCGCCAACCACACCCTTCAAACCGGAACACATGCAGCAATGCGAGCACTACTGCTTTGCGGCAGAAATAGGTATGGTGGTAGTACTTCCCCGGACGAACTCTTTCACAAACAAGTAATTAATTTTGTTAAAATTAAAAAACCCTCAACGCAATGAAACGGCTGAACCGATTTTGATCAAACATAGCTAAGAACACTTCCGACAAATGCACCTTTCAAACAAACAAACAAAACTAAATCGGTTCATCCGTTCGGGAGCTACGATGCGACAGACAGACACACACACACACACACACAGACACGTCAAACTTGTAACACCCCGTCGTTTTTGCGTCGGGGTACTTGTACTATTATTTATTCTGTGGTCGGGGGTTAAAAAGCTATAAGGAGCGATCTAAAACAATAAGACCGCCCATTGTACATTTCTGTTATTTTTGTTATTTAGTTATGTTTTGTATTTCTGTGTGTTATTTTGTCGTAAATGTACAATAAAGAGTTAATCTATCTATCTATCTATCTACTACTAAAGTATTTATTTTTTAATGGACAGCCACTCAATAAAAGTGCTATTCTTGCTCGATCGTTAAATTATTAAATAAATAAATAATGCTGGACAGTTCACACAACATTATCTAGCCCCAAGCTAAGCAGAGCTTGTGTTATGGGTACTAGATAACTGATATACTTAATACAATATATTACATAGATAGATATTTTTTATTATACATAGGAAATACCCAAAACACCCTAAACAAATATCTGCGATCGCACAAATATTTGTTCCGAGGCGGGAATCGAACCCGCAACCTCCTGCGCCACAGAGGTCGTCAATTAGATGTGCTAGTGATGACGAGAACATAGTGGGTGGTTCAATTCAATTCATTGAATAGTTATATTGGTCGTCATCGATTCCTCGCTTCGTTGGACGGATGTGAATGAGTCAAGGTCATCTCGTTGTGCCATTCAGCGCTTGATACGCTGAAGATTAACTGAGTAGAGTAGGCTACTGCTACCGACCGTGGTAGATATACCTATAAAGGCGGGTCAGCATATATCAGCGTACTACTGCTACCGACCGTGGTAGATATACCTATAAAGGCGGGTCAGCATATATCAGCGTACTACTGCTACCGACCGTGGTAGATATACCTATAAAGGCGGGTCAGCATATATCAGCGTACTACTGCTACCGACCGTGGTAGATATACCTATAAAGGCGGGTCAGCATATATCAGCGTACTACTGCTACCGACCGTGGTAGATATACCTATAAAGGCGGGTCAGCATATATCAGCGTACTTACTTACAGTGATAAAAATAATAAGAGTATCAAATAATAATATTTTAGAGGGCATAGTAGATTTATATTATCGATTACGCAGCAAATACATACATACATGCAGACACACGCCTTTTTCCCCGTAGGGGTAGGCAGAGCCCCAATGGGCCTCTATTCACAGTGGGTTGCACCATCGTGGAATATAGACGTGACGAGTGGTGAGCTCATCGCCGCCATTGCTTCCCACGACTGACTCAGCTAACGCTTTCTTCCAGTAACACATTCCATAAATGAGCTAGCAGCCAGGACAAATCTTATACCAACGAATCTTACAAACAAAAAAAAAAGCGGGCGCTGCGCTAATCTGTCACTTTCTAACTTACCTGAACTTTACTGAGTTAGATAGTGGCGTAATTTGGCTATTGTATGCCGTGGTGTATCCAACCAAGGATAGACCCCTCCATCTCCTCCCGTGGCTGTCGCCGACTAGGGGATTACACCAAGGGATCGGCAGCAGCATCCACCTGAGTATTCAACACCAATACTATGATCTCCAATCCACCTGCCAGCGTTGTGATTATGTAAATTTTTGTTTTTGTTATAAACTGAGCCCTATTTCTTTCACTGGTCCGTCCGTCTGCCTGTCTGTCCCTCGTTCACACGGGTCTAGCGGCTAAACCGATCTTCATACTTATTTATGTATCTTACTGATCCAAAGCCAAATATATAACCAATAGTTTTTGTGTGATTTCCGGTCCGGATTTAAGTGTCAGGTACAAATAAAGAAGGGGTGGGAATCATACCCCAGCATTCGGGGTATAATTTTTTGTAGAGTAGGTAAGTCTGTGTTTTTAGTTTATATTTTCAAAAGTAATATTAAACAAAGTAATAAGAGGCAGTCAAAGACAACTTAAAAAAAAAGTTTCAACTTATAATCTTCGCAATTCATGTTTTATACTACCTCTCTTGGACCCCTGACGGCCCTTACTTGTTGTAACATCCCCTTGATATATTTCAAAAGAGCTTAACGTTGAGTATAGTCTCACATCTGGCAGCCAACTGGTTTCGCCTTGATGCTCCAGCGATGAATGACTTGAATGGAACATGGGAACCAAATCGATTTGTAAAGAATATCTTACAAAAGCACGCCATGCAAACGAATACAAGAAGGTTAATAGTTCTAAATACAACTGGCTCTTATCTGGCTCAACGAACTTATATTTTCTTAACCCCTGACGCAAAATCGATGGGGTGTTATAAGTTTGACGTGTCTGTGTCTGTGTGTGTGTCTGTCTATGGCATCGTAGCTCCCGAACGGATGAACCGATTTCAATTATTTATTTTTTTGTTTGAAAGGTGAATTTGTCGGGAGTGTTCTTAGCTATGTTATATGTTTGATCAAAATTGGTTCAGCCGTTATATTGCGTTGAGGGTTTTTTTAATTTTTACAAAATTAATTACTTGTTTAAACTTTGTATAAAACTTCTTGTATTAGTTATATACGACAAGATATTACGAATTATGATATTATGCATCTCAGGGACGCTTCCGTCTGGTAGTGATTTGGATCAGTTGAGCTACCTTTAGATCCTTAGCAGCGGTCTTCAGATAGCACAACTGTTTCATATGTATTTTGTATTAGTTGTATTATTCTTTCTGTAAATAAATGTATTTACAAGATATTAATCTACAATGTTTATTGAAGTGGATTCAAGTAATTTTTTACAAAAAATGAAATGGCAAATACTTTGAAAAGAGATATAAAAAAATTACAGTACAGATTTTAAGCCGTTCGCCGTTATGCAAAGCCGTACATTATTCTGGCTTAAGTATATTTTGTACTGCATATATTATCGAATTAAAAATATAATCCCCTCGCCGTTATATGTTTTCGTTTTAAATACCTATGATTTTAGATGGGCTCCCCATATTCCATGGATTCCCTATGTTCAAGAGTTTGAAGTTGTTTTTGTTCCCTGAAAGATTTCACTATATTCAGACAAAACTGGATACAACGACATTGAAGAGGCCATATAACTCCGGACGTTATATCCGATAGTTGTTATTTGCGTCATGGTAACGCGAAAACACACGATCAAAACCAAAACTTATCAAATCAACCTTTTAATTCACGCTGTCAACTATCTCACTAAATAAGTCGTGAAACATGCAAGGTCAAATGGCAAAGAGCGTGCAAGAGGTTCGGATAGGGTGGGAGAAAGTACGTAGCTAAGTAAAGTAAAACCATTTCTTAGAATAAGTTTACATTGATCGTATTTTTTAGTTTTGTTGGAACAAGTAAAACGGTTGGTCGTTGTAGCCGATGAATATCGATATACTTTCGTCGTTTTAAGCGATATGTCACTGTATGTGATGTTGTTATAGGCGGTATGTTTACTTAATCTATATATATATATAAAACAAAGTGTTAGTTACACCACTTATAACTCAAGAACGGGTGAACCGATTTGGCTGAAAATTGGTGGGGAGGTAGCTTAGAACCAGGAGATTGAAATAGGGGGGGAGGGGCAGGGGGGGGGGGGGGTCACCGGGGGCTACCCGGGTGACATTTATTAATTTTAAGTAAAGTTTTTTTTTTATACTACTTGGATGACGGATCAAGCAAGAGACCCACCTGATGTTAAGCGGTAACCTCTGCCTATGAACAGTGCATTACCTCATAGATCACGTCCACCTAGGACGCAACCTATACGTGGCATTGCACTGCGCCCGCCACCCTGAGACATAAAGGTGAAAAGTCTCATGTGCCTGTAATTTCACCGGCACCCTTACCCTTCAAACCGGAACACAGCAATGCGAGCACTACTGGTTTTCGTTATTCCGAGTTATAACAAATTACAAACCTGTGGTCGGCCCTCTGTACGTCTCATGGCGGTGGCACAAACGTGTTTATTTTCCTTATCTACTGTCTCTAGGTCGACTCAAGAAAGCCATGACATGGTGAACTTGCGTATCTGTGAATGAGGTAAATGACCACGGGTTGACAATAAACAAACAATAGGTTATTTTTGTTTTCGGTCAGTCCAAAGGTAAGAGATAGTAGGTACCTAATAAAAAACTGATTGTATTTTTTATTGTGACTTTTATTATTTTGACTCTAATCTTAATTCGATATGCGATTGAAGCATCGATCTATTATACTAGTAATAGATCGATGGATTGAAGTTATTGGTCTATCCGTTTCAAATACATGTGTGAAAATGGTTTTCAAAAACAAGTTCTAATGAGAGACAACCTGATAGATTCTAACAAGTCTGATTGATTCTGACGACCTCTGTGGCGCGGCGGGCGAGGTTCGCCTGCGACGCAAGAGGTTGCGGGTCGATTCCCGCCTCGGAACAAATATTTGTACGATCTGCAGAAGTATTTGTTAAGGGTTTTCTGGGTATTTTCTATGTATAATTAAAAATATATATCTATTTAATGTATTGTATTAAGTATATCAGTTATCTAAAGTGATAGGTCCAAAATAATTTTATGCTCTGCTAACGTAATCCTACCCCTACGTTTGTATTGAAATGTTGGTCACGTAGTTCCATAAAATTACATAAATAAATAGACGACCTCTGTGGCGCGGTTGGCGATGGTTCGCCTGCGAAGTAGGAGGTTGCGGGTTCGATTCCCGCCTCGGAACAAGTATTTGTGCGATCTGCAGATATTTGTTCAGGGTGTTCTGTGTGTATTTCTATGTATAATAAAAAATATCTATCTATGTAATGTATTGTATTAATTATATCATAACACAAGCTCTGGCTTAGCTTGGGGCTAGATAATGTTGTGTAAACTTGTCCAGCATTATTTATTTATTAATTTATTTAGACCACGCCTTTTTCCCCGAAGGGGTACGCAGATCCTCAATGGGCCTCTTTTCACTGTGGGTTGCGCCATCTTGGAATATAGACGTGACAAGTGGTGAGCTCATCGCCGTAAAATTAGATCTTAAATAACGGAGAATTTATAATTTTTGACCCCCCCCCTCTCCTCTCCTCATCCCCTCCCCACCCCTCTACCTCCCCTAAAAAACCCTAGATCTGGTAGGTACTGGCAGCACCATAACAAGTCGACAGGCAATCGTGATGAATCGATTAGGTACGCTGATCAAATAACTTGTAATTATTTATCCTGTGTCAACAGGCAGACAGTGCATTTTCTGTTGTAAGTAGATATAATGTATCTAGGTAATTTATAATACGTACGTGGATACATAAGGTTGCAATAAATACTAAGTAGATATAGCGTTACCATTAAACATAAAGGAAAAACGACTCGTTGAAGGAATATGGAACTTACTACCGTCGTGTCTTTCCTGAAAACTACTTAACTAATATGTGCCTTCTAGACCTTCGTGCTCCATCGTCCGCCGCATCGTCACTTGCCTAGTGGAGAGATCGCGGTCAAACGAGGGTCAATCTATGATAAAAAACATATATTGATGGAGTGTGTTCGGAATGAAATATTTAGAATATCATGTTTGGGCACAGAATATATAATAGTACAAGTTTGGGTAGGAACAGGTTTGAACACAATGGCCTCCTGAATAGTATTTTAGCTTGTCCTTCATCAGAAGAAGCAGATTTATGGAGCGTGCACACCTAACGAGTACAGTGGCGAGTGGCGAACAGCGGGTACTCGGCCTAGTAAACAGATTGGGATTCTGGACACTGACTCGCCACTGTACTCGTTAGGTGTGCACGCTCCATTTGCGTTAGCTAATAGTTGATTTTAATTAAATTTAGTTTTTTGTTTTTTTAGTTTGATTTATTTTGTTGGTGTGGTCACTCAGCGACAATTTTTATTTTATTTTTAAAAGTAACTTTTTCTTGGCAGTTTGTACCTCCAGTAGTATATCCACCAATATTTCGTGCAGTAGTGCTCGGCCGGGGAAGAACCTCCATAGCAGGTATTGCATGTTTTTTTTGTTTTTTTTTGATACTACTTGAATGACGAAACAAGCAGATGGCCCACGTGATGTTAAGCGGTAACCTCTGCCTATGAACAGTGCATTACCTCATAGGTCACGTCCACCTAGGACGCACCCTATGTTCCGCTTTATGTTATGTTGGCGACAACCTGCGTGCGACCCTGTGCCGAGGACTACAATTTAGCTGCCCTCTGCGAAATATTCGGATAGCGGCCTCTAATGTAAACACGAGGTGCAAAGTCCAGCGTCCGAGAGAACAAAGGGAGTCTTGTTACGATTTGTATATTCTTAGAGGATTATTCAGGCATTCTAGAGCCTAAGCTTGTTGCATACACTTGTCTCATTGTAAAATATGTAATATTCAGTCGATTATATTTGTAAGAACGTACGCGAGTGGTTTCAGTACAGTTTCCCTATACATAAGTTAAAGTTATCATCAGAAGTGCGATGCGTTACCCACGCACATCATGGGTAGACGACGAAGTAAGCGTAGTAAGCGCCCAAGGTCTAAAAAACGAACACGCTCGAGTTAGAGTTCATGCAGCAGTAGTAGTGCCAGGACTCCGTCACCTCCACAGAGACACAGGAAACAGGTATCACGTAAGGCTGATACTACAACTGTGAGTACTAATAATACTTTGAACAACATTATACCCGAGTTCGACCCGTTGAAAGATGACGTTAACGCTTGGCTTAGTATTATCCAGTCCTACGCGCAAACATTTACATGGTCCGATGAAATTACCCGTTATCAAGCTCTCAACAAATTAAAGGGTTCAGCGAAAGTGTGGTATGACTCACTCCTAAAATCCGAGAGTCAGTGGCCTACATGGAAATGGAAGGATTGGAAACGGAAGTTAGCTTCTAGTTTTCAAATCTGACGAAATATGTATGAATGAACTTTTGAAAGAGGTAATTTAAAAAAAACCGTGGAAAATCAGTCCCTTTACGAGTTTTATTTCGAACAGAAGTGCAAAATAGATCAATTGTCGTTGGGATTTTCGGAAAAAATATATTATTTCCATAATAGTCGGCAATATAGGAGACACCAGTATAGGTGCATCAATTGACGCCAACAATTTTGTGACATGTGACAGTTTAACTAGCTTCCTACATGGTCGAACATATAAATCGATAAATGCGAAACTACTAAGCGCGAATACTCGTGATGGCCAGACTAAATTGGTCAGCCAACTGCCTGCGAATTAGACGACTGTGTCCACCACAGCAACTGTTCCCTCCGCGACTGTGACAGATCAACCAGGTCAAATACGATTTAGAAAACTTATCTTTGTGATGGTAATTATAAAAAAAAGTCAGTGTAATAAGAATAAATGTGAGTATTGTGGCCAGCCAAGTCATTTAGAGTCAGTATGTTTCCATAAAAAGAATGCAGTTAAACCTGAGGAACAACAAATAAAATAACTATTGTGTTTCTATAAACAATGACCCGCATGTTCATTATTATAGTAGGTATACAAACCACCAAGGATGAGAAAACGTATCATTCGTTTAAACTGGAGTTAATGACAATAGTTATTCGATTTAGAAGTTTCGCTTATACTTAATAAGAGTACCTACCTTTTGAAATAGTGACCGATTACAACGCCGTACGGTATTCATTAACCAAAAATGAGATTATTCCCCGGATTGCGCGGTGGGTTCTATCAAAACAAGAGTTTAAATTTGATATAGTTCATAGAGAAGGCACACGAATGCAACATGTAGGTGCCTTGAGTCGAAACCCCGCGGCTTCCGGAGAAAAATCTGAAACCGATATTATAATGTCCATAACAGAAGCGGATTGATTGCTTTCTGTCCAGTTACAAGACCCTGAGTTACATCGCATTCGAGCGATTATAGAAACAGGAGAGGCC
Source organism: Operophtera brumata (assembly GCA_932527175.1). NCBI lineage: Eukaryota > Metazoa > Arthropoda > Insecta > Lepidoptera > Geometridae > Operophtera > Operophtera brumata. The sequence goes on from OW052235.1 coordinate 1,741,415, forward strand.
GATGAAAATAAAGACATATTTGATAAATATGAGGGTGCTAGGTGGCAAAGTTTACAGAAAAACAAACCGAGGTCGCCGGTGTGTGGTTCCGAAGAAATAAAATAAATAATTATCACAGATGCCGTGACATGTTTAACTTCAAATAGTTTTACTCAGTACTGCACGAACAAAAATATACGTTCACACACAGTAGCAACGGGTATGCCCCGTTCAAACGGACAAGTAGAAGGTTTCTATAAAACAATATTAGGGGCATTAAAAGCAATGGGTGCCGATACAAAGAAGGAAATCAGTTCATAGAGGCCTTACTACAAGGTCTAAATAGTACAATTCTAGTGAAGTTTTTCTTGGGTATAGTTTGAGAACTGACAGTGATAGTTTGGCCCCGGAACTTGATGACGGGAATAGATTTGATGTAACAGGTTTAGGTGAGAGGAAGGAGACGAATATTAAGTCAAATGCAGAGTTACAAAAACAAAGATTCAGTAAATCTCGTACAAAGGCAAGAATTTACTTGGAAGAAAATTTAGTTGTTTTTAAAAAAAGCAAGAGCAATGATGGAAAGAGTCGCAAGTTGCTGCCTGACTATAAAAGTCTCTCAGTTAAAAAAAAGGTATTGGAAAATGACCGATATGAGGTGAGGGATGTAAAAGGCAGTGAAAGAAGTACTAAGGAGTACACTGGAGTAACGACTGCTGAGAACATGAAACCATGGATTCGAATTGATGATTGGGAATCAAATTAAATTGAAACTGATTTTACCTATGTCATTGTCTTTTCGTGTTGGCGAGGTAAATTAATAGTAAAAACACGTTAATAATTCCTTAGTCATTTGTTAAGAAGTAGGTATCTACGTGCGAGTTAAGATAAAATACTTCAATTTCAAATCCAAAATGTAAAAAGTCTGAGTGGTGGCAAACTTGGAATTGGAACAAACTTGGTACGCTTAAGTGTGATCAAAGCTACTTAGTGCAAGTGGTTCTTAGGGCAAACTTGGAACGCTTAAGTGGGTAAAGCCCTTTGAGTGCAAGTTGTCAAGAATGAACTTGGTACGCTTAAGTGCAGCTAAAATTCCTTTAAGTGCAAGTGAAGTTCAAATTGAGGTAAACCCGGTCTCTTAAGTGTGGCAAAGTCCCTTTAAGTGCAGATGGTCTAATGATATACGGAAGAGAGAGTACCCTCAGACTTTAGACAGAGTTGGGCTAAGGCATCCGATACATAAATTCTTAATATTATGTCCAATTTCTAACAGAGGATTTAATGTTTCAGCACTTTATCTGAACTCGTGGGGCGCTTGGTGGGCCAAGCACCAGGTAGAATGGCCGTGTTGGCGACAACCTGCGTGCGACCCTGTGCCGAGGACTACAATTTAGCTGCCCTCTGCGAAATATTCGGATAGCGGCCTCTAATGTAAACACGAGGTGCAAAGTCCAGCGTCCGAGAGAACAAAGGGAGTCTTGTTACGATTTGTATATTCTTAGAGGATTATTCAGGCATTCTAGAGCCTAAGCTTGTTGCATACACTTGTCTCATTGTAAAATATGTAATATTCAGTCGATTATATTTGTAAGAACGTACGCGAGTGGTTTCAGTACAGTTTCCCTATACATAAGTTAAAGTTATCAGTTATGTATGTATTGCTGTGTTCCAGCGTAGTAACTATTAATTAATCTGTGGTTCCGGCTTGAAGTCTATGGTTGCCGATGAAATTACAGGCACATAAGACTTCATCTTTATGGTATAGTGCGCGTCATGTAAAAAGAACGCTGGCGGTCAAGCTTCTACAGGCATTCCAGCGTTCTTATTACATGACGCGTACTATAATTATACATTATTTGTAGTAAACTAGGTAGGCACTCATTCAATGCATAGGTATACGTCTCTTAAATAAGTAGAAAAGTAAGTAATCTCTTAAAAAGAACGCTGGAACGCCTGAAGAAGCTTGACCGCCAGCGTTCTTTTTACATGACGCGCATTATAGCGGGCTAGTGCAATGCAATGCCACATTTGTCGTCTTGGGTGCAATGGACGTGTCTTGCAAGGTAACGCACTGTTACTTAGGTGGGCTCTCTACTTGATTCGTCATTCATTCACTATAATAACACATACCTACATGGGTATGTAGATTTGAGAGATAAGAGTCCGATTCCTGCCTTGTAATCGGAGAATCGCGTGCAGTGCTGGTGTAGGTACGCATATGAGTTGGCACTGTGACCTACTGTAAATACAGATGTACTTAGTAATTAGAATACGATTACCTACGATTGCGTGTCAGTGAAATGAATACTTTTTAGGGTTCCGTAGCCAAATGGCAACAAACGGAACCCTTATGGATTCGTCATGTCTGTCTGTCTGTCCGTGTATGTCACAGCCACTTTTTTCCGAAACTATAAGAACTATGCTGTTGAAACTTGGTAAGTAGATGTATTCTGGTATTATTACATTTATTTACAGAAAGAATAATACAAGGTATGTACAAAATACATATGAAACAGTTGTGCCACCTGAAGACCGCTGCAAGCGATCTAAAGGTAGCTCAACTGATCCAAATCACTACCAGACGGAAGCGTCCCTAAGATGCTGGCTGCATTGCCACGCTGAATGGCAATACTAATGCGTTGAGCTAGATAAGAGCCAGCTCTCGGGTCACGCGTCGCTTCGACCAGATGCCCTGAAAGAATTTTGAAAACGCGAAGGGCCCCGGAACCCCACGGACCCAGAGTCTCGACCCCGAAAGGTTCAAATAAGTAAGCTCTGTCGAGACTTGCATATTTGCGTCTTTTGAGGTCCTCAGCGGAATCTGCCGCCGCACCGGCCCTAACTGATGTCCCGGACAGATGAGATGGCGCAAGAGTATCAACGCATGTAGCGTCCCACACCAAAGGCCTACCCTTCTCCCACGGAACCAGAGTCATGCCGTCAGGCCGCTTACCATCGTCACGTAACAGACCATTCGGTTCTAGAATGGCTGGAATGTTAACGCTGGTAAGGGCCCGGCGAATGATATCATTAAGGCTAGCGTGGCGGGAAATCCTACCGGCAGCCCTGGTGCACGATAATCCGTGGTGACCAAGCTGATCAACAGCAGTACCGCACCGGCTGTATTCTTTGAATCTCATTAAGATTTACCCACAAAAATAGAAAAAAACAATACATTTTGGAGGTTACTTAGAAGTGAAATCTAAAAATTTTTTTTTTATCATACCCATACTTGTGGTTCATCTTTGGATAGGTCTTGAAAAATGGTATTGAGGTTTCTAATATAATTTTTTTTCTAAACTGAATAATATGCGCGAGAGACACTTCCAAAGTGTGTGTGTGTGTCTATAACTTCTAAAATAAGAGAAGGATAACACAAAAAAAAATGATGTACCATGAAAACTTCCACCGAAAATTAGTTTGAACGAGATCTAGTAAGTAGTTTTTTTTTTATACACTAATATTAAAACATCGATCAAAGTGACAACGAACTACAAGAACTTTTATACTATTTTACTTGCTGCTACGCAACCCATTCATGGGCGAGTCCGACTAGCACTTGGCCGCTTTTTTTTTAACTTTGATATAATTACGTTTGACCACGATGTCATCCCTTTTGACGCGAGATGCCAATAAGGGATAATACTAATTAATAATAAGGATACCTAAACATGAGATTTGCCCATAAATCTGTTAACCCTAAACGAAAGATGCCGATGAAGCAGATAGATAGATAGATAGAAAATACTTTATTGTACACCTTACACACACATACACATAGACACACGCCTCTTTCCCCGAAGGGGTAGGCAGAGCCTCAATGGGCCTCTTTTCACTGTGGGTTGCACCATCGTGGGATATAGACACCTTAATAGCTAATAATACGAACAAAAAGAAACAAAACTTAACTATATAATTAATTTGACGACCCCTGTGGCGCGGCGGGCGAAGCTTGGCCTTTGACGCAGGAGGTTGCGGGTTCGATTCCCGCCTCGGAACAAATATTTGTGCGATCGCAGATATTTGTTCAGGGTGTTCTGGGTATTTTCTATGTATAATAAAAAATATCTATCTATGTATAATATTGTATTAAGTATATCAGTTATCTAGTACCCATAACACAAGCTCTGCTTAGCTTGGGGCTAGATAATGTTGTGTGAACTGTCCAGCAATATTTATTTTATTTATTTATTTAATAGTACAATGGGCGGTCTTATCGCTTAGCAGCGATTTCTTCCAGACAACCTTATACAAACAAGCAGCATGCACATCTGCTGTTAATTTGATGAACCTCCGCCTAATCTGACTTTAGGCACAGAATAAATAATAGTGCAACTTTAGGTCAATTAATCGCGTCATCAGCAACTCTTTCTTGAGCTGCGGGTAGGGGTCTCTAACTGGCGCTATGTACCATAGCTTCTTCGCTGGAAGCTAAGACTACCAAACACCAGCTTGCTGCCTTGGACTCGATCGAACGAAGAGCTTTCAGGCTTATAGGTGAGCAACAACATATGGCGGAGACTAAGATCCAGAGTCTCGAGCACCGCCGTAAGGTCGCGTGCCTTTCGATCTTCTATAGGTTACATTTCGGGGAATGCTCCCAGGAACTGCACGATTATCTGATCCCACCATCACCTGTTCATCACAGGACGAGCAGGCGTACGGCTCAGTACCATCCTTACCTGATTAGTATAGCTTCTATTCGGACAAAACGTTTCAGTTCTACCTTTATAATACGAACTGCTAAGGAGTGAAATACACTACCGTCGTCTGTCTTTCCTGAAAACTATAATCTGGTTCTCTTCAAGGCTAGAGTGAATAGGTGCCTTCTAGACGTTTGTCCACATCGTCACTTACCAACAGGTGAGATCGTGGTAAAACAAAAGTCCATCGAAGTTAAAAAAAAAAAAAAGAACATGTCACCATGATGCCTTCCTGGTTTCAGGTGGTCCATCTGTGGCTCTTGTGTTAGAATCATGATGGCGCCTCTCCAACTTCGCTCCTAGTCAGGTGCGCCCAGAATTTCTCGGAGCAGAGGGCCTCAAATGTTGGTCCTCTACGTCGTATAGGGGCTAAAATCGTAGCGGGTCTACGGCGTAGCGATACGGGCGGGTGCGTCATGGTATAGGAATAGACTACTCCTCTGATGCGCAGTGGGCGAGTAGCAGGCATGCGAGAGGTTGCGGTTTCGATTCCCGCCGCGGGACAAATGTTTTTATGATCTGCAAATATTATGTTCCGGGTCTGGGTGTTGTGGTACCATGGTACTCGTAGTTCCTGATACGCACGACACAGGAATACGTATGTGACTGTTGGACGACCGTAGGTACTTTGTACCTACATATTATTATTAGCATACGTTTTGTGTGTGGTCCGACAGTGTTAGTACTTATACTAATATTTATTATGTGGTGTTGGTGCTATGAGGACCACACATACTGTGAAGTCAGGTGGATAGCTGATCGCAGTACTGGTGCTAAGTACTCAGATGGATGCAGTTGCACATCCCATGGTAGAATTACTCCAGTTATAACAGAGGCTGGACACTGACTGTCTATTTATGGAACACTAGACAAGAGCGTATATTGTGCTCTCTTGACCAGTGTTCGATAAATATTTAAAATATTTTGAATTTTAAAATTAAATTTAAATTTATATTTTTCTGATTTATTTTAATGTTTGATTTTAAATTTATTTTGATTTTAATTTTAATTTTAATTATGATTTTACTCGAAATATGGAAACTTTAACTTATTTTTATTATAATGTATTATTGTCTGAAATAAAGATATGGAATTGAATTGATTTGAATAATCCCTTAGTCGGTTTTTTCCCTTAGTCCCTTAGTCGGATACCTATCCACGGGAGAAGACGGATGGGTCTATTCATAGACTGGACAGACCATGGCACTTTTACATGATTTAAACTAAACATAAAATTTTCAAGAAAAAGTAGGAGGTTCTCAATTCGTTTGTATTTTTTTCCCAAATTCCTAGGTTTGAAGTCTGTTTTTTTTTGTTGATTTAATTTCATCAATCAACTAAATAATTGTTATTAAATGTTATTATGGTTAATAATAATTTATTTGTTATTCAAATGTATCCAAAAAGTACAAAATTAATGTTTTTTTTTTTTAATAAAGATCAATAAATTATCATCATTTAATAAAGTTAGGTATTTTAATAGTTATGGCTACATTAAGTCCCTGGAAGGTAAGCAGAACCTACAACACAAGTCGACTCGACTTAGTGTAGGTTCTGTCTAACATACTTTAATAATATACAAGCCAGTAATTTATGATTTATTATTTGTAATTTATATAATTTGTATGTGCTTGAAATGAAAATAAATTACTATTCTATTCTATTCTATTTATTTTATTTCTGCTGTAGCTGTATTAGGCGACTACGAATATTTTGCATACCTATTCTGTTAATTTTTTATCCAGGTGATAATATAGATAGTTTTAATTTAGTGGTTTTAATATAGATAGCCCTTATACCTTGGGCGCTAGAAGGTGAGACAGACAGATGGACGGACAGAAATACACAGACAACTCTGAGCAAATGAAAAAAGATACCATGGTTCGTTGAAGTACCTAGCACTGAATGAAACCAAAATATGTAGTTTACTTTGTACATACCTACCACCATACCCGACATACAGGTATATACTCGATTTCTTAGACGATTTGGTTGACAAATGATGGGTGGAAAAAATCGAGTAGGTACCTGCCTAACAATAACATTCCCTCCACCATTCATAGAGCTGATTTTTTACAAGCTTTTAATTAACTTGCAATGTAGTTAATGTCTGTCTGGGTGGAATCTTACAGCTGAATTTTAAAGCAGTTATCCTCAACCGATTGTTCCTAAATTTGGCATACCTGTCAAGTTTCGATGACAATACAATATGATGGTGACAGCGAGCTGATCTGATGATGGAGAGGGAAGGTGGACAACGGAACTCCTCGATAGATAATAGTAGACTGGCCGTGTTTAGGCTCATTTTAATCAGCACACGGCATCACTAATTTTATAAAAGCTTACATTGAAAAAAAAAAAAATCACAAAAAACTTGTTAATTCGGTGTCTTTTACTACTAACCTAGGTTTATCTATTTTTATATTACCACTTACATCAAAATCACATCTGCAAAAGGTCTGTTAATAAAAATATGAATGAAAAACTCACCCCATCTTTGCGGAGTCCTTCCCAGACAACTATTGTCCTCGGGATTGTAGAATGCCTTGCTGCATCTCTCCCACGCGGTGCCTGGAGGCGGCGGCGCGCGGGCCCACTCAGACTCCACGGCCGGGGACCCGTTAGATTTACCCGCCATATTTTATTTATTTATTGACAACACGAGCGTCGCTACCCGCGCTGCGCTGTGGACTGCGCGTCTGTCTGCGCTGCGCCAGCGCATCGCGCTCGCGCTATGTCGCAGTAAATGCTGCAGTGCGTTCTCAACTGTTCAATGCATTTTGGTTATTCATTCAAGCCTTTTCTATGGGTGTTGGTTTGGTGCCCACTCCGATTGAAAGGTGTTGAGATTGAAGAGAGATGGGTTTAGAAATACTTACAGTAATTAGGACACGAGTGTTCCAATCCCACCCTTTCGTAGGTATCCCATCCCACTAATCCTAATATCATAAACGCGAAAGTTTGTAAGTACGGATGGATGGATGGATGTTTGTTACTCTTTCACGTAAGAACTACTGGATGGATTTAGATGAAATTTGGAATGGGGATAACTGGACTCCCGGAATAACACATAGGCTCATTTTTATCCCGATATTCCCACGGGATCGAGACTTACGCGGGAGAAACCGCGGGGCGCTGCTTGCACTATATATGACACAGAAAAGAAAGAAATAACATTTATTTGTGTCAACAACATGAGTTAACAAACAATATTGCACACTAAAAGACACACACACACACACACACACACACACACACAGAAACAAAGAAAAATAAAACAAAGTTACGACGTTTGGATGTTTGTAACCAATCACGCCGAAACGGCTTGACCGATTTCGATGAAATTTAATAAACATATAGATTATGACCTGGATTGAGCTATAGGCTGCTTTTTATCCCGGTAAAATGCGAGCGAAGCCGCGGGCGGACACTAGTCTAGAATAAAGAGCGGCTAATTTTTCACCAAAGAAGGCTAATAACTGAACATTTGACTTGACACAAGATTTAAAAAAAAGCCATGTTTAAAAATGATCCTTGTGGTTACGGAATAAGGATTATTTTATTTTGACGTAATTAACTTGTGTGGCGTGCTGTGTTAGATTGGTTTAATCTCTCTCTACCTACATAATTAGCTAATTATTACTATAAATGACCTGTAAATATCGTAGGTATTGCACAAAGGCTGCCTCACCATCATCATCATGACGCCATTGGACATCCATTGCTCTTCTGATGGCGAACGAGGCCACCCCATAAAATGACAATTGCCATAATCGGTGGATTGGTGTTGAGTACCTACTTAGATGGATAGAGTAGTAGAGAGGTGGTGGTTTGGTGGTTTTAGTAGTAGTAGAGCTTTTTTGTGAAAGAGTTCGTCCGGGGAAGTAAGTACTACCACCATACCTATTTCTGCCGCAAAGCAGTAGTGCTCGCATTGCTGTGTTCCGGTTTGAAGGGTAAGGGTGCCGGTGTAATTACGGGCACATGAGACTTTTCATCTTTATGTCTCAGGGTGGCGGGCGCAGTGCAATGCCACATAGGTTGCGTCGTAGGTGGACGTGATCTATGAGGTAATGCACTGTTCATAGGCAGAGGTTACCGCTTAACATCAGGTGGGCCTCTTGCTTGAACCGTCTCCCAAGTAGTATAAAAAAAAAACATGTGGATGCTGCTGTCATCCACTGTTTACGACATCCATGGGAGGAGACGGAGGTCGTATACTCGTGGCCAGCCACACCAGAGCACCATTAAATACCATACGATGATACAAAATGCCGCATAAATTAAATCAGTTGCTCATTATATAATGCTCGGGCGATAAACAATTTTAAAACGGGCATTTATTAAAATGTCTATATCATCCAATGGACCGCAGCACACACGTGCATAGAATGGATGTGATGGAATGGGACGAGACCTCAGAAGCTCTCGATGGCTTAGAGAATTTAAAAAAATGTCTGGCGCGACGTGGGACACTCGTGTGTAAACGCCGAGTCGAACTGAGGGCCTACCACAGGTTTGTAATTTGTTACAACTCGGAATAACGAATACCGAATTACGAGTCGAAATGACGTTTTTGTATGGAGAAAATGATGAGCGCCCCTAGCGGACTTGTTGGGAAACTCAATAAAACCATACATAAAAACAAATATCGACTCGGAATTCGATAGTCGGGATACCGAATGCAAAACTTAGACAAACCTGTGGTAGGCCCTCTGCACAGATTGGGTATTTGGGTAATAAGAAGCTTACTTGTAATATTTTGATGCTTTCCTCGAGCTACTGAACAGAGTTTTTTCCACGGCTCGCTCTGCTCACTGGTGTATTATGGACCGTTTTTTGCTGCACTCTCCCCGAGCTAAAACAGTGTATAGACTTTTTTTCTGCACTCTCCCGAGCTAAAACACTGTATAGACTTTTTTGCTGGACTCTCCCCGAGCTAAAACACTGTATAGACTTTTTTGCTGCCCTCTCCCCGAGCTAAAACACTGTATAGACTTTTTAGCTGCCCTCTCCGCAAGCTAAAACACTGTATAGACTTTTTTGCTGCCCTCTCCCCGAGCTAAAACACTGTATAGACTTTTTTGCTGGACTCTCCCCAAGCTAAAACACTGTATAGACTTTTTTGCTGGACTCACCCCGAGCTAAAACACTGTATAGACTTTTTTGCTGCACTCTCCCGAGCTAAAACACTGTATAGACTTTTTTGCTGCACTCTCCCGAGCTAAAACACTGTATAGACTTTTTTGCTGCACTCTCCCGAGCTAAAACACTGTATAGACTTTTTTGCTACACTCTCCCGAGCTAAAACACTGTATAGACTTTTTTGCTGCACTCTCCCGAGCTAAAACACTGTATAGACTTTTTTGCTGCCCTCTCCCGAGCTAAAACACTGTATAGACTTTTTTGCTGGACTCTCCCCGAGCTAAAACACTGTATAGACTTTATTGCTACACTCTCCCGTGCTAAAACACTGTATAGACTTTTTTGCTACACTCTCCCGAGCTAAAACACTGTATAGACTTTTTTGCTGCACTCTCCCGAGCTAAAACACTGTATAGACTTTTTTGCTGCCCTCTCCCGAGCTAAAACACTGTATAGACTTTTTTGCTGGACTCTCCCCGAGCTAAAACACTGTATAGACTTTATTGCTACACTCTCCCGAGCTAAAACACTGTATAGACTTTTTTGCTGGACTCTCCCCGAGCTAAAACACTGTATAGACTTTTTTGCTGGACTCTCCTCAATCAGATCAGAAATTCTATTCGAGGATCTATTCGATCAGAAATCGCAATAGATCGCGAAAATAACTCTTATACCTACCCCAAATACTGTTTTTTTGGGACTCGCTCCGCACTCCTGCATTGTCTGTCTTCTAGGGCATAAAATAGAAAAAAACGCGTCTCGACCGATCACATGTATTTGTTTCTACTCGTGTGCTTTTCTGTATTTTAGTCTCTTTGAGCTCAAAAGTTGTTTTATTCGCGGTCCGCTCCGCTCGCCGGTGTCCTGTGATAGCACTGCTTGGGATCGGTGGGACAGAGACTAACAATCGTGAAAAACGTGGGTGATGCAAATTTTTCCTTGACGAGCGGACATACAGCTTACAGGCGAACCAGCTGAGGCCAGTGGCGTAACAATAGGGTGGCAGGGCTGGCAAAATGTCACGGGCCCCGGCCCAAGTGGCTGCGAGCTCATTTTTTTTTTTTTTACATTGTACCTGAGTATTTATTTTTATTTTAAATGTATATTTTTATAAGTTCTGCTTAAAATCCAAAGTGAGAAAACAATTTTTTTATTTTTTTATTTTCGAATTTGCCTCGGGACCCACAACGAAATTTTTTAAAATTTCCGAATTTGCCACGGGCCCCAGGTGGTATGGTTACGCGGCCACTGGCTGAGGCATTCGCGTAGTTGACTACTTACTTAGTTGACGACGCAAAAGCGACGGGGTGTTATAAGTTTGACGTGTCTGTGTCGAAGCTCTCCCGAACGGATGAACCGATTTTGATTTTGTTTTGTTGTTTGAAAGGTGAATTAGTCGGGAGGATTCTTAGCTATGTTTGATCAAAATCGGTTCAGCCGTTTCATTGCGTTACGGATTCTTTAATTTATACAAAATTAATTACTTGTTTTTTATATTATCTGCTGTTATTTCTAAATGCATAGAAAGACTTCTTATATAAATTGAAAGAACATATTTAATTACAAACATTTATTTCTAAAAAGGCACACGATTACGTTCAATACTAACAAGCCGTTATTCCATCGACTTTAGTCTTTATTTATTGCTATAATCGTGGATATTTTTGGACGGATTTATTTAATGTAATTATTTCATTTTAGTGATTAATTTGTATAAAATGTATAAAATTCCATAAAAGTACATGACGACAATCAAAGAGCCACAATAATTATAAAAAATATTACGAAATAAAATTATTTAAAAAAGCTGCACATTGAACCCATCGCAAAATTTGCATAAATTGACCGGATTTATTAAATTTAGTGAATTAATTTGTATAAAATGTATAAAATTCCATAAAAGTACATGACGAAAATCAAGATATTCAATAATTATAAAAAATATTACGAAATAAAATTATTTAAAAAAGCTGCACATTCGACCCATTGCAAAATATGCATAAATTGGACGGATTTATTGAATTAGTGAATTCATTTGTATAAAATTCCATAAAAGTACATGACGACAATCAAAGAGCTACAATAATTATAAAAAATATTACGAAATAAAATTATTTCAAAAAACTGCACATTTAACCCATCGCAAAATATGCATAAATTGGACGGATTTATTAAATTAGTGAATTAATTTGTATAAAAGTACATGACGACAATCAAAGAGATTCAATAATTATAAAAAATATTACGAAATAAAATTATTTGAAAAAGCTGCACATTCCACCCAGAACATCGCATAATTTGCATAACTTTGCAAACTATGGAGACCCAGCTTTAAAAATCATCATTACGGTAGATTCTAGATTTGTGTCATCAGTCTTATAAACTAAAATCTATTTATAATCAGTGTATAATGTTGTAAAATAAAAAATATCCATACTCACAATCTTATAACTTATTAAATTTTCCGTGAGTGATATTTAAAATTTAAAAAACCGGTATTAACTCATGTAGGTACTAGTTCCGAGTAAAAAATAAATTAAAAATTAATAAATAATGCTGGACAGTTTACACAACATTATCTAGCCCCAAGCTAAGCAGAGCTTGTGTTATGGGTACTAGATAACTGATATACTTAATACACAATATATAACATAGATAGATATTTTTTATTATACATACAAAATACCCAGAACACCCTGAACAAATATCTGCATATCGCACAAATATTTGCTCCGAGGCGGGAATCGAACCCGCAACCTCCGGCGTCGCAGGCGAACGTTCGCCCGCCCCGCCACAGAGGTGGTCAAAAAACAAAAAAAAAAAAACACCCGACTCGAGTTTCTGGGATTTATTATCCCCTTCCTCAAGGAGTATTCGCGACGGCTTCCTCGGGTTCTTCCTTGAGGAAAGGGATAATACATCCCAGAAACTCGAGTCGGGTGTTTTTACTCGGAACAAGTACCTACGTGAGTTATTACCGGTTTTTTCAATTATCTTATAACTTATTACAAAATGCATAATTCGCTTAAAAATAAATGCGAGTACCTTATATATAACCATACATAATAGCAGTATTTCGGCTGAATGTATAAAATGTTTAAAAAACATAGGTATAAAAAATTATATGAGTAGATATAAAGTGGTTTTTCATTTTCATTTCATTTTAATTTCATTTCAAATTCTTAACTTAAACTACCTACGGTGGGTTTCTAAATCTACTTTTCATTATTATATGCATTATTTACATAGGCACTGTAATTAAGAAATACATAATTAAATAAGTACCTATTTACACGGACGGAACATGTACATAAAAGGAATGATAAGTAAACACCTCAATAGAGACTCACTGGTAGACACTATAGAGACTCACTGGTAGATACTAAATAGAGAGACTAAAAATATTAAAATAATGTTTTTTTTATGAATTAAATACACAGTAGTATATGAACTGAGATTCTAAAATACTAAGTAAAAATTAAAAATGATTATTTGATTTGATTTAAAATCCGATCTCTTTGACGCACTGTATAAAGCGACATCTATTGAATACAATTTGCAACTCTTAAATTCAAGATAAAATAAAGGCCATAGATGGCATTAGTAAGATTGTAAAAAAATAGACTTACAAATACAACCTAATCGAGCAACACACGGAGGCCTGCAATGCTCTAAGTACGACCCAGAAAAGTTAAGGTCTACTTGGACGGAGTATGAGAACTTCATTTATCTTTTACCTATAACTACATACATATAATAATATTACAACAAAACTTTCCCCAGTTTTCCTTAGAAATCATAACTTTTGGGCATTTTAGTATGCAGAATGCAGCCAGCACTAAGGCCCTAGTCTGAGTTTTGAATGCTCCTTACAATCGCGAGTAATTGTGAGCGTGCTACACGGGTTGCAGAACCGCGCCGCGCCGTGAAACACGCTCACGCGTGAACTTGATCTGTACGTACGGCTTATGTACATAGTGCTGTCTTCTGTGCCCTGTGCGAATATTAGAGACCAGATCCTTGAGTCTGCAAATATAACAAACAACTACACGGGCGTGTAGTGTACACTACACGGCTTTTAGTATGGAAGAACCGAAAAGCGCCCCTAGCGGACACTTTAGGAACCTCAACTAATATCAGTGTAGTGTACAGTAGTACCCAACTGATATGGCTTACCGATGTACCTGCGCAGAAGATGAGTTTTTAAAACGCGGGAAATGCTATTGACCAATCGGCACGCTGCACGTACCGCGCTTCTTTTTCCTGTACCGCTATTGGTCGGCAGCTGCCGCCATGTTAGCGCGCCTAGGAAGATGGACTAAAGCATGGAACTAAGGCTAAAAACGAAACGCTATCGATTATACCAGTCTCATTCTTTTATATGAATGTATTCATGTGTTCGAATGAGACAAGCATAAATCTATCTGTTCTTATTTGTGTAAGTCGTACCAAGCCAAATGTCAAATTACTAGTACATTCATGGTAACAATCTAGGAAGATGTATATGCATGGTGCCAATATTCAGTGGTACGGAAAGGAAAAACGACTGTCGTGTGACAATATATTTGTTTCTCTCTAACATAGGATAGCAAGCTATCTTCTAGGATAGAAGTAAGAAGGAACACTCTATGCTGTTTTAGCACTCAATCCATGTAGTACTACATTCATGTAGCGCGCGCCGAAGTGTAATTGTGCGGAGGGGCGTGACTTGCGAGTGAGACGGAACTAACAGCTGCAGTGTATTATGAACCTTATAATAGTGACCTAAGGTTGATTGTAAGTTTAGCATTCTTTCGTTAATCTTCGGAGCCCAACTTTATTTTCTGCGCGAACGAAGATTCACGACGCGCCATATCAGTTGGGTACTACTGTAGACCACAAGCCCGTGTAGTTGCTTGTAACATTTGCAGACTAGCCCCTCTGTTCAAATATCCGTCACGATCGACGCAAATGCGGTTTCAGCCTTTTAATATATAGTAAAGCCCGTATTAATAAATCAAACTCAACTCTGTAAGCGACCTTGAGAGCGTTCCTATTTAAAAATTCCCATCGCAAAACGTAATTTTTGGTGCACTCACGATACCTATAAAAGTTGAGTCGGGTTGTAGAGTCACTCAGATGCGTTACAGTATACAGGTCGCACAACGAGTTATGAGCGCTGAACTATCAGCTACAAAAGTCCCTGCCCAGTTTTAAAACATTTTCGCTTGCAGCGATGACCGTAAACTAACTCGGGCCCTTTTTTTTGTTGTTTTTTTTGACCAATGAGATATAATGTCCATTGTCTAAGAAAGTCCTTTGTTTGTCCTTTGCGCTTGATTTCTGCTTTTTACTTTTTTTTTTTTTTTTTTTTTATACCACTTGAATGACGAAACATGCCGATGGCCCACCTGATGTTAAGCGGTAACCTCTGCCTATGAACAGTGCATTACCTCATAGGTCACGACCACCCAGGACGCGCCCTATGTGGCATTGCACTGCGCCCGCCACCCTGAGACATAAAGATGCAAAGTCGAATGTGCCTGTAATTTCACCGGCACCCTTACCCTTCAAACCGGAACACAGCAATGTGAGCACTACTGCTTTGCGGCAGAAATAGGCATGGTGGTAGTACTTCCCCGGACGAACTCTTTCACAAAAAAGCTCTACTACTACTAATGATGTATATTATTTGGCCGCCGTTGTCCAAAAAAAACTCAATGGTAGTGCCTCGATATACTAAGCTTTTATTGGCGTTAAATAGGCATTAGCGCGGGCTGTCAACACTACGACTAGCCATTTTTGACACAAAGTTCACCCTTAGCAGGGTCAAGGACTTTTGTTGCTGATAGTACACATGCGCATTCAACCTCACAACTTTCGGCGAGCGCTCATAACTCGTTGCGCGACCTGTACCTGTTTGTAATCGTAGCGGAGAGCAAGCCTTGGTGGGAGTTAGCCTACTCGATCATGATCTCAAAGTGCACGACGCCCAGTTTCTCTCGCCGGTCGTACTTGATGTTGCGCGCCCAGGCGCGGCACTCCACGTTGATCAGGATACCAGCTGCAAACAGTTTCAGGGATTACAAAACCTGTAGAAATCAGAACTCTGTGTAAAAATCGAGAAATCGTCTTATGCCTTCGTTTTCAGTCTAGGTCTATCTCGAGGGACTTCACTTTTGGGAATCAGGCCTAACCCAAGGGACTTCACTCATGGGAATCAGCCTATCTCGAGAAACTTTACTGATGGGACTCAGGCATATCTCGAGGAACTTCCTTTCATATGAGACTTGAAGTCTTTCTCAAGGACTTCACTTGATGGAACACAGACCTATCTCGAGGGACTTCACCGATGGAACTCGGGCATATCTCGAGAGACTTCACTGATGAAACTCGGGCATATCTCGAGAGACTTCACTGATGAAACTCAGGCCTATCTCGAGGGACTTCACTGATAAAACTTTGTTCTATCTCGGGGACTTTACTCATGGGACTCGGGCCTATCTCAAAGAGTTCTCAGGTGTACTCACTCTTAGGCCTCTTCAGATGTATAGCGACCAATGGGCTGAGGTAGCCCTCTGCATTCTCGTACGGGTAGAAGTAGCCGGGGAAGCCGGGGTAGGGCAGGTAGTCTATAGGACCGATGTTCTCTTTATCAGCCGGAGTCTCGCCTTGGCAGGTTACCCAGACCATGTTAACCTGAGGATGTGCATAAATATTACATTAATGGTTAGGGCAGAGGATATAAGGCCCATACTACATGTCAATCAAAGTATACAATCAAACAAGAAAAAAATCGGAGCAACTACAGCTCTAATTTTTTTCCAAATTTGTATCAGAAAACAAACTTACTTCTACTGCTCCTTTTTTTTTCTTCCAATACAATGAAACAACCCTTAAATGAAACTGAGTCGAAACTCATTAAAATAAACTTGATCAAAACAACAAATTTTATGGAGAACTCACGCTTGACCAAATAAATAACTATGCCAAAATCGTTTTCATACAAAATGAGTAAATGGTTCCAAAGACTGTTTTCCCGTATCTCATACTGTCCAAGTTAAAATAAACACACTGTATAATAAAATGCCGATGGAAATAAAAATTAATATAAAAATATAACATTTAGAAATCACGCTTAGGGCTACTGCTAATACAAAAGTGCTAGTTTACTACTAATAATAATATTTACTTATAATAGTATTTAAATATTTTAGAATATCGTTATGTAACTTGCTACACCCTGACAGAGTAATTACATCTATTGTATTTGATGATCTTTTTGTAATTGATGCATAAAACTCCGTCTATTTTAGCCGTCTATATTCCATGTGATGAGAATTTCATGAATTCACATTCCAAGAATGTGATGAGAGTGAATGAAGCAAAAGAGGTGTGTCAGAATCGTAGCAAGTGGAAATCCGTGGTCTCTGCCTACCCCTCCGGGAAACAGGCGTGAGTTTATGTATGTATGTATGTATGTATATTCCATGATGGTGCAACCCACTGTGAAAAGAGGCCCATTGAGGCTCTGCCTACCCCTTCGGGAAAGAGGCGTGTGTATGTATGTGTATTTTAGCCATGGACCCATGATTTTAGCTTTAAACCGCGTCAGTGGAAAGGAATAGACAAGACATAGTTAGATAGGTACAGAACTGCCCATCCTAGAGGAAACGGGGGAATGCTTACATAGTCCCGGTTCTCGACGCTTTTACTGATTATGTGTTCCTGCAGCTCCGTCGGCATGTCGTAAGGCATGCTGCTAGTGTCGTTGTAGAACTCCGGCCGCCAGCCGTATATCCTGAAAAACACATTCAATAACCAATCACTACGGTATTAGAGTCTGTTCAAAAAGAGAAGCGTCGTGGGATTGGAGGGCGCAGCTGTGCTTATTTACCTTTTTTGTACAATAGCGCGTCTGTTTAATTTTGATCATTTTACAACTGTAACTATTTATTTAGTATAAAATTCAAAATGCCGACAGTTTGAATCCTAGGCTAAAGAAATAGTTAAATAAACTAAATAAAACGTTACTTCACGATTTGGCCACGACGCTTCTCTTTTTGTATAGACTCTAAGATCGATTTATTCCCACTACTCCCTTTTGGCAGTTCCTTTAAAGCAACTAATGGGACATTTTTTTCCCACTAGTTCACTGGGCGAGGCGTGCCAGCCCTATGAAGAAACCCCTCTGTCTCTTCCCATGGATGTTGTATAAGAGATTACTCTAGGGCAGGGTAGGCGAACCAATGGCACGCGACACAATATTTTGGGCACGTCGCCGATCATAAAACATGTGTAAAAAATGTGTTAAGTAGTTGTTATTTTTTATTAATTTAATTTATGAGTGTAATAAAAACATTCCAAAATGTACCTCTTTTTTTTTTTTTTTTTTTCTCTTTTCCTCGTTTTTTTAAAGAGTTTTGATAGATAGTTTTTATTATTATTATTTTCCAAATAATCAGAAAGTCTAAATTATTCGATGGCACGTCAATGACCCCATTAAACATTTTTCAGAAAAAATGGCACGTTGATGCATAAAGGTTCGCCTACCCTGCCCTAGGGTATGGCCAGATACATCAACTCAATCAGGGACCATTATGATGATGTATTCTGGGACACTGTGAAATAAAGTCAGGTGACTACCCAACTTCAGCATGCAGTGATACAGAATACATAAAAAAGCAAGACTTCACACTATATTATCTAGCCCCAAGCTAAACAGAGCTTGTGTTACGGGTACTAGATAACTGATATACTTAACACAATACATTACATAGGCGAACCTTCGCCCGCCACGCCACAGAGGTCATCACAATCCTCTCATAAATATCCGTCTCTGTGGAATCATCCTCTGATAATGATGTAATCTGGGACATCAAGTACATGACTCTGACACAAAACAGATGCAAATGCTAAATATATCAAGTGCATAAGATTGTTCGTTGTGGACTTGTGATTGGTTTGCCGTTACCAGCTTCCGCGCGTACCTCTGCTCGCGTGGTATCCAGATAAAAAGTAACCTAAGTCACAGATAAAATAATACTATACATACTTGTTGAGCTTCAGAAAGATGCAAGGTGAAGACTTGTGGAACGAGAAGTGGTTCTCTTCAATGCAGGGCTCCAGTTCTCGGATCTCGACGTCGCAGACCCGGCCGTGGGGCGGGGGTGGCCTGCCGAAGCCACAGTTGTAGATGTTCTGACCGGTACCCGCTGTCTGGCCCTTGCGTTTGTATACTGAAGAATGAATAAAACAATTTTGTATATTTTAGGGACAGTAGGTATGGATTGAGATGTTAATTTCCACAACTTTTTAACTATTTGATATACCCCACAATACAGGGTTTTTTCGCTCTTTACGACTTTCTTTAAAATATCAAAATTAAATCTTGGCTATTATTTTCCAGTGATTGGGTCACCTTAATCTTCCTGTCTTCGAAAGCTTCGGAGGGTGTGTGACAAATGCAACAGTGCAAGGTGCATGAGAGGACGGCGAGAAAGTCTAGTATAGTTTAGGCTAGACAATTTTATGAAAATAGTTAATAAAAACATACTTAATTTAAATGACATGATTATTTTTAAATTTTTATTGATACAATCTATAAGTTTTTATTGACATAATGTGACTGATATTTATAACGATTTGCTTGAAAAACTGTTATTTAGGTTATAAATGATAAAATAAATTAATTTGAATTTGAATTTGAAAATGCCCGGATGGACAGACGGACCGACACTGAAGTGATCCCAACCCAATTTGCCAATAATTTATAATTAATACACTAAAAAATCCTCATGGAAAAACAAAATGATATCATACCCGAAAGAAAATCCTTCAACTGATCCTCCCAATACTTGTAACTCTCGTATCCAGTGCCCTTGTACCAGATCAGTGTGCTCCTGACATCAGGAGGCAGGGGCCGGAAGCCCAACCCTGGACTGGTGCCGATCACGCTGTACTCCTGCTGCAGGCGGGGCACACGAGGGTTGATGAACTGCTGCAGGAAGGTGACCATACAGATCGCGAAGAGAGCTATCAGAGCAGCATAGAAGATCGAGTAGAAAATTAAGATTTTACCTGTAGACAAATCAAAATGGGTAGTTAGTACATTTCTATGAGGGTAATACAAATATCTCTTATCAGGGAATCAGACCCCATGAACAGCAGCCCATTGCAGCAATACCTGCAGAATGCTGCAAATATATCTGGCTGGATATGAACTTGTGTTGTTATGGAGTGCTAGATAACTGATATAATTAATACAATACTGAACAAATGTCTGCAGACCGCACAAATATTTGTTCTGAGGCGGGAATCGAACCCGCAACCTCCTGCGTCGCAGTCGAACCATCGCCCACCGCGCCACAGAGGTCGTCAAAAGTTCAATCAACTCAGAAAGCTTGAAAGTCTCAATTTGTCAAGAGCACGTCTTTGTTATTGGATTCACTAGTGTTTCGCCGAAAAAATTTACATCGCGCCCATCACCGGTAAATAACCCGCCGCTCTAGTTGCGCGGGCGCGTGAGTACTAAACAGGTGGGAATAGACGATTATTGTGATAGATTACAATCAATGCCACCAAACCAAAACCTTGTATGAAACTGAGATCAATATGGGAGTTAGATTGGTTGAGTATAAGAATACAAGATTCCCGTCGCCGAATTGTGACGAATGCGTAGTAATTGAGGATGTTCAACATATCTTGATGGAGTGTGTTCGGAACGAAACATTTAGAATATCATGTTTTGGTAGGAACAGGTTGGAACACATTGGCCTCCTCAATAGTTTTTTAGCGTGTCCTTCGTCAGAGGAAGCAAAATTATTGCATAAACTGGCTGATTTAGCGTTAGAATAATTTTAGTTTTTTGTTTTTTGTAGTTTGATTTTATGTTGTATTCACGGGACGATGTTGTCGCTCAGCGACAAAAACCTTTTAATAAATAAAAAAAAAAAAAAAAGAATACAAGATAAACATATGAGTTAGGTTGGTTGAGAATAGGAATACAAGATAAACATAGGAGTTATGTCGGTTGAATAAAGGAATACAAGTTCTCTTTCTGTCGTTTATCTTTTTGTTTACATACCTACCGCACAGATCAATCAATCAACCAACACATTCAGATCTCAGATCAGAGCCACGCCCAGAGTCGTTATTCTTTGTGCCATCATTTACCATGCAATTACACGAAAGTTGCACTCGAATAAAATGTGGACAATTGTATTTACTCCCAAAGAATCGCAAGAAACAGTGCAAATTTTGACTCACCCCAACTTGAAGGAGTTCTCCCCAAAAATGCACCGGTGTCCTCATTGTATAGAAAATCAGAGAATGTTTGTTTTGCCGTCTTTCGGGACGGCTTCGTTTCTATTTCAAACTCTTCTAATCTAGGGTTTCTCATCATTTTTGTAGTTTTTTCAGTCACTTTCTCTGCGAAACAGAATAATTTCAATTAAAAACACACCCCACACCACTCACAAGCCAACAACCAAAACGAAAAAATAATCACTACGTAAAAACGACCCAACCAAACCAGCGACTCTCTTGGTCACAGACCAAATTCTGTGGTTTAAGTCTGTGCTAACAGAGAAAAAAAATAACACCACAGACAGTACAGTACGTACGTAACAGGCAAAAGAAGGCACTCTGTGGTAACAGGCCAAAATCAAAATACTCTGTTTTGTGTTTTTCGACAATTTCTTTAAAATTTTCAGCCTAAAAATACCAGTATTTTGATAGGGAAACCACAAACAGTTTTATAAATATGGGTTCCTCTTCAGTGCATAAAATAATCGTTACAGTTGGTTTTATATCGCTGTTCCATACTGCATTTTCAGCAGCCCAACGTAAGTAGGGTTTCCTATAATATAGCCACAATTAGGCAGCGATTCTTCTAGTAATAACGATTACTTCTTTTCAGATCGATCATACTTACGCATCACATCGCAAGAATTCACTAGCCTGCCTCTAGATGTAAGTGTAATTTAGTCAGCCAGCGTCACATTGATTCATGTTAGGTTTAACTTTACAGTAAACGAGCTAATCAGCAAATGAAGTAAAATTAAGTTACAGGCTGCTTTATTTCCTGTTTAGTGCTACTCAGTCATTAATGGGCATTAGCATATAGAGATACTTACCAAGTCTGTGTTAGAAAATAAGTTTGAACAAGTCTAAATGTGAATGGGTGATCAGTAACATACCTGGAGGAATATCTCTGTAACCAATTTGTATTATAGTAGGAGAAAGTGGTAACTGTCTTTCTGAAGTAAGCTGAATCTTAAATTAGCAGTTTAGGAGCAACTACCTTGGCCGTGACTGCCAAGTCACGCATACCTTCAGCTTCAGGAGCAGTACATTCATACCTTCTGAACCCTGAAATATATAGAAATGGAACATACATGAAATTTTTATATAAAATTCCTGTTTTAAACCTTAAAATTTTAATTGAAATCCTTTGAGCCGTTTTGGAGCCTGTTAGAAAATCTTTCAGACAGTCAAAATTCTAAAAACGGTGACTTATGATTAAGCATCTTATAAAAAGCACTTCACTCAAATAGTGGCAATTATTTTAACAGTTCAACTGTATTATATTAGTATAGATATGCCTGATCACTGCCACTCTATTTATTTACAGATTGTGGTGCAAGCAGTGGCCAGCTTGTTTGCAGTGATATGGGGAGTCCTGAACGTGGCTGGCAATCTCCGGGAAATCCCGGCTGCAGCTGAGGTCAACATGGTGAAATGGGAGACGCAGCGAAACTTGCCCTCATTCTATATCTTCAACCACCGAGGAAGGGCCCTGGCCTATAACTACGTGCCTAGTTCAGGGAAATCCGACTTGGAACATTTAGAATAAGAAGAATTTATTTATATAAAGTTCAAAATGTTATGTTTATTTTAATAGTGCTTGACGATGATAATAATAATAGGTTTGGGAGGGAAACAGCAGAGATATGTTAAATTTACTCCCAGTTTGTTTTCTAGAGCAAATGGTTGTTCCATTCCAAGAGTGGTAGGTTCTCATCACAACCCACCCCTAAAATAACTAAACCTTTGTTAGTAATGATAATGTTAGGAACAAATGGTTTTTAGGAGTCCGTTCCAACAGGGTAAAACAGAACCCTATTAAACATCAAACCCGGTATTAGACCGAGACTTTGGATTTTCAAAAAGTGTATTTATTCATATCCCCAAGCATGGGTGGAAAACACTAACCATGAAGTGTACCTATTGTATGTACACAAGGAACTACTGTAATATTTATTCTTTGTTGTTATTTTATAAACTTAACAAAAGTCCTAATTGTTAGATCAGTGATAAGTAAGGATTAAAAGTTGAAAAAAACGTTTTTTTGAAAGTTTTTTTATTTCCTTTTAACATTTATTCATAGGCCCTCACCTCACAGGGGAATGAAAACATGAGGTAGCAGATTGCAGATTTATTCACGAAATAAAATCTGATTTCAACATTTTATGATAAACCTTAGTAATTAAACTTAAGACTAATGATTTACAAAATAAGACAATTCACATTGAACAATATAAATGTTACAGTTATTGGTCAACAATTATCATCTATCTTTAAATACAATACAATTATGTACAATTAATCATCTTATGATAAAATAACTGTACGCAGAATAGTAGCACTGTGTTTTGTCTCCTTCATTTGAATTTGTAACTACTTGTCAATGCAAAAGATAAAAAACACCAACAGTTCCATGATAGAAGTATGTGCTCAGTTTGTAGAAAGAGGTATAGATCTGCATACAAATGGAAGAATACATCTGGATGTGGCTCAACCACAGATACGGGGCCGACTGACCACAGGCCGCCAATTCTCTACTGCATGGTGAGGGCCTATAGCAAAATCGTAACACTAAATGCACTGTCAAACACTGCAGTCTTGTAATCACTTGGAGCTTTAAACTATCGTCGCCCTCCTCGGAAGCCGCCGCCTCGTCCACCGCCTCCTCGGCCGAAGCCGCCGCCTCCGCGATTGAAGCCGCCCCCGCCCCGGCCGCCTCCGAAGCCACCACCTCCACCCCGTCCGCCTCCGAAGCCGCCCCCGCCACCGCGGCCGAAACCACCCCCGCCTCCTCGACCTCCGCCGAAGCCGCCACCGCCGCGTCCACCCCTGCCCCCTCTGCCGCCGCGACCGCCACCTCGCGCGCCTGGTGGCTGGGGCAGAAATCTCTTCAGCGGAAGCAACTTAGCGGGATCGATGAAAAACTGCTGCCCGTCCTTGAAACTCTTCGCTTTAATATTCTCCCCCAGCTTCACCGACACGTAGTAGTCTCTGAGATTGCCAAAGATCTCGTCCACCTTTCCGACCTGCTCCTTGTTCTCCAGAAAGAGCGGCGCGTTGAAGTACGGCACGTCCTCGATGTCCACCTTGCAGACTAGGTCGTCCTGCACCACCCAGCCGTAGTGTCCGAAGGGCACGACAGCCTCAGGCGGGCCTGCGTCCTGGTACTGCCTGAAGCCTCCACCGCCAGACCCGCCTCGCCCGCGCCCGCCGCCGAAGCCTCCGCGCCCACGCCCTCCGCCGCCGCCGCCTCCTCGACCTCCGAAACCACCACGGCCACCACCGCCTCCGCCGCCACCTCCTCTACCGCGGAAAGACATTGTATTTTGTTTAGTTTCGAAAAATAACCTAACAAAACGTGCGTATTTCACGCGCCGCCCGTTTGACTGACATTGACATCATGACATGACACTTGACAGACAGTTTTCTTTAGTTTGACATTGACATTGTAAGATAAAAACCACAGAAGATAGAAACAAGGAACTCATAAGGAACTGCAAAGAACATAATTTTCCATTCCTTCTTTTATTTATGGTTTCTGATTCAGTTCTTGAACACGTGGCCTTTGCGGAGTACTTTATGACTTTATTTCACACAAGAAACTTCTTCTTTGATTTCACCATAGATCTAGAATGTACTATCGAAAATTCTATGTCTATGGATTTCAATAGTGCAACTCAGAGTTATATGGATTTGAATAGTGCAACTCAGAATCCAACGATACCGGGTTCGATCCTAGGCTCCGCACTAATGAGTTTTCTAAACTATGTGCGGATTTCCATCGCTCTGTGCTTCGGAGGGCACGTTAAGCTGTCGGTCCCGGCTGTTATTGATTAATAGCAGTCGATAAGCCATGTCAGAGGCCCTCGGGCGGCTTGACAAACTCTGACACCAGAGGCCAGCACTACCTCATACGAAACCATGAATCTTGTGTTCTTCTTCTTCTTTTTTTTGGCGTGATCAATCCGAGTACGAAACGAACGTAAGTTGGCACGTTGGCACCTGCCTGCCATGGAGTATTTATTTTTCTATGTTTGGCACTTGAAGCTGTATTCATTGTGATTAATTTGTTTATGTGAGTATTGTGAGTATTAATATTCTGTCTGTGGTGCGTGCATTCCATAGAGAAATTTTTGTGCATTCATAGAGAAAATTTTGCACAATAGGTACGGCTCAAAAACTACAATATTTATCGGGCTGAGCAAAAACTACAATACATTGAGACCTGCAATGCTCAAGCACAAAGTAATCAAGAATCTCAACGTCTTTACTTACTTTAGTTAGTTTAGTTACCTACCTATATTCTTTGATCTCAACTCTACTAATCGAGCGAGATGGGGACTCTTGAAGATGAAAACCAAGTTTTGAGGGAGAAAAATACAGAACTAGTTCATAAAGTACAGCACTGGAAGATGCTTGCCGCACAACGGGACAGCGAGAAGCTGGATCTGATGAAGGAGCTGAATGAATTGAGGCTAAGCCTAGCCGTAAGTATATTGACTTTGCGTATCACCTTTGTATCCCATTTGTATCTGACCAATCTTCGTATTTTAGAGGCTCAGAAACAACGGAAATCTCGAGGCTTCAAAATTGGACACAGCTTTACAATCAGCTAGTGAGAAGGCCCTCGCCCATCTAGTCAGGGCATCTAGCGAGATAGCACACACTATGGACCTTGCTAAGGCATACATGAGAGAACGCATGGATGTGGACACGGAGGCACCGAGATGGAGCGCTATTGGTGGGACTCCGAAAACTGATAAAATCCACAGAGTGCGTCCAATTATGATGGGGGGACAGTTTTTACAGCCGATTGTTGCCCTAAGGAGGGCTGATACTATGCTAAATACTAGTAATCCAAGTAAGTTTTATGGTTTTGATAATTTGATGTTACTAAATGCAATTCAAGAGTATGATTGCAGGTGATAATGCACAATACATTCAATGCAGGATATTAGTGCAGATTGTGTTCAATTAGAACAGAAGCATTTCTAGTTATATTTCTATGCATTTTTGGTAGGGATGCCATCCATTCCGGTACACCGGAACATGTCTGGTTTGGAACTTCTGTCCCGGTCGCCCCAGTTAATCTACAAAATGTCCCGATATAACATCAAATAAATTTCTAAATTACATGTTTGGAATTTCACAAGTAGGGGTAATAGGGTATAAAGGGGGTGTCAGGGGTAAACCAAACTGCTAAAAAGAAATCTGAAAATATAAAAACAAAACAGTATTTCATGTTATTCCTTTTTTAATAATTTTAAGCTGATTTGTTAAGAAAATGAGGCTAATAAACATCTAATAAAGGTAAATTAGAACGCAGTATTTTTAGAATTGAAACTATCGTGGTTGGGAATAATTTTAAATAAATAACGGCTTATTACCACTGTATTTCGTCACTTTGCTGACGTTTCGAGACTGAATTCAGAATCCTCTTCATCATGAGCACTGCCCGCAACCGCGTTTGACGGTGGACCGGCGAATACTCAGTGGTGGAATATACAGTGGTAATTAGCCATTATTTATTTAAAATATGAATTTTATTTGTTTTATGGATATTTACAAGTTATTGCTAAATGTCCCGGTCAGTAATTAGAATATTATAACTTTTGAAGACTCAAAATTTTTTCAACAATGTCAGTTCTGCCCTTTTATTATCCACATCAAGGTACACGTTCATTAGCCAGCCTGAATGTGGTCTGGTGCCTCACCCACACATGTGGCCACATAAATAAAATAAATAAATAATGCTGGACAGTTTACACAACATTATCTAGCCCCAAGCTAAGCAGAGCTTGTTTTATGGGTACTAGAGAACTGATATACTTAATACAATATATAACATAGATAGATATTTTTTATTATACATAGAAAATACCCAGAACACCCTGAACAAATATCTGCAGATCGCACAAATATTTGTTCCGAGGCGGGAATCGAACCCGCAACCTCCGGCGTCGCAGGCAAACGTTCGCCCGCCCTGCCACAGGTCTGATGTTAGCTTACATATTAACCCATGATTCCTGTTCTTTTGTCATAAATTTCCTAATCTGTATGTACTTTTATTGCTTTCAGGGCCTGTAGCACGCAGTCCAAACCAGAATTCATTTGTGAACGAGAGGGCTGTGCCCATCCGTATGCTACAAGATGTGTACATACCTCTAACGAGAGTAGATGCCGGGGACTTACAGAATAACAATATGGCGATGGAAGCAGAGGCTAACTCTGACAGCTCTGAAGACTTAGGTCTTGATGGTGAGAATTAGCATGTATTTCCACAGCTCACACCTGTTTAAAAATTGAAGACCTAAACTTTTGTAGAAGTTTACGGTTGGCTGCAGCGCCTTAATTTGATCAGAACAGCGGCTAGGTGATTGCACTAATGTACTTCGGCAGAAACAGGATATCTTCCATGATTTGTTAGTGCATTTACCCCCGACTAAAAAGAGGGGTTAAGATTGAGGCCATGGTGTGTCTGTCTGTCTATCTGGCTGTATTAGATATTTAGACATTTATTTATTAAAGTATGTCTGTATGTCTGTATCTTTGTTGCCACATGGATCCAGAACGGGCGCTGTGTGGGTTTTTGTTTTATGAAAGATGGTGTTTGCGAGTCAAAGTCAAAAGTATTTTATTCATTGAAATCATAATGATCATTATGAATAGTCTTAAAAAATAAATTTTCTCCAGTTCCGACGCAACCAGACCTAGAAGAATCAGGCAACAAACACGGTCGTTTTTTTTTATGGTCCTTACTACTAGGTATTGTATTGTATTGTATTTATTTATTGCTTACATGTACCTACTTACAATATTGTTAGTATATGGTCTTATTTCTACTGTTAGTAATGTAGTATGTACATGAGCCCCGTTAGGGCGCTGCAATTTTGTGATAAAGATGTCAAAAATTAAAATCAAAAGAGTAGTAGCACTATACAAAGGTGCATGTCAAACCCACTAAACTACAACATATTTACGGTAAAAAAGGCATGTCAAATTAAACAGGGTTTTTAAATCTAAACCAGTCAAATGAACTAATATTACATAAAGTTACGTTACATGTTTCTCAATTTTTTTGTAAAAATAATAAAATAAGAACACGTTAATTTTCCATCCTACAACTTGTCATACATAAAATCATTCAGGGAGTAATAACATTTTTTTAAGAGCATAGCTGCTTTTAATTTTTTGTAGAACAAGTGGGGAGCGCCTGTGTGGTGCCGAGTGAACAAGTGGAAAAGACGACTTAAACCTATGTTTGTTTGGTGGAAATTTGTGCAGCCGGTTCCCTGATGTTTTCAGGATGTCGGCCAGTTTTCGATGTCATCAGGCTACAGGGTCTGATGATGACCAGTATAGGATGACCAGGACCGAGGGTAGTACTGAAGCTGAATCTTCAAGTTTAAGCTCTTTCTTAAAATTAAGATGGCATGTCTTTCTTGCACAGACTCCTGGGTCTGATGATTAATAGGGTGCAAGGGTGCTCCGATTTCAATGCGGTTTTATTTGTATGAATACTGTTGTTGGGAACTGAAAATAGACTGGTGTTTTTTTTTATAAAATCTTGTGGATAACAACCAATAGAGTTTATTCAGTAGCAGTAGACCTTTTTTGTGAGAATTCGCCCGGGGATGTACTACCACCATACCTATTTCTGCTGCAAAGCAGTAGTGCTCGCATTGCTGTGTTCCGGTTTGAAGGGTATGGTTGCCGGTGAAATTACAGGCACCTGAGACTTTTCATCTTTATGTCTCAGGGTGACGGGCGCAGTGCAATGCCACATAGGGCGCGTCCTAGGCGCGGAGGTTGCTGGTTCGATTCCCGCCTCGGAAGAAATATTTGTGCGATCGCAGATATTTGTACAAGGTGTTCTGGGTATTTTCTATGTACAGTGGCGGAATGAAAACGTTCGTCAGTTTTCAAAGTAATCCCCTTAGCTTGTCGCGAGCACATATTACCTTTTTCAACTATTCTACGTAGCAGACTGCTGTAAAGAACACCATAATTTAAATGTTTATTATAAAGATCAAAATCGCACACCCCAGTTACTTGTTTAAGTTTGGAACTACTTTTTTAGGGTCCCCTACCCAAAGGGGCCAAACGAAGCCCGATTGCCCTCGCTCATCCGTCTGTCCGTCTCTCTATCACACGGGCCTATGGCGCCTAAACCATAGTAGTATTAATATTTTTACTATTTATGTATCTTACTGACCCAAACCTAAAAATAATAACCAAAAATTATTTTGAAGTTTGGCTCCCGTACAAGTTAAAGTGGGCAGGGAAAAACAAATTGTGATCACGCATGTGGAGTATAATTTTAGAGCTTATTAAGTAGAATAAGACTATATTTTGGTTACTAATTTCAATTCAATTTCCATTTAACCCAGGAACTAATTTTTTTTAAATATTCAACATACTTATTATGAATATTTTACCAAAAAATTATAATATTTTAGAAAATAGAAACATATCGAGCATTTTCTTATATTTCTATTACAAACAGATTTAATTTTGCGTGTGGATTAACTAAACTTAGGCAATTTATAACTTCTACATTTGTTACGGGACCACAAATTATATAATAGTTTCTACGACGGAAACCTGAATGCGCGAGGTCCGATGCGCACTTGGCCAGTTTTTTATTGAGTAAGCCAGAAGTTTTGTCATTTTATTCGTAAACTATCTGTGATTCAATCGCTGCTAATATCCGTTGTCATGGTAACTGAAGGTTATTTTCGTAATATTGCAATATTGACACATTAGCAGTTCCGATACGTAGCGCGAGAATAAGTTCCTGTGTCGGTAAAACAGTACCAATGCAATACTATGTCGGTAAAACAGTACCTATGCTTTTTGCATAGAACAACCAAAAATAGGCCCTAAGGTGACGAACAATTTCATTCCACCACTGTACAATAAAAAATATCTATGTATGTAATATGTTGTATTAAGTATATCAGTAATCCTAGTACCCATAACACAAGTTCTGCTTAGCTTGGGGCTAGATAATATTGTGTGAACTGTCCAGCATTATTTATTTATTTTATTATTTTTTTACAGACATTGCTGATAATAGTAACAACTTGGAGGAGACACCGCACATATCTGAAGATTACAATTCACCGTAAGTACTTTTTTCAATACTAACGGTACTAAAAGGGTGGTTATGTGCTCACCTAGAACTGTGTCAAGTGCACTCTGGTTTGTGAGGAACACAGAAATACATATATAGATAGATAAAGTCTTTATTTGCAACTTCAGACACACACATACAAATTACAACAAATTGTACAGTACAAGTACAAAATGAACAATAAAATACAGTATACTAATAAAAACAAACAATAATATATACAAAATCCAAGTTAAATGTCTGTGTGTGCTGCAGTTAGGGTTGCCAGGGTGAGTCGCGAAAAAATACCGGACAACCCCAAACGGGGGTTGGTGTATGCTAGGTTAATTATGCAACTTAATTAGTATTAGTAACAAAATATAATGCAGTCATAAAATTGTGGTCGCCAAGACTATGCCACGAGTTTTGCGTTTGAGGGATTTCATATGCCTACTTTTGTAGGCGCTTGTGACCAGTAGTACTGACTTTCCTCAAAATACCGGACATTGTTCTGTCCGGTATGACCATTTATTTTTTACCGGACATCTGGCAACCTTAGCTGCAGTACGTCAAAAAGGCCATGGCAAAAATACATGTATATCTGGAAATAGCGACCTTTAAGGAGGAAGTTAGCAAGTACTGCATAATGTACAAGGAAAGACTCGAAAACCACTCAAACAAACTTGCTAAGAACCTGTTAAACTCACATGAAAATGTTAAACGCTTAAAGAGATGGCAAATACACACAACATTATATAGCCCCAAGCTAAGCAGAGCTTGTGTTATGGGTACTAGATAACTGATATACATACATAGATAGAGATTTTTTTATTATACATAGAAAATACCCAGAACACCCTGAACAAATATCTGCAGATCGTACAAATATTTGTTCCGAGGCGGGAATCGAACCCGCAACCTCCGAACCTTCGCCCGCCGCGCCACAGAGGTCGTCAAATACTGGACCTAGAACAGAGAACCTTTTTTTGTTGTCTTCAGATTGAGAATTGATTTACGAATAAACCGGTCCGGGGGGACCGGAATTATGTGGGACTCGCCGCCCTGAAAAGGGCAGAATACCCACTAAAAATATTCCGGTGTTCCTCTCGGGCCATAATTGCCAGACCAAGGTAATGAAATCCTTCCGCGATCCGACTGGCGATATTAACCACGTTCAATCTGGGCGGCCTTAGCCGCCATCTCAATCAATCATTCATCATCTTCCCCTCCCCCTAACCAGTTCTTCAAATTAAATGGTGTTATTCACACCTAAACCACACCAACCCAGAAAACATCTGATTGTGATGGCTAAACAGTCGAAAGCAGATAAAAAGGGGAAAAAAGTGCTCAGCAATCATTTGATCTTGCCTCAGACTACGGACTCCCTATTTATTTGATCTTGCCTCAGACTACGGACTCCCTATTTATTTGATCTTGCCTCAGACTACGGACTCCCTATTTATTTGATCTTGCCTCAGACTACGGACTAGTGTTGCAACGGAAGTGTCTTTACGGAAGCGGAAACGGAAACAGAAGTTAAAATAAAATTTTAGCGGAAGCGGAATCGGAATCGGAAGCAGAAGCAGAAGTCCTAATACTAAAATGGCGGCGTAATGAAGCAAAAACAATATGTACTAACATAATCAAACTCGTTATGACACGTTTTTCGTTTGCTTACCTCTCACTCTCGAAATACACGCGTAAATCATTTAATTGGCACGCGCTGGCCCGTTGCGCCAATCACATCGCCCGCCCCCCGCACGTCACCCCTTTCCCCGCGGTAGACTTCCGTTTAGAGTTCTGTTATAAAGTTTGCGGAACCAGAAGCAGAAACGGAAGTGAAAAAATTTGCGGAACTTCTGCAGAAGCGGAAGCGGAAGCAGAGGTCCGTTGCAACACTACTACGGACTCCCTATTTATTTGGTCTTGCCTCAGACTACGGACTCCCTATTTATTTGATCTTGCCTCAGACTACGGACTCCCTATTTATTTGATCTTGCCTCAGACTACGGACTCCCTATTTATTTGGTCTTGCCTCAGACTACGGACTCCCTATTTATTTGATCTTGCCTCAGACTACGGACTCCCTATTTATTTGATCTTGCCTCAGACTACGGACTCCCTATTTATTTTCTCTCTATTGATATAAAGGATACTATTATTTATTGATCCTCTAAAAATCGAATTGATTTATTGTAAATGTCACTAAAAACATATTTGATCCTCATTTTTAATTAAGTATTGGTGTTTTCTTTTGATACGTTAAAACTAAAGATAAACTTAAAAATGAGTGACTGTCGGACTTGGATTTAAAACACTGGATAACTTGGTAGTTCAACTTGATAGCCACCTTCAGAACCAGAACCGACACAAAACAGTTTAAGAATTGATTGATTTAATTTATTTTATGAAAGAGGATCAATCATCACAAATGTTGATTGTTTCGATTTTTTTAATTATCATTTAAATACATGCCGTGAGATACTACCCCTCACGGATATATATGAGTATGTCCTGAGTATGTCCACTAGTGTACCTACTTTATTCTACAGGCTCATGATGACAATGATCAGTGGTGCGATCAGCTAAATATGTTGCAAACGATTTCTATCGTCCGCTTGTTGCTAACAAAATAATATTTCTATCGATGGTTTCCGATCAGCTATCTTTTCTTGCTCCGATTTCTATGGACTTGTATGGATGTGTTACAATCTGAAGTTTGTACGAATTATGGATAACCCAACCACTTTAGAAAGTACGATTACGCTATGAACCGTGTATCAACGTACTAACCATTTTTAATCAACCGTATAATACGACTCGTTTATGCTTTGTCTATCATAGAAACATATTTTTACTCTGTGCTTTGTGACTTGTGCGATGCGTAGTATCCTATTAGTCTATCCTTGTGACAAAATTTTGTTTACATTATAACAAATATACGAATTATCGAATACCTACTTAAGGTTTGGAATAGTTTGGAAGGACAGTAAGTAACCACATTGAAGTGAAATGTTATTACCTATAGACCCAAGTTGTGTTGATTGGGAGTTATGACTCCAATTTATCATTTTTCAGACAACCATGGCACACGGCAAGGCAATTATAAAATCGTTGAACCTTCTGAATGTTTTAATTTGATTTGGAATGTAATTAAAACCATGTTCAAAAAATAAAAAATCGACTTTTATGGCTTACCTTTTTGATTTCTATCGTTTGAAACAACCATTTACTTATTTCTATTGCAATAGGTTGTGTTGCGATCAAATGCTGTCATTATTCATTGAAACAGCGGTATATGATCGCTACTTCATACTATCGATAGAAACACTACATGTCAAAAGGCTTTTTGTTGCAATCAACCTTTGTTAGCAAAAGGGTGAGTTGCATGATCGCTAAAAAGTCATTTTGATAAAAACAGCATTGAAACAGCGCAATGCTGATAGAAACAGGGGATAGCTAATCGCTCGGCTGAAGCCCAATTCTCGTAATAAAAAATTGACAAATTAAAGTTCGAATCATATTACGATCTAGTAATATTAACCTAGACGAAAAAATTATAATTTATGTCACAAACGTCAAAAATGGTATTCTGCTCACCTCACAATACAACGCGGAATGTGATTATATCAAAATGTGACTGTAACTTGAATGTTTCAAAGTTTTGTCAATTCTCTCTTTCACTCTTTACAATTATTATATAGCACTATCCTGCTCTATTATATGGTCGCAAGATCGAAAGTAGATTATATTGTTGGTATGAGGGAGCAGAATACCAATATTTCAGTCAATTCACAATACAGTCTTGATTCGGTCAACTTGCAGAGTGCCTTTAAAATAAATAAGAGAATTGGGCTTCTCAGTATTTGTGTAACCCATTCCAATGGCCTGTCTTGTAAATGGCAGTTTGTAATTGAAATGAACTCTGGTATTTTCAGGAGGACGCTGAATATTGTGCCTGAAGATTTGGAGCCTGAAAATGATGTAGAAACACCACCGAGGTATGCTTTAACATTCACTTGCAAAGTGTTCTGGAATTCATCTGATACGTCACGATGATTATATCTAATGAGAACAAAAATATTAAGCCAAAAGTATTGGCAAAAAAATGTATGAGAAGAACCACTATCGATATGACCATGTTTACTTCTTTGCCAAAAATGTAAAGGAAATTGTGATGTTTCAAAACTCGCTGCCGTTTCGCCGGACCCAAAGCGTCAAGTTAGCAGCCTCAACAATAGGTTATAATACCTCGGCTTCTATTGAATCACTATTATTGAAACTTTGCATGCAGAGTTACGATTTCGTCACAGTTTTTTGATACACGATACGTGCAGCTGTTCTTGGTGAAGTTTCCAACTTAAATTCAGTGAAGCCTCAGTGAGTGACCTAAATATCTCCTAAACTACAGTCTTTATTTATCTACTTTGCGTCACTATTTATCACTATTTCGTCAGTTTTTTGTTGAAACCACTAAATTTCATGGTGCGTCTTTCAATTTGATGGTCACCACCCTGTTTTCGGGATAGCATACCAATTCTGAGTCACCCTTTATAAAGCAGTTTACCGTTCCAACTTCCAAGGTACATTTGAATGTAGGAACATATTTTATTTTTTTGCAGAAACGGCCCTTCAGAAAACCCTTTGGAAGGTCCCAGTTGGTTGTTAGACTTGCCGAGAACTAACAGTAAGGTAAATGAACACAAATTCTTTCACCACACTGGTTTATTCACCATCAGATCAGACGCAAGGCCCTTTCTGGATCAAGAAAGAATCAGTCTTATGCGCGTCGGGGGCTGAGCTGATTTACGGAACCGATTACGGATAACGTAACTATTACGAGACACATAAGGCCTCGTACGGCGACGTGGACGAGTCGGACCCCTTACATTAGATATGGCAACTAGTTGTAGAGCTACAGATCCAGTGCGTGCGGCGCAACGCCGGACTTCGTCGCACGTTTGACCGCGTGGTGTAGGTCATTCCGCTTCTATTAAATCTTGAAAATCTTGAAATTGTGCTTTCGGCATATATTTTTTTTCCTAAAATAGGCTTGCGTTTGTCTACATCTCACCTGATGGGAAGCGACGATGAGGCCTATTTAAGCACGCTCGCCTAGAAGATGCCTATTAACTCTTCGTTTGAAGATGCCCAAGTTGTGTGATAAAGGGAATAAAAAAGTCGGAAGAGAGTTCCAGGCCTTTGCTGTCCGCATGATGAAAGAGTTTAAGAAACGGCTTGTACGCGACGGTGGTATGTCGACAACAAAAGGGTGAAACGCCTCTCCACGTCTGGTCGTCAGGTGGCGGAATGGAGACGAGGGGATCAAATCGTGCAGCTCCTGAGCACACTCACCGAAATGTATGCGGTAGAAAATACACAACCACGCGACTCTTCGGAATACGAAAGTACATGAAAAAGCGAGCTTCAATCTGCTTCTAAATCTTTAAAAAGAGTGGTATTCGTGGTATTTTTCTTGTGTTCTTAAGGTTATATGCGTCGACAATCGACATGCAAGCGCGCATTACACGTGTGGTCGGTGTGCATATTTTGATGTGCACATCTTTATGTCACGGTGGCGGGCGCAGTGCAATGCCACATAGGGCCCGTACTAGGGGGACGTGACCTATGTGGTAATGCGTTGTTAAAGGCAGAGGTTACCGCTTAACATCAGGTGGGTCATCTGCTGGTTCCGTCAACTTCCGTCGTTCACGAAGGTTATTTTTGCAGACTTGTGTACCACAATCCCGTAGAAACTTGGAGCCGGACTCCACTACCGAGGTGGAAGAAGTCGCTCACACGACCCCCGTCAGCGGGAACAGAGATGAAGAAGCAGAGGTACCATAGTGATTTAATGAGTACTGTCATATACATAGTCCTGCTCCCACACTAGGTTTCCCTGTGCCGCAGGTATCGGGAACTACGAGTGCCATGGTACCACCCGACATTGTTTCGACTCGTTTCGAGAGCCTTTTTCAATGTCGGTGCTTACACAGATATGTACGTGAAAAATTTCTGTTTTTATAAAATTATGATATGATTCACGAAAGTTTTTATAGTAAAATTATGCAAGCACTTGTCCCGCAGCGGGAATCGAACTCGCACGTCCTACGTCTCAGCCGGAAAGTCGCCCTTGTCATGTTTAAATATAAACATAGACATACAAAACATAGTAGTAGTAGAGCTTTTTTGTGAAAGAGTTCGTCCGGGGAAGTACTACCACCACTACTACTACCCACTAGTCCTACTACTATTTCTGCCGCAAAGCAGTAGTGTTCGCATTGCTGTGTTCCGGTTTGAAGGGTAAGGGTGCCGGTGACATTACAGGCACATGAGACTTCATCTTTATGTCTCAGGGTGGCCGGCACAGTGCAATGCCACATAGGGCGCGTCCTAGGTGGACGTGACCTATGAGTTAATGCACTGTTCATAGGCAGAGGTTACCGCTTAACATCAGGTGGGCCATCTGCTTGTTCCGTCATTCTAGTAGTATATAAAAAAAAATGATTCATTATCGGCCTACAGAAGTCCACTGCTGAACATAGGCCTCCTCCATACAATGCCAGGAAAAACGGTATTGTGTCGCCTCCATCCACCGTTTTCCTGCTGTCTTTAGTCAATCGAGAGGGGTGCTTCCTCTTGGGGATAGACCCCGCTACCGTTTCCTAGGTACAAGAATGCGATAACCTCTTTTATTCTCAAAATAATTTCATATTACCTTTTTATTTTTTACCCCCGACGAAAAAGAGGGGTGTTATAAGTTTGTGGTGATCTGTGTGTCTGTCTGTGGCATCATAGCTCCTGACCGGATGAGCCGATTTTGATTTAGTTTTGTTTGTTTGAATGGTGACTTGGTTGAGAGTGTTCTTAGCTGCAAAATGTCTGGGGTTTATTGATTTTGTTAGTTATCATTCTTGTCACATTATGTATTTATAAGCTCCGACGTTTAAACGAAGGGGTGTTATAAGTTTGACGTGTCTGTGTGTGTGTGTGTGTGTGTGTGTGTGTGTGTCTGTGTGTGTCTGTCCCATCGTAGCTCCCAAAAGGATGAACGTTTTTTTTTTTGGTGAATTTGTCGTGTTTTTTCTTAGCAATGTTTGATCAAAATCGGTTCAGCCGTTTCATAGCGTAGGGTTTTAAAAAAAAAATAATACAGAATTAATTACTTGTTATCATTGTTTTCAGTCAATAATATTTTGTCACCTGTAACTTCACCAGCACCCACATTCATTCAAAGCGGCATTACTGCTTGGCGGCATAAATAGATAATATGATGGTAGTGCTTCCCCGGTCGAACTGTTTCACAAGAAGCCCTGCTTGTTTATTTCAGAATGTGAGGGCTTGCACTCCTCGCACGCCGTGCGTGTTCAGCCCGACCGTGCGGCGTCGCAAGCGCACTACGTCTCCTCCGGCCGTCACGCCGCGCCGCCAGTCGCAGTACTCGCCGCGGCCGGCACATAGCAGGCGTAACAGGTACAGCTACTACCCGTACGAATTAATTAGAGACCGGGCCGATGACGTCATTTTGAATGTACGGTGTGCAATACGATGTCGTTGTATTTTTTTTTTATTTGAAATTTTTGAGATTTTCACAAAATTATTTATAATGGGGGAGGCCTTTGTCCAGCAGTGGACGTCTTTCGGGAAGGAGGTCGCATTCAGCGAAGTCTCAAGTTAATTCGTACGGGTTATATACTACATGGGTTCCTATACTACATGTCATCTTCTACTACATCTAATATTGTATGACATCTTATCTTCTACTACCTCCTAGTCATTTAAATAGTTCTTCAGACAAGTAAAAAAATCCACATCTTCTTACAAAGTACCCTCTGCAAGTACTCTGCTAAGTAGGTCTCCTGGCATCAGGTTCAAGATAGCTGTTATTAAGTCTTTTGATAATCTGGGGAATAAAGGTTTGTGTGTGGCGACCAAAAAAAACGAAAAGCAGAGTGTACTTTCTTAATTAGATTATTCTTTATGTAGGATTTAAACCTTAGAATAGGAAATTTTGGTGTACTTTCCGGAAGTTCATTATGGAACCGTACAGAATTCCCGATAAAAGACCCACTATCTCTAATCGAAATTTGGGAGCTGTTCTTAAAAGACTTATATTTCGTTGCAGTAACAACGTGCGCATACTGAAAGTAGTGGTGGCCAAGATGCGGCTGGACACGATCTCGCCGGCAGCCAAGCGCACAGCCACCGAAGCCTCGCTGGGGCTGCTCGACGCACCCAGCCCCAACGGCGCCACCGTCGCAGGAGTCATCGTCTCGTATGTATCGTATGGACTCTGTCTAGCGCACAGCCACCGAAGCCTCGCTGGGGCTGCTCGACGCACCCAGCCCCAACGGCGATCTTTAACATAACACTTCAGATCCTAAACGCAGCCAAAGGTTTCACTTTCCGATTTCGAAAACGAATTCTCATTTCTTATTATATTTAGATGAACAGCAAATTCAGTATCCATTCCCATATTTCAGGGAAGCAGCCCAAAATATGTTGGACGTGAAAGCGTCAGGCGACCACGTGACGCGCCGCCGCCGAAACCAGCAACCTAGTCAGGACTCGCCCGAGGCGCCGAGCCAGGACACGCGCGATACTAGCGCCGCGAGCGGGAGCGGGCAGGCGGCCAGAGTGAAACAAGAGCACGACAGCGACAGTTGCACCATCAACGAGAGCGAGCAGGACGGCAACAGCAGAGTGAAACAGGAGCGCTCCAGTCGGGACAATCGCTCCAGACGTCGGGATCTAAGCAGGCAAGTGTAACCTTACGTTACGTAACACACCAACGCATGGAAGAGACGAGCGAACCGAGCCACGACACGCGGTATAGTCACGCCAACGGGAGTACGAACCGAGCCACGACACGCGGTATAGTCACGCCAACGGGAGTACGAATCGAGCCACGACACGCGGTATAGTCACGCCAACGGGAGTTCGAACCGAGCCACGACACGCGGTATAGTCACGAAAACGGGAGTACGAACCGAGCTACGACACGCGGTATAGTCACGAAAACGGGAGTACGAACCGAGCCACGACACGCGGTATAGTCACAACAACGGGAGTACGAACCGAGCCACGACACGCAGTATAGTCACGCCAACGGGAGTACGAACCGAGCCACGACACGCGGTATAGTCACGCCAACGGGAGTACCAAAGACAGAGTGAAAGAAGAGCGTGGTGGTCGGGACAATCGCTTCCGCCGATAATCAAAGTAGGCAAGTTATAGTCGCATCGCGCTAACGGAAACACATTTTACTACAACCTTTTGAGTGAGGTTTGGGGGGCGAAGGAAACACTTAAATAAAAATCAATAGTAAAATGCTCTTAGCGTTAAGTTCTCAAGCTTAGGGTGTTTTTAATATCGTGCGGATTTCATCACGCACGCGGGATTGCCCCGCATACGGAAAATTTCACGCAGCGTGAGACACGCAAGCCTACAATCTAGTTTTCTGCGGGCTGCTATTCGTTTTGTTTATGATTTGTCTGTACAACACGCGCGTGCATCCAGCATGACAGTAAAATGCACACTGGATTTCATAGATGCGCACACGCATGCGCGGTGCATCCCGCCCCGCATCCCGCGTCCGTAGTCTACGCATTACAATAAATACTTATATAGAAAATACCCTTCCGGGTTTCACGCATGCGGGGCAATCCCGCGTGCGTGATGAAATCCGCACGATATTAAAAACACCCTTACACTTGTTTTAAATAAATAAGTAACGAACATACGCGCAAGTATTTCACGCTCCGAGTATTCATGCACTGACACACACACAGGCTCATCCAGGTTCATGTTTTATCAACTGGACTGGAGTAAACTCCAGTCGCACATCGGAGCTGACCCACCATTTTTTTGGTCGGACTATATTCTCAGAGGAGTGTGTATAAAGTAAACTAAAGTAAAAGTTAATTTTGATTAAAACCATACACGGTACAATTAACATGCTAAGATATAAACTGTGCCGTGTATAGTGCTGTCAAAACGGGTCCGTGCTCAGCATATACGCACAGACCCGTTTTGATCGCACAGACGACGTCTGTGGCGCGGCGGGCGAACGTTCGCCTGCGACGCAGGAGGTTGCGGGTTCGATTCCTGCCTCGGAAGAAATATTTGTGCGATCCGCAGATATTTGTTCAGGGTGTTCAGGGTGTTCTGCAGGCATATTATGAGCTCTTATTTCCATTCAGTTCAAAAACTATTCAGTACAAAATATCGGTTCATCGTTGACATCCGCATCGTTGAATAAATTTAATCGCAGATGTCTATGGACTCTCTGCAACTGTGCCTTTAAATATAGTTGCGGATGTCACGGAATCGATATTTTGTACTGAATAGTTTTTGAACTGAATGGAAATAAGAGCTCATAATATGCCTGCTGGGTATTTTCTATACAGGGTGGATTTTTGAGACGGGACAATAAGGGCATGTACCTTAACCGTTATAGTTACAGGAAAACGTTCCTAGGAGACCATCCATTACTTTTTGAGATATTCTGATCTGCATTCACAGGTTCTGGAAAAAATGGTCAAGAAAATGGTAATTTAACACAAAAACTTTTTTTGATGCCAATCGATCCTGTTTCTTATATGGATCAAAAGTCTCTGTCGGACCGACTGATGTTTGAGTACTAGAAATGGCAGAAATCTCCAAAAACTTTTCCCATACATTTTATAAGGAAAAACAATTAATCAACTCGAAATATTCTTTGTTGCCAAACGTTCCTATTTCTTACTAAGATCAAAAGACTTTGAGACCAACTGAAGTTTGAGAACAGAAACTACACACAGTCACAAGACCGGCTAGCTTATTACGTATCTTGCAATAGCAATGCGATATTTCATTTCATTTCATTTATTCACAAACAATTAAAAATCGTGTCGGAAATTACGAACAATTTAAATAAATAACAAAATTACACAAGATCATTAAAACGCGTTTACAAAAATTCATAATGTCAGAAGAAATAAAATAATATAATAAACCCTATTTAAAATTATCACATGTCAAGAATTCGTCAACTGAGTAGAAACACCCTTTCAACAGTAGCTTTGTAAGACTTACTTTAAATACGTTAACACTATCAATAACTTTCAACTCTGTAGGAAGTATGTTAAAAAGTTTTACAGCTTGATACAAGCTTGATAGCAAGAATCGTGCGAGAATTGCGCGATCATCGCATCCAAATTGCAAATTCGTATTACGGATCGCTGATACGTAATACGAATTTACGATTTGGATGCGATAAGCCGGTTTACATGCAGGTAACTTATGCAGGGGGCATAAGATACATTTTTTTTTTTGCTTTGCCGGCATAGTGGCATACTGTACCTAGAAGCAAAAGTGCCTGCCTAAGTGGAATATTATAGTTGCATCGATAATCTTCTACAACATTCAATCTAAAACAAATAAAAATAAAATAAAATCATTTTAACACGTATTTATAACAAACGCTTCAATTAAGTCCAAACGTCAGTGATTTGAAGTATTTTTTTTACAATTCCAACTTAATCTAGAATTTTCTCAGCGCAAACATAAGAATGACCAGAAGATATTCGAATCGAATTCGAAGTTTGAAAGTTAAAACTTTTTTACTTACTTTTTTTCAGCCAGTCTTCTTTATAGCAGTTTTTAGCGGTTCTACCGCGAACAAAAATTTTGCCCAATGTAGAAGTTTGACTCACTTACCGAAATGTACGGAAAAACTTTTTGGCAATTTCTGACTTTTCTAGTACTCAAACCTCAGTCGGTCTAGTAGATACTTTTGATCCTCATAAGAAACAGGATCGATTGGCATTGTCAGTGTGGTACTCACCATCTATCCAGTGAGCAGCACTTCCGAGCGGAGGTACCCACTACGCAGATCTACGTGTCCCGCGTCTACTTCGACGTGAAGGCCGCAGAAGTGGTGGAGTACGTCAAGAGGAAAGTCGGAGTGGGATTGAGGGTCGTGGAGTTGGACTCTCGTCATAATGTGAGCTTTAGCTCATTTATGGTGAGGGTCCCTACGGAGGATCTGAAGATCTACTTGAGCCCTGACTTCTGGCCAAAAGGGGTGAAGTTCCGGCGGTTCAAAGGCCGTCTGTCACGTGATCCCCCGGGCCGCGACGCGTCGGCGATCACACGTGTGTTAGATTAAGTTATAAATATCTTTATATGTATGTTAGTTGTAAGGTATATATTACTATGGGCCTTTGTCTAGGTACAATGTACATTTTTCACTGTTGCCTGAAATAAATTTATTGAATTATTTGAATTATTGAATTAAAAAAAGTTTTTGTGTAAAATTACCATTTTCTTGCTGACTGTACATTTTTTCCAAAATCTGTGAATGCAGATCAGAATATCTCAAAAAGTTATGGATGGTCTCCTAGGAACGTTTTCATGTAACTATAACGGTTAAGGCCCTTACTGTCCCGTCTCAACAATCCATCCTGTATATAATAAAAAATATCTATCTATGTAATATATTGTATTGTATTAAGTATATCAGTACAAAATATATATGAAACAGTTGTGCTACCGCTGCTAGCGATCTAAAGGTAGCTCAACTGATCCAAATCAGGTATGTATTTTGTACATACCTTGTACTATTCTTTCTGTAAATAAATTTATTCTTTAAAAAAAAAAAAAAAAAACAGTAAGTATATCAGTTGTCTAGTACCCATAACACAAGCTCTGCTTAGCTCGGGGCTAGATAATGTTGTGTGAACTGTCCAGCAATATTTATTTGTTTATTTATAATGTGAGAATTTTGAACGTGTTGGTCGTCCAGCAGCGAGATGGGCAGACGATATCGCATGCGGCGCGGGCCGAACCTGGATGAGACTGGCACGGGACCGTAAGGAATGGCACAGGCAAAGAGAGGCCTATACTCAGCAGTGGGTGTAGTCAGGCTGTGGATGATAATGATGATGAATGTGAGAATGTATGTGTTTCAGCCGACACGGCAGCCAGGACAGTGACAGCGGCAGCAGCGCCGACCTGCACAGCGAGGGTCGCTCGCGCCGCACCCGGAACAAGGTCAGCTACCAGGAGAAACCACTCAACAGGTACAGACAATTGTTTTACTAAGCTTTTTTAGTTAAGCGCT
This sequence comes from Operophtera brumata, assembly GCA_932527175.1. Taxonomy (NCBI): domain Eukaryota; kingdom Metazoa; phylum Arthropoda; class Insecta; order Lepidoptera; family Geometridae; genus Operophtera; species Operophtera brumata. The sequence continues at coordinate 1,784,748 of OW052235.1, forward strand.
AGACTCTAGACCAGGGATTCCCAAAGTGGTCGATATCGACCCCTTGGGGTCGATATCGGTTTCCTAGGGGTCGACATAAACGAAAACTGATTTTGGGGGTCAACGAGGTCTAAAAATCGACCCCTATTAAATTAACACAAGTTCTTATTTAAAACTTTCAAGATAGGTAGGTAGGTACTGTATTGTTTATGTTGTGTTACATGTATATTGGTAGATAGTCACCAGGTTCATCCATCACACTGAATGTTTTATTTTCTCTTTGCGAATTAATACTTTTTTAAATATAATTTCCTACCTACTTAAGATTCTTTAAGTACTTCATTTGTAATAATCATTATAAATTAAACTTGATATTTACTGAATTGTATGTCTTTTTATTTTGTAAAATTTTGTTGAAAAAATGAATTCACACACTTCTGTACACACTTAACCAAGTGCAAAGTTTTCCAATTGGTACCTTAGTACCTAGGTATTTTGTATCAATAGGAAAAAACTAAAGATAGGATTCATAATAGTCTGCTAACTTAAAGCATTGCTAATTCTCACTCTGTCTTCTATTGACCTAAGTCAGAATGAAAAATAACACTCTGTAGCAGCTGTTTTAAGTTAGCGGACCATTATGAATAAGGGGATTTATTTTAAAAGTAGGTAATTTGGCCATGGGAGTCTGAGGTAACATTTCATTTTGGAAAAGGGGTCACTTGTCCAAAATAGTTTGGGGATCCCTGCTCTAGACCATACGTGCCATTTCACTGACCAGCCACCCTGAGACATCTCATGTGCTTGTAATTTCACCGGCACCCATTATTGATCATGAACATGATTGATCTTATGACCAATATACTGCTGGGCTCCAAAACCGGTGTGGATATACCGACGCTGCATGCTGGGGTGACAAGATTGGAGAACATAATATATGTATAAAGCTAATCTCACCCAAATTGTTCCAACTTGCCACAAGTTTAATATAACTGCACAGAAGATTTGGAATGTCTGCCACACTTCACAATATTGTCGGTTACACCATCGTTTTATAAGTTCGTTGTTTACAGGGCCGGCCTCTGAATTTTCTTGGTTTTATAACATTTTCCCGCATGTTCTTTTCATACCACAAACAAGTTGATTTTCTTGTCTGTCGCTCACAGTCCGTTTTTCTTCATTGCCGCTACATGAGTCGTGTCGCGATGATCGAAAAGTAGTATCTTCTTTTCTTCCCGCGCAGTTCGTGGCTATGGTTCCATGCTGTCACCCCATTCCCCTAGACGAAATATATATATCCTACAGACTAAATATATAAGAAGAACGTGTATTATTACCGCAAAATCACCTGACTTTCCTATATATATTAAACACCCTTCAAACCGGAACACAGCAATTCGAGTACTACTGCTTTTTCGCAGAAATACGTTTATACCGGAAAAATTGTTTGTCAACACCTAAACACCTGTTGTCGTACACATTTTTGACAAACAGTTTTTCCGGTATTTCTGCGGAAAAGCAGTAGTACTCGAATTGCTGCTCGAATTATTTTTTTATACTTCTTGAATGACGGAACAAGCAGATGGCCCACCTGATGTTAAGCGGTAACCTCTGCCTATGAACAGTGCATTATCTCATAGGTCACGTCCACCTAGGACACGCCCTATGTGGCATTGCACTGCGCCCGCCACCCTATGACATAAAGATGAAAAGTCTCATGTGCCTGTAATTTCACCGGCACACTTACCCTTCAAACCGGAACACAGCAATGCCAGCACTGCTGCTTTGCGGCAGAAATAGGTATGGTGATAGTACTTCCCCGGTAAACTCTTTCACAAAAAAGCTCTACTACTACTAAAACTTATTCAACTACTACTACTACTTATTTAATTTATTTTCTGATAAGGTCTTTCTACAGCCGCTTATAATTACTATTTTTAACCCCCGACGCAAAAACTAACGGGAGTTATAAGTTTGACGTGTCTGTGTGTGTCTGTCTGTCCCATCGTAGCTCTCGAACGGATGAACCGATTTTGTTTTTTTTTTTGTTTGAAAGATGAATTTTTCGGGAGTGTTCTTAGCTATGTTTGATCAAAATCGGTTCAGCCGTTTCATTGCGTTGGGGGTTTTTTAATTTTTACAAAATTATTTACATACATACATACATAGACACACGCCAAAATTATTTACATGTAATTTTTGAAATTTGAAATTTGAAATTTATTTATTTTGGAAAAGTTTTTACACAAGAGCAGTATACAAAAAGGAACGCTGAAAATTGCTATAGTATGAACTGTGTCGCAATTTCCAGCGCCCGACCTTAGGACTAGGAGCACTAAACATCATACCAAAAAGTTACATTAAGTAGGTACACATAGAAAACACAAAAATAAAAAGTTATCCTATAATAAAATTATAATTATGAAACAGATCTCTTACTTAATTTGTGCGAGGATGTGTGAGTGTGTGTGTGTGTGTGTGGGTGTATGAATGTTTGTATATGAGGCTCTCCTGCTACCAGCAGTCTCATAAGAGTCTGGGTATCACAGGAGTAGCCATCGTGTGTATGTGTATGTGTGTTTGTGTGTGTGTTTATGTTTTATGCGTGTTATGGGTGGGTTAGTGTATTTGTATATTATATAAATATAGATATATATATATAATGCATGTGTAAGTATTAGGTACATAGAAAAAGTAATTGTAAAAAATATAATATACTCATATTGTGTAGTTTATGGGAAGTTAATTAATTATTCCTATAAGTTCTTCAGCTTCATCGTATGTGAGAGAAGACAACCAATTCCTTATATGTATTTTACATTTATAATATGTCATATCGTATATTTTAAGCACCTTATTTATTCTGTTATAAACAACGGGGCTTAAAAATAGGTAATGGCGGAAGGCAAACACGGTACGAGATGCCCGAACTGAGCAAACCACATTTTCCCTACGATTTCTGTTATTGCTAGGTTCATAAGGTAAGTTACGGTGTTTACGGAGAATAATGTTCAGTATAAATAATTTACGTACAGACAGCACATCACACAGGGTGTATAGGACATTTGTCGAAAAGAGCCTAGGTTTAGAGTACATCACTTTTAAGGTGGCTCTTTGTGCTCTTTCCAAGCGAATGAGTGTTGTTTTAGGGGCGCCTCCCCATGCAGCAATACAGTAGGACAGAACTGACTGCGATAATGCGAAGTAGACTACTTTGAGGGTTTTATGATCAGCACTTGCTCTCAGTTTCCTAAATATGTAAAGTAGTTTTCTTATTCTCGAAGTGGTAGCCTGAATATGTGGATGCCAACTTAAAGTGGAATCGATCAAAACTCCCAAATACCCTATGACCTCGGAACGTTCAATATCATTACACATACAACCTGTCTGATGAGTATGCGGATTGCATATATGGGCTTTAATGCAGAAATTACTTGAAGGTTGAGCTGAAGATATTGCGGACAGTGTAATAAATTCGGTTTTTTTAATATTTAAGGTAAGTAAATTGTGGGAAAGCCACAGGATTACCTCGCGTAAGGCGTTTTCAGCGTTACTCTTCACCTCATTCCAGGTTTTCCCTGTGACTAGTAATGCAGTGTCGTCAGCATACGCTGTAATTTTGCAATCATTAAGGGTCAACTTGCATAGGTCGTTAGCATATATGAGGAAAAGTGTAGGTCCTAAAACACTTCCTTGAGGGACACCGTACGTGAGTGGCTCGTCAACGCTAGTGATATTGTCAATAATCACTCTCTGTGAACGATCAGACAAGTAACTAGAAAATATTTTAAGAGCTGGGCCTCTAATACCAATAACCTCCATCTTATTTAGGAGGCGGGGGACAGAAACAGTGTCGAATGCTTTAGAAAGATCTAAGAAGATAGCAATGGTTTTAGATTTAGAATCAATATTTTTGGCTACGTTATCGGTGAGATCCAGTATAGCGTCCTCGGTGGATTTACCACTTCTAAATTATATTGATGTTACTTTGACTGCATCTTTAATGTGGACCAAACTGTTTTTTTTTATTGCGACTAATGAGGGCTTATCATTTTCGAATAAAAAAAAAGTAGTTCAATTTGATTTAAATGTAACCCAAAAATTCCGTTCCAGCGGGACTCGAACCCGCAACCTCGCCTGTGATCGGCGATGCCTTTACCAAATCGGCCATAGAAATTCGTCTTTAGCGTCATAGTGTTCTATGGCCGAATTGGTAAAAGCATCGCCGATCACAGGCGAGGTTGCGGGTTCGAGTCCCGCAGGAAAGGAATTTTTGGGTTACATTTAAATTTAATGTTATCCATAAAGTGTGGTTTACACTTGAAAAATAATAAACTAGTTCAATTTGGCTCGATAGATGGCGCTGACTCAAATGTGCTTGCCAAAAATTAACCTAGGAAGAGAAATTAACAAACGCATTGTCTGTGCTTTTGTGTGATAGTTACAAAATACCACGAAAATATATCACTACGTGTCGTTGACTTTGACATTTCACTTTATTTTGACAGTTAAGTACAGAGCTGGCGCCATCTATTTTCAAGGCTTTTAGCATGATGTGAAACGGCCGTGAGAACCCCTCGTTGTTCCCTGTGATCCTAGTACGAATAAATATATGAATATTGTTTCAGGAAAATGAGAAGATAATCGCCATACACTGGAATTAACATGTAGATAGTGACAATTTAAATATTGATATCCTAATATAATGGATTAAATTAATTAATTAAACAAATAAACAGGGCATCTGGTCGAAGCGATGCGTGACCCGAGAGCTGGCACTTATCTGGCTCAACGCATTAGTATTGCCATTCAGCGTAGCAATGCAGCCAGCATCTTAGGGACGCTTCCGTCTGGTAGTGATTTGGATCAGTTGAGCTACCTTTAGATCGCTAGCAGCGGTCTTCAGGTAGCACAACTGTTTCATATGTATTTTGTACATACCTTGTATTATTCTTTATGGATTACATTAAATTAACTAAACTAAGTACACGCTCCGTAAAATAATGCGCGTAGGAAATCAACAAAAAAAGAAACAATTTGTTTAGCGATATACATATTTCGACGACCTCTGTGACGCGGCGGGCGAACGTTCGCCTGCGACGCAGGAGGTTGCGGGTTCGATTCCCGCCTCGGAACAAATATTTGTGCGATCTGCAGATATTTGCTCCGGGTGTTCTGGGTATTTTCTATATATAATAAAAAATATCTATCTATGTAATATATTGTATTAAGTATATCAGTTGTCTAGTACCCATAACACAAGCTCTGCTTAGCTTGGGCCTAGACAATGTTGTGTGAACTGTCCAGCATTATTTATTTATACTTCCCAGATACTCTTGATTTTTACCCGACAGCAATAAAGCAAAAGGAGGCTATGATATTAGCAATTTATGTATGTGTTTCTCAAACAAAATGGCCACGTCTACGCGCATTATTACGTGGCGGAGCCAGACGGCATTATGTAAAGGCTGAATGAATGTTTAATGTGTAATGTTTTAATTAGTTGTATGGATCTACTCCTCCGGGAAACGGCCGTGCGTTTATATAGGGATCCAATGATGTATTAACTTTAGCCTTTTAAAACATTTATATTGGTTTTTCACAGGTCGTTTATCGTAATTGAAAAAACCGGTAATAACTCACGTAGGTACTTGTTCCGAGTATAAACACCCGACTCGAGTTTCTGGGACTTAATATCCCCTTCCTCAAGGAGAACTGCGGGCGCGCGCCTCGGGCTCACGACTGGTGGTTCGCGGAACTTCGGCAACGCTCGCACTCCCGTCGTCACCCGAAGGGCATGAATCATCACCACTACTACTACTACTAATAATCCGGACACTGAGTTACGTGTGTTTCCACCTTTACGATGATCGGCGCAGTACTGGTGGGTTACTATGAGCTCTTATATCCATTCAGTTCAAAAACTATTCAGTACAAAATATCGATTCATCGTTGTCATTTTTCATCGTTGAATAACTTTAATCGCAGAAGTCTGTAGACCCTCTGCGATTGTGCCTTTAAATATAGTTGCGGACATCACGGAACCAATATTTTGTACTGAATAGTTTATCAACTGCATGGCAATAAGAGCTCATAGTAACCCACCAGTACTGCGCCGATCATCGTAAAGGTGGAAACACACGTAACTCAGTGTCCGGATTATTGAATATCGCAGTCAAAGACTTTGCAGGTCCGGTGTCAGGAATTGGTTTCCAAGCATGCGGCAACATCCATTCCTGGTCTCTGTTGAAATTCGAATGTCGATGAATTTCTATAGCCTCGCGTATTTTCCTTGGCACCCAAAACCTACGTGAGTTATTACCAGTTTTTTCAATTATGAATATCACTCATGGAAGTTTTAATGGTCGTTTATCGGTTTAATAGTCTATACTACCTCACATTGCTTCGCGTGATCCTCTCCAACAATACGGCAGAGTTCACTTTGTTATAAATGTAATGATTAAGTTGAGGATTAAGGTAGTTGCTTACGCTTGTGACGCGTTTTTTTTTTTTCGTATTTTTAGCTCATCACATCTCATCAGTTTTGTAGTAGTAGAAGAGCTTTTTTAAAGAGAATAAAAAAAAAAATAAAAAAAAAAGAATTTCGCGCCATAAGCGAAAGCAACCACCTTAATGCTAAGCATTCTGTTAGGCGAAAACACGATTCTTAGAATAAGTTTCTTAGAAAGGTTTTACAAAGTTGCCTCCAAATTGTATAATAAACAGCTAGTATTACAGCAATTAATACTTTAAATATGATCTTGAGACTTTGCTTTAATAGTTTATTAAAAGTCGACCGGATTTTTTTGGCCGTTTGCTATAAAAAAGTATATTTTTGCGCACGACGCCCGCAAAGGCAAGCGAGATGGCGCGATGGTTACTGCGTGCGATAAAGAGAGAGCCCTAATCATCTTATAGACTATATTAAATACCTTCTTGTTTTATTGAGATTAAATTAAATGTGATAGTGTCATGTCACAAATCGGTTTCAATACAAAATAGTCACTTCTTAGTTCATATTTCTGAGATTAAAGTAGTATATAAACTATGGAATTGGGTTACATTCTTCAACAGGAATAGTTTAACCCTTCGGAGTGAAGTGGATAGATACATAATCACATGAATTGATAATGCTGGCTGATGGATGTCACACTCGCGAGTCAGACGCTTTTAGTCACGTGCTTCGTCCGCATGGTTCGACCACGTCGCAGCAGCGTTTGATTGACAACTCATATATAAAGAAGTTTCACTTCTATGCGCTGGAGCTATTTTATGGATTTTCAATTTAATTGTGATTCGTTAGTGCCTTCCCCAATGTAATAAGAATTAAATTTTAAATTCCCACCGTCTATTATTTCGAGAACTAATTATTGTTAATTGACTGATTATTTATTGATTCTTAATTACATTGTTTTAGAAAACGATGTGTAAGGTATGGTGTATTTTAAATGTAAATAAATCTGAATATAATGACATCATTTGAACACTTTTTTTTAATCTATCCTCTATGAATCCTTTTATTAATCTTCCTATCCTTTGTAGTCGCTTTCCGCGTCTGTCTATGTATCCGCTAACTTCTAAACCACGCAAAGGATTTTGATGGGGGGGGGGGGTAGCATGGGAGGAAGGGTAATTTTTATCCCGACACCACACGCGCGAGCAAACGGCTAGTTTGACTTCCTCAATACAAATAAATTACAATCGTTACTGGATAATATTTTATTTATTTACATAAATTGGAAAGAAGAAACTTATTTTATTTATAATAAACCAGTTTATTCGACAAATTCAATACTTCATTCAAACACAGTGCGAGGCGACTAACATGGCACATTGAGTCGAAGACTATTTTGGTCTGGTTTATCAGAATGCAACGGAACTTCTCGATGGGTAATAGTAGACTGGCCGTGTTTAGGCTCATTTTGATCTGCACATGGTTACAATCACTTATTTTATAAAAGCTTGTATTCAAAAACAGCACAACAGTTATTAGCACCGCGCGATCGCCACTTATAGGACTATCAACACACATCCAGGCAGTGAACGAGCCCCGGTGAGACAGGTGTAGCACGATCAAGATCTGTCCGGAGCCCAAAAAAAGACTAAAAACTCAACCTGCAAAACTGACCACTCATTAGTCTAAACATTTTGTATGAATTAGTTCACACATCCATGCAATGGGGCTGGGACCACTGTGGGCTGTGTTCTCCGGATGGAACACAGCCTGGCCCTGACCCGGATGTGTATGTGACTGTTGAGTGTATCTTATGTATGTGGATATTCCTTTAGACTCATGTCCATTTTTACCAATCAATACTTAAGTTGCGGGACACTTAGGGGTCATTCATAAAATTCGTCACACTATAAAGTGGAGACAGGGGGTCAACAAAGTGTGACAGGACAAAGTTGGCTTTGTGGCGTCACATTGTAACATGTATAAACGGTAGGGACTCATATGTTCAACTAGTTGAATATATTGGAGTAGAGAGAGAGAGAGTATTGGAGTAGATTAGAGTAGAGGCTCCAAAAATAATGTGACGTAATTTATGGATGAAACGTAAACAAACGTATACCTTTAAACGTATATAAATCGGGAGGATAAAAAGTCCCGTAGTTAGTTTTTGAATAAAAATTAAAAAGTATTTTATTCATTGAAATCACAAAGATCATTTTAAATAGTCTTAACTTAATTAACTCCTTAAATTTAATTGTGACCCAAAAATGTCGTTCCAGCGAGACTCGAACCCGCATATTCGCCTCTAATCGGCGATGCATAGACTAATTTCGCCATGGAACGAGCTAACGCTGGACGAAATTTGTAGGCACTATCAACTCTGCTAACGGCCGATGGACATCCAAATGTTATCCATAAGACTAAGTGGCTTACACCTGAAAAAATAACAAAGTTTAATTTACTCCTACCTCCAACTATAGTCACTAAACCTATCTATATAATTTAACGAGCCATGTCAGTTGTCATCACAACTATACCCATATCGCTTGTATCAACGAATCGAATCCGCAAACCTAACTAACCATTCCGGAATGTGGCCCAACCAGTAGGACTTCTTTTCTACCTTCAGTAGGGGTAGTGGTCTAATTATAATATTTATACCTTGACATTGGTCTGCGCAGCGTGTATGTGCAGACTATATTTGTCCTCAAACCTAACTAACCATTCCAGACTTGTGGCCCAACCAGTGGGACTGCGGGCCTTCAGTAGGGGTAGTGGTCTAATTATAATATTTATACCTTGACATTGGTCTGTGTAGCGTGTTCTCTCTGCATCTTAGTATGCCTCACATACCTCAGTATGTGAGGTATACTAAGATGTAAACAAAGATTAAGTAGAATAAGACTATTTTCAAAAGTAATTGAAAACAAAGTCAATGTTGGGCCCGTCAAAGTCAGCTTGTTTATTTCAAAATGTTGTTGCTAGTCCAACGAAAATTATAATTGGACCACTTTGGTCTTTACTGAACGGCCGCAGTCCAACTGCTTGGAATGAATAGTTGTACAACAACCCCGGAACCATTTATACAATATTTTATTAGACAATAGTTTGTGCAACATTCTCTATAGCTAAACACGCTATAACTTTATCCTTTTAATTTTAATGTATTTGCGGAGAGTATGTTTGTAAATATGTTTTTAGGAACACTGTCTCGTTAGTTAGTTCGATGGATACATACAATAATAATTGTATGTACGTATAATTGTATGTATGTATGTAATAACAAGCAAAAAAAAAACTCTGTGGTTGCGTGAGGTTGCCACCGCGGGACAAATGTTTGTATGTTCTACAAATTTTTGTTCCGTGTCTGTGTGTTGTACTGTTGTAGTACCATGGTACTCGCAGTTCCTGATACCCACGACACAGGGGACCAGTGTGGTATCAGGACTACCTATGTAACTGTTAAGTGTAAAAATGGCTAATTAGGTTAGATCAGGGGTTCCCAAAATTATTTTGTCTACTGCCCTCTTTGAGAATAAATTATTTTTTAGCGCCCCCATTTTTTCACCAGCTTAAAAACCACTATAACTTCAAATTAAATTAATTATTGTGAGCTATATTAGCGGAGATTAAACATACACAAATCGGGTTATTTAACAAAAACTTGTTAAAACATGATTGCCGCGGGTACGATAATGACCTATTTAGGAATACTAATAACTATTAAAATGCGAAAGTGTGTCTGTTTTGACGCCCCCATTTTTTTCTGTCTCTTACCGCCCCCCTTTAGGCCTGCAGCGCCCACAAGGGGGCGTTATCGCCCACTTAGGGAACCCCTGGATTAGATAAAAGTTCTACGTAAGTTAGGTTGCAATATGGCAATCTTATCTATTGTACAATAGTTCAGTTTTCCCCTACAACTTGTTGCACAGTCTTTAGAAAAGGAGCGCGATGGATAGCGCTTAGCTTTAGAGAATGGTGTACAGCGTGGACACCGATACAGCTGGAATAATGACGTCATCTAGGGTGGTACGGCTTAGCTGGTAGGAGGCGCTGGGTCGGAGGGCGCCGGCGGGGAGGGTTCCGGCGGGTGCAGCGGGAGGGTAGCCGTGGGCTCTGCCGGTACTGTCTCCTGCAAAAGGGGAAGGAAGGCTGTCAAGAGTCAAATAGGCTTCTCTATGTATTTTGGTTTAGGTTCGTAAGGACTAGATTGCATAACGACTATAAAAGCAAAACGACTTAGTTTCATAAGATCTTGGTAGCTAAATGTCTAATTGTGCAAACGTCTTAATAGTAGAATGCCTGGGTTTAAGATTGGACTCAGTTCTATAACGTTTTGTTTGTATAACGCCCAAATATCAAAATGTCCAAGTAGAAAAACGGCAACGTATTCAGAACGTACTGAGTGTAAAACGACAAGGTAGGCATATCGTCAAAAAAAAAAACTGTTTGTTAACAAATTGTTGAAGAGAGCTGGGTTTTTCAAAAATACCATGAATACACTGAATGAATAAATAATTATAATTTTAATGAAAAAATTCTGTTGTTTTGTCGTTTCGTTCGTTCGATTTTTTCATGATTGTTTTCTATCAAGACCATATGCTATCCAGACTCTTTGCCTTATGCGTCATTTTACAACCAAGACTTTCTATAATTTGGTCGTAAACTCTATTAGTCATTTTGCAACTTCGGCGTTATGCCTTAGTTGTCGATCGTACAACTAAGACATTTTACTCACTAAGGCTAGAGATGCACATTAAGACCTTAACACCAACAAATGTTACCACCTAGATCTAACAGCAATAAATCATTTATCATTTATCATTTATTTTAAGGCATTCTGCAAAAAAGGCATTATGCTTACTAAGGCACTATGAAACTAAGTCGTTTTGCTTTTATAGTCGTTATGCAATCTAGTCCTTACGAACCTAACCCTGTATTTTTATTAAGGTGAATGCTCACGCTTGCGGCGCGAAATTCAATTTTTTTGGCGTTTTTGCCCATTACAGCTCATCAACACTTCTTCAGATAGCAAAAATTGAGTTCGCGAGAACTAGGAGACCTAACACACCTGTTTAAATTGATATTATCTCATAAATATCATCAGTTTAGCTACGATACCCCTAAACACATTTTCATAGTGTTTTTCTTGGTTTCCCACACATTCCAGCACTACGTGGAACTTTGGACGGCTCAGTCGCAAAACGTACACTTCTCATAATGTACACCGCCCTTTTCCTCAATACGACCACTTCGCAAAATGTACACTCGATTTTTTTCTCAAAATGTAACCTAAATTTAGTAGCAAAATGTACACTGGACTTTTCATAAAATTACTCTTTTTTTTACTTTTCTTACTCAGTTTTTTTTTACTTCTTCTCTTTTTATTACTTTTCTTTACTTTTTTTTTTTTACTTTTTTTTTACTTTTATTTATACCTTTTCTTACTTTTTTATTTTCTTTACTTTGTTTACTTTTATTTATAGTTTTACTTTTTTTACTTTTTCACTGTTTTCACTTTTTTCAACATTTTAATTTTCTTTTTTTGTACTTTTATTTACTGCATGTTGGACAGCTACCTGTACGGTTTCGACGACAGTGATGGCCGGCGCCCGCTGACCCCCGTGCTGATGATGGTGGTGGCGCTTCTCCACGTGTCCGGAGCAATGCTCGCACTCCTCGTCGCTGGACTCCGAGTCCGACTCGTCGAATCGTCGCGGCTTCTCGTAAATGCAACAACCTGAAACACCATTGAGTTGTCTTAGCTAATTAGGGTTCCGTAACCAAATTACGGAACCGTTATAGATTCGTCATGTCTGTCTGTCTGTCTATCTGTCCGTGTATGTCACAGCCACTTTTTTCCGAAACTATAAGAGCTATGCTGTTCAAACTTTGTAAGTAGATGTATTCTGTGAACAGCATTAAGATGTTCACGTAAAAACAGAAAAAAAAAATAGGGGTTCCACATACTTAGAACAGAAAATAAAAAAAAAAAAAACATCAAACCCATACGTGGCCTTCAAAAATGATATTGAGGTTTCTAATATTTTATTTTTCTAAACTGAATAGTTTGCGCGAGAGACACTTCCAAAGTGGTAAAATGTGTGTCGCCCCCCCCCCAATTGAATAGTAATAATAAGATAATTATTACTATTACATATTCTGTGACCAAACTAAAAAAAAAATATGATGTACATTACCATGTAAACTAAAAGTATATATTATGTATTATATTACAGTTTTGATTATGATTTGTATGTAATTCCTTAGTAAATACCTACCTAGCTATAAGCTTGTAAATGTAATAGATTTGTTACATGTAACTATCTACCTACTTACTGAGGTACGTTTAAGTAGTCATATAATACATGGAAGAGCAACGACGCCCTGCCGTCATACAGTGCGAACTAGTACGGAGGGTGGTCACTTGACCGTGCTTATTACCTACTCTTAACATTTATTTACTATGTACTCATACTTAAAACTAACTAACTAAACTTTTAGTAATAAGTACTATGTCCACCTTGAATATTTTCTAAATGTCATGTCATATTCAGTTTGTTCTTTTGTTTTTGGAAATAAATTATCATAATTATCATAATTACCATGTAAACTTCCAACGAAAATTGGTTTACACGAGATCTAGTAAGTAGTTTTTTTTAATACGTCATAAATCGTAAACCACCCAAGAACTTTTATATTATGTTACTTGCTGGTACGGAACCCTTCATGGGCGAGTTGGACTCGCACTTGGGCGCTTTTTTTACAAGCTTTATATTAACTTGCATTGTATGTCAGGGTGGAATCTTGCAACTGAATTTTAAAGCAGTTATCCTCAACCGATTGAGCTGAAATTTGGCATACCTGTCAAGTTCCGCTGACAATACAATATGATTGTGACAGCGAGCTGATCTGATGATGGAGACGGAAGGTGGACAACGGAACTTCTTGATGGATAATAGTAGACTGGCCGTGTTTAGGCTCATTTTGATCTGCACATGGTTACGCTCACTTATTTTATAAAAGCTTGTATTAAAAAAAAAACTTTTTAGGGTTGTTTTTGATTCAAATGTTGTAGATTAGGTGCAGTATGAGCACTATGTCACGTGTCATAGCGACACATGGGTGTCTGTCGATCGTCGTCGACCTTTGTCTAATCGTACCTGTAGGTACCATTAGCCAAAGGTCAAGCCATCTACGGAGGCTGCAATGCTCTAAGGGTCAAGCCGATTGGTCAAGAACTGGTTCTTGGCCAGGTTGAAATAAGCAGTGATTTTTTATGAGCAATCTTGTCTGCGCATCGTAATGGCCAACTTCACCCCGGTCACCTGGTTCCTTCAACCGTACCTACCTACTATTACATGTACCGTGCGCCGTGGTGTCCGGCTTAAAATAGGTCCCTCCTACTCCCGTAGATGTCGTAAAAGCCGACTAAGGTATTACACCAGGAAATAGGTACCAGCATCTACTGGAGCATCTGCGATCACCAATCCATCGATTCCAAGCGTGGTGATTGTGGCAAGTCCCCCATATTCTATTGAGGATGACGATTATTTATACGTGTGTTTTTGCGCAGGTAACTTCGGCAAATGATTGTGATGTTTTCCGTCGTACATTAATATGTTTTGGAACTAGGAAAACATAGCAAACGAACAGGTATGTCCTAGAAACAAAAGCTTGTGACATTCGCCGGTCGCAGTCTGCATGGCGTACTCACATTTATTTTTTATACTACTTGGAATGACGAATCAAGCAGATGGCCCACCTGATGTTAAGCGGTACCCTCTGCATATGAACAGTGCATTATCACATAGGTCACGTCCACCTAGGACGCGCGCTATGGGGCATTGCACTGCGCCACCCTGAGATATAAAGATCAAAAGTAACATCTGCCTGTAATTTCACCGGCAACCATACCCTTCAAACCGGAACACAGCAATGCGAGCATTACTGCTTTGCGGCAGAAATTAGTATGGTGGTAGTACTTCCCCGGACGAATTCTATCACAAAAAAGCTCTACTACTCCTAATTTGTTTTGGTACTAGGAAAACATAGCTAACGAACAGGCATGTTCTAGAAACAAAAGCTTGAGACAATCGCCAGTCTGCCTGCCGTAACCACATTATTCAAATCAAATCAAATATATTTATTTCAGGCTTATTGGAAAATGTACAAAAACCTGAACAATAAACCCATAGCAACATAAATACCTTAAAAACTAACTTACATATAAAAAAAAACACTTTTAGACTTGCACACGTTTAGACGGCGACGCATGACGCACCTGCGCGGTGTCTCGTGTCAGGCGTCCGAAGAACCTCCTGAACTTGACACCTCATTATTGGTGCCCTAATTAACCCTCTCTCGAGTTTGTAAGTAATACTTACACTTGGATTTCTTCTTGTTCATATGTTCGTTGTCGACGGTGTCCTCCGTCCAGACGACCTTCTTGGCCGTGTCTTTCTGCGTGGCCGTGGGCCGCAGCGTGATCACTGTCACGCGCTCCACTTCCTGAATACACACACGAGCGTTATATTACGTTAACAAATATAGAGGGGAGCGGACGAAGGAAACATGCTGACCCCATGTAGTCGCAGTGTGATTAATGCTGGACAGTTTACACAACATTATTTAGCCCCAAGCTAAGCAGAGCTTGTGTTATGGGTACTAGATAACTGATATACTTAATACAATACATTACATACATAGATACTTATTATTATACATAGAAAATACCCAGAACACCCACAGTACAAATATCTGCAGATCGCACAAATAGGCATTTGTTCCGAGGCGGGAATCGAACCCGCAACCTCCGGCGTCGCAGGCGAACGTTTGCCCGCCCCGCCACAGAGGTCGTCAATACGATAATTATAGGATCAGATGAATGGAAGTGATTCAGTTTCTCTCTGGTTTCTGCAACGCTACAGTTCTAAGTGGCTTGATGTGTAGCGTTGCAGAAACCAGACAGACAGTGTAGGTACTGTCTAGTCATGATGTCTACATTCCACATAGAAGTCAGCTTCTTCCAGTATTGATCCAGTACTATCCCGTATCAGCCCTAATTTTATTACGTAAGAAATATATTTTGGAGTCGCAGTTAAGACGAAATTTTTGGTATATCACAAGTGTCCGTCTGCGGCTCTGCTCGCATTTTACCAGGAAAAAAAACATAACATAACATCTAACAGTCACATACATAGTCCTGATCCCACACTAGAATACCCTGTGTCATAGGTATCGAAATTAAGAGTACAGTTTTTGTATGCAGAAAATGATAAGCGCCCCTAGCGGACTTGTTGAGAAACTCATTAAAACTATACATAAAAACAAATATCGACTCGCAATTCGATAGTCGGGATACCGAATGCACAACTTAGACAAGCCTGTACTAGGCCCTCAGGAAGGTTTCCGAATATAACACCTGCAGACAGCATCCATCGGTGCTTAGCCCAGTTGGTGTACACAAATATCGTTGTTAGCTCGTCCCATAGCCAAATAAGTCAAAACGTTGTCGATTAGACTTTTTTTTTTTTTTTTTTTAACATTGATAGACCTTTGTTTGACCACGATCTCACCTGTTGCTAAGTGACGATGTGGCCCAAGATGAAGCACAAAGGTCTAGAAGGCACCTATTCACTCTTGACTTGAAGAGACCCAGATTATAGTTTTCAGGAAAGACAGACGACGGTAGTGTATTCCACTCCTTAGCAGTTCGCAGTGCGGGTTCGAGTCCCGCTGGGAACGGAATCTTCGGGTCACAAGTGAGTAACCATCACAAACCTACCTTGGTTTACGCGGTTACAACAAAACAATTAAAAATGTATTAAACCTTTTTATTAATAAACGTATCTATCTATCTATATAAATCAATATAAAAAATCAGCAAAAATCGGCTCGGCTCTTTGATCATGGCGTACTTTGTACTATATATAATGCGATATCTGAGTAATTTGCTTTTACGCTATAAAACTATTTATTCCAACAATAATATATTATCTCAATAATTTTTATCAGACATGTCAATATTTACTTCTAGATAAGATAATAGTACTTTGTGCAACTAGACATAATGTGAGGGTCATTAGAACATACTACTCTATATAATATGGTTGGATGTTAAGATTTTTGTTTGTTATTTAACACTGAACCGATTTTGATAAAATTTGATAACAGATAAGACCTGTATTGAGCTATAGGCTACTTTTTATCACTAATATTTATAAAGAGGTAAAGTTTGTGAGATTTAATATAGTGGGTAAACTCCGGAACTACAGTACTGATTCTGAAAATAATTTCCCTAATAGATTTTTGAAGGCCTTTATTCTGATACGTACTACGTTAGGACGACGTCGTAGACGACGCAATGGGACCACCAATAAAATATAAAAATAAAACACAAACACGATGTACTGAAGTGAACAAAAAAAAAAAAAAACGACAGTTTACACAACATTATCTAGACCCAACCTAAGCAGAGCTTGTGTTATGGGTACTAGATAACTGATATACTTAATACAATATATAACATAGATAAGAGATTTTTGATTATACATAGAAAATACCCAGAACACCCTGAACCAATATCAGCAGATCGCACAAATATTTGTTCCGAGGCGGGAATCGAAACCGCAACCTCCGGCGTCGCAGGCGAACGTTCGCCCGCCCCGCACTTCTCTTCAATAAAATTTATATTCTATGGGACTGTTAAATGGTGCATGGTACAGATTCTTTGCCTAGCCTGAATTAAAAGAAATAATAATCACTGACGGTTTATCTAAACGGTGTTACAATATAATTGACAATTAAACAGTGGAATTGAATTAAATTGGAATGTGTCATTACTGGATGAAAGCGTTAGCCGAGTCAGTCGTGGGAGGCAATGGCGGCGATGAGCTCACCATTTGTCACGTCTATATTCCACAATGGTGCAACCCACTGTGAAAAGAGGCTCATTGAGGCTCTGCCTACCCTTTCGGGGAAAAAGGCGTGTGTCTATGTATGTATGTATGCCAATTAAAGAGCTGTGAAAGCTTTTTTATAATTAATACTACAGCATTGTTTTTTTTTTTTTTTGCTTTACTAACATTATCATAAGTCCATGGATCTGAGATACTTAGAGCGGCCGCGCTTTTTACCATGTCTCCATTGTAAAACTGGTTTTGTGGTGCTTATACATATTGCAACATCGTACAATACACTTTCCTTTAATACTTATACAGTGTACGGGTTTTTGTGTTTTATCTCACAACTTTGCTGTCAAAAAGACCATCAATTTTACGATCATGGTATCCCAGAAAATTTGACAAAATGTCTTTTGTATGTTGGCCCAATGTCGGAGGAGCAATCCTGACTGAGTTGCCTCCTTCGCTGTACAACGTCGGAGGACCAACCACTTTCAGGGTCCCAGCATCAGGGTGGGGCAGCTCCTTCACCAGCTCTATAGCTTTCACATGCTCATCTTCAAATACATCTTTCATCTTATTGATAGGTCCATTAGGGAATGTTGCATTCTTGAATAACCCCATCCACTCTTTATTGGTTTTTGTTTTTATTACTTCACTGATAATGGATATAATCTCTTCTCTATTTTGTACCCTTGCAGAGTTATTTTCAAATCGCTCATCTGTTATCAATTCCTCTTTATTGATCAACTTGCAGAAGTCAGCAAACTGAGGGTTAGATCCGGTACCAATGACCATCTCTCCGTCTTTAGTTTTGAACGCCTGGTATGGTACAAGGTTAGCATGAGCCGTGCCCCATCTCTGGCCTTCAATGCCACAGTTTAAATAAATATTGGCAATGTTAATCATGCTCGATATCTGAGTGGAAAGTAGGTTGCAATCGATCTTCTGCCCTCTGCCTGTTTTCTGTCGGTAGTAAAGTGCTGTCATGATAGCTCCGAAGGCGTGGAGCCCGGTTGTGATGTCAGTGAGGGCTACTCCGGGCTTGCAAGGGTTGCCATCTTTCTCTCCGGTGGTATTGACCAGGCCACCCATGGCTGATGCTATTACATCATAGCTGTAAGAACAACAAATTATGTTACCAGTTATCCAATAGAGATGGGACTACTAATAAGAATGTAGAAGTAAGTAATCTAGTAGCTATTTGGCCAAAAACTAATTGAAAGGATTTAGAAACTAAAAAACAGTTCAACAAACTAACATTCAGTTACAAAATTAGGCATAAACTGATCCAGTTTTCTGATTAAGGTATCAAACTACCCAGGTCTCTTAGAATAAGGCTTCAACTTACCAACGTTTCTTCGAAAAAAGCTTCAACTTAACGTTTCTTAGAATAAGTTATCAAATTACCCAGGTTTCTTAGAATAAGTTATCAAATTACCCAGGTTTCTTAGAATAAGGCATCAACTTACCCCGGTTTCTTAGAATAAGGCATCAACTTACCCAGGTTTCTTAGAATAAGTTATCAAATTACCCAGGTTTCTTAGAATAAGTTATCAAATTACCCAGGTTTCTTAGAATAGTTATCAAATTACCCAGGTTTCTTAGAATAAGTTATCAAATTACCCAGGTTTCTTAGAATAAGTTATCAAATTACCCAGGTTTCTTAGAATAAGTTATCAAATTACCCAGGTTTCTTAGAATAAGGTCCGACAGGTCCAAACCCTGTGATAGCACAATAAACCAGCTTTGCATTAACTTTCTTCAGTTTCTCATAGCCCACTTCTAGTTGGTCCAGCTTGCCGGGCAGAAAGTTTTCCACTAAGACGTCACATTTTCTTGCCAAATCATAGATTACTTGTTTTCCTGAAAATTATTAAAAAAAATGTTGTTTAAAAACAATTTATAAACCTTGTGTCGCAATATATAAAAGACCTGTAACAATTCAATGGGTTAGTTAGAAGTCAAATTAGCAAATAGCAGTGTCATTAGGCAAGTTTATTTTGTTTGCTTGTCACACCTAACCTTGATCATTCACAAGATACATAGGTACTTGTAAATGGGCTAACAAAAATATTCAAAAGAGGGACTTACCTTGTTGACTCTTCAAGTCTACACAGATACTCTTCTTATTCCTATTTATGGAGAGGAAGTAGTAAGAGTCTGAGGTGCCTCTTATAAATGGCGGACCCCACTTACGCGCCTCGTCACCTTCTAAACTTTCAACTTTAATCACATTTGCCCCCAGATCCCCCAGTGTCATGGTACAGAACGGCCCTGCCACCACCCTGGACATGTCTAGAACGTTAATATCATTCAGCAGACCGTGCGTTGAGTAACATCGCTGTAACTTATTCCCCCGAAATAAACTAAGTCCGAATCTACTGACAAATTGCATCGCGATGTTGTTTAAGCCGGTCTATATTGTATACTATCTAGAATTTAGAATGGCGGGCTATCAGCGCGCGAGTAAACAGCATTAGTTTATCAAATAGAGAAAGATAAGGTGGAAGAATTACCTCCTGCACTTGTGGGGAAACAGTAGTGGAGGTGCTCGTGGTCGCCATGTCTTCGGTTCTTATCCGCTGGTGCTCGCCCATCAAACGTAATTTTGCCTACCGAATATTTTCACATAGTATTTGTGTAGAACAACTATTTTATTTCAGCGATTCATATTGTTTATTTAATAAACGATGTTTTTTTTAATTGCATTTGTCTGTGGAATATTCCCAAATAGAAAAATAATCACTACGTTTTCCCAACAAATTACCAATGACATACATACACTCTTGGTCTGTGCTCTGTGACCAATGACAAGACAAACTTTAGCATTCTTCTTCTTCTTCTTCTTTATATAATGGCTTCTGAGGAGTGCTCCAGGGCTGATATTTGCTATGACCATAGGAAAATACTTGACAATAACATGTGGTGTCACAATGTATTCTGAACGATGATTCCACGAAGATATCGTAACGAGCCCGCGTTATGTCACGTTTGGTCATAGCGAATAAGGGGGCTGTGCTCCATACAATGTCGCCAATGTCAAGTGATATTAATTTGTGATAAAGTAGTCAAGTCGATAGCAAGAGTCTCCGTCAAGTCTTATCCCAGTTTAAATAGTGGCAGAAAAATCGAGTTTTTACAGGGAAAAATACACAGATGCCGTACTGAGAAGAGAAGTTACTCACTACAGCATAAAAATCCTCCCTCTACGACTTACTCTTATGCGCGTAAATTGGTATGGCCGTAGGGTATATCACGTTTTTTTTTGTTTTAGCGTTCCTACCAGATTGTTTCGTGAGAATGAGGTGTTTTCACGGCCATTTCACATCATGTTTAAAGCCTTGAAAATAGATAGCGCTAGCTCTGTACAAGCTAAAGTAGCTCTGTCAAAATATAAAGTTAAATGTCAACGTCAAAAACGTAGTGATATATTTTCGTGGTGATCACACAAAAGCACAGACAATGCATTTGTTATTTTGACAAGTACATTTGAGTCAGCGCCATCTATCGAGCCAAAAAGAACTACTTTTTTTATTAGTTAATGAAAAGCCCTCATTATCAACAAACAATCGAAATTATTGTAGGTACTAAGAATCTCTGAGCTAAGCCGCGAACAGACAGACAGACGGGTGGACATGGCTTAACGCTAAGGTTCCTTGTCTTGTTGACTACGGAACCCTAAAAACGAGGTGGGTAGAAGTCGGGCTAGTTTTGTTCGTGAATTCGATATAAAAATAAATAAACTCGACATGCGCAGCAAAGAGTCCCAAAGTTAATTACTCTATTCACCACAGATGTTACGACTGGAAAAGTTAGAACGCGCTATTGGCTGTTATTATTTGTGTTTTCTCTTCTTTGTATGGACCCTGGACCCCCCGGACAAATATTACAGGCCCCAATCGCGATAATTTACCAAAACGTTTTAGCTTTGCTTTGCAAGATAGGTACCTTGGTGTAGCGATCAACGTAAATAAATAAATAAAATAAAAAAAGCACACTAGCGAATCTCTTCCGTATGAAGCAGAAAAACAGTCGCCGTCGCCGAAATCGGTCTGGATGACATCATCATCATCATCAAACCTGTAGAAAAAAGTGCAAACCTACCATTTCTCAGGCAGATTTAAACCAAAACCAAAAACGTTGCGTTTGAACGTTGGAACGTTCAATTTTAGTCTAAAGGATACTGCAATAACTTTAGCGTAGGTAGGTACCTAGTTTTTATGTAGTGCACATAATCGCTAACAAACATTACTTACTTATTAAACACATATATATAAATAAATAAATAATGCTGGACAGTTCACACAACATTATTTAGCCCCAAGCTAAGCAGAGCTTGTGTTATGGGTACTAGATAACTGATATACTTAATACAATATAATTATTGCATAGATAGATATTTTTTATTATGCATAGATAATACCCAGAACACCCTGAACAAATATCTGCGAGCGCACAAATATTTGTTCCGAGGCGGGAATCGAACCCGCAACCTCCTGCGTCGCAGGCCAAGCTTCGCCCGCCGCGCCACAGAGGTCGTCAATATAGGTAGGTACCTACTTACCTACCTAAAACCTGTACCTATATATTCTGAACTAAAACTTAAAAAATATTAAAAAATATTGTTAGGTAACTTATAAAGGTCAATAGTAATACAAACATCCCAAAAACCTCAGTACCTAGTGGGGTAGTGGGTGTACCTAGTGGGGTTTTTAGTGGGGTTTTGGGGAAACCCCACAAGTGTTTTTTTTTTAGAATCACCCATTTTCAGCACGAACCTCGGTTGACGCACGGACTGCACAAGCATTATACAAAAGTAAATGAGAATGTGGACTCTTCCCGCCATTTTCGAAAAGAGTCGTTGTCGACTTTTATTTTATTTCTTTTCCTAGTGTTTTCTTGAGTTATTTTGTGTTATTTTGGTGGCATTTTAACTAATGTAGCTCGTTTAAAAAGCACAAGTGTAGTGAAATGAAATGGAAGTGAATTGCGTGACTTTTGAAATTCGTGGAAATGGTCTACCAAAGTTCTAGTAAAATTGGCCACCGTTTTACTAAAACATGACTTGACTGTGACTTTGACGACATGGAAGGAGTGTAACGTTGCAAAATATATTGAAAATACAATATAGTGAAAATACAGATACTTGAAAATGGCAAATGCACAAGCCGTGCGGCGCCAATTATAAAGAAAAAAAAAATGAGAATGTCTAAAGATTCTAAATCTAACGTAAGTACCTACCTATCCATAAAACTTATGGTTCATAACTCTGAAAGCTACGACGCACGCTGTGACAGACTGGGACGGACGGACGGACGAACCGAACGATCTTATTAGAGTTCCTTGCTGACGGAACCCTAAAATAATTGGCTCCCCTCTGTCAATGTACCCGCTACTTTTTATTAGTCTCTGGGCTTAGAAATAATGTATTTAGAACTCGACATTCTTTGGAATTATTCCAGCGGCGTCCGAGTGCGGAGAGCGGGGCGGCGGAAAATGATCGTGCATTCAAAAATAATATAATTGTGTAGATACGTTCAGGAACCGTGCCTATAGCTACGCTATCTACTCGGTGCTATAACCCAGGGCAGTACCTAGGTACCTGCTCATAGCTACTTGGCAGAAACACAACACCTAAGTAGGTACGAAAACATGAGTAAGATTTATGGAGTTATTTTCGGTTCCAATCATAGATATTTGTTCAGGGTGTTCTGGGTATTTTATATGTACCTATAATACAAAATATCTATCTATGTAATATATTGTATTAAGTATATCAGTTATCTAGTACCCATAACACAAGCTCTGCATAGCTTGGGGCTAGATAATGTTGTGTGAACTGTACAGCATTATTTATTATCTATTATATAAAAATAAGTCGGGTTTTCCTTCCTGACGCTATAACTCCAGAACGCACGAACCGATTTCCACGGTTTTGCATTCGTTGGAAAGGTCTCGGGCTCCGTGAGGTTTATACGTAAAAAAAAAACTAGTTTATTATATAATATATTGATCTTATCATCGTCATCATCTTTAGACCTTAGATAATCAGATTATCTAAGCTTTAGACGTCCACTGCTGGTCGAGGCCTCCTCCGTAGAATGCAATGGAAGGATTTGCTATATCACCACGCTGGGCTGGCGGATTGGTGATCGTAGTATTGGTGTTGATTACTCAGGTGGATGGTGCTGCGCATTCCCTTGGTGTAATTCCTTAGTCTGCTTTTACGAAATCCAAATTAGTAGTACAGTCCAGTCGGCAGGTGGTTTCAGATGGAAAAAGGTCAAAAGTTAATAAAACTTTGGGAGGTTGTTCAGGGATAGTTAATTAACATTTTCCCAAGTTTTGAACCTCGAGGACGTTGTTCGAAAAGCGGGGGGGGGGGAACTGCACCTTCCTCCGGTTTTTTCTCAATAACTTTTTTCCCTTACATCCTACGGCAAAAGTACCAACTACTTTTTTGTAGAACGTTAAATTTACTATAATTTTGACTATTCAAACATGTTTTTATGATGATAGGTTATCGAGATATGGCGATTTGTGTTTTTTTCTAAGTACATCAACTACGTGCAGAGACACTTTGGTAGCAATGTGGTTGTTGTCTTTGATGGATACCCCAATAACGCCGGCTATCGGTATTAGTTTGGTTTCAAATGAAAGCTTATTTAATTTACTACAACTTCATTTCATATAATATTTGACGTGGGATGCATATTTTGGACGTTATTTCACAAAATAAGTAAAAATTTCTAAAAAAAACACTCAAGAGAAAAATGGCCTATTTTCGAAGAACTTTATCTTAGGAACCAATTGCTGTATAGAGCTCGCCCTAGTGTCAAATTGTAGAAATTTTAGTCTACTTTAAAAGTATGCATAGTGACTATACCGGTTAGACCCTTCCTTCACTAAGATATAGAGCAAAAACTGAAAAAAAAACTAAAATTTCATGGTTTTTTGAGCCGCTCGCACAGCACTTGGAAAATCTGTTTTTTTAATAGTGGTTACGATCAGCGTGACTGGAACTTTTGTAAGCACAACCCCTTTTTCATGTTTAACTTGACTGGGCTATAATATGAATACCAACATGATGATGTGAATATGGTTGGTTTTCATCAGAGAAGAAAATCAGCTTTTGAGATCTGGTTTGGGTAGAGGGGAGTGGGGGTTTCCAAAGTAGGTGTTTGTAACCAGGAACCATAATTATAACAACATTCCATCATTATTTGGGTATAACAGAAGAAATAAGGTGGAATTTACCATTTATAGGATCATTTTATAAAATTTTAAAAATAAAATTTTTCGAAGCGCCATATCTCGGTAAATTATCAATACACAATCAAGTTTGAATAATCAAAATTATAGTAAATTTAACGTTCTAAAAAAAAGTATTTGGAACTTTTGCCGTAGGATTTAAGGGAAAAAAGTTATTGAGAAAAAACCGGCGGATGGTGCAGTTTCCCGCCCCCTCCTCTTTTCGCACAGGGTCCTCGGGGTCCGAAACTAGAAAACATGTTAATTAACCGTCCCTGAACAACATCCCAAAGTTTCATTATTTTTTGACCTTTTTCCACTTTACCCCACTTTTTGCAACCAGCCGACTGGACTATAGACTGTAGAGCTTTTTTGTGAAAGAGTTCGTCCGGGGAAGTACTACCACCAACCTATTTCTGCCGCAAAGCAGTAGTGTTCGTATTGCTGTGTTCCGGTTTAAAGGGTAAGGGTGCCGGTGAAATTACAGGCACATGAGACTTTTCATCTTTATGTCTCAGGGTGGCGGGCGTAGTGCAATGCCGCATAGAGCGCGTCCTAGGTGGACGTGATCTATGAGGTAATGCACTGTTCTTAGGCAGAGGTTACCGCTTAACATCAGGTGGGCCATCTGCTTGTTAGCTAGCAAATCAGATCAAATAAAAAAACATACAGTTATACCAGTTTATGGTTTTTTATATTTGTATATAATTATACTTATTATTGTGGTTGCAAAAACCACATACAAAATAAATACCATTATTGTTGCAAAAAAAAATACTGTTAAAATTAAAAATCTACGGCTCGGAAAGAGCCCACTTATTTTTTGTGTAAAAGAGCATTATATTCTTTGGTTGTTAGTAATAAATCTTGCAAGATGAGTGAAGAGATAATCTCTTTTCAGCGCCTTTCACGAGAATTAGTGGTTATTATTCATCAGCGAGCCACAAATCTTCACGATGAAAGAGTACCACAAAGTTACAGCAACATGACCGGACCAAAGAATAAATAATAGTTAATTGTGTGGGTGTCATCCCCATTTTGCCGACATTACTACACCTTATTTTACTTTGGTCGAAGACCACACCATCAGAAGTAGGTACCGTAAGTAGGAGTACCGTATTCAACACACAGATCCGGAACTTTTAGATTAGCAGACCATGAAAACTTTAATCGAGCCTGCGCCTCTTTGTCTCAGCTTTCGGCTGCCGTACCAATGAGGTCTATGTTAATTTTTACAGGCTTTTATTTAACTTGCAATGTATGTAGGTTTGTCTATGTGGAATCCGGGTGGAATCTTGCAACTGAATTCTAAAGCAGTTATCCTCAACCGATTGAGCTGAAATTTGGCATACCTATCAAGTTCCGATGACATACAATATTATGGTGACAGCGAGCTGATTTGATGTTGGAGACGGAAGGTAGGCAACGGAACTCATCGATGGATAGTATAGTGCGCGTCATGTAAAAAGAACGCTGGCGGTCAAGCTTCTACAGGCGTTCCAGCGTTCTTTTTATATGACGCGTACTATAATTGTACATTATTTGTAGTAAACTAGGTAGGCACTCATTCAATGCATAGGTATACATCTCTTAAATAAGTAGGTATAGTACGCGTCATGTAAAAAGAACGCTGGAACGCCTGAAGAAGCTTGACCGCCAGCGTTCTTTTTACATGACGCGCATTATACACCGGCCGTGTTTAGGCTCATTTTGGTCAGCACACGGTTACGATCACTAATTTTATAAAAGCTTGTATTGAAAAATATATTTTTCACAAAAAACTTATGATTAGGTACGTAAGTGTGACATCTGCGTTGCTCGCTATTTCCGATGGCGAATGGAGGTACATACATTGTACCTAATATACCAATGATTGAATATTTTCATGTTGGTTTTACGATGGCAGTAAAAAGCTTCCGTTTTGTGTAAAACAAACACTTTTATCTAATCATCGGAGATCAAACATCTCGCCGCGATGATTGATTAAGGATCATTTCCTCAATAAAATCGTGGTTCGTGCCAGTAACTGTCGATGGATTGTTCTTTGCCACGCACACTTCATAATCATCATTATCATCAAACGGTTTTGTGCCCCCTCCATCCACAGGCTTCCTACGACCGTTATACAATACCATGGACAGAGGGCCTTCCTACACCGCGTCGTTTGCTTTGTGGTTTTAGATTCTACGAGCATTTCCACTTCAACTTGCTGATTCTGAGAGCTTTGTGGATCTTGCTGGTTATTCTACGGATGTCCTCATTTTCGATTATATCTCGATGTAAACCTGGACTTGTTGATAAGATTCGTTCGTTGGTATAAGGTTTGTCCTGGCTGCTAGCTTAGGAATGTGTTATTACTGGATGAAAGCGTCAGCCGAGTCAGTCGTGGGAAGCAATGGCAGCGATGAGCTCAACACTTGTCACGTCTATATTCCACGATGGTAAAAAAAAAGCGATCCACGCTTCATAGTAACACACTACTGAAAATGGCGAAAAAGACGTGTGTCTATGTATGTATGTATGTAAAACTAGCATAGCTCTCTTCATAACCCGTTATGCGACGTTGAGCTTATGCATAAGGCAATAGCAAGCAATTTTGAGTACTGTACGTATGTACCTTCATAATTGTTTTTCTTAGGTAGAAGAACCCTTCGACCAAAGTAAAAAGTAAGCACCCACTCAGCTGAGCGATGAAAAACGCTTTCAGAATACAATAATATCTCTAGAGGGCTGATCGAGAATAGAATAACTCCTAATTTCCATATTGCTATTTCCAGACACCGATCACTAATTTTATTTTAGAACTATTTTATCACCAAATATGTATATAGGTTTTATTTGTAATTTTTATGGAACAAAAAATCGTGTTCAGTGTTCAGCGTCCTGCAATAGCAATATGCAAATTTGCTTGAAAAACCAGAACCAAAAAAAATTGCCAGTAAGACACGCATGTTAAATTACGGGAATCTCACTTCTTGCGTTAAGGTAAGATCCATACGCAGTGGGATCTATTTCGGTGAGTGAGGCCACCAGGATCTTGGTGATAATGATAATGTATGTCAGGTATCAAGCTCACAGCTTCACACCCAAACGCCTGCTAATTGGTTCACTAATTGCCACAAAAAGAAAGTCCCACGTCAGCTTGTTTTCAGTTTCACGTTCTATTTTAAGGAGGCACTGACCTGAAAGTGTCACAGGACGGACGCGACGGAATTACTCCCAAGTTCAATACACCTAAACATATAAAAATGTTTTGCCAAATGTGATGTGTAAAGCGATGAACTGTGTTATGCTATCTGCATTAGATAATAATTATCTATAATAGTGCATTCTCTATAATGCGAGCAGAGCAAACATCTCTACTTAGTACCGAGCACCACAATAGAGGACACCATCAAACCGTGAAATCCGCAAGCTAGCGTAAAGAAAAAAAAAATTCCACACGACACAACACACACATAAAACATGAAAACAAAAACAAAAATCTATTAAGAAGGTACTACAAGATCAGTAAGATAAATCTTAGTAAAACAAAAATAAAAAAAAACTGTTATACACTTTGGTAAGTTGATAGGTTGTGTGTGTTGTGTGGGGTCAAACAGGTCCCTGTCTCAGAATATGCTGCACCAGACCTAGGTTTAGTGCAGCGCTGGTTTTCAGACAGGGCCTAATTAAATGATGCCACGAACATCAATACACTACCGGGGGGGGGGGGGGGGGGGGGGGGGGGAGGATAGGCAATAAATAAATATGTTAGTATGTAAAAACAAATAAGTAAAAAAATATTACTAGGCAACTGCAAAATAATGAGGCAGGTTGGCATGGTAATTTAATTAATTGTCTGTGGGGTCCGGTACCGGAGGCCTGCTATGCTCTAAGTCTGTGTGTGCGTAGCATATGTTCTACGCCGTAGAGGGTCACTGAGGTCAAAAAAATAGATGCAAGACCTTTGCGTGCCATTAGTACAACTTTAAGCACCTATAGTCAAACACACGAGCATGTTGTTTAATAACTCGGTTTGTTAGTTGTTTTTTAAAGACATAATAATGCGGATCGTATAACACCCATAGATCATCAATGAGTCCGATTGGTCTCCGAGGCGCCGAGGGCGACCGGTATCGGTATACAAATACGGTTTACGGAATTTGTCTGCAAAAGAGTAGTCTCGTTACCGGATCCGTCATACCGGAATTTATCCAACACCTACCAGTACCAGGCTTTCAGCAGGCTTCAGAGTCTCTACGAGTCTGCTCTGGCTGTAAAGATATTGAAATTACGCAGGAAATCAGCAAAACAATTTGTTAACGTTTCATCATTCTTGGCAGTGGCCGTAAAATTATTTCGACAGCTCTACAACGTGTGAATCTACATTACAAATACATTAAAGAATAAATATCATCGAATAGTGAGTCGTTTATCTTATTTCTAATCCCTATAATCAACTGTGTTCGAACTCAGCGATTTATAAAGCTCTGTAGCGATAGATTCTGGTTCGATCTGAAATGTACCGTACACATTACGCAGACGATTCAGGGCGGAAATAGCTCAGTATATCATACTCCAGATATGTGAATTGCAGACAGGGCCGCACTCAGAGGTCGCCTCCAGCTGGAGAATTCCATGAACTAATTAAAATAACTTAATTAATTAATTTCAATCGACGTGTCTCATATAAATGCATTTTTTTGTAAGAAAACTTGACCTAATTATTACAATCACAAAGCCATCACAAACCAAAGAGCCTTAAAATACACATGGAAAAGGTTAACAAAAACGTATAAAAACGGTGACATCTTTAACACAAATTTCTGAAGCGACGTTCCATTAATCAAGAGGTGTTCGTCGAAAACAAAAAATAGAATTTTTCGTCATTCTTTAAACATGACAATTAGGTATATAGCAAGCTTTTCGTAAGCTTTCAGATCAGTTGCCAGTGCCACGCCATCGCGAGAACACCACAACAAAATAAAACATCAAGATGACTGAAGGCACGAACCTTATAGCTACCTACTTCATCCTGCTGCTGCTGTTGGTGTCCCTGTGGATGCTGTATTCAGCATTTTAGATAACTGTAAGTACACTTGAGGGTAGATCTAGTATTTCCAATAAATGTACTTCTCACTATACCATTACGTATTCTGTGATTAAACTTCATTCGTATAGTGGCTATAAAATTCGTCTAAATACTGTCGCCCTGTGTAATTGGCGAGTGATACCCGTCATTCATCAGGCGGGCAAGTGTTCATTTGCCGTTTAATAAATATTTTACATAACTGCTTGTCATTGGTGAATTTGTATTGTTTTGTTATGTAGCCATTCATGTTATTTACACGTATTCTGCGGCCAATTAGAAGAGATAAATATGTAGAGCCACACGACACGAAATTATGTGTTATTCTAGTGCGATTCGTAGAGATATTTTTAACTATATCTGCAGCGCTACTGACTGATAGGTGGGTTGTCCTACTGTGTTTTCTAATTCTGTATGAGGGAATTATGTTTTTTGCTGTTGGCTCAGCGTCTCTCCTTTTTTAGCCCTTGACTAAAAAAGAGGGGTGCTATAGGTTTGAGGCCATAGTGTGTTTGTCTGTCTGTCTTTCTGTTTGTCTGTCTGCGGCCTCATAGCTCCAGAACAGTAGCTGTGTTTTATTTTGTACGAAAGCTGGTGTTTGTTTGGTTCTTAGCTATGCTTGGTGGAAATTGGTGCAGCCGTTTCCAGAATCATCAGCTTACAACAATTTTTTTGAGGGGAACTCAGGCATTTTTGCTTGTACAACCTTCAGTTTGAACTTAATATGTTAATTTTTGACGACATCAGTCTCCAAGGTCTGATGATGACCAGTATAGGATGAAAGATCTAGAGTACTACTGAAGCTGAATCTTCAGCTCTAACTTCAAATTAAGATGATATACAGACCGTTCACCGTAAGATGTCCCCTGACTTGGTTGGCACTTTTCCCAGGGCAGGGGACATCTTAAGATGAACGGTCTGTAACATTGCCTTCCTCAATCAGACTAGGGTCTGATGATGACTCAGCATTCTATGAATAGGATCTAGGGAGCAATAGGTGCATCGATTTCAATGCGGTTTTATTTGTATTAAAACTAGTTAGTGTAAGAACACTAAAGCGCCTCTGTAGCGCGTCAAACGAGTAGCCGGCTGAGATGCGAAAGGTTGCGGGTTCGATTCCCGCTGCGGGACAAATGTTTGTATGATCTGCAAATATTTTTTAGATCCTGATACCCACGACACAGGGTATCCTAGTTGGGGGGGAATATGTGTGTGACGGTTTTGGGGGAGGGGGGGGTTGTGTTGCTAAAACCTGTCCGGGTTTTTACTTCATAAAAAACATCAGTTTTTCATGCATATGGCAGTCCTTTTCCCTATTAGGTTGTACATTGGTTGCACAAGTCATTCCAGAGCAGAGAGTTCAAATTAATAAAACTGTATTTCCTTGTGTCTGTCCCTGGTTGCTGACGTGTGCTGGAAGGTTCGCACACGAGGATTCATTCTGTCCCACCAGCCGCGTCAGCCCCACGTGCAGCCATGGCGATCAACGCTGAGACCGTGAACCTTGCGGCTACGTATATGATCCTTGTGATCCTGCTGTTTTTCCTCTGGCTCTTCTACTCCACTGTCTTCTAAACAATGTCTTCTTCGGTAAGTTTAAAATGTCATTCACATTATCAAATAAGTAGGTACTCGTATAAGGCTTGTTATCAATTGTTGTGGGTTCTTCCTCTAATTGTTTTTTCTTCTTTTAAATGCAGAAGTCAGTCTAACATTGTTAAAAACACAACACCACAAATAGCGTTCGACCATGGAGATCGGTCTTGTTAGTTTCATATGCGTATAGCAGAGGTCATTATTAGTGATTGACGGTATTGTCAATAACGTGTAGCTTTTTATTAGGGTTCCATAGTCAAAGACAAGGAACCCTTATGGATTCGTCATGTCTGTCTGTCTGTCTGTCCGTGTATGTCACAGCCTTTTTTTTCCGAAACTATAAGAGCTGTACTGTTGGTACTTGATAGGTAGATGTATTCTGTGAACCGCATTAAGTTTTTTACACAAAAATTTAAAAAAACAATTATTTTTGGGGTTCCCCATACTTAGAACTGAAACTTACAAAATTTTTTTTCATCAAACCTATGCGTGTGGGGTATCTATGGATAGGTCTTCTTATGATGTTGAGGTTTCTAATATTATTTTTTTCTAAACTGAATAGTTTGCGCGAGAGACACTTCCAAAGTGGTAAAAAGTGTCCCCCCCCCCCCCCCCCCCCCCCCGTAACTTCTAAAATAAGAGAATGATAAAACTAACAAAATATATGATGTAAACATGTAAACTTCTACTCAAAATTGGTTTGAATGAGATCTAGTAAGTAGTTTTTTATTTTTGGGGCTCCCAATTATTAGAAATGAAACTCAAAAAAAAAAAACATCAAACCCATACGTGTGGGGTATCTATGGGTAGGTCTTCAAAAATGATATTGAGGTTTCTAATATCATTTTTTTCTAAACTGAATAGTTTGCGCGAGAGATACTTCCAAAGTGGTAAAAAGTGTCCCCCCCCCCCGTAACTTCTAAAATAAGAGAATGATAAAACTAAAAAAATATATGATGTACATTAACATGTAAACTTCCACTCAAAATTGGTTTGAATGAGATCTAGTAAGTAGTTTTTTATTTTTGGGGTTCCCAATAATTAGAAACTAAATTCAAAAAAAAAAAAACATCAAACCCATACGTGTGGGGTATCTATGGGTAGGTCTTCAAAAATGATATTGAGGTTTTTAATATAATTTTTTTCTAAACTGAATAGTTTGCGCGAGAGACACTTCCAAAGTGGTAAAAAGTGTGTCCTCCCCCCCATAACTTCTAAAATAAGAGAATTATAAAACTAAAAAAAAAATATGATGTACATTACCATGTAAACTTCCAACCAAAATAGGTTTGAACGAGATCTAGTATGTAGTTTTTTTTTAATACGTCATAAATCGTAATCCATCCAAGAACTTTTATATTATGTTACTTGCTGCTACGGAACCCTTCATGGGCGAGTCCGACTCGCACTTGGCCGCTTTTTTTATCTGTTGTGCGTCATTGATTGGGTCGGTCTCTCAAAAAGTGTACCTACTATGCAAAGTTGTGGATTACTAAGGGGGCTCCTTTTTATATCAATAGATTTTGCAGTTAATAATAGTGAGGTTTTTTTATCTGAATGAATGACTGAACAAGCAGCAACCTGTACCTATGACAATTGCATTACCTGCATGGTCACGTCCACTTAGGATGCGCCCTATGCGGCATTGCACTGCGTCCGCCACCCTGAGGCATAAAGATGAAAGTCTCATGTACCTGCAATTTCACCAGCACCCATATCCTTTGAACCGAAATACAGTAATGCAAGCACTAATTACCACACTATAATTGGTCGCTAGGCCTTCTCAGAGCCACCATACTTTAAGCTTTTCTCTAACCGAAAGCAGGATGTCTAGGAAAGAACCAGTGGCTCGAAGTATCATAATTTTTTTCGTACTAATGAATTGAATTCTACAGATTTTTCATCACACCGCCATATGTCTTATTGAATAATCTGTGATAGGTTCCTAATCTTCTGACCAAAAAGTAGCCAATTTAAGGTTTTCTGTTTTCGCGTTAACAGAATGGAACAGGATTAATTTTAATTTAATATAAGACGTTTGCAACGGTTGGACCTGTTTCATTAGTACTCGTATGTACTTTTATTAGTTATATTATTCTTAAAGTAAAAAATATTCAGTTTATAAGGCGATACAAAATGGTCCACGTGATTTCAAAGAATAAAACGCTTTTAAAATTTGAGTTAGAGTTTTATGCAGCTCTACGCGCTTACGGCGTAGCAGGGTCCTACGCGGCATTAGGTCCTAGGGTGTAGTAGGGTCCTACGCTCATTCTCTGTGTCATATAATTTGAAGCAATCTCCAAACACCCGTCCATCGGTTTGTAAATGACGCGTAAAATTAGATGGACACCTGTCAGCAACCGTGCAATATCGGAGGCAATGATAAAAAATCATAGTTATAAATGAAGCTGAACGAAGAATGAAGCTTTTGGCGTGCGAAAGAGGCGTGGCCAGAAGGCGACGCGACGGAGGACAGATAGTGTGAGCGGCAGTTCCTGAAAGCCGCTTGTCCAGTGAAGGTGTCCAGTTGTCCAGGAGTGCCCAGCCTGTAGCCATGCCGAACCACGAGACCACCAGCCTTGCCGCCACCTACCTCATCTTGGTGCTGCTATTAGCCAGCCTTTGGCTACTCTACTCGGGATTGTTCTAAGGTGCCTTTTTAACCCCCGACTAAAAAGAGGGGTGTTATAAGTTTTTAGTGTGTATCTGTGTGTCTGTGGTATCATAGCTCCTGAACGGATGAGCCGATTTTGATTTAGTTTTTTTTGTTTGAAAGGTGACTCGGTCGAGCGTTTTCTTAGCTGAAAATAATTGGGGTTTTTATATTTTTACAAAATTAACTTGCTGTTTAGTGACGTGGTTTAGTGTATTTTAGTAGTACTTTTTACTAAGTGAACAAGTTTTAGCTGTTTTCGTCTGTGATAGAGGTTTGTAACCTTGCAACAGTTTAAGCAAACTAATGAAACGCATTAATTATACTCTTAAACTTTTTTGTTTAAAAACGGTAAAAAGATCTCCACTCTCTGTTCTATATTTCTAAGAATGACTCATGTGACATGCCTATTTAAAAATTCATCTATCCAGGCAAGTAAAGTGATTCCTTTATAGATAGTCAAATTTATAGGCAGTCAAATAAAGCTACGATTTGCAAATTAAAAAGAATAACTAAGCATTTGGATATAAAAGTAGCACTTCAGATGGAACTGATTCCAGATGCCAGTAGTGGAATTGGGTAGATGTTGCGTTACTTGAAGATTTAAAATAGTACGCGCGCCGGCGAGGCGGCGCCTCTCCGCAGTAAACATAAAATCACACTCGTTTAAAATTACAACATAATTGAAATACTAAACGTTATCTATTATCAACATTATTAAATTATCAAATCATGTAGATAGGATGGACAAAAGAAGATTGACAAAAGTACATAAGGCGAGCGTGTATAAGATAGTTGTAAGAGGAATACCTCAGCAAACATATCCAGACTCAGACTAGATCGGAGACTTTCTGGAAAAAGATCAGATCATGAGTATCTTTAATCGATGAGCATGTACTACGAATCTGTTGAAAGTGAACGAAGCAAAAGAGATATGTCAGGATAGTAGTAAGTGGAAATCGTAGTCCTTCCGGGAAACGGGTGTGAGTTTATTTATATCACGGTCAAATGCAGGAAACTCACATTTTAGATACTAAATGGACATAAGAGCGCCATGAAGCCTAAAAAACTTTCGTTATCATCAACGCAAACATTATACCTCATGTGCCAAGAACTCTCGCTTGAACGTAATTGGGATATGGTGTAGCGACAGGTCCGTGACATATCCTGACATGTGATGATGAATGTTAAGCTTCACAAAAATACCATAAAACTATGAACAATCAAAATAAATCAATCAACGCCAGTAATTCCTCAGAGACAGAGACAGGCTGATTTACGATTCTTTTTTGAAGAGAACTGAAACTAATTCAACCTTCACATTCCATCTTTTATCGTATTAGCTAAATCAGCAATGATGTGAATGTGTGTGAATTATAGGAGCATCACTGCACGAGCCCAATATTCAGTTCTCTTCATTCACTTTATGCTATCTTACAAGTATTTTACAAGCTTTTATTTAACTTGCAATGTATGTATTTTTGTCTGGGTGGAATTCGGGTGGAATCTCGCAACTGAATTTTAAAGCAGTTATCCACAACCGATTGAGCTGAAATTTGGCATACCTGTCAAGTTCCGATGACAATATAATATGATGGTAACAGCGAGTTGATCCGACGATGGAGACGGAAGGTGGACAACGGAACTCCTCGATGGATAATAGTAGACTAGCCGTGTTTAGAGTCATTTTGATCAGCACACGGTTACGACCACTAATTTTATAAAAGCTTGTATTGAAAAATATATTTTTATTAGTATTTCTTATGAGTTCCCAATTAAACGTTTAGCAAAGCCTTCAATCATTTTAAAAACTCATTATTTTGCACAACGGGTGTTAAATAAAAACGAGAGCTACACAGATTACACACGGACTTTTAAATAAACATAAGTATATTTTACTAAAAGAAACAGTCATTACGGCATAAATTAGTGCGTCGATTCGAATCCAAATGCACTGAAAGTTGGCAAGGAGAATACGCACTTAAACAAAACAACAGATGTAACTGAGCACTCCCACGCAGCATCCACACACAAGTATTCTCAACTTACAGAGTAGCGCAATAAAGACATCAGCAACGTTTACAAAAGCAGTAACGTGCAAAGTCAAAGAAAATTAAACAAATGATAAAAGATGAAACAAAAAACACACATAGAAAACTCACGACGATAATTAAATTGGTTATTGTCTAGCTCGGTGGGAACAGGACCAAAATGGTACAAAATGATAACATTTGCTTTACCTTGAAGATTACTGAAACTGTAAACTGAATTAGAGCTCGTACATATGTGCTGAGCACTAACTAATAAGCTAGCTGTGCCCATTCAGACAGCGCAGCCATGGGGGCTTGCCTGCGCATCCGAAGCACAACCTTCCTTGTAACACAACGTCGAACATCAGTCAGTGCATTAACAACAACGCTAGTATCTAGTGACAGAATAGAAAATTGTATATCTGAGTATAACGAGGATATAAATCATATGCGCGGACGTACGCGACACTCGCTTAAACTAGGAATAGAAAACATAGGTAATTCTTTAAAAATAAAAACGCAAAATATTCATATTGACGATATGCCACTCTTGAGAGCTCTCGGTGCTTGACGTTAGAAAATAATATCCACAACAACAAGGTACACCAAACAGACTAAAATTCTCGAATTAAAAAGTTGTTTTAAGATCCTCATATCTTTTGTTTGAGCTGTACATCTGTACACGGAGATTACTCTATTCAAGATCCTGCACAATATTGTGTTTTAAATTTCAATCAAAGATTCAAGTTGAAAATCTACCTCCTTTTTGTCAACTAAGGACGGTTTGTACTGGAAGGAGATTTTGTAACGTTAATATTGAATTTAAATAAACACAGATGATTTTTCAGGATCCTGGGAGTATAAACCTCTGTAAATATTTGCCTAAACAACCATCTAGCTAGATTACTGAAGAACGTTTTTAGAAGAATCATATTAGAGTCAAAGAGGTCAGAATCTGTTGGACAGTTTTGTTTTTAATTTGCAAGCTTCAATTTATATGGCTGTGATGGCTGCCATCACGCGTATAGCGAACAAGGATTGTTTATTGAGTACATAAATAATAATTTTGTGCTATTATACTGACTATAATAGTACCTACGGATAGACATGACATTCTCCATTAAAATTGCCACTTCGAACCACATATACTTCAATATATAATAACTATCAAAAGAGTCTATTCTGAACATCTTGCGACCATGACAACACTGGAAGCACGTCATTATTTCATAATGTTTGGCAGATCTATGTATCCTCATTTAAAATTAAATAGTTGTGGTAAAGAACCGAATTAAAAAACATAAATAACTGATTATTGCGACGTTTTAATGACACATAAAAAAAAATCCTCCGAATTTTTTATAGCTAATCATTGAAACTAAATATTATATAAATATAAAATGCACGATTGACGTCATTTCGGCGATGTTTCTTGGAATTTTATTGTCACTATGAATCTGCAAATATTAGACGCCCGAAATATCTGTGATGATCGTTAAATAGATGACAAGTAACCACTCGAAGCCAGAATACTCGCACTTATTATTAGAATATAATTTTTATTTTTATTTGTTGCAGATGCTGTCGTCGAGAAGAACCAACTCAAATTGAGACCAATCGAAGATGGCGGATAGGTGAACGCTAATCAATATAAAATACATTAATTTAAGAAACCGTAACTTTAGTAATTAAGTAATTTAAGTTTAGCAATTATGTTGAACACCCAAGCATTTACGTAGTTTGACGGTGGGAGTACTGCAAACGAAAGACAACATCGGAGAACATCGCCAAGTGAGAATGGACAGTGCTGGGCATTCCAATTTAAGTAAAGTCTAAAGTGAAAATGTTAAAGTGAAAGGCTACTCACTAACACAACCTGTAAAAGATGGAACATCCAAGTTGTATTGACGTTGTTGTTATGAGCTGAGAGAGTTTAATTAAAAGTTGTTTAAAGACGGGGCTTTTATTTATAAAAACCGGCCAAGTGCGAGTCGGACTCGCGGACCGAGGGTTCAGTACAAACCTGTAGGTATATAAGTAAAAATACCATAACTTTTACTTATATACCTACAGGCACATATAAAGCATATGGCACAGATAAAGGAAAAATTGCGAAAAAATTGCGAAAAGCATACTTTTTTAGTTACATCATATATAATAAAAATATTTTTCATAATTTTAAATTTACTACCCGAACTTAGTTCAGTAGTAATCGGTAGTAACTTACTTAGGTAGTAAATTTAAAATTATGAAAAATATTTTTATTATATATGATGTAACTAAAAATGTATGCTTTTCGCAATTTTTCCATTATCTGTGCTATAAGACGTTGCTTCATACCAAATTTAGGTTTACCCTGTAGGTTTTGATTCCCTTGCGAGTGTCCAAAATTTTCAACATAAACGGCTGTATCTTTTGATTGCGTTGGCTTAGAAATTTGATTTTTTCACTGTTCCAAGGGACAGTATAGACTTGAGTATTTGATATGAATTTCAGCTTGATACCTCCACGCGTTCCTGAGAAAAAGGTTCTTGACAGACAGACAGGCGGACAACAAAGTGATACTATAATGGTTCCGTTTTTCCTCTTGAGGTACGAAACCCTAAAAATTAAAAGCATTTCAGTATATATGATATTTGTCGGTTTAGAATAACATACTGATTATGAAGCCAGATGTTGAATATGACAGAATGCCGAATAGAATTATATGTTGGCACGCAATCGTGTTGATATACTGTCTCTGCCAATGAAATGGAACAGAATAGAACTGCGTTCCAAAAATAGGAGCATCAACAAACAAGAATAGCTATCTTGTCTTTGGATCATAGAGTAACCGCAGTTACACACGTAAACTGTCTGGCATAGAGCCAGATATACACCCAAGCAATTGATAACCGGGTATAGTAAACCAATCTAAAACTGAACGTCCCTCTTGACACAAGATTGACGTTTCAAAATGATCCTTGTATATACGGAATAAGGAATATTTTGACGTAATGAAACAGTGGCGTGTACTGTTATATAGGTTTATCTCTACCAGTGCGCATATCTGTGAATGAGTTTCTTAGCTAGGTCGAGCTGCTATTCTGATTGATTGATACTAGTAGTCAGCTTGTAATCTCGGCTATTTAAGAGCAGGCTGCACGACATACTTTCCATACAAACGCTCGTGCTCAGCTCGTACGTGATTATGAAGTTGTAACAATTTCTTCGTTACATGTTTTGAACAAATATGTATCTTGAAGAATATATCTAGGTTAATGAGAAACCAAAATTGTAATATCTTTACCACTAAATTCAGAATAAGCCTTCAAAAATCAGCTTATTTGCACAATTTTGACCTGAAATTTGGATGTTCATAATGTACCAATAAACATTAAAATTAGAAAAAGGCTTCCCATGGACCTTGCCCATATTATATAGATTCTAAATGACAATCATTTTTGTCATAAACTAGTAAGGTTTTCTCAAAAACACGTACGTCCTGGAACAAGTTTTATGTATATATTGCGCATTTATTGCCGTTTCGCAAATAAGTAGCGGAATTTTCCGAATTCCAACCAAAGGATCTGAAACTGGCTCTCATTTTTCACAGTACCTCTGTTTCAAACGTTGAATTGGACAAACCTACAAGGTTTTAGACTACGCCTGCAATGGACTTCAGTGCGTCGCGCAGGGCCACCTTAAACTGCTAGCAAAAATAAATTATGCATAAATATATCTCTTTAATAATAGAATTCTATGTATGTGACTCGGAGGATGAGTAATTAATGTAGTGTGGATGATTCAACGAATCTAAGAATAACTGTAAGAGCACAATTTTGCAAAACAGACAACATATTTGCTTGTTGCCTTGGACTCGATCGAACGCAGAGCTTTCAGGCTTATAGGTGAGCAATATATGGCGGCGACTAAGTCTCGAGCACCGCCGTAAGGACGCGACCTTTCAATCTTCTATAGGTTGCATTTCGGGGAACGCTCCCAGGAACTTCATGATCTGATCCCACCATCTCCTTTTCATCATAGGACGAGCAGGCGCACGGCTCGGTACCATCCTAACCTCATTAGTATACCCTCTATTCGTACTAAACGTTTCAGTTCTACCTTTATAATGCGAACTGCTAAGGAGTGGAATACTCTACCGTCGTCTGTCTTTCCTGAAAACTATAATCTGGGTCTCTTCAAGGCTAGAGTGAATAGGTGCCTTCTAGACCTTTGTGCTCCATCTTCGGCCACATCGTCACTTACCAATAGGTGAGATCGTGGACAAAAAAGGTCTATCAAAGTTAAAAAAAAAAAAAAACGAGTGAGCGTTATGTACATTTAGGCCCAAGTTTAAGAACAAATAAACGGGTGGTTACCCTAACCAATCGTCAAAGTGACAGATAACGTATGAAAACATCTGTCAAAAAGAGTTGTTTAAGCTAAACAGTCGTTTAAACGTCCGTTAATATGTTGGTGAACAGTGGCCTTAAGGAGCAGATAATATAAGCACAAAATTAAAGTTTATTTAAGCAAACAAAATAAATATAAATAACTCACGTACCTACTCAGAAGGTCTTGTATGCTTTTTCTTGCGTGACTTAGTGCTGGCACTATCTTGGATGGATGAGCTGGCTATCTCCTCCACCTCAGGTTCTGGAGTCTTGTTCACAGATGAGCTGGCCGTCTCCTCCACCTCAAGTTCTGGAGTCTTGTTCACAGGTGAGCTGGCCGTCTCCTCCACCTCAGGTTCTGGAGACTTGTTCACAGATGAGCTGGCTGTCTCCTCCACCTCAGGTTCTGGAGTCTTGTTCACATATGAGCTGGCCGTCTGCTCCACCTCAGGTTCTGGAGTCTTGTTCACAGATGAGGTGGCCGTCTCCTCCACCTCAGGTTCTGGAGTCTTGTTCACAGATGAGCTGGCTGTCTCCTCCACCTCAGGTTCTGGACTCTTGTTCACAGATGAGCTGGCCGTCTCCTCCACCTCAGGTTCTGGAGTCTTGTTCACAGATGAGCTGGTCGTCTCCTCCACCTCAGGTTCTGGAGTCTTGTTCACAGATGAGCTGGCCGTATCCTCCACCTCAGGTTCTGGAGTCTTGTTCACAGATGAGCTGGCCGTCTCCTCCACCTCAGGTTCTGGAGTCTTGTTCACAGATGAGCTGGCCGTCTCCTCTACATCAAGTTCTGGAGTCTTGTTTACAGATAATATGGCTGTCTCCT
Organism: Operophtera brumata; assembly: GCA_932527175.1. Taxonomy (NCBI): domain Eukaryota; kingdom Metazoa; phylum Arthropoda; class Insecta; order Lepidoptera; family Geometridae; genus Operophtera; species Operophtera brumata. The sequence goes on from OW052235.1 coordinate 1,825,891, forward strand.
CCACCTCAAGTTCTGGAGTCTTGTTCACAGATGAGCTGGCCGTCTCATCCACCTCAGGTTCTGGAGTCTTCATATCATTGTCTTGAGTCTGGTTATTGTGTTCGGTGACCGTCAGCTCTTCAGTCAGCTTCGACTTAGCCATATCTAAAGAGGTGATTTCTTTTTCCTCTTCCATTTTATCGATAAAGGTGGTACCGCTACTCACTTGTTCTAAAGTATTTTTCACGACATCCTTTTCAATAAGCTCAATATAGTCTTTGTCTGCCGACTTCTTTTCCTCGAATTGTTTAATCAGAGCGGTCGTGGTCATTTCATCCACCTGGTCCAATAACACATTACTACGACTCTGATTGAAATCAGTCAGGCTGTGGTCATCCTTGCCCATAAGCTTCATCGCTTTTGAAGTAAGTTTGTTCATGAATGATGTTGGCTGGTCGACATCGGTGGCCTCTGGTTGTTCGTTGGTTATTGTTGTCTGACTGGTTGCCAGCGGCTGGGACTGCCTCTCGTCGAGGTTGGTAGACATTTGCTCACTAGAACTGCTGCTGTCTAAGTATCTGAATGTTTTGTGCCGTTGATCCTTGTTACTTTCACGGAAGCTATATCGCGACTGGGCAGTCGGTGGTGTGGATATCGTTGTGGGTGATTGGTCTGTCGGTGTCATTTGCAAGCCCCTGTCCACCAGCTCAGTGACCTGTGGTTTCGGCGGCTTAGGTGAGTAGTCGTTGCTGCTACCCTTGCTGCCACTACCCTCGCTGCTGCCGCTGCTATCATTGCCCCCCATATGCTTGTTGAGGACTTTTTGGCTAGCAGGGAAGTGTTTAAGGAGGAATAGCCAATCGTCAAGACGCAAAGTGAGGACTTGAGATTTGAACAGAGTTTGGTAGGAGTGCGTGTATCGTGTATCATGGAATAAGCCTTGCAACTGAAAGGAGAATATTTACCTATCAGATTGTGTCTCAATCGTATAAAAGAATAAGAAGAATCTCAAATTACTAACTACGCCAAAATATGAGCCGGCCGGATATACCCGGGACACCTGAGAGGTCCCATCCGAAATCTCCTTGATTTTCCCGGTGTGGATCAGATACATGGCGTTGGTGATTTCACTGGCCTTGACCACGTACATATCTGAGAACAAATTTGTCTTATTTTCAGGCGCTCATTTTATAGGGCTATTCTATAAAGGCAAGGCTAAGAGTTTAAAATGAGTTACCTTCGTTATAAGTATAGATCTGTAAGCAGCCGACCAATTGGCGTAGGAACGCCGGTTCACAGTTTTTGAATATGTGATGCTGAAATTAATAAAGTCTTCATGTTAGTTCAGGTATACAGTGGAAGGTGGTCTCTGACTTAACGCAGGGTGACCAAGAAAGAACCGATGACAAGTAGTAGTAGGCAGTAGGGTAACTGTCAGGGTACATACAGGGTAAATTTCATTTGAATGGTACAATATTTGAGACAAAACATGGTTGCTTCCCAATTCCTGAGACATGACAAACTTTTGCAACCCAATCGAAGCATTTTCGTGAAAAATAGTCTGTCCGAAGAGTAATTACGGACGGGTATCGAGATATTCTGGTCTCAGAATTAGTTTTTAGAAAGGAGCCATGTCTACTCAGGAAACCCATTTTTACCGATTTTCTACAATTGACTCAACGATAGAACAACGAAGGAATCTTCTGTCTCTGCTTACACTAATATAATTTGACGGAGAGGGGATAGAATGAGCAATCACATTTTCCCAGAGATGAGATCGATTTTGCGCCACCAAAAACCCCCCTGCAGCAAATTTTATAGAAATCGTTAGAGCCGTTTTCGAGATCACAAAATACGTATGGGTGCCGGTGAAATTACAGGCACATGAGACTTTTTATCTTTATGTCTCAGGGTGGCGGGCGCAGTGCAATGCCACATGGGGCGCGTCCTAGGTGGACGTGACCTATGTGAGAATGCATTGTTCATGGGCAGAGGCTACCGCTTAACATCAGGTGGGCCATCTGCTTGTTCCGTCATACAAGAAGTATAAAAAAAAAAAAAAAAAAAATATAGTTTATACTAGTCCGCTCGCAGCTAAACTCGCATTTAACCGGGATAAAAGGTATCTTATAGCTCAATCCAGATCATAATCTATGTATGTACCAAATTTCATCGAAATCGGTTCAGCCGTTCCGGCGTGATTGAGTAACAAACATCCAAACATCGAAATATCGTAACTTTGACATTTATAATATTAGTGAGATGGGATAGTGGGCTTTATTTTATTTACATTTTTTATTTACATACATAGACACACGCCTTTTCCCCCGAAGGGACAGGCAGAGCCTCAATGGGCCTTTTGTCTCAGTGGTTTGCACCATCGTGGAATATAGACGTAACGAGTGGTGAGCTCATCGCCGCCATTACTTCCCACGACTGACTCGGCTAACGCTTTCTTCCAGTAATAACACATTCCTTAATAAGCTATCAGCCAGGACAAATCTTGGTATCTAATATTGCTCGTTTAATAATATAGGATTGGTTGTAAATTAAATTAAATTCAAGAACTTTATTTCAGGCTTCTATTGAGAATTGTACTAAACCTAAACAATAAGCCCATAGAAACATAAATACCTTAGAAAATAACATTTATATAAAAACACTTTATTTATAACTTAATCTAACACACGTGTGATTGCCGACGCGTCACGGCCCGGGGATCACGTGGCAGAGGGCCCTTGAACCGCCGGAACTTCACCCCTTTCGGCTAGAAGTCAGGGCTCAAGTAGGTCTTCAGATCTTCCGTACGTACCACCATAAATGAGCTAAAGTACACATTATGACGAGAGTCCAACTTCATGACCCTCAATCCCACTCCGACTTTCTTCCTGATGTACTCCACCATCTCTGCGGCCTACACGTCGAAGTAGACGTATGAGTAAAGGGCATGGTGTTCGGTGCTTTTATACCACAAACAAGACGCTATCGACACCACCAATAAAATTACCTCTGATTTTTTACACGGAAATGAGCTTTGATTGCGGCTGTGGTAGGTGTTTTGAAACTAGATGAATGCAGTTTTTCCGTACTCTAAAAACGAGGTTATAGACCATTACAAAATTAAAAACACACCCTGTATCTATTGTCTAAGTAAATATTGAAATAGGTATAGATAGGTGGTCGTAGCTGTATCGTCCTGGCTCTGGTGTGTCCTGTCTAAGAATAGACTCCTCTGTCTCCTAGCGTGGATGTTGTAAAAGCGAACTAAGGGTGGAGGGCACCACCAGGTGAAGCTTCCAACGGATTACTCGACCAAATACTGCGATCGCAAATCCACCTACCAAGCGTGATAATTGTAGAATTTGAAACTATCGTGGTTGGGAATAATTTTTAATGAATAATGGCTAATTACCACTGTATTTCGTTCACTGTAACCTACTGCCGCCGCCGCCGCCGCTGTCCCAGCAGCGAAGCCAGTCTCGAAACGTCAGCAAAGCGACGAAATACAGTGATAAACCTGTTATTCATTTAAAGTGATGATTGTAGCAAATCTCCCCAATGTAGGGGGAGGCTTCGTTCAGCAGTGGACGACAAAAACCTGCTAATTATGATACTGATAAAGAAAGGGTACCTCAGTGAGGTGATGGAGGTAGGCGGCGGACATGACGCGCAGGCGCAAGGCGTGAGGTGCCGCGTGCAGGAAGTGCGGGGTCTGTAACCCCCTGGACTCGCGCCAAAGGTGCAGGCAGTACTTATTCACCAGGTTCACCAGGTTCTTGGACACGCGGTTGTTTTGTAAGAAGTCCTGCAAGAATAACATGATTATTTAGGCAGGAGGTTGCGGGTTCGACTCCCGCCTCGTAATGAATATTTGTGCGATCGCAGATATTTGTTCAGGGTGTTCTGGGTATTTTCTATATATAATAAAAAATATCTATCTATGTAATATAATGTATTAAGTATATCAGTTATATAGTACCCATAACACAAGCTCTGCTTAGCATGGGTCTAGATAATGTTGTGTGAACTGTCCAGCATTTTTTATTTTTTTATGTTAGTCAGAATATTAAGTATCGGTTATTTGATAATCCAAGTGGGTGGACGAGGTTAGGTGGCTACGATACCCTTAGATATACATATTGTATCCATCCATTATTAAACGACCATTAGATATTATTTGATAAAAACGGGAAATTTTCACGTACCGTTAAATCGATGTAAGCACCGACATTGTTTCGACCCGTACACGGAAAAATAACGGTAAAAAATAAAAATCCCAAAAATAAAACGGTTACGTAAAATAAACGGTGGTAATTTTAACGGTACGTGAAAATTTCCCGTGTTTATAAAATTATTGATATGATTCACGAAAGTTTTTATAGTAAAAAAGACCATTAGACGACCTCCAGAGTTTCGGGCGAGTAGCCGGCTGAGATACGTACGGTTGCGGGTTCGATTCCCGCTGCGGGTCAAATGTTTGTATGATCTGCAAATATTTATTCCGGGTCTGGGTGTTATGGTACAATGGTACTCGAAGTTTCTGATACCTACGACACAGGGATTCTTAGTGTGGGATCAGGACTATGTATATGAATGTTGGGTGTCATCACTATCGGTTCAGCCGTTTCGGCGTGATGGAGTAACAAACATACAAACATCTAAACATCGTCACTTTGACATTTACGATATTAGTTGGATATATTGAAATTGGGTATAAACTTATATGGTTGACAACCTCTGTAACACGTTGGATGAGTATAGCCCTCTGAGACGCGAGATTATGCGGGTTCGATTCCCACTGCAAGGCAAACTTTTGTATGATCTCCAAACATTTGTCCCGGGTCTTGGTGTTGTAGTACCATGGTACTGACTGTTGGGTGTTATGTATGTTATGTTACATACGTAGCGAAGTATCGTACCTATCAAGAGGTTAGGGTCTACGAGCTAGGGATCGTAGCTATCAAGACTCAACGCCTTAGGGTCTACGCAGCTACGAATCGTAGCATCGTAGCCATCAGGATCTTATGGTCTACGCAGCTATGAATCGTAGCTATCGGGACCTTAGCGTATTTGCTTCCGCGTTGCAACGAGCGAGTAACCAGATGAGAGAGGTACGGGTTCGATTCACGCTGCAGGACAAATGTTTGCTTGCATCCTAGACTACGGCCATATGCATACTATGCCACGGCTTCCGCTTCGTAGCAGCCATTTGAGAACCTTACGTTCCCATCGGCTGTCAGTTTTAGGAGGTCTATGGCGGACATTGCCACTTCATTACGCTAATTCTAAGAGCTGTGACGATGATGCTGGTTCTTCGACGGATTTCCTCGTATAGGATGATTAATCAAGTGGATTCCAAAAAAAAAAAATTTTAGCCGAGTCAGTCGTGGAAAATAAATGGCGGCGATGAGCTCACCACTCGTCACGTCTTCATTCCACGATGGTGCAACCCACTGTGGAAAGAGGCCCATTGAGGTCCTGCCTACCTTTTCGGGTAAAAAGGCGTGTGTGTATGTATGTATGTATGTATGTATGTATAATAAAATGGAGCATTAATCACTATGTAAAAACACCTTACACCGATGAGACCGGTCCGTTTATATACGAGTAATGATGCAATTCACGGGAGCTGTTTCAGTAGAAGTAAATGGAACATTGACTCACCTGCAGCTCAAGATACTTGGAGTAGAAGCTGAAGGACCTGAAGGACTGGTACTGGATGATGTTGGAGAACTCGCCCACATAGATCATGCACACCATGGTTGATACTATTTGCAGAGCGCAGACGAATATCACCTGCGCACACCAGTTCACAGTATTAAATAATTAATACATAAGTTCGTTATAGCACAGAAATCTGAAGTAAAGAGAATTGGTAAGGAGGTGCAGCGAGTGTCGTCAGATTATGAGCAAATTGCGCATACTATTTCACTCGCACTCCAGAGTGTTTATTGTATTTTATTTACGACTAGATGACCCGCGCGCGACTTCGTCCGCGCGTAGTTTGAAAACATCTACGGCGCGGCGTGCAGACAACAACTTAAACATCAACAACCACCCCGTGAAATGACTTTTGAAACAACACCACATTCAAGTTTTTCAATTTAGGGGTCACATTTTACCCTTTATTTTCTGAAAATATTTTAATCTTAACAACGACACTGTGAAACGACCTTTGAAACGACACTGAACTTAAGTTTTTCAATTTAGGGATCCCATTTAACCCTGAGATCCTTAAAATATTTCGATCTCAACAATGACACCGTGAAACAACCTTTGAAACCATACTCAAGTTTTTCAATTTAGGGGTCCCATTTTATCCCTGAGGTCCTTAAAATATTTCGATCTCAACAATGACACCGTGAAACGACCTATGAAACGGCACCATACTCAAGTTTTTCAATTTAGGGGTCCCATTTTAACCCTGAGGTCCTTTAAATATTTTGATTTCAACAACGACACCGTGAAACGACCTTTAAAACGACACCATACTCAAGTTTTTCAATTTAGGGGTCCCATTTGAACCTTGAGGTCCTGAAAATATTTTGATCTCAATGACTACACTGTGAAACTAACTTTTAAATCGTCAAAATACGCTGAAATCTGGCTAAAACGTAAAGTGTTTTTATTTACAAAGAAAACGTTCGCGTGCCATTTTTCAGCAAAATTTCAGGTACTGCTGAAACATATTTTTGCTATTTTTATATAAGGAAGCTACCTGAGAATTTTCAAGTATCTACTACCAACGGTTTCCGAAATACGAAGCATTATAGTTTAACATTAGAAGCCGATTTGGACCCCTTACAGGGTGAATTTTCCAAAATCCTTTCTTAGTACACCCCTACACCCAAAAATGAATACATCCTCCAAATTTAATGTATCTAGGTCTAGCGGTTTAGGCTGTGCGCTGCAAAACGCAAAGTGTATACATTAAAAGCCCTTTATGGACCCCTAAGGGAGCGAATTTTCCAAATTCCTTTTTAAGTACACTTTCACACCCTTATAGGACTACACTCTCCAAATTTCAAGTCTCTACGACCAGCGGTTTAGGTTGTGAGTTGGAAAAACTAAAGTTTTTTTATTTTCTTACAAAGAAAACGTTCCCTTGTCATTTTTCAGGAAAATTTCAGGAATCGCTGAAATACGTGTTTGTTAATTTTATTTGAGGAATCTCCATGTAAAATTTCATGGTTCTACTACTAACGGTTTCCGAAATAGAGAGCATTTTTGTTTTACGTTGGAACCCCATTTTGAACCCCGTAGCATGCGAATTTTAAAAATTCCTTTCTTAGTACAGCCCTACGCATCAAGACGAACACACCCTCCAAATTTCAAGTTTCTACGACCAGCGGTTTAGGCTGTGCGTTGGACCTCGGTCAGTCAGTCAGTCAGTCAGGACAAAACCTTTTATATATTAGAAGATGTTAAATCATTAAATAAAACACAGAATTTTATGATAAAATGTCAAAGTTACGTGTGGACTTTTCAGTTATCTTCCACTTTCTTTATTTAACTGGTCATCATTAGGTTAGATAGCGAAAATCACAATGGAAACGCTTGTTGTTAATTTCACAATGTGCTATCTCTGTACCGGACGTTTTAGCTTTACGACTGCAATGTGGTACATCATTATTTGAATACATGCCAAGCACAACGCGAGCGCCCCCAATCAACCACCAGCAAAGAGCCATTTTACATTTCCCGGTCAGTTTCTGACCGGTTTCTGATCGCAATATTTTAATTTACAGCAATGTGATGCATATTTTTGTGTCTAATTAATAGTCCCTTGACTAGTTACACCGTGTTTTGACTCATTCGATCGAATTTGAAACTGCTTGTGTCACACTATATACCAGGGGTCACCGAATGGCGGACCGCGGTCCGCATGCGGACCGCCGACCCATCTCGTGCGGACCGCGAGAAAACAGAAACTGCACTCCACTACACCACAGATAAAAGAATACTATAACTACACACTACGTAATTTAATAAAAATGTTTACCCTGCTTTATCTTTGTTGATGTCATTTCGAAAACGGCCGGTCGGAGTCGAGCTTACAAGCGAGAGAGAGTTCGCAGATTGGAAATGCGTGGATTGTCGCGATGGTGAAGCGCGCGGGGCGTCGCGAGGGCGGGGGTGGGTAATCACGCCATAGTCCAGGATTTAATGACATTAGCTTGCACCAATTTGACTCCAAATTTCAGACAGATAGTCCGCAACAAGAAATGTCATTTTTCTCATCATTGATTTGTAAAAAAGTACCTTTTTATTGCGGTAATTACATGTTTTTAATAAATAACTGTGCGGACCTCGATGGTCATTTCATTTCTTTAAACGGACCCCGAGCGAAACTAATCGGTGACCCCTGCTATATACCATAGACATGATCTATGGTATAATTTACTTTTATGTGATCCGAAAGTCACTAGATCTCAATTCGGAGCTTTAGATACATGGATATATCATCAGTGTGTTACGAAACTGATAAAAACTCACTTCCGAATGTTTCTTTGGCATGATATCTCCGACACCGTTCTGAGTGAAAGTGGTCAGCACGAAGTAGAGAGAGCAGAGGTACGCGTTCTCGCACCACACATTGCCGTCGTCTGCAATAATTGATGGCCAGCTTACAAGAAATAAGTCATTTGAGAAAAAAAAACTAAACTCTCTTTTCTAATATTAGTATAATGCGCGTCATGTAAAAAGAACGCTGACGGTCATACAACTTCAGGCGTTCCAGCGTTCTTTTTACATGACGCGTACTATAATCGGAACCGTTAACTGATAAAAATGAGCCTAAATACTGCCACGATACTATTAATCATGGAGCAGTTCCATTGTCCTCCTTCCGTCTCCATCATCAGATCAGTTCGCTGTTAGCATAGTATTTTATTGTCAACTAAACATGGCATGTATGCCAAATTTCAGTTGAATCGGATATCGGGAAGTGGTTGAAACTTCGATTCCAAGATTTGTTTACATTGTTAGTAGTTAGTTTGTTAGTTACAAGTGAATCTAATAAAAGCGTATTCAAAAACTAAAACGTTTCTACACACAGTTAAATTAAATAATTTTCGCAGGAGTAAATATCTTGTGATTCTTATTCAGGATTTATGCAATTACCATTATAATATGACTCATAATTATTGAAAAATAGTACCTAAAGGAAAATCATAATTTTATTTTATTAGACATTTCAAATACAAAACACTTAATAAGGTACGGAATTATTTTATAACTAAAATAATGCCAGCCGTGACGATAGTTTTCATATTTTATCGTCACAGATGCATTTTTTTTAAATTATAAAAGTTAAAATTTACAATATACAACGATCGTCAGTAATTTCGGGTTGGTAGCCAGCTAGCCAGGCCAACATTTTTGATGCAACGGTTGGTGCATGCAAGGAAATTACGAATGAAAAATCTAAAGCTTGGACACAATGAGCCCATATCTTTTTTTAAATTAATTATTTTCTAGATCTTTTTTTTTTTTTTAATACTACTGAATGACGGAACAAGCAGATGGCCCACCTGATGTTAAGCGGTAACCTCTGCCTATGAACAGTGCATTACCTCATAGAACACGTTCACCTAGGACGCACCCTATGTGGCATTGCAATGCGCCCGCCACCCTGAGACAAAGATGAAAAGTCTCATGTGCCTATAATCTTGCTCATTAGTAGAGAGGCCACTTCTCCAAAAGCCGTCAAATGGCGATTCCCGTTGGACAGACTATTCCCGCGCCGACAACCGGTATCTTTGTATTCAGCATGAGGATTGATTTCTTAAGGTGGTCGCTTTTCCATACAAACGTATTAGCACAAATATGGGCAAACAGAGTATAATTTTACACTGAAATGACTGTTGTTGGCTTTTATATTGGTCATTATTTGCGTCAACACATATTTGGTTGAAGAAAACAGTGGATTAATAGCGAAAATAACATCGAAATTTTAGTTCATTTATGTCAGTGTGTGAGTGTACACTGACAGTGTCACACACATAGCCGCAGATTAGATAACAGTAACATGTCACTTACACGCGACGTTGTCAGCTCGTGACTTACGCCGGCTAAGCGCTGTTGCCGCTTCGATCTGTCATATCATAATTAGCTCGGATAGAAAATATTAGAAAAACAAACATTTAGGATTGGACATGTGTATGCGAATCAGCCAGACAGCCGGAGGCCGCAATGCATTGCAAGGTCTCTACATATGAACTTTGTATAAATAATGGGAGAAAATTAAATTACAAACAACTAGACAGAAATTACAGACAAATATAATATTATCTTAATTACGTAAAAATTAAATTAAATACTACTAGCTGATCATAATTACCTATATATTTACGCACAAGGTTTTTTGAACTGAGACCTCACGAATACACACGGTTTAGGTAGGTTACCTTATTTATTTCGAAAAAATATCTATGTACATCCACATGTGGTTCGAAAAGTTAGACCTTCAACGTCGTTAAAATTCCTAGAAACGGGAGGTCAACAAAGAATGTTATACACTGGTTGTTATTTTATAGAGTAGGTACCTACAAGTTTCAAGATTCATAAATTTTAGACTTTTCCCAGTATTTGTATCATAAAAGCTACAAACGTAAAAAAAACAGCGTTGTAGGATTAGTGGAAGTACCCTAGAGGTTTTGTTTTTTTACATTTTTGATTTACCCTAACATCTCAGAAACTAAAATAGTTTTGAAATGTCGAAGCGAGGAACTTTCATATGACACCACATTTGATCTGATATTCTCACTTTTTTTTACCTCCTCTTGGACCCCAATATCTCAACAACCCCCCGACCGATATAGCTCATAACCTTACCAACAAATTGTACCAATACTATCACCTCCCAATCAAATTTCATGAAGATCGGATTAACGGTTCGGAAGTTATGCTCGGACAAACATACATACATACATACATACAAATGCCAATTCTTCCAAGTTGAATCAGAGAACTCGCTTCGCTCATTCAATATTTAAAAAAAAAAACATAGTATTGCCTTGTTTCAGTCGAAGTCAGTTCTGTGTAGGTAGGTGAAACTACAATCTTCAAACAAATTCGTTGAAATGATTCCTAGGGGTCTTATTCATTATAATTGCGAGTTAGGGTCTTCGGAAGGTTCAGATATGCAGGCCCAGGGTGGGTATTGAACATTTTGCCTCCTGCTTAGAAGACAAGAGTTCATCTTACTATGACATGTTATGTCTGTTCGTGTATGTCACAGCCACTTTTTTCCGAAACTATAGGATCTATTCTGTTGAAACTTGGTAAGTAGGTGTATTCTGTGAACCGCATTCAGATTTTCACAAAAAAATAGAAAAAAACAAAAAAAAAATGGGGGTTCAGTTCTAAGTATTAGTACTTAGAACTGAAACTCAATTTTTTTTTTCATCAAACCCGTTGGTGTGGGGTATCTATGTATAGGTCTTCAAAAATGATATTGAGGTTTATAATATAACTTTTTTCTAAACTGAATAGTTTGCACGACAGACACTTCCAAAGTGGTAAAAAGTCCCCCCCCCCCCAACCCCGTAACTTCTAAAATAAGAGAATGATAAAACTAAAAAAAAAATGTACATTACCATGTAAACTTCCAACGAAAATTGGTTTGAACGAGATCTAGTTAGTAGTTTTTTTTTAATACGTCATAAATCGTAAACCATCCAAGAACTTTGATATTATGTTACTTGCTGCTACGGAACCCTTCATGGGCGACTCCGACTCGCACTTGGCCACTTTTTTTTTTAATTTCCATAATATTATTTGCATGCAATGCATATCAGCCGGCCTAGCCAAAAGACATTCGCTTCGAAGCGATTCCATTCCTTTCTAGGCGCTAGTCCAGATGGTACGTTCCTAAGCACTAATTTATTACTAGTAGGTAATTGTGTTTATACTGTACTAGCCATTTCACCGCAGCTTGGCAAACAAACAAACAAACAAAACAACAAAGTTTACATATTTACAGGGAATTAATTTTGTAAAACTTAAAAAAAAACCGAACGAAATAAAACGGCTGAACCGATTTTGATCCAACAAAGCTAAGAACACTCCCGACAAATACACCTATCAAACAAAAACAAAAAACGATTTCGGTTCATCCGTTCGGGAGCCACGTTGGGACATACAGACACACACACACACACACAGACACGTCAAACTTATAACACCCCTTCGTTTTTCGTCGGGGGTTAAAAAATACAAAATAATAGTGAAGATAAATAAAAAAGCATAAAAAAGATAAATATTTTATACATAGTGTAATACAAATTAACAATCTTTTTTTTTAAGGAGAATTAGCCTTTTTGAAATGCAATCCTTTCCCTCATTGTCTCGCAAGTCGCAAAGGCCTCGAAATTAAAAATAATATAATTAATTTTTATTGAATGGGTTATCCTCTCTTTTAACCCCCGACGAAAAACGAAGGGGTATTATAAGTTTGACGTGTCTGTGTGTGTGTGTGTCTGTCTGTCCCATCGTAGCTCCCAAACGGATGAACCGAAATCGTTTTTTTTTGTTTGAAAGGTTTATTTTTCGGGAGTGTTCTTAGCTTTGTTTGATCAAAATCGGTTCAGCCGTTCAGCGTTGGGGTTTTTTTTTTAATTTTTACAAAATTAATTACTAACTCAACTATAATCTGGACCTCTTCAAGGCTAGAGTGAATAGGTGCCTTCTAGACCTTTGTGCTCCATCTTCGGCCGCATCGTCACTTACCAACAGGTGAGATCGTGCACAAACAAAGGTCTATCAATGTTAAAAAAAAAAAAAAAAAAAACTTGTTGAAAATAGGGTCAACTGCGGATTTCCTCAATGAAGAATTGTTACTTCGTCGGCTTTATTTCTCAAACTCAAGACATCACAATAATGGAAATGGAGCGCGACGAATTATTCCCATTTGTCACACTGATCTGTCCCCCCTAAGGTGACAGTTAGAACAAAAAAGTTGGATCTGTCCCCCTGTTGCGTGATTGGGTGATGGCTGGTACATTTGCGTGTAATTTTAATTTTAATTTTAGATTATTGTATGGAACCCTTCGTGCTAGAGTCCGACTAGCACTTGGCAGTTTATTTTTTATTTTTTATGATACAAATTGGCAAACTAGCATACGGCCTGATGTGAAGTGGTCACCGTCGCTTATAGACACCGGCAACACCGGGGGTAATTGTCGATGCGCTGCCTACCCTGAAGGAATTTATGACCATTTTTCATGAAATAAAACATGGTTACGTACGACATGTACGACACGGGAAAACCTCAGATGGAAGCTCATTCCATAGTTTATAGGCACAGAATAAATAATAGTACTTTATGGGGAAGAAATGATCTCGAGAAACGAGTCGTTCGAGAAACCCAGGGTTCTATGATGTGCGGATGAGCTTTGTCACGGTGCCGGGAAGAGCGATGGTAAAATCTCGATGCGAGGATGAGATCGGAAAGCTCGTCAGAACATTCCCCGTTGTAGAGGCGGTAGATCACGCAAAGAGATCCGATAGCTCTGCGTTGGCTAAGCGGTTCTAGAGTATCGGAGAGCTTGGGGTCACCGATGATGCTAATGGCTCTTCTCTGTAAGGAGTCAAAACGAAGCAGCTGGTACTTGGGTGCCCCGTGCCATAGATGGGAACAGTTTCTACGTGCGGCCTTACTTGTGCTTTGTAAAGCAATAGCCATTTATGCGGCGTAAAATAAAGTTTCTATGTGCATTATATTATGGGGGAGGCCTATGCCCAGCCGTGGACTTCAGTTGATCTAAACTGAATGATCTATCAATAAAAGCTGAAAGTAAATAAATCTTTAGAAAAAAAAGCGGCCAAGTGCGAGTCGGACTCGCCCATGAAGAGTTCCGTAGCAGCAAGTAACATAACATAAAAGTTCTTGGATGGTTTACAACTTATGATATATTAAAAAAAACTACGTACTAGATCTCTTTCAAAACAATTTTCGTTGGAAGTTTACATGGTAATGTTCACCATTTTTTTTTGTTTAGTTTTATCATTCTCTCTCTCGCAAACTATTCAGTTTAGAAAAAAATGATATTAGAAACCTCAATATCATTTTCGAAGACCTATCCATTGATACCCCACACAGGTTTGATGAAAAAAAAATGTGTTTCAGTTTTAAGTATGGGGAACCCCAAAAACTTATTGTTTTTTTCTATTTTTGTGTGAAAATTAGTTTCGGAAAAAAGTGGCTGTGACTTACACGGACAGACAGACATACATGACGAATCCATAAGGGTTCCGTATTTTTTTTTTTCGGAACCCTGAAAAACTACTTCATAGCTAGGAATTTATACCCAATACAACATAAATACATACATAGACACACGCCTTTTTCCCCGAAAGAGTAAGCAGAGCCTCTCATGTGCCTCTTTTCACTGTGGGTTGCACCATCGTGGGAAATACACGTGACAAGTGGTGAGCTCATCGCCGCCATTGCTTCCCACGACTGACTCTGCTAATGCTTTCTTCCAGTATAATACATTCCTGAAATAAGCTAGCAGTCAGGAACTACAAGCTAACTACAAGTCCAGGTATAAGACTTAATAAAATTAGTGTGCTGATGAAAATGAGCCTAAGCACGGCCAGTTTACTATTATCCATCGAGGAGTTCCGCTGTCCACGTTCCGTCTCCATCATCAGATCAGCTCGCTTTCACCATAGTATTGTACTGTCATCGGAACTAGATAGGTACGAGTATGCCAAATTTCAGCTCAATCGGATATCGCAGGAGACACCATTGTTGCCACCCGTGAAATATAGTAGTAGTAGAGCTTTTTTGTGTAAGAGTTCGTCCGGGGAAGTACTACCACCATACCTATTTCTGCCGCAAAGCAGTAGTCCTCGCATTGCTGTGTTCCGGTTTGAAGGGTAAGGGTGCCGGTGAAATTACAGGCACATGAGACGTTTCACCTTTATGTCTCAGGGTGGCGGGCGCAGTGCAATGCCACATAGGGCGCGTCCTAGGTGGACGTGACCTATGAGGTAATGCACTGTTCATAGGCAGAGGTTACCGCTTAACATCAGGTGGGCCATCAGCATGTTCCGTCATTCTAGTAGTATAAAAAACAAAAAACATTCTGAATGCAATGCTTGACTTGTTGCTGAAAATACCGAAATTGATATATGTGTGCCTATAATATTTGAGGAGTTCCCTCAATCTTCATGGATTCCAGCATCAGAAAAACATTTTAATGAAAATGGCACCAATCTGGAAGTATATCATGTAATTTTTTTTCCTAATCGTTACGTAAATGGTATGAGGTAACAAACATAATAAAAAACTCTGGAATTGATAACCTCCTCCATTTTTTGAGGTCGGTTAAGAATCGAGTACCTACTTTTTGATTTGAAATAAGGACACACCACAACACTCACTTCACAAACATAATATTGGCTGAAGCAGAATCAGTGTATTTTGTAGATCATTACAAAAACATTTATAAAAAAAAAATGGTCTGGTATCGAACCCAGTACTGTGGGTTTAGTGTCGAGAGATCTAGTCACTGGTTCACAAAAAAAAAGTAAAAAAAAAATACAAAAAATATAGGCAGTATAGAATCGAACGCAGTAACGTGGGTTCAGAAGTTCTGAGTCGACAGTCCAAGCCGCTAGTCCAACTATTTTGAAATTCGCGCGCCGAAATTAGCTTATAGTTCTAATACAATAATATCCTTGACTGTGTGCGTGAGTAGGCTTTCATATTGCTCGGAATTTGCTCGGCACAAGTATGTTAAAACTAGAGACTAAAATAACCTGAAATATAGCTAGGTACATAGCAAATAAACCACCATTTGCGTGAACGTTAGTGTTATGACATAATATGCACATTTTAATTCATAAATACATAAAATACTTCAAAATTTGGCAACAGCGCCATCTATTGACGCTGTCGTGCCTAGCTGACCACGAGGAACAACCTTAAGAACAAGAATAGACTGGTTGTCGCATTCTTAAGTGGTGGAGGGGGGAGAGAGGGGAGGGGAAATATGCAAAACCCGGGTATAAGGTTTGGTTGATATCTCAATAACCGCTTGTTCGATTTAAACAAGTAAGGTATCATACGATAGGTAATAAAATCTTTGACATATCGAGTCTTAAAATGGTTTTTGTAAATATCATACTTTATTAAATATTTCGAAAAAAAGGAAATTTAAAAAAAAAAAGTTTTGATTTTGTTGAAAATGGCAGTAAATGACACCTAACTAAAAAGTGATGTATTACGAAGAATTGAGCGATTTATTCAGCAGTATTTTGTTTTTCAATTTTTTTATTTGGTTGAGAAACAACAAAACTGTGCAAATACCATATTTTATTATATATTCAAAAATAGGCAAATTTCAGACAAAATACGTTTTTGGTTTTGTTTATTTTATCTATGTTTATTGTATGTTTTATCTTATAGAAACGACAGCATTAGATATTCTGTGAAAATTTCAAGTTTCATCTATTACGGTTCAAAAAATACAGCTCTTATTAAGATCGAGCAAAAACAAAAGTTTATTCTTATGAATTTTATTTTTATTCAATTTTTATTATGTTTTCTTGTATAACTATATTAGTACTTATTCTGTTAAAATTTCAAGTTTCTATCTATTACGGTTCAAAAGATACGCTGTAATCAAGATCGAGCAAAAACAAAAGTTTATTCTTATAAATTTTATTTTAATTTTATTGTTATTATGTGTTCTTATAGAAACAACAGCAGTACATATTCTGTAAAAAAAATAAGATTTAAACTGTTACGGTTAAAAAAAACAGCCCTTATTAAGAACGAGCAAAAACAAAAGTTTATTGTAGCATTATTTTTACTTTATTTTATTTTTATTATGTTTTCTTGTAGAAATCAAAGCAGTACTTATTCTGTGAAAATTTCAAGTTTCTAACTGTTAAGGTTCAAAAGATACAGCTATTATTAAGATCAAGCAATAACTTCAAGACATGTGAATAAAGCGCCCAATTCTTTGTCATACATTACTTTTTAGTTAGGTGTAATTTACACTTTCATTTTCACAAAAGCCAAAAGCGACTTTTTTTTGAAATTGGCCTTTTTCTAAATATTTAATAAACTAAATAAACTATGGTATTTACAAAAACCAGTCACAATTTTGTTGTTTTTCATCGAAATTAAAAAAAAAACGGTATTGAAGGTTAATAAAGCTCCTAATTCTTTGTGATACCTTTTTAGTTAGATGCCATTTACTGTCATTTTCACCAAAGCCAAAATCATCTTTTGTTTGAAATTCGCCTTTTTTCTAAATATTTTTAAACTATGACATTTACGAAAACCATTGTTAGACATAGTATGTTGACCATTTAATTACCTATCGTATGACATCTTATTTATTGAAATCGGACAAGCGGTTATTGAGATATTAACCAAATCAGATACCCGGTTTTCGAATCTTTCCCCTCCCCTCTCTCCTCCCTCCACCACTTTAGAATGCGACAACCGGTCTATTCTTGTTCAGGAGATCACGCTGAACATAATGATACTGGTTGTCGGCGCGGAACTCGTCTGTCCAACGGGAATTCAATTTCGGAGGACTGGCCTGCCTACTACATGGTGGAGGTACAATATTTGACATTATAATCTGCTTGAACTCACTGGCAAAACTGGATGAGAATAGCCGAATATAAAGAGCTCAGTAACGCTGACAGATCCTACATCCAGCAACGGGTTGCTTAGTAACCTTTATGGATCCAAGAAGAAGCCGGCTCAGCATAGTCTTCCATGACCCCAATGAAGTACCAGAGACATGAGCTCCAGTGCACGAACAGAGTGAACCAGATGAACACAGATAATACGGTGCTAAGGATCAGGTTGGTGGAGATTCGCTCCTGGCGACGTTTCAGACATTTGTATACTGTAATCTGGAAGGATCAGAACGATACTTTAGAACGAAGAAAGAGACTTTAAGGTGGTTGCTTTTGCTTGTGGTGCGAAATTCTTTTATTGTGGTTTTTGCTCATCACAGCTCTTCAACACTTCTTCAGATAGTCAAAACTGATTTGACGGTAATTATATGACCTAACACACAAGTTTTAATTTATAGTATCACATAAATATTAATAGTTTGGCTATGAATGTGCTTGAAACAAAAAAACACACAAGTTTTAATTTATAGTATCACATAAATATTAATAGTTCTGCTATGAATGTGCTTGAAACAAAAAAACACTGTAAATACCATTGAAGCACAATCGTAGCTAAACTAATTATATTTACGTGATACTATAAATTCAAACTTGTGTGTTGTGTGTAATTACCGTCAAATTAGTTTTCGCTATCTGAAGAAGTGTTGATGAGCTGTGATGAGCAAAAAACATGAAAAAAATTGAATTTCGCGCCACAAGCGAAAGCAACCAACTTTTAAATTCACTCTTCAGGCAATTGTGAGAAATGTTTCTGGCGAATCAGGCATCAGGCATCAGGCAATAATCAGTAGTAGTAGAGCTTTTTTGTGAAAGAGTTCGTCCGGGGAAGTACTACCACCGTACCTATTTCT
Source organism: Operophtera brumata (assembly GCA_932527175.1). Lineage (NCBI taxonomy): Eukaryota > Metazoa > Arthropoda > Insecta > Lepidoptera > Geometridae > Operophtera > Operophtera brumata. Next base: position 1,844,394 of record OW052235.1, read on the forward strand.
GCCGCAAAGCAGTAGTGCTCGCATTGCTGTGTTCCGGTTTGAAGGGTAAGGGTGCCGGTGAAATTACAGGCACATGAGACTTTTCATCTTTATGTCTCAGGGTGGCGGGCGCAGTGCAATGCCACATAGGGCGCGTCCTAGGTGGACGTGACCTATGAGGTAATGCACTGTTCATAGGCAGAGGTTACCGCTTAACATCAGGTGGGCCATCTGCTTGCTCCGCCATTCCAGTAGTATAAAAAAAAAAAAAAAAAAAAAACATTATTGGTGGTAATGCTGGACAGTTCACACAATATTATCTAGCCCCAAGCTAAGCAGAGCTTGTGTTATGGGTACTAGATAACTGATATACTTAATACAATATATTACATAGATAGATATTTTTTATTATACATAGAAAATACCCAGAACACCCTGAACAAATATCTGCGATCGCACAATTTTTTGGTTCCGAGGCGGGAATCGAACCCGCATCCTCTTGCGTCGCAGGCCAACCTTCGCCCGCCGCGCCACGGAGGTCGTCAAGGTAGAAAGTATAAGTTTGCTAATATGTTTAAACGAAGTGAAGCAAACGCTCTTATGTCCAAGTGCCACAGCTACATCTGACTGTAAAGAGGTTTACTAACTATTCTGAGCATCCTATTGAGCCTAAGCCAGGAGAAGAGCATCCATCTGTGCTGACTACTGAAGAAACTCATCAGCTCAAGCGGCAAGCAGGACAGAATATCATACCTAAACTCTCCTTGGAAATGTCTGTAAAAGAAGGCTTTATTTGTTTTGATCGGCCTCATTGAAATCTAATTTGTGCAAAGATATGAGGGAAGTGCATCGATTCGTAGGTAAGCGTCCGGCCTCTTTAGTCAAAAAAACTCGCGCTGCGTTTGCACCACAATCGTTATATAGATCAGAAGCCCACATATAGTTCAGTGGGCCTGATAGGTACCTACAGATAGTCGGGGTAGTAGTTTTGCTTTCGGTATCCTGACTATCGAATTGCGTGTAGTTATTTGTTTAATGTATGGTCATAGAATAAATAATAGTCAAAGTAATGCTTTTAATGAGTTTCTCAACAAGTCCGCTAGGGGCGCTCGTCGTTTTCTGCATACAAAAACCAAAGATTTAAATCGTAGATATGCCCTTACAGTTGAGTGACCACGTCGTAATGTTTCCACGTGAAATAAGATAGCTCGTTCATTTGGACTCGGTGCACATCTAGACACAGTGTCAGCTGGTCGTTTATTTTTTCACAAAAGTTCGTGCAATATGATTGCACAATAAATGACAGTTAAGTTTATAGACAAAATCACGATTTTTAACTGTTCACTAGTGTGCGTGCGTCAGACCTTTGATTCAAATACAATGCAACAGTTTTCGGTGTCTGGGCGTATCCACGATTTAAATCTTTGACAAAAACGACATTTCGACTCGCAATCAATCAATCGCAATTATGTGTTTCTGTGTAGCTCTTGTATACAAATAAATATATTCGAGTTCTTTCTTCTTTCTTCTTCTTTCAATCCGGTTTTCGTAAAAAACTTACTGACTCCTCACATTCTTCACATTGGTTGACTTCAAGATTAGCGGCCGAGAACACTGCATTAGTATCTTCAGATAGAAGCCCACATCCAAAGCATACAGCGTCACAATCAGTCCAAATCGATTGTCTTGGAAACCGGCGTTATAAACATCAGCGTACATACATAGTAAGGATATGGTGATGAGGTAGGTTTGGACAAAGGTGTCCTTATAGTAGAGATTGTCTTTTCTCCTGTGAATGATCATGGAAGAGCTGAGGTTTTGCTCCATCATGGGGGTATCGCTTATGTTGCCCTTTATGTAGTGCTGGAAGAAAATAAATTATGAATGTTGCATTATATACTACATAATAGTAAGTTGTAGATAGATATTTATTTGGATAAAACCATTGAGAAACGATCCAACTAGGTAGAAAAGTACCTACGTATCGACAGGGCCGCGGTAGAATCCAATCGGGACCCCGTGACCCCGTCAGGTGTTAGTGCATCTCTAAACCACTCGTCAGATGGTGAGTGGTTTGATGATGCACTAGCATTAAGGTGAAGGAAGGAATATCGATGGGTTTTTTGTCGGTATGCCGTTGGGTGCTAGCCAACGGAGAGCCCGACAGCCCCCTCAGCTCATCCCGAGCTGAAGGACATGCGTAATGCATTTAACAATCGTAAAAAAAAAAAATTACGTCATATTATCGACGAAAGTATATAATCAGTTCTTATTGCCAGGAGAACCCAATAACACACAGCACTGAGACAGTCTCTAACTATTTGGCGTCATTCAAAAGCTTGCAACGGGCTATAGAGAGAGTGATACATTCTGAAATGTAGAAGAACACAAGTCATCTACATAGCTACAGTTAGTCAGTTAGAATTACCAAGTTGACGTGGCAATGGGCTGGCTACTTAGGTCGCATAACCAACAACCGCTGGAGAATAAAATTTCTTGTGTGGCGACCATGTACCTGCCGACGACGCGGTGTAGGACAGCCCCTCACCTCGATGGCCCAATGACATTATAACGGTCTCTGGAAGTCAGTGGATGGAGGTAGCTTAAGAACGATTGATGAGACATTCAATGGGAGGTTTATGTCCAGTAGTGAAGGTGTACCTCTATGTACCTGATGATATAACATAACATATTATGAATTATGAATTTTATCTTGTGCTTTTATCTGATGTTGTATTTTAATTTTAGTAGTATATACTGTAGCTTTTTATTTTAGTGACATCTTTAATCTTGTACCTATCTCACGCAAGTAGATGTATCGAATTATTTTGAACCTATACCTATGTTCCGACACAATTTTACATTGTTTGAGAAATAAATGAAATGAAACATACATAACACATAACACCCAACAGTCACACACATAGTCCTGACCCCACACTAGGATTCCCTGTGCCGTGGGTATTAGAAATAATGAGTACCATGATAGGTACTATAACATCCAGACCCGGAACAAATATTTGCAGATCATACAAACATTTGTCCCGCAGCGGGAATCAAACCCGCAACCTTACGCATCTCAGCCGGCTACTCGCCCGACGCGCTACAGAGGTTGTCATCGTATATGATCGTGTACACTGGCTGAAACTCCTATTGCTCGCTAGAGTTCATGGTTTGATAGAAATATTACAGAGTTTTTAGCTGGCCGATACTTCTTCATCAGCTGCAGCACTATGGGGAAGTCGGAGATGATTCGATGGAAGGCCTGCGAGTTGATCATCAGAAGGTGCACATTGGTGGTGGCAACGACTGCCAGTGGACAGCGGATTGTAGGCTCACCGTCCAGGTTGCCAAATACACTGAAAAATTAATAATGTCTGTGGCTTAAAACGCCATGGCGTAATTACATTAGTGAACGGTGTACAAAGCAAATATTTATAGAAAACCGTGAATACAGGATAGCCGTTTGGTACACGAGTACTTAAGGTTTAAACAAATCATTTTGAATGAATGAATGAATGAATGAATGAATGAAAGAATGAATGAATGAATGTTTTTTTTTTTAATTTGATCGGTAGTTTTAAAAAATATTCCAATATGGAGGGCAGTAATGAAGTCTCATAATAATATATATATACTCGTGTCCACCTGCGGCGTCCCTTGCATTTTACCAGGATAAAAGTAGCATGTAGCTCCAGGTCATAATCTGTATACCAAATTTCAACGAAATCGGTTCAACCATTTCGGCATGATTGAGTTTCAAACGTACAAACATCCAAACATGGTTACATATGATATTAGTGGGATATTGGGCTGTGTAGTCTATATGGTTTGAAGATGAGTAATATAAAAGCCACGATGCATCTGCAGGAAACTACTGAGGTTAAATAAGCTGATACTTCACTTCTTTAGAACAAGAAACTAATCATGATGATAGATTTATTCACTTTGATTGAACATTCATAGAAAAGTGTGGAATAAAAACTGCTACAATGGCTACAATGCTCCCAGGAACTGCACGATCTGATCCCACCATCTTCTTTTCATCATAGGACAAGCAGACGAACGGCTCAGTACCACCCTTACCTCATTAGTATACCCTCTATTCGCACAAAACGTTTCAGTTCTACTTTTATAATGCGACCTGTAAGGAGTGGAATACACTACCGTCGTCTGTCTTTCCTTAAAACTATAATCTGGGTCTCTTCAAGTCTAGAGTGAATAGGTGCCTGCTAGACCTTTGTGCTCCATCTTCGGCCACATCGTCACTTAGCAACAGGTGAGATCGTGGTGAAACAAAGGGTGGACTAATGTTAAAAAAAAAAAGAAAAAAAAAGATGGCTCACCTGCCTCTGGAAAGCTTGACGATCGTGCTCATATCATCCTTCGTCTCCCTTACAGTTACGCGTCCGAAGTCCACAAAGTACATATTCTCGATGACGTCACTTGTCTCGATGACATTCATATCACCGAGACAGTAAATACTGCGGGATGCGCGACCGAGGGTACGGAGCAACGAAACGTCACTTTGGGATAGGATCGGACACTGTTCAGAACAAGAGAGACTGAGACAAGATGGAATGGGAAATAACATGTTGCGAGTTAGTGTAAAACCGAGACGATATAGGGTTGGAACTCAGGATGGTGATGAAACTCGAAGCAAATACATACCTATTACATCATGTTTATGAGATTATAGCTAGCCTTTATAATGCGAACTGCTAAGGAGTGGAATAGACTACCGTCGTCTGTCTTTCCTCAAAACTATAATCTGGGTCTCTTCAAGGCTAGAGTGAATAGGTGCCTTCTAGAACTTTGTGCTCCATCTTCGGCCACATGGTCACTTACCAACAGGTGAGATAGTGGTCGAACAAAGGTAAAAAAAAGTATCAATGTAAAAAAAAGAGAAAAAAAAAGAAGTTAGTACTTATAGCTAGTTGGATGATTTCAATTCATTTGCCGTAGATGCAGTTCTAGAAGATATGAATACTGTTTCATCTAACCATAGCAAAAGTGTGTCCATGAATGTTCAGGATAACGTCAGTCCGCAGTGTGATCTGGTCGCACAGTTTGAAGACCTGCTTGTAGTCAACTCCGCCCGTATTGTCCCAGGTGTACTCATAGTACGCCAGTACATCCCTGCAAAAACAAATAAAACACAGGTTGAGTAGTAGAATGAAGACCACTGACTGGTGATAGAGAAAAATAAATAAAAACCAGCCAAATGTGAGTCAGACTCGTGCACGAAGGGTTCCGTACCATTATCTATAAAGACGGTATAAAATCAAGGATCCTTCAATCCGGACCTATGAAATAACGTGAACGGTTCTGGTTTTGTTTTGGTAATATCGTTCAAAATTAAGGTGATTGCCTTCGTTTGTGGCGCGAAATTCAAATTTTTTCGTGTTTTTTGCATCTCATCAACACTTTTTCAAATAGCGAAAACTATATTGCCGAAAATTATATAACCTAACACACAAGTTTTAATTTATAGTCACACATCTTTAGTTTGTCGCGATTGGGGCCCGACGTATCGGATCTTGCAAATTAAAAATTGGTTTGTTCTACGGCAATTCTAATTAAGTTGTTGCAGCTAATCAAGACATAACCAAGGGTGGTAAGTTGGTACATTTTTTTTTTTTACATTGATAGACCTTTGTTTGACCACAAATGATGATTGATGGAGCACAAAGGTCTAGAAGACACCTATTCACTCTAGCCTTGAAGAGACCCAGATTATAGTTTTCAGGTAAGACAGACGACGGTAGTGTATTCCACTCCTTAGCAGTTCGCATTATAAAGGTAGAACTGAAACGTTTTGTGCGAATAGAAGGTATACTAATGAGGTAAGGATGGTACTGAGCCGTACGCCTGCTCGTCCTATTATGAAAAGGAGATGGTGGGATCAGATCGTACAGTGGTGTTTTTTCTTCTCCTTACCTCTGCAGGTCCTTATCGAGATGCTCCCTCTTCATGAAGACGACCATGTCTTTCATGTGCTCTTGGAACTCCGCCAGAGCTTTGTTCACGTTCGCGCGGATACTGATGATGCGTACCGAGAAGTACGTTATTAACATTGCACCTGTGACGGACGGAACAATTCAATGGAATAGTTAATGGTTTTTTTCCTGACTAGGTACTTTTGTGAACTTATTTGTTAATGAGCCGATTGCTTTCAAAATCGATTTATGAGGATTTTTGAGGTGATACAACACGAATCTGTAGTAAGAATGCGAAATGCGAATGCACCGCCATTTTGCAATTTTCTGGTATTGGACTGATTGCTTTCCTGTGGTTAGAAAAAACTAATCTGTTCAGAATCCAAAAAAATGGCCTTCATTTTTTTTATTACTGGTCCTGTTGCTTTCTACTTCCATATCTGAAGGTACATGCACAAGGAAGACATGAGTAGATGAAAGGGGATAGTTATACATATTTGGAATACTAGTTCTTGTACCTATGGTTATCATGAAAAAACTATAACTAAGGTCTTACCAATAAGCATCCCAATCAACAGCACTCGCATCAGGTCAAAGTTGGTCGGCCTGAAGGTGTTGTATCCGGTGGTGGAGGCCTCATACACCACCCAGAAGTAAGTGGCCAGATGGAGGTTCCACGGCGATTCAGTCAAGTTGAAACGAACTGAGAAAACAATAGTAGATTGTTGACCAAGGGATGTAAGCAATCGCACACGAGTAAACGAGGCGTCCGAGTAAGCAAAGCGCTTAGGTTTATGAGGGTGTAATTTAACTTTTCTAAAGGCAAAGAACCTATTATCTGACGCGTCTGACAAGCGCGACTTTTGACTTATTATCAGAGCATGAGTGATATAAAATCAATAACTGCATCATCAGTTCCAAAGAACGCTTATCTGAAACTACCAGCCGCAATGAAACTGATAATAAGAATCTGGCTTGCAGAACCAATGTTAAGACTGCTTGGGTGGGATTCGGTCTGGCAATAAACTACACCATGAAGCATTTTTTGTAAGGTGATTTGTAAGTTTTTTAAAACCTTTCTCGGGCAGCGTTTGGTCAATTTTGTCACTTTGGCGTAGCAAGAATGTCACTTTGTTTACTATATGTTATATTATGTCTTTGGATGAACCCTTGAAACCAAACGCACATTCGTTTGCAAACAGTTCCAGCCATGAGCCTCCAGCGTCGCTGCGTGGTACAATCAGCCAGCCTCCTTCCATCTCGTAAAAGATGCTCACAGAATGCAGCACCATGAAGCACGTCAGCACGTTCACCAGCACCAGGAATAGAGGGATGGCTTTCAGGCTGTACATCAAGTAAACAAATTTAAAGATTGACTTCGGAACTGGTCAACGTCTACTTAGATTCTAGTTGTTTTTTACAGATTTTGATGATTAGACGGAGAGGAAGCAGCCACGCTTAGCTGCTACTGGCTGGTAAGATACCAGCTTCCTTATCAGAGATAACAGAAAAACGTAGTCTTGGAAGCCTCGGCTTAAAGGCCAGTAAACTATGCATCACTTACCGAGCCACCCAGCAGGGCTATTATACTGTGGAAATATTTATGGTAATATACAGTTACCATTGGTAGATTACAGCCAGTTTGATATCGCTAAGTCAAGAGTAGACTAAAATGTATATAAAATACAAATTAAATGATTGGCAGAATTTGGTAAATATAAGTAGAAGACTGTTTTTTTCTTAACAATGATAGACCTTTGTTTGACCACGATCTCACCTGTTGGTAAGTGACATTGCGGCCGAAGATGGAGCACAAAGGTCTAGAAGGCACCTATTCACTCTAGCCTTGAAGAGACCCAGATTATAGTTTTCAGGAAAGACAGACGACGGTAGTGTATTCCACTCCTTAGCAGTTCTCATTATAAAGGTAGAACTGAAACGTTTAGTACGAATAGAGGGTATACTAATGAGGTAAGGGTGGTACCGAGCCGTGCGCCTGCTCGTCCTATGATGAAAGGAGGAGGTGGTGGGGGATATGGTGGTTTTGAGAAAGCTTATTTTAAAACGTACACTATAAGAATGTCCCGTCGGTCGATGAACACGAGAAGAATTTCCATGGCACCGGGCAGCCGGTACAGTTGAATCAGACGGTTCAGCATCAGGAATTGCTTCATATGGGTCAAACGGTATTTGTTCACTGTTAAAACAAGTGAGAAGTTTTCAACTGAAATAATTTCATATATTCTAACACAAAGGTTGTGTTCAAATTCCAGTAAAAGCAACAATACAACAAACAACAAATGCTGAGCTGGACGCCAATTTGTGTCAGAGTGTTACGTGACTGGTACTAGGCTTAGTTTTATATTTATTTGTTTCTGTGTGTGTGTGTGTGTCATTTTGTGTGGAATACTGTTTCCATGGTTTGTTGACACAAATAAATGTTTTTTCTTTCTTTCTTTCTTTCAATAAGCTTCATCCAAGATTACAAAATTGAAAAGTAAAATTGATTAGCCGTTCTCTCGCTAGTGGCCTGAGTCGCAATAGTGGAAAAATTTAATAGGCTGATAATTAAACTGATCAGGAACTGGTATCCTGGTTTACTTGATTCTTCCTGCGCTGTCTCCAGGCTCTCCAGGGCGACACATCCGAACAGGTCCGTGATGAAGGCCCCTTTCATGTAGTGAGCGGCCGTACTCGCCGGGTGATAAATCAGGATTCCCTGTTCGTTGAAGTAGCCCACCAGCATTCTCTGAAAGCTGTCAATAGTGTCAGTGAATACCTACCTACTTTGATTCGCTTACTTACTGCTGGACGCATACGAGCCTGCGGGTAATCAAATCAAATCAAATACATTTACTTCAAGCAAAACTCATAAAAGAAGGTATACATGGTTACACAATAAAAACCTTACAAACTATTGCTGGGCAGGTGTCGCTCGCAGCACTGCCTAGTATAAGGACAATCCACCCCATTAGCAATCATTGCCAGCACGTTGTTGGAGCTGGCCCGCAACCTACGCACCAGGGACGTGGCGCGCTTGCACATAGTGGCGTGGAAACAGTCGACCCACGCAGCCGCAAGCATCCCCGATGCGCTGCAGTAGCGGGGCAGCCCCAACATCGCTCTGATTGTATTGCTGTACTGGACGCGAATGGCGCTGTATGTCGCGAACGTATACTTCGTCCACAAGCTGCACGTATACAGAGAGGTACAGTATACTCGAAACAATGTTAGCTTCTCCCCCTCTGAGCTACGTGCAAACCTCCGGGCAACCATATTCGCCAGCACCGACAGCGCCCTCCACTCCCGTTCGATGTGAGGTTGGTAGTGACTACGTGACCCAAGTAACGAAATGAGTAGGTACACCCTCTCCAAGTCCACACCGTTCAGACGAACAGGAGGAATGTTTTCCAGTCGGTTTGAAGCAACCTCAAAGACCATGTACTGACTTTTTTTGGGGAATGGATGAGCCAATTTGCCCAAATAGCTGCAAGAGATGTAAATCAAAGGGCTGAATAATTAAAGGTAGTTAAACATTTATAGTAGTTCACCCCGGAACTGAGACCTCCCACAAACTCGATGTTGGCTACCTACTTTGTTTACTTTTCTAACCGACAACTAAAAATATTTAGATAAAGATTTACACACGGACTACCTCGATATCATGATAGTACCGTTTTTATGGTGCAAAATTAAATATTAGTATGTTGATGGAGATGGAAGGTGGAAGACAACGGAACTAGTCGATGGATATTGGTTAGACTGGTCGAGTTTGGGCTCAAAAGTATGGTTTTCAACGATGTTCCGCTTTTCTGGCAATAATATAAACTATGTTCTCAAAAATCGCTATGAGATGATGATCACACACAAATTTGGCAGCACATTTTGCCTTAGGTCAGCAGCGGTAGGTGTACTTGTTCTGGTTTCATATAAGGCCCGGTACGCAAATAGATGGGAAGTAAAATCGTAAAATCGTGCGTTAGAAAAAAGTTAGTAGTTATGTTTTTCCTCTGCAACATATTATACTGAACTGGACAGGGGTAAACTCCAGTCACGCTCACACATCATTTTTTCTCACTCATTTTGTTCAGACACGCACCACTCGGCTTTCTTGTATGATAGGGAGGGACCATGGGACTTACATGTCGAAATAGGCAGACAGGTCCAGAAGCAGTGCCACGTAATAGAGTCCAGGCCACTGCAGAACGAGATAGCCGTAAGCTGGGAACACGACAGCCGCGATGAAAGCGCAACATGCTCGTATACACTCGTAGCGAATTATGTAGCGTCCATCAGGGCGAATGGTGAAGCGAGGAAAGATGTATCTGGTGGAAACACACAAAAAGTCGTGTAGTAGTTTGTAGTAGTAGTTATTATGTGTTTATGAGCGTAGATTCGGCTTCACTTGTTCCGTACGCCGTGTTCTGTCTGAACTTTCTCTATTTGTCTGAGGTTGTGAAGATCTCCGCAGAATTGCAGGGTGAACATTTTTACATTTGACCTGTACTCACTGCCTCTCCAAAAACATGTAAAGATTTGTCGACTCAGTGCAATCGGACCAAAAAACACTAAATCGACGATATCGACTTTATCAAAAGCCACTTTGGAAAAAAGATAGATGTAATGCACAACTTGTACTATTATTTATTCTGTGGAAAAACTTTGAAAATAAGTAGGTACCTACTGTACATATTATGAACTAAATGCTAGATAGCTCTAGAAGGGAATTTTTAGATTATCCTTTGAGTAGTGTAGAAAATCAATGAGCCCTGAAATTTGGGGTAAACCGCTAATAATATTACCGGTTATAATATTACCGGTTATAATATTACCGGTTATTACAAACATATTATGTTTATCCAGCTGTTTGAAAAAGATAGATAGACAGAAAATTCTTTATTGCACATCTTAAAAGTTCTGTAAATAGGCGAACAATGGTGCTAAGTGCTAACCGAACAGGAGGCCGCAGGCTCCATGTTGGACGAGGGAGCGGGCGGCACGTAGGTAGCTCGTGAACGGACTGCGTTTTACATTTACGTACCGGTAGGACACGAGCAATAGATAGCACTAACCGCAGAATAGAGAAGAAGCCCAGCCGGTGGAAGGGCTGCAGGAAGGCGTGGTCTTGCTCGTGTTTGCGCGGCAGCTGAAACCGCTCCGTGTTGGGCGCGGGCGCGGGCGGCACGTAGCTCGTGAACGGACTGCGCCGATAGGTTATTCGACGGTATTCCTTCGAACATAACATAACACCCAAAAGTTAGATACACATACCTGATCCCATACTAGCATTCCCTGTGTCCTGGATATCAGCAACTATGAGACCATGCTACCAAAACACACAGACCTAGAACTTTGTCTCCGTGCAGGAATATAAGCCGTATCACTTGCCAATTCTGTTTACCTTTTTGACATATGTTTTTATTTTTGAATGTGATTTAATTACTTGTGAAAAAACATTGACATCCTTTTTTTTTATTTGCCTTTTTAATATGTTTTTTTTTTTGCTGTAATTTAATCATTGTTTATATTTTGAAATCCGAATCATTGTTTACATATATTTTTTTTAAAATTGTTATTGTTAATTTATTGAATGCCTACCTATGTTATTTTTTTAAATATGTAAATTGATTAGTGTAATTGGCCTGTGCCGTTCTAGTTGAATTATATTTCGTGCTACGTCCTCGATATTAGTAACCTGCAAGTCAATTTTTAATTAAAATTTTCACATATCGTAGTAACGCCTAAGTACTACCGCTAATTTTCACTAATTTTGAGAGTTTTTAAACATCGGCTGGCGCCGGCGCGTCGGCCGGCGGGTGCACTCAGCTGTGACGTCTGGTCGGGTTTACCTTCGTTGTGCGCTCGTCCAGGTACATCATTCGTCTTTTAGTGCTTCACCGCTCAACACTACCCACGGAAAATAAAAAATAGTGCCGATTATTTTTTTCTACAAATTGCAATTTTGTGACAAGAAATGCCTAAAAGGAAACGTTCCATCAACGATGAATTCGAGCATCTCAAGAAGAAAATGAAAAAGCTTGAACAAGAAGTGGACAAGTCTCGTCGAGGTCGAAGGAAAATTCGTATAATCGATCCTTCATCTTCGTCCTCGTCACCGTCATCCAGGGAAGCATCACCAACTCCGCAAAACACGCAAGGTACTTACCTAACTTTCGTTTTACCAAAATTCAGTAGCTATCAGAAATAACAAAAGGTTTTTTCCACTATGTCGGTACCTACAGTTTGCGTGTAATTCTGTGAGAATTATACCTTGCTAGATAATTATGTGCCTAGACATGCTATGTGACTCGAGCTGCTTGTGGGGCTGTCTCACCACATGAAATCAAACTAGTTTGCGTGTTTTTCTTTGAGAACTACACCTTACCTCACTGACCTATTCAGTATTTAAAAACGGTTTGCACATAATTCTTTGGGAGTTATGTCTTACTGTTCATACCCTCACATAACCACCACCTACCTAGATGTTTGCGCGTAATTCTTCGGGAATTATGTCTTACACTATGCTCAAGCAAAAAATTGCTTTTTAGGCGGAGACAATCAAAATGCTCCCGTCACGGAAAGGCGATCCAGCGACATCAATCAAGACTGGTTGACACAGACCCATGATGAAGGCTCACCTGAAGCAGAGGCTGGCCTACCCTCGACTGCAGCTGGCCCATCCACAACACTTGCTGAAATTTCGCAGGAAGCAAGTACGTCCGGGTTGGCCCAAAACTCAACAGGCTCATCTCCATCTGATGATACGCTTGACAGCCTCTTATTGGAGATTTTAGGAAATGACCCTTCAGCCATTATAGAACATGGACCTGATATACATAAAGACTTAGCCAGCCGTTTTCAACACATAGCGGCTAATGGGCTGGAGACGAGCCAACGAAAGGAGCTGTTTGCAAAATACCTCATTCCATCGAACTGCACACGCATCGCAGCGCCGGTCTTGAATGCAGAAATTAAAGCAGCATTACCAGAAAACATGGTCAAAAGAGATAAAGGTCTCGAAATGAAGCAGAAACAGCTGGCGACCGCCATTTCTTGCCTAGCTTCTGTGATGACCGAACTATTCACATGTAGACAAGTCAATCAAGGGTTGCTTCAAAAACTCATGGACACCAATCGCATGCTTTGTGATATGCAACACACTGATTCTATGACCAGAAGAAATTTTGCCATGTTTTCCGTAAAGAGAGAAATGAAAGAACACTTGACAAACACCAAAATAGACAAATCCCTTTTTGGAGATAACTTATCAGAAGCGTTGAGAACAGCAAAAGCTGTTAGTAAATCAGGAACGGACCTGAAATTTCATCAAAGGAACTTCAAAAAGCCAGCAACGCCGACCAACTTTAAGCCCCAACCAGGAAAGAATTTAAACTGGAAGGCGCCGGCCCCAGCGCGCAGGCCGCAGGGACCACCGCCGGCGACGAGGAACCGGGAGCCTGCCTTTCGCCGAAACCAGCACGCGACCTCATCGCGACGATCATCGCCTCCGCCGAAGACGACCCGCCGCCGATAGACCCGGTAAAGTACGCAGGCCAACTGGCCTTATTTCATAAACAATGGGCTCTGATTACCACAGATTCTATAATCTTAGACTGGATTGAAGGTTATAAAATAAAATTCTCTCAAGGGGTTTTTCAACACAGCTTACCTAACCGTGTTACCCATTCTGAGCTAGAAGTAGCTCGCTTTGATGATTCCATCGACAACCTTCTTCAAAACGGAGCAATTTCAGAGTGCACTCCTTGCGATGGACAATTCATCTCTTCAATTTTCTTAAGACCCAAACCTAATGGGAAAATGCGCTTTATTTTAAATTTAAAGAATTTAAATCAATTTATAAGAACTGATCATTTTAAAATTGAAGACCTACGAACAGCTGTAAAACTTGTATCCAAAGATTCTTTCTTAGCTACCATAGACATGAAAGACGCATATTTTTTAATCAAGATAAACGAAATGTCTAGAAAGTACCTCAGATTTATCTGGAAGGGACAAATCTACCAGTTTAATGTATTACCATTTGGAATTAACACGGCACCATATATTTTCACCAAGCTAATGAAGCCAGTGGTGAAATTATTGAGATCTGCTGGTTACATATCTACTATTTATCTAGACGATATTTTATTAATAGGACGTTCATATAATGAATGTGCTAATAATATAAGCGTTACGCTGAAACTGCTTAAATCTCTAGGCTTCATAATTAATTCGGAAAAAAGTAATTTGATCCCATCCACTTCATGTAAATTCTTGGGTTTCATAATCAATACCCATACAATGCAATTAAGTTTACCGACAGCCAAACAAAATCGTGTTGAAAAAGAATTAAAATGGTTTACTAAAAAATCACAATGCAAAATTAGGAAATTTGCAGAACTAATAGGATTGTTAATATCTACATGTCCAACTATCGAATACGGCATACTGTACACGAAAGAATTCGAACGACAAAAATTCCTAAACTTGTTGCCTGACAACGATTTTGACAGAATCATGACCCTTCCGCCATCCTTATCAAATGATTTTCATTGGTGGCTTCGCGCCATTAAAAATCCCGTCCACAGAATCCGCGACAATAAGTATTCATTGGAGATCTTTTCTGACGCCTCAATGACGGGGTGGGGGGCCGCATGTGGCGATGAGACTGCCAGTGGCCCTTGGTCCGAACGTGAATGTGACCTTCACATTAACCAGCTGGAATTAATAGCCGCCTATTTTGCTATTAAAATATTTACGAAATATCTAGCCAACTGTCAAATCTTATTACGCGTAGACAACTCTACTGCTGTGTCATACATTAACAGAATGGGTGGCATTCAATTTCCACACTTAACAAATACTGCAAAAAAGCTCTGGCAATGGTGTGAGTCAAAAAGGATTTTCGTGTTCGCATCCTACATTAAATCTAGTGAAAACACAACTGCTGACGCTGAATCCAGAAAAATCCATCCCGATATAGAATGGGAACTAGCTAACTGTGCATTCGAAATAGTTGTTCATAAATTCGGTCTCCCCGCGGTTGATTTATTTGCCAGCAGAATCAACAAAAAATGTGACAAATATGTGTCATATTTTAAAGACCCAGGCGCAATTGCAGTAGATGCCTTTACAATCACTTGGTCAGATTTTTATTTCTACGCTTTTCCCCCTTTTGCCATTGTACTCAAAACTCTACAAAAAATTATAGCCGATAAAGCGACAGGCATCATGGTAGTGCCGTTGTGGCCATCACAACCTTGGTACCCGATCTTTAAGGGTCTTTTAGTCTCAGATGTTATTACATTCAGCCCTAATGAACGTGTAATTATCTTTCATTCTAGCAACAGCAGGAACATTCACACAAACCTGACACTTGTTGCCGGGATATTATCCGGTCAGCGCTACTTCGACGGGCAGTGCCAGAATCAGCCATAGGAATCATGTTAGCATCGATATCGTCTAGTTCATTTAAACAATACAGCACATATATTAAAAAATGGCAAAAATATTGCAAAGACAATAACCTGGACCTGTACGAAACCTCTGTCAGTTCGGTTATTGATTTTTTCACCCAGCTTTTCGACAACGGTAACCAATATGGCTCCATAAACAGTTGTAGAGCAGCAATTGCCCTAATATTAGGACCAGATATCTCCCAAGACCACAGGATCCAAAGATTCTTTAAAGGCGTTTTTCGATTAAGACCCCCAGCTCCGAAATACGATACGACATGGGACCCAGGTTGCGTCCTAGATTGCTTATCGGTATGGTACCCAAATGAAGATATTTCACTTGAATTACTGTCCCGAAAATGTACCACTTTACTCGCCCTTATTACGGCACATCGGGTTCAAACCATATCGAAAATAAAAATCGAAAATATTAACATTTTACCGACAAAAATTCTAATTAAAATTCCCGACCTCATTAAAACTTCAAAAATTGGCTGTAATCAACCCATCTTACATATCCCGTTTTTCAATGAAAAACCTCAAGTATGCCCTGCTAAGTGCCTTATCTGCTATATTAATAAAACTGAACCTCTGAGAAAAAGCAATAGCCTATTTGTAAGCTTTAGAAAACCACATAAGAATGTCACCACTCAGACGATAAGCCGCTGGATAAAGGGTACGCTGCAAGAAAGCGGTATTGACATATCAGTTTTTTCAGCACACAGTACGCGACACGCGGCTACGTCTCGAGCTCATGCACAAGGGGTCAACATCGACCAGATTCGAAAAGCAGCTGGCTGGAGCTCCAACTCCAGCACGTTTGCTAAATTCTATCACAGAACCATCCTAAGCTCAGACGAAGCCGCGTTAGCAAATGCAATTATTAACCCTGTATAAAGACAATCAGTCTATGATTCATAATTGATTATGTAATTGATTTTAGTCAGCTTAGAATATTAGTCACCACAAGATGACCTACACCATCTATTAGATATTAAGATTTAATTTCATAGAGTACTCCTGTTCATCTAGATCTCTGTTAGAATGAATAAAAATACGGTTTGGGAAAAAACAAATAATGTTGTTACTATCATTTTTGTACATTATTTCCTACACCAAATGACTCTCAAAGTCTACGATATGTGAAAATTTTAATTAAAAATTGACTTGCAGGTTACTAATATCGAGGACGTAGCACGAAATATAATTAGTGATTAAACGAACTTACCTGTAAGTGAAGTTCTATCATAATTATATGAGTGCTACGTCCGAAGATATTAGTAACACACACCCTCCCACCCAACCCTTAAAAGGTCCAGGAAATAATGGCTAACCTTGGTTCAGACTAAAACACGAATGATGTACCTGGACGAGCGCACAACGAAGGTAAACCCGACCAGACGTCACAGCTGAGTGCACCCGCCGGCCGACGCGCCGGCGCCAGCCGATGTTTAAAAACTCTCAAAATTAGTGAAAATTAGCGGTAGTACTTAGGCGTTACTACGATATGTGAAAATTTTAATTAAAAATTGACTTGCAGGTTACTAATATCTTCGGACGTAGCACTCATATAATTATGATAGAACTTCACTTACAGGTAAGTTCGTTTAATCACTAATAAATAAATACAAATACAAATACCACTTGCATCTCAGCCAGCTTCTCGCCCACCGCACCACAGAGGCATCCGAAACCTATCAGGAATCATCATCATCATCAGTCTTTAAACCTCCACTGCTGGACGAGTCCTCCCCCAATGGGGAAATGCAATGCAATGGGGGAATGCAATCCCTCTCTGCAATGGGGGTTTACCATTATCACCAACCTTGGCAGGTAGATTGGTGATGCAGTTTTGGTGTTGAGTACCTACTCAGGTGGACGCTGCTGCTCAGCCCCTGTAGTCCCTTAGTCAGCTTTTACGACATCGAAGGGAGGAGAAGGAGGAGTAGGTATTAGGCCGAACATACCACGGCAACCTACCAGTAGATATAGGAAAACGTCCGCTATACTCATTACCCTTCCTCGCTAAAGCAAGAAATAGCTTCGTTATGCCTCACTAAAATATTATTCGGGCAAAAAGCTATCATTGTGTCTTTCGTTATTTCTGCGCCGTGACCAGCTCGAAGTTGGCGGCCTGAAAATGGCATTGTAGCCGATGATAAAAGAGCTTGGTGAAATTATTACCAGGTAGAAACCAAGACCAATTACCAAGTAGAAAACATTACCAGGTAGAATACTCACCGGCTGTTGTTTGGTGAATTCGATACAATCCTTTATGTGTGGAATCTCCAGAGCTTGCAACAGATGCTTCCTCGATATGGAGATCACTTGGACATGGGTCACAGCTCGAACGGTGTAGTAAGCTGGTATTCCTGGATTTATTGGACCATCAATATTAAGATTAACCTATCCATATTTTATTTGAAACTGGGCTGGACAGCTCTGCCGCATGCCCAGCGACTTGTGGGCAAAAATAACCACAAAATGGATCCCATTCAAAGCATTGCGGCGACGTGGAAGGCCTATAATGAGATGGCGCATGACGGGACGTGGTATGTCTGCCCAAAGAACCTCTGGCTCCTCCCGTGGAAGTCATAAAGCTGACTATGGGATTGCAACAGACCATAGGCAGTAACATCCACCAGAGTACACAACACCTGTGTTCACCAATCAGCCTGCCAAGCGTGGTGGGTTTGGCAAATCATCATATTGCATTCTATGAGGAAGGCCTCGCCCAGCAGTGGACGTCGAACGGCTGGTGATGATGGAGGGAACTTCACTCATATAATATTGATAGCTTAATATATCATTAAACCCCCACAACCCCGTACAATAATTAGATATAACGAGATTATTCATGTACCAATAGTTAGAACTAAATATCGCCAGAACTCCTATTTATGGCGAGTTGGTAACCAATTTAATAAATTATCTAAGCAAATAGGTCTAGACCTATTCTACTCCAGTGTCGGTTCCGTGAGGCGGCGGCTCAGTTCTGACTTTTTCTCGCCCTCCGCGGAGGATGATGCAATTTCGTCATGAGATCGGTGTGGTTTACTTTTTTGGTTCCTATTCTTATTATTTTGTTTACTATTATTTCTATCTGTTTCCTTCATTTATACTGTTTGTTTTACTTTTACTGTTATAGTTATACTGTTGTTTTCTGTTTTGTATGTATTCATCATTTGTATCTCTCATTTTTTATTCTATTTTTCTGCTATGTGTTTTGTATACCAGTTTGTAGTTTATAGTAGTTTTTAGTCCTTCAGCCTGTTCTCTCTTTTTATGTATTTATTATTATTTCTAAACGTGAAAACCTTTTAATAGCCTTCTGCTTTAACTTCTATTATTTATTTTGTATGCATGTGCTCCTGGTTTTCCTTATAATAAATATAAATATAAATAAAATAAATAAACCATTTTAGTAGTAGGTACGGAGTGTATTTTTTTATGAAATTGTTCATCCGGGGAAGTCCTACCATCATACTTATTTCTGCTAGTGAATACTACTGAATACTAAGTGCTTGCATGTGCAATGTTCCAGTTTGAACGTATATGGGCACTACTCCTTGGTATGGTTGCCGGTGTAATTACAAGCACAAGAGACTTTTCATCTTTATGTCTCAGGGTGGCGGGCGCAGTACAATGCTGCATAGTGCGCGTCCTAGGTGGACGTGACCTATAAGATAATATACTGTTCATAGGCAGAGGGTAGGTACCGCTTAACATGAGCTCCACCATTTCAAATTGAATAAAAACAACTCCTCATACGCTAGATAAGTACACAGTAGGAACCTAATGTCTAGTCTATTATTATGTTATCTGTGCTTATGTAAATTTTCTTGCTACACAATTTAGAAGAAACTTACGCAGAAGACAGACAACAACACCAAAATGACATTTAACGCCCAGATGTGCTACCGTAGACTTGGTATCTGGGCTGAGGACCTGAAAATAAATTGTATGAATCCTTGTCTAGGGCGTAGATGGTAGACGAGACAAGCAATTAACACCTCCGGGAGTAATTTTGGAAACTATCATGGTAATTAACGTAATTTTCTCTAAAATCGAGATATTATTATGATTTTTGAGTTTTATTGGTTCCTGATAATATTATAAATAATAATAAAATAAATATTGCAGAACAGTTCACACAACATTATCTAGCCCCCAGCTAAGCAGAGCTTGTGTAATGGGTGCTAAATAACTGATATACTTAATACAATATATTACATAGATAGATATTTTTTATTATACATAGAAAATACCCAGAACACCCTAAATAAATATCTGCGATCGCACAAATATTTATTCCGAGGCGGGAATCGAACCCGCAACCTCCTGCGTCGCAGGCCAAGCTTCGCCCGCCGCGCCACAGAGGTCGTCGTATTGGTAGTAGTATCGTTCGTAATTAAAGATTCAGAACGAGATTAGATTAGATCCGACTAAAAATCAAGATAAATAAAAGCTTAAAATAAAAACACACGAGTAATTTTTTTATATAACACCCAGCAGTTTTTTTTTAAAGTTCTGATTTCGAGCTATGATTCTGTTTTGTGGGTACGAGTATGTGTCCGACATTAAGTACCTACGAGTAGGTTACATGTAGGTACCACAATACCCAGGCCTTGAACATTATGCAAACATTTGTCCCGCACCGGATTCCAACCCACACTTCACGGGGCTCATAGGCCATAGCATAGTCTGAGTTTTACAACCAATTGACACGGACGTGTAGTATAACAGTGTTTTTTATATGCAAATTGAGGTTCATAAAGTGTGCGCTAGGGCGCTCATCAATGTCTCCTTATAAAATCCGTATAGCATTAACACTCTACGTTTCTGATCATTGTTTGCTAATCACACAAAGAAACCTGCATAAAATAACCAAACGCCTTTACCTCGTTCGGAGTTCGTCCGAGGAAGTACTACCAGCCAGTGGCGTAACTACACCATCTGGGGCCAGAGGCAAATTCGAAAATTTAAAAAAAAAATGTTGTCTCACTTTGAGTTTTAAGCAGAACTTATAAAAATATACTTTTCAAATAAAATAAAATACTCGGGTACAATGTAATAAAAAAAAATTATCTCGCGGCCTCTTGGGCCGGGGCCCTTTTGGGTCGGGGCCCGTGGCATTTTGCCAGCCCTGCTTCCCTATTGTTACGCCACTGCTACCACCATACCTATTTCTGCCGCAAAGCAGTAGTGCTCGCATTGCTGTGTTCCGGTTGGAAGGGTATGGTTGCCGGTGAAATTACAGGCACATGAGACTTTTCATCTTTATGTCTCAGGGTGGCGGGCGCAGTGCAATGCCTCATAGGGCGCGTCGTAGGTTTTTTTTTTTTTTTTTTTTTATACTATTTGGATGACGGAACAAGCAAGAGGCCCACCTGATGTTAAGAGGTAACCTCTGCCTATGAACAGTGCATTTTTTCATAGTGCACGTCCACCTAGGACGCACCCTATGTGGCATTGCACTGCGCCCGCCACCCTGAGACATAGATGAAAAGTCTCATAGCATTAGACGTGGGTAACTCGGGTCGGAGCCGGCTCGGCGGTTCAGATCACGGGGCAACAGCTCGCAGGTCAACAGCTCAAGCACTTTTAAAGCAGCTCAAACAGATCAAGCAGCTCAACAGCTCAACTCGAACCGTCCGACCGAACCGCAACATACATCTGTGCGCGCGCGACAACCTATACGATAGCGACTGAATTGATTTGAGTTTTATCTGTTCTAGTATAAGGTCCATATTGGAAAAGCTGAGCCGTTTGATCTGTTTTGTGCTAAAATGTTTTGCGTTTTAACGCAAAAGATATAGGGTCCATATTAGAAAAGCTGAGCCGTTCAACCTGTTTAGCTGAGTGCGTACGAATAGTACGTTTTGTTATGCGTAGTACGATAGCGACTGAATTGATTTGAGTTGCATCTCTTCTTAGATAAGGTCCATATTGGAAAAGCTGAGCCGTTGGATCTATTTTGTGCTAATATATCTTGCGTTTTATCATATAAGTTATAGGGTCTATATTAGAAAAGCTGAGCTGTTTAGCTGAGTGAGTACGAATAGTACGTCTTGTTATGCGTATCGTATGGATTTTGAGCTGTTTTACTTTGATTGACCGGAACTTGACTTGCAAGTTGCAACTGTGTGTACCTACTCGTACTTACGTAGGCTACGTAATTAGAAATAGAACGTGATAGGTAGGTACTTCTGTACCAAATTACAGTGTAATGAATAAGTAACCCGTAGGTACCTACCTACTCAACTATGTGAATATATAAGTACCTACCTAATGTGACTTTTTCTTCTTATTACTTATTTCTGTAAATAAATGTATATTTTGTAAGTAGTTAGCCTACCTAATTTAAATAAATATTGCTAGGTAGCATTATTTTCAAATGATTTGTTTATTTAGTAATCAATCTAAATATAATTCCTGTGTAGTAATAAGTACCTAAAACATGACATTATATTAACATATAATTTTAAGATATAATTGAACTCTCCGACATTGGCAAACTTACACGGCCAAGTTTTCAAGTTTTTGCTGTTTAGCTGCAGTTCAGCTCCGGCTCAAGGCATTGAGCTGCGACCTGAACTGCAGCTCAAGAAATTTGACTGAGTTACCCATCTCTACATAGCATAGATGAAAAGACGTGACCTATGGACGGACAGGTCCATAGATCCTATAGGTGGACGTGACCTATGAGGTAATGCACTGTTCATAGGCAGAGGTTACCGCTTATCATCAGGTGGGCCATCTGCTTGTTCCGTCATTCTTAGTATAAAAAATAACCTGGGTGGTCGTCAGTTCTCACCTCACATATGCCTTGTTTGATAACGTAGATTTCGTTGCTTATGTCACCGGTGTTCATCAATATCTCATTCGGAGACGTGTAAAATAATCGCGCTTTAGAAGAAATGTTCTTCAAATCTTCTTTGTTGAAATACTGGGGAAATTAAAACAATTTGATTCAACTTTTAAAACTATCATGGTTATGTACATACTTATAACTAGAAACGGGATATTTACCATGATTTTACTATAAAAACTTCCGTGAATCAGAACAACTTCTTGGTCAGAGATAAGTTTTACGGTCCTCGCAAGATCCGTGAGGCAATCGAGATTGGTCATCTGCCGAATTTCAACAGGGACCGGGGATGGGCTCTACCACCTGCCTGGAAATCATGTCTGCATGGTGCTCACGTTAGTGCGAGAGACGAAGCTGATAGACACAGTGAGTGTTGCCTGTCTCTCGGGAATGCCATACGGTGGTGATGGTAGCAGTAGTGACAGCGATGAGACACCACAATCCACTGCGCCGACGACCATGACGAAACGAACACAAGCTATATTCCTACCCGCGCGCCCCACTACACGAGCCGAGCGGGCTGCAGCTCGCACTGAGCGGATTAGTGCTAAGTGAGACGCGGGTGGAGTGCGTCGCGTTCACTCACCTTGATAAAGGCTCTCGAAACGGGTCGAAACAATGTCGGTGCTTACATCGATTTAAAGGTACGTGAAAAGTTCCCGTTTTTATAAAATAATTTACCATGATTCTTGAGTTTTATTTGTTCCCGATATTTCGGCACAGTTGCATGCGAATACTAAAGTTCACTACTATTCATATTATCCGGATAGTTAAAGCTTACGGATAATGCAAGCCCTACATGCGCCATGATCACGGGAGAATCATGGCGCATGCGCATGCAATTGTGCCGAAATATCGGGAACAAATAAAACTCTAGAATCGTGAATCCCGTTTCTAGTGAAAAATTTGATTCAATTTGATAATTTCTAAACGGAAAGAAAGAAAGTAAAGATAAACTCAGGTCTCCATAGTTTACCTTCATGACTGGTATACTGAGTAAATATTTACTGCGTTGTCTGGCGACTATGTCCTGATACGCATGCGATGGCAGATCGTGGATTATGCTTTTCTTATTGGTCATGGCAAAAGCCTAAAACACATAACACAATATAGAAGCTGCTGCTGCTTGCCTATGGAGTATCGAGACTTGTCACAAAGAGCACTTAAGGTGCTTAAGATTAGTCAAACTTCTCTTGTCTTGGTGTTTCTATAGTATTAATGAGTACCTGACATGTAAACAATTATATCTGCCATTTTTTGAATTTATTATTAGTACCTACTTTTATTATTGTTGATTTTGAATTGCGTTAATTAATTGAATTTAATTGAATTGAGGTATTCGTCGTCTGTTCGTATGAGGTAGTGCTGGCCTCTGGTGTCAGAGTTTGTCATTGAGGTATTTAAAGAGGATTGTGTTTTTCTGTCTTTTTCTGGTGTCCTGTGTTAACTGTTGAAATTGATTGATTGTGTACATAATTAAGTGAATTTCGTATGTCTGTCTTGTACCTACCTAAAATTCTGACGAAATAAATATATTTGTATTTGTATTTGTAAGTCAGCTGTGAATGAAATTAGTACCTAAGATGTAAAGTTGAAGGTTGTAAATACCTTATCAGTGAACCAGCAGAGTTGAAGATACGTGATAAACCTCTGTCTCAAGATCGGATCCACCTGGTTTCTGATCAAGAAGCTCTTCACTAAGGATATGCATGAATCGTAATCTTCTCTGAAATGCACAAATTAAGTAATTATTATGTGTCGGCTTCACTTGAAAATACTGAAATAGAGACGTAATGAAACTACTACCTACAGATGATAGGGCGCACCGGTATTTATTAACGCACGTAGTGACACCAAAGAACTACTGTCCTCCCACGGAACAAGATTCATACCATCATTACATTATATTTTACTAGCAGCGCCCCGCGGTTTCACCCGCATAAGTCTCGATCCCGTGGGAATATCGGGTTAAAAATGTGCCTATGTGCTATTCCAGGAGTCCAGTTATCGCCATTCCAAATTTCGTGCAAATCCGTCCAGCCGTTTCAGCGTGAAAAAGTAACAAACACACTCACACACACACAAACTTTCGCATTTATAATATTAGTAGGATTAGAACATTTAACATTTTTTTTGTATTAGAACGACAAAGTTATCAATTACACTAATTAAAGGGTATCTATCTACATACAAAATAGGTACTTTTTAAATAACACATAATAATAGGATGAAGATGAATATGTCAAAGACCAAAGTAATGACCAACACCATTGAGTATCGAATAACAGTCAACGGTGAAGCGATGCACTATGTCCAAGATTACATCTACCTCGGCCAAATAGTTTCCCTCCAGGCAGGCAGGCAGGATAAAGATTGCGAGACGCACTGAGAACGCCTGGAGGAGCTATTGGTCGATGAAGGAGCTGATGAAGGGTAACCTTCCAATGATACTAAAACGCAAACTAATGGACATGTGCATCTTTCCCGTCTTGACTTACGGATCACAAACACAAACATCAAGAAATCCAAACTGAAGGTTTGGTTTGTTTGCCATCCGAAACACCATACTGCGCTCCAAAACCAAATTCGCCGGTGTAGGAGAGAAGGCCGCGCGGCTGAAGTGGGATTGGGCCGGTCACATTTGCCGCATGCCCGACGAACTTTGGGCTAAAATCACCACGGCATGGAGCCCTGATACAGCCAGGCGGCGTCGCGGCAGACCACGCATGAGGTGGCGGGATGAACTGGACGCCTATGAGAGAGAATGGGAAACGGTTGCACAGGACCGTGGTAACTGGCGGAAGTGGGGGGAGGCCTTTGCCCAAAAATGGGACAGTATGGGCTAATAGTAATAAGTAATAGTAATAAGTAATAGGGTGCTTAAAATTTAGACATTGTCACGTAGTAAACCATTCCGCTCTAGAACGGCTGGAAAGTTCACGCTGGAAAGTTCACGCTGGTGTGGTGGGAAATAATGCCGGTGGCCCACTTTTCAACCACCGTATCGTACTGGCATATATAATAATTGTTCTATCATGGTTGCACCATCTATATTTCCGCGATGATGCAACCCACGATGAAAAGAGGCCCATTGAGGCTCAGCCTACCCTTTAGGAGAAAAAGGCGTGTGTCTATGTACGTATGTATTTATGTATGTGTGTGGCAGAGTAGCTGTTGCTGGCAGAATAGCTGTTGCTGGCAGAACTTACCTCAAAAACGTAGTCACCATTATAGTAGCTGAGTAGACAGCTTCCATGAAAATCCTGAGAACAATGCAAATCTCCAAAATCATCATGGTGTACAGAACGTTAACCCAGTTTTCCGTGCCCCAAGTTTCCATATGAGCTGTAATAACAAAAAAAACTTCTTCAAACGAGGTTACTTCGCTAAGTGAAAAACTAAAGACTGAAACTGATTTCAGACTAGCAACATTCTAAATTGCTACAAACAATAAAAGAACTGGACAGTTCACACAACATTATCTAGCCCCAAACTAAGCAGAGCTTGTGTTATGGGTACTAAATAATAACTTATATACTAGATAACTGATTTATACAATACATTACATAGATAGATATTTTTTATTATACATAGTTAATACCCAAAACACCCTGAACAAATATCTGCAGATCGTACAAATATTTGTATATCAAAAAACATAATATCATAGAGGTAATATAAAGACAGTCAGGGATGAAAATAAGACATTAGAAAAGTAAGGATAAAGGATTTTGAAAGAGGATTTACTCGTAAACATGATCATGGAAATCGCCCAGTAGAGTCCGAAAACGAGCCTGTTTTCCACTGTCTCCTCATCCAGGGGCTTGTTCGCCCAGTAAGGAGGCTGCGTCAGATTAGTGACCAGGCAATATTCAAATCTAAGGCAGTAATATTATTGTTTAGGTAAGGTCTTATTAAGCCATGAAAGAAACTGCTATAGAAAAACAGAAGAAAGGTAATCTAAATCACACAACGTAAAGTATTTTCAAAATAAGAGTGTAAAAAACTAACTGGAAACACATTAACCCCTGCTGCAACGCGGCTATGAGGTAGCAGGCGATTATCAACAAGAGTGTAAAGGAGAGAAAGCGTATAAGGTTGCTGCGGTACACGCAGATATCCTCCAGCTCTTTGAGGACATGGAACACCTGGAAATATAGAACATACAGACCATTACCTACCTTCTAAATATTGTTATCTTACTTCGAGCAGACAGTCTGGCAGCGTCTGGATCAATTAGTTAGAATGGCCAACGAAAGAATCATAATTATATAAGCGTGCAAAATAAAAAATAATTGTTACCGAAATGTAATATTCATTCATTCGGAATACCTACATACTAAATGCATGTGTTTATAACTATAAAAAGTAGGAGATTTGTCTTTATATGTTGCTTGAAATAACGCTTAACTGAATAGTAGTAAGAAGCAAGAATATTATGCACGCCAAACAAAAATGATGACACTATAATATTACAGAAGTTAATTATGAAACTATAATATTACAGAAGTTAATTATGACACTATAATATTACGGACGTTAATTATGACACTATAATATTACAGAAGTTAATTATGGCACTATAATATTACGGAAGTTAATTATGATTCTATAATATTACAGAAGTTAATTATGACACTATAATATTACAGAAGTTAATTATGACACTATAATATTACAGAAGTTAATTATGACACTATAATATTACAGAAGTTAATTATGACGCTATAATATTACGGAAGTTAATTATGACACTATAATATTACAGAAGTTAATTATGACACTATAATATTACAGAAGTTAATTATGACACTATAATATTACAGAAGTTAATTATGACACTATAATATTACGGAAGTTAATTATGACACTATAATATTACAGAAGTTAATTATGACACTATAATATTACGGAAGTTAATTATGACACTATAATATTACAGAAGTTAATTATGACACTATAATATTACGGACGTTAATTATGACACTATAATATTACAGAAGTTAATTATGACACTATAATATTACGGAAGTTAATTATCACACTATAATATTACGGACGTTAATTATGACACTATAATATTACAGAAGTTAATTATGACACTATAATATTACAGAAGTTAATTATGACACCATAATATTACAGAAGTTAATTATGTCACTATAATATTACGGAAGTTAATTATGACACTATAATATTACGGACGTTAATTATGACACTATAATATTACAGAAGTTAATTATGACACTATAATATTACAGAAGTTAATTAGGACACTATAATATTACAGAAGTTAATTATGACACTATAATATTACGGAAGTTAATTATGACACTATAATATTACAGAAGTTAATTATGACACTATAATATTACAGAAGTTAATTATGACACAATAATATTACGGAAGTTAATTATGACACTATAATATTACGGAAGTTAATTATGTTTATGAGAAGCTAGCTTCTTGAAAAAGTATCGCGGTTTCATCACCTTTGCAAACTTAACAATCTTGTTTATGCCCGCGAAGTGTCCAGACCCAACAAACTCAAATATTGGCAGCGTGGCTATCACGTCCACCAGGAACCATGGACTCTTCATCTGCTGCGACGACGTCTGAGCGAAAGTTATTGGCACTCCTGACAATTAAAAGATTTTATCTACACTCAAATCGAAAAATTCGAATTACTAATTCAAAGACGGTTCTATACAGACGCACTTTATAGACGCATATACATAAAATTAAGAATTAAACTCATTATAGTACCGCCAACTGTATCATAAAACTCATTATAGTACCGCTATCTTTTTTTTTATTAATTCATTAAACTAGTCTATGGTTATAGCCTGAATATGAAAAAAAAGGCGCATGCATGCGCAGTTCGAACTGTGAAAAAATGGCGCTCGCATGCGTAGTTTGAACTTAATTTCCCGCGCTTCCCATACAGTTTTTTGCCGATCGTGTTTTTCTTTGTTTAATTTCAATTTTTCCTATGAGTGAAGATAAAGTAGTGTATGAAACTGCATATAACTTAGGTATTAAAACACGAGTCGCCTCATGCGATAATAGGTTGACTCGAGTGTCAGTGCATAAACTACTATTAAATCACAAGCATAAAGTTGATGCATATTATTATCTAAATTACAACCTGCAAGTACAGCCTGAGAACAGAACTCGTTAGCGTAGCCATGAACAAATTCCACTGAATTCCACCAATATGAATTTCGACTCCGATCGAAATACATAAACCCGGCGTAAAATGGAGCATCCTTTCTAGTGCAAGCGCACACACACACGCATCTTGATTGCACACTACCTGCAACCGGCTGTCGGTGAGCTTGCACATCACCGGACGGGTTTTTGTGTTGACTGCACTGTGTCATTGTTGTACCGTCTTGTACCTACTACTTAGTTATTCTGGGACACTACCGTCAATGGGGAGCCACAGGTAAAACTAATCTCAGATGGCGCCACCATCGCTGGTGCTGTTTATTTACAGATCCACCAACTTATCTGTCGAATGAAATGTATGGAGTTTTAAACTACCTACATATATTTCATTCTACAGATAAGTTGGTTGATCTGTACTAAAATTATCCATATATGACACATTTGACAGATTAAAAAAAAAAAAATTTAGACCTTTGTTTTACTACGAAACAACACCAGCGATTATGCGCCACCTAGCGTGACAAATAAGCAGTGTGTCTCCCCATTCTGTACTTATGTCGGGCGCTTGCTCGCCGTAGTTCTTAGTTGTTGTTGTTGTTGTTTCGTATGAGGTAGTGCTAGCCTCTGGTGTCAGAGTTTGTCAAGCCGCCCGTTGGCCTCTGACATGGCTTATCGACTGTTATTAATCAATAACAGCCGGGAATAGATTTTAAGATACTAATAACCAAAATATATTTAGATCAGTTTGTATATATGTTAAATAAAATAAATAATAAAAAAAGATACCTTCTTCGACATTGTCTCCAGTAGAGAGATGGACGACCAAATCCAAAACGTAAATAGCCGTGACCATGTAGTTAAAGAACCTGAACTCTATAGGAACTGTCTTCTTAAAAACCAAATAATAAGGATGAATCTGGAAAATAAATATTGAGTTTAAGAGAGTCCAGGAGTTGACGACCTTCTATAAAGTTATGTCGGATATCCGGGTATAGCATGTGCTAGGGCACAATCATTAAGATTATTAATGTGGTATTAAGATTGTTCTTACAATAGGCATGATAACAGTAATAATAATAGCGGCCAAGTGCGTGCTGGGCCATCACACTGTATTTTTCCATAGTAGCCCGTCACAATATGCGGACTTAGAAGGGGGCTTTCCTGCTTTACACAATTATAAACTATAAGGGTTCCTGGATTAGCATCCAGGAGAGCATTGAGCGCAGCGAGGGCACGCGGTACGGGTGAAAAAGCTCGAGCCACCGTTCGACAAAACGGTACAGCAAACAACCTATGCTTCCGAGCTGCACAATAATTATTCGGGACAAAGAATCGACACAGCTCATCACTCAAGTCCAAAGCGTCTATCCTGCCACGGAAAATCTTGCAGACCATAGTGATTTGGTCGTTAGCCCGTCTAACCTCAAGCGAGTTGTACCCCAGGCAACCCAGTAGAAACATGGTGGGATACAGGTAAGGGTAGTACCCGTAACGACGCTTGTAAAGAAATCGAAGGAAGGCCTTCTGGATCTTTTCAAGCAAAAGTGCATATGTACTTTCATGCGGGTTCCACACGCAGGCACTAGATTCAATCTTGCATCGGACGAGCGCGCTGAAGATTAAACGAACCACAAGATCACTACGGAAGTCACGGGCATTCCTAAGAACGAAACCTAGACGCCTGAAAGACTCCTTAGCCAACGCGGCGACATGATCATGGAAGATAAGCTTCTGGTCGAATGTGACTCCCAGGTCTT
This sequence comes from Operophtera brumata, assembly GCA_932527175.1. NCBI lineage: Eukaryota > Metazoa > Arthropoda > Insecta > Lepidoptera > Geometridae > Operophtera > Operophtera brumata. The sequence goes on from OW052235.1 coordinate 1,874,566, forward strand.
TCATTGTGCTTGACCTTGAAATAGCCTCATGGTTAAGCTCATACACGAAACTAATTGGGTGCCACACTCGGCCAAAAGTCATCACGTAACATTTACTGGCATTAAATTCCATTTTGTTAACGACACTCCACTTAAAAACTGCGTCAACATCACACTGCAGCGCTTTACAATCTGCCACAGATTTGACCACCGAGAAAAGTTTTAAGTCATCTGCATAGAGTAGGCACTTTGCATGCGAGACAACAGCCGGGAAGTCATTAACCATAATCAAAAATAGCAAAGGACCGAGTATAGACCCCTGACTCACTCCGGAACGCGTATGATAGCGCGTATATAGCTGCGACTCGTACAAGCCAAGCCTTACAAACTGCTGGCGATCACGGAGGTAATCCGCAAGGAGCCGGAGGAGACCCGGGGCAAAGCCTATGGCAGTAAGCTTCGCAAGCAGAATGTCGTTATTGACCCTATCAAACGCCTTCCGGAAATCGAAATAGAGCACGTCTACCTGGAACCCCTGATCCATACGAGCAGAGATATAATCAACAAGTGTCAATAAGTTAGTATTTACGGATCGCTTGCTTCTAAACCCATGCTGCTCATTACATAAGTACTTACTGACCTGCCCATATATATAACCATAAAGAACAGTCTCAAAAAATTTCGCCTGCAAGATAACTCTTCATTGCATTCACCATGACATAGCATGCATACGTTATCTTACAAATTTGTTCACGGTGGTACAATGTGCGGTGCTATCGCTAAGAGCGATCTCTTCCAAGCAACCTTTGGATAGACAGGATTGTAAAGACCGTGATGTATGCTATGTCATTTAACGAGTTCTCTTCTTGGTTGACTATACGGAATCGTAGTATTACATCCTCTTCGAAGGAATCCTAAAAACTTACGAAACAAACTGCAACCGTCAGACAAGCCACAAAAGCATGCCAAGCCAATTTCAACGAGGAGTTTGGCTGCAGAATGCAAGGGAAGGTCGGTCGGAGACAGATGGCGTCCGCTTCGTCGGTCAAAGATGAGTCTGCTCGCTAAAAGAAGAGAAGCAAAATAAGACGACGGTCGTGATTGGTATGCGATATCAAGCCTTCGCTTAAAGTGGAAGTGACAACATGTAGGGAATAATCACATGTTATTATAAAGAAGGTATATCATACACAAACACAAACATACAGAAACAATAATACAACTAATACATATTAAAAGATAAACGGCTAATTAACACTATTTTTCGTCACTTTGCTGACGTTTCGAGACTGAGTTCAGAAGCCTCATCATTATTTTAAGGTGTCATCATGAGTTTTCGCCGGTCCACCGTTGAACGCGGTCGCGGGCGGTGCTCATGATGAAGAGTCTTCTGAACTCAGTCTTGAAATGTCAGCAAACTGACGAAAAATAGTGGTAATTAGCCGTTTATCTTTTAATATGATTCCCAACCACGATAGTTTCAATTCTATAACTAATACAAGTAGGTATTAACTACTTGGGTATTCCAGGTAGGTTATACATATGAAACAGTTGTGCTACCTGAAGACCGCTGCTAACGATCTAAAGGTAGCTGAACTGATCCAAATCACTACCAGACGGAAGGGTCCCTAAGATGCTGGTGGCGTTGCCACGCTGAATGGCAATACTAATGCGTTGAGTCAGATAAGAGCCAGCTCTCGGGTCACTCGTCGCTTCGACCAAACACTCGGAAATAATTTTGAAAACGCGAAGCGTCCCGTTACCCCACGGACCCAGAGTCTCGACCCCGAAAGGCTTAAATAAGTAAGCTCTATCAAGACTTGCATATTTACGCTTTTTGAGGTCCTTAGCGGAATCTGCCGCCGCGCTGCAAACGTACATAGTCATACGATTCACCGTCTCGAGCACACCGCGTCAGGCACGACGAGTGACTTGGGCGCTTGGGCAAGAGTTTCGTGATATTGACGCTATAGGGAAGCGGTGTCGAAAGAAAATCCCTCGTGATAGATAGATAGATAGATAGATAGATTAACTCTTTATTGTACAAAATAAAAATAACACACAGAAATACAAAACTAGATAGATAGAACTAGATAGATTTAAGTATAAAATATATATGTTAGTCGATAAGGTATATATTTATATAGGCTAATGTTTGGGTATAATTTGATTGTACATTTCCCAGGTAGCCTGAAACAAAGATTATTATTATGACTTAAGATTATTATGACACTAATTTATTTAAAATCTCGTTAAAACATATTTTTTTGGTATAAAGGACTCATCATGGGCCTTATAACATCTACGAAAGATGATTTAAGCACTCGCTTATATATAACCGGTCGCCACTCCCCGTGTTGTTATCCACTCCTCAGCAAGCTGAAGTGGGTAGAGTGTCCTCTCCATTGACGTCACACTGCCTGGGACCCAGTTTTGATAGCGTATGCCTTCCCAGGAACCTACGCTACCCTCTCGAACTTACCGACAGGACCCACAGGAATGACGAGTCAATACGTGTGGTGTCGGTTCGGTTGCAGGTGCTTTACGACTTAGACCCAGCCGGGTTTGTGTCAAGTTTTCCTTCTCTGAACTATCCATACAGTAAAACCACTCCATAGAAAGCCAAAAGCCAGGACATAACTTCTTCCAACAAAATACGCCTGCAAGTCACTATCTAAAAAACTAGTAGTTTTGATTAAAGAAACCTGGTCGCGCCAAGTATATCGTGGGAAATGTTTCCCACGGCTGGGAATTTGAGTGGACTGTGTTTTTAAATTAATAAAACTGGTGCTAGGAAAACAACGTGAAGGATATGAGAGATAAAGGAAGCAGAGCTACTCACGGTCCAACAGCAGTTTCTGGAGGCTCCCTGGAGACCAGCGCCGGCACCAATTCAGGGCTTCTTATCGCACGACCATAGGTTAAAATGTTTAAGAAGATGTATGATGCACCGGTATATATATCACAAAGTCTTCTACGCGGTAAGCATAGGTACAGCACTCGCGGCAGAAGTACACAATTATATATTAAAGGGTGAAAAGTTCAATGCATTATTATTTGAGTGAATTATCGGCTGGTTAGTAGCACGAACAGATCTCAACTGTCGTTTTGACAGGAGAGGGCGCGATGTCGCGCCCAGTGTGCCTTGCTGTTAATAGCCCTGCATTTTTATAAGGTGGGGAGGAAATTGGATATAGGAAAGCACCAAAATATATAAAATTAGGAACTTGGCGTTACCAAAACCCATAATTTTGCAGCCAGCTAAATTTAAATACCAATATATCTTTCTCTAATACTGACATTCCTCATGATGTAACATCCAGCTATTTCCAGGACGAAATCTGTGCGAGACATCAGTGGTTTCCCATCGGCAGCCTTCGCTTCTTTAAGGGCCACCAGACAGCGCTTGAAATGTAAGATGCTGCTCTTATACCTGCGGACAGTTTATTAAGATTACGAGCCCGGGCTACATAGACGCCTATGACGATTATGAGCCCGACCTACATAGACGCCTATGACGATTACAAGCCCGAGCTACATAGACGCCTATGATGATTATGAGCCCGAGCTACATAGACGCATATGACGATTACGAGCCCGAGCTACATAGACGCCTATGACGATTACGAGCCCGAGCTACATAGCCGCCTATGACGATTACGAGCCCGGGCTACATAGACGCCTATGACGATTACGAGCCCGAGCTACATAGACGCCTATAACGATTACGAGCCCGAGCTACATAGACGCCTATAACGATTACGAGCCTGAGCTACATAGATACCTTTGACGATTACGAGCCCGAGCTACATAGACGCCTATGACGATTACGAGCCCGAGCTACATAGATGCCTATGACGATTACGAGCCCGAGCTACATAGACGCCTATGACGATTACGAGCCCGAGCTACATAGACGCCTATGACGATTACGAGCCCGAGCTAAATAGACGCCTATGACGATTACGAGCCCGAGCTACATAGACGCCTATGACGATTACGAGCCCGAGCTATACGATATGACGCACAATAACGACGCACGCCTATGACGATTTAATAATGGAAGCGTACACAATGTCCTATAAACGATTTTACGAACTTTATGTAGCCAGCCAGTTTATCTTTGTTTGGTTATTACTCGCTTATTTTAGTAAACAAGTTTATTTACATACATACTAGTACACCAGGTTTTCATGAATTTACTGAGATGGAAATGTCATGATGTTTATTTCTTTAAACTTTTTGAAGTGATTCTCTGGGTCCATAATATTATAAATTGCACGAACAGCCTTCTTTTGACAAAATATGATATTATATCTGCAGCACTCCCCTAAAAAAATATGCATTAAGACATAATGTTGTGGTAGCGAAGTAAATCAATCTAGCTGTACTGCTGTATCTGCGTCTAAAGAAAGTATGCCGCAGAACTAAGTCTCTTTAAGTAAGTAATTTATATTGTGTCGGCCACATTGGAGTTTACTATCTGAGGTTACCTATGCCATAAAATGCAGTGGTGTCCACGAGATCGACTTTTTCGTCTATGATTTGAACATTAGCTTTCACTTTTGTGACATTCGGTAGTACAAATCTAACACACTTTGTTTTCTTTTCGTTTAGCAATAAGCTGTTTATAAGTTGGGGTATATCATTAATGAAAGATGATGCAGACATGGACAGGGAGCGCAGAGCGTTGTCTGTAAGGGCGAACATGATAGCCCTCAGGTATGCTCGTTGTTCCGTTGAAGTAAAAGTTATTCTATTCCGAGCTTATTGATGCCCGAACTTCTACACGAGCAGCCTGTGGGTGAATCACACGCAAAAACAGTACAGCGCTCTGCGAGTTCAGTACAATAATGCCTTCAGGGTGTTGTTGGGGCTGCCCCGGTTCTGCTGCGCATCGGGGATGTTCGCTGATGCGCAAGTCAACTGTTTCTACACAGTAATGCGTAAGCGTTGCACATCCCTGGTGCGCAGGGCTCGGGCCAGCTCTAACAACATTCTGAAGATGTTTGCTGCTAGGTTTGATTGTCAGTATCTGAATCATTGCTCTATGGTGCATTTATTGACAATCAAATCTAGGTAGGCTTATATGTGTACTGTTGAAAAATATAAAATTGTATTATATAAGTTATTATTGTGTGTAACCTGTGTGTATTGTCTAGTTGTGTACCTAATCCTAATGATCCTATGTTGGTCCTACGTTGGCCGAATAAATAAAAATTTAATTTTAAAAATATTAATTAATGTAATTTTAAAATTCCATTCCTGGTCTAATTATAGATCCTTACAATACAACCATTGTAACTACTAACCCCAGAGAACGACATCCATTCTCAAGTTATGAAATCTAGATTATGTCAAAACTGAAACCTAATCATGGCTCTACTGTAGTATAAACAAACGAATCTTACATGGCTTCTTCAGAGATCTTTAAGCTGTAGTGTTTCTTGACCTTTTCTAGGTGAGCCTGTAATCAAAATAATTCATACAACTTTTTTGCCCAAGGGATAGGCAGTATCTCAATGGGCGTACATTTACCAGGAGTCGCACATCACATCAGGAATATAGACGTCACCAGTGGTGACTTGAAGTGTTCCTGGTTCCTTTAGTAGCAGCTTCGTCAGATCCTCGATCTCACCACAACACCGACCATTATCCTGGTATCCGAGCCATCACCGACTGGCTGCTTAACATCGACTAATGTATGTTGTCTTCTTCTACCGTCTACATAGAAACAGGCATAGATCTGTTGGCCTCAGTATGCCACAGACTAACATTATAATTTAGGCACCTACATACACTACAGTTACCATTGCTTTTCTACAACCACCTCAGCTATCGCTTTTTTCCAGAAACGATACACGCTCAAAAACTTTGCCAATCACTGAGACTCTGGATCACAATCTGGCTGATAAAGCTTACGTTGAAGGAATCCAGTATTATTGCTGCCTGGTTGGTATTCCGTCCAAACTTGACAGCTACTCTCCATAGGTCCTGCGCGTTCAACACATGGGCAGTGCAGAAGGTCGCCGCCCTCACTTGGAGGTGAGCTCTCCCGAAGCCGCCTGGCGTTGCTGCGCCGCAGGGTGTCAGCACCGTGCCACGTGTCAGGCGTAGAATTGCTGTGAGATCGTCTTCAGGAGTCACCATCTTGTAAAAAGACAACCAGTTTCGGTACAAAACATTAACGGCAAGACTCTAAACATCACCTCGCGTTCTAAGTATCTGGGTCATTGGCTCACTGATAACCTGAGGGATGATCTCGACCTGGAAAGAGAGCGTAGGGCAATGTGTGTTTGCATTAATATGCTGGCCCGGAAGTTTGCAATGTGTACTGAACAGGTGAAGGTAACGCTCTTTAGAGCATATTGCCAGTCCTTTTACACTTGCAGCCTCTGGACCAACTCTACGCAGACAGCATACAATATAACGCGTTCAGTACAACAACGCGTTCAGGGTGCTGGTGGGGCGGCCTCGTTTCTGCAGCGCCTCTTGCATGTTTGCGGAAAGCAGAGTTGATGGCTTCCATAGCATCATGCGCAACAGGTGTGCGGCAATGAGGGGAAGGGTCCGTGGAAGCCCGAACAGCATCGTGAACGTGTTGTCGGACAGCTGGGACTGTCCTATAGCAAACCACTGGATGCGCCTGCGTGTTGGGTTTGCTAAAAATGATTATATATTTAATTTTTTAATTGTAAATGTGCCTCCATTATTGTGCCTCCATTAGTGCTAACATTATTAGCGCATCTAACAAAATATGGACAATTTCTGAAATAAATAAATTGAATTTGAATTTGGTCCAACACTGAAGTGAAACTATCGCATGATCACGCGGCTTGTGACAGTAAATTTTTTGGCTGTTCTCTTTCATTTAAATAAATGGCCGACATTTTGTTTATCTTGAAAATATTTAAATTTAAGATCCACCCATAGTAAAGACGTATAGATTGACACCTCATTTGTTAAAATCGGTTCCGTGGTTTTCGAGTTCTGAAGGTGCATCCATACAAACATAGGTACATACTAACCTAGAAAGAAGCTAAGCTTATTACTACCCTTCCTCACTGAACTGAATCTAAAGTAGTCTGGCAAAAACAAGCATATAAGTAAAAACATCATGTTAGGATAACCTCAACATCTCCGTAAGTAATGTATATAATTGAAGACTTCTTAGACGAGCGTTGGATAATGGCATCTCCGGGGATGTAGTTTATCGTCTCCATATACTTCGCCAGCTCCGATAAGAACTGATACGAAAGGTCTCGAAGTATCCGTGACTGAAATAATATTACAAATTTACATGAGTTGAAATCACATTTGAAATTAACGCTTATTTGATACAAAAACAAATAGTACAAAGGGAAAAGAAGTACAAGGCCTGTTCCCAGGAAACAAAAGAACATAATCAACCACATATCTACCACACCTACTCAATGACATATAGGTAGAACTTAATGTTTACAGAAAGAATAATACAACCAAGTACCCATAAAGAAGTTAAACAAATTAATTTAAAAAAATCAATAGCCACAAGAGGCCACTTACAAACAGACAGCCAGACAAACACAGTATATGGCCTCAAACTTATAACACCCCTCATTTTAGTCGGGGTTTAAAAATTACAATACAACACAACAACAACACAACAATACAATACACATTACAATTAGTTTAGCGTAAAGACTATTTCAAATGATCTAAAGATATCTCAACTAATCCAAATCACTACCAGACGGAAGCGTCCGCGTAGCTGCCGGCTGCATTGTCACGCCGAATTGACAAATGTGTTGAGCCAGATAAAAGCCACCTCTCGGGTCACGCATAGATTCGACGAGACGCAGACGGTAGTTTAGTAGTAGTAAAGCTTTTTTGTGAGAGAGTTCATCCAGGGAAGTACTACCACCATACCTATTTCTGCCGCAAACCAGTAGTCCTCGCGTTGCTGTGTTCCGGTTTGAAGGGTATGGTTACCGGTGAAATACAGGCACATGAGAATTTTCATCTTTATGTCCCAGGGTGGCGGGCGCAGTGCAATGCCACATAGGGCGCAACCTAGGTGGATGTGACCTATGAGGTAATGCACTGTTCATAGGCAGAAGGTACCGCTTAACACCAGGTGGGCCATCTGCTTGACCCGTCATTCCAAGAAATATAAAAAATAAGAAAAAAAGACGACCTCGTAAGAATTTTATAAACGCGAAGGGCCCCGGAAACCCACTGTCCCAGAAAATTTACCCCGAATGAATGAACTAGATAAACCATAAAAAACTAAAGCCAACTCCCCCACAACCATTCTATCTCATTAAAACTGCCCAAATGACGCGCCAAAATAGCAATAATCATATTGTTCAGACCCCTTCCACAGTTGGTTCATAGTGGAGTGCTTTTACCTTCTGAGTAGCTTCGAAGTAGATATCCGTGTAAACTGTAGCTGGCAGCGTGGGAGGGAAGGAGGGCAGCAGTAGTGTGGCCGACACGGCCTTCTGCTTGTGCCAGTACATCTTGTAGAACGTCTCCACTTTATCCCGCTGACTGGGTGGGATATGGGACTCTTTCTACAGAAATAAAAAGATTAGGAGTTTCATCTATTTATATTATTGAACACCTACATTATTGTTAATTTTTGATTTGTTTTTCTTATTTAGAAATTTTTCGATTTTTTTCATAATTTAAATAACTTATATGTGAATTTCATTAATCGATTAATGAAAATAACGTATAAGTGTTATCTTGTTAATTTAATTTAAGTTAATTTACTGAATACTTAAATAACTAACCCTAAATGATAAATACATGGAATGCTAGTAAACTGGACGAAAGAGACTATCTCCCACAACACAGGTTGTACCTAGGGTGGGAGCTAGTGTTCTATTTCTGCGTTAACATAACATACCTACCTACATAAGAATCTCGATATCCATTTGTTATATAAGTAACTATTATAGTAATCAATTGTAAATTGCACATTCCTTTCTAGTATATATTAATATAATTGTAAATTGCACATTCCTTTCTAGTATATATTAATATAATTGCATATTATAATTTCATAACTACAGTTCATTCTATTGTTTATTTTATATTCTAAATTGTCAAAAACTTTGTAACTCTTTTTTATGTAGGCTAAGATTCATGTATGTTATCTATATCCATTTGGTTTCGTAAATAAATGTATTATCTTATCTATCTTATCTTATCTTAATTCTTCTCCCTTGTCACCAGAGCTCATTGTTGTACTTGGTACAAAGAAACAATGTGGTGAAAGAATTCTGGTGCGCCCGCAGAGGCTCACACCACGCACAATGGTGAAACCATTTCAACGAGGTTAGTCGATGCTAGACAAAACTAAGTCAGCATCTGTAAACAACAGATTTTACGAAACCAGATTACTAATTGTTGATAGCTTGATGGTTGGTTCAATGACTAGTTGGTATTGTAAGGTATAGTGGCTCCATCTAAGAGTTGATCTGATAAAGGCCGTACCTAAGGCTGAACCCTAGTAGACGGAGCCGCAGTAGTGACGTTCATTGTCTACGACACAGCTGGTAGTGCGGATGGTAAGTGTCTTTAAAAAAAGGAAAGGTTGTCTGGAAGAGATCGCTCTCAGCGATAAGGCCAACCAGTGTTTTTTTTAAATATGTATGTTATTTTTTTTGTATTGTTTCTGTGTGGTGATCAATAAAGAGTTAATATCTCTGTTCGCCCCTACCCGAAGGTGGTAGGCAGCGAATCTAGCTGCGGTACCTACATTGTAATGTCGGGGGGGCGCAGATCGCGGGTTCGACTTGCCCTGACCTCCCCTCGGATTACCAACACGCACCGACGCCTGAGAGGCCACCGGTGGTCTCAGGGGGGTAGGTGGCAAAACAGGGATGTCGGCCCGACGACATTCCGTTTGTAAAAACTCTATCAAAACCGAGTAAGTCGGTAGGTGTCGCGCGCTGTCACCCCCGTGTAGGTGTTCAAAGCGTTCGAGCTCTGCGTATCGCAGACCAATTCATCTAGCCCCATACCAGGGTCAGGGTGAAACACTATCTATCTATGATAAACGGTAGGTGGAGTACATGCCACTGACCATCTCCTTGATGATGAGTCTGTATCTCGCTCGGAAGGTCTCCTCAGGCCGCATGTAGAGGCTGATGACGAGGGCGAGCGACGCCACCGCCAAGCCCGTCACCACCAGGCAGCCGGTCATCATCACCAACAGGCACGCCACGCGTTCCACGTCATTCTTCGGTGGCACTGACGGACTGCAGTATAACAACAACAGAGTGTAGGATAACCAAGAAAAGTATTTAAAATAAAAAAAAAATAAAAAAAACTATATTATGGTAAAGTTATGGGTAGGTAGTACATAATCCAGCCTAAATAACCTAAATAGGTACTTCTTTATTTTCTTTTTTTTAGTCTTTATAGTAAAAATTAGTTTACGAATAAACCGATCAGGGGAGGACCGGAATTATGTTGGACTCGTAGCCCTGAAAAGGGCAGAATACCCACTAAAAACACTCCGGTGTTCCTCTCGCGCCATAATTGCCAGACCACTGGAACGAAATCCTTCTGCGATCTGACTGGCGATATTAGTAATCCCTCTCAGCCGAAATAGGTACCTGATACTAATAATGTTAACAACTGTAAAGGTATATTTGCATGTTTTATAAGCAAAAGTATGAGCTCACTGAATTATGTACTACTACCATAACTTTACCATACTTTAGTATATAAAGATATTTGATTTGAGTTTATAATATGAGGAAGTGATGATCAAGGAGTATATTTTCATCATCATCATCATAAGGCACATTGAATCCTTTCACCAACTGGTTTTAGGAGGCACCATGCCATAGGCAAGGTAACCAAGATAGGTCCAGTGTTACGAGTGCAAAGAACCCCCTTTCGATGGACTAAAGACATTATCAATGTCACTCATGTTTGTTGAACGAGCGAAGCGAGTTCTCCGAGTTTGTATGTATGTTTGTCTGATGAAAACTGCCGTACGTTTAATCCAATCTTCATGAAATTCGGTAGGGGGTAGATAGTATTAGTACAATTTGTTTGTAAGTCGTCGTCGTCGTTTCGTATGAGGTAGTGCTGGCCTCTGGTGTCAGAGTTTGTCAAGGCGCCCGAGGGCCTCTGACATGGCTTATCGACTGCTATTAATCAATAACAGCCGGGACCGACAGCTTAACGTGCCCTCCGAAGCACAGAGCGATGGAAATCCACACATAACTTAGAAAAGTCATTGGTGCGGAGCATAGGATCGAACCCGGTATCGTTGGATTCTGAGTTGCACTATTGAACCGTTAGGCTACCATCGCTCGCTGTATGTAAGTTATATCTGTCAAGGGGATAAAAAGGGGCAATTCTGACAAGTTATATCGGTCCATTGCTGCTTGATTATTGAACACATTTGAAGGACTAGACACTAGTCACTAGAGTGTTAATTGGCATGGTAATCAAACTCATTTGTCATCGGCCGAATTTACAAAGGTGCCATATTTTTGCGTTCATAGTGTAAAGAATGCTAAGTCCATCGATGAGTTATTATGCACTGTTCATAGGCAGAGGTTACCGCTTAACATCAAGTGGGCCTCTTGCTTGTTCCGTAATCCAAGTAGTATATAAAAAAAAAAAAAAAAAAAACTTTTTCTTTATACCTAAAATATAGCTTATCGAACGCTGCCGATATAGGCTGATGATGATAACCTATATGATGATGATGATGGTACCTTAGAAACCTACCCTATAGGTATGAACATCTTGTTCACCAGGTACACGGCACTCAGAAACATCAACGGACTGTTGACCTTCCCTGTGTTGTCTGCAACGTTCAGATGCCTGTAGAGATGGTGAAGCGTGCGGTCTTCTGGCTCCGTCTCGTATGCGCCTTCCAGCTACATCGAGGACAACACTGGGAATTCTATATACAAGAAAAATACGAAAGTAATGGGCCTCGGCAATCAGCGGCTTTTCTAAACAGAAATATGATTGCAAGCCACGAGGCACATTATTTTCCTAGTAGTATGCAGTGTTCAGGTTGTTAAGTAACTATGGATTAATAGTTTGTGCATTTATTTACAGAAAGAATAATACGACTAATACAAGGTATGTACAAAATACATATGAAACAATTGTGCTACCTGAAGACCGCTGCTAGCGATCTAAAGGTAGCTCAACTGATCCAAATCACTACCAGACGGAAGCGTCCCTAAGATGCTGGCTGCATTGCCATAGTTTGTTGACTCATTTTTATTTTTAAAGGTCTGCACGACAAGCCACAGCTTTATTTTAATGAAAACATACTCCGAGTATCCGTGATACTATCAGGGAGATATTATTGTAGACTTTCGGTCCCATTACGTGCGTCAATTTCGAAGACTTCTTGGTACCTGCAAGCGGCGGGAGGAAGGCTAGTGTACTATAAACCAAACCTCGTCCAGATGAAGCCAGAGGAAAGCCCAAGTAATTCTTAGCACCAGAAATATGTAACAGTACTTCGCCGTAGTGCCGCACACACTGCCCTTCAAGTGGTGTCCAATCATTGAAACTGAAAACCGTCAAATTAAAAAACATGTGCGCCTTTCTTCTATGATAGTTGCAGGCAGGGGGATCTTCACCACACACGACCGACGACAAACAGTGGCGCGGCGGGCGAGTAGCCGCCTAACATGCCAGAGGTTGCTGGTTCGATTCCAGTTTGTATGATCTCAAAATATTAGTTCGGTGTCGGTGTGTTGTGTTTACCATGGTAATCGTATATAGTTTCTGATACCTACGATACAGAGGATGCAAAAGTATGCAGTGTAAGATGCAGAAGTAGTGGGGCAAAAGTATGTAACTGTTGGGTATCTGTAGACAGTGACATTAAATAAGGGGACAACTTATGGTAAGTGGCTGTACTGTAGGCAAAACTTAAACTTAGGAGACGAATCGTACACCCTACCCTACCGTATTAGACATTCTACCAGACTTCAAAATATACGTGAATAAATATCTCCCCCACGGATTTGGTGAGATTCTGTTGAATTTGTATTCTTAACTTGATTATCTGTAGTCTTGCAATAGTACTCTATGGTTGTAGTTTGATGTTTTCTCTATCTACGGATGTAATATGTACTGCTTATTTGTATTCTTAACTTGATTATCTGTAGTCTTGCAATAGTACTCTGTGGTTTTAGTTTGATGTTTTCTCTATCTACGGATGTAATATGTACTGCTTATTTGTATTCTTAACTTGATTATCTGTAGTCTTGCAATAGTACTCTGTGGTTTTAGTTTGATGTTTTCTCTATCTACGGATGCAATATGTACTGCTTGCCTATCTCTCTATTCTCTCTACGTGTGTGATTTAATTAATAGCTGATCTTATCATAATTCATCGTTGTATTTAATTCCCAAAAAGGGATTTGTGTTCTGTATTGTTTTATTTTATTTATTTTATTTTATTTTATTTTATTAATCCAGGATTTACAGTTATCTTATATAACTTTTGAAACTATCATGGTTATGTGCATAATTTTCACTAGAAACGGGATATTTACCATGATTTTTGAGTTTTATATGTTCCCGATATTTCGGCACAGTTGCATGCGCCATGATCACGGGAGAACTGACTAAAGTCTTTGCTCAAAAATCATGGTAAATATCCCGTTTCTAGTGAAAGTTATCTTATAGTTACTTATAAGCTATACACTATATGCTATTCTGAAACCAATTTAAATCCACATTATGTACACAGTTCGTTTAAAAAGAAGGTAGGTACGCATGCAAGGTCAACAAAAAACAAAAACGGCAGGAAAGCCGGATAAGGTATATATCAGTTACATAGGCAAATTAAGTAAATTAAGTTAAGTACCTACATTAATTTGAATAAAGCAACAATTACTCTGTGAATATACAGTTAATGCCAATTCAAACCAGTGCCGTATTTATTTCACGTTATCTTTCCACTGCATCTGCCATTGGGACTCTGCAACAGATTCAGCCTGAACGCCTTAAACGCCTCACTTAATTTACAGACACAAAGATAATTAAGATAATTTTATACGGTCGTTATAATTAGATGATCCACTCACAGAGGTATCTAAATGGTCTATGGAGGCGCAGATGGTAGCAGAACATCTTGAAGCTTCTATTGTTGTTGAAGTAGTGACCAAACGTCACGACATCCATAATAAACGCGACTAGGTAGCATGAAACAAAATTATAAGATAGTGTGATATAAATAAAGGGTCCTTCGGAATACACTGACAAAAGTTTAAGTGGTTACTTTGATGACCATGGTGGTTGGCTCGATCCTACTGGTTTGTTTAGGTGGGTACACCACAAAAACACTAACATAAAGTTCCACTCAATCAATATACAATAATATATTTTACCTATTTCTGCCGCAAAGCAGTAGTGCTCGCATTGCTGTGTTCCGGTTTGAAGGGTAAGGGTGCCGGTGAAATTACAGGCACATGAGACTTTTCTTCTTTATGTCTCAGGATGGCGGGCGCAGTGCAATGCCACATAGGGCGCGTCCTAGGTGGACGTGACCTATGAGGTAATGCACTGTTCATAGGCAGAGGTTACCGCTTAACATCAGGTGGGCCATATGCTAGTTCTGTCATTCAAGTACTTAGTATAAAAAAAAAAAACCATTGACAAAAGTTTAAGTGGTTAGTGGTTACTTTGATGACCATGGTGGTTGGCTCGATCCTACGGGTTTGTTTAGGTGGGAACACTACAAAAACACTAAGATAAAGTTCCATTCAATCAATATACTATTAGCTGGTCATACCAATTTTTTTTTATTTTTTTTTTTATCATTGATAGACCTTTGTTTGACCACGATCTCACCTGTTGGTAAGTGACGATGTGGCCGAAGATGGAGCACAAAGGTCTAGAAGGCACCTATTCACTCTAGACTTGAAGAGACACTGATTATAGTTTTCAGGAAATACAGACGACGGTAGTGTATTCCACTCCTTAGCAGTTCATAAACTCACACCTGTTCCCCGGAGGGGTAGGCAGAGACCAAGGATTTCCACTTGCTACAATCCTCCACACCTCTTTAGCTTCATTCAATCTCATCATATTCTTCATACATACTCGTCGGTTACGGGTACTCTTGAACTGGCCTTTTTCGAGAATGTGTCCGATCTGTTCCGAATACGTTCGCCGAGGTCTTCCCCTTCCAACTGTCCCATTCACGCTCGTCTTATGTACCCGTTTCGTCAATCTACTATCGCCCATCCTTTCGAAATGCCCAAACCATCTAATTTAATTTTATTTTATTTTTTTATTATGGAACATCAACAGAATTTACATGGTTGGGTGCTTACTATTGCTAGCTTAAGATCTAATTTACATGCAATTCCAATTACAGATGAACACATCGTGCACTAAACATTTTGCATAAACATAACGTAGTTAAAAAAAGACGACATAATAAGCCCAATGATGGCAGACAATACAAAATAACTTGCCTACATAAGCATACCTTTCTCAATCCTAGTCACTACGTCTTCTTTAATTTCACAACACTCTCTTATCACACTATTCCTCATTCTATCTCTCAAAGTCACACATACTTCTCAAAGCTGCACTGCTAGTTTGTAGCTGGTTTCGTTTAGTTTAGTTTCGTATGAGGTAGTACTGGCCTCTGGTGTCGGAGTTTGTCAAGCCGCCCGAGGGCCTCTCACATGGCTTATCTTATGTCATACACACGAGACTACTAACATATTTTCCAAAAGTTGAGGTCAGATCTCTCCAGAGCGAAGGCATTGTAACTTAGAGCCAGCAAGTGCACCGCGTAGCTGATATTATACACGACGTCAAACAACGGCAGTACGTAGTCGACTATGGTCCAGACGATGGCTGCCAGTGCTAAGATGCAAATGTACCAGTTCCAGCAGGTACGATCGGGGAGATTGCGGAAGATCTGCTCTTGTATCTTGCAGGTCCACCAGACTGGGTACTGATCCTGCAAGAGCAGATTCTGGTTGACCTTGATTTAGACGTATGTGTGGCTCTGTCTACAGGTCTACAGTGTACAGCAGTGGACGTCTAAAGGATGGTGTTGTGAGGTAGTCCATGCCTTTGTATGTAGATATCGCTTGAATTGCACAACTACTGTTCTAGCGCTTAAATGAGGCAATCCCTGAGGTATGGGAGCGGTACGGGAGGGGATATTTTTTTGTCGTTTTGTTCGTCATTATGTCACATCTGATACATTTCATATCATTTGAGAGACGAAAACACCCCTCCCGTACCGCTCCCATACCTCAGGGACTGCCTCAGTGAAGCGCGAGACCAGTAGTTGTGCAATTCGAGCGATATCTACATGCAAAGGCATGGAATACCTCATCAACACCATCCTTCAGACGTCCACTGCTGCACAAGGCCTCCATATAATACAATGGGGGGATTTGCCATAATCACCATGCTCGGCAGCCGGTTCGGATGATGATCGCATCACAATATTGGTGTACAGTACCTGGTGTAATCCTTTAGTCGGGTTTCACGAAATCCACGGGAGGATTCAAAGGAGGCCAGACAACCATTTCAGAGGCATTCGATAAACGACAGCTATGGTAAGTAGGTACTCCTTCACCGTTCCATTAAGGAACGCCTTGGTACCTTTCTCTAGAAGGATCCCACAGATCTCTTGCTATATTTAAAACTAAAGGTGCCTACTGCCAGTCTACATAATATCTTAGGTAAATATTGATCTTAAACTAATGTCCATCCTTAGCTGTGGTGTGTCCGGCCTAAGAATAGACCTGCTGAGGTTTTCCCGAGCGACTACAGTATGGGGTTCTTTAAAAGGGGTGTTTGGAAATGTTTAAAGGGTCGGCAACGCGCGTGTGATGCCTCTGGTATTGCAGGCGTCCATAGGCTACGGTAACCACTTACCAGCAGGTGGGCCGTATGCTTGTTTGCTACCTTGGAAGTATACAAAAAAACAAGAAAAAAAAGACCCCTCCGTCTCCTCTCGTGAATGTCGTAAAAGCCGACTCAGGGATTACCCGGACTTGTTGATTAAGATTCTTTGTTATAAGATTTGTACTGGCTGCTAGGGTCAGTTGAAAAGTCAGTGCGCAAACTGGTTTAAATGCCAAATTCGTATCATTAATATGAACAACTTTTGTTTACGATCTTTTGGGATTCTTACTTTTTAGGGTTCCGTACCCAAGGGGTGCCAACGGGACCCTATTACTAAGAGCGGCGCCGCGGCGCGGCGGTCCGACCGTTTGTTTGTTAGCGGGCTATATCTCACGACCGTAATAGGTAGGTACCTACTAGACAGTTGAAATTTTGTCAGAGTGTGTATTTAAAGGGGCCCCAAATCTTGTAAGATGGTGCGGAACCCTTCATGTGGGAGTCTGACCCGCACTTGGCCGGTTGTTTACAAGCACAAACTGTTGTCTTCACCTGTTAGTTGGATAAATGTTAAAATGTTAGTATGGTTGGGACAAATTATGCAACTGAAATTAGAGCCATTTTCTCCCAACCGATACTGCTGTTGCATACACCTTCAGTTCTGGTGACAATGCAAGATTATTGTGACTGCTGATCTAATGATGGAGAAGGAATATAGACAACGTGACTCCTCGATGGATAATAGTAGACTGGCCGTGTTAAGGCTCATTTTGATCAGCACACTATCCTGATCTAATTCATAAAATTAATTTCATAAAAGCTCGTTTACAAAAAAACTTAACTGATAATTAAATAAATCGAAAATCAGCTGTTTCTTGATGAGTGCAAGATAGGTACTTTTCACGATAAATAAATAAAATAAAATAAATAAATAATTCTGGACAGTTCACACAACATTATCTAGCCCCAAGCTAAGCAGAGCTTGTGTTATGGGTACTAGATAACTGATATACTTAATACAATATATTACATAGATAGATATTTTTTATTATACATAGAAAATACCCAGAACACCCTAAACAAATATCTGCGATCGCACAAATATTTGTTCAGAGTGCGGGAATCGAACCCGCAACCTTCTGCGTCGCAAGCCGAGCTTCGCCCGCCGCGCCACAGAGGTCGTCAAAATATAAGAGACGGTTTTTTTTTTTTTAATCAATGATAGACCTTTTTTTTGACCACTATCTCACCTAGACGTATGTGACGATGTGGCCGAAGATGGAGCACAAAGGTCTAGAAGGCACCTATTCACTCTAGCCTTGAAGAGACCCAGATTATAGTTTTCAGGAAAGACAGACGACGGTAGTGTATTCCACTCCTTAGCAGTTCGCATTATAAAGGTAGAACTGAAACGTTTAGTACGAATAGAGGGTATAGTCGTGGAAACATTGGTCGTCCAGCAGCTAGATGGGCACGATATCGCATGCGTCGCGGGCCGAACCTGGATGAGACTGGCATGGGACCGTAAGGAATGGCACAGGCAGAGAGGCCTATACTCAGCAGTGGGTGAAGTCAGGCTGTGGATGATGAGAGGGTATATAGTACCTACTAATGAGGTAAGGATGGCACCGAGCCGTACGCCTGCATTTATTATCATGTCTTCAAATGATATCCATATAGTCAAGGTACCTAAGCTTTGACTGGTGCTAACCTCAGCCGGTGTCGCCTCGTCCTCCAACTCGACGTCCCTCATGCTGCTGCCTTGGTGCATGCTGTACCTGCTGGTCCTACTGCTCGGCAGCCTGTCAGCACCGCTCCTCTCCTGCGGCATCCTTTAAACTAACTTCACAGAGGACACACCACAGAGTACTCTGGTATATACGGACACATTAACTTTAATAATGCACCCCATAAAGTTATACTCGTTGGTAAATCTATAACTTCATGATGCACCCACCATTCCAAATTAAACAATATTTTAGTATTATATTCTAATTCAATTCAATTTTTTTATGAGTGGCTTGGAGTATTATATTCTTTAGTAGTAAACAATACAAAGTATACAACAAAGAGAATCCCACTAATACCATAAATGTCACCGTTACGATGTTTGTATGTTTGTAACTCAATCACGCCGAAACGGCTGAACCGATTTAGATGAATATAAGGTATGGATTATAAGGTAATACATATAATTACGGAAACAATAATACAACTAATTACAACGTGCTTCGGAGGGCACGTTAAGCTGTCGGTCCCGGCTGTTGTTGATTAATAGCAGTCGATAAGCCATGTCAGAGGCCCTCGGGCGGGTTGACAAACTCCGACACCAGAGGCCAGCACTACCTCATACGAAACGAACGAACGAACTAATAACAAGTACATATCACAATTAAAAAATATAAATGAAGCAATTGTGCTGCCTGATGACCGCTGCTAACGATCTAAAGGTAGCTCAACTGATCCAAATCTGTACCAGACGGAAGCGTCTCTAAGATGCTGGCAGCAATGCCACGCTGAATGGCATAACTAATGCGTTGAGCCAGATAAGAGCCAGCTCTTGGGTCACTCGTCGCTTCGACCAGACGCTCTGAAATAATTTAGAAAACGCGAAGGGCCTCAGTACCCCAGATATGAGCCAACTCTTGGGTCATGGATCTTGTATCATCATTATCTTGATGATGGATTATTGTATTACCTGCAGCTATCTGCTACTGTTCATCCTGGTAAACGCGAGCAAAGCTGCTAGTGGACTTTAGTAATAGGTAGGTATCATAAATGTCAAAGTTACGATGTTTGAATGTTTGTTACTCAATCGCGCCGAAACTGCTGAACCGATTTCGATGAATTTGCTACGCAAATAAATAGATTATGCCTGGATTGAGCTTTAGGTTTCTTTTTATTCCGGTACAACGCGAGCTAAGCCACGGGCAGACACTATCATAAAATGTTGTATAATCCCGGTACAACGCGAACTAAGCCACGGGCAGACACTATCATAAAATGTTGTATAGTTCTTCTTCTCTTCTTATAATGGCTTTTGAAGAGTGTTCCAATTTAGCCAATGTCAAGTGATATAATTACCATGGAAGTAGAAATACAAATTACCAAGGAGGTGAGATGTCAGATGTTGCACTTGATATATGCGACCTCCGACTTCTTCTTCAATTAATCTAGCAGCAAGATAGTAATGCAACGCACTTCGTTCCATGTTCACATACTTTTATTAAAATTACAGGTAAATATTTTAAAATACAAAGACACAAGTTTTATAACCTCTTATTTAGTTCAACTTTTCTTAAACGAGTAGGTACCATATCACAACATTTTAGATAGGTAAGTAGTAACAACAAGCACATAACAAAGTTACTTCAAAAACTTAAAAACACTAGGAATATACAAAAATATTAATTTTAATTCCTTACGAATCTTTTCTCACTGACAAAATCTAAGTGAATAAACATTCGTAAGTTTACGATGACATGACGATAGCCAGCCTTCGAGCTTACATTAACGCAAGGTTCGTGATCGCAATTTTCATACAAATTTCTTTACGTAACGATACCCATACGATACGAAGGCGACGCGATAGTATGGTAAACCGTTCGTGATGCCAAATTTAGTTCGATTTACGTCCAGTAGGGGCGCTGGATCAAATCTCATACAAAATGCTTACATTAACCATACGAATACTTTTTCGCAAGTTGTTCGTGGTCGACCCTCGGTACACGAGTATGTATTGTAGTTTTTGGTTACATGTCCGGCTTAGAGCATTGCAGTCTTACGCGTAGTTATTGTATCCTCTTTGCAGGCCTCCACGTCCGGTACGGAGGCACGATCATCATTGAGCATGTAATCACTACGGATCAGCCCCCCTATTCCCTAACTGAAAGTCACTCGGTGACTAACGTTTGACAAGAAGAATGATTATCAATAAAAAAAAACTATTAAGAATTGTCAATTGATGGTAATTTTACTGGTCAAACGTTGGTCACTGAGTGACTTTCAAGATAGGGAATAGGGGGGCTGATCCCATCATCTCCTTTTCATCATAACATAAATAGGAGCACCGCACGACTTTGTACTTTCCTTTGCTCATTAGTATACCACCACGTTTCGACCCACCTTTATAATGTGAAAAAAAAGCGGCCAAGTGCGAGTTGGACTCGCCCATGAAGGGTTCCGTAGCAGCAAGTAATATAATATAAAAGTTCTTGGATGGATTACGATTTATGACGTATTAAAAAAAACTACTTACTAGATCTCGTTCAAACCAATTTTCGTTGGAAGTTTACATGGTAATGTACATCATATTTTTTTTTAGTTTTATCATTCTCTTATTTTAGAAGTTATGGGGGGGGGGTCACACTTTTTACCACTGTGGAAGTGTCTGTCGCGCAAACTTTTCAGTTTAGAAAAAAAATATATTTGAAAGCTCAATATCATTTTTGAAGACCTATCCATAGATACCCCAGACGTATGGCTTTGATGTTTTTTTTTTTTTTTTAGTTTCAGTTCTAAGTAACTAAAACCCCAAAAACTCTAAAAAACTAACTAAAAACTCTTCTAAAAAATTAACCCCAAAAATGTTCTGTTTTTTTTTCTATTTTTTTGTGAAATTCTTAATGGGGTTCACAGAATACATCTACTTACCAAGTTTCAACAGCCTAGCTCTTATAGTTTCGGAAAAAAGTGGCTGTGATATACACGGACAGACAGACATACAGACAGACATGACGAATCTATAAGGGTTCCGTAATTTTTAGTTACGGAACTCTAAAAACTGCTGATTGGAGTAGTCTACCGTCATCTGTCTTTCCTGAGATAAGAGTGAATAGGTAGGTGCTTTCTAGATCTTTGTGCTCCCTCGTCGGCCATATCCTCAACAACAGAAAAAAACTGAAAATAACATTATTTGCAAATAAAACACTTTTTTCTTATATAAGTAAACATTTTTAATTGCATTAAGTATCACAATAATTGTACAAAACATAATAAGTTGGAAGATACCACATGATTCGTAAAACAATAAAAATCTACAGGTTTTTCCCGAGCGCAGAGACTGAGTAGTTTTTTTGGGGTTTGGGAGATATACCTGATATTTGAGATCCTCTAGTAGAACTACCTGAGTTTAGTACCTACTCGTATAAGATATAGTTGTCCATATCCTTTTTTAATACTACTAGCATATGAAACGCTTCACGAGTGACTTATATTTCTGGCAATAGTTATTAATGGGTACATTGTTTTATTATATTTGTGTTTAGCTCTAAGTTTTCCAAAAATGTAATAATAACATTAAAATAAGATATTTTCGCTATTTACCATTTTTTTTTTTTTATTTTTTTTCCTTTCATTCAACTGCTTACTGCACTTACAGTATACACCAACGCGCGCAGAAAGCCAAACAATAGGTACAAATATTAGAAACTACTTAACTTAGAAAACTAATAGATACCTGATTTGAAGAAGTTTATTTCGTAGCCCGGCCTCCGTACCGGAGCGTAAACCCATCAAGAATGTCTGCATCGACCTTTTTACCTTTAGACAACAACTGGTTTTCCGAACAATTTTTTTCTTAGTTATAAAAATGCATGTCTTGTTATTATTGGTGAAATTAACTCAGTGTGCAGCTGCTCAGCTGCTCTTGACCCTCGTGTTCTGGAGGTACTCCTCTCTGAACTGCTGGTTTATGTGGGCGCCGATCTTCGACCTGATCCACACGGGCGGAAACTTAATGAAGAAATACTGAAACAAAATGATTATGTTCAGCATGAGTTTTCAAATGATCGCCATCGTGGATTACAGAGGATACATTCTGTGGCCAATATGGATGTTCTCACAGATGGAATGCCAAAGAAATAACAAGATAATTTCATAAACATTTAAAACAATTTAATTTCAGTGTTCCAATAAAATGGCTTTTTCCTCATGGCCTAACTATTTCGCCTAACTGATTAAATGGGTGCATCCGTATTGATCCCATGGATTCATCCCACGACTATTAGTACGAATGCACATGAATGCAGTATACAAAAAAAAAATTACCAAAATGTTATTCAACCCACGAAAAATAAAATTTTATTTTTGTCCGTATTAACTCCAAAATGTTGTCCTGATTTATACCACGGCTTTATAACACACCTTTACAACAATGGATATTGATACGGTCAGACAGAAAAATGCAAGATCCTTACTTGGAAAAACGACTAGGTACCTACAAAAGGAAGTACATCGGTGGCTAGCAAGCAATGTAGGGCGCGAATTGCACTATTCACGACTAGAAGTCGCCACAGGAACAAATAAATCATCATCAAGACTTCACGCACACGCACGCACATACACCCACTCACACACATAGACACCCACATACACACGCACACACGCACGTCAAAATTATAACATCCCTATTTTTAGTCGGGGGTTTAAAATGTGGGTTTGCGAGCTCTGCCTATCTACCTCAACGCACGGATTACAATTGCCATATCACCCACCAGTCACATACATAGTCCTGATCCCACGTGTTCAACAACACACAAACCCGATACAAATATTTTCAGATCATAAGCACAAAAGTCATAAGGGTATAAACATTTGTACCTGCGCAGGAATCGAACCGCGCCACAAAGGTCGGCAAATAAATAATTTGATGTTATGTTTTGTAATATCATTGCGTTTTGGCATCTACATACTCGTATTATAGATACGTACCGGTCACGATTTTTAGGGTTCTGTAGTCAACAAGACAATGTACCCTTATAGTTTTGCCATGTTCGTTCGTGTTTCTGTCCGCGGCTTAGCTTAGACACTCTTAGCACTATAGTGCTAAGAGTGTCTAACCAAATTACCAGTGGTAATTTGGTGGCAAAAAAACATGCCCATGATTGGATGTCGTTGGATAGGTTGTTCAAAAATATTGCGCGGTAGGTGTGTGTGGTGTATGTGTGTGTGTGTGTGTTGACCTTAAGTACCAAGCGAGGACTTGCTATTGAATACACAAGGCACACCCGAGGACATTTTCAAAGCGAGGTCTTTTTCATGGGTCCTCGTATCGATCGGACCATTGCATCGTATTTTATGCGCGATTTTGAGTCTTATTGTATATTTGAAACGGAAATATTGGCCTAACCTCGTTTTGGTCACGATAAGTCATGCTCACACCCCGACAGTGTGTGACCACCAGGCGGCGCCACTATCGCCTTCTATACACTCCATTTCACACTCTGTCATGTTCTTTGTACCTTCCGAGGCCTTATGTGTGAATTTAACACACAAGACCTCGTAATGGTAGCTTTTCCGGACAATGTGTATTAACGACCTCGCTTTGATCAGTAATATTACAACAGCGAATTTTCCAAGTGTGTTATATAAATTTTCTGTCCTCGTTTGGCTAACGCACACTTTTTGTATTTTACCTAGGTTAAAGTAGATATATAAACTTTGTGAGTTTGAAAGTAGGTAACCTCCGGCTCTATTGATACGTCTCTGAAAATATATGATTTTAAGGTTAAAATTAAAACTTTAAAACAAATTACTATTTCACTAAATAAATAAAATGTTATAGAAATAAGTTTCCCATACCTTTGTGCTGAAACTTCGCATTGCACGCTTCCTACCTTTGCTTGGGAGGTGATCGAATACCGCCTTCCAGGTCGATTATCTTGCCCCATTTAGACAAATTTGATAAGCACAAAGTAGGCATTCAAGGGTTCCGTAATCTACCGTCCAGGTCAATCATCAGATCCTCATTCGCTCTTTTATTATATTACTAGCTGACCCGCTCTCGGCTTCGTCTATATTTACATAGAGTACCTACCTACTCGTAATACGCATTCTAAATGGATGGTGGTATAAATATCGGACTATTGGCTATTAAAATAAGAATACCTCAATGAACGTCCTGAGTTGCCTGCATGCAACGACTTCATGTGACTTTTAAAATATCGTTGGCCCATTGAAAAGGGATAGGCTTTCTACTGTGCGTATTCCGGTTCGACGTTGGCCATTCGAGAACCATTATTCCCCAGTGGTTGACGACCACTTTAGCGCGTCGGGCGAGTAGCCGGCTGAGATGCGAGAGGTTGCGGGTTCGATTCCCGCTGCGGGACAAATGTTTGTATGATCTGCAAATGTTTGTTCTGAGTGCTAAGGTACCATGGTACTCGTAGTTCCTGATACACACGACACAGGGGATCCTAGTGTGGGATCAGGACTATGTATGTGACTGTTGGGTGTTATGTTATGTTATGGTTGTTGGTTCTGCGAGCTATATATATGACCTGCCCATTACAATTTAAACTTGCTAATTTTGAGACCTATGTCAGGGATCTTGGTTCTTCTACGGATCTACGGATCGTTTACGGTACGGATACAGAATCTGTGTGCATAGCTCTCTCCAAAGCCCGTTGCGCGTATTTGGGCTTGTGTTGAGGTTGACGTTTAAGTAGTAGTGGAGCTTTTTTGTGAAAGAGTTTGTCTGGGGAGTACTACCACCATACCTATTTCTGCCGCAAAGCAGTAGTATTCGCATTGCTGTGTTCTGGTTTGAAGGGTTGCCGGTGAAATTACAGGCAAATGAGACTTTTCATCTACATGTCCCAGTGTGCGCGGGCGCAGTGCAATGTCCACATAGGGCGCGTCCCAGGTGGACGTGACCTATATAAAAATGCACTGTTCATAGGCAAAGGGTACCCCTTATCATCAGGTTGGCTATCTGCTTGTTCCGTCATTTTAACTATCCAGTATTAAAAAAAAAAGTTTTAGTCCCGTGAGTTATCACTTCCAACATTCAAACTTTAATGTTATGGCTCTGCAGTATCTGTGACGTGAAGATATAAACACACACCCAACAGTCACATACATAGTCCTGCCCTGGTATTCGGGGCTCGGTGAACTTGCTGAGCGAGTCACGGGGTTGCGCAGTAAGATAATATTTGACTTCGGTAATGTTAGGTGTGTCAAAAATTAATGGCTGTCTCTATGACAGTCATAGATCTAGTATGTACAAGATAAACAATGAGAGATCGAAGAAGAAACAAAAAAAAATGTGCACGTGTTGGTGAAAGTCTATTTGTAAGTTAAAAATAGTGTTGTCCTCGATCAACACTTTTACATTGTCGATAGAATTCATCATCCATCCATGATGTGTATGGTACTTAGATAAATACATCTTAATGCAGATTAAGTCTTTCGTGAATAACACAGTTTGGCAGATTTGACGTCATAAAGAGAATAAGGTTCTTATTCCAATTTTGAATAAACTAATTTTTATTCTTATTTTAAAGGGATCTTTTGGAGAAATAAAACAGTTAATAAATAAACCTTCATTATTTATTGACCCCTAAATATTATGGTTTTATTTAGGTGGGATCTTAGAATTTCCCTATTAAATTTAAACTCAAAATCTTTGCTGCAGATACCTAGTGGAGTTCTTATTTGAGTCCATCCCACTCTTCTTATAACCGATAAGAAATTTTTTCGAAGGTGCAGGTTTGAGTCCCGCTGGAACGGAATTTTTGGGGTATATTTAAATTTAATTTGTTACCTATTACTTTATCAAGCAGAAAGAAACAATATTTTTTGTAAAAAAAAACCCTTTTGGGGAAAAAGGCTTGTTTAATAATCTACAACGTAAATATTTACTCTAAAATATCTACTACACAAACTGCAATAAAAACACCCGCGGTGCTTTAAAGTTACCTTTTCAATAGTCAATACAAAAACACACACCTCAATGTCCACCTGGTTATTTTAGATTTAAAAAAAAACGGTAAAATGTTAACAGAGCACACATATTTACTCCAAACAAAATTAAACCTCCATTCGAGGATGGACAAAAATTTAATTTATAGGTAGGTACTACGATATAGACTGCAACAGGACTATCGATATTTCTGACGTCATCACTTGGCCAAGCCCTATCGTAATCAAACATTTTTATATTTTACTTATAATATTGTTTATTTCTAGGTGCAGCAACGAAATATTATTAAAAAATATAAGGGAAAGTCCTAATCTACGAATGAAACTAGTTTTTAGGTCATTCACTAAAGCAGAATTGATAAAATAAGCAATACAATCGAACTACCAATAATCTCTTATTTACCTGAGAAACGTGTATTTTCCCGGATTATTACGTCTTGTATCTTCACAGTCACAAACTGAACACGACACCATTGTCATACAAAGTAATATTTGTTATTTAATAGTAAGATTACTAAAAAAATTACAAAATTAGTTAAACTGCACAAGAGACCGGACGCTATGGGCATCTACTCAAGCAAAAACATGTCAAATTCAATACAATTGTTGCTGTATCATTTCTTCTTGCACGGGGTACATTTAAAAATGACTTCTCTCTCTCCCACGCTTCGTTTGTCTATTCAGCGTAGCAAAAATTCTACGTCTATGATGACAGCATTATCTATGGATGATTTGATCTGTTTGTCAAAAGCTGTGAATTTTATTGTAGGAATTTTAAATTCTTTTTTTTTCACCTGGGCTAACATTCGATATAAAAAGCGTAAGCCGAGTCAGCTCACGTCTATATTCCTACGCTTGTGTGATCCACAGTAAATAAACACGGTTAAGAAACGAAAGCTAAAAATAAGTATTTCTCTTTGGCTTCAGTCTTCTATGCAACTACTATTTCTGGTATTCTTATCCCGATGATGACCGGCCTTTGGCATCGACGCGCGCAAGTTGACACTTCACTTCACTTAACCACCTCACTGTACCCCGAATACCTAGGCTGATCCCACACTAGGATTCCCTGTGTCGTGTGTAAGTATCAGGAACTACGAGTATCACCATAACACCCAGACCTGGAGCAAATATTTGTAGATCATACATACATTTGTACCGCAGCGGGAATCGAACCCGCAACCTCTCGCATATCAGCCAGCTACTCGCCCGACGCACTACAGAGTTCGTCAATAAAGGGTTGTTTCCTGAACGCTGCCCATCCTATACAAATAAATGAGCTTAAAATAAAAATCAAAAATAATTAAATTAAATTCTGCCTCTGGAGCCGGTAGAAGGTAAATTACATATACATGGGTACCCAGACCCACATTATAATGTGCGTACGTGATTTCTTAACATAGATTTGTCTGTTGTAGGGCAATGTTAAAATGTCCTCGCTTGTATTCACGTAACTTAAACTGTGTATGAAGAAAATATAACGTTTTGGCACAGAATAAATAATAGTACAGGGTTTTGGTTCAACTATTTATTCTTATCAACTCCAAAAAGTCTAATGTCCTCACTTCGGACAAGTCTGCTGTAGGGTGATGTGTACCGTGTTCAAAAAAGTCCACGCTTAGTTCCCACATAACTTGACATAGGTATGAAGAAAATATAAGGTCCTCGGTTAGTAAAACTAATTGAAAAAGTCTGACACTCGTTCTCTCGGTTTATTCCTGTTGTTCACGTTCATCTTGTCCACGTTAACGTTGACAACGGGAATAAAATAAAATAATTAACAAAACTTTCCCGATGTCCACGTTATCATATATTATGATAACATAGACCGAATCATTTGTATACAAAATGTTAATCAAAACCACCCATGTATACCTCCTCCTATAATATACTATTTCACGTAAAAATGTAATTTCACAAAGGAAGTAGGTGAATGTGGCGTTACGTGTAGGCAGATTGGAATGAGATGTGACACTTCTTCGCTTCTTATCCATGGCGCCAAACCAGCTTTTCTTCTTGTGACCCAACGGTCTGTGCTGATGCCATTACAGAGGTGATCAAAAGAACAATGGAATACTTTATTCCATTCTCCGATGATTCGCCTTCAGGTTATGCTTGCCCATGGTTCAGTCCCGCGTGTGCCAGCGCAGAAGCGCAAAAACATGTGGCATATCTAGCCTAGGTTGACGCAAGAAACAGAAAAACTTCGGATGCATGGGATTAGAAGAAGGCCTAACATAGCCGCCAAGTCCTGCAAGAAGTTGAAACAAAAGGGTCGCTTCGATCGGATTGGCCGTTTGGGGGCTAAGCTTGCCGCATATCATCTGGGAAGTAAAGCATTCTGGACTCTGGCTAAATCGGTTGAAGCTAATTTCAGCCGTACTTCACTCCCCCACTGCTGAAACCAAATGGAACCCTAGCTCACGCCACCGTTGATAAAGCAAATTTGCAACTCAATTTGCGGAAACCTCGCGTCTGAACACCTCTGGCGAAACTTCATCCAGCTGTCCTCGTTGCGAAGTTTCAATGCAGGAAAGGAGATGTCCAAAAAATATATGGAGGCCGGTATAAATTTAACTAGAAATTCTTAGCAATATAATAGTTATTTACGGAGAAAGAGCATATTATTTTAAATTTTATTTTCATTTAAGCTAGTGAACAATAATAAATGTACCTCCGTTTTTTTAAAACTTGATTAAAATGTTGTATTTTTCAAAATAAAGTTTAAAACTTGCAACACTCCCAAAAGGTGAACTTTATGCTCTTTGGCAGGCAGACTAAGGAATTTTGATACTCTCTAGCTAGCGAGACAGATGGCAGACAGACAACCACAGACAATTTTTCATAGGAGTATCCTACCTTCGTTCCGTGTTGTCACGTTATTACTTCATTTATTAGTTTATCCGTTCTGTATAGGTTCAGGAAACATTCTGAGTAGGTACCTACCTACACTATTGGAGAGCTCACTAATAGATAGGAGCTGCCTATAATGATAATAGTACCTATAGCAATACGCATAGGTACCTACATTCCTCGCCTCCTTATTAACATTTGTATTTTTCAGGTAGCTCAGGGCACAGATAAATTGATTGTAAATTGTGTATTAGCACGTATTCCATTCAAGGAGAATATTTTAGTCATCATATCTTTGGGCACAGGCAGAAGAAGACAAAATGGCATATTTGCGTGTTGAATAATAGATAGGGATAGCACTATCAACTTGTTTCCGTGCCCAAGAGATGGCGATGTATGTCCTCCTGTACATTTTACATATTTCCAATCATGTTATAAATAACATTTTATATCAGGTATAAATAATAATTTTAAGTTCAGTTTAGTTCAGTTCTTGAACAAGTTTACAAGACACATTATTAAATAGCAATAGAACGTTACTGACAGTGACACATGGAGGATAGTTATGTTTTGTTTGAGTTTGTAAAGGATTTGCGTGCTTTTTCCGTAGTTCGTTTTAGTAAAAACACTTTTTTTTTTAAATTCTACTTGGAATTGCGGATCAAGCAGATGGCCCACCTGATGTTAAGTTGGCACCCTCTGCCTATGAACAGTGCATTACCTCATAGGTCACGTCCACCTAGGACGCACCCTATGAGGCATTGCACTGCGCCCGCCGCCACCCTGAGACATAAAGGTGAAAGTCTCATGTGCCTATAATTTCACCGGCACCCTTACCCTTCAAACCGGAACACAGCAGAGCGAGCACTACTGCTTTGCGGCAGAAATATGTACTACAAATAGGTGGTAATGGTGGTAGTACTTCCCCGGACGAATTCTTTCACAAAAAAGCTCTACTACTACAACCACTAAAAAGCTCTACTACTATTGTATTGCATAGACTACACAATTACGACCAGTGGCACACACAATTTCACGACCTCTGTGGCGCGGCGGGCGAAGGTTGGCCTGCGACGCAGGAGGGTGCGGGTTCAATTCCCGCCTCGGAACAAATATTTGTGCGATCGCAGATATTTGTTCAGGGTGTTCTGGGTATTTTCTATGTATAATAAAAAAAATGAAATATATTGTATTAAGTATATCAGTTATTTAGTACCCATAACACAAGCTCTGCTTAGCTTGGGGCTAGATAATGTTGTGTGAACTGTCCAACATTATTTATTTATTTATTAAACACGTGTGGTTGGGGCGGGGCATGTTTGTTTCATTATGTTTTCCCTTCAAAAACATTTTTATTATTTTCTCGGAAACGGAGGTTTTATAAAATATAATATTTATATAATCGAGTAGCCCAATAAATAAGCTTTTTTTGAAATATACTTTATAACTGTAAGAATTTTCTCGGAATATTATACCACTTCTGAACATCTCCTTTGCATACACCAAAAAGTATGTAGCGTATATAGTTGTATGTTCTATGTAGCGGCTAAATAGCCTGGATGTGGATAAAATAGCGGGCCAGACGGTATCTCAGCTGTAGTATTAAAAACATGTGCTCCTGTGTTAACTGAATTTTAGACTGCTTACAATATTGATACATTACATTATTACAATTAGATTGACAGCTAATAATGTAATACTATGAGACTAAAGAACTTACTCCTTGCAAGATGATTCTGTGATACGTGCAATTTTGTAACATAGTTATGAGAGAAAATAACTTTAATACTGCAATTAACGTATTTTTTCACTTTTTGCCGTACTAATCTGCCTACATTTAATGTTATTGAATTTGATTCAGTAATGGATTTGTATGTTTTGTATGTCTTATTTAAGTTTTGTGTAGTTGAAACCTATGGAGATAGCGCTTTAGATAAGGTGGACAACGGGAAGGGATTTAGTGACTTCCCGCTGTCCACGTTAGCGGGGACAGCTAACGTGGACAACGGGAAAGGATTTTTTGACTTCCCGCTGTCCACGTTGACGTGGGCAAGATAACGTGGACATCGGGAATAAACCGTTCGCTCTTTGGACAAGGGATTTACTTGTTGTAGAGTTATTATGTTAAAGTGTCTTTGCTTCTCTCCACATAACTTGAAATGTGTATGAAGTAAAACTAAGGTCCTGGTTATGTCTATTCCGATTTTTAACGATACTGCGAGGCAAAAAATATAAACAAACTGCGCTCAGTGGAAAAAAGCCTATTTAATATAAAGTTGAAAAATAATAAAAGAAGAAGTGAGGCAATAATAACAAAGAAAGACAAAGAGACCTATACCCGAAAGGGACCTGAGCTATATTAAAAAAAGTCTACTATATAGTTGTAATATAAACATTTATGTAAATAGTTAGTTAAGGAAATAAAAAGGCTATATTAATTATATCTCACTCATTTATACAGAATACTCGTAAAAAAAATATTTTTCACTATAAAGGAATACTATCTACAAAAAATAAATAGTGTAAAAACATTATAATAAAAATATAAATCTAAACGGGGAACCACCGACCGCAGAGCGAGGCCCTTACGGTCGAGGGCCAGGGCTGCAGAGAGAGGAACCTCCTGACTATGCATACCGAAAGCACATGCCTGTGGGACTCTCCGGGACGGTGACATGCTCTACAGATATCAACCGTCCCATCCTTCATGATGTACTTTCGATAGTTGTTCGTCTTGATAACCTCAATTATACGTCACACATTAGAAATACATTATTACATTATTAGATAATTTAGGAAAAAACATCATTATAATAATGATAAGTAAAAACCTATTATAAAATAAAAAGGTACAAAAAAAACTAAATAAAATATTTATACTAATTACTGTATCATACTGACCTCATTGTGTTCTCGGAATTCGTCAAAACTGTAGAACACCTTTTCAACGAGCCAGTTTTTTAGCTTTAGTTTAAAATTCGATAAGCTTGGTGCGTCCTTGACCTTGCCAGGCAGTGCATTGTATACAGACGGGCCCATCACGTGCGACAGCGTGCCCGACCGGGCCAGCCTCCGCTGCGTCACCGCCAGCCTGCCGGCCGCAACAGCGCGCGTATTGTAGCTGTGAATATCCGACTGTTTCGGGAATGAATCCAGGTTTTGGTGGACATATACCGCCACTTGGAATATTACGAGTGACGGGAAAGTGATGATCCTAAGTTTTTTGAAAAGAGGTCTTGCGCTAGTTCTACGCGACGTCACACGTGCAATTGCCCGTATAGCCCGTTTTTGCATTCGGAAAACGCGCTCCCTTTCGGCAGCGCGCCCTATTGGAGCAACGAGTGAACCGTCGCAAAGTAGCACATGCGCAACACCTCATCTGAAACCACGCGCGACAACCTACTCAGTGCATAGCACGCACTACCTAGTCTGGCGCACAGCTTCCCGACATGAGAGCCCCACGTAAGGACACGGTCAATCTCAAATCCGAGAAATGTTGTGGATGTTACCCCTATTATTGGCAGTCCATTAACGACCACTGACAGGTCCTTCGATATGCGTCCCGAGATTAAAAAATGAATGAAGTGTGTTTTGCTGATGTTTAACACAAGGCCGTTCTTTTGGAACCAGAGTGCTAGTTCGGTTGCTGCTTCATTCAAACTCTGCTCGAGTCCATCAGAAGTCCTCGCAGTGACGATCGCCGCCACGTCATCAGCGTACATGAAGATTTCGCTTCCCAGAGCGGAGATCGGCAGGTCATTAAGGAGCAGTGAAAAAAGAATATTCCTCATCCATAATCACACAGACAAAACTCTCGGTTGCCCCAAAGAGGTCACCGAAACGTAGCCGGTTCACTGAAGCGAGCAGATCAACATCGGGCAAAATGAAATAATTTAAAATTAGATTAGATTTAATAAAATCTAAGGTAATTGCTACTTAGTATATCTAATTTTAACATGACAACTGCAATGAGTAATAATTAATTAGTTTATGTTTACAATTTGAATTATTTACTACATTTTTAGTTATTTTTTTCATAATTTTTTGTATAAAATTTTATTTGTCTTACCTTTAAATTTATATTTACGAATAAGTTGATTATTACTTGATTATTCCCTGTGAGTAAATGGTAAATGTACAAGACGTGCGACGCCAAATCTAAAGAAAAAAAAACGATGTGACAGATAGACAGATTTTTGTCTTTCTTGTGACAATATTGAAAGTGAGGAAATAGTGCCTCATATTTGTGAATAACTTTGGCAAATAAATATATTGTAAATATTTAGTAACCAACTTATTTGTATTATTGTTTAGTTTTACTAATAGACCCCACTCGATGAATCTTTGCCACTGATAACTTTGCGGGAATTCAGTGGATGCAGGCGGCACAAGCCCATTAATCGTGGAATTCTATGGGGAAGGCCTATATCGTCAAGTGGCTGAAAGTATAATAATCTTTGCAACCCTACCTACCTAAAATGATGTGTTACCTAATACACATCATTTTAGGTAGGGCATCTATAAATAATAATTAAGATGATATAATAAAGCATCATTTTACTTCGTAACCTATACGAGGTATTGTATATTATGTGTATTGGGTTAATATATAATATAATATAATATAAGCTTTAATTACTCTTACACTCTAATATTTAAATATAACAATTTATTGACTTATCTTAATATGTTGTAAATAATTAGTTAATCCATTTATCGGGTATCTCAACCAGTACAAATATCACTTTGAGCGGTAAAAGCCTCCACCATCTGCCCCCATCTCTCTCTATCTCTAGCTGCTCTGCTCCAGGTAATGCCTGCCACTTTAGCGATGTCATCGCTCCAACGTTTATGCGGTCTTCCAGGCCGTCTCTTTTTGTCCATGGGGTACCAGTTAGTTATAGTTCTCGACCACCTATCGTCTGTCGCTCGCTTTACATGTCCAGCCCATTTCCACTTTAGCTGAAGAACTTTTTTCACAGCGTCAGAAAAAAGATAAAGGCAAACTTTATCTTATTTCTAATTACGTTTTTTTTTTCATTCAGCTTATGACCAGGTGTAGCTTCTCTCGAGTCTTTGCCATGCTCTTATTTTTCCAGTGTCTTCTTCGTGTGTGGCCATGTCTGTCATGCATACGTGAGGCACGGCAACAAACACATTTCCATAACCTTTGTTTTTAGTTTAACCGGTAAATTGTTTTTGAAAAAATTGGTTAATTGATTATTGGGTTAATAGTAAAAACAAACTTAAATTGGACGTTGGAATTTAAAAAAGAAACGTCCTCGCAAGGTACATTGTTTATGAACAGTGTAGGAAGAAAAACTAAAATAAAATTACAAGGTCCTCGTTTTGTACACGCCCTACCCGGAAAAACGTCCTCAGTTTGTTCATGTAAAATCTAGCACAACGTCCTCACTTTGTACAAGGATCAAGAAAAAACGTGTTAAACTGAGTCCTCAGATGGTCATCCCTGGTCAAATGATATGGTCCTCGCTTGGCTCACACAAAAGTCCTCGAAAGGATGTCGCTATAAACGTTTTCGCGTGTAATTAAGACCCCACGTTGTTCACAGAAATTCAAACGAAAAAATGTTGAGATAGAGCTATAAGACTTGGCTCATCAGTCATGTTTTTTTTTTCTTTCTCTTTCTGGCGCACTCTCAATTCCCTAAGAGGTCGCTAACCTAGTTTTTCAGAGGGTCCTCGGTTGGTGACATACCACTATAGTCCTCTTAAGGACGTCAGGACACGTATAGGTGTGTGTGTGTGTGTGTGTGTGTGCGTGTCCGCCTGCTAAATGGTTGTTTTAAGGTATGTGAAAACACAGTATAACGAAGTTAAAAAGAAAACTATCACAGCTAAGTATGCTTTACATGTTAACGATTAGTTTTGAAAATGTTATATAAATTCCTCAGATGAAGATGTTAGTTGTGTAAAGCAGGAAAGCAAACGGCTCCTAAGTCAGCATATTGTGACGGGCAACTACGGAACCCTAGAATTCACGTGGCTAGACATGCACTTGGGCGCTTTTTACCTACATAGTTTTAAAACTAGGGTATTGAACCCAACATCTACCTGATTGGTTGTAGGTCTAAGAGCATTGCGGCCTCCATTTTAGGTACATAAATTATTTATATTAACTATAAATATTTACATAAATTTTATTTTTGCTTTTGTTGTATTTTTTTCGTGCATGTTTTGAATTATGTTTGTGCAAAATGTTGACCGCACGATGTGTTCACCTATGAATTGGGCTTGCACGCAAATTGTATCCCAAACTTCACCACAGATAACATAATACTACTGCACCCACAACCATGTAAATTACGTTACTTCCTCTCGTTTTAGATGTAAGTACTTCTAGGTGGGATTAATACGGACTCTCATAATGAAATGAATATGAATGGTATGAATCCGGAATAATTATTATTACTTTTAGCTCGTGGGATGAATTTCTGGGATCAAAACGGATGCACCCAATTCTGTTGATGTCCCATATTAAACAAAAAAACAAACCCGGAAACCGGAAAGAATTGGAAAATGTTCGTCAAGAATAATGCGTATTTAAATATTTTGTTTAATTTCACAGAGGATTAGATAGTAAGTTCAATTGGTCAGTATAATACCAGCGGTAGGTACTACCAATAGTCTATTTTTTTTATTTTATTTATTTTATTTTGTTCTTTTAGGAAAACTTACAGCTAGGTACACAAATAAACAAGTAAATTTAAAATAGAAACCCAATTAAAAGTTTCCACACATATTAAGAATTTAAAAAGAAATAGAAAATAACAAGTAGACAGACAAATAACTATTACACATATTAAACAACAATCTATAATTTAGGTATAAAAGTAAAGTAAATATTATTAAGCACACGCTTTAATGTAGTGGAGGAGGTATTGAATAAGTCAATATCGACCTCTCGCGCCACTGCATTAAAAGTAAAGTCTGGTCTAGTTGTTACCTGTCCACGAAAGTCTGACTCGAACTTGACCGGTTTTGCTATCTATCAAGTGCAGCGTTGCCACAAGGTTACTTTTAACTCCGTCAGGTAATAAATGAAACAAAGGTTACATTTCGAAGTAAAAGGTTACTTTTTGAGCATTCATGTAACTTTTAACATGAGCTCGTTGGCAACACTGATCAATTGTACATAGTAGTGTATATAGTTTTTAGTACCTAGTAGTAGAGCTTTTTTGTGAAAGAGTTCGTCCGGGGAAGTACTACCTCCATACCTATTTCAGCCGCAAAGCATGCATTACTGCTCGCATTACTGTGTTCCGGTTCGAAGGGTAAGGGTGCCGGTGAAATTATAGGCACATGAGACTATTCATCTTTATGTCTCAGGGTGGCGGGCGCAGTGCAATGCCACATAGGGCGCGTCCTAGGTGGACGTGACCTATGTGGTAATTCGTTGTTAAAGGCAGAGGTTACCGCTTAACATCAGGTGGGCTATCTGCTTGTTCCGTAATACAAGTAGTTACAAGTAATGAATTATGTAAAAATTAAAAAAAAAACCCCCAACGCTGAAAACTGAACCGATTTTGATCAAACAAAGCTAAGAACACTCCCGAAAAATACACCTTTCAAACAAACAATAAAAAACGGTTTATCCGTTCGGGAGCTACAATGGGACAGACAGACACACACACACACACCCACACACACACACACACACACACACACACACACACACACAGAGAGATACGTCAAACTTATAACATCCCAACGTTTTTCGTCGGGGGTTTCATAAGAAGTGTAGGTACACACCTGTATTCCATGCAGCCAGTACCCGGTGGTGTTGTGGACTCTGCCCAGGGTGTTCACGGCGTGGGACGCGTATAGCGCTGCGTCAGGGACCAGGAAACTCCCTTCAAGCAGTTTATTGGAGAAGGAGTTCATCTTAGTAGACACGAAGAGGGGAGAAAGGTGCTGAACGTGGATGCCTTTGGAGGAGTACTCTTCGCGAACTGCCTTGGTGAAAGATTCCACGTAAGCCTGGAAAACAGAAAAAGATAGGAAATGACAGGGCCCACGGGCGGGCGTAGCCAAAATATTGAAAATATTATATTGAAATAAGGAGAGGTATTTTCTTGGTTTGTGATCTGCGAATATTTGTTCCGTATCTGCGTGTTGTGGTACCATGGTACTCGTAGTTCCTGATACCCATATGACATAGATAATCCTAGTGTGGGATGTATGTGACTATGTATGTGACTGTTGGGTGTTATGTTATGATTATACTAACTGTAGCGTTACGGCTCGCCCGTCATGTGATTTCAAGACGAACCACAAGCCAGAGGTTAGAGGTACTTTGACCTCGAAAAGATAAGAAAAGGTAATACGACCTTGACGAGATAAGTAAAGGTATTATGACCTCGACGAGGTGTGTAAAGGTATTAAGACCTCTCTAGTCTACGTACATCATAGTAAGTATTTGGAGACCTAGATAACAGTTTTTGTAGCACAATTCTCTTCAAACTGCGGCTTTTATTACGAACTAACGACACGTCCCGGCTTCGCACGGGTAGTTTCAGGATGAAAAACAGCCCCCCCCCCCTCCTATTCTCCCTCCCTGGTAGCCTATGTCACTCAGGGTGAATGTAGCTTTCTAATGGTGAAAGAATTTTTGAAATCGGCACTGTAGTTTTGATTTTATTCTTTACAAACATACACACAAACAAAAATACAAATCTTTCCTCTTTAAAATATTAGTGAAGATTGGGCATTGGGAAAGTCTTTCTAACAATATGCTATAATGTATAAGGTACCTTTGTGGCAGCGTAGACAGTCATCAACGGCAATGGTTGTAGTTCAGACCCTGAGGACACGTTGACAAGGGCCCCTTTTCCCCTGGCGACCATGCCTGGGAGCACCATCCTGCTCATGGCGGTGACTGCGCCCACGTTCACGTTGATGATCTCCCAGCTCTTGGAGGGCGGCACTTCGTTCAGGGGCATGGGGTAGTCGTACTGGACTCCCACGTTGTTCACTGCAACAACAAGAAATTGTCCTATTTGCCAAACACTAGGACGTCTTAGGACGTTTTTAGTAGTAGTAGAGCTTTTTTGTGAAAGAGTTCGTCCGGGGAAGTACTACCACCATACCTATTTCTGCCGCAAAGCAGTAGTGCTCGTATTTCTGTGTTCCGGTTTGAAGAGTAAGGGTGCCGGTGAAGTTACAGGCACATGAGACTTTTCATCTTTATGTCTCAGGGTGGCGAGCGCAGTGCAATGCCACATAGAGTGCGTCCTAGGTGGACGTGACCTATGAGGTAATGCACTGTTCATAGGCAAAGGTTATCGCTTAACATCAGGTGGGCCATCTGCTTGTTCCGTCTTTGAAGTAGTATAAAAAAAAAAAGTCTCTATAGTTGGACATTTTTAACCCCCGACGTAAAAACGACGGGGTGTTATAAGTTTGACGTGTCTGTGTGTGTGTGTGTGTGTGTGTATGTGGCATCGTAGCTCCCAATCGGATGAACTGTTTTTTTTGTTTGATAGGTGATTTTGTCTGGAGTTTTAGCTATGTTTGATCCAAATCGGTTTAGCCGTTTCATTACGTTGAGGCTTTTTTTAATTTTTACAAAATTATATATTTGTCTAGAGGGCCTTTTCTGTATCTGGGCATTTTTTTTTTTATTTTTTTATATATATTTTATTTGGTTACAAACAAGCAGACGGCCCCGCCTGATGTAAAGCAGTCACGGCCACCTATGTCCTTTTTTTAACTTGGACGTTTTTCCAATTGGGCGATTCCATATTTGGGTATTATTAAGCTCCTGGAAATTTTTCTTTTTTTTACAAATCTTCGTGCAAATCCTATTTTTTAACACTAGAGCTCAAAGGAGGGTTATATTTTTCGGGTGTATGAATGTATGTCAGACCACTTTTGAAAAACGTGATAATCAGAGCGAAACAGAGATGGTTGTGTTGATGGGGGTTCGTGAAAGACTAACGAAAACATATTTGAAAAGTTTTAGATGCACAGTGGGGTAGTTTCAGATTTCAAAAATGGATAAAAAGAAACGTGATATTCCCCTCGAGTGGCCCTAAAAATTTCGCATTATTTTTGTTAGTAGTAGTAGCATTATATATAAACTAGCGACTCGCCCCGGCTTCGCACGGGTAGCCCCCGGTGACCCCCCCCCCCCCCCCCCCTCCTGTCAATCTCCTGGTTCTAAGCTACCTCCTCACCAATTTTCAGACAAATCGGTTAACCCGTTCTTGAGTTATAAGAGGTGTAACTAACACGACTTTGTTGTATATATATAGATATAGTGGTGGTAGGTCCGCGCTTTTATATTTACACATCGAATTTACATTGTGGTGCGTTCTTAAAGACGTACCTATCATACATTTACGTCAATCAATGTGAATGGTTTTTTTAACAGCTATTTACGTAAGAACGTTTTTTATAATTCCTAAGTATATACTCTACAAATAAAACTTAGTAAGTAACAGGATTAACTAAACTTACTTAATCCTGTTACTTAGTAAGTAACAGCATTAAGTAACTTAGTAAGTAACATTGCCGATGTGGGGAGCAGGACAGCTAAGCTATCCCAACAGGAAGGTCAAATTCAAATTTCAAATTCAAATTAATTTATTGCGATATATGTGTTAGTAACTGGTGGTTAGTGCTACAATTAAATGTTCAGCCATAATCGGCGTTTAACGCATGGTCTCCCAGCTCCTGCTCAATGTGCGCGTAGACCTACCGCCGTCTCACTCTCTCACCTAGTATACCGACAGGAAGGTCTTTCAGATCCTGCTCAATGTGCGCGTAGACCTACCGCCGTCTCACTCACTCACCTAGTATCCCGACAGGAAGGTCTCCCAGCTCCTGCTCAATGTGCACGTAGACCTACCGCCGTCTCAATCACTCACCTAGTATCCGGACAGGAAGGTCTCCCAGCTCCTGCTCAATGTGCACGTAGACCTACCGCCGTCTCAATCACTCACCTAGTATCCGGACAGGAAGGTCTCCCAGCTCCTGCTCAATGTGCGCGTAGACCTACCGCCGTCTCACTCACTCACCTAGTATCCCGACAGGAAGGTCTCCCAGCTCCTGCTCAATGTGCGCGTAGACCTACCGCCGTCTCACTCACTCACCTAGTATCCCGACAGGAAGGTCTCCCAGCTCCTGCTCAATGTGCGCGTAGACCTACCGCCGTCTCACTCACTCACCTAGTATCCCGACAGGAAGGTCTCCCAGCTCCTGCTCAATGTGCGCGTAGACCTCAGCTCCTCGGCTGAAGTCTGCCACCACGGTCTTCGTCTTGACGCTGTGCGCCTTCTCTGCAATTAAATAAATAATAATTAATATTGCTGGACACTTCATATAACATTATCTAGCCCCAAGAGCTAGATAATAGATAGCTTCTAGAGCTTGTGTTATGGGTACTAGACAACTGATATACTTAATACAATATGTTACATAGATAGATATTTTTTATTATATATAGAAAATACCCAGAACACACTGAACAAATATTTGTTTCGTGGCGGGAATAGTACCCGCAACACATCCTACGTCGCAGGCGAACGTTCGCCCGCCGCGCCACAGAGGTCGTCAAAGAATTCAACCCGATTAATTAGTTGGTTGTAGTTGCATCATTTGCAAATTCAAATGTCGGAAACATTTTGAATTGCATTTTTAACTGCAGTTTGATTACACAAGACAATTAACCAGCTAGATAATTTGATAAGATAATCTAAGATAGGTAATTTGGTTTTGTGTAACTGTCTGTGTCCTACTCACAGACCAGAATGTAATTATAGGTATGTGGTTCTACTGTATTTTAATATTATTGAACGAGCGAAGCGAGTTCTTTGAGTCACTTGTTGGTTGAATCGGCGTTTGTATGTATGTATGTATGTTCGAGGATAACTTCAGAACCGGTAATCCAATCTTCATTAAATTTGGTAGTACTGGTACAATTTGTAGGTAAAGTTATTATATTTATATTATATTTATATTTATTTAGTAGGAAAACCAACAGCTATCTATAAATACATAAAAAACAGAGTTAAATAACAAAAAGCCAGGTTTTCACGTGTAGAGAGCATAATAGAACAAACTAGTCAACAGTAACGAATATACATAAATACATAATTAACTAAGGTACGGTTACAAAATAAACTAAACTACGAAAAAGTCTCTGCTGAGCCGCTGACGGGCTGAGCTTACACTCGTGGAGTAGATCCAAGTCCATTGGTTTACACAGCTTGTTGAAATTGACGCTTGCACGTTGTAGAAATGCATTGTGTCTATAGTTCGTATTAACAATAGGAGTATATAAACGATAATAAGATCTTGTACGTATCGTTGGGACGTTGATTATGATTTTACTCAAGTTAAACACTACTCTGTATACTGATTCTCTCTTGTTGAGATCCAAGATGGGGTAAAAAAAAATGGATCAACTAGAGTGAATTATATGAAAGCGCTTAGCTAGGAAATTTCAAAACTATTTGAATTAAATATAAGGCTGCATTGGGAAAAATCTAAAAATTAAAAGAACGAAACCCCTAGGGTATGGTATATGTTTACAGTATGGACCATTCCCCTCTGGCCACGTGGTCCTACTGCCTATGTCCTGCCGATCGGACCACATGTTTTTTTTTCCGGTTGGTTCGATTAACTAATCGAACTATAGAAACTGACGTTTTCTTAGACCACGTAGTCCCACTCTATAAGCGTTGCCTTGCCGTAACACAGTTTTTTTTCTAGCACGGAAGGCAAAGTTCTCTTATTTCATATACATACTTACAAACATCTTTTAAATTAATGCAAATGTTAATTATGACTTGTTATACTTATTCTAAGTGAAATAAACTTAGAGTAGGTTACCTACCTAAATCGCGTGTAATATCGCGAGGTATCAGTTTGGGGTGAACCACTCG
Organism: Operophtera brumata; assembly: GCA_932527175.1. NCBI lineage: Eukaryota > Metazoa > Arthropoda > Insecta > Lepidoptera > Geometridae > Operophtera > Operophtera brumata. Next base: position 1,916,876 of record OW052235.1, read on the forward strand.
TTATTTAGAAAAGAGAGATGTTCTTCTAATAATAAAGTCTACTTCTGAGCTGTTTGATCGTTGTATTACAAATAGTTAAAAGATTTTAATTATGTTGGCCTGTTAGTGTGGGTCAAATCATGAAACTGAATTTTGAATCAGTTAACCTTGCCTCGACCGATTGAGGTATACTTGGAGGTGAAGTTTTGCAATTCGGCTGAAAGATGGATGGATAGATTGAGCTATCCTTTCTACTTACCTCATCATAACTATAAGTTACAACGATGGCGACCTCTATGGCGCGGCGGGTGAAGGTTCGCATGCAAAGCAGGAGGTTTCGGGTTCGATTCCCGCCTCGGAACAAATATTTGTACGATCTGCAGATATTTGTTCAGGGTGTTCTGGGTATTTTCTATGCATAATAAAAATATATATCTATGTAATGTATTGTATTAATTATATCAGTTATCTAGTACCCATAACACAAGCTCTGCTTAGCTTGGGGCTAGATAATGTTTTGTGAACTGTCCAGCATTATTTATTTATTTATAAGTACTTATCTGGCGCTATGCTGCTGCCGACTACTTCTACCACTAGATCAGCTTGCTCCCAGTAAGTGTGGGAGCTCAATACCATAGGTATTGGTTTTTAAAATCCATTACAAGAAAACCTGCCTAATAAACAATTTATTTATAATTATAAATTGAGATGGATAGGTACATGGATGTTAACGCTACAATTTTAAACTTTACTCGCCTTAAAAAAAACACTCGTTAGATGTTCAAAGTACCGTCGTAATACACTTTGCATAGCAGCGTGTATTTGCGCCTCATAGAACTTAGAAAATCATACATTTTCTAGGACTTAGAAAATCATACATTTTCTAGAACTTAGAAAATCATACATTTTCTAGAACTTAGAAAATCATACATTTTCTAGAACTTAAAAAAACATACATTTTCTAGAACTTAGAAAATGTATTTATAAACGGTTAATTTTTTGAGTTTTTCTCAAAATCTAACTATTTTATTTACTGGGTTACTTTGAGAAAAATATTCCTGATAAGACATGGAGTCGATTGAGCCAGACTTTTTTTTTGTGAGAAATGTCACTTTTCAGGCTGATTATAAATTTTACAAAAAATCTAGAATGCCGATTTGTTTTCTTTAAAATTCACCTAATGTTTTCTAAGAGCAAACCTCTCTAACTACATCAGAAAAAGTACTTAGCCTGAAAGTCCCATTCTCTTGCCACATCTAATATATAAAAGGCAATGTCCTGACTGACTGACTGACTGACTGACTGACTGACCGAGGTCCAACGCACAGCCTAAACCGCTGGTCGTAGAGACTTGAAATTTACAGGTTATGTTCGTCTCGATGCGTACCATAATATTTATTCTGTGGTTGTACTAAGAAAGGAATTTTGAAAATTCGCATGCTAAGGGGTCCAAAATGCGGTTCTAACTTAAAACAAAAATGCTCTGTATTTCGGAAACCGTTAGTAGTAGAACCATGAAATTTGACATGGAGATTCCTCAAATAAAATTAACAAACACATATTTCAGTGATTCCTGAAATTTTTCTGAAAAATGGCAGGGGAACGTTTTCTTTGTAAAAAAATAAAAAAACTTTAGTTTTTACAACGCACAGGCTAAACCGCTGGTCGTAGAGGAAATTGGAAATTGAAATTTGGAGAGTGTAGTCCTTTTAGGGTTTCAAAGTGTACTTAAAATGGAATTTGGAAAATTTGCTCCCTTAGGGGTCCATAAAGGGCTTTTAATGAATACACTTTGCGTTTTGCAGCGCACAGCCTAAACCGCTGGACCTAGATACATGAAATTTGGAGGATGTATTCCTTTTTGGGTGTAGGGGTCTACTAAGGAAGGATTTTGGAAAATTCACCCTGTAAGGGGTCCAAAACGGCTTTTAGTGTAAGACTAAAATTCTTCGTATTTCGGAAACCGTTGGTAGTAGATACTTGAAAGTTCTCAGATAGATTCCTTATACAAAAATAGCTAAAATATGTTTCAGCAGTACCTGAAGTTTTGCTGAAAAAAGTCACGGGAACGTTTTCTTTGTGAATAAAAACACTTTACGTTTTAGCCAGCTTTCAGCGTATTTTGACGATTTAAAAGTTAGTTTCACAGTGTAGTCATTGAGATCAAAATATTTTCAGGACCTCAAGGTTCAAATAGGACTCCTAAATTGAAAAACTTGAGTATGGTGTCGTTTCAAAGGTCGTTTCACGGTGTCGTTGTTGAAATCAAAATATTTTCAGGACCTCAAGGTTCAAATGGGACCCCTAAATTGAAAAACTTGAGTATGGTGTCGTTTCAAAGGTCGTTTCATGGTGTCGTTGTTGAGATTCAAATATTTTCAGGACCTCAAGGTTAAATGGGACCCCTAAATTGAAAAACTTGAGTTCGGTGTCGTTTCAAAGGTCTTTTAACAGTGTTGTTGTTAAGATTAAAATATTTTCAGGAAATAAAGGGTAAAATGTGAACCCTAAATTGAAAAGAGTGTGGTGTTATTTCAAAAGTCGTTTCACGGGGTGGTTGTTGATGTTTAAGTTGTTGTCTGCACGCCGCTTCGGGAATGTTTGCGGACGAAGTCGCGCGCGGGTCATCTAGTCCTGTATATTATGTCTATGAGCCTGGCAGTGTTTGGGCACAAAATAAATAAATGTTTGGGCCCATTTTGATTAGCTCACGGTTCCGACAGTAACTCCCTTTCGATCCCTAATTTCATGAAAGCTTGTTTTGAAAAAGATATTTTACAAAAACAAATACTCACCACCGATAGTTATGATGTTGTGATGAATAACAAATATTATGACCGATAGTTATGTACGTAGGTCTAGTCACCTTAGTCATTTGTTCACCATGAGATCCGTATTGACTGTACGCATACAGTTCGACAAACATTTAAACCTACGAGCAACTGATGTCGGTCAATACAACCGATGTCTATTTATAATCGAGTACCACATGCTTGAACTTTTATTGTTTGTATATTAGTAGGTATATTTTCCATATCATAATACTTAGTTTTAGTAGTAGTAGTAGAGCTTTTTTGTGAAAGAGTTCGTCCGGGGAAGTACTACCACCATACCTATTTCTGCTGCAAAGCAGCAGTGCTCGCATTGCTGTGTTCCGGTTTGAAGGGTAAGGGTGCCGGTGAAATTACAGGCACATGAGACTTTTCATCTTTATGTCTCAGGGTGGCGGGCGCTGTGCAATGCCACATAGGGCGCGTCCTAGGTGGACGTGACCTATGAGGTAATGCACTGTTCATAGGCAGAGGTTACCGCTTAACATCAGGTGGGCCATCTGCTGGAACCGTCATTAAAGTAGTATAAAAAAAAACTTTTAACGCCTGAGTAGTTGGCCGTGGTGTTTTCGACCTAAAACTGGACCCTTGCGTCCTCCCGTGTATTTCTTTTTTTAATGAAACTAATAGGCAAACTATCTTACGGCCCACCTGATGTAAAGTGGTCACCGTCGCTTATAGACACCGGCAACACCCAAGGTATTGTCGATGCGCTGCCTACCCTGAAGGAGTTTATGAACATTTTTCTTGAAGCGACACATGTCGTTACCAAGCGGGAATGCCTCAGATGGAAGCATGTCTCAGTATGTCGTAAAAGCTGACTAAGGGATTACACCAGGGTAAGGGCGGGCCGATACTGCGAATGGGAACACTAATTCTGCGATCTGCAACCCCCTGGAGCCTCCAAGAATAGTGTTATACATTATGGTACAAGTGTGTAAGGTTGGTGATTACCGCTGAGGCGCCATTGAGACCCGAGCCGTTAGGTAAGGGTCTTAAGAGAGCCGAGGACGGTAATCATACGGTGTATCATACGAAGTTTTTCAACACACTTGTGAAGAAATCTATAATATAACAGAAATACACACTATGTAAACGTTCAACTGTCTCTTAACTCACTAGTGAATAATAGCAATGAAAAATTCACAGTTTGATTACAGGTGTCATGTGAGCCTAATTGCGGTGAAATAAGAGCCACGTTATGAGCCAAGTGTGTTGAAAAATCTGTTATAATCTTAAAGGTACATTTATGTTGGTACTTATTAATATTTTTACTAAACGTTAACGTAATAAACGCACGCCTACTGTAGGGCCTCTGTCGCAACGTAAACTCTTGACACAATCGCAACTCTCCGTTACGTAACCCGTGAGGTAACGTAGCATCTATGAGCAACATTGAGAACAGACACTTATTTTGTAGCAAAAAATAATTGCTTGTTTATTCATTGTTTGCTGTGATGTGTTCGCCCTAAGAATAGCCCCTCCGTCTCCTCCCATGGATATCGTAAAAGCAAACTAAGGGATTACATCAACCACTCCACCTATATTGCGATCACCTATTAACCTGCAAAGCGTGGTGATGATGGCAAATCCCCCCCATTGCATTTTATGGGGGTGGCTTCATGCAGCAGTGGACGTCTAAAAGGCTACAGACGATGATGATGATGATTAATTATCTCTGGAAAACTGTTTTTTTTTTTACAGACTATATTTAAGCCTCTTAATTATTATAGTCCGTAAAAAAATATTTTTACAAGAAAAAGGCGTGTAAGTTTGTAAAAAAAAATAAGCATAATAATTATTATTAGATGCCAGAGTGGCATTTCCACATTATTTCTTACAAACTATAGTCATACTCGTCGGGCAATTGAAAAACAATGCAATTTGAGAAGGTATCTAAGAATTTTGTAATACAAAGTTATAGCTATTCACAAGTTGTTTTGAAACAAATAACTTTTATGGACATAAAGATACATTTTATGGGAATGTAAAGTTATGAAAATAAGTACAAACTGCTATTTGTTGTTGTAAAGTCATAAAATAAAAGTCAATGCTTGAGTTACCAGAGTAATAGTTGACACTATCGTAAAACACCAACCTACTTGTATATGCTCGGACTAGTACGACTATTTAAAACTACATAAATAATTTAAATTAAATACAATAAATCTAAAACCTAGGTAAAATAGGATTCTTTGATTTTAGTGACTACAACAGCCAATTCACCGCACTCGAATTCTAAAGATAGTCAATGCGTGATGAATTGGCAATTGCATTATGCGAATACTTTTGTATTTGTCTTTAAAAAAAAATTGTTTACTGTTTGGTATATTAAAGTCAAGATATATTGTGATAAATATAAGGCTTTTTGTTTTTCCTAACGTTTCCATAAATAATTAGGCACGACTTCAATTTTGATTTACAATATTACAAAATACCATTAGGTAGTGAATAATTTTGTTATAATCTGGCAGCCATGGTAGATATAAAAATAACGGACTAGTACGAGTGCGACTTTGCTTGCGCCCTGAGGTGGCGTTGTTTTGACTAGCGAAATCGAGTAGGTACTAAAATAAAAACTGATTGCATAAAAAACACACGAATTGAGAACCTCCACCTCTTTTTAGAAGTCGGTTAAAAAGTGTAGTTTTTTAGGTAATAATTCCAAATCAAAATATAAATTAATAATTTTATAAGTTGTTTATATCAGAGAGATTAGATTAGATTTGTCAAAAAGTCTGTTTTTTGGTCTTTTATACAACTTGAAATGACGGATCAAGCTGATGGCCAACCTGATGTTAAGCGGTACCCTCTGCCTATGAACAGTGCATTATTACATAGGTCACGTCCACCCAGGACGCGCACTATGTGGCATTGCGCTGCACCCGCCACCCTGAGACATGAAAATTACCTATCATGTGCCTGTAATTTCACCAGCAACCATACCCTTCAAACCGGAACACAGCAATGCGATCACTACTGCTTTGCGGCAGAAAAAGGTATGGTGGTAGTACTTCCCTGGACTGCCTGGACGTACTCATTCACAATAAAGCTATAGGTGACCTACTGAAGGGACGAGGGGGACGACCTCTGTGACGCAGAAGGCGAACGTTCGCCTGCGACGCAGGAGGTTGCGGGTTCGATTCCCGCCTCGGAACAAATATTTGTGCGATCTGCAGATATTTGTTCAGGGTGTTCTGGGTATTTTCTATACATAATAAAAAATATCTATCTATATGTAATAAATATTGTATTAATTATATCAGTTGTCTAGTACCCATAACACAAGCTCTGCTTAGCTTGGGGCTAGACAATGTTGTGTGAACTGTCCAGTATTAAATATTTATTTTATTTATTTATTTAGGTACCACTTGTATGAACTTCTCTTGTGTGAACATACACTTTCAAATGCCATAAGTATATCCGTTTTTGACTGTACTCTTTAGCCATTAATTGTAACACGATAAAAGTTACCTATCTCTGCGGCGACTGCCCTCAGCTTGTCAGGGTTCCTGCTGATGACGAGCACGTTGATGCCGCGGCGCGCCAGCTCCATCGCGTACTGTTTGTTACCTATCTCTGCGGCGACTGCCCTCAGCTTGTCAGGGTTCCTGCTGATGATGAGCACGTTGATGCCGCGGCTCCATCGCGTACTGTTTGTTACCTATCTCTGCGGTGACTGCCCTCAGCTTGTCAGGGTTCCTGCTGATGATGAGCACGTTGATGCCGCGGCGCGCCAGCTCCATCGCGTACTGTTTGTTACCTATCTCTGCGGCGACTGCCCCCAGCTTGTCAGGGTTCCTGCTGATGATGAGCACGTTGGTGCCGCGGCGCGCCAGCTCCATCGCGTACTGTTTGTTACCTATCTCTGCGGCAACTGCCCTCAGCTTGTCAGGGTTCCTGCTGATGACGAGCACGTTGAGCCGCGGCGCGCCAGCTCCATCGCGTACTGTTTGTTACCTATCTCTGCGGCGACTGCCCTCAGCTTGTCAGGGTTCCTGCTGATGAGCACGTTGAGCCGCGGCGCGCCAGCTCCATCGCGTACTGTTTGTTACCTATCTCTGCGGCGACTGCCCTCAGCTTGTCAGGGTTCCTGCTGATGACGAGCACGTTGAGCCGTGGCGCGCCAGCTCCATCGCGTACTGTTTGTTACCTATCTCTGCGGCGACTGCCCTCAGCTTGTCAGGGTTCCTGCTGATGATGGCCACGTTGATGCCGCGGCGCGCCAGCTCCATTGCGTACTGTTTGTTACCTATCTCTGCGGCGACTGTCCTCAGCTTGTCAGGGTTCCTGCTGATGATGGCCACGTTGATGCCGCGGCGCGCCAGCTCCATCGCGTACTGTTTGTTACCTATCTCTGCGGCGACTGCCCTCAGCTTGTCAGGGTTCCTGCTGATGATGGCCACGTTGATGCCGCGGCGCGCCAGCTCCATCGCGTACTGTTAGTTACCTATCTCTGCGGCGACTGCCCTCAGCTTGTCAGGGTTCCTGCTGATGATGGCCACGTTGATGCCGCGGCGCGCCAGCTCCATCGCGTACTGTTTGTTACCTATCTCTGCGGCGACTGCCCTCAGCTTGTCAGGGTTCCAGCTGATGATAGCCACGTTGATGCCGCGGCGCGCCAGCTCCATCGCGTACTGTTTGTTACCTATCTCTGCGGCGACTGCCCTCAGCTTGTCAGGGTTCCTGCTGATGATGGCCACGTTGATGCCGCGGCGCGCCAGCTCCATCGCGTACTGTTTGCCGATGCCATCAGTGCCGCCGGTAACCACTGTCAATACAACAACTTATCAAATCTCCATCCAAAACGCTTCTAAGCGATAAAACTGTGTTATTAATTTTAGTACATAGGTACTATGATAACTAACCCCTACGAGGGTGCCAGCTACCAGCCACTTTGCGACATTCTATTCACAAAACATTGGATAACAAGCACTGCGCCTAATGATTTGGAGCCCTTTCGTAAGCTAACAATTTTAGGCAGTTTGTGGTAAACGCTGCTGTGGTTTGGGTAATGACGATGATTATCCTTCCGAGCCTTTCAAGGTTTAGTAATTACTTAATGACATCCTAGAAGGCAAGTAGGCAGAGGACATTGCGAGCAGACATCAATGCTGATCCCGTTTGGGTCATGGGAGATATTGTCTGCGCAATATTGCTGTATCTACATCTCTAACGACATCTTTCCAACGAAAAGTTGCGTTGGTACAAAATATATTATGCAAGTAATTAATTTTGTAAAAATTAAAAAAAACCCTCAACGCAATGAAACGGCTGAACCGATTTTGATCAAACATACCTAAGAAAAATCCCGACTAATTCACAATTCAAACAAAAAAAAACTAAATCATTTCATCCGATCGGGATCTACGATGCCACAGACACACATACACACTCACACACACAGACACGTCAAACTTATAACACCCGGTCGTTTTAGCGTCGGGGGTTAAAAATATAATTAATACAATAGAGAGGTAGAACAGACTCAACATCGATTTCCTTTTTGATTTTCCGTATTATATGTAGATAGAGCGGAAGCATCCAGAAATGACCTTCATTTAAATTGCAGTTTCTCTCGCTTTACACTATAGGATAAAGAATAGCCTTAAGCTCAATCAAGATCAATCTTATCAATATTATGACCTTAGGGTCATAATTTATCTGTGTACCAGAAATCGGTTCAGCCGTTTCGATGTGATTGAGTAACAAACACACAAACTTCAAAACATTTTAGAAAACTTACAACTATACACCACGCGCACTTTACTACTCACCTGCTGACATTCACGTGGTGATTTTTCTAAAATGATACCAAGCCACGGTAAGTTAATTTCTATGGACTTGAACTTTCTATGAATTTTTCGGACTTGTTTGTAAGATTCGTTGGTATAAGATTTGTCCTGGCTGCTAGCTTATTTAAGGAATGTGTTATTACTGGAAGAAAGCGTTAGCAGAGTCAGTCGTGGGAAGCAATGGCGGCGATGAGCTTACCACTTGTCACGCCTATTTCCCACGATGGTGCAAGCCACAGTGAAAAGAGGCCCATTTCAGACTCTGCCTATCCTTTCGGGGAAAAAGGCGTGTGTCTATGTATGTATGTATGTATGTAGTTATTTTTCTAAAATGATACCAAGCCACGGCAATTTCAATTTTATGTAGGTATTATATAAAAAATAAAATAAGACTAACAAAAATCGTATCTGGAATGTTGTCTTTTATTTCAGTGAACGAATAAGCATTGCCATACAGCGTGGCAATGCAGCCAGCATTCTGGTCACGCTGCCGTCGGGTGACGGTTTGGTGATCTGGCAGTTACTACTGTTTTTAGTTTAGTTTAGTTTAGTTTAGTTTAGTTTAGTTTAGTTTAGTAGTAATCTTATGTTTCAATTATAAATAAAACGAATAAAAAAACAGTCTAAACAAACTATGTTATGCAATGGGCGGTCTTATCGCTGAGTAGCAACCTCTACCAGACAATCTCCATCTACACGACGTAAAAAATATGAAGTTCCTTAGAAAGTATCCGTCCATGAATTCACATCGAAGGCTGTTTACCGCGAGATGCGCGAGACCGCGTTCTTGGTGAAATTGCATTATGTAAGAGAGAATGTAGAGAAAAGGTAATAGTAATGGTCAAATTAGAGGCATTGTAGAGAAATAAGGTGATAGAAATGGTCAAATTGTTTCTATGTTCCGCTATAATGGTAGAACACCATTTCTTTTTACATAAATTATTTATTATTTATTTATAAGTCTGTTGAAACGTAGGATTCATGAAAAACACGACTATGTTGAGGAATCCGTGGATTTATTAATTAAAATCCCATTGTAATTAACTGTCTTTTATTTATTATTCCATTATAATCACTTCACAATTTATAGCAACGCCATCAGCTTATAATTTTTACAGAGAGTCCAACTTAGTGCCACCACAGACTACATTATACAAGAGATGTGCTTTACTTGTAGGGATGTGCATTGTACATTCAACAGACTATTTATTCCGTAGGTTTGGATCAGTCGCATATGTTTAATAACTCCTGAGTTTCAAATTGAATTGGGCAAGTAAATTAAAATGAGACTTTAGTGAGTTTAATCCGTGTTTATCGTTTAAACAAGTTCCTACCAGTTATTTATTTCTACACAACTAATATTGCAGACCTTACCCACCTGCTAAGTTTAGGAACTTCTTTCTACTTTATTTTAGTTAGTTTAGTAACAAGTATATTTTTTTACTCCTTTCATCATCAGCTCACGAGCATGAGATAATGACTCCCAGACGCAAACACTTCAATAAGTTATGAAAAATTAACATACACATTGTCCGTGCTGTTAGTTTTTGAGGATTTCCCTTGATTTTTTTGGTCAGATCCTGACTTGGTGAATATGAGACCAAAGCAGGAGTATTCCCAGTCAAACTTTTTTTTTTTTCAAATTGGTTCTCTGTCGGTCAACATACAGACGATCATAGAAACTTCTCCTTTGCTTAAGTTGTTTATAAATGGATGCTTTCTGTCTAGCCGGCCTTACAGCGGCCGGACGAACCCATTAGTTCGATACAACTTGGGTCAAGGTGCTACGTGTCGTCACTCTGATAGGCCATATATATATTACACATGCAATATCTTGCTTTCTCTATTACGCAAATGCCAAATCGAATCAAAATTAAAGTTTTACTCGTACTTGGAGCAACTAAATAGTTTTAGATCGTAAAGTGCGGCGCCCCCTGTTCTATTCATTTCTTTAACCTTATAACATTCTGTAGGTGAGGCCTATATCCAGCATAATATCCAGTGATAATGAACTAATGTTCCCAGCAGTGGGCGTGGACTGGTCCTTTTTTTTTGTATACTTTTAGAATGACGGAACAAGCAAAAGGTTATCAACCTGATGTTAAGCGGTAACCTCTGCCTATGAACAGTGCATTAACGCATAGGTCACTTCCACCTAGGACGCGCCCTATGTGGCATTGCTCTGCGCCGCCACCCTGAGACATAAAGATGAAAAGTCTCATGTGCCTGTAATTTCACCGGCACCCTTACCCTTCAAACCGGAATACAGCAATACGAGCACTACTGCTTTGCGGTAGAAATAGGTATGGTGGTAGTACTTCCCCGGACGAACTCTCTCACAAAAAAGCTCTACTACTACTAAAATACTACTACTACTACTACTATGGATACCTTGTCCTGATAGATCCCTGGGCAATGGTGGCAACTCTTGTATTTTTTTATACTTTTTTTTATTTTTATTATTTTTATTGTGGTATTCTTATTCTGCCCAACGTTGTTTTACAGAGGTGTGGTCGATATATCTGTTATCTGTTTTATACTCGAAGAGATTAGCAAACTTTGATTCCCTGTGTGTTTTGTATCAGGAACTATAAGTACTTAATATGATACAAAACCCGGAATAAAATAGCCGGCTACGCACCCGCCACGTCACGGAGGTCAGTCATTGAAATATCAACTACTTAATATTCAAATTTATAAAATAAACTAGTTTCGTTCGGTATTAATTATTTTTAATGCAAATAGTTATTAGGTATAAACTGATATAAGTAACAAAGGATAATTTACTATAAGTTCAGAAAATTTAACAAGTTTTTTTTTTTTTTTTTTATATACTACATGTATGACGGCTCAAGCAAGAGGCCCACCTGATGTTAAGCGGTAACCTCTGCCTATGAACAGTGAACAGTATGCGTTGTAAATAAGTAATTACTATATAAATAAGTAATTACTATATAAATAAGTAATTACTATGTAAATAAATACTTACCGAGTAAAAAGATTCCTCGTTTTTGTAGGCTTGCTATATTTAGATGCTTGGGTAAGAATACTCACAATTATTTTATTTTGAATGGTTTTTTTTCAGTTACGTTTTCAATATGTGGCCGATAGCTAGTTAAGAGAATACTAGTTGCAGTAATAGAGCTTTTTTGTGAAAGAGTTCGTCCAGGGCATTACTACCAACATACCTATTTCTGCCGCAAAGCCAGTAATAGTGCTCGCATTGCCGTGTCCCTATTTTAAGGTTATTACAGACACGAGACTTTTCATCGTTGTCTCAGGGCACAGTGCAATGTCGTGTAGGGCGCGTCTTAGGTGGGTGACCTATAAGGTAATGCATTATTAAAGGCAGAGGTTACCGCTTAACATCAGGTGGGCCAACTACTTGTTCCGTCATTCTAGCAGTTCAAAAATAATTGAGGGGTCTTTTTTTTTTCTTTTTTTTTATTCTTCTAAATGACGGAACAAGCAGATGGCCCACCTGATGTTAAGCGGTAACCTCTGCCTATGAACAGTGCATTACCTCATAGGTCACGTCCACCTAGGACGCGCCCTATGTGGCATTGCACTGCGCCCGCCACCCTGAGACATAAAGATGAAAAGTCTCATGTGCTTGTAATTACCTTAACAGTGATCTCTGTCACAACCATCGACGTAAATAAAATGAATGGACGGGCCTTAGGGAACGATAGTTTTGAAGCTTCTAAACAGACCTAGCTAGTATACTTCGCTTCAGTCAGTCTTTGTCACGGCAACGAGTGACAGCTATGCTGAAAAATACCAAAATTAGATACCTTGGTAATACAATGCCTTCCTGTGCTTTTCTGCAAGTGCAAACAACACAAGAAATACAAATAAAGCTTCAGGCATCGCATTTCATTCGTAAGTAAAGGTTTTGTAATATAATTTTCATCAATTGATAAAAAACTTATAAATCGTCGTGTGGTAGGAAAACTACATAAGTAACACATTTTGCGAAATCGACTTTATTGCATGGTTATGATGGCCCATACATGTCGATGGACACGTCTTGCACTAGAGGACGAGCGACAAGGAGGACTACGCCCCAGGACATTATCTCAATGTTCCCCACTCTGAATGAAAGTTAACAGACACAAGTTTATACTCGTAGATAGTTTTTATTTTAGTCGACATACCTTTTTCTTTTTGATACTTAGAATTATTGTGTTCCACAATACTTTTTCATTTTGTTGATTTTATAAGCATTAGTCGTATGATAAGTTTGTTATGTCACTTACTTTGAATTTATAAGTCTGCTAAAATAATGTAGGTGTTTCAGTAGTTTTCTAATATTCAGTCTTGATAAAAAGAACTGATTATAAGTTGGTTTTATTTTAAAATGTATTTTAATATTATATAAATCTATACCCATGGATAGGATTGTCATATTCAAATAAGTAAATAATAGATCATTCCATTATTCAAAACTTTGGCGAGGGAAAAATACATAGTCGTTTTTTTATTTTTTTCTCTTAATCAAAAGAACTAAAATGTATTATCATTAAATTCGAAAATAGATACAGTACCAATCTATAACATATCAAAACACGGACTGAAAAATTAGTTACGATAAAAAAGCTATTGCCATTTTTGACGCAATAAAACAGTAAATCGCGTTTTTCTCGCAATGTTGGTTTTGTTGTTGTTATTACTTATTTAGTTTTCCAACTACAGCGACGAAATATTTGACAAGACTTCACGCATGACGGATGGTCCGGTACAGACTGCAAAAAAATCTGATGCCTAAGGGGTATCGTATTGATTTAGAATTGTAATTTGCATTATTTACGTCAAAACATTGCTAAGCACGTCGCTTTAGGTAATTGCATATAATATGTAATGGCATGTTAATTAACCTTATAGCTTTCCAAAAAAAATCTAAGGTAAACAAAAATGGATAGAAGTCATAAGACGACTTTTGGAAGTGGAATACATTTTCCCGTAATTGCTCTGATCATTTTCTACACAATGAATTCTATACGCCATTAAACGGTTAGTAGTAGTAGAGCTTTTTTGTAAAAGAGTTCGTCCGGGGAAGTACTACCACCATACCTGTTTCTGCCGCAAAGCAGTCGTGCTCGCATTGCTGTGTTCCGGTTTGAAGGGTAAGGGTGCTGATTAAATTACGGCCACATGGGACTTTTCATCTTTATGTTTCAGGGTGGCGGGCGCAGTGGAATGCCACATAGGGCGCGTCCTAGGTGGACGTGACCTGAGGTAATGCACTGTTCATAGGCAGAGGGTACCACTTAACATCAGGTGGGCCATCTTCTTGATCTGTCATTCCAAGTAGTATAAAAAAACTCATTGTGCAAAATTCTTAAAACTGCACTCTGCAGTTTCTTAAATACTGGAATTTTTAGACATTTATGTTTCCGTACGATTTTTATGATATTTTCTTAGTTTATTGAGTGATGAAAAATATATTTTTCACAAATTGATTGAGCTGAAGACCTTAGGTGGACTTGCTTTTCTATTGATTTATATTGTGTATGTTTGAGAGCTGAAAAATAGATACGTAACTACATAAAACAGAAGGGAACCATGTATTTTTGTAAAAGTTTCATTCAATAATTGCATTTTTTTCGGCGATTTTTTGTACTATAAACCTACTGAAATAACTTTAGTAAACACATTGCATCTGTTAAAGTATTAAGTATTAAAAAAATACAGTTTTTAAGAAGTTCAATAATTTAATTTCACCTAGTTTATTTACAAGACCGCCAGGAGTGGCGCTCTAGAGAAGAGGCCTTTACTCAGCAGTGGCTGGATAGATAGATAGTTTATTTGTTGACCGTACCCTAAATCCGAATTGTCTTATTTTTCACGGACGTTTTGTATGGGTAAGGCCAGTCCATTTATTTTACTTTGGTCGAAGGTCACAACAACATTATATAAGCATTTTATCACTGAAAGTGGACAACACTCTCACAGAAGTTGGTAGCGAGCGGAGCGACGAGCGACCCACGAAAATTCAGTGTTTTTGGCGAGAGCAGCCAATATTGCTTAATTTTAGTTAGTTTCGTTTTTAATTTTATTTGAGTTTTAGTTTTGTTTTTAGTTTCCTTTTTCTTTTTAGAGTTAGAATTGCCATGTCCACACATTACATTGCATGTGTGTTCACTATAATATTAGAATTTACCCTGGAAATGCCTGTAAAACAAAATACCGTAAAAAAAAAAATATGTGTATAATTCGAGTTGTGAACCAAATAAATTATATAAAAATGCTACAGGAGTTACTGCCCTCAGGCTGTGGGCCTGCGTGTGTGCACCCTTGAGATCTGCACTCCTGGCAGCCCCTAGCTACGACGCTGCGTACGAGTACGAGCTCACTCGGTCCGAGCGCACACCTCTCATGAAAACCCGGCTTTTACCATGAACGTACGTTAGACAATTTAAAATAACCATGGCTTATTGGTAGACACGAAATATTTTGTAATTCGCTGGTGTGCCATTTTATATGGGCTAACACCGCAACAGTTAGGGAAGCCGATGTCGAAAACGTTGTTGGAGGGACGATCTCGACGTCTTCGACTGGTGATGGTAAGATACATCGAAAGAAAGAGATAGTTGAAAGGATTTAGGGGAGACCTTTGCCAAGAATTTTGACGAAGCAAACAGAAAAATAAAAAGTGACCTAGACTGTTGTTTCATACAAAAGACATAAACGCGCGCGCCGCTGTTAAGGCGTGTCCGCTGCGCCATGTTTCGAACAGAACATTGTTCTTGAACATTGTTTGTTCAAAACATTTCCCGTCCACTGCTACTTTAGCAATGTTCAGTAAATAAAGTTCAAAGCGTCTTCCTGCGTCAAAATCTAACATAAAATGAACAATTCCCCCCGCCCGCAGACGAACGCGGGGGATGTTTTTCACAAACTCTGGCAAACACGTTCAAGTGTATTTGCTCGACAAAACATTTAGACCACGCCCATTTTTTATGTTTTCGAACAATGTTCTGTTCAAAACATGGCGCAGCGGACACGGCTTCACGCGTAATCCATTTGATAAATAAAATAAAAAATAATCTTTTTTATTTTTACATAATTTTCTTTTTCCTTCCGCTTGTGTTATCGATTTTATATTATGTACTTACCTAATTTTGTTTGTAATTTGTTATCAAAGGCCTCGTTCTATGATAATATCGAGACAGGCGAAAGATACCGGAGTGATTTCATTTGGGCACAAATTATAAACCAGTAATTAATTTTGTAAAAATTCAAAAACTCTCAATGCAATGTAACGGCTGAACCAATTTTGATCAAACATAGCTAAGAACACAACAGACAAATCCACCACTAAAAAAAAAAAAAAAACGGTTCATCCTTTCGGGAGCTGTGATGCCACAGTAAGACACACACACACGTCTAACTTATAACACCCCGGCGTTTTTGCGTCGGGGGTTAAAAAGTAGGGTAGTACCTAACGAAAAAACTATGATACATAACATAGCATAAGAGATAACATACCAGCCCAAGGTCCAAACTTGATCGCCAGGGGCTGCACCTCCGCAGGCAGGAAGTAAGGCATCAGGTATGAGGATATTAGCTCCAGCACACTCCATACTGAATCCAGAAGCCAAAACGCCAAGAAAATGGCACCCAGTAACGCTAACACTATTACTATCAACGAAGCTACCATTGCGATGTGAACGCACTTTATTTGTGATTTTAGTATACGCGGAATTATCGAAGAGTTTCCGAAAATTGAATTGATGTTTACGGTGCGAGGAAGCGTGGTTCTGTCATAGCAACACAATGTGGACTGGCGCGGCGCGGCGGGCGCGGGGCGCAGAGGTTGCAATAACGACGAAGTTTTCAATGGTAGGTAGGCATTTTTAGGATTTGAGTATTGTCCATTGTTTCGATTTATTAGTATTTAATTTAGATTTTAACTAACGTGTATTATGTTTTAAAATCGTTACAGACGAATTATCATTATACGGACGGTAGCAAAGGCACCGTAAAACGTGTTATTCACGATTTTGTGTAGATAGACTCGTGACATAACAAGGGATATGTAAATCGCCTAAATACGTCGATGTTTGTATAAATCGTTTATACACACATTCTATATCATTGGGAATCGCAGTAATCCCAATCAATTTCACTCAGCCACAATTTCACTCAGCCATAATTTCACTCAGCCACAATTTCACTCAGCCACAATTTCACTCAATTTCACTCAGCCATAATTTCACTCAGCCATAATTTCACTCAGCCATAATTTCACTAAGCCACAATTTCACTCAGATATAATTTCACTCAGCCACAATTTCACTCAATTTCACTCAGCCATAATTTTACTCAGCCACAATTTCACTCAGCCACAATTTCACTCAGCCACAATTTCACTCAGACATAATTTCACTCAGCCACAATTTCACTCAGCCACAAATTCACTCAGTGAAAATTTCACTCAACCACATATTCACTCAGCCACAACTTTTGCAGATCTCTGCATAATTTATTAATTTAAAAGCTACTGTATCCGCTCTTGAAAAAGAGTGAGTTTTCTACACCTTCTGTTTTAAGGGCCACGTCCTTGAAAATCCTTGAAAAGTGGTGTTTTGAAAAGCCAAGAACTTCCCGAATTTAGCTTTATTCCTAACAATATTTAGATCAGAAGAAAGAACACTTCAGGCTGAATAAAAGTAAGTAGGGGTTTTCTAAAATTATTTTTAGATTTTGTGTAAATTGAAAAACTACCTACCCATTTTCACAAAATTGATCAAAATAGAGCATCTACATATGAGCTAAAATCTACGGAATTACAGCTATTTCTGAGAAATAAAACACTTTAGTATCATGTCTATACACTTGGTTTTAAAAGTAGGTTGGGGTTTTTGATCTTTTCATACAAAAGATGTGTAAAAACACGAAAACATTTTCAATTCGCCGTATCTACACGATTTCTACGCCATTTTCTCTCATTCCGTGGTTATCCACGGCGCTGGAAGGAAGGCCCTCGTTCACTTTTTTATTCACAGGTGAAAACGGACAACCGGATACTTCGATATATCATTACAAAAACTTGTATTATTTTACTGAAAATTGTTGGTTTTCGTTGTTATAATTGTAATTCGGGTAATAGGAAACCCATCCAAATACCTATTTATTTGAGGTTTGTGAAAATTAACGGGACGGACATGGTTTGACAGTTCAATCATACAGTCGTGAACACAAACCAATTCTACAGATCCACCAACTTATCAGTAGAATGAAATGTATGTAGTTTTCTATCATCTACATACATTTAATTCTACAGATAAGTTGGTGGATCTCTACTTAGAACATTGCAAGCCTCCGTAGTTGCTCGGTGCAATTCTACGGTAGTATACTCACGAAGGAGTTTATATTGTGATTTGTGACCAAAAGAGTTTCGCTTAGCGATTTTCCTCACAATATACCAAGCTATACTTGCTTATTTCCCGACTTACTAGTGAGGAAGGATATGTTTTTTTTATTTTTTATTTATACTATCATTCAATTTTTATCTATGTTTGGCTGTTTGTTACTAATAATAATACTGGTACTTCAATTTGATATCGAAACAATAAATAAATAAATAATGCTGTACAGTTCACACAACATTATCTAGCCCCAAGCTAAGCAGAGCTTGTGTTATGGGTACTAGATAACTGATAAACTTAATACAATGTATTACATAGATAGTTACTTTGATGATACAATGCTGCTATTAAAAAAATCTCCATTAAAGTCCATGCTTTATTGGAGGCCAAAGATAAATAAACTGGTCAAGTGCGAGTCGGACTCGCGTGTAGAGGGTTCCGTACAATACAAGTATAAATAACTCTGTCAACATAGTAACAACTAGACCAATGGAACTTAGTATAGTCCTCGGTGAAATGAAGCCACACATTTTGTACATATTTTCTCGTCACGAATATTTTCGTTTCCCGTCGGAATTTAAAAACGTATAGCAAAAATAAACGAATTCTGATTTTGGGTAAGTACCTACTAACTTTGGACGATTATAATATAAAATAGATACTAGCTAGGTATAGGTACTGTAACCCGCGACTTGATTCGGACGCGTAATATTATTTGTAGTACAACTATATTGTCTGGGTTATCTATGACATACTAGTTCCTCATAGATAATCCAGTTGATCAATATAATGTTTATTGTAAGTTAGGTATGAAGTATGAGGTTGACGTGTTTGTATGAGCTTGATCATGCATCAAAAATGTATCCTAAATATAATCACCGTAACATATTATACGGTGGTTATCTGAACTATTTTTATTATTATGTTAGACTAAATACTACACATAAGAATAGTAACGTCATACATAACATATATGGTGCTTAAGACTAGTGTTGATATTATAGTACCCGGCGGACTCATCTAGACGAGTCAATCCATTCAGAGGGCTGCCGCGCGCCAGCCGGATCGCACGTGAAGTTAGTTCGGTAAACTAACTCAAGCGCCGCGTCACGTCGTCCGTCAACTAAAGTCTTCTACTATTATTTATTCTATGCTTAAATGAAGATAAACGCATATTGCATCGCATTCGGCTGCCTGAATTATAACAAGGATCCGAACCTCACGTTTTTCACACTTCCAAGGGACATCGAAAGGTGTAGAAATGCACGTCTACATTATAGGTAATTAGGTACACCTACCTAACAAATGTAGACTTTTGCTACCTATCCTTAAATTGTATGTCTCCGGATTTATTTATGTAGTTAGATAGGACTTACAAGAACAAAAATACAAAAAAAAACCATACATTTTTGGAGTTCCCCATACTTAGAACTGAAACTCAATACTTTTTTTCATCAAACCCATAC
Organism: Operophtera brumata; assembly: GCA_932527175.1. Taxonomy (NCBI): domain Eukaryota; kingdom Metazoa; phylum Arthropoda; class Insecta; order Lepidoptera; family Geometridae; genus Operophtera; species Operophtera brumata. The sequence continues at coordinate 1,936,321 of OW052235.1, forward strand.
GTGTGAGTTATCTATAGATAGGTCTTCAAAAATGATTTTGAGGTTTCTGATAAAAAAAAAACTAAACTGAATAGTTTGCGCGAGAGACAGTTCCAAAGTGGTAAAATGTGTCCCCCCACCCCTTAACATCTTAAATAAGAGAATGATATAACAAAAAAAAAGATGTAGCCTCGTGAGGAATGGGAGCGGCACGGGAGGGGTGACATGTGACGTAAAGTACTATCGGGCTACACACGTGATGAAAATTAGTGAAGATAGATCTTACGATATATACAAATAAGTACCTAAGTCATTGCGAAAGTGAATAATATACTTGTTCAAATAATTATTATATTTAATACTAATATCAATATTTTCAACTGAACTTTCAATTTGTTAGCTTATGTCCATATCGCTACTCGAATCACTGTCAGTATGACTGGAATCACTTTCGTTATCTGAGTCTTCATCTCGTAATCTTATTATAAATTGATCCATTATATCGTCGCTAAGATGGTCGTGTTTGAAATACTCTTCCTCAACTTTCTTTACGTGACCGTCACAGTTTTGCCATTTCTCAAATGAAAAATTAGCAAATAACTCTTCTAGTGCTCGCTTTTTCTCAGTTAAATTTGAGTTAATATGTTTTCGTGCCAGCTCGCCCTTGATATCTCCCCATACTAATTCGATTGGTTTTAAATCCGGATGTACGGTGGCAAATAAAGTACCGTATGACCATTTTCTTTTAATATGGCATCAATTTTAAATTGTTTTTCTAGTTTATTTCGTTTTATTAATTTTAACAAATCCCTCTTTTTCATAACTATAGATTATATCGTGTGATTATACTGTGTAGATTTATATCGTTTTCATGCTCGGCGGAATTTGGATCAGATTTACTAACCTTGAAAAAATTATATACATTATAAACAACATCTTTAGTTTAAGCTCTAATCTGAGGATCCATCTTCGGTTGCTAATCTCGTGTGCGGCCGGTCCAAATAACACGTATTGACGGCAGCGAGATCGCCGCCCGACTGACGTCAAGTGACGTCTCGCGACATTTGACATAAGAAAATCACCACTCTCCCGTGCCGCTCCCATACCTCAGGAGGCTACTTAGCTAAACGCTAAACCTGTAGTTGGGAACCGATATTATGAATATTGGATGTTGGCTCTTGGACTATTTTGTTAGCGTCGTATGTCATTCCATAACATAATTATCTAATGGCATAGGTACGTTAGTCTGTACCTTGTCACTACCTACACCTAAAAGAGATATTTACTTTCATTGACAAGGTACAAACTAACGTACCTTTGCCATTAGATAACTATGTTATCGTAAGCGACTAGTCGTCAACCCTTACGAGCAACGTCACTCCGCGCCAGATAGCGACGCAGTTACGCGTTAGAAGAGAGAGGAAATGTTTAGGTGAAAATCACGATAGGCATTGAGCACTAATGCAAGCTGAATTGCACTTTCTTGCATCCCAGCAAGAGTCGCTATTTATATAAATTTGTTCGTGAAGTGAGCCTTCTGTACTTGTTCTATTATTTATTCTGTGCCATCGTCTTGCTAAGTAAACGAAAACTGTACGAAGCAGTAATCGTAGACATTTCAATCGTAGGTATAATATATTTACGGCTGTTTTGCGTAGTACTACTATTGGTTTTGAGACGCAGGAGGGCGAAGTATTTGTAAGTTTTTAGTAGTACTTAGTAGAGTTGTTTTTTGTGAAAGAGTTCGTTCGGGAAAGTACTACCAACCACCACTACTACCAGTACTATTTCTGCCGCAAAGCAGTAGTGCTTGCATTACTGTGTTCCAGTATGAAAGGTATAGTTGCCGGTAGACGCAGTGCAATGCCACAAGGGGTGGACGTGACATATGAGGTAATGCATTGTTAAAGGCAGACGTTACCACTCAAGATCAGGTGGGCCATCTGATTGTTCCGTCATTCGCTAAGATAAAAAGTGGGGGATTGGTGCTAGTCAGTCAGTGGGAGCTCAACAAACGGTGACTCACCAAAGCTGAAGTGGGTAGGTCGTGTGTGGCGAGTTATGCAAAGGCGATACTCGCGACGATAAGTACGCATGTAAAAGCTTTAGAAAATGCAAAATAGCTAGTACAAAGTAAAGAAGTACCCAGAAGAAAAGTCTCTTCCAACTACTTAATTAAACCTAGTAATTTTGAACAAACTGAGGTGTGTATAACCTTTCTCCTTACAAATATTAACCTACAAACGACACATAGGCCCAGTCATCTAAAACATTTAAGGTCGCAAAAAATTGCAAAGTTCGCACAGCTCTATCGAAGTTGCAAACTTGGTTTTATACAATTGGTATTTATCCTAACAACATCCCAAAAAAACAGAACCCTGCAACTTTTTGCGACCTAACACGATTTTTGTGTCTACGGTGACTGGCCTAACAAGACTGATGGGGATTCTGAAAAACAGCAATTGGTTGCCTACAAAATAAGCTCAGATCATATGAAATACCTAATAAAATTATTAAAGAAGTTATAAAATAACGTCATGATATACACAACCCGTGTGTATCACACTACTGATGAGAAAACGTATCCAAAAAACTTTATCTTCCCAGGGACTTAACTATTTAAGCATATAAGCATGTATTTCTGTGGTTAGATATCACAATTCACAACAACAACTTTTGGTACAAAAACTGGGTTTTCATGTTATTCTTTGTTAATAGTATCAACAGCAATATGGCTAGCACTTGCTCATTAACTATCAAATGTTCAATAGCTTCATGTCTACAAATTAATTTCACCATCAAGTGAAACTTGCTATGAAAACAAAATCAGCAAATCAAATCTATGATTTTCAGGATTTTATAATTATCGAGATCACGCATCACAAACATGCTCCAGTTTTTTTTACATCAAATTTACCTGAGAGAGATTATACTGTAAAAGTAGATAGGGGGATTGAACCCCAAAATATAAAACTAGTCTCGGTGTAAGTAAGTTAAAATCACAATGGATTTACCACAATTTTTTTTTTCAACTCTTTGTTTTCTAGAAGCTATGCCCAATTTTATGGCAAGAGGTATAACTGCAGAAATAAAAGAAGAAATCATAAGCAAATTAGTGCCATTTATACCAGAAAATAGGAGATACTTCTAGCAAAATTTACCAAATTATAACTTCACCGTTAGAATGATTTAACTGACTCGTATAAAATAAGGTATACACCACTATTCCAAATACACTACAAAAAAAACTTGGATAGTCAGTATTCGATAAAGATTGAATCTACGCAAAAATAAGGTACCAATTAACAATTTCCAAAAATAACCATTAAAAAAAAGCGGCCAATTGCGAGTTGGACTCGCCCATGAAGGGTTCCGTAGCAGCAAGTAACATAATATAAAATTTCTTGGATGAATTACGATTTATGACGTATTAAAAAAAAACTTACTAGATCTCGTTCAAACCAATTTTTGTTGGAAGTTTACATGGTAATGTACATCATATTTTTTTTTTAGTTTTTAATTCTCTTATTTTAGAAGTTATGGGGGACACACTTTTTACCACTTTGGAAGTGTCTCTCGCGCAAACTATTCAGTTTAGAAAAAAATGATATTAGAAACCTCAATATCATTTTTGAAGACCTATCCATAGAACCCCACACGTATGGGATTGATGTTTTTTTTAAATTTGGTTTTCAGTTCTCAGTATGGGGAACCCCAAAAATAATTGTTTTATTTCAATTTTTGTGTAAAATTCTTAATGCGGTTTACATAATACATCTACCTATTAAGTTTCAACAGTAAAGCTCTTATAATTTTGGAAAAAAAAGACTGTGACATACACGGACAGACAGACAGACATGAAGAATCCATAAGGGTTCCTTGTCTTTGACTACGGAACGCTAAAAATGGGAACATTTGGTCAAAACAATTTAAGAGTGCATGCGCCATAGAAAGTTACCAAGTTATTATTTCTACGCGTCATGCCTCACCGTACAAAGTCAATAACAAGTATTTTGTCCATAAATTTATTCGGATTTTGTCAAGAAAACAAAAGTTTAAATCTTTTTTAATTCCATTCGAAAAAAAACATTACGCAGATTAAATTTGTACCGAATATACTTGGAATAGTCACTTAATTTTAATTTAATTTGTGTTTAAAATTCAAAAATACAAAGAATATTAAAAGGTATAAAATTATAAAAATATATATATTTATTTATATATAATACACAAATAAAAAGATTAAAACATCAGAAGAATGCTGGAATGTTTAGGTGAATATCCCGCTAGGCACTAAGCACTTATGCAAACTGAAATGCACTTTGTTGCGTCCCAGCAAGGTTGGTCATTTTTTTTTCACGATGTGAGCCTTCTGTTCTTTTCTATTATTTATTCTGTGGTCTTACTTACAGTTATTATTTTTTCTCCCAGCTTAATTAGGTGTATAACTGAGTTAGTAGCTATGTTACCGCACATAAGATTGGTAAAGCTTGAGCATATTCCGTTTGCTGAACACCGTAACAAAATCTCTAGACATGCGAACAGTAACTATGTTACATACGGCGCACATGCTTAGGTTAAGCACGTTCTAAAATAATGTTGCACTAGACAACTATTATTTACTAAATAATAAAAAATCATTAATGTTATCACGATATAATAAACACTGTTTTAAAGGGAATGATCGTAGCGATCGTACAGATCAAAATCATAACAGATAAATATTTACAAAATCACTGACTGATCACTAATTTAAGATAAAAAACTTTAGGCGCGAATATCTCGTAACAATACTTCTTGTAGTTACGGTTGTCGCAGACTACGTATTTGTACACTGATGGTAATAGCATAGCTCTCTCCATGCATAACCCGATGTGATACTTTGAGCTTTTGTGTGTGTGATAGTTAGCGATCACGTCTCAGTCACGTAAGTCATCTCTGGCAACACGCACTAATTAAGATGACTGAAATAAAGTCCTCGAGTGGCGACCAACAACCGGACGACGCAGTGTAGGAGGGGAACTTCCGATGTACCAAACATTATAAAGGTCGCGGGAAGTCTGTGGACGGACGCGGCTCAAGACCAGTTGTCGTGCCATTCTATGGACATGTTCTATTTCCAGCCGGGCTGATGATGATGATTAATAAAAATAAGGCAAGTAAATATAAACATGTTTGTTTTCCCCTAGGTACATACCTACTTATAACACACTTTTTGTATTTTTTTTTGTGTCTACCTATTACGGACCAAGGGATACCGCGTTTGTTAAAATCACTTTTCTTGTATGGGAGCCCGCTTTAATTTTAAATTTTAATAGAATAACAAACAATACATCCAAACTTTATGACCCCAATTAATAATAAACAATAGTAATGATAATAATAATGGACATTTCACACAACTTTATCTAGCCCCAAGCTAAGCAGAGCTTGTGTTATGGGTACTAGATAATTGATATATTTAGTACAATATAATACATAGATAGATATTTTTTATTAAACATAGAAAATACCCAGAACACCCTGAACACATATCTGCGATCGCACAAATATTTGTTCAGAGGCGGGAATCGAACCCGCAACCTCCTGCGTCGCAGGCCAACCTTCGCCCGCCGCGCCACAGAGGTCGTCAACACCATTGATTTTATGGTTTGAATTTCCTATAATCCTTTCATAAAGACGCCAAACAAATTCATGGCATGTTTCAAGAAGAAGGTACTATTATTTATACTGTGGTAGTACTGGAAATTAGAATTTAGAAGACGATAAATGTTTGAATGCATGTCAAATGCAACGTCCTCGCCGCGCCGTTTTTTTTTGTAGGTGGTCAGTATGTTTCAATTACGTGTATTTCTTCCAACATAGTTTGTAGGTACCTATATAATTTATTTGTTTCTTTATCCGTCTTTCTGTACAAAATAACTCGAAAAACTGTTACTATGTATTTTGACGAAATAGGATTAAATTAATAGTTTTAAATAATAAAATCACTGCATGAGCGTTTTTTTAAACAGCCCTAAACGTGTAGGTTTTTTTATTTTTATGTATTTCATACTCAATATATTTTACACATTTAATTATAATATTGTACCTTAAAAACCTCCAAAGGTTGAATCGACAAAAAGTAGGCGCACATATACACATTCAAATTAATATAAACAAACAAGGTAGGTATGTTAGTGGATGAAAGTTCATATGGAAAAAAACATCAGCAGGAAGTTTGGCAGAATAGTGAGTTTTGAGGCGGAGAAAACGATCTAATTTGGGCCTTGCTGGGAAAAATCCCGATTCCCAAGATATTTTCCTGAGCAAGGCCCGTCGTTCAATACCGGTTTAAATTGGGTTGTATGAGTTTGTACGAGGTTTTAATTGTTTCTTAAAGTTTAAGACTTGTATGAACTCTAGGGAGGTAGAATAGGCTAAACCCTATGTTTTTAGGAATTGGAAGGGGTTTTTTAGAGGCACAAACCTTCTTAGGTTGTGAGAGTTTTTAGGGTGTTTTTGATTTAATTTTGTTTTTTTGTGGTCCTGTATTTTTTGGTTGTTTTTGTGGGTTTGTTCGTTTCTTGACCATGTTCATTTGCGATTCGGTTATTATGGTTTTGAAATACTAACTTTGCACCCATATTGGTACAGTTATTGAAGTTGTTGACCACTTTGTCTATTTGGGGTAAAATAAAACGAATAAAACTGTTATAAAATATAACGAAACCTGACACAGCATAATATGTAAACCACAATATGTGCACAGAGATTCCTCAAGTATCCAGTAGTGGAACGCCTGGGACTTCGCCCGCGTGTAGTTTTTGCTATTCAAACTTCAACATCCCGCTGCACCACTTTAGGGTGTGTATTTCGGAAATTCCTTGCTTAGAGCACCGCTGTACCACAAAGGAAATGTACCATGTGAATTTCAGGTCTCTATGACCTAGGGTTTAGACTTCGCGTCGATAGTCAGTGACCGAGTCAGTCAGTCAAGCAACGATTGTATAGGTAGTATACATTTATTTTATTTTTACATTTATCTGATTACGTACAGAACAAAAATTCAATGATGTTATTGACAAAACAAGTAATGCGTTTTCTACACAATTGTACGGTTGAGAGATTTGTTTACCTAATTAGTTCCAAATCCCACCGCAAGGTGGAGGTCACAGATAATGGAATAGTGTCAAAACTCGATGTGTCATTTTCAAGGACTAGCCCCTTAAATGTTAATTTAGTTTTATGTAAAATGTTTGTTAGATTATGATCTTCTTTACTGTTTGTTTTTATATAATCGTGAAGTGTACACATGTTTTGGAATATAACCTAGTTAAAAATTTCTGTAATGGACTTTTATAATAATTTTCGGTTGTATTCTGTTTTGTGTGCCATATGTATAAATAAATTTTAAAAAAATTGTTGGAGCCAATAGACCTAGCAGGTCATTATTTGTGCGATGACCGACATCATACATACTGCACTTCGTATTATTATTATTCTTATGCCAGAAACACCACGGCAACCCAAAGCGTTGTACATAAATCAAGATGTTAATAATGATTACTCTACCTAGAGATTACTTACAGTTGAATGAAGATAGATACGCAGGAGATAAAATTCGGTGCAACAACTGTTGCGCCTGCCACGGAACAAGCGCAATATAATGATGATATTGCGGTTGTGTTACGGCAGGCGCCACGCGCTTTCTGCTGCCACTAGGGTGCGTTCAATGGGTACACTCCAAGGATGTATAGTTGTTTTTTAACCACGCTCTGAGGCTCTGAACGACTTGGATTGACACGTAATGTCAATGTCATTGTCAATTTTTGATGTAAACAAACGCTTTCTTCACCCATTGCTGCCATTAGAGCTAAATTGATCGCTATTTCAACATTGTCAGCTCCACTTTTTTCCAAAGAAGTTAATGAATGAACGACAAAACCAGAGCCTAAAGTTGTTATTGTTGTTGAGTAGCAAAGTAGAATAATTTGTTGAATCATATAACCTGCAATGTTTATTTAGCTCCTTTTTACTGAATCAATTTTAGCCATATTTTTAACTCATTTTTTCCTATTCTTTTTTCTATTTTTTTCTTACATGTCATGAGATCTAAAAATGTCATGATCATTTTTAGATCTCATGAGTCAGATTGTTCTTTTTTTTCAATAGTAATGGAAAATAATATCATGAGGCCGTCAAAGTTAGTTTTTTTTCTAAAGTATTGTTACCAAGTTTTTTTATTTTCCATTTGACCTAGGAACTTGTTTTGTAAATATGCTACATGTTAAGTATTTAGATCGATATTTTGGTGTAGGTACCCTATTGTACCTACACCAAAAAATAAAAGTAACAGGATTAACAAAAAAATAAAGTATATAGGGCGGCATTATCGCTGAAAGCTATATTAAGTGTGTATTTATATTTTACCCATAAATACTAAAAACATAAAACATTTCGAGAATTTTCTGGTACATTTGGTACGGAACCCTGAAACGCGTGATCCGACGTGCATTTGAAAGTTTTTTTTTTACCCTTATAGGCTAGCTAAGTATACCCCCAACAAAAATCCTTCCAGCTTTGATAGGAACCTACCTACTGACAAATTTGACAAAAGCTAGCCTTGATATTTAACAGAAAAAAATATTGGCGATATTTGGAACATTATCATCGGTCTACATAAACAGCTACTGGACATCTGAACATATCTGTGGATGTGATTATTTCATCAATATCGGTTCAGCTGTTACGGCGTGATTGATTAAAAGTCTTAGAGCATTTAATAGCAAAGTAATCCAGGAGCTGATAACAAGTCCTGTTTCACTTTATAAAAAAACCCTCTCGTGGAAACTGGAACTTTCGCTGTTACTATATTACTCGTTGGGCTTACATAAAATATTTCTCCATCTATGGATGGAACAGGATTTTTAGGGGGGGAAAGGGTGGGATTGACTTGACTTTGACAGCAATCTAACGTCAAAATCGTAGCAACCTAACACCCACCCAAAACGGTGGTTGTTCAGTTAGGGTCACGTGACGCTAACCGAACGCTCTAACCGAGCCTCCGAACGGAACAACCCATACGCTTGGGTGACAAGCACATGATTTGACTTTGACAGCCGTCAGAATTATCAGAGGTGGATGTTCGGTTAGGGTCACGTGACGCTAACCGAACGCTCGAAGCCTGTGAACGGAATAACCGTACACTCTGGTGACAACCAACACTCAAGAGTGTACCCACTGAACGCACCCCTACACTTAGTGAAGGTCCCCAGCTCTATAGATAGATAGAATATAGATAGAATATTCTTTATTGCACAAAACAAACAATGTACATAGGTGAACTTAATGCTATGAAGCATTCTCTACCAGCTAACCTTTGTGTATTGTGGATACATTTATGTAGGTAGTGCACAAAAAAACGTAATAAAGAGAAGAAAAAAAAAGACCTTTGTAGTCTAACAATACAAGATATGTAAGTAACATAATATTATATTATAAAAATAAATAATAATGTATAATATAAATATATAATATAATTACATAGTACTAAAATAAATAATAGTAAGTATAGGTAATATGCATAAACGTAAAGCTACGTTACTGGGATATTAAATTATGCATATCAATAAATACATAGGTATTTCCAAATAAACTGAGAATTATTATTTCAGGATACCGCTTACTTTATATGAGTTAATCATGAGAGTAAAAAAGTGATTAAACACTCCAACTCTGAAGGCACCGATGGACGAAACATCTCGAATATGGTGTGGGATACTATTCCACAACCGAATCGCAGTAACAGTGAATGAATCGGAGTAACCAGACGTATTGTGAGTTGGGGTTAACAATTGGAGTTGCTGCTGGGGGCGCACAGAACGATCCGCACCATACAGAGGGAAAAAACGATGTTTAAGGTAGTGGGGTGACAAGGAATCATGTAAGATGTTGAAAAGATGGCTTAGTATATGGATGTTCCGACGCTGTCTGATTTCCAGCCACCTCAGCTGAGCGCGGAAGGTAGATACATGATCATACTTGCGAAGCCCATGTATGAAACGTATGCAAAGGTTTTGCAGCCGTTCTAGTCTATTTAGTTGCACCTCAGTAGCATCAGAAAAAGCAACATCAGCATAGTCAAGAAGAGGGAGAAGCAGCGCGTTTACCAGTGTTATCCTGGCTGATAGAGGAAGAAAATTTCTCATCAGCCTCATATAATGCATGCTACCATACATTCTCTTACTGACCATGGCAATATGATGGTCCCACGACAGATTGTTGGTGATAAATAGACCCAGGTTCTTAACCTCTGTACAGAAAGGTAGCGGACAGCTGTTGTAATTAACAGAAGGGAGAGAGTTGAGGTCAAGTCTGGAGATGAAATAATTACCACCAACGATCATAACCTGTGTCTTGTTCGGGTTAATAAGTAGTCCAAAACTCTGGGTCCAGCCGTAGACAGCATCAAGATCTCTCGTCAAATTTTCAATACCCTGGACAACATCATTCGGCTCGAAACTGAGATAAAGCTGGAGATCATCAGCGTACAAATGGTAAGACGAGAAAACTATTTTGCTGACAAGGGTGTTTATAAAAATTGAGAAAAGGAGAGGTGTGAGCACGCCTCCTTGAGGGACACCCACATAAACCGAGCACCAGTTGAAGGAGGTGTCATTAACCCTTACACACTGTTGACGTCCACTAAGATAAGAGTTGAACCAGTATACAGCGGACTGTGATAGATTCATCGAGCGCAAAACAGCTAAGAGAATATCGTGATTGACACAATTAAACGCGTTGCTGAAGCGTGAGGAGGGTGAGTTTTCGGTTGTCAATAGCAGCCCGTATGTCGTCAGTTATTTTGACAAGAGCGGTTGACGTACTATGCGAAGACCGAAAACCAGACTGAAACGGAGATAGAAGATTATTTCTAAGGAGAAAGGATGAGAGCTGACGAAGTGCAACCTTCTCAATAATTTTTGAGAGAAACGGAAGAATGGAAATCGGTCTATAATCCTTAAATTCGGTCGTAGCAGCCTTTTTAGGAATAGGGATGACAACCGCTTTCTTCCATGTATCAGGAAAACAGTCATGCACGGGCGAAACATTTATGATGTCGGTGATTTGGGGAAGGATTAAGTCAAGAATTGGGATAATCATTTTCTTGGCCGTTTTTATCCGTGACCGATGTCCGAAACGGGCAAAAAGCGTACTTAAAATTATTTATTAGAACCTAATAAATAAACTCAGACACTTATGTTGTTTATTTTTTATTGTCACAGAAGAAGATGAATAGAAAAACGTTTCTAAACGGTGTAACTGGAATGGTGGATCATCGGTGGCAACTAGATAGGGGAACTCATGGCACATCCGAATAACCCCCATGTATGTTCTACGGTTTTGGATAGTTTAGTAGTAATGTCTATTTTGGTGCAAAAATTTTGAACGGATTTCGGGTTATTCGTATGTGCCATGAGTTCCCCTAACTAGTTGCCACCGATGATCCACCCTTCCAGTTACACCGTGTATAACACAAATAACACGTACAAGGCCGATACCTAATACAAAAGTAGGTAACAACAAATAAAAAAAAAACACAAGAACCTAAAAACTAGTACCTAACTAAACTAGTAGTAAATGAGAAATCAGCTCATTTGTCTGTGTGCCAAAATGGCGTTTAGCTCAGCATACATGTTGGGAATATTACCGCCCAACGCTGATTTTCAGCTGAAACCAGAGTGCAGAAGGCAGCAGCGAAAAATAAAATAAATAATTAACATAATTTAAATAAATCAATTTACTATAATAAACCAAATAAACATAAATGGTGCAACCCATGGTGAAGAGAGGCTCTGTCTACCCTTTCAGTGTTTCCATGTACCTACTTATGTTTTTTTTGTTATACTACTTGGGTTGACGCATGAAGCCGGTGGCCAACCTGATGTTAAGCGGTACCCTATGAACAGTGCATTACCTTATAGGACACGCCCTATGTGGCACTGCACTGCGCCCGCCACCCTAATACATAGAGATGAAAAGTCTCATGTGCTTGTAATTTCACCGGCACCCATACTCTTCAAACCGGAACACAGCAATGCGAGCACTACTGCTTTGCGGCAGAAATAGGTATGGTGGTAGTATTTCTCCGGACGAACTCTTTCACAAAAGAGCGTAGGTATGTGTAACAGTACCTACCTAACAACAACCATTTTGTTTCAACCGTTAGATAATATGGATGGGAGTGACCGGGGCGGGCTTACGACCCTTTTAGTGACCCTTTTAGTGAGCCTTCTAGAATAACAGCATCAATTTCTTACAAGCTTCTTGTTCTGAAATGTCACCACACCACGTAAGTGCCCAGTATCAATGATTCCATCTTTGTCTTAGCAAATAAACCCAGGTAACAAATCACAGCACCAGGGTCCGAACTATAATCTATCTTTGTAATACAACTAGGACGAGTAGTGTCCTACATCGGAGGTAAAGGTCGCATATCGCCATCAGACAGTTTCGTAGCTGGTGTCTGGTTTGGTTTCCGCTGTGGGGGTGGGTTCTGTATGCTCTTCCTTCAACGTCCTCATGCCTTTTATCCGGTTCTTGACGAAGTTGTATGGCGCTGCAACAATAAATAATAAATATTGAAGGTTGGGAGATAGACTGGAACTAAAATTCTACGATAGCCGTGGAGAACAAAACGATAACAGCTTAGTTGCACACACATTCGATAGCATTGGGAATCGCATTATCCCAATCAATTTCACTCAGCCACAATTTCACTCAGACATAATTTCACTCTGTGACTGATGTTTGATCTGCTGACTGTTGTTTCTTTGAATTCTACGACGGTTTGAATGGATCCACAGGGCATGGTATTGTGGTACTAAGGTGGTATCTATCATAGGCAGATAGGTACTGTGGCTGTGCTCTTGTGAATATAGATAGAATAAGCTAGACATGATCTAGACTCGTATTCAAGAACTATACTCAAGCGTGAATCAAGCCCATGGAGATAGCATGAATCTAGCCAAGTATAAATGAGTCGTGACTTTTCATGATCGTATTTTCCTATGTCCTCCCTGGATGTACCTAGTATTTTTTGTGTCGTTTCGTTACACATATTTATCTTTTGCATGTCTAGCTTTTTATAATATTTGAAATAAATTGTTAGGTATATATTTGAACCGAAAAGACCATATTAGGAACGAAGCAAGCCTATGGGAGGAAATAGAGGAATATTTATTATGGAAATAACGCTGGAATAAATTCCCTCTCTTCAGAGAATGTTGCTAGATAAGTGAAAGTTCGTCATCGAAGATATTGCCCAATGGTATTAAAATGCTTACGGATACTTTTCGCAACAACACGCACGCCTTTATTATGCCTTTTCAATGATAAGCATTCGAGGTCGAATCAACAATTATTGTCTGTAATAACTGGCCAAGTGCGTGTCAGACCAAGCAGACTAGGGCTCCGATGCAATCGAGCAAGATCCGTACCTACAACTTTTCATATAGATTTAAAAAAGTATCTATCCCATTTCACCTCTTTGAGGGTTTGTTTTTCTGGATGGAAGTACCTATTCTATAGCAGCTAAAGGATATAGCAGAAGAAGCTAAAGTATCCTATAGCAGCTATACGATACTTAGTATGGCTATAGTTATAGCTCAATACAGGCCATCTATTCTGTGTTCCACAGTTCATGGAAATCGGTTCAACCGTTATTGTACAACAAGCACAAACATCCGAACATCTAAACATAGTAAAAATTGGAGAAAATTCATCCAATATGTTCAACTGGTTGAACAGATTGTTGAACATATTGGAGTACCTAGAGGTAGTGGGACGGGGTGGCATTACAAACCCGACTAAGTACTACTCGTAAACAGTAAAGCCTGCTTAGTTGTGATAATTGATGACCTCTGTGACGCGACGGGCGGAAATGCGCCTGCGGCGCAGGAGGTTGCGGCTCATATTTATTCTGTGGTTGCGGGATCGATTCCCGCCTCAGAACAAATATTTGTGCGATCTGCAGATATTTGATCAGGGTTTTCTGGGTATTTTCTATGTATTATAAAAAAAAACAATAATCTTAATACAATACTTAAATATTTATTTTATTCTGTTTTTTTGTATTTGTTGTGATAGCGGCTACAGAAATACATCATCTGTGAAAATTTGAACTGTCTAACTATCGCGGTTCATGAGATACAGCCTGGTGACAGACGGACGGACAGACAGACAGACGGACAGCTAAGCCTTAGTAATAGGGACCCGTTTTACCCTTTGGGTACGGAACCCAAAAAACTACAATAATTACTATATTCAAAAAATATTTAAATTTGTCTAATCACACTAAACAATCAATTTGAACGTATTTTTGTAGTAAAATCCTCGTGATTTCATCGGATCGGACAGGTAATATCGGGTCGAGGAGATAGATTACACTCTACTTGGTAGCACAGAGACGGGCTGTCTCAATTCTCATTGGTGTTGACGTAGGCTGGAGTTTCCCACGTGACCATCGTGTCGGAATAGCATACCTGGCGAAGTATATTACTAAACCACGGCCACACCAGTATCCCGGTTTGTGTTATTGTCGCATAAGTCTTGGAAATTAATAAATATACAAATCCCAAGGGCAGTCTCCGTGCAAGAGTTTGGCAATTTTTCAACTATTTTTGTTCCTCTCTGCTTTATTTTTCGTGTACAGATAAATAACAAATACTGAACAAAAATTAGCTATAAGTCATAGCAAGTGTAGTGGGATAACACTTGTTCCATGTACGGAACCTTCAGTGCGCGATTTCAACGCGAACTTGGCCAATAATTTATTGTTTGCCGAGGTTCATGTAACAAATTTTTCATTCGAGTCTTTCATTCGAGGCTTTCATTCGAGTTCTTTTTTCCGAGATTTTTCATTTGAGATTTTTGATGATGATGTTATTGAATATAAGGTCAAAAACAATAATTGGTAGTAATACTATAAATAAACGCAAATCGCTGCTCCATTAATTTTTAATAATATCGGCCACTTGTCATTGACCTACTACACAATATTGTTTTCTTTGAAGCAATAAAATGGGCGCCATAGAGTCGGAATGAAAATACGTAATATGGAAAATTTAATTCCCACTTGTACCGCTTTTATTTTCTGAGGAGCGGTAGGTACAGATGGGAAGGACTCACTAGTTACAGTGGTGGCCATATAATTAAGAACGCTGATATAAAGGGAAGATTTTTTCCAACTAAGATGCAAAACTAATTGTATGCATTTGTTTTTATTTCTCTCGGTATCGTAAAACATTTCCATATTACCACTGTATTCATTGATACACATGATTGGCTAAAAATCAATAGGCAAACTTTTTACACTACTTTTAAACAAAGTATTCCTTATTACTGGCTGGTCACGTAATTAAGAACGCTAAGTAGTTTATACCTTTATTCAAATTTAAATAGAGAACACTCAGTCGATTTGTTACTGTTTGTATAATTTTGGCGCTATTACGTGCTGTAAAAGATTAAAGGTGATTGCTTCTTTAGAAAAAACAATGGGAAAAAATAAAAGTTGTGATAAATCTACAAGGGAAGTAATAATAAAACTTCACCGGAAGAATTGGTCTTATAAAAAGATAGCCGACCATCTGCAATGTTCAAAAACGATGGTTTTCCACGCTGTAAAGCATTTTGCTACGTATCAAACTACTTCGAATGTTCCACGTGTACCTAAACAGAGAAAAACAACTCCTCGAGATGACCGAAACATCGTTCGTATGGCAAAACAAAATCCTTTTAAAGGGTCCAATGAGCTTAGAAAAGAATATTTTGGTGAAAACAACCCTTCAGCAATCTCAGCACGCACTATTCGAAGACGTTTGGTAGAAGAAAAATTGCACGGTAGGATAGCAAGAAAGGTACCCATGTTAAAACTTTGCCACAGGCAATCCCGGCTTGCATTTGCGAGAAAGTATGAAAACTGGTCTGTGCAACAGTGGAAAAATGTACTTTTTTCTGACGAGACGTCAATAAAAAGAGTATGTTCTGATGGAAAACGATATGAACGACGTCCCCCGAATACAGCATTCGACCCAAAGTACACGAAAGTTACATTAAAGCACGGTGGTGGAAATGAGAAAATTTGGGGTTGCTTTTCTGGACATGGTGTAGGACCTGTAAAGATGATAGAAGGTAACATGAATCAGTTCCAATACAAAAATATACTGGAAGAAACAATGTTACCATACGCTGAAGACGTTCTACCGGTCATTTGGACATTCCAGCATGACAATGATCCAAAGCACACTGCACGCACCGTAAAGGAATTTCTTACAGCGCAATTAGTTTCTGTCTTAGACTGGCCTGCTAACAGTCCAGATCTAAACCCAATAGAGAATCTGTGGTTTGAAGTAAAGAAAAAGGTTTCAAATACAAAGTGTGGAAATTTAAGAGAGCTGTATGACGTTTTTTTTAGAAGAATGGAACTCTATTTCTCTTGCGAAATGTCAAAAATTAATAGAGTCAATGCCTCGCCGGTGTAAAGCTGTAATTAAAAGCCGTGGATATGCTATTAACTATTAATTTTTGTTAAATATTTATTAAATTTCTTTTTATGTTTCCTGTGCTACATAATATTGTGATTTTTTAAATCTAAGTGTCATACAAAACAATTCCCGAGCAGTTAAATAAATCGTTCTTAATTATTTGTCCAGTTTCAGTACTATTTGAATGTGTTACTTTGATAAAATCAATAAAATGTGCAAAAAATAGTTAGAGATTTCATACTTTATTCTTAAGTCAGGTTGCTCTATTAATGTGACTATTATATAACATAACTAGTTGCTTCTCAGAAGGTACACATCTCTGTGTATGATACGATTTAAATAAAAAACTTCTAGAACTTCAAATCGTTCTTAATTATGTGACCACAACTGTATATAGTTCGCGTATGGCCTAGGCCACAGATTATACACGATCATAGGCAGAGGCACAGAATAAATATTAGTACAGGTAGTAGTAGGTGGCAGAGGTTACCGCTTAACATCAGGTGGGCCATCAGCTTGTTCCAGCATTCAAGTAGTGTAAAAAAAAATGCGTATTCAAGGCTTAGTGAAAGGGTCTCGTTTGCACTCGGTTAGTACGGAACCCTGGGTTCCGTACCCTAAAATACTTAAATAATGACGACCTCTGTGGCCCGGCGGACCAGCCGGCAGAGATGCGGGATGTTGCGGGCTTGATTCCGCTGCGGGACATTTGTTTTTATGATCTGCAAGTATTTGTTCCGAGTCTGGGTGTTGTGGTACCACGGTACTCGTAGTTCCTGACGACACAGGGGATCCTAGTGTAGGATCAGGGCTATGTATGTGACTGTGTCTTTGTATCAGATGACGAAGAGGATCATACGGTCGCCGCTCGTACTATTAAGTATGTCAAGTAATTAATTTTGTAAAAATTAAAAAAGCCTCCACTCAATGAAACGGCTGAACCGATTTTGATCAAACATAGCACGAATCAAACATAAGAACACTCTCGACAAATTCACCTTACCAACAATAAAAAAATCGTAATCGGTTCATCCGTTCGGGAGCTACGATGCGACCGTTTGTTTTCCTTGGTGCAGTTGGGTAGTACAGTACAGACACAAACACACACACACACACACACACACACACACACACACACACACACACACACACACACACAGACACGTCAAACTTATAACATCCCGTCGTTGTTACGTCGGGGGTTCAAAAATAACAAAGTAAAAATATGATTAGGTAGTAGGTAGGTATATGAATTCGTGGTCGCATTACCTATTGGAATCTCACTAATGTCAAAATTTGGATGTTTGGAGGTTTTTATGTTTGTTACTCAATCACAACGAAACGGCTGAACCGATTTTGGTGAACTTTTGTAGTACAGGTAGATGATGCCCTTAGCTTCTTTTTACGTCGGTTAAACGCAAACGAAACCGCAGGCGGACACTAGTAGGTACAAAACCGATGGCACAGTTTTCGGATGTAGGTTCTAGGGTATATGCCTGTTACCGCACGATGTTTTACATCAACGATTTTGACCACTTTGAATGCGACATACAATTCGAGTGGAAAAATCCATTGATGCACGCCTAGATTCGAACCCACAACCTTGGTACCTATAGGAAGAAGGTTAGCAAGAAAACACGCTATATACCTAACTGACCCTACTTACACATAGAACAGGTGTAAGAAGTAGGTACGCACCAGTCAACAGCCGGCACCTTCTCTTGATCCTCTCGTCCTCCACACAGGAGCCGACTGCATCAGCGACTGCTAACAGCGTCAGGAATATCAACAAACTATAAACAATCAGCTGTAACATGGCGAAAATAAACTGAGGTCATCTAGAGACACGTTACCGCGGCCGCGTATAAAAACCGACTAGACTACACTTGGCATTCACGAACAATTTAACGCGATATGATTTGATATTTTTATGATTTTGGAGTCGTTGCGTTACAAACGCTCACTAATAACGGTAAAGGTTACAAACTTGATGTTATCACAGTAATTACCTACTTGAGGATTTAGCTGACTAATCATAATAAATCAAGAACAGAAACTCGATTGGTAAACTTTTTCTTGATAGATTTATTTTTGATGTGTAACATCTATCCTCTGGCTTTCCTGCAATCTGTGCGAGTGATCGAGTGAAAAGCCAAAAGGGACGGAAGTGTGTAACATAAACAGGCGCGCATTTTTCCGAAAGGTTGGTATAGCGCGCATTTATCCGAGAGGTTGGTACTATCAGCGATGTTGCCCAAAGTTGCCCAATCATAAACTTTTTTCCAACTTTTTAAGGTCCATAGCAATAGCTCTAAGTTTAAACTATTTTTGTCAATGGACGGAAATGGTATAAGCTGACAATTATAGATTTTGATATTACGGGCCTACGGGCCTTAGAGCAGCACAGTCATGCGTCGAGCGAGACCATAATTAATAATCACAGAAAATAATAGCCACGTAGGTACCAACGTGACATACATTTTATACATTGTTACGAAGGCACACTTACGTCACATACCTGGAAAAAACAACATTAAGTATATGAACTGAGTTGTTATAACTCAATGGATACGAACAGACAAAGCCACAAAGGTCTTGGTCAACTGTGTACAGCGCGACCTTGCAGATACCCTTGCGGGTCTTCGGCATACTTCCGGTCTGGAGCAACGAAACATAAATATCTGCGTTGGTTAATTTTATAAAAACTCGTAGAGTGCGTCTAGCTAGCCTAAAACTGTAGAATTGAAACTATCGTGGTTGGGTATCATTTTAAATAAATAACGGATAATTACCACTGTATTTGAATTCAGTCTCGAAACGTCAGAAAAGTGACGAAATACAGTGGTAATTACCTAGCCGTTATTTATTTAAAAAACCTAAAATTAGTCCGCGGGCCATATAGTGGTTCACCAACGCATAATTTGTTCACCATAATCGATGCAATGTTTGAAGGCATCTCGATGGACCGATTATTTTTTAAAGGTTGCAAGAAGTCGGTGGATGGAGGCGGCTCAAGACCGTTTGCCGTGGCATTCTATGGGTAGGCCTATGTATAACAGTGGACTTTATAGGCTGATGATGATGATGAACAAGAAGGGCGGCCCGCCAACTGACAAAGCATTTAAAATATATGGTCAACAGGGTCAACTTGAAAAATTGGTTGGCCATCCTCTCTACTCCTTCTTCTTCTCTTCTTTTAATGGCTTCTGAGGAGAGTGTCCGTCAAGTTTTACCGACAGGGCCGCGGTAGAATCCAATCGGGACCCCGTGACCCTGTCAAGTGTTAGTGCATCTTAAACCACTCGTCAGACGGTGAGTGGTTTGATGATGCACTAGCATTAAGGTGAAGGAAGGAATATCGATGGGTTTTTAGTCCGTATGCCGTTGGGTGCTAGCCAACGGAGAGCCCGACAGACCCCCTCAGCTCTCCCCGAGCTGAACGATATGCAAAAAGCATTTTCACATCGTAAAAAAAAAGTGGCCAAGTGCGAGTCGGTCTCGCCCATGAAGGGTTCCGTAGCAGCAAGTAACATAATATAAAAGTTCTTGGAGGGTTTACGATTTATAACGTATTAAAAAAAACTACTTATTAGATCTCGTTCAAACCAATTTTCGTTGGAAGTTTACATGGTAATGTACATCATATATTTTTTTTTAGGTTTATTATTCTCTTATTTTAGAAGTTACGGGGGGGGGGGCACATTTTACCACTTTGGAAGTGTCTCTCGCGCAAACTATTCAGTTTAGAAAAAAATTATATTAGAAACCTCAATATCATTTTTGAAGGCCTATCCATAGATAACCCACACGTACGGGTTTAATGTTTTTTTTGTGTTTCATTTCCCAAAAATTTATTGTTTTTTTTCTATTTTTGTGTGAAAATCATAATGCGGTTCACAGAAAACATCTACTTACCAAGTTTGAACAGCATAGTTTCGGAAAAAAGTGGCTGTGACATACACGGACCGACAGACAGTCAGGCAAACAGACATGACGAATCCATAAGGGAACCCTAAAAAGTGGTGTTATTGAAATTAATACTAAACCCAATGAGCGCTGTATGCTACTAATTTATTCAAGTAGGTAAATTATTAAAATACGTATACCCATTATGTTAGATTGATTTGAAAATTGGCCAGTTGTGAAATGCATAGATTGCAAATTCCACAGTTTTTTAGGTCATTGGACGATTCCTCGTACAAGACTTGTACTATTATTTATTCTGTGGTACAAGTTACATAACCCAGTTTTGGTGGCAAACCAATTTTCCGGAGCAGTAAATCCACTAATCATAAAAGACACGCAATACACTTACATTTAACTACATCACAGACATGTGCTCTTTATCAGTTACACCGGTTAAAATGCCACCAAAATTACACGAAACAACCCGAAAAAATACGTTTCTTTCCGTTGTCACTGTCATTCATCATCCGAGAAGAATTTTCATAGCAGTCAGTCACTGTCAGTCAGGCCACAGAACAGCTCTACCTATATACATAGAAAGAAGCCTTACTGAGGAACTGAAAACTTTGCTAGTTGTAAATGCAACAGATAATATAAACTTGTATATAATATGGCAAGTGGTGACCCCAGAGGGCAATTGGATTTTACGGAATTTGGTGGAACTAACATACACGACTGCGTAATAGGACCCAGGGGCTATTATGTTTCTTATTTGATTTTTAGCCTACATAATAATTATTATTTTGGGTATAAATTAAACTTCAGAGCTTTCACGTATATTTCTGTATATTTAGAACTGTAAAAAATTACAAATATATCCTAAAAACATAAGAAGTTACTTTCATTTTTCTGTTACATTTGGAGCATATAAACAAATTACAATAGATTCTTAGAAACATTATAAAAATTACATAGACACCGTGTTGTAATTGATTGCAACAAAGCTACAGCCTTAAGAAATAAGTAAAATACACATTTTTTATGATATTATCACGTACAAATCAAACAAAAAACTCAAAGCAAAGAATGAAAACAAACATTTTTCGAACCATCTAAAGACAAGACTAGTGCTATTATTCGGATTCGCATAGTATCTATTGTACGTCTACTTTGATATGTTTATTATTTACAATTCGTAACAATAAAATCTTGGAAAAGTTATAAATATAAAAAACTGTACATTTGCAACAGACAATAAATTACAACAGGTTCTTAGAATAATTATACAAACTAAATAGACACCCTGTTGTCATTTATTGAACAAGACTACAGCAAAATAACCCTTTTACGAATACGAAATCTAAGCACGTAGCTACGTACCTACGTAATGAGTTTATTTTTTTATTTTTTTACGACTGTTCTTATTAAATGCAACGATATTGTAGTAAGTATATACTTAATAGATGAGAAACAGCTTGTATTGTCAAGTTACAAAATAACAACATAGTACATTTAATCTAAGAGGCGGACAACAGTTAATTTCAGGTAAGTTACAAAGTAACAGAATAGCGCTTCGCAACGTAAAGTGAACGAAAATATCGAAAAACAGTACTTAAACAAAAATTCACTGTGTAATTGAAAATATACATCAACTATGCCCTCTAAAATAATATTATTTATTACTCTTTTTAATTTTACCAATGTACTTTGATAGGTATTAGGAGATATTTACGTTATAAGCGCATAGTAGAGGTTAGTTCATGACTACTGTAGGTACTATCAATTTGTTAGTTGTTATCAATATTTCGATACATAGTTTAACACTTTATTGTACATTAACGATTAAATAACACACATAAATACAAAATTTAATTTACGTAGGTACAAGGTAATATATTTTCACTCATACTAGCAGAATAATTCATGTTGTGTTGTATCTTGCGTCACGTCAGCTCAGTTTGAGTTCACTTTGAGCAAGATGAGCTCTGATATGCCAACTGAGACATTTCATCAGCTACTGAAACTCAGCTTGCTGGCGAGATACAATTAATGTAAAGACTTGAAAATAAGATTTTGTTATTTTTACAAACACAAACAGTTTATTTTCTGTAGGTAATAGCGAATTATAATCTGAAATAAACCAGTTCAACAGTAAAGTAGTTCACAAAATAAGCTGTATGATATGAGACGATAGAGCAGGTAAATACAGGTAGCAGCGTCAGAGTCCACAGGTCGCCATCGTACCGTAAAATCTGAAAATACAAGTTTTTGTTGAAATATATCTTTTTCAAAACAACCTTTTATGAAATTCAACCGAAATCAGATATTAGAAATTATTGAAATCAGAACCGTGAGCTTATTAAAATGATTCCAACACGTCCAGACTACTATTATCCATCGAGGAGTTCCGTTGGGTTACTAGTGGAATGCCCGCGACTTCATCCACGTGTAGGTGTTTCAGACAAACTTCAACACCCCACTTTCAACTTTAGGGTTGAATTCCAGTAATTACTTTCCAAAAAGAACATACCCTCCAAATTTCGGGTCTCTAGGACTTTAGGACGGACAACGGACTTTAGCTGTGCGTTGATAATTAGTCAGTGAGTGAGTCATATGTATTTTTTTATATATGTATATAAAAAATACACGAGTACCATGCTGCCACAGGACCCAGACCAGCAACAAATATTTGCAGATCATAATAACATTTGTCTCGCATCTCCGCCAGCTACTTGCCTGCCACGCCAACGACGGTAGTGTGTTACACTTCTTAGCAGATTTCGCATTATTAAGGTGGAACTGAAACTCTGGTATACAATTATTATTTTAAGGGGAACCAACAGCTTACTTTAACGTTATACTAAAGTAGGATAACAATAGAGAGCCAATAAAAGGTTCTCACGAATATTGTTTGAGTAGGTAATCAACGGGATCAGACCGAGTGAACATTCATTTGGTGAAAATCACATCATCACACTAATATTATAAAGGCAAAAGTTTGTGTGTGTGTAGTGTATTTATAACTTCTTCACGCTGAAACGGCTAGACAGATTTGCAAGAAATTTGGAATGGAGATAACTGGACTCCCGGAATGACACATACCTAGGCACATTTCTATCCTAATATTCACACGGGATCGAGACTTATGCGGGTGAAACCGCGGGGCGCTGCTAGATATCAATAAATTCACTTACTGCTTTAAAAAATAACAGTAGCAGTTAATCCAAGTCTAAGCGACCTGTTATAGTTATTGGTTGCTCGCCGAAGAATTCAAGAATAAAGCAAGAATAAGAATTCAGCTTTTATTTGGTTGAAACTATTGGAACATATAGTGGCTTGTTGAATCTAGTTAGTCGAAAAGGAAAACTTAGGTTAATCTGGTTTAAAAGATCAGAAGAGTCAATAAGGCCACTGGTTATTTTGAGAAGGAAGTAATCATGGCACCTACTTTGCCGTGCGCCTGCTGCCCTATGACGAAACGCAACAACGGCTGAACCGATTGTGATAGAAAGATAAATTATGAACTGGAATGCCACAAAAGCTAGCCAGTCACAAGCGAGCAAAGTCACGGGTTGATTGATACTACATTACAAAAATATAGCTTCGATACCCATGAAAATGCAGTCGCGCAGCGGGCTACGGAGAGAGCTATGATCGTGATAACTATTGCTGATCGCAGTATTGTGATCGAGTATCCATGTGTGTGGATGCTACTGCCCATCCCCTAGGGCCTAGAGTAACCCTTTAGTCGGTTTTAACGACATCCAAGTGAGGAGACAGAGAGGTCTATTCTATTCTTAAAGCCGAACATAACACGGACATATCCTTACCACCTGCCAATGGCTTTAACTCTGCGGTTTGTTCATACAACTCGTACACGTTGTGTACTTTGAAGGCACACCATGTCCCATAAGCATTGCAGGTCCTCTACAGTGGCCGGGAAGGGACCTCTCATTGATTGGTTAACATAGACCTGGAATTAATAGATTACAATGAGACACAGATAGATTGATAAATAATTATTAACTGCATTCACCTTCAAATGTAAAAACGGACAAGTGCGAGTCATACTCGCGTGATGAGGGTTCCGTGTAAGTAAACTACCATAGAAACCGCTATTTCCTGTAGAAATTTAAAGACAGGATTTTTGGTTAGGTTTTCCTGTAAGCTAAGGGTAAAGCCCTATATTCTGTATTTTTTAAATATTTTAGGCTCACTAGTTAATAGAAATACCTAGCTATTTTTTTTTTACAATACTGCATAATATGGAACGCATGTTTATAACTGTGAAATATTTTCAAGTTAGGTACAGAATCTGACACGCTAAAATGTGCTTTTGGTAAAATGTGATTTCCAATGATTTCAATATTTTTGACTTCCGGCTATCTATACACAGATACACAAAACATATAAACAATTAGACCCTCTCCCTTGTCGAGGGACCTATATGTATAGAATGTCCATACGATGACATTGAAAAATCGTAGTCGGCACTATTATTACTAAGCACCATTGCACACGCGACCGCTTGACATTCGACGATCCTGGCATAACGTGCCCCGAGAAGTTCTGTGCTACACTAAAGCCACAGATGGACCACCAGAAAGGCATCTGGGCAATATCCCGAGACCTAGAAGTGTTAGCTGCCTTCACTCGCAGCATGGTTTTTTTAACTTCTTGAAAGACGGAACAAGCAGATGTTCGGGTGCTGTTATTTCACAACCATGGAAAATTCAACCAAGGAATGCACACCCTTGGAATTGGTTGCTTGGAACATCTATGGTTGACAATTCCAGGGTTGTGTTTTATCGGGTTGTGCTTATTATTGTACATACACCCTTGGAAAACTTCCTACGTACATCCAATTGGCTTCCAATTGCCGGGTTTTACATTATTTGGTTGCGTTTTCCATGGTTATACAACAAAAATATAGTACACTAGCAGCGCCCCGCGGTTTCACCCGCGTAAGTGTCGATCCCGTGGGATAAAAAATGTGCCTATGTGTTATTCCTTGAGTCCAGTTATCTCCATTCCAAATTTTATGCAAATCCGTCCAGCCATTTCAGCGTGAAGAAGTAACAAACACACTACACACACACACACACACACACGCAACAAACTTTCGCCTTTATAATATTATATAGTGTGATTCCCAACACGTGCCCATAATTCACAGCCGTGGAATATGCAACCTGGGAATTGGATGCCAAGGATACGTCATACATAACCTATGCTTCGTTTACACACACTGGCTTGAATTAAACTTCAGACGAGCTTTTATAAGATGACACAATAGAAAGCGTAGCATGATGGATGTCATTGTCAAATGTTGTGTATATCCGAAACAGAGCACCCCAATACACCGGCAGGGCTAATTTAAAACGTTTCGAAAATCATTCCGACAGCGGATTTGGAAGTTACCGACGGAGATTCCGATAGACGCGATTCTAAAATATCCGATACCGAAAACTTTGACATTAGAATACGAAACTTTAGCTCAAAACATTCCGAGACCTATTTGGTGTCGGTACTTCTTCCGACAAAAACTAACGAATCCGATCGGAAGACTTTTCGAACGTTTCAAAATGGCCTTGCTGGTCTTGTGCGGCACGCACCTAGAGTACATATAAAAATGTAGCTCGCGTGAGAGGTCCTGAGTGAAGCAAGCCTGCGACGCCAAGTGGAGCGAAGTAGGAGGTGGTGAATGAAGCGAGCCGGCGACTTCTGTAGCGTAGTGAAGGTCGAGTGGGTGAAGTGACAATTAGGGATGACATCGCGAGCTACCTACAATCCGGCTAATACACAACCATGGATTCTGTGTCCATTTGTACATGAATTACCGGGCTGTGCAATCCTGGCTACGTTTTCCATGGTTGTGAATTCCCAGGCTGTGCATTGAAAGTCAAAGTCAGAAGTTTTAAAAATTATGGATAATCCGACTAATTTACAAAGTACGATTATACTATGAACCGTGTATAAACGTACAAACCATTTTTAATCAACCGTATAACACGACTCTATTTTTTTTTCTAAGATATAAACAAACATATGTTTACTCTGAATGCAGATCTTCAATCTTGGATTGTCAATATTTGTCACTGCAAAGACTCCTGACGACAGCAGAAATACTGGACATAAATCCAGACATTCCCCGTCGCCTACAAGACTTTTTAATCAATAAAGATACATTTGGATCTCTAAACAAGTATGTGCTCAACACGGTGGAGACACTATGAAATATTAATTAACCAAATAAGTCAAACAAACTAAAGTAAACATTGGTGTCGATTCAGTGCAGCATTCTCTAATTTTAAACCGCATTAAAATTATCGCGGTCTCTTTTATTTCAGTCTATTAGAAAGGGCGCGCGACAACTTTAACGCGGTTTAAAATTAGAGAATGCTGCACAGAATCGACACCACTTACATCATTAACAGTAATGAAAAACTAAAATTATCTAACATCTAAAAAGTGGTGTTAAAATATTTTGTCAAATTTTTAGCATAATCAGGACAAGGTAAAAGGATAAAGTTCCAAAGCCAAAAAAAAAAAAAAGGTTACTCTGTGCTTTGTGCACAGTGATGCCACCTTAGCGCTTCCGGAGTTAGATCTAGCGCTTTTCTGGGACAATTAGCGCTTAAATTTTAGTATAAAAGCGTAAAATATAGCGCTTTTTAATTCTGGGACACTTAGCGCTTAAATTTTAGTATAAAAGCGGAAAATATAGCGCTTTTTTATGACAGACCAAACTTAGCAGTAATCACGTCGCAATCTCGGCAAAAAGTAGGAAGTAAGCAGCAACACCACTCCGCAATTCGTTTAGCTTCCGTTCCGTACCTTAGGTTTAGGGTAGGGTCATTATACTTATTATTGACGACGTCTGCGGCGCGGCTAGCGATGGCTCGCCTGCGACGCAGAAGGTTGCGGGTTCGATTCCCGCCTCAAAACAAATATTTGTGCGTTCTGCAGATATTTGTTCAGGGTGTTCTGGGTGTTTTCTATGTAGAATAAAAAAATATCGTATCTATGTAATGTATTATATTAAGTATATCAGTTATCTAGTACCCATAATACAAGCTCTGGCTTAGCTTGGTGCTAGATAATGTTGTGTGAACTTGTCCAGCATTATTTATATTTATTTATATAATATTAAGACCATTTTATATTTGTATTGAAATAAATAAAAACTTCTTACTACTATGCCTTTGTTTGTTCATGCAAGCTAGCGGATTCTACCACTATTTTATGTTTATGCAATCTAGCGGAATCTAGCGCAATTTTCAAGAATTCAAGCACTTTTAGCGCTGTTTGGCCTTAGAGAGGTGGCAGCACTGCTTGTGCGTTGCGTATCGTAAACTGTTGTTTGTTTACTTTTCAGCAAATATACGAATTATCAAATAATTAGAGTTTGGAATAGTTTGCAAGGAAAGTAAGTAACCACATTGAAGTGAAATGTTATTACCTATAGACCCAAGTTGTGTTAATTCGTTGTTATGATTCCAACTTAACATTTTTCAGACAGCCATGGCACCGGTAAGGCAATTATAAAATCGTTGAACGAACACACCAGCGCAATCCCGCTGAATAGCACCTTGTAAAAGTGGACCCCTTGGCAATCTGGAGGTCAAAAAAGTCTGGACATAGTTGTCCAACGGGCTCAATTCTGTTTGGGAAAGGTGACACTAAAACTCCGGATACATGCAGGCGAGGAGTACCTACTCTATTCTCTCCAGTAAGTCTTTTTTCTTCAGTGCCCCTTTATCGACACTCTTTTCGGCATATAGTTTTAAAATATCTACTTACAATTTTCATTTTTGCAGCTAAGTTGTTTCTAAAAAAACAATACAATTACAAATCATTAAAAATTAACAATCGGATAACCTCGCGTCTTTAGTTGTTAATCCTATAAGTGACATAATCATCACCAGCCTATTATGAATAGAGTAGAAGTCCACTGCTAGACATAGGCCTCCCCCGTAGAATACCACTATGAACAATCTCGCATCTAGACTTCCTGCAACTTTTATAATATCTTTGGTTCGAGGAGAGGGACGAGATGGTTAAAGATTTTTATTCTTTATATATTTAATTTATTTTTTAGATCATGATGTTGACCGTGCCATCCGTTGTACACGTCGGAGAGGCGCATCGCAGGCATGTCTCCCGAACAAACACCTCTACAATAGTGGGACAGTCTGCAGAAGGTGTCTGAAGAAGAATCGGATGTCTCACAAATAAATAATTTATCACCTTAGAGATTCAGTGCGGTTCGACCAACCAAATTTTATAAAGTTATCATCGGACAAACATAATACATACCAACTTACAAACAAGACCTTGCTTCGACTTACAAACAAGACTGAATAAAGATGTTTAATAAATACTGATTACTATCTATCTATTACTATCTATAAAAACTGCAAAAAAATTACGTTTGTTGTATGGGAGCCATAATTAATGATAGTTACAACTGTGTAACTAGCGGTTGTGTTGTGGTTGTGTGGTAACGGTTCATAGCCTGGTGACCGACGGACAGACAGCGGAGTCTTAGTAATAGGATCCCGTTTTACCCTTTGGGTACGGAACCCTAAAAAATACCAAACGGAAATGCCCGGCTGGAGACGCATCCTTTTCTTGGACTGTTAAGCTAAAAGTGCTCAGCTGTTTTGATTTTATTTCACAGTATTATTTAACTATCACAAGAGATGTAATCTTTATTTATTACAGATCAACAATTCCCTATGATGATGTCTACCTACCTAGGAACCGACTTTACCTGGGCTCCGTCCATTTCACTCACAGATTACAAGTGTTTAATGCTTAGGTGCCAGGTAACGTTAAAACAGTAACTTTAACTAAGCTACCAACTCTTTTTCTCATACCACCTTTCTTAAATAGCTTTAACTGCATTAACAAACAGATATAAATACAGCTCACTCGCAGCTCACGTGATGATCACAGTTCTCTAGTGTTTTAAATCCATGTCGGACTAGCACTTATTTTTGAGTATGAGACTCCGATATTATATAGGCAAATGTATATTGGCGTGCAGTATAGTTAAAAAAAATGCTGCTCTGTGCAGGTTTCCATACTTAACCTTAACTTACTTTATTAGTTCCTCGAAAACTTTATATTTCCTAGTTTTTTTAAATATATGGGAGGGTCTTCCTTTCCTCCCTATTCCCTACTCTCTACGGTGGTGTATCATAGTTTACCCAAAGCTTGTATTGATTCATTCAGTAAACATTTTAAAAAAACGCAATGGAACGGCTAAACCGATTTTGATCAAACATAGCTTAGAAAACTCCCGACAAATTCACCTTTCAAACAAAAAAAAAACGGTACATCCGTTCGGGAGCTACGATGGCACAGACAGACACACACGCAGACACGTCAAACTTACAAACACAGTAGTTTTTGCGTCGGGGGTTAAAAATAAAATAAATATTTAAGAGGGCTCCCATACAACAAACGTGTTTTTTTGCCGTTTTTAAAGATAATGGTACGGAACCCTTCTTGCGCGAGCCCGACTCGCACTTGGCCGGTTTTTATTTCTATGTAGGTGAGGTCCCTTTTTTCAACTCTCTACGGTGATATCCTATATTAATTATCTATAGTTTACCCAAAGTTTGTTTTGAATAGTTAATTTTGTAATAATTACAAACACCCCCAACGCAATGAAATGGCTGAACCGATTTTGATAAAACATGTCTACGAACCACCGCTAGAAAACATGCTTTCAAATCAATAAAATAGGTACCTACTAAATGTACCAAAACGTTTTGGGACTTCATCAGTATCGTGATTTCAGTTGTCTGAGAAGTGTTTTTTAACCCCCGACGAAAAACGAAGGGGTGTTATAAGTTTGACGTGTCTGTGTGTGTGTCTGTCTGTCCCATCGTAATAGCTCCCGCACGGGTGAACCGTTTTTTTTTTTTTTGAAAGGTGTAGGTATAGGTGACGACCTCTGTGGCGCGGCGGGCTAAGGTTCGCCTGCGACGCAGGAGGTTGCGGGTTCGATTCCCGCCTCGGAACAAATATTTGTGCGATCGCAGATATTTGTTCAGGGTGTTCTGGGTATTTTCTATGTATAATAATAAATATCTATCTATGTAAATTATATTGTATTAAGTATATCAGATATCTAGTACCCATAACACAAGCTTTGCTTAGCTTGGGGCTAGATAATGTTGTGTGAACTGTCCAGCATTATTTATTTATTTATTTATTTATTTGTCAGGAGTGTTCTTAGCTTTGTTTGATCAAAATCGGTTTAGCCGTTTCATTGCGTTGGGGGATTTTTAATTTTTACAAAGTTAATTACTTGTTTTGTACCTAGTTAATTTTGTCTATGATTCGAATTAATTTACTTGCGAACTACCAACTATTGCTAAAATGGTATAAGTAACTAAAGGGCTTTCAACAAAATATCTCTACCTTCACCCCGATCGGAGACGCAAACCAAATCCGGTGCTCCAATAGACCTGTAGTCCGCCAGTAACATAGCTGCTGCGTTGGATCGCATCTGCAGTCTCCGCAGCACGCGGCCCGTGTTGCCATCGCGCGAGTCCAGGCGGCCGTTGCTCCAGCAGCAAGTCAGCGACTCGCCTGACCATTGTTGGGAAAGAGCGCGTTTTGCTTCGAATCTTAAAACAATTAAGATCGTGCTATGACTCAGGACTAAGGAAATATAGGCCAGCAATTCAAATAAGGTTTCATTCATCGGCAGCTTATAGACGTTCACTGCTGGACGACTCCCTTCATATAATGCAATGGGGGCATTTGCCATAATTACCACGCTTGGCAGCCGATTGGTGATCGCAGTATGTTTTGAGCACTCAGGTGGATGCTTCTGGCCATCCCTTAGTGTAATCCCTTAGTCGGCTTTTGCGGCATTCACGAGAGGAGACAGAGGTTTTTTTTTAACTACGTGAATGACAGAGCAAGCGATTGGCCCACCTGATATATTAAGCAGTAACCTCTGCCTGTAACAATGCCACATATGTCACGAACGTCCACCTAGGACTAGGGCTTGCAATCCGGATATCCGCCAATTTTCAAATCCGGATAATGACGTCCGCTAAATCCGGATAGTGAAATTCATAAAAAAAATACGATAAGAATATAAATTTTATATACTGATCCATTCTTTTACATGTTTGTCACATATACATAAAGTACCTGGGGGACCTAGCATACCTAGGTGTTTCGAAATGCATGAAAAGTCGGAAAACCGCGTTTTACCAGAGATGAGACCTAGCTAGCAAGATTATAAATGCAAGTTTTGCTTTATTGAAAGAAAAATATATAGTTATGTATTTCGAGAAGATAAGTGTTAACTTGAATATAAGAAAAAAGTTTGTCATTTTTAATTTGTTTATGATGTTTTTTAATTTGAAGTTTGAGTTCAAACTTGAAGATTCAACTTCAGTCCCTAAGATCCTGTTCATCCTATGCTGGTCATCATCGGACCCTGGAGTCTGCTTTAGGAAGACATGTCTTGTCATCTTAATTTGAAGTTTGAGCTCAAACTTGAAGATTCAGCTTCAGTAGCACCCTAAGATCCTGTTCATCCTATGCTGGTCATCATCGGACCCTGGAGTCTGCTTTAGGAAGACATGTCTTGTCATCTTAATTTGAAGTTTGAGCTCAAACTTGAAGATTCAGCTTCAGTAGCACCCTAAGATCCTGTTCATCCTATGCTGGTCATCATCGGACCCTGGAGTCTGCTTTAGGAAGACATGTCTTGTCATCTTAATTTGAAGTTTGAGCTCAAACTTGAAGATTCAGCTTCAGTAGCACCCTAAGATCCTGTTCATCCTATGCTGGTCATCATCGGACCCTGGAGTCTGCTTTAGGAAGACATGTCTTGTCATCTTAATTTGAAGTTTGAGCTCAAACTTGAAGATTCAGCTTCAGTAGC
The DNA here is from genome assembly GCA_932527175.1 of Operophtera brumata. Taxonomy (NCBI): domain Eukaryota; kingdom Metazoa; phylum Arthropoda; class Insecta; order Lepidoptera; family Geometridae; genus Operophtera; species Operophtera brumata. Next base: position 1,968,655 of record OW052235.1, read on the forward strand.
ACCCTAAGATCCTGTTCATCCTATGCTGGTCATCATCGGACCCTGGAGTCTGCTTTAGGAAGACATGTCTTGTCATCTTAATTTGAAGTTTGAGCTCAAACTTGAAAACTTGTTTTCACTAGAAAACCTGTTTTCAAATAAAAAAACCCATTCAAATCACCCATCACATTAAAGTTCAACTGTTTAAAAGCTACGGGTCTACATAAACACAGACACACACACAGTTATTTGATTTTATTGATGAAAATCTTTTCAACAACAAGTCAATCTACAATAACCAGCCAAGTGCGCGTCAGACCTTGCGCACAGGGTTCCGTACCAAATGTATAAGTTAGAAATAGTATAAGTTGAGTTATTAAACTGTCGCGCTGTGCAAATATTAAGACTAGATTGAATTTAGCTTGTGGCAGAGAGAGTGACAGACAGACAGACGGACAGATGAGCGAGACTTACTCAATGGGGCTCCGTGTGGACCATTTGGGTACGGAACATTTCAAGAATTTTGCTCATTTTTAATGAGAAAATTCTTGAAATGTTCCAAGTTTTCCAAAATATTAATATTAATAAACTATTATTAAACTAAATTGAAATACATTTTCCATTATTTTTAAAAACATAAAAATACAGTACTTAAACTCATGAGCTCCAAAAATGAATATTCATGCAATCAAAAACGGATACATCAAAGTTCGTTCAAAGAACTCGGTTCGCTCTTTCAATAATAACTTGATTGTCTGACTGGTCGCTAACTCTGCTATGCTCGGATTTTCCGTACATGATAGAACCCGAAATTAGGCGATCCGAAGAAGGACGAAGATCACTGGCATAGCTCTCAGAATTAACATGTTGAGGTGGCAATGGGCAGGCCATATAGCTCCCAGAACTCATAACTATTGGGAATTACTAGTAGAGCTTTTTAGGGTTCCGTGGTCAAAGACAAGGAACCCTTATAGATTCGTCATGTCTGTCTGTCTGTCCGTGTATGTCACAGCCTTTTTTTTCAGAAACTATAAGAGCTATACTGTTGAAACTTGGTAGGTAGATGTATTCTGTGAACCGCATTAAGATTTATACACAAAAATTGAAAAAAAAAACAATTATTTTTGGGGTTCCCCGTACATAGAACTGAAACTCATTTTTTTTTGTTTTTCATTAAACCTATACGTGTGGGGAATCTATGGATAGGTCTTCAAAAATGATTTTGAGGTTTCTTATGTAATTTTTTTCTAAACTCAATAGTTTGCGAGAGAGACACTTCCAAAGTGGTAAAAAAGTGTGTCCCCCCCCCCCCCATAACTTCTAAAATAAGAGAATGATAAAACTAAAAAAAAAATATGATGTACATTACCATGTAAACTTTAACTCAAAATTGGTTTGAACGAGATCTAGCAAGTAGTTTTTTTTTAATACGTCATTATTCGTAATCCATCCAAGAACTTTTATATTATGTTACTTGCAGCTACGGAACTCTTCATGGGCGAGTCCGACTCGCACTTGGCCACTTTTTTGTAAAAGATTTTGTCTGGGAAAGTACCACCATACCTATTTCTGGCGCAAAGCAGTAGTGCTCGCATTGCTGTGTTCCAGTTTAAAGGTTATGGTTGCGGGTGAAATTAATGGCACATTTCATTTCATTTATTCAGTTTTTTTTTTTATAAATCATATTAGAATATTAGTACCTTAAAATTCGTGAAGCTTTTCATCTTTATCTCAGGGTGGCGGGCGCAGTGAATGCCGCATAGGGAATATAATATAATAAAACAATAATCATATATCGGGACAATATCATAAAAGTTGTTGACCAGCAGTTATGTCTATTTGTGTCAAGCGATTCAATTAGGTAGGTAGGTCCAACTTCATCAGAGGTCAGCAGACGAAACCAACTCAGATGGGCAGCCTTTGGGAAGCTACGCCATATATTCTCGTCTCAGATACCACAGAATCGGACAACGCATGTAAGAGGTAGGACCCTATTGATCAAACAATGACATTATAAAGATATGGGCTTTCTATGGGGCGGTTCTTTCTATCTATATTCAGCAGTAGATGGAAACACATTCACTCCGTATTGGATCAGAGTGGTACCATAACATAACACCCAACAGTCACATACATAGTCATGATCACACACTAGGATTCCCTGTCGTGGGTATACGGAACTACGAGTACCATGGTACTATAACACCCAGGCCACAAATACATTATTTGCAGATCACACAAAGATTTGCCAAAGCGTAGTGGAACATAAAGAGGCTTAAGATAATGATGATAGAAAAGTTACCGAAGTCCATCTTAAGCCCGATTGCATCCAGTAAACTCATCAACAGCCCAGTACATCTGCTCGGAGACATATACTCCAATGCGTGGTCTCGAAAGCCAATGCTAGATTTTAAACAGATTTAGGTAATTTCTAGGTTTATGGTAGGATAGATTTAAGCTATACTTCATAAAAGATAGCTTGATCTCTAGATCACAATCGAAGAAAAGAAGAAGCTAGCATGTACTAGAACCAAAAATTCATTGAAAACAACTAACATAGCTCTCAGAATTAGTATGTTGAAGTGGCTATGGGCATGCCATTTCAGTAGGTACCAATAATATTTTAAGGGTAATGATGATTTTTGCCGGTGGTTGATGAAATGCATGCATAAAGAGACTATTATTATTATTTATTTATAATACACAGGCAGCTCTCGGAGCTGATGCGTGTATATCTTAGACTGACTGCTAGACTGCTGCTGACTGCTGTGTAGACTGTGGGCTCTTATAGGGTAATACAATATTAAACATTATTAGGTACTGCAACCCTCTTCCGTCCCCATCCTAGAGGTTTCCACAAGATAAAACAATCAAAATAATTGTACCTAAAATAGTCGAGGTTAAGTTTATTCACAAATTAACACCTAGAAGTGCCAGCTGTTTACCTGGCGAGAAACAAGCTAGATAAATATCCTAGCCGAAGTGAATGTAGGTAAAGCTTGGCCTGAATGTAAATATACGGTTTGTACCGCCAGACAACAGACTCGCCGTCTTCGGAAGATTCGGATGGGGTGTAGATAAAGGGGGCACTGAGGAAAAAAGACCGTCCAAATGACAACCCCGGATAGTATTGAGTCGGGTTCTAAAGTTTTTCTATCGCTTATCAATGGGCAAAATTGATTCACAAAATAGCTAGGTACTTACATAGAGGCCGGTGACCTATGTATTCGTGCAGTCTCCTCAACGGGGAAACTATTTACTCGCTTTCAAGATATGTAGGCAGGCAGAACTCTGGGAATCCATCCGTGTACCTATAACGATAGATAAAAAGTTAATTTCATATTTTCATAAACCAACCACCTTTACGAAAGATCTTTCAGCATCCGTCACGTCAATCAATCTGTCTGTCTGTCTGTCTGTGTACTCCTGTCTTGTCGTCCGTTTTTTTTTTCAATCAAACACTCGTAGGTTGGCGACGCCGTGTGCTGTGGTGCTGATTCTCGATCTACGAGAAGCGCGCACGCATTGATTCGGATTCCATAGATTCCGTATTCCTTATTATTCTTTCCTATGCGATTAGAGCAGTGCGGCCTCCGTACCGGAGTGCTCGATTCTAAGGCGCGATGAGCGAGCCCCCGTCCGTTGTGGATTCCGTTGATATCTCGATGAAAGGAAAATACAAATATCGTGGCGCGAATATTCAAGCAGACGAACAGGTCAGGGTATTTTAGTGCGAGTTCTACGTTTTCCTGCCTTTCAAGTGGTAAGTAGGTATGTACTTAGGGAAAAAACACATGTTACAGTACCTTGGTATTAGAGGGTAATATTCCTGTATGTGAACAAGTCACCGGACTCTCGCAGTATACTGTAAAGCCTGGCTGGCTAAACTGGCACTGCGGGTTAGACGATCATGTCATGAGAGCCCGGTTTAAATTGTAGTTTTTGCATGAGAGCCACATCTCACATCAGCATAAAGTTTTCCACGGTCGGTTTTTTGTATTTTGGACTTCACTAATTATATTGTTTTAGCACTTTCAGCTCAACTGTTTTTTATTTTGTGTATTTTTTCACTTCATTTAATACAGATAAAACAGGAGACTTGTTTATATTTGCTAATATTTTAACGTAATTTTATCACACAACAAATCACCATTTCAAAAATAAAAACAAAATGGCGTTTTTCTCGAATCCGTGATAGTAGCACCCACCATGTAGTTTGGAGAAATGAGGTTAAAATCAGTTAAAAGAGACTGCTAGCGCCACCATGGGTCAACGTGGTCCAACGTACAAGAATCCATAGTCTGCAGCGGCCAAAAACCGAAACTTTGACACATTGACTTTGACACATCCAAAGTGCAATACAGGGAACATAACCAACCTTGAGTCAGGCAAAACAAGTAAAAAAAACAAAAACAGCGTATAGTGTTTGTGTGATGTTGTGAATGTGAATTGTGATTCAGTTTCATTATCATTTGTCTTCGAATCCACTTTTATATTTGCATAACCATGGAAAAGGAGCTGGACAAAGTTATCGAAGAGATAATGTCGACGCCCAACATAAACGGGTGCTTGGTAGCGGACCACCAAGGCCTGTGCCTGGCTTCCAAAGGCTCTGCCCACGTCGACTCCGCTGGCATCATTGTCGCGATTTCGGAGCAAGCTTGCAAGTTACAGCCTAATCTGAAGCCTCCTACAGTGTGCTTGGAAACGGAGAAAAAGAAGTGCCTCATACAGAGACATGGGACCATCACTGGAGCTATATTCAAGCAAATATCTAGTAAGTGGGATACAATCTTTTTTCACTGAAATAATGATAAAAGTACATGCAAATCTAGTACATTGATTGACATCTTATTTTTCGCAAGTGAATCACTTTGGAATCACATTTGGGTCAGTCACCATTGCTGGGTTTCTTTAATATAAAAAACCCAATCAGTTGAGTACAACTGATTATAGGAAAAGTACAAACTAAATGATGGGTTAGCTATTTAAAAGATATATTAGAAACTCTACCATACCATAAAATTATAAATTTAAAGGGAAACGACTAATGTTGTAGGGTAGGGCAGGAATGAAGCTTGAAAGAGCTTTCTTTGGGTAATGCCTACTACACTAGTAGTTCTGCAAACAGTAGACCACGCTAGCTCAAACTTTTATAAAACCATGTATCATGCTGATCCACAATATATAAATAAATAAATAAATAATGCTGGACAGTTTACACAACATTATCTAGCCCCAAGCTAAGCAGAGCTTGTGTTATGGGTACTAGATAACTGATATACTTAATACAATATATAACATAGATAGATATTTTTTATTATACATAGAAAATACCCAGAACACCCTGAATAAATATTTGCATATTGCACAAATATTTGTTCCGAGGCGGGAATCGAACCCGCAACCTCCGGCGTCGCAGGCGAACATTCGCCCGCCCCGCCACAGAGGTCGTCAATGATCAAACAAAGAAACCAAAAAGTTTTTACAAGGATTTTTTTACTGTTAAAACTCAGTTTTCTGCCACTATTTAAACTAAGTTATGACTTGATGGAGACTCTTGACGACTTGACTATAAAAATATAATTAATTATATCACACTGGCTAAATTGTTTGGAGCACTCCTTTTAAGCCATTATATGAAGAAGAACTCACAATTATTCACCCTAGCACCATATCAAAGCGTATTCAATCAAAGAACCTCTATGGTTCTGGCTTTATTTGGTTGATCTTCTCTTAATTTTATTTTTATTGTTTCAGATATCTAAACCATCAAGAGACAAAATGTTTGTTTACATACATATATGCCAAAGATATCTTTGGTTTATGCCTATTACCTACTAGCCTATATGTTATTGTACAAGTTGTAAATAAATCTATTAGGTATGCTTAGGATAAGTTATATACATATTTGTTTGCAATCTCTGCATTTCAATGTATTTTACCTTGTCAACCATGGAGGCCTGCGTTGCTCGATGTTGTCAACACTCAATCTGAAGTTAATCCGAGGATGCACATATTGCCTAATCGCGTCGTGCGCAGTTGGAACCAGCTACCAGACTCCAGTGATAAGTGCCCCCTCAGTGAAATCTTTCAAAAATAGACTTGACAAACATTTGAAGTGCACTGATAAGGACTAAGATATACACACATCAGCTCCGAGAGCTGCCTGTGTATTATAAATAAATAATAAGTAAATAAAATACCAAAATTCCTGTTAGATAATGTCCCAGGTCCCAATGTCACACAATGTGTGTAGGTGTGTGTGTGTGTGTTAGAAATTTATTACGTATCATAACATAACACCCAACAGTCACACACATAGTCGTGATACTACACCAGGATTCCCTGTGTTGTGGGTATCAGAAACTATGAGTACCATGGTACCATAACACCCAGACCCGGGACAAATATTTGCAGATCATAGAAATATTCCCACAGCGGGAATCGAACCTGCAACCTTTCGCATCTCAGCCGGCTACAGAGATCATCAAGTCATTAGTTAGTTTATTCATAAGAAACCCAAGAACTGCTGTGTAAATTTGGCAGCTAAGCTAAATATGATTTTAATAAAGTAAATGATTTATCATACTGCAATTTTAGGCTTAGTATGGGTTTTATCTGCTGATCAATAGCATATCAAGAGTCGTAAAATATCCCGTGGACCATCCAACACAAACACTGCACAGCACTTCCTTAGTAACATAATTCCTTAGTCCATAATTGGAATGATTTACCAGAAGATGTTGTTACTGCCACATCAATAAACGCTTTAAAAAACAAATTGGATAACTGGTTGCGAACGAACAAACTGTTAACATTAAAAGACATTAAAGTATAATCAGTACAGCGTGAAACTAAGACATTGTAACACTCTGAAAAAGGCACATCAGCGAAAGCTGCTCGTCTATAATTTTAAATAATAATATCATGGTACATGTAGGCCACCTCTAAGTTCCTCCTATCCCCAAACTTGCCATGACCAAGGGTAGTTCTAAACTTACTGCAGTATAAAAACAAAGATTTCAATATACACACATTTATTACAGATATGCATTCCTAAACAGTAACATTAACTTCAAGAAACAACTGCAACTGCTTAAACTATACAAGTTGTATAAAGACATACATTACGTGCTTGATTACTGATTACATACGTCATTCAAATTATCATTGGAACAGCATAAAGAATTATGTTGACTCCTAAGTTCAGGCTAGTAGATGTAAGGGGTTGCAGCAGGAGGGCAATTCTCGTGCTTTAGAGATTAAGTCGAATTAGACATATGTCGAAAAAAGATGGCGAATGTCGAATAAAATCTTAATTTTCTATTCTCGTGATGTCACAAATAGACATAAGTCGACCAAAATCATTCGATTTGATGGTTATTGTAACATTTTCGTGACATTTTTTGTAGACATTCATGCTTCGACATTATCTCTAATTTAGAGATAATCTCTACAATCCGAGAATTGCCCTCCAGACCACACAGTGCTGGGGAGCTTGACACTTACAGCAGCCAGTGGAAGACATTCGCGATAGACTGCAGAGTTATTTATTTCAGTTGAAAGCAAGGTGGAGGCCTTTGCCCAGCAGTGGGACAGTGAGCCACAATAATAAATGAAATGGACAGCATTTTAGCGTCGTTTCGCTTCAGAGAATGATGAACTTGAAAATAGTACAAATTAACTCCCTTATTTATAAATGTTATTTAATAAGCATTGCTGTAACTGTTTTATTATCTATCCATTAGTAAGAAAGGCAAAAAGTTAATTTCACTGATTCATTTTTTTTCTTAAAATTTTTACTACCGCATTTCTGTGTAGATGATGTGATGAGTTTAGAAACTCTTTACACTGTTCCAATTCTACTAAATAGTAACAAACAACCACAAAAAATAATATTGAATAATAATCAATAATCATATTAATTCATAGTAGGCAATAAAATATTATCTAACAGTATAATTTTCATGAATTATTTACAACTTCTAGGTAAATAATTTAAATAATAATAAAAATAATGGTTGTATAAAATCAAAAACCTAAGTAAAAAAGGGGCAAGTCACACAAATTGAGAACATAATAGCTGACCCCCCCCCCCCCCCCCCCCTTGACTCTACCTATTAAGGACTCCATGCTGCTTTATTGATATATTAAAATATCTGGTTGGACTATGCTCCATTTTAACAAAACAAATAGCATGTGTGGTCCCCTAACTGTTAAAGGATGCACTAAAAGTCTTTGCTGTACAAGACATTACAGAAAATATTACTTTTTATTTAAAAACCCTGACTGATGGAGACTCGCAGATCATCATCTGAGCCAGAGCATGTAAACATGACATGAGTTGATAGACAATCGTTCTATCGCTTTCGCCAACTAGCGAAACCAAGGCTTATTGATCACTTATGTCATCTCCACACTATAGTTAGCGACTTAGCGGTACGCTAACTTGCGCATGATCACTTTGTCTATCGCTCTTGAAAGTTTCATCGTAAATGGATTTTTGTGTTCAAACCAGTTTCTAGCTGCAGTAGTTGGTTACTATGCTAGTCTCATCATCAGACCCTGAAGTATGATCTTCAGTCATCATCATCATTCGTAACGGAGCTATGAGGCCATATATAAACAGATGAGACAGGCACATTATGCCCTTAGAACTTATAACCCCCTTGTTTAGACAGGGTTAAAAATTCAATAATGCAGCTAAATCCCCTTTTTTAGTCAGCGTTAAAAATAAATTTAATAATGCAGCTGAATCCACTTTTTTAGTCAGGGTTAAAAATAAATTTAATAATGCAGCTGAATCCCCTTTTTTAGTCAGCGTTAAAAATAAATTTAATAATGCAGCTGAATCCCCTTTTTTAGTCAGGGTTAAAAATTCAATAATGCAGTTAAATCCCCTTTTTTAGTCAGCGTTAAAAATAAATTCAATAATGCAGCTAAACTATGCTAAGTCCTAAACTTGGCTGTATGTGAGCAAAATTTTAACCTAACAAACTTTACCTAAGACTAGGGTCTTTCTAATACACAATAATACTTTGCTATCAGTTATAAATTGTTCTGCAACCTTTAACAGAAGACACAGTCAAACCTTTTTTTGAAAACCACGCCTTTAACTTGCCCAGTCAAACGTCATTTGACAGTAAGGCTTGGCTCAAGACGTAGCACTTCACGCCCACATTAGAACCACAAAAAAGTGGTAAGTACTGGTAAAGTATGGAATGTCATGACAGCGCTCAGACGGACGACAAACTGTGGTCGAAAGTAGTCGATACGATTGACAGTTCAACCACATTACGACCACTTTTTTGTCGGCGGAAAGTGGTACGTCTGAGCCTAGCCTAAGGGTGGGCATACGCTATGACGCAGGCGACACAGCGCAGCGTAGGAATGTCGCCGCAGGACAAATGAGACAGAAATATGTGACCTGCCTGTGCTACAACACAGCTTAGTTCAGTGTGAGCCGGCTTGGACGCTGGGCGTGAGCGTGGGCGTGTCTGCTTCAGACTTTGAAATTAAAAATTTACTGTGTATTTAGTCTCTCTAAGCGAAATAACTATTAGGTTAGGTGACTACCTAAAATAGCGAGATTTTCATGTGGAATTTCAGTTGAATCGAGAGTTATTATATAAACAAATTTAGTTTCGCACTGTTCTCGAAACTCAATATAAAAATATGGCCGCCTGCTCACGCGTCTTACAGGCACTGTGTCGCGGCTACCACTGAGCACACGTCGTGCCTGCGGCGCGGGCGCGTGCGCATACCACGCTCTTACCTGGTACATACATAACAAAATGTGCGCTACGCAGCGCTGTGCCGCCGCCTGCGTCTCAGTGTATGCCCACCCTAAAAGACTGAACATTCAAACATAATTTAACAAAAAACCATTACGTTAGACAGCGTTTTGAGGTAAAGGCATCAGTATAGGTAAGTTTTATAAATCTTGGAATTACAATAACAGTGATTTTAAACATCAATGAATAAGTAACAATATGTTAGTGATATTTCAATTACACTAAGATAATTTTGCTATTAAATTTACTGTAAGCTTTGATATATTTTTTTAATTACAGATTACATTTCTAATACTTATTTTAATATTGTAAATAAAAATGGGCAGAAGCCATACTCCTACTATTTAGTGGAACGAAAATATATAAATAAATGGACTAAATTTAATGGAACTTCAAATATAAATTGATTATACGAAGATGAAAATATTAAATTCATCTACCTACATAAAACATTCTCCTATACGCGATTAAAATTTTTAACAAATTGACATAGTTAGAATTGTATTAAAATAAAAGACCCATTTCAGTACAATTTGGAATGCAAACATTTACCGTCTTAAACAACAGTCGAGCAATTTAAAAAACCATGAAACAAAATTATCACATGAGATTAAAAATAAATAACGCTAGCTATAACATAGTATATAAATACGTTTACAATTTTGTACAAATAGGTACAAAAAAATACATCAACCAATCTTAATCTGAACACGTCAAAATAAAATATTCCTTATTCCGTAAGCACAAGGATCATTTTGAAACGTCAAGCTTGTTTCAAGTGCGAGGTAAAAGCGCTGGAGTGGCGTTCAGTTTTAGATTGGTCTCTACAGGTAGAGATATACCAATAACGTACGTCGTACCATAGACTAACTAAACACAATAGACCGCTAACATAGAACAAAATTTTGTGACTCAAAATAGGACAAATTCCAGGCTATTTCTAGATGGCGCCGGCAAATAGCCTGGGAATCATTCAACCAGCATTTTAAACCAATTACCTAATCTAATTAAATTTATATTTTATTTTTTAATTATGAAACTATGGTCTATCGATCTATTAGAATACATGTAAAAAGCATGTCAATAGCAGATTCAGCGAAATCTAGCATCATTGTAGGCAATCATTTAGCGATGCACGTTTTCTTGTATGAGATTGGCAGTCTATTGTGTTTAGTTAGTCTATAGTCGTACGTAAGTCTACGTTTTAAAATCTTTTAACCAATTATTATCTAAAATTGTCTGCCTACCCTGACAAATAAAATATAATTATGTGGAAAGAATAATCACTGAAGTGATCAATCACGAGTGGAATAAACACTAGGTATCACTATTAGTTTCCTCTTAAAACATAACAGCTGCATTTGAAAAAACAACCAAAGAAAAAAGACAAACTTTTAAGAGTCTGTAAGAACATGATTTAGGCTCCCTCTTTGACGAAAATACATACATACATGCAAAAATAGACACACGCCTTTTTCCCCGAAGGGGTAGGCAGAGCCTTAATGGGCCTCTTTTCACAGTGGGTTGCACCGTCGTAAAATGTAGACATGACAATTGGTGAGCTCATCGCCGCCATTGCATCCCACGACTGACTCTTCACACTTTCTTCCAGTTATTTCGAAAGTAATGCATTTTTAAAAAAATTACGAAATTTAATGCCTTTTTTATGTGTAGTTCAATCATCATGCAAAGTCTCAAGATCTTATATAAAGTATTCATTGAATACTAGCTGTTTATTATACAATATGGACATAACTTGTACACTCTTACAACTTTACCACATGTTTATTACAAAGTGAATGCTGATGAAACAGTGGATCATGCTAAGAAATATGAGGTAGGACAGACTCTTAAATAGTTTAAATTATGATATCTGTATGTAGGTATAGTTTGGTCCATACAAAAACTTAATAGTAAGTATGGATTATCTAATGAAAAAAAAATTGTAAGGTATCTATGCAACTAAGAAAATAGCCTCAGACTATAAGGATTGTCTATGGTAACATACATCATGCATCTATTCTAGTCTATGAACGTGCTCTATGAATTACCTACGCTATTTATATCTATGTGTAACAACAAATTTGTAAATGGACGACAAAATATTCTCTTTCTAAAAGCAGGTTGAAAAATTTGCATAAAATTTATTAGATAACTTGTTTTGGAGGACACTGGTCTATTGGCAGCTCTAAACTACTTTATTATATCCTATACATTTTTAAATATCTAAAGAAAATGCTTAAAAACGTCTTTTACGCACTCCTCTGAACCAACAGTTTGCAAACTTCAACAATTAACACATCCAATAAGCCTGGTTACTTGACAAGAATACACACCAAGTAAACATAATTTTATCACACTCACTCTAAAGTATAAATAACTTATTTAGTGGTAATAAGATGATACCAGTAGCGCAGTCCCAAACACCTAGACATGCTTGATGGAAATCTTGACTTTTGTCTATAACACTTCAATGAGCGTTAACTAGATAAGGATTATACTCAAACATGATCATTATATATTTTTTCCAAGACCTTCTACATAAATCGACCTTGCCCGTCTAGGCCGGCAATGTTACTATAAAAATTAATATCTTTATTGTTATCACAAAGGGAATCTAACTATGAAAAATAATGAAATCAAAAAATTTCATGGGGAGTAGAAAAGTTGATTGTATAAAAAAAACTACCTGGCCACAACGATGTACTCACGTTTGTGAGCACCCACACTCTCACGTTCGACCATCATCGCCTAACTTGCAGGCCACGGCAGTAACGTATTATTCATGAAAAAAACCCTCTCAAAACTAACAAACATTTTTTACTTCTTAAACTTATCGGATTATAGGAAAAGGACGCCGCGCTTGGAAATAGACCTTACGACAAACAGCTATGGTTGATGATCCCACAACAAACCAACGTGATACAGTCATGGCAAGTAGACCGTAAGACAAGGAGCTAAAGTAGGTATTCCCGCCAATAAGGAGCCACAGGCAAAACTAATCTCAGATGGCGCCACCATCGCTGGTGCTTGTCATTTAGTGGTCTTGTCTTTTTCTCATCAGAAGGGAAACGGTTGTTTCTTTATTTTTACACTGAAATGCACTACACAGAGGCATGTTTTATACCAGACTATTATGTTTATTTACTAAAATTATCCATTGATATTTGACACTTTGGGCAGTTTTTTTTAAAACATTTATAGACCTTTGTTTGGCTATGAAACAACACCAGCGATTATGCGCCACCTAGCGTGATAAATAAGCAGTGTGTCTCCCTATTGCGCCCGGCGTTACGTAGCAGTTGCAAGGTGAAGTATGCCGTAAGACAAGACACCAGAGCCAGTATTAGCGGATGCGTCTCACCCGTGGTTACGTAACAAGGCGAACCAGACCTTTTAGTACATAACACTAAGGTAGGTTTTAGGGTGTCAATGCCGCGTGGGAGTGCCGGTAAAGCTGACGGGTTGTTCGTTGGAGACGAGGTTGGCGCGCGGCGCCGACATCGGCTGGCCGAGCCCCGACTCCAGGTTCGCGGCCGACGTCCGCATGTCGTCTATGGAACCTCTGCACACAAACAGAACACGTTACACCTTGCATTACAGCTTCCATCACAACACTACATGCTGGCAGCAAAACAAAAAGAGTTCGAAACAAGCTTTTATGAAATTAGTGATTGGAACCGTGTGCAGATCAAAATGAGCCTAAACACTGCCAGTCTACTACTATCCATCGATGAGTTCCGTTGTCCACATCGTTGTCTCCATCATCAGATCAGGTCGCTGTCACTATAACATTGTATTGTCATCGGAACTTGTCAGGTATGCCAAATTTCAGCTCAATCAAACACCGGGAAGTGGGTAAATTTTTTGATTAAACCGGGACAGGTGAAACTATATAAAAGCTTATGGAAAGTTCTTTCGAAAAAGCTTCACGTTCGATACGTCACGATATAAATAAATCGGCTAGAATTTGGTTGATTGGCAGACTGGTATGCAACTTTACAACTACGTACAGTTATCATCTTGGAAGCCCTGAGACATCCACAGCTGGACGAAGCCTTCCCATAGAATACAGTGGGTGGATTTACCATTACCAATTTGTCCTATCTTCAAGGCTAGAGTGAATAGGTGCCTTTTAGACCTTTGTGCTTCATCTTTGGACACATCGTCACTTACCAACAGGTGAGATCGTGCACAAACAAAGGCCTATCAAAGAAAAAAAAAACACTACTTGCGGATCTGTTATTGCAGTATTGATTTGACACAGGTGGATGCTGCAGCCCATCCCATAGTGTAATCCCTTAGTCAGCTTTTATGACATCCACGAGAGGATGGAGGGGTCTTTTCTAAGGCCGGACTCACCTGGCTATGTGCATACTACTGTGAAAGTAAAGCCCCTCGGCAATCTCCGTCTTTTCAAAACAGAAATATGATTGCAAGTGAGTTAAAAAGCGACAGAGAGACACGAACTAAGATTGCCGAGGCGCATTACCTTCGCAAGTATATAGGTAGGTACCTAATGAGAAATAACAAAGTGCTAAGCCCTATCTTTAAATAGATTGATGAAAGTGGCGATTTGACAGAAAACACAGCAGCTTTGACTGACTATAATTTATGATAAAGCTAAAAGCTACTGAACAAAATTAAACAAAATAAACATCACCACAGCGAAGTAGGCGCTTACATCACAAACCTACAAACAAAATTTTTACATCTTAGACCGTGTTCTCTTATACATGAACAAGAAGTTGTACTATTATATACCTGGTGAGAAGCGTAACCTTGCCGTAACACAGTTTTTTAACTAGCACGGAACGCAAAGTTCTCTTATTTCATATACTTACGAACATCTTTGAAATTAATGCAAATGTTAATTATGACTAGTTGTACCTATTCTAAGTGAAATAAACATATCTCTTATCTCTCTTATTTTAAGAGAAGTGCGTGCACCAACGTGCGATGACTGTGCAAAATAACGTCAACAAACAGCAACCATTAAAAAAACTGAAAATAAAATAAGTGCCAAATGAAAACAACTGAAGCTGAAAACAAATGTTCCTTCGAGCCGGATGCAACAACTACCTTCGAGCCGGATGCAACAACTACCTCACATGCTGTTTAAAAAGAGAGTATAGGCAGCTTGGCTTCGCTCGTAGCAGTTATTGAAAAAGTAATATTGAAACTGTTACCAATCTCTTAATAAACGGGATATTTACTTTTTTTTTTGTAACCTTTATAAAAATTATTTCGTGTTCATGGCGCATGCGACTGTGCCGAAATATCGAGCGACAAAACACAAGGGATAGTAAATATCCTGTTTATAGCTAAATTAGTTAGGACACAAATTTAGCACCACGATAAAGCCAAGCCAAGTCAGCCTACATGTTAGTATTGCCTCTTAGTTGGGGCGCCAGACGTCGGGATCCTCCATGAGGGTAACGCTGTGATCTTGGGACTGCAGCGGAGCCCCGGGCCCGCCGGCGCCGCCGGGTGGCGTGACAGTGCCCGCCATCGCAGCCATGTCATCGCGAGACCCCCTGGACGGCCCACACATTCGCATCACACACAGTACACACATTTGACTCTAATAGCAGCCGCCACAGTAACATATCAGCGACTGTATGAAACAATAGGACGTCGATTTAGGCTCCCTCTTCAACGCATGCGGTAACCCGCGCGCTATCTCACTCGCGCTAGCGGGAGTCGTGCGCATTTTTTTTTTTTTTTTATTTCTTACGGCGATTGAAACTACTTTAACTAACCAAACTCGATGTAGACAAAATGTAACCAAACTATCATGCATTCTAAATTATTGTGACAACACTGTTTTATTTTTAAATATATTCATATTTATTTATATTTGTACAAGTTAATGACAAAAGCCAATACCTGTGTACCTTTTAATTGAAGTTATTTATTTTTAGGTTAAGTATGGGCTCTTTGTGTACGATCCAAAATGGCTAGAAAAGATATTATAAAGTATTCATAAAATACTAGCGGGTTTTTTTTACAGTTCTACATGAGGCAAATTTAAGATTTGTTCACTGTGGGTTGCAACATTGTGTTTTTTTTTCTGTTTTCATCTGCGATCAGTCGTCAGACTATGAGAAGATTTGGTGCGACCACCTCTCCTTTTCTTATGTGTGGGAATATAGACGTGACAATTGGTGAGCTCATCGCCGCCATTGGTTCCCACGACTGACTCAGCTAACGCTTTCTTCCAGTTCTAACACATACCTTGATAAGCTAGCAGCCAGGACAAATATTACTAACATGTCCGGGTAAAGTAGTAGACAAAACATCAAAATTAGTATGATAAGCAGACACACAATGTAGTTCAGATGTCAGAACCCATTAGTCTCATTAATTAACCACACACAATGTTAATAACACTAACTCACTTCAATTGTGTTAATTCACAAACAACCAACACTGATGGATGAGAAATGGCCGCGCGCTATCAGTTCAATGCGCTTTTGCACGACTTCTGAAAGATTATTAGTATACCATAATCCGAGACAACAAGGTTTGCTACTCCGAGACTAACACCAGGTGACGTAACCAGCCAGTTACCACTTTATTACAATAATTACGGAATTAGGGATACAAAACTGTGAACATTCTGTATAAAAAGTATTCAAATTGATATTTTGTTTGTACTAAAACAAAAACAACAATTTACATTTTGTTTGTCTAACAAACAAAATGTAAATTTGTTTGTCTAACAATCAAAATGTAAATTTAAATTATTAGACACTAACCAAATGAAAGATTGCAAATGTACCAGTTTTTTTAAAGCTCGATGTAGGTCTGTTTCAGAGCATGTTGTCTGCGCAAACATCAGACGCAGCCATCATGCTCTACCAGTCCATATATAGGCTGGTTCCATAAATTTGATGAGTGATTTAGGAGAGAGACCAATGGAACTAGCATAGTCGTCAATCGACAAAAGTTCCGAAAAATTAACAATATTTAAAAAAAAAATACAGATAGAGACAAAACGGTACCTACTTTTTTTTTAAAAAAAACTTTGGTTTTTGTCTGGTCGGACAGGTTCGGGGAGTAAGATTACACTATACTGGTAGCACAAAACACAGTTCTCATTGGTGATGACGTAGGCTGGTGTTTATCACGTGACCATCCTCGGAATAGCATACCTGGCGAAGAATATTATTGTACCATGAGGTGTACAAGTTATTCACGCCGCGCGCCGATATAATTGTAATAAAGTATGATAATTGTGTTTGTACTGACTTCTTGCCGAGTGCCATCATGCCGTAGATAACTCCGGTCGCGAAGATCAGCCCGCTACCGAACCACGTGCTCACACTCAGGAAGCAGATGAAGAAGGGCGGCAGGGCCAGCCTGGAAACAACATCAACATCATAAAAGGCAAAAACTGCTTCCATGAAGTTGGGTATCCTGAATAAGGTAAAGCGTTACTTCACACCAGGACCGCTTCTAAGTCTGTACAAAGCACAAGTCCGGGCTGGTATGGAGTACTGCTGCGATGTTTGGGATGGCTCGGCCAAACACCAGCTTGCTGCCATAGACTCGATCGAACGCAAAGCTTTTAGGCTTATAGGTGAGCAACATATGGCGGAGACTAAGATCCAGAGTCTATAGCACCGCCGTAAGGTCGCGTGCCTTTCGATCTTTTATAGGTTACATTTCGGGGAATGCTCCCAGGAACTTCATGATCTGATTCCACCATCTCCTTTTCATAATAGGACGAGCAGGCGCACGGCTCGGTACCATCCTTACCTCATTAGTATACCCTCTATTCGTACTAAACGTTTTTTTTTAAATTTATTTTTTGTGTTGTAGTGTACTCATAACTCTGTTGGTTCAAGGATCTCGCTATAAATTTCGCGTTTCAGTTCTACCTTTATAATGCAAACTGCTAAGGAGTGGAATACGCTACCGTCGTCTGTCTTTCCTGAAAACTATGATCTGGGTCTCTTCAAGGCTATAGTGAATAGGTGCCTTCTAGACCTTTGTGCTCCATCTTCGGCCACATTGTCACTTACGAACAGGTGAGATCGTGGTCAAACAAAGGTCTATCAATGTTAAAAAAAACCATATATATTACTAGCGTAACATCAGGGCGGAACACGTGATAAAATCACTCGCAATTTTTTGGTGTCATAAACTGATGCAAGACTCCAACGAAAACCGGTCTATGACTTCGATCGGTGGTGTTTGGTGATAGGAAAAAATGTAGATCGGCCGCATCTTAATATTTAAATCTATGTAATTATAGCATGGTTTTGTCATAATCACCACGCTTGGCCGACGGATAACAGACCCTGAAAGTAGCCTCGTGACCGATGGTGCAAGAAACAGTGTGGTAGCGCCTCTCAGATGAAATCTAATCAAATCAAAATAATTTATTTCGTAATATGGTTTAGTTACAGAACGGTTATTGCAACAGTTTATGTACAGCTTAAACCGTTGCAAGCCGTGTGTACAGCCATAATCAGCGTTTCACGTATTAAATATTTAGTAGTACCTATTCGGCTATTCAGGCGACATCTTTATTAATTTAATTCGTCAGATTTATTTAAAAAGTACATTACATTATGAAATTACGAGTGAACTAGAAATTCGAAACGGCTTACACTAATTTGTGAAATATCAGAGGATCCTTGCACATGTCATATCTTCCAATGTTTGGTTCTAAACATGCCGGTTTGCTTGCGATGTTTTCCTTCACCGCTTGAATGCATGTCATCATCATCATATCACATCATCAGCCCACACTAGTCCACTGGTGGACATAGACCTCTCCCAATACGCGCCACTGAGCCCTGTGTTCTGCTCTTCTCATGCACATTCTGCCCGCCGCCTTTCGTAGGTCATCGCTCCACCTAGCCATAAGTGCATGTAATCAACATCAACAAGTAATTAATTCAGTAAAAATAAAATAAAAAAAAAAAAAAAAAAAACAATTTTGATCAAACAAAGCTAAGAACACTCGCGACAAATACACCTTTCAAACAACAACAAAAACTAAATCTGTTCATCCCTTCGGGAGCTACGATGGGACAGACAGACACACACATATACACACACACACACACACACTCACGCACACACAAACACACAGACACATCAAACTTATAACACCACTTCATTTTCGTCGGGGGTTAAAAATGAAATGAAATGAAATTGTTTATTCGCTTCAAACATGGTTAAAAAGTTCTTACAATTAATTATGTTCACATGTTTCACTAAAAACATCGGCATGCAAATTTTAAAAATATTAATACCTAATTTTTTAAAATAAAGTATCAATATCTCAAGTGGAAAAATCCATGAATGAACCCATGATCTACACTACCAGTGCATAGATATTGCCTTTGGATGGGAACGAACAAACTGGGCTACTTACAGCAATCGAAAGATCGATCGAGAGCGAACACGCAGGTATTAATAGGACGTCGCGTCCACTCTCGTCAACACATCGATTGACCTCAAACTCACGAAGCAAATGAACGAGAAACGACACGATGGGGGAGTAAGATACGCGTTTCAATTATACAGGGCGTCCCAAGACTATGCGACATGAAGGGAAAGTATCTTAAATATTGTAGATAGGATATTTTGCTGAAAGGCGACTTTGTTTTATTTTTAAAACTTTAATACTGCATTCAACACTTAAGGTGGGCCATTGGCTTGTTCCGTCATTCAAGTAGTATAAAAAAAAAAGAGAAAAACGAAAGTATTGTCTAAAAATTACTTTCTTCTTCTGGGAATCAAACCGACTTAAAATTAAAATTATTAATTTAACGTTATTGCTTTGTTTTAAGATACTATTATTTTTTTGTCCATTCTTTCGATTGGCGTCATAAAAATACAATAAATAAAAATAAATATTTGAATGCATTATTACTAACTTTTAAAAATAAAATAAAGCCTACTTTCCAAATATCCTATCTACAATATTTAAGGTACTTTCCCTTCATGTAGCATTGTCTTGGGACGTCCTGTATAGCTACATCGTTTGTTTTGGTGACTCATCTCAGTATCGGCTTTGTTTTAACTTTTAATTCCGACGTTGTCTTTGGGCAATTTACTTGCATATCCCCATTAGCGCATAGGCGCACGTGGAAGTCGCATAACCGACTTCGGACACAGGTGGGCCGCTGCAGGCTCAATATGAGTAAATGGGGCTACTCAGAAGAGGCAGCGCCAACTTGTCCTTGCTGCGGAACAGATCCTCAAACAATGGCACACCCAATGACTTGTCCAATGTGCTCCAACACCTGTACCTTGAGTGACACATACACTACACTGCATCTAAAAACGCCGTAGAAGTGCCAAAATTCTGGCAAAACAAGATATAAAATAGAAAAACATAGATCCACCATCGACACGACGAAGAAGAAGACTTGCGTATCAAATAAAAAGAATGGATGGTGCCTAACTGGTCCTCATTAGTAGGCGTGTGCTGATAACGAGTTGTGATTGACAATAATACAAGCTTTTCTGAAATTAATGATCGAAACCGTGACCTGATTAAAATAAGCTCAAACACTGCCAGGCTACTATTAATCAACAATGAGTTACGTTGTCTATCTGCCGTTACCATCATCAGATCAGCTCGCTGTCACCATAATATTGTAGTGTCATCGGAACTTAACATGTATATTACATTTCAGATCAATCGGATATCGGGAAGTGGTCGAAAATTCATTCGCCAGATTTGTCCCCCGACATACAGACAGACAGAAATACAGGAAAGCAAGTTAAAAACTGCATGTAATAAACACTCAAATTAGAGTACTACTAAGCGGCTATCAGAGAGACGACATCAGCCAGATAAGAGGGATACAACCATTTGTACCTACCTAAGGATATACCATATTTTAGATAGATAGATAGATAGATAAAATGTTTATTTGCATCTCCAATCACACACGTACATTCAAAACAAATAAAAGACAGTGCACTAAAAACTAGATAATACAACCAAATAAAAGACACATCTTTACACAAAAACAAAGCAATGCACTAAAATTAAAAACCATATAAAAACTATAACTAAAAGTACGTGTGTGTTGCAGCATCACAAATGGGTCATAGCTCAGCGAATTAACTTGCTCAAAGAGCAAACACTGATTTTCAGCTAGCACCCTCGAGGTGACAAGTCGAGGCGAGCGCCATACATGTACCTACATTTCAGTGTGGGAACTCCCCCGATAACACCAGTCTCAAACAAAAGAGTCCGGGTACCAGAGGAGGCCCATGTAAGAGAGTAGGGTGTTATTATTTATTCAGCCCTAATTAGCGTCTAAAGCACAGTTAATAAAAAATACAGAGAGGGTGATTTTGTACAACGGTTGATCAAAAAATACTTTTCTGCTTAATAAATAAGTTTTCTGTGATACGAGTATAACCTCGTTAATAAGAATATCACTCACCCGCAGTAAAGCGCTGCCTTGTTCCAGTAAGGGCGCGTCTCCACCTTGTCGCTGAGCGTCTGCACGTAGTCGATGAAGAAGCAGCAGCACGGCGCTTCGCACACGATGACTATGAAGCCGGCCAGCATCTGCCAGATACCGGCTATCAGGCAGCCGACGTTAAGCACGATTATACCCGTGCAGTTCAGCAAACCGAGGATTATAGCAACTGGAAGAAAGAGATAGAGACACTATGAAGGCGGCACTGGAAGTGAGACAGAAGATCAGTGAGGCAGAAGCATATCCCCTATTGTATTACATGGAACAGACACACAACACACGACACGAGGGAATCGTAGTGTGGGATCAGGACTGTATGTGACTGTTGGAGTATTATGTTATGGGGAGACCTCGTCCAGCAGTGGACGCCTATAGACTGCTGCTGATGATGATGATGATGATGAAACGCATCGACTAGTATGATCCTGGCTGAGTGGTGGTCCAGCTGATATAGACGTTTTAGAGAGAGGTTTTAGACCAAATCTGATTCTGAAACAATCAATCCATACTAACCTAGCCTTTACGACAGTCAGGCAAATCACAGAGTAGTTCCTATTTGATCCATTGAGAATGATCCATTGGACTATGATCGTCCTGTTGGATCCATTAACATTTTTACAAGCCGGAGCACTCGCCGAGCCAGTTTTATTGTACTCCCCAAGACTCGAACAAATTATGGGAAAAAACGATAGCATGCGAAGGGGCACATCTTTTTAATAGACTACCCTCAAATATAAAAAGTGTGAGCTCATTTAGCGTATTTAAACATAAACTAGCTGATCACATTCTAAGTATGTAATCATTCACTTTTGGACATAAGTTACATGAGCAAAACTAAAACTAAATCTAAAACAAGAACGACCTACACTTAGATAAGTTTATATTGTTATATAAGATATTGTTCTCATATATATATTATTTCATAAGTGCTGTATTTTTGTGTACTAACCAAATTATGGATCTGTGTGTCTGAAATAAAGTCTTTTTTTTTTATATTATATATAAGTGACATTTGTCTTCTTGAGAATAAATTGTTTTAAGGTGAATGCTCAAGCCACGCTTGCGGCGCGTCATTTTTTGTCACTTATTCAGATAGCGAAAGTTGAGTTCGCGAGAACTAGGAGACTTAACACACATGTTTTAATTGATAGTATCCCATAAATATCATCAGTTTAGCTACGATACACATAAACAAAACAAAACACTGTAAAAATATGTTTAGGGTTATCATAGCTAAACTGATGATATTTATGAGATTCTATCAATTAAAACCTGTGTTTAGGTCTCCTAGTTCTCGCGAACTCAACTTTTGCTATCTGAAGAAGTGTTGATAAGCTGAAATGAGCAAAAAACACCAAAAAATAATAATTTCGCGCCTCAAGCGTGAGTATCAACCTTAACCAAAACCTAGACCAGAGGCCGGGTGGATTAGATGGATGATATCGTTGGCGTATGGAAAGGATGCAAAAAGCTCGAATGGCGCTTTAGGGAGGAGACTTATGCCCAGCAGTGGGTTTCTACGTGCTGACAATGAATTAAAAAAAAACATAATTTCGGACATCAGGATCGCCAAATAGCAAATGCTGAGCTGAAAGTCATCATAATTAATTTGTCTTCATTCCATGAGCAGATCGTAGTTTTTTTAGGGTTCCGTACCCAAACGGTAAAACGGGACCCTATCACTAAGACTCCGCTGTCCGTCCGTCTGTCTGTCACCAGGCTGTATCTCATGAACCGTGATAGTTAGACAGTTGAAATTTTCACACATGATGTATTTCTGTTGCCGCTATAACAACAAATACTAAAAAACAGAATAAAATAAATATTTAACGGGGCTCCCATACAACAAACGTGATTTTCTTGCCGTTTTTATAGATAACTAGCAGCGCCCCGCGGTTTCACCCGCCTAAGTCTCGATCCCGTGGGAATACCGGGATAAAAACATACTTATATGTAATTTCGGGAGTCCAGTTATCTCCATTCCAAATTTCATGCAAATCCGTCGCGCCGTTTCAGCGTGAAGAAGTAACAAACACACTACACACACACAAACTTTCGCATTTATAATATTAGTGTGATGTGATGGTACGGAACCCTTCGTTCGCGAGACCGACTCGCATTTGGCCGGTTTTTAATTAATAGGTAGCTTTCATTATTCATTCGGATGCTAGATCGGACCGAGACCTTTCTGTCCTGCCATATTCTTGTGAGCTTACTCATTGCAGCCTTGGCCATTTGTGTGAGACGTCGAATAGCAAATACCACAGGATCATAATAGCCAAGGGATCTATTAGTACCCACTCAAATATTCGTACCATTTTAAATCCGTGTCTCGTCCACGCCTCGTACGTGCCACGGCTCCGACCCGGCTCGGCCTAGCATGAACAACGTGTGAAGCCGGTAGATATTCTAAGCAAGTAGTATAGTAGAGCTTTTTTGTGAAAGAGTTCGTCCGGGGAAGTACTACCACCATACCTATTTCTCCCGCAAAGCAGTAGTGCTCGCATTGCTGTGTTCCGGTTTGAAGGGTATGGGTGCCGGTGAAATTAGTTTTTTTTTATATACAACTTTAGATGACGGAACAATCAGATGGCCAACCTGATGTTAAGCGGTAACCTCTGCCTATGAACAGTGCATTACCTCACAGGTCACGTCCACCAACGTGCCCTATGCGGCATTGCACGGCGCCCGTCACCCTGAGACATAAAGATGGAAAGTCTCATGTACCTGTAACTTCACCGGCACCCACCCTTCAAACCGGAACACAGTAATGGGAGCACTAGTAGTAGTAGTAGAGCTTTTTTGTGAAAGAGTTCGTGCGGGGAAGTACTACCACCTATTTCTGCCGCAAAGCAGTAGTGCTCGCATTGCTGTGTTCCGGTTTGAAGGGTAAAAGTGCCGGTGAAATTACAGGCACATGAGACTTTTCATCTTTATGTCTCAGGGTGGCGGGCGCAGTGCAATGCCACATAGGGCGCGTCCTAGGTGGACGTGACCTAGGACGCGCCCTATGAGGTAATGCACTGTTCATAGGCAGAGGTTACCGCTTAACATCAGGTGGGCCACCTGCATGTTCCGTCATTCAAGTAGCATAAAAAAAAAAAGTGCGCAAGATCAAGAGTTGATAGATAACGCTTATTTACATAATTACGAGTAGTTCTAAATGTATCGTACATAAATTAAACATGAACTTGTTTTTTCAACAAGGACAAGTTTCATTCAAGATTCCTTCGTTCTACGTAACACACATTATTTAATCACAGAACGCGCCAGGAGCATTGTCAATCTCTATTGAACACAGAATATACAACTTAAGTCAGAATTAACTTTTTTGCTATCATCGTAATTCATCACAAATGTTTCTAGGCATAAAAGACTTACGCGACCTCTGTGGCGCGGCTGGCGAACGTTCGCCTGCGACGCAGGAGGTTGCGGGTTCGATTCCCGCCTCGGCAAATATTGGTGCAACTTGCAGATATTTGTTCAGGGTGTTCTGGGTATTTTCTATATATGATATAAAATATCTATGTAATATATTGTATTAGGTATATCAGATGTCTAGTACCCATAACACAAGCTCTGCTTAGCTTGGGGCTAGATAATGTTGTGTGAACTGTCCAGCATTATTTATTTATTTATTTAATTTTTTTCCTAACATAATAAGTTTATAGTTATAGAATTGAAATTATCAATTGGCTTGGTATCATTTTAGAAAAATGACGATTTTGTTCCCGTCTCACGGCCTTCGAGCGTGGCCGCGGTCGGTGCTCGTCCCGTCTCACGGCCTTCGAGCGTGGCCGCGGTCGGTGCTCGTCCCGTCTCACGGCCTTCGAGCGTGGCCGCGGTCGGTGCTCGTCCCGTCTCACGGCCTTCGAGCGTGGCCGCGGTCGGTGCTCGTCCCGTCTCACGGCCTTCGAGCGTGGCCGCGGTCGGTGCTCGTCCCGTCTCACGGCCTTCGAGCGTGGTCGCGGTCGGTGCTCATGAAGAAGGACCTCAAAATGGTCAACGAAACGTCAGCAGGAGAATAGTAAAGTAAGTGGTGTATAGTCGTAATTTTTCTAAAAAGTTTATATTTTTTTTTTTTTTTTAAAAAACAAGCTTTATTATAATTAGTCATCGGAACCATGTGCTGATCAAAATGGGCCTAAACACTGCCAGCCTACTGTTATCCATCGAGGAGTCACGTTGTGTACCTTCCGTCTACATCATCAGATCCGCTCGCTGTCACTATACTATTGTATTGTCATCACAACTTGACAGGTTTGCAAAATTTCAGCTTTATTGAATAGTATCAAGAAGTGGTTCTAATTTAGCTGGCAAGATTTGTCCCGCACTATCATGTCAAGCTTGCAAAAAATTTACTCTGTATTGGGTCAAAATAAGTAGGTGGATCAATATTTGAGGCTGAGACGAGAATAGCGACAAAATTTACTAAATTGGTCTATAAACCAACACCCACTATAAGGCAATTGGATCTAACGCATACATAATAGCTTATGGCTACCTTGTAGGTAAGTTGACGAGTTGACGAACTTGATGTACCTACAAGGTATTTTAGGCCATTGTGCACTGTAGCATAAGGTTTGAAATAAAAAAATGGAAAAAAGGTTACCTACTTAAGATTTGGGTAACTAGTTTTTTTGCAGCTTACTCCAGATTACCGAGCTTATGGCAAGCACAGAGGGCGGCCAATCTTCAAACAGAACCTCTGGAGGCAATTCTCGGATTGTAGACATTATCTCTAAATAAGAGATAATGTCGAAGCTTGAATGTCTACAAAAAATGTCACGAAAATGTCACAATAACCATCAAATCGTATTCAATTTGAATGATTTCGGTCGACTTTTGTCTATTAGTGACATCACGAGAATAGCAAATTAGGATTTTATTCGACATTCGCCATCGTTTTTCGACATATGTCGAATTCGACTTAATCTCTAAAGCACGAGAATTGCCCTCCTGATCGCAGCGCCCAATCGATTCAAAGTTAGGTTGGGCCAACAAGCCCAAGACGGACCTACGGTTGGGCTGTTGCCAGATTGTGAGGGATAGGAGAAACACGCGCAGGAACATGCTCGTACCTGTTGTAGGCGGGAGAACTGA
The DNA here is from genome assembly GCA_932527175.1 of Operophtera brumata. Classification (NCBI taxonomy): domain Eukaryota; kingdom Metazoa; phylum Arthropoda; class Insecta; order Lepidoptera; family Geometridae; genus Operophtera; species Operophtera brumata. Next base: position 1,994,999 of record OW052235.1, read on the forward strand.
AGAGAGTAAATTCACAGTTAGATAGTGGCTTTTGTGACTATCATACTTAGAGACTAAGGACATTCTGGCTCATTTAGTTCATTTGACTTTTTAAATTTTCCCGTAATTTAACTAGTAAGTGATGCTGTTTGGTCTTTCTAAATGTATTTGTGTCCTGATACAATTAAAAGTCGTAACAAAATCTTCAGTAAATCATATATTGGATCTACACGACACAGGGATGCCTAGTGTGGATGGCTAGAAGAGAAATAGATTTACAGTACTACTGTGCCTCGGCAATTGTTGTTTGTGTCCAACTATCGGCTTGCGATCACTTGTAATCATATTTCTGTTTCTAAAAGCCGATGGTTGGAGAGGCCCGTTACTTTCGTAGTAGTTATCAACACAACTTTGTACATAGTTTAATTTAGTTTAATTTAGTACACCAGTGTCATATTTATTTTATTTTTTTAATTATTATTTAAGGTTGTAGAGGTAAACATACTCTATGAGATAAACCAATCTAAAACTGAACTCCCCCTCTGCCACTTTTACTTGGCACTTGACACAAGGATATTCGCTAAGGCGCTACAGATGTCACGACAATCAATTATATCATTATCAGTTAAAAAACTAAATCATAAAGCAGCTCTTTTTTCATAGAAATAGGTAACAAGGCCGGAAGTAGTTATAATAGAATACACTTTTTAGGTAATTCATTATCAACAAAAAGTGGGAATCTCAATGTTATCGTTTCTTATCTAGTGACCAAAGCAAACTATAATTGAGCTATCAGGTGTTTCAAGGGTTTACGAACAAGAACAACCTTATGTAATTAAAGCTTGGTTTAATTTTTTATTGCATTACGGACAGGGCGGCATCTTTTCAAATTAATTAAAACAATTTAGAAATAACATTACAAAGCACAAGAAATAAATCCCTGCAAGTTAAGAGATGCAAGAAGTAGATGGGCCCTAACTCATCATCAGCCCACACTAGTCCACTGCTGGACATAGACCTCTCCCAATACGCGCCACTTAGCCCGGTGTTCGGCTCTTCTCATCCACTTTTTGCCCGCCGCCGCCTTACCCTTACCCCCTACCCCCCTGCCTGGGCCCTACCTACCTACAATTTACTATGCATTCTAGGAGGATCATCATACAGACATAAATTAAATGAATGTCATGAATGTCAGACAGAGAGATCTTGGAGTTTTGATCAACTTGAAATGGGATGAACATATTTATAGTGGCGATTGTGAAAAGAGCAAACTCTATAAAGTACATAATAAGGAAGGCTTTCACATGCATTAACAGGGAGTTATACTAAGAAGAAGAGTTAATGCAGGAAGGGTTATACCTCTTTTTAAAAAAGGTGAAAGGAATGACCTCAATAATTACAGACCAGTATGTATACTGCCCACGATATCTAAAATTTTAGAAATGATTATTAAAAATAAAATTGTTGAATACTTTGATGAAAATGATCTTTTTAGTTCGGCGCAGTAAAACAAATCGACCGAAATGGCTATACGAAATGTTAACTATTTTGTATTGAAGGCATTGGATGGTGCGCAGAAATGTGCAAGTGTTTTTTGTGACTTGTCCAAGGCCTTTGACTGTTTGAGACATGACATTTTATTGGAAAAACTACGATATTACGGATTTGGTGGAACTGAGCTTAGATTAATGACTACGTACCTTCAGAAAAGAATGCAGATTGTTACTGTTAATGGTAAAACCTCGGATGTGGGTCAGGTTGATGTAGGTGTACCTCAAGGTTCAATATTAGGACCAGTGCTTTTTCTTGTATACGTTAATGATCTCGCCAAATGTGTACCGGATTGGGCTTTCATTAACTTATTTGCAGATGACACACACATAGGCTTAAAGGAAGATACAAAATCTCGTCTAGATGAAAGAATCCATTGTTCCATAAAATTACTAAAAAATTGGTTTGAAGCTAATGGAATCATTTTAAATAAGGATAAAAGTATTGTAATGCGTTACCAAACTAGAAATATGAAGCAAACGGTAGGAACATCGGAACATGTTTTCCTTGGGTATACGATGGACCAATCAGTTAGTCATCGAGCCCACATTAATAAGGTTTGTAAGAAGTTAGCAAGTGCAAACTATGCGCTACTAAAATTAAAACCTATGATTGACAGAAGATCTCTGATATCAGTATATTACGCTTATGTCCATTCGATCATTAGTTATGCGTTAACGGTGTGGGGAAATAGCTCTGACATCAAAAATGTTTTGATTTGTCAAAAACGGGCTAGTAGGATTATATGTGGTATTAGAAGGAGGACATCAGCAAGGAAATATTTTGTACAAAATAAAATAATGACAGTCATATCCTTATACATTTATAAAAGCGTAGTAGAAATTCATGAAAATAGGAAAAGTTACTTAAAAAAAAAGGATATACATAATTATAATTTAAGAAATAAAGATAAACTTTGTATACCAAAAGTTAGGCTAGTAAAGGTTCAGAAACAAGGTGAATATAATAAAATATTAATGTACAATAAATTGCCCAATAAAATAACTAATCTGGAACACACATCAGACTTCAAAAGGATAATTAAACATTTCTTTGAGGTAAATGCATTTTACTGCATAAACGAGTTTATGAACATGACTGTTTTAGATTCCTCATTTTTGCTAAATAACGATATTGTGTGATATGATGATTTATAGTACTTATTTATTTTTTTATTTTTTTGTTTAGATGCACCTAGGTAGTTTATTTTTGGATTATAATTAGATTTTAATTGATTTTAATCTGACTTCTGTATTTTTATTATTGGTTGTTTTGGTGTAAGTAGCTATTGTAAAATATTAAACTTGAGATTGAATTTTTATACTTATATAACTTATATACCTACTAGAATTTAAATTTAAATTTGTGAATCTTTGAAATTTTATAAATATGTTTGTGTGACTTGCCTAGTGTGACAAACTGTGTCATAAGGTGAAATAAATAAAATGAAAAAATGAAAATGAAAAGTTGTTTATTAAACTTTACAGGGCATATCTGAGGCCATTATTAGAGTATGCATTCCAGATTTGGAGCCCGTACTTCAAAAAAGATATTAACCTTCTCAAATCAGTACAGCGTAGGGCTACGAAAATGATGCCTAGTCTTAAAGCAATATGAAGCTTATGAGGAACGTCTTCACGAACTTGGATTAACTACCCTTCAGCAACGTAGAGAGTGTGGAGATCTAATAGAGACTTACAAGGTCCTAAACAACCACTACAGTATACCAGATTTATCACAGACACTATATACCATGAACAATAATATAGGATTCAGAGGACACTTGCTGAAGCTGCAACGCGGGCCAAGTACCAGCAATACGAGGATGCACATATTGCCTAATCGCGTCGTGCGCACTTGGAACCGGCTACCAGACTCAGTGATCAGTGCCCCCTCAGTGAATTCTTTCAAAAATAGACTTGAAAAACATTTAAAGTGCACTGATGAGGACTAAGATATACACGCATCAGCTCCGAGAGCTGCCTGTGTATTATAAATAAATAAATAAATGTAGCATTCTGGATAGTTTATAAAACCTAAATAGGTACCTGTATGTGTTTCATTATGTGCTTTGAACAGTATTTATACCAAGTTTGGAGTTAACCACAATACGTGTTAGTATACTCAATTACATACATTTTTTTAGTGCTTGGTAGTTTTGGGAAATTTTAGATTATATATTTCTTAGTGGATTTTACTTTTAATTTGACTCTAAATTATTTTTCTAACAATAAATAGAGGTCTATATATTAAAATTTATTAAATTTGCTTCTTTTTTCGACTTATCAGCAGATAATACAAAAGTAGCCAACACACACAGTGACACAGGTCACAAACCACATACATTTCAGATCACTATTGCACGTTACTTACATATATTAACTTTTCTTATTGTCATGCAATTATATACGATTGATAATAATAACAGCGATTATTATAAGACCACAAAGAAACTCACTGAAACTGCCAACTGTCCCGAGCACCCGTCCCGCATATCGCATCCACCACGGGACGTCATCTTTCTGGATATTGTCGCCGCCCGGCCGCTGCATGAGGCTCGCAAACTTGTCTGTAAACGACTGAAATCATTTTGCCCATTGTAGTCAACTCCCAATGTGTTTTTTCAAGCCCACAAATTATTATTTACGAATATTTCTTACCATTTTTGCAAAAATCAATCCTCCTACTTTGACACCTGTCCACAGACAAACAGTGTAGGTGTACTACGTACGTACACCTGTCAGCACCTCGGAATAAGAACTAAAGACTACTACATTCATGGTCAGCACAGCACAGAAGTCAGAACCATAGAATATAAATTCGAAGTTCTCAGTGTGTGACAGCCATGGAGGTAGTGACAGCACTGCTCTCTCTACTCTGTGTTTATACTTTGCCCAAACTTATACTATTATATATTCTGTGCCCAAACGGAACAATAAGTTTGCCCCATGGAGGTGTTCTTAATCCGAGGTTTGCCCATTGCCTGTCAGTAATGTAGTTTTTAGGGTTCCGTGCCTAAAGGGTACAGCGGGACCCTATTACTCAGACTCCGCAGTCCGTCCGTCTATCTGTCTGTCTGTCTGTCTGTCCGTCTGTCACCAGGCTCAGCCAGGCTGTATCTCATAAGCCGTGATAGATAGACAAACAGTTCTGATACAGTTGAAATTTTCAGAGATGATGTATTTTTTTGCCACTATAACAACAAACACAAACAAACAGAACAAAATAAATATTTAAGGGGGCTCCCATACAACAAACGTGATTTTTTTGCTCGATTTTGCTCGATAATGATAGTGGCAACAGGTAGACGCTTGACATATTCACAGAATATTTAGTTAGGTATATTATATTCACTTTATAAATAACGCGACCTCTGTGGCGCGGCGGACGTAGGTTTGCCTGTGGCGCAGGAGGTTGCGGGTTCGATTCCCGCCTCGGAACAAATATTTTTGCGATCTGCAGTTATTAAGAACGAGTCCAACGCGCACATGGGCTTTTTTTTGTTAATTTGCCTCTAAGAGTCCTCTGTCTACGCTCCAAGGATTAAAAACCAAATGTTGAATACATGGAGGTATACTAATAAGGAGTGAGTGCTAAAATAGCATAGAGTGTTCCTTCTTACTCCTATCCTAGAAGATAGCTTGCTATCCTATGTTAGAGAGAAACAAATATATTGTCACACGACAGTCGTTTTTCCGTTCCGTACCCTGAATATTGGCACCATGCATATACATCTTCCTAGATTGTTACCATGAATGTAGTACTAGTTTGACATTTGGCCTGGTACGAGTTACACAAATAAAAACAGATAGATATATGCTTGTCTCATTCCAACACATGAATACATTCATATAACAGATTGAGACTGGTATAATCGATACCGTTTCGTTTTTAGCCTTAATTCCATGCTTTAGTTCTTCTTCCGAGGTTGAATATCACAACCACATAATAAATAGTCGCAACACCGAATGTTCTCCCATCCATTAGTTTCAGTTATTTATTCTGTGGTTTCAACTTACTTCTATTCAAATCGTAGACGGAGTTCACATTGTAGAATGGCAGCACTGAAGCTTTCGACTCGCCAGCTTTTCGATGTGATAATATCCTTTGACAAAAAATTCTTTAAACTTGCGGTCCTGATTTTTGCATCTTTCTTTTTGCAAGTAACTACAATAGAATTACACTGTGAATTCGTCAATTCCTATTGAAATTCATGAGGAAAGTGCAAGGTTGAGCAGTAATGCAACCAGTGAAAATGCTTCCAAAACTAACAGATGATACTCAAACAATGTAAGTGCCAAGGTTCGGTCGTTACTTTCGGTCTCAAGTTCCAAAACTCGAAAAATTTGCAATAACTTTCTGTTCTAGATGATGCTTCAGGTATTTAATTGTTTCGTGAGTATGGAAGGTATTTACGAGTAACCACTCACCTGACACCACAAACTTTACTCCTAGCTCATGTTACTATAAGCTATCCAGGTTACAATACAATACAAAGCACTCTTCTCCAACTTCCTGTGGATTTCTCTGAAATTATTTTGTGAATAAACAAAACCTAATTATATTATTTATATATTTTTAATACACATGCAGCTCTCGGAGCTGATGCGTGTATATCTTAGTCCTTATCAGTGCTCTTTAAATGTTTGTCAAGCCTGGTAGTCTGGTAGCCGGTTCCAAGTGCCCACGACGCGATTAGGCAATATGTGAATCCTCGGATTGCTGGTACTTGGCCCGCGTTGCAGCTTCAGCGAGTGTCCTCTGAGTCCTATATTATTGTTCATGGTATATAGTGTCTGTCATAAATCTGGTATACTGTAGTGGTTACATCCTAATTCTTCTGTTTACAGATCTTTTTCGGAAGGTGATGGGGTCTGCAGCTCCGAAGTGTATTCCTCCGATGTGGTGGTCACCACCAATGCCGGTAACCATGACCACGGCAGCTCTAAAGTGAAGCTTACCAACCTGGTGGATTACAACTGGGAGCCTAAGTTGTATCACGGACAACTGCTTGCTATTCATTTGAGTGGGAATTATTTAGCTTATAGCATCAAAGGTTTGATTTAATTGTCTCTTTATACAATTTAAAATTAAAGTCCCATTTTCTTTTGAAAATGCTATGAATCATCTTATGCATTTTTGATAGATTTATACTATAACATAACACCTAACAGTCACATACATAGTCCTTTTTCCACACTAAGATTCCCCGAGTCGTGGGTATCAGAAACTACAAGTACTATGGTACCACAATATCGAGACCCGGAACAAATATTTGCAGTTCATAGAAACATTTGTCCCGCAGCGGGAATGGACCCCATAACCTCTCACATCTCACTGGCTACTCGCCCACTGCACCATAAAATGCACATGCAATTTTATTGTATGACCATAAAATGTCTCTCATTGTCTATCTATTTATCTATCTCATTGTCAGTGAGCAATGTGAACACCAAATCAGAATTTATTTAACGAGCTTGTTCTTCTTACAAGACAACAAACTTATATAAGATACGGGGGTGAATTAACTTGCCACACCTGTCCTTCCTGAGTACAGCACATCCTTTGTTTCGAGCCACCCACTGGCTGCTGCGCAAAACTTTCCTGTGTTTCTATGCTGTGAACTACATACCATGTGACATCTGTGTTGTGCTAACCATCAACTACGAAGACTAGCCCCCTTAGCTGTTTTACTGTAAAAATCATTATGGTATAACCAACTGGGGTCGTACCATAACCCAACAACCCTCCCGTTCCCTAACCTTAACCATAACCTAAAGGTTACCTGGTAACCTTTAACCATCAGCCTACTGGAAAACTGGGATATGGGATGGGTTAGTAGTGAGGGGAAATGGCAAAAGTATAAGATAGACAAGGATAATAAAAGAAACCATTATGATGATTTTGCCTAAAACATTCTTACTTCCAGCTCCCAATGCCAACCCTGGATCTTGGACAGGCATGGTCAGAGTGTTCCACAACCCAGATCTGCCGAAAGAGGGATCCAACCTACGTGCTCTCATCAAAGGGATGAAGGGAGAGGTGAGATTTTATATTGTGATTTCAAAAGTAGCGGTGTCTAGTTGATATCTCACAGGAAGATAGTCATAACAGCTTTCTTTTCTTTATATAGCTATCTGACTACCTGTAATAGTTTAGTAGAAATATAATTTTAGCAAACTTGTTTTGTATTTCACTACATTAGTTGACCAATATTATTATTATTATTAATTAATAGACGAGCAGCTTTCGCTGATGTGTCTACGTCACAGTATTAGAATTTAAAATTTAGTCGAAATATTGTCTCTTAGTTTTGGTAGATTTATTTGTTCGAAGCCAGATGTCGAGTTTATTTTATTTATTTTTTTTGAATGCATTGTCGGAAGTAGCAGTAACGACGTCATCTGATAGCGCGTTCCTATTGTGAACGCGCGTTGTCTATTGCTGAAGAAGTACAATATGAATACTATTTAGATATAATTCCAAGAACTGAAATGCAGGGAAGTGGTGAACATCATAATGATGGCCGTAATAATGTGGCTGATTAAAGTATTAAAGTAGAATACAAAATCGTTGTGAATTTCGTCCTAGATTTGCTTTATTTATAATGCAAATTTACTATATTTGCTACTGCAAAATTCAGTGAAATTGTGGGGAAAATCATGAAAAGTCAGGTTACACTGTTCCACACATTCCCAGTGATTGCAAAACAACATTTTTGCAATCACTGGAAATCAAAACAATCTATTGTGTCAGATAGATAGATAGATTAACACTTTATTGCACACCAAATATAAAAAATAAAAAAGATAAAATAACCCCTACCCCCTATACCCCCCCCTATAATACCCCCTATATGTTTTGAGTTGCAATCGCTATTGCGCTGTTGGGGTCAGCTCTGATAGATAGATAGATAAACTCTTAATTGTACATTTGCGACAAATAACACACAGAAATAAAAAACATAACTAAATAACAAAAATAACAGAAATGTACAATGGGCGGTCTTATTGCTTAAAGCTATTTCTTCCAGGCAACCTTAGGATGGAGAGGATTATATGGAAGAATGGGACAGTGGTGTTATCACCTTGACAAATACACAACTCTGCTACAATATGCTCAATATGCTGTTGTATGCTCTGTTACAAGAACAAGGGCTTGTGGATAAATCTAGTAGATGTTTCATGGCAGGAGGCACCACAGTCTCACACACACACACACACACACACACACACACACACACACACACACACACACACACACACACACACACACACACACACACACACACACACACACTCACACACACACACACACTCTCACACACACACACTCACACACACACACACACACACTGTTGGTACTGCTCTAGCATTCCCCACTTGCTTCAATTGTATTTGCACAGTCACTTGTTGCTCATACTATCTGTTTCGTATTTCTAGACCAATTTTCTTAACTATTATTTTCACCTACAGATGTTTGGTAATATATCTATATGATATCTAAAAGTAATCAAATTGTTTCAGCTACAAGACTTGGCGTTTGCCCACATCCAGAACCAGGTGATACTAGCTATTATTGATGAACAGGGCAGCTTCTATGTTAACCAGATTGAAGTTACCGATAGTGGATTAAGGTAAAAACCAAACATACCAAACCTATAAACCCATTTTTTTTTTTTTGTATACTGCTGAATGACGGAACAAGCTGATGGCCCACCTGATGTGAAGCGGTAACCTCTGCCTATGAACAGTGCATTACCTCATAGGTCACGTCCACCTAGGACGCGCCCTATGTGGCATTGTACTGCGCCCGCCACCCTGAGACATAAGGATGAAAAGTTTCATGTGCCTGTAATTTCACCGGCACCCTTACCCTTCAAACCAGAACACAGCAATGCGAGCACCCTTGCTTTGCGGCAGAAATAGGTATGGTGGTAGTACTTCCCCGGACGAAACCTTTCACAAAAAAGCTCTACTATTACTTTACATAATAAGCTAGCAGTAAGTTTAATTAAGGTGGTTCCTTTCTCGTGTGACGCAAATTCAATTTTTTTCGTGTTTTTCTCATCACAGGTCACACATCTTCAGATAGCCAAAACTATGTTGCCGGTAATTATATGATTTAACACACAAGTTTTAATTTAAAGAATCACATAAATATCATTAGTTTGGCTACGATTGTGCTTCTATGGTTTTTACAGTGTTTTTTTTGTTTCAAGCACATTCATAGCCAAACTAATGATATTTATGTGATACTATAAATTAAAACTTGTGTGTTAGGTTATATAATTACCGGCAACATAGTTTTCGCTATCTGAAGAAGTGTCGATGAGCTGCGATGAGCAAAAGACACGAAAATGTTTGAATTTCACGCCACAAGCGTAAGCAACCACCTTAAATGATTTTTTTTATTTGCACATGACGTTCTCTGAGGCGCTCTCTGGGCGTGTTCGTACAAAAATTAATATTGTGAACACACTAACTAAAGTTTGCTTACTATGCATTTTGTCAGTCCCTACTTATGTTATTGTTATTTTTGTGGTGTGCATTAAAGTGTTATCTATCTATCTATCTATCTATCTATCTATCTATCTATCTATCTATCTATCTATCTATGTACTGCGTCACTTGCTGGGGATCTGCCGGAAAGACTACTCTGATTCTAGCTGAAAGAGCACAAAACTTGGTCTTAAAAGCCAAAAAAAACAAGTGATGCGTGGATGTGTAGGAAATGTGATTTCTAACTGTCCGTAAATTATCCGAGGCTGGAATCGAACCCGCAACCTCCTGCGTCGCAGGCGAACCATCGTTCGCCGCGCCACAGAGGTCGTCAAAGTGTATGTGACTGTTGTTGGGTGTTATGTTATGTTAATTTTAGTCATGCCTCGTTTCACCGCGGTTCTATCTTGAAACCTCGCAATGCTTTGTCTATTCCAGGGCTACTCTCCTAGCCGAGATCCGTGACGACACAGCCTTGCCGAGCCTGGGGCACCGCGTGGTGTGGTGCCCCTACATCCCCGACGAGGACGACGAGACTCCCGACGAGGATGTAGCCATGCTGCTTCTCACTACGCATGGCAATATCGGTAACTATACATACATGCTACTCTCCTAGCCGAGATCCGTGACGACACAGCCTTGCCGAGCTTGGGGCACCGCGTGGTGTGGTGCCCCTACATCTCCAACGAGGACGACGAGACTCCCGACGAGGATGTAGCCATGCTGCTTCTCACTACGCATGGCAATATCGGTAACTATACAGACATGCTACTCTCCTAGCCGAGATCCGTGACGACACAGCCTTGCCGAGCCTGGGGCACCGCGTGGTGTGGTGCCCCTATATCCCCGACGAGGACGACGAGACTCCCGACGAGGATGTAGCCATGCTGCTTCTCACTACGCATGACAATATCGGTAACTATACATACATGCTAGTCTCCTAGCCGAGATCCGTGACGACACAGCCCTGCCGAGCCTGGGGCACCGCGTGGTGTGGTCTCCCTACATCCCCGACGAGGACGACGAGACTCCCGACGAGGATGTGGCCATGCTGCATCTCACTACGCATGGCAATATCGGTAACTATACATACATGCTACTCTCCTAGCCGAGATCCGTGACGACACAGCCCTGCCGAGCCTGGGGCACCGCGTGGTGTGGTGCCCCTACATCCCCGACGAGGACGACGAGGATGTAGCCATGCTGCTTCTCACTACGCATGGCAATATCGGTAACTATACATACATGCTACTCTCCTAGCCGGGATCCGTGACGACACTGCTCTACCGAGCCTGGGGCACCGCGTGGTGTGGTGCCTCTACATCCCTGACGAGGACGACGAGACTCCCAACGAGGATGTGGCCATGCTGCTTCTCACTACGCATGGTAATATCGGTAACTATACATACATGCTACTCTCCTAGCCGAGATCCGTGACGACACAGCTCTACCGAGCCTGGGGCATCGCGTGGTGTGGTGCCCCTACATCCCCGACGAGGATTACGAGACTCCCGACGAGGATGTGGCCATGCTGCTTCTCACTACGCATGGCAATATCGGTAACTAGACATAAATACATACATACATAAACTCCTGCCTGTTTTTTTTGTTTTTATGCTACTTGAATGACGGAACAAGCAGATGGCCCACCTGATGTTAAGCGGTAACCTCTGCCTATGAACAGTGCATTACCTCATAGGACACGTCCACATAGGACGCGCCCTATGTGGCATTGCACTGCGCCCGCCACCCTGAGACATAAAGATGAAAAGTCTCATCTGCCTGTAATTTCAACAATGTAATGTTTCCCGGATGGGTAGGTAGAGACCACGGATTTCCACTTGCTACGATCCTGACACACCTCTTTTGCTTCATTCACTCTCACCACATTCTTCATACATGCTCGTGGGTTAAGGGTACTCTTGACCTGGCCTTTTTCCAGAACGTCACCGATCTGGTCTGAATACGTTCGCCGAGTTATTCCCCTTCCCACTGTCCCATTCACGCTCGTCTTACTATATCAATTCTCAATAGCATTTCAAACCAATTTAAATTCTTACAAGTAATTAATTTTGTAAAAATTAAAAAACCCTCAACGCAATGAAATGGCTAAACCGATTTTGATCAAACATAGCTAAGAACACTCCCGACAAATTCACCTTTCAAACAAAACAAAAATGAACGCAGTTCATCCGTTCGGGAGCTACGGTGTCACGGGCAGACACACACACAGACACGTCAAACTTATAACCCGTCGTTTTTGCGTCGAGGGTTAAAAAGAAAACCAGCTATTTATTTCGAAGTAAATACAAGTAGGTATGTAAAAATGAAACAGCTGTGCTACCTGAAGACCGCTGCTGCTGTATGGTCGAAGCGACGCGTGACCCGAGAGCTGGCTCTTATCTGGCTCAACACATTAGTATTGCCGTTCAGCATGGCAATGCAGCCAGCATCTTAGGGACGTTTCCGTCTTGTAGTGATTTGGATCAGTTGAGCTACCTTTAGTTTGTATAGTATTTTGACTGACTGACCGACCGAGGTCCAACGCACAGCCTAAACCACTGGTCGTAGAGACTTGAAATTTGGAGGGTGTGTTCGTCTCAATGCGTAGAGTTGTACTAAGAAAGGAATTTTGAAAATTCGCATGTTAATGGGTTCAAAATGGGGTTCTAACGTAAAACAAAAATGCTGTGTATTTCGGAAACCGTTAGCAGTAGATCCTTGAAATTTTACAAGGAGATTCTTCAAATAAAATTAACAAACATGTGTTTCAGCGATACCTGAAACTTTCCTGAAAAACAGAAGATGAACGTTTTCTTTGTAAAAATATAATTAAACTTTAGTTTTTACAACGTACAGCCTAAACCGCTGGTCTTAGAGAATTGAAATTTTGACAGTGTATTCTTTTTATAGTGTTAAGGTGTACATAGAAAGGAATTTTGAATATCCCCCTCCAAATTCTGCTCCAGAATGGTCTTTTAATGTATTTATACACTTTGCGTTTTAAAACGCACAGCCTAAGCAGCTGGACCTAGATACGTGAAATTTGGTGGATGTATTCCTTTTTGGGTGTAGGGGTGTACTATGAAAGGATTTTGGAAAATATTGAAAATATTTTCAGGACCTCAAAGTTAAAATGGGACCTCTGAATTGAAAACCTTGAGTATGGTGTCGTTTCCGTTACACGGAGTAGTTATTGAGATAAAAAAAACAGGACAACAAGGTTATGTGACCTCTAAATTAAAAAAAAAACTTGAGTATGTTGTCATTTCAAAGGTCGTTTCACGGTATCGTTGTTAAGATTAAAATATTTTTAGGACATCAAAGTTAAAATGGGACCCCTAAATTGAAAAACTTGACTATGGTATCAAATTAATAATTAGAACTTTTCTTGGAATAGGTATAACGTAAAATCAATATAACTTAACCAAAATAAATAAGTGCCCCCCCCCCCCCCCCCCCCCATGCTCTCATCAAAGAATATGAAAAAGGCATCTAAGTGTAGAGTAGATTACGGCTAAGGACCATTACTATGAAATTTCCTTGTAACCATCTAAATACCTAAGTTTAAATATTAAATTCCTAGCATTCCTTGCATTACATGATCAGGGGACGATGCATGCTAGAGCGTAGCGGGCCAATGACTGCAATCACAATTTTGTAAAAATTCAATAATTCCTCAACTCAATGTAACGGCTGAACCGATTTTTATCAAACATAGCTAAGAATACAAAACTAATTCACCGTCCATTAAAAAAAAAACCAGTTCATCCGTTCGGGAGCTACGATGCCACAGAGAGACACACACACACAGACACGTCAAACTTATAACACCCTGTCGTTTTTGCGTCGGGGGTTAAAAATACATATAAGTACGAGTACAACACCACTACTAAGAAAGTAACGCGCATCGGCAATATTCGTCTTTTTGAAAAAAAAATATGTTTGCAAATGTGTGAATAAGCAACAGTCAGTCACAAACAAAGGCTGCCGAGGCGCATTACTTTCGTGGTAGTATCATTCGGATATTAAAACAAAGCTGAAATTGATTATCTTTAGCATAAATCAAAATCTAATATTCTCAAGATTTTAATCTCTAAGGAGGATTTCTACAATATCGTTATTGAGATCAAAATATTTTCAGGACCTTAAGGTTAAAATGGGACCCCCTAAATTGAAAGACTTGAGTATCGTGCCGTTTCAAAGGTAGTTTCACGGTGTTGTTGTAGAGATTAAAAGATTTTCAGGACCTCAAGGTTATAAAGTAACTCCCAAAATGAAAAACTTGAGTGCGGTGTCGTTTCAAAGGTCGTTTCACGGCGTGGTTGTTGATGTTAAAGTTGTTGTCTGAACGCCGGGGCAGTTTTGTGAGTAAGCGCGGACGAAGTCGCTCGCGAGCCCTCTAGTAATAAATAAAACAATAGTAAAAGAAGACGTTACTTTTAAACTTTTATATACCTTTTTTTGACCACTATCTCACCTGTTACCAACAGGTGATGGCATTCTGTCATCAATAATTTTCGCAGCGCACGCGTTGTAAATAATATTTTAGTTATTTTTTTTACACCTTGGGTTACATTATTGGAGATTTAGTGAGGATCCCTAATTTAAAAAAAAATATAATATAGCCTATTTCACCCGGGGATAGTGTAGCTTCCCAACATTGAAATATTTTTGAAATCGGTTCACTAGTTTCGTAGCCTATTCAATGCAAACAATCTTTCCTCATTTTTTTGAAACGACGGGGTGTTATAATTTTGACGTGTCGGTGTGTGTGTGTGTCTGTCGGCGGCATCGTAGCTCCCGAACGGATGAACTGATATTGTTTTTTTTTTGTTTGAAAGGTGTATTTGTCGGGAGTGTTCTTAGCTATGTTTGATCAAAATCGGTTCCACCTTTTCATTGCGTTGAGGGTTTTTTTTAATTTTTACAAAATTAATTACTTGTTATTAGTATAGATAAATAAAAAATAAACAAATGTTTTGCAGCTCGCATTTGGAACATGCGCATAATAATATCGTGTGTGTCTGCGTGCGAGGGCGTGGGCTGGTCCGCAGCCCTGCAGGGCGGGCCGGGCGTGCGCGTGGCCGCGGAGCACGGCGCGCGCGTGGTCTCCGCGGCCTTCTCGCCGGACGGCACCGCGCTGGCCACCGCCGCTGCTGATGGATATGTCATGTTCTTCCAGGTAACATATACACTAATATGACTATTCAGCATTGTTATCGACGACCTTTGTGGCGCGGCGGGCGAAGGTTGGCGACGCAGGAGGTTGCGGGTTCGATTCCCGCCTCGGAACAAATATTTGTGCGATCGCAGATATTTGTTCAGGGTGTTCTGTGTATTTTCTATGTATAATCAAAAATATCTATCTATTTAAGGTGAATGCTCACGCTTGCGGCGCCAAATTATTATTTTTTGGTGTTTTTTCCCATTACAGCTCATCAACACTTGTTCAGATAGCGAAAGTTGAGTTCGCGAGAACTAGGAGACTTAACACACATGTTTTAGTAGATAGTATCTCATAAATATCATCAGTTTAGCTATGATACCCTAAACACATTTTTACATTGTTTTTTGTTTTGTTTTGGGGTATCGTAGCTAAACTGATGATATTTATGAGATACTGTTTGATTTCGAGTCAAATTCCACGGAGCTCCCTTCCTTGCAACTACGGAACCGAGAGATTTGTTCTCTGTGGGGTTTGACTTCGACAGATATACACTCTATGAGTTTTTTGGTATAGAAGAAAAACGTAGTATTCTATTCGTCTTGGTTTTTTTGGATCGCAAGACAGCTTGCGCATGGTTTTTGGATTTGGGAAATAAATTGAAATCTGGTCGTATCGAATCAATCGGGAGTGTTTTTTGGACCTTTGAGTGCCTCCTTGATTATTTGTGTTGTAATACGACCTTGGATGGACTAAGTTTGGACATTGGTGTGATTTTTGGTTGCCGGCGAAATCACCGCGAGCCGAGGCCTAGGAAGGCTATTGGTGCACCCCCTAACCCGTTTCGTTTCAGCTATTGCGAAAGGTACCAAGTAGCTAGCTAAACGGGAACCTGGACTCTCTCCGGACAAACCGTGAGTACCTAAGATATTGATAGGAAAGTGCGTTGGTTCCACCTAGGTGGTGGGCTTTGGTTAATGCGCCGTGTACCGCGGCCTAACACCCTCCTCGCAGCCCTACCGGAGGGCTTGTCAGCTCGGGGAGGGTACAGATACCATCAATTAAAACACGTGTGTTAAGTCTCCTAGTTTTTGCGAACTCAACTTTCGCTATCTGAAGAAGTGTTGATGAGCTCTAACGGGCAAAAAACATTAAAAAATTTGAATTTCGCGTTACAAGCGTGAGCATTGACCTCAAATGTAACCCAAAAATTTCATTCCAGCTGAACTCGAACCCGCAACCTCGCCTGTAATCGGCAATGCCTTTACCAATTCGGCCATAGAACGAGCTATGACGCTGAAGACGGAATTTGTGGGCACTATCAACTCGGCTATAGCGCCGATGGGAGCCATCTATAGTTGTTTCATTTGGAAACCTTCTGTTCAATGTCCGAAATTAGTTCGAACCATTGATTAGAGATGACACCACTGCTATTTCATCAAAGTTTATCATTTTTCAAGTGTAAACCAGACTATGGCCGTTTCGTTCTATGGCCAAATTGGTAAAGGCATCGCCGATCACAGTCGAGGTTGCGGGTTCGAGTCCCGCTGGAACGGAATTTTTGGGTTACATTTAAATTTAACGTTATCCATAAAGTGTGATTTAAACTCGGCCACAGTGGTTAGTTTCTTTTTAGTAGTAGTAGAGCTTTTTTGTGAAAGAGTTCGTCCGGGGAAATACTACCACCATACCTATTTCTGCCGCAAAGCAGTAGTGCTCGTATTGCTGTGTTCCGGTTTGAAGGGTAAGGGTGCCGGTGAAATTACAGGCACATGAGACTTTTCATCTATGTCTCAGGGTGGCGGGCGCAGTGCAATGCCACATAGGGTGCGTCCTAGGTGGACGTGATCTATAGGTAATGCACTGTTCATAGGCAGAGGTTACCGCTTAACATCAGGTGGGCCTCTTGCTTGTTCCGTCATCCAAGTAGTATAAAAAAAAACTTGAAAAATAATAATCTTTAACATATTCACTATTCAGCATTTGTATAATGTCACATACATAGTTCTAGGATCCCACAGGGGATGGGGGCACAGGGGATCCTTCCTCCTTCCAATCCATGGTACTCGTAGTTACGAGTACCGTGGATTAGCGTTAATATTAGCGACACAGTTTATTTTAAAAACTTCTGCGATTATTATCATTCTCAACACACTATACCCATGTTTTTGTTCGAAATAAAGAATTTTGTTTTTATTTGTTGGAACTACACCCAGACTGGAACAAATATTTGCAGATCATACAAACATTTGTCCTGCAGCGGGAATCGAACCCGCAACCTCTCGCATCTCAGCCGGCTACATTAATGTACAGAGCTCTCTCAATAGCCCCTTGCGCAACTTTGAGTGTGTGATGTGAGTTTTGAGTTTGTGTTGTCTTCTTCAGCAGTTTTCACAGTTCTGGACGAGTCCTTCCCATAAATGTATGAAGGGGTTTGGCAGGCGGATTGGTGATCGCAGTATTAGTGTTGAGTACTCAGGTAGATGCTGCTCCCCTGGTGTACTCCCTTAGTTGAATTTTACGACATCCACGGGAGACGGAGGGGTCTATTTCTAAGCCGGACATAATATGGTCAAGTGTGAACTGTAGACTTGTGTGCAGGTGTATATGCACAACGACAGCAGCCCGCGCTGTCTGCACAAGTGGCAGCCGCACGAGGGCAAGCCGCTCTCCTGCCTCTTCTTCTTAGACAACCACAACAACTACAACACTGAGTGAGTACATACAATGTGTGCAGGTGTATATGCACAACGACAGCAGCCCGCGCTGTCTGCACAAGTGGCAGCCGCACGAGGGCAAGCCGCTCTCCTGCCTCTTCTTTTTTCAGCTCAATCGGTTGAGGATAACTGCTTTAAAATTCAGTTGCAAGATTCCACCCGGACAAACATCTTCCACCTGGACATACATTGCGTCGGCGATCACACGTGTGTTAGATTAAGTTATAAATAAAGTGTTTTTTGTATGTATGTTAGTTTCTAAGGTATTTATGTTGATATGGGCTTACTGTTTAGTTATAGTGCATTTCTCAGTAAGCCTGAAATAAAGATTTTGAATTTGAATTTGAATTTAATATAAAGCTTGTAAAATCCTGACTATTTTCAGTGACCTAACACCAGTTTCATATTTACAAAACTGCATTGACTCAACCCATTTCACCTTAAATTCATTTGTATGAAAATTATTATTATATTGTTAATTATTTTTGTGAAAGAGTTTGTCCGGGGAATTACTACCACCGTACTTATTTCTGCCGCAAAGCAGTGGTGCTCGCATTGCTGTGTTCCGGTTTGAAGGGTAAGGGTGCCGGTGAAATTACAGGCACATGAGACTTTTCATCTTTATGTCTCAGGGTGGCGGGCGCAGTGCAATGCCACATAGGGCGCGTCCTAGGTGGACGTGACCTGTGAGGTAATGCACTGTTCATAGGCAGAGGTTACCGCTTAACATCAGGTGGGCCATCTGCTTGTTCTGTCATTCAAGAAGTATAAAAAAAAACTATTAATTCCAGCGTACAATTCTGGAAATTCGCGGTGACGGGCGCGGACAACAACACGACCATCAAAGTGTGGTCGTGCAAGTCGTGGAACTGCATGCAGACGCTGCGCTTCACGCCGTCGCCGGGCGGCGACAGCCTCGGCCTCAACGCCATGCTCGACCGCAGCGCCAGCTACCTGCTGCTGTCAGACTTCCAGTCGCGCACGCTCTACGTGCTCAACATGGCGCGCGACGACCTAGACACGGTGGCCTATTGCAAGAGTATATCAGAGTTCTTGCTGCCCTATCCCGTGCTCAGCTTCTGCATCGCCGAAGCGGGTGAGTGCTGCCATCTCACTGCTGCAGGGGTAGCGGCTTATCGCCGAAACACTGGAGATGGTGGGATCAGATCATGAAGTTCATTTCGTCTCCATCATCAGATAGATGAGCTCGCTGACACCATAATATTGTACTGTCATTGGATCTTGTCAGGTATGCTAAATTTCAGCTCAATCAAACACCGGGAAGTTGGTCAAATGTAACTAGTTAGATTTGATTACACCAGGACAGGTGAAACGAATTAAAAGCTTGTAATAATAACAATTTTAAACGAAGGGTAATACAATAGGCGGCCTTATCGCTAACAGCGATTACCAGGAGGATGTTAGTCAGGTATAACAAAGCTGCATTTCGTTTTGTCCGTTAGAGGAGCGGCAAGTGAAGTGCGAGTCATCGTGCGATGATCCGTTCCACCGAAACGGATCAGCGGGCGACGCAGCCGGATCGCCCGACGGCTTCGAGCTACATCACAATGTGAGTACAAATTGTTCCCTCCACTCTCAAAAAAATACTAGGTTTGGTTGCGTTGGAACAGGAGGTACATTTTGTTTATAACACAATTAAAAATGATCCTTATGATTTCAATGAATAAAATACTTTTTGAATTTGAACCATTGAAACCGAAGGAGAACTGGTAAGGATGCATAGCGCATGACGTCCGCGTTTGAGCAGATTGCTCAAGCGCCCTATTAGTACACCCATCTGTTCGATATCATACATGTAACTACTAACCTATATGTAGCACAAAATGATTCTTTACTCATCTTCACACCCTGTTTTCACTTTCAGGAGAATGGATCAGGAGTGTCGTGCAGTGAAGACCCCGGCAAGCAGGTGTACGTGCGACTGTTCATAGTGCAGCCCAAAGGGTTGCAGGAGGGCTCGCTAGTGTACACCCCGCCCAGGCCGCACAGAGAGCTAATGCACGGTAACAATACACTATCCGTTGTAGACCCCGGCAAGCAGGTGTACGTGCGACTGTTCATAGTGCAGCCCAAAGGGTTGCAGGAGGGCTCGCTAGTGTACACCCCGCACAGGCCGCACAGAGAGCTAATGCACGGTAACAATACACTATCCGTTGTAGACCCCGGCAAGCAGGTGTACGTGCGACTGTTCATAGTGCAGCCCAAAGGGTTGCAGGAGGGCTCGCTAGTGTACACCCCGCCCAGGCCGCACAGAGAGCTAATGCACGGTAACAATACACTATCCGTTGAAGACCCCGGCAAGCAGGTGTACGTGCGACTGTTCATAGTGCAGCCCAAAGGGTTGCAGGAGGGCTCGATAGTGTACACCCCGCCCAGGCCGCACAGAGAGCTAATGCACGGTAACAATACACTATCCGTTGAAGACCCCGGCAAGCAGGTGTACGTGCGAGCGTTCATAGTGCAGCCCAAAGGGTTGCAGGAGGGCTCGATAGTGTACACCCCGCCCAGGCCGCACAGAGAGCTAATGCACGGTAACAATACACAATCCGTTGAAGACCCCGGCAAGCAGGTGTACGTGCGAGCGTTCATAGTGCAGCCCAAAGGGTTGCAGGAGGGCTCGATAGTGTACACCCCGCCCAGGCCGCACAGAGAGCTAATGCACGGTAACAATACACTATCCGTTGAAGACACCGGCAAGAAGGTGTACGTGCGACTGTTCATAGTGCAGCCCAAAGGGTTGCAGGAGGGCTCGATAGTGTACACCCCGCCCAGGCCGCACAGAGAGCTAATGCACGGTAACAATACACAATCCGTTGAAGACTCCGGCAGCAGGTTTACGTGCGAGCGTTCATAGTGCAGCCCAAAGGGTTGCAGGAGGGCTCGATAGTGTACACCCCGCCCAGGCCGCACAGAGAGCTAATGCACGGTAACAATACACTATCCGTTGTAGACCCCGGCAAGCAGGTGTACGTGCGACTGTTCATAGTGCAGCCCAAAGGGTTGCAGGAGGGCTCGATAGTGTACACCCCGCCCAGGCCGCACAGAGAGCTAATGCACGGTAACAATACACTATCCGTTGAAGACACCGGCAAGCAGGTGTACGTGCGAGCGTTCATAGTGCAGCCCAAAGGGTTGCAGGAGGGCTCGATAGTGTACACCCCGCCCAGGCCGCACAGAGAGCTAATGCACGGTAACAATACACTATCCGTTGTAGACCCCGGCAAGCAGGTGTACGTGCGACTGTTCATAGTGCAGCCCAAAGGGTTGCAGGAGGGCTCGATAGTGTACACCCCGCCCAGGCCGCACAGAGAGCTAATGCACGGTAACAATACACTATCCGTTGTAGACCCCGGCAAGCAGGTGTACGTGCGACTGTTCATAGTGCAGCCCAAAGGGTCGCAAGCAGACCGTATACAGGCTCTTTTGAAAAATACTGGTTATCCCTGATAGTATATTTATTTATTCAGGGACAATAAACAGCTACAATATCAATCTTACGTTAATTAATGTAAGCGATGAGCGAAAAATAGTCCGAATTGATATCATTAGAATAGACAACTTTAGTTCTACCATTAAGGCGATATGTCAAAATACCAAATGGGCGGAGTCTATCAAGAAAACAATAGCTGTAAGACAGTGACAGCGCTATTGCTCACTTGAACCCGGGAAGAGGTGAGGTATAGATTTTTGTCACTCGGAAGTAACTGAAAAATGATAAAACTTCGTTTAGCTGCTAAAGTAGCAAATATAAAAATAAATAATCTATAATTAATCTAAGTAATGTGATTACCTACTGAAAAATATAAAAAAATATGCTTAATACTTTCTCTAGTTGAAGGAGGGACCTAAAAAGGGCTTTAGAAGAGCCAATTTCAGAAAATAAAGCTATCGAGAAAAGTTTCGCGAATCATGTTTCTAGTCTATAATTTATATAGATTACATCCTCAAGTAATTACTATATTAACATCAAGTTTGTAACCTTTACTGATAGTGAGTGAGCATGTAACGAAACGACTCCAAAATTTTAACATAGCGTCTTAAGGAAAGGGTTCATTACTTTTTCTGAAAGTATAACTTTATCTACCTATCCAGCTGGTAACACTCACTGCTGAGTGATGGCTCCTCTCTATAACGCCACTGCTCCTTGGCGGTCTTGTCTCAGGCGGATCCACTGCAATGCAAAATTATTTTTATTTTATTTTTTAATGAGGAGATGCGTATAAGAACCAATATCACCGGTATAGCTTTCAGAATTAGCAAGCTGAAGTGGCACTGGACAGGCCACATAGACTGCAGAACTAAAAACCGGTAGGAAATAAAGATCCTCGAGTGGCCACAAACCGGACCACGGAGTAGAGAAAGCGCGGGGCTGAGAGCGGTCGTTCTGTCATCATCAATAGCCATAAGACGTCCACTGCGGGACGAGCCTGCCCCATAGAAGTCAATAGAGGAATTTACCATAATTCACCACGCTTGGCAGGTGGATTGGTGATTGCAGTATTGATGTTGAGTAGGTACTCAGGTGGATGCTGCTGCCCAACCGCTTGTGTAATCCCTTAGTCAGCTTTCACGACATCCATGAGAGGAGACGGAGGGGTATATACTTCGGTCGGACACAAGACGACACATACTGATACCTTTTGTTACAGAAAAAATATTTGTATACTTTGTATATGTGACGCGACCTGTAATTTACTATGTCTGCTCAGACATGGCGCTGGAAGACATGAATACGAGCACCTCAGAGGAGTCCCCCGCGCTCGCCTCTAGCATCCTGCAGCAGCAGACTCAGCAGCTCAAGAACCTCCTGATGAGAGCACAGGTGAATACATAACACCCAACGGTCACATACATAGTCCTGATCCCACACTAGGATCCCCTGTGTCGTGCTATCAGGAACTACGAGTACCATAGTACAACACCTGGCTGCGCGTTTAGATCATCATCATCATCATCAGCTGTTTGATGTCCACTGCTAGACGAGGGCACCCCCATAAAATACAATGGGGGGATATTATCACCACGCTTGGCAGCCGAATTGTGTATTGCAGTATTGGTGTTGAGTACTTTACTACATCCACGGGAGGGGACGGAGGTGTCCTATTATTTATTTATTTATAATACTCAGGCAGCTCTCGGAGCTGATGCGTGTATATATTAGCCCTTATCAGTGCACTTTAAATGTTTGTCAAGTCTATTTTTGAAAGATTTCACTGAGGGGGCACTGATCACTGAGTCTGGTAGCCGGTTCCAAGTGCGCACGACGCGATTAGGCAATATGTGCATCCTCGGATTGCTGGTACTTGGCCCGCGTTGCAGCTTCAGTGAGTGTCCTCTGAGTCCTATATTATTGTTCATGGTATATAGTGTCTGTGATAAATCTGGTATTCTTAGGTTTAACACATCAAAGCCAAGCGCGTTTGCTTATTTTAAATTCCCTTGACTACGGCCATAAATTTAATTCCTTACGTGGTACAATTTCTTTTTATTAATTGTATAGAGCGTGGTTTCGTTTCGTTTCGTATGAGGTAGTGCTGGCCTCTGGTGTCAGAGTTTGTCAAGCCGCCAGAGGGCATCTGACATGGCTTATCGACTGCTATTAATCAATAACAGCCGGGACCGACAGCTTAACGTGCCCTCCGAAGCACAGAGCGATGGAAATCCGCACATAACTTAGAAAAGTCATTAGCGTGGTGACAATATACGAGTAAATCACTGTATTTGGCACCAAACATTGTCAATTCAAATATACATTTCACTTATACTTAAGCTTACGCTTTAGTAATAGCTATCAAGTCTTAATAAAGTGAGACATATTCAATCGTTCAAATAAAAATAAAAAAAATTAGGGAAATACATAGAAAAATATGGAAACTATATTTTCTGTCCCAAAGTTTATGTCAAACTCATACGAGTTTCCTCTAATTAATAGATATATCGCCAGAATGGTAGATATGTCAGCAAACAAATCGATTTCAAAGTCAGACATGGATTGAAAACAGTAGAGAATAGTGATCACCACGTGAGCTGCGAGTGTGGCCCGGCGGGGCCCGCATCGTACCAGAACCGCCAACCTGCACGCCAATACACCATAGCCTATGAATTATTATTTTGGCGACAGATCTACCGTTTTGCGGACAAACCTTATTACTCCCGAAAAATATCAATCAACTCGAACGTCAAAACAAAACAGACAGAGTAATGTTACCAACATTCAATGCAACCAGTAGTAGAATCGTTTGTGTTTTTAAATGATAATAAATAAATAAATATTGCTGGACAGTTCACACAACATTATATAGCTAGCCCCAAGCTAAGCAGAGCTTGTGTTATGGGTACTAGATAACTGATATACTTAATACAATACATTAAATAGATAGATATTTTTTATTATATATAGAAAATACCCAGAACACCCTCAACAAATATCTGCGATCGCACAAATACTTGATCAGAGGCACCCGCAACATCCTGTGTCGCAGGCCAACCTTCCGCCCGCCGCGCCACAGAGGTCGTCATGTCAATGATAATAAATATAATTTTTGTTTGAATTCGACAGTCCCAACCCAACAACACGCTAGCGCTGGGCCAGCGGCCGGAATCGCCGCCGCTTAATCTCATGACGCCCGACGCTTTCAGGTTTGTACCGTCACATATTATTTCAACTGTTGGTAAGCCAAGGGACAGTTCATCATATGCCTGTTGGCCCACTGCTGTACATGTCTCCCCCCTATTGGAAGGGTGTGCCATAATAAATAAATAATGCTGGACAAGTTCACACAACATTATCTAGCCCCAAGCTAAGCCAGAGCTTGCGTTATGGGTAATAGATAACTGATATACTTAATATAATACATTACATAGATAGATATTTTATATTATACATAGAAAACACCCAGAACACCCTGAACAAATATCTGCAGAACGCACAAATATTTTTTCCGAGGCAGCAACCTCCTGCGTTGCAGGTGAACCATCGCCAGCCGCGCCACAGAGGTCGCCAAATCACCATGCTTGGCAGGCGGAATGGTAATCCCTTAGTCGGTTTTTACGATAGCCATGGGAGGAGACAGAGGGATCTATTCTTAGGCAGGACACCACAGCCAAGCATTTTGTAGGGTTCCGTAGTCAACAAGACAAGGAACCCTTATAGATTCGTCATGTCTGTCTGTCTGTCTGTCCGTGTATGTCACAGCCACTTTATTCCGAAACTATAAGAGCTATGCTGTTGAAACTTGGTAAGTAGATGTATTCTGTAAATCACATTAAGATTTTCACACAAAAAGAGAAAAAAACAAAAAAAATGGGGTGCCCCATACCTAGAACTGAAACTCTAATTTTTTTTCATCGAACCCGTACTTTTGGGTATGTATGGATAGGTCTTCAAAAATGATATTCCACATGATCTCCTGCAGTAGTATCGAGTCGACTTTCTAATAATTTGTTTAACCAAGTAGTAAAAATGTTATAGTATGTAATATATTTGTAATCTACTCACAAAGCCATTTGATACCCCACATGTTTTTTTTATATTAAATTTTCGCCCTTTTTATGACGTCTCTGTCACCCCTACAGTTGCGCTTGTTATCTCATATATTTGTGTTCAGGAGGTCAAACTGAACGCATTGACCAGATGACACCATATCCAAGAGATAATAATAATAATAATAATAAATAATGCTGGACAGTTCACACAACATTATCTAGTCCCAAGCTAAGCAGAGCTTGTGTTATGGGTACTAGACAACTGATATACTTAATACAATATATTACATAGATAGATATTTTTTATTGTACATAGAAAATACCCAGAACACTCTGAACAAAATGATCTGCGGATCGCACAAATATTTATTCCGATGCGGGAATCGAACCCGCAACCTGCTGCGTCGCAGGCGAACGTTCGCCCGCCGCGCCACAGAGGTCGTCAACGGTCTTGAAGGAAACTTCTGAAACCTCATTTTAAACAGTTACTGTCTTGTCTAGGTGCTTGCCACTGTACTCGTATTTATACTCGCTATTCGCCACTGTCCTTGACCAATGTAACTCGGCCTTACATTTTAATGGTTTCTTACAATTATTCAGTTTTAACAATTTTGTTATTTATTTACAGCTCTCCTGGTAAACGGGAAGAAGACGAGGTTCCCTTAACTGTTGTGACTCCGGACATTGGAATAAAATCACGCAGCTCAACATCAGGTAAAAAAATATAAGAATCTTTGATTGTCAATCGACTACTATAATGTTTGATTCATTAATATAACATACATACTTATACATACATAGACACACGCCTTTTTCCCCGAAGAGGTAGGCAGAGCCTCAATGGGCCTCTTTTCACCGTGAGTTGCACCATCGTGGGGATATAGTGACAAGTGGTGAGTTCATCGCCGCCATTGCTTCCCACGACTTACTCGGCCAACACACTCTTTCAGTAATAACACACTCCATAATAAGCTGGCAGCCAGGACAAATCTTATACCATCGAATCTTTCTAACAAGTCCGGGTAATCCCTTGGTCGGTTTTTACGACATCCACGGGAGGAGATGGAGGGGTCTATTCTTGGGCCGGACACACCACGGCTAATAACATAACATTTATTTGTTAAAAATTATTAATGTTGGTAAACTATGTTAGACGAAACAAAAAGTTTCTTACCTACATTAGGCAGGTATAAGGTGAGTTTCACACATAACAGGAAGTTACATTATTTCCTGAGTGCCCATAGGTTTTTATGATGTCGCGGACTACGCGTTGAAGTATTAATAGATGCTTAAATTGTTTTCGGGCTATAGTTATTGAACTGGTCACTTGTTTTTTCCAGCTGTATGCGAAGAGGGGAGCGTGGGCATCAACAAGCTGACATCTGGCGGGTCGAGTCCCAGCCGCGAGGTGCAGGAGATCATGTCGCACAATGACGAAGACGACTTCTATAAGGATCACATGGTAACTACACATTATGTACCTACATGCGGTCCACTTATCAACAAGCTGACATCTGCCGGGTCGAGTGTCAGCCGCGAGGTGCAGGAGATCATGTCGCACAATGACGAAGACGACTTCTGTAAGGATCACATGGTAACTACACATTATGTACCTACATGCGGTCCACTTATCAACAAGCTGACATCTGGCGGGTCGAGTCCCAGCCGCGAGGTGCAGGAGATCATGTCGCACAATGACGAAGACAACTTCTATAAGGATCACATGGTAACTACACATTATGTACCTACATGCGGGCCACTTATCAAAAAGCTGACATCAGGCGGGTCGAGTCCCAGCCGCGAGGTGCAGGAGATCATGTCGCACAATGACGAAGACGACTTCTATAAGGATCACATGGTAACTACACATTATGTACCTACATGCGGTCCACTTATCAACAAGCTGACATCTGGCGGGTCGAGTCCCAGCCGCGAGGTGCAGGAGATCATGTCGCACAATGACGAAGACAACTTCTATAAGGATCACATGGTAACTACACATTATGTACCTACATGCGGGCCACTTATCAAAAAGCTGACATCAGGCGGGTCGAGTCCCAGCCGCGAGGTGCAGGAGATCATGTCGCACAATGACGAAGACGACTTCTATAAGGATCACATGGTAACTACACATTATGTACCTACATGCGGTCCACTTATCAACAAGCTGATATCTGCCGGGTCGAGTCCCAGCCGCGAGGTGCAGGAGATCATGTCGCACAATGGCGAAGACGACTTCTATAAGGATCACATGGTAACTACACATTATGTACTTACATGCGGTCCACTTATCAACAAGCTGACATCTGCCGGGTCGAGTGTCAGCCGCGAGGTGCAGGAGATCATGTCGCACAATGACGAAGACGACTTCTATAAGGATCACATGGTAACTACACATTATGTACCTACATGCGGTCCACTTATCAACAAGCTGACATCTGGCGGGTCGAGTCCCAGCCGCGAGGTGCAGGAGATCATGTCGCACAATGACGAAGACGACTTCTATAAGGAGCACATGGTAACTACACATTATGTACCTACATGCGGTCCACTTAACAACAAGCTGACATCTGCCGGGTCGAGTGTCAGCCGCGAGGTGCAGGAGATCATGTCGCACAATGACGAAGACGACTTCTATAAGGATCACATGGTAACTACACATTATATACCTACATGCGGTCCACTTATCAACAAGCAGACATCTGCCGGGTCGAGTCCCAGCCGCGAGGTGCAGGAGATCATGTCGCACAATGGCGAAGACGACTTCTATAAGGATCACATGGTAACTACACATTATGTAACTACATGCGGTCCACTTATCAACAAGCTGACATCTGCCGGGTCGAGTGTCAGCCGCGAGGTGCAGGACATCATGTCGCACTATGACGAAGACGACTTCTATAAGGATCACATGGTAACTACACATTATGTACCTACATGCGGTCCACTTATCAACAAGCTGACATCTGCCGGGTCAGGTCCCAGCCGCGAGGTGCAGGAGATCATGTCGCACAATGACGAAGACGACTTCTATAAGGATCACATGGTAACTACACATTATTACCTACATGCGGTCCACTTATCAACAAGCTGACATCTGCCGGGTCGAGTGTCAGCCGCGAGGTGCAGGAGATCATGTCGCACAATGACGAAGACGACTTCTATAAGGATCACATGGTAACTACACATTATTACCTACATGCGGTCCACTTATCAACAAGCTGACATCTGCTGGGTCGAGTGTCAGCCGCGAGGTGCAGGAGATTATGTCACCCCCAATAGGGGTAAAAAAAAGTCCGATTATATGGGGTGTCATGTGGAAGCGCTTTGCTTGAACATTTCAATGCTATTTTGGTCTAAAACAATATAATTATCAAATATGGGAACCTTCGACACAATGAAGAAGAAGAAGAATGCTATTTTTAATTATTTTTTGGACTATGTTTTTTTTTGAGATATTTGTGAAAAACGTAAATGTACGAACTAAACCTCTAGTGTACTTTTTTTTTTTTTAAACTTCTTGAATGACGGAACAAGCTGATGGTCCACCTGATGTTAAGCGGTAACCTCTGCCTATGAACAGTGCATTATCTCATAGGTCACATCCACCTAGGACGCACCCTATTTGGCATTGCACTGCGCCCGCCACCCTGAGACATAAAGATGAAAGTCTCATGTGCCTGTAATTTCACCGGCAACCTTACCCTTCAAACCGGAACACAGCAATGCGAGCACTACTGCTTTGCGGCAGAAATAGAATATGGTGGTAGTACTTCCCCGGACGAACTCTTACACAAAAAGCTCTACTACTACTAAACACTACTACTTACTTGCAGCAATCCCACAATGCTGAAATTTGCTTTGCTTGTAGCTTTGCTGTGACACAAATACAAGGAAATGGATGGTATAGCTATAAACCAACTTTTTATTCCCATACCCTGAGGGACCTATTATCTGCGGGCAGTAGGGAACCGTGGTTTTCCCTAACACCGCACTCCCATTGAATATACCTCCCATCGAATACACCTTATCGAATATACGTCCTATTGGACATACTCCTATCGAAAATGGCTCTTATTGAGCATGCCTTCTACAGACCAATCTCCGTAAGATGTCACCTGCCTTGGCACCTTGCCTTGCCAACCAAGGCAGGGGACATGGTACGTTGAAAGGTCTGTATAGAACAGGGGTTCCCAAAATTATTTTGTCTACTGCCCACTTTGAGAATAAATTATTTTTTAGCGCCCCCATTTTTTCACCTATCAACTACTACCAAACCACAATTACTTCAAATGAAACATGCACAAATCGGGTTATTTAACAAAAACTTGTTAAAACATGATTGCCCGCGGTCTATTATCTACGAAAATTACCTATCTTTATAGGAATACTAATAACTATTAAAATGCGAAAGTGTGTCTGATTAGACGCCCCCATTTTTTTTCTGGGTCGCTTATCGGCCCCCTTTAGACCTGCAGCGCCCACAAGGGGGCGTTATCGCGCACTTTGGGAACCCCTGTGTGTTATATACTATAGAAGATGTCACCTGTCGTTAACAGGACGAGCCCCTGGTCTGCGAGGAGCCGGTGTCGGAGCCGAACCCGGCGCCGCCGCCGCTGCCGAATGGGAACGACCCTCTGTTCCAGGCGGACCTGTTCACCGACACTAGTGTCAGCTCGCACAAACTGACGCACAGTAGTAAGTACTGTTTTAACGAGAACTTACGTGGCCATTTACTGGATGCTTTTTTTTTATACAACTTGGTATGACGGATCAAGTTGATGGTCCACCTGATGTTAAGCGGTACCCTCTCCCTATGAACAGTGCATTATCAGATAGGTCACGTCCACCTAGGACGCACCCTATGTGGCATTGCACTGCGCCCGCCACCCTGAGACATAAAGATGAAAGTATCATGTGCCTGTAATTTCACCGGCACCCATACCCTTCGAACCGGAACACAGCAATGCGAGCACTACTGCTTTGCTGCAGAAATAGGTATGGTGGTAGTACTTCCCCGGACGAACTCTTTCACAAAAAAGCTCTACTACTAACAACGTTTACGGCATGTTTACTATTTAGAACTGTGATGTGCAGGTCTGGCAAGTCACACTGGGCCTATATTGTGAAATACAGGTGAATTACAGTTTAGTCAAAAATACGAGCCGCTTGCGGCTTGCTGGTTCGATTCCCGCAGCGGGTCAAATGTTTGCATGATCTGCAAATATTTCTTCCAGGCTATGTGTTGGTACCATGGTGCTCATAGGTCCTGATACGCACGACACGGGATCTTAGTGTGGGATCATGGGACTATAAATAAATAATGCTGGACAGTTCACAGAACATTATCTAGCCCCAAGCTAAGCAGAGCTTGTGTTATGGGTTCTAGATAACTGATATACTTAATACAATATATTACATAGATAGATATTTTTTATTATACATAGAAAATACCCAGAACACCCTGAACAAATATCTGCGATCGCACAAATATTTGTTCCGAGGCGGGAATCGAACCCGCAACCTCCTGCGTCGCAGGCCAAGCTTCGCCCGCCGCGCCACAGAGGTCGTCACTACTATGTATGTGACTGTAGGGTATTATGTTAAATAAACTACCTATCCCACTAATATTATAAATAAGAAAGCTTGTATGTTTGCATGTTTGTTGCTAAATCACATAGAAACGGCTGAACCTATTTCGGTGAAGTTTGGTAAACAGTTAGAATATGACCTGGATTGCGTTTCATGTTCTCAAGATTTTTCTGAGAATCAACCTCCTGGAGTAGGGGCTTTAGAAACATATATGTACAACAATAAACTTCGGCCCGCAGTAGAGCTTTTTTGTGAAATAGTTCGTCTGGAAAGTTCTACGATCATACCAATTTCTTCCGCAAAGCAGAATTGCTCGAATTGCTGTAATCCGGTTTGAATGGTACAGGTGCCGGTGAAATCAAATACATGAGAATTTTCATGTTTATGTCTCAGGTTGACGGGCGCAGTACAATGCCACATAGGGCGCTTCGTAGGTGAACGTGACCTACGTGATAATGCACTGTTCATAGGCAGAGGTTACCGCTGAACATCAGGTGGGCCATCTGCTTGTTCCGTCATTCAAGTAGTATGATTATTCGACTTCGATTTATGGTCCTTTTTCAGGCAGCGAAACGTCATGGCCGCAAATATCAATTGCTCAGATAACAGAAGCGAACCAGAGGAAGGCATCCAGCGACAAATCCGGCGGCCAGTCGCTCAACAACTCCGCAACGGCTATAGTGGGCCCGATGGTGGGACACGACCGGGCTGTCAGCGACGAGCCGAGAATTGATCGAGCTAAATTGGAATTGCTCGAGCAGAAAATAGACAGACTGACTGGTAAGAATCGATATATACAAAATCGTTGTGTGACTGACTGACCTAGAGACCTGAAATTTTGGGGTGTGTTCCTTTTGTGGTCCGTTTTTTTATTGTAATTCAAGTAGATTTTTAAATTTAAACATAATAATTTATGATAGTTTTTAAATGAGTCACAGAATTGACTCGGGGCACTCGGGCTTGAGTAGGTTAGGTACAGTACTACCCAAGTAATATGGCTTACCGATGTACCTGCGCAGAAGATGATTTTTAAAGCGCGGGAAATGCTATGTACCGCTATTGGTCGGCAGCTGTTAGTCAGCCGCCATACTTCTGATGGAGGGGCGTGACTTGCGAGTGAGACGGAACTAACAGCTGCAGTGTATTATGAACCTTATAATAGTGACTAGTGGGTCGGTGGTGCGCGAGCTGCAAGCAGCTCGCGTGACCGTTTTGTTGCTCTAGTTGTTTAATTGAAAATGGTTTTCGGGATGTTTTAGAAATTACCCTAAAAATTGGGAAATTTTACTAAACCAGGCAACACTAAATGTGCCACACGACCGACCCATTTAGTCATCCTGCTAAGGACTTGCCAACAACTAATACGATACAATTAATACGATAAATACGTCGCCCCTTCGTTAAACTCAGTCACTCGACCATCACTCCACTCAGGGGGTCAGTGGCTCGCTTCGCTCGCCACTTCCCCCCTTCGTGTCACGATGGTCTCGATAGCTCGATGACCCGCAGCAAAGTTAATTTGAAAATAGAAAACTAACGTAACATTCGTAATCAGTACACTCAAATTAATTAATACGATAAATACGTCGCCTCTTCGTTAAACTCAGTCGCTCGACCATCATTCCACTCAGGGGGTCAGTGGCTCGCTTCGCTCGCCACTTCCCCCCTTCGTGTCACGATGGTCTCGATAGCTCGATGACCCGCAGCAAAGTTAATTTGAAAATAGAAAACTAACGTAACATTCGTAATCAGTACACTCAAACTAATTAATACGATAAATACGTCGCCTCTTCGTTAAACTCAGTCGCTCGACCATCATTCCACTCAGGGGGTCAGTGGCTCGCTTCGCTCGCCACTTCCCCCCTTCGTGTCACGTTGGTCTCGATAGCTCGATGACCCGCAGCAAAGTTAATTTGAAGATATAAAACTAACGTAATATTCGTAATCAGTACACTCAAACTAATTAAAGCGATAAATACGTCGCCTCTTCGTTAAACTCAGTCGCTCGACCATCATTCCACTCAGGGGGTCAGTGGCTCGCTTCGCTCGCCACTTCCCCCCTTCGTGTCACGATGGTCTCGATAGCTCGATGACCCGCAGCAAAGTTAATTTGAAGATATAAAACTAACGTAACATTCGTAATCAGTACACTCAAACTAATTAAAGCGATAAATACGTCGCCTCTTCGTTAAACTCAGTCGCTCGACCATCATTCCACTCAGGGGGGAAGTGGCTCGCTTCGCTCGCCACTTCCCCCCTTCGTGTCACGATGGTCTCGATAACTCGATGACCCGCAGCAAAGTTAATTTTAAAATAGAAAACTAACGTAACATTCGTAATCAGTACACTCAAACTAATTAATACGATAAATACGTCGCCTCTTCGTTAAACTCAGTCGCTCGACCATCATTCCACTCAGGGGGTCAGTGGCTCGCTTCGCTCGCCACTTCCCCCCTTCGTGTCACGTTGGTCTCGATAGCTCGATGACCCGCAGCAAAGTTAATTTGAAGATATAAAACTAACGTAATATTCGTAATCAGTACACTCAAACTAATTAAAGCGATAAATACGTCGCCTCTTCGTTAAACTCAGTCGCTCGACCATCATTCCACTCAGGGGGTCAGTGGCTCGCTTCGCTCGCCACTTCCCCCCTTCGTGTCACGATGGTCTCGATAGCTCGATGACCCGCAGCAAAGTTAATTTGAAAATAGAAAACTAATGTAACATTCGTAATCAGTACACTCAAACTAATTAATACGATAAATACGTCGCCTCTTCGTTAAACTCAGTCGCTCGACCATCATTCCACTCAGGGGGTCAGTGGCTCGCTTCGCTCGCCACTTCCCCCCTTCGTGTCACGTTGGTCTCGATAGCTCGATGACCCGCAGCAAAGTTAATTTGAAGATATAAAACTAACGTAATATTCGTAATCAGTACACTCAAACTAATTAAAGCGATAAATACGTCGCCTCTTCGTTAAACTCAGTCGCTCGATGACCCGCAGCAAAGTTAATTTGAAGATATAAAACTAACGTAACATTCGTAATCAGTACACTCAAACTAATTAAAGCGATAAATACGTCGTCTCTTCGTTAAACTCATTCGCTCGACCATCATTCCACTCAGGGGGTCAGTGGCTCGCTTCGCTCGCCACTTCCCCCCTTCGTGTCACGATGGTCTCGATAGCTCGATGACCCGCAGCAAAGTTAATTTGAAAATAGAAAACTGACGTAACATTCGTAATCAGTACACTTAAACTAATTAATACGATAAATACGTCGCCTCTTCGTTAAACTCAGTCGCTCGACCATCATTCCACTCAGGGAGTCAGTGGCTCGCTTCGCTCGCCACTTCCCCCCTTCGTGTCACGATGGTCTCGATAGCTCGATGACCCGCAGCAAAGTTAATTTGAAGATAGAAAACTAACGTAACATTCGTAATCAGTACACTCAAACTAATTAATACGATAAATACGTCGTCTCTTCGTTAAACTCAGTCGCTCGATGACCCGCAGCAAAGTTAATTTGAAAATAGAAAACTAACGTAACATTCGTAATCAGTACACTCAAACTAATTACGCCTCTTCGTTAAACTCAGTCGCTCGACCATCATTCCACTCAGGGAGTCAGTGGCTCGCTTCGCTCGCCACTTCCCCCCTTCGTGTCACGATGGTCTCGATAGCTCGATGACCCGCAGCAAAGTTAATTTGAAGATAGAAAACTAACGTAACATTCGTAATCAGTACACTCAAACTAATTAATACGATAAATACGTCGTCTCTTCGTTAAACTCAGTCGCTCGATGACCCGCAGCAAAGTTAATTTGAAAATAGAAAACTAACGTAACATTCGTAATCAGTACACTCAAACTAATTACGCCTCTTCGTTAAACTCAGTCGCACGACCATCATTCCACTCAGGGGGTCAGTGGCGCGCTTCGCTCGCCACTTCCCCCCTTCGTGTCACGATGGTCTCGATAGTTTGGATAAGCTTCACCAAAGTGAATCTATTTTTTCGACTTTTTTGTCTTTTTGGACTTTTTGGACTTTTTTGTCATTTTTGACTTTTTTTTGACTTTTTTTGACTCTTTTAACTTTTTTGACTTTTTTTGACTTTTTTGACTTTTTTGACTTTTTTGACTTTTTTGACTTTTTTGACTTTTTTGACTTTTTTGACTTTTTTTGTCATTTTTGACTTTTTTGTCATTTTTGACTTTTTTGACTTTTTTGACAATTTCGACATTTATGACATAATTTTCGTAATCAGCACTTCCATATTACTCGAAAACGACACCAATATTACAAACTGTCGAAAAAGTGGGTAAATTACCCTAATAATGGGGAGATTTTATTTCACATGCTGTACTTTAGGATACTGGTACATAATATTCGTACTCAGCACCTCCATATTTCTCGAAAACGACACCAATATTACAAACTATCAAAAAAGTGGGAGAATTACCCTAATAATGGGGAGATTTTATATCACATGCAATACTGTAGGATATTTGCAACAAGTCTGTGAAAAAAGATTTTCCATCTGTCAACTTTGGTGGAAGAAAGTCGTTCGACAAAGTAGAGTCTCACCCCAAAATTCAAACTCCGCCCTCAGTCAGGGTTGCCAGCTAACAGAAACCAAAATGGTCAAATGTCATTAGAATGGAGCATTCCCACAATACCTCATCAAAATTTGATCCAAAATGTCTCTATTTCTATTTTTCAGGTTTTGGGGAAAAATCTTGGAAATTTCCCATGAAATGGGGAAAATTTATTACTTCAGGCAACACTTTAGGATACTGGCAATCTTTTCTATTCCGACAAAATTTTCGTCCGACAACTTTGGTAGAAGAAAGTTTTACGTCAAAATATAGAGTCAAAATCCAAAAATACAAGCACCGATTCCTCCCAGGGTTGCCAGCTTAAAAACTCCAAAATGGCCAAATGTCATTAGAATGGAGCATTTTAACAATACCTCATAAAAATTTAATTCAAAATGTAATTATTTAAATTTTTCATATTTTAGGGGAAAACTTTGGAAATTACCCTATAAAAGGGGAAATTTTATTACACCAGGCAACACACCTCATCCTATCACACAACCGCCCTATACAAGGCATCCGGCTCCGGTGTTGCCCACAGCCCCTTATTTCCGTTTGAAAAATTGACAAAATTTTACGATTTTCAAAATGGCCACCAAAACGTCAGCCATCTTGAATTTCAAAAAACGAATAATTTTCCCATATTAACAAGAATACTGGCAACATTTCTGCATAAAAAGAAATGTCGTGTGACAACTTTGGTAGAAGACTTCTAGAGCTCAAAATCAGTCGTAAAAAGCTCAAAAATTAAAGACGCCATTTTTGATCCGCCATCTTGTTTTTTTTTTTTTTATTACTTTTTTTGTAAATCTCACTGTAAAAACAATAGGATGCGCCGTTTAAACGGATCCGATCGGTGAAACTTTCGAAAAATGGTTTTTGTCACCGCCGCCATCTTGGATTTTTCAATACAATACAATACAATACAATATCTTTATTCATAACGCCAAGTTATAAGTCAGAATAAGAAGTAGAAGTAGAAGTCAGAAGTAGAATATTAAATATGGAATATAAAAATTAACCATATTATAAATCATTCAAAATATAAAAAATTAATTACTATTAATTTCATCATTTAAATTATACATTAAAAATATTATTACTAATTAAGAAATCGGCAGCTCGTACAACTCGTTTATCGAGTAGAAAGTGTGATCCAGGAGCCACTTGCGTAATCTCGATTTAAAGACCATCGTGGAAGTTGCATCACTCCGAATTGTGTTCGGCAGCCTGTTATATACAGAGGGACCCATGACGTACACAGACCTCTCCGATTTGCGTAGTTTATGAGGGGGCGCAACTAAAAGGTGAGCAAGTTTATTGCTACGAAGGGCATGGGAGTTGTTTATCCCTCTGCGTTTGAAACTGTCAATGTTGTTGTGGGTAAACAACGCGACCTGGTAGATTAATTCGCAGGGGAGCGGCATTATTCCCAACTCTCTAAAATAGTCGCGGCAGGAAACATCGTCGGGCACACCAACAATTGCGCGCACCGCACGCTTCTGCATGACGAAGACTCTGTCAACATCAGCGGCTCGCGCCCAAAGCTCAACGCCGTAAGTAATGGTGCTGTGCACCGTCGCGTGATAGCACGCCAGCACCACACTGCGGGTGGCGGTCGCGGCGAGTCGGCGCAGAGCGAAACATGTGCGGCCCAGTCTGGAGCAAAGCTCTTCTATGTGGTTTTCCCACGTAAGGCCGCTATCGATATGAAAACCCAGTAACTTTGTGGATTCGACCCTCTGTAGAGCGGTGTTTCCGGCAGTCACAGTAAACGGTGGTGTCGGTGTGCCATTAAGGCGGAAAGTCATGTAGCAGGTTTTATCCCTGTTCAGCGCTAGACCATTCAACCGGAACCACCGCTCGAGTCTCTCAACAACGTTGTTCAGTCTCACCACCAATTCGGGTGGGTACGGCGCGGTAACAATGACGGCTACGTCATCAGCATACATATATGCCTGCGCCCCAGCGACGGCTTTAGGAAGGTCGTTTAGCAGAAGACTGAACAAAGTGTTTGAGAGGCACGAACCCTGCGGTACTCCCATGGTGTTCATCAATTCAGCTGACTTCAGTTGCCCATATTCACCTACCACGGTCTGGGTTCGGTTGGACATGAAGGAGCTCAACAGGGACAGGGCCGGGCCCCTTATACCGTAGAAATTGAGTTTGTCGGAGATGAGGTGATGGTCGGCGGTATCGAACGCGCGCGACAGGTCACAGCATAGCAGCGCCACGCGTAGACCGTCCTCACGCGCGCTCAGCACGCGCCATACCACCTCCCTCACCAGGTCTGTTGTGGCTCGTCCGGCTCTATACGCGTATTGTCTGTCCGACATAATGTCCCGCTCTCCGATAAAAGATAATAATCTTTTATTAAGTCCGACTTCAAAAATCTTGCTGATGGCGGGTACAAGGGAAATCGGCCGGTAAGATTTTATTTCCGATTTTTTCCCTTTTCCTTTGTAGAGAGGAGATATTTTAACTCTTTTGAGGGACTCAGGATATATCCCCGCTCGAATGCAGACATTAAACAGATGAGCAATAACAAAGGCGATAGAACTCGCGATAGTTTTGAGCAGATTTGACGATATGCCGTACAAGTCGGTACTATTTTTCGACGCTATGTATTTATTAACTATTAGAACTATTTCGTCTGGTGAAAACAACCCAAGTCGTAGTGATACGTCACATGCGGGTGAGTCAGCACCGAGGCAGGCGTGCGCGCAGGCGATGTTGGCTGGCGGAGCCCCGCACTTGCTCGCGGCAGTTGTGAACTCGAGGTTCAGCGCGTCTACTAGCTCTTTCTTAGTGCGAAAGGGTGCGCCATCAGAGTTTCGCACGAGGTCAGTATAATCAACCCTCGCGCTGCTCCTCCGCCCGAGTTCAGTGCCGATCACATTCCACATGCACTTGGCTTTATTTGGGTGGTCGCGAATCATTTTACTGTAATAGTTTGTGCGTTTTTCTCTAATTATATTTTCATATGTGTTAGAGTAATTTTCGACGATATTTATTAATTCTATATTATCCGGGAATAATTTTCTTAGATTAAGTATGTCATACAATAAGTTTTTTAAATTCCCTACTTCACCATCGACCCAGCTGTTTTGTTTAATGGCGCAAGGTTGTTTTTTAATTGGAAAACATATGTTAAATTTATTGGCTATTACAGTTAGGATGACTTCAGCGAACGCATGACAATCACCATTCGACCGCTCCGCCATCAAATTCCAATCAACTGATTCAAGGGCGTACCCAAAATTTAATTTACAAGCCACGGATAATGAGCGTCTTTCTTTGAAGTGTTGTGTCGCGGCGGCCGCAGCGCGTGAGATGGAGAGGCGCTGCGCGTCGTGGTCGCTGAGATGCGACGCGACGCCGGCGACGCGCGCGACGCGCTCCTCAGGGAGGTTTGTGTACGCGTGGTCCAGCAGTGTGGCGGTATCGCCGTCCACCCTAGTAGCCGATTTTATCAGTTGGCAGAAATTGTGTCTCGACAATATATCAGTCAATTGTTTCTTTAATTTATTATTTTTTAACAAATTAATATTTATATCACCCATAATAACAGTGTCAAAGCCGTCAAAATGTCAATCCCTAATTCCTGGTCGAATTGACGACATTAACACATTTCTAGAACATGTCCCATCACTAAAACGGCTCCTTCTGGGAGAACAACCATGTCAATCAGTGAGTGAGTGAGTGAGTCACCGTTGTCTAGCTTTATATATTATAGATTAATGGTTGATTGTTAGTTTTGAGAACTCTTTCGTTAATCTTCGGAGCCATACTTTCTTTTCTGCGCGAACGAAGATTCACGACGTGCCATATCAGTTGGGTATACCTGTAAGATCTTATTTGAAATATTAATTAAATACTAGTGGTTTATTATACAGTTTGGAGGGAATTGGAGGCTTTTTTATTTTTTATATCATCAAATTTGTATGAAATTGTGATTTCGCCAAACATAACTATATGTATCTGTTTTGTATAGATATGCTGATAGAACAAAGTTTTGAAATTCGTTCATTGCGTGAGGCGGCGCAGAGCCCGCGCGACATGCTGGACGCGGCGCTGACGCAGCACGCCGCCAGCACCGCGCAGGCCGTCGAGACCGCACTGCAAGTAGGGTGAGTGCACTATAATACATCCTCCAGCATCCATCGACACACCAAATTTCATTATTATACAACTGAACTTTATAAGGATAGTAAGAGAATGTTCGCTAAAAAAATATCGCGAAAGCTTCAGAAAGTCAGTCTAGAATAATGTATTGTGATACAGAACAACCTTCTGGAATGTATAGGTCCTCCGCCCAGAATCATCTCGAACCCTAGCTCATAACATTAGGTTTGAATCAAGGTATATTATGCTATGTTTATTCACATCTATTGTACCAAAATTAATCTAAACTGGCCCAGTTTTTTGTTTCACACAGCTTTTACACAAATTACCGATGTAACGTTATCTATAACAGAAAAGTCATTAAAAACTAGAAAATATTTGGCATCAGCAACATTTAAAACTGTAGCAGTGATGGAATAAAGTGTATGTTGATTGTAGGTGGGAGCGCATCGGGCGGGTGGGCGAGGCGGCGAGCGCGCGCGCGGCCTCGGCGGCCGGCGTGGGCGCCGCGCGCGCGCTGGAGCCGCTAGCCGCCGCGCTGCAGCACGAGCTGGCCGCCAAGCTGACCGCCACTGACCATCTACTCAGAGACAACATAGAGAAACTGGCCAACAGCAAGGTAACATTGTAGGTGGGAGCGCATCGGGTGGGTGGGCGAGGCGGCGAGCGCACGCGCGGCCTCGGCGGCCGGCGTGGGCGCCGCGCGCGCTCTGGAGCCGCTAGCCGCCGCGCTGCAGCACGAGCTGGCCGCCAAGCTGACCGCCACCGACCATCTACTCAGAGACAACATCGAGAAACTGGCCAATAGCAAGGTAAGATAGAGTCAAGCTGACCGCCACCGACCATCAACTCAGAGACAACATCGAGAAACTGGCCAATAGCCAGGTAAGATAGAGTCAAGCTGACCGCCACCGACCATCTACTCAGAGACAACATCGAGAAACTGGCCAATAGCAAGGTAAGATAGATTCAAGCTGACCGCCACCGACCATCTACTCAGAGACAACATCGAGAAACAGGCCAATAGCAAGGTAAGATAGAGTCAAGCTGACCGCCACCGACCATCTACTCAGAGACAACATAGAGAAACTGGCCAACAGCAAGGTAAGATAGAGTCAAGCTGACCGCCACCGACCATCTACTCAGAGAAAACATCGAGAAACTGGCCAATAGAAAGGTAAGATAGAGTAAAGCTGACCACCACCGACCATCTACTCAGAGACAACATCGAGAAACTGGCCAATAGCAAGGTAAGATAGATTCAAGCTGACCGCCACCGACCATCTACTCGGAGACAACATAGAGAAACTGGCCAATAGCAAGGTAAGATAGAGTCAAGCTGACCACTACCGACCATCTACTCAGAGACAACATCGAGAAACTGGCCAATAGCAAGGTAAGATAGATTCAAGCTGACCGCCACCGACCATCTACTCAGAGACAACATAGAGAAACTGGCCAATAGCAAGGTAAGATAGAGTCAAGCTGACCGCCACCGACCATCTACTCAGAGACAACATAGAGAAACTGGCCAATAGCAAGGTAAGATAGATTCAAGCTGACCGCCACCGACCATCTACTCAGAGACAACATCGAGAAACTGGCCAATAGCAAGGTAAGATAGAGTCAAGCTGACCTCCATCGACCATCTACTCAGAGACAACATAGAGAAACTGGCCAATAGCAAGGTGAGATTTTCATATATTTTCCTGAAGGAAAATACTTATTCTCCATACTTCTTTCGCGTTTATAATATTAGTAGGAAGTAGGATAGGATAGGATTCCTCCATTCATTTGATATGATAAATCATGCAAGTAAATTTTTTTGTTTTTTTTTTATATTTAATATTTTGTCGCGATATTAACCCACAAACTCTGAATGCGTTTATTTACTCTACAGGTACGTGATTGTCACCTAACTCTGTTTATATGCCAAATTTCAACTTTTATGTCCAGTAGTTTCTTATAAGATAGACTATGACAGACAGACGGACGGACGGACAGACACGGGAGTAAGAGTATTTCCGTTGCTTCCCTAAAAAGCACAACTATTCTAGGAAACCCTGTAGTAATGCTTGTTTCTAATGAACTCGTTTTGTTGCAGTCTGTGACAGAGCGCCTGAGCACGTCCATCGCCAAGTCTGTATCAGAAATGGTAAAGGAGTCGTTCCGCTCCGCCCTGTTCGAGAGCGTAGTGCCCGTTATGGAGAAGGCGCACGCGCAGATATTCAGACAAGTAAACCATGCTTTCCAGAATGGAACTAAAGAATGTAAGTCACTCTCCATCTTTTTACCCGCGATGGAACGATGAAGTCATAATAAAATTATGACAGTCATATCTTTATATATTTATAAAAGCGTATTAGAAATTCACGAAAACAAGGAAAATTACTTTAAAAAAAAGGATATACACAATTTTAATTTAAGAAACAAAGATAAACTTTGTATACCAAAAGTTAGGCTT
Source organism: Operophtera brumata (assembly GCA_932527175.1). NCBI lineage: Eukaryota > Metazoa > Arthropoda > Insecta > Lepidoptera > Geometridae > Operophtera > Operophtera brumata. Next base: position 2,037,197 of record OW052235.1, read on the forward strand.
GTAAAGGTTCAGAAACAAGGGGAATACAATAAAATACTAATGTACAATAAATTGCCCAATAAAATAACTAATCTGGAACATACATCTGACTTCAAAAGAAAAATTAAACATTTCTTTGAGGTAAATGCATTTTACTGCTTAAGGCGCGATAGGTTCTCAAATGTCTGTAGAATTTTAAAGTTTTTGATAAGAATTTTCATAGTTTTCTAGGAAGAAAAAAATATATGATATTTTTGAGCTTTTTATCTAGTGAAATCAATAATTCAATACAATATTTGAATTACTTCACTCGATAAAAAAAAATAACAAAGATACCTCCTTTTTAAAATGTAAATGCAATTTTTCACTCACTTCTCTCACGTTTTAATTTTTGAAACATTTAGTTACATGTTAGTTATTATTTGAGTTAGTGAATTCATCAACAAAATTAAACAAAACTTTGAACGACATTTTTATATAATTTTTTTATACATAAAAACACGGTGCAAGAGCGTGCGCTCGCCTTCTCCGCCTCATACAAAAATGTTCGTTGAACCTATAGCGCCTTAAACGAGTTTATGAACATGACTGTTTTAGATTCCTCATTTTTGCTAAATAATGATATTGTGTAGTGTGCTCTCGAGAGGTGCTGGAGAAATTGTATAATGACGACTGATTAACTTAGTTTTTGGGTAAGATGTAGGTAGTTTAGTATTAGATTATTAATTAGATTTTATTAAATTTTTGGTTGACTTTTGTTTTATGATTATTTGTTATTTTGAATAGTAACTGTGTTTAACAATTAAATTTATATAGAAATTGTATTATAGAAATTGTATTGTATATTAGAAATTAGAATTTTAATTTTAATTTGTGATTTTTTTTAAATTGTTTTATTATGTGACTTGCCCAGTGTGACAATCTATGTTACAAGGTGAAATAAATGAAATGAAATGAAATGAAATGAAATGAAGGTATATGCGTTTAAGGTAGATTCTCTCTCTTTTGGCGCGTTTTTTTTTTGTTGGTGTTTTTTGCTCATTACATCTCACCAACACTTCTTCAGATAGCGAAAGTTGATTTTGCGAAAACTAGGAGACTTAACTCCCATGTTTTAATTGATAGTATATCATAAATATCATCAGTACGACGAATACCATAAACAAAAAAAACACTACAAATCCGTAAAAATATATTTAACAATAATCGTAGCTAAACAAATGATATCTTTGAGATACTATCAATAACAACATGTGTGTTAAAGTCTCCTAGTTTTCGCGAAATCAACTTTCTTTATCTGAAGAAGTATTGAGCAAAAAAATAAATAAATTTTGCTCCACAAAGGAGAGCGTCCACCGTTACGAGAGCGTTAAGGTGAGAAGTTTGTGTGTCCAAAACTATTGACCGATTTAGATACAGTATTCTGTAAAGGGTTTGTGCCTCATCGGCGATGGTTCTTAGATAGGTGTTATGGTGTTAACTCGTAAGGGGGCGGTGCAGTAAAAAAAATGCTGGGAGAATGCTACTCCCTAAATTTTGGCGGTATAGCGATTTGCTCTCGGATAGACTAGATATCTTATATATATAAAAAAAAGTCGTGTTAGTTACACCACTTTAACTCAAGACGGGTGAACCGACTTGGCTGAAAATTGGTGGGGAGGTAGCTTAGAACCAGGAGATTGACATAGGGGGAGGGGTAGGAGGAGGGGTTTGGGGTTCACCGGGGGCTACCCGTGCGAAGCCGGGGCGAGTCGCTAGTTCATTATATAAGACTTATACTAGTTTGATAAATCCACCCTAAGTGAAATAACGTCCGTTCTTCGCGACCAAGCCTTGAAGAATCAGGCAACAAACACGACACATGCTATATGTTACAAGCTAGTTACACCTGTCCCAGTGTAATCAAATCTTGCAAGTTACATTTGACCCACTTCCCGGTGTTCGATTGAGCTGAAATTTGGCATACTTGTCAAGATCCGGTGACAATTTATGGACAATGGCTGATCTGATGAGGGAGACGGAAGATGGACAACGGAACTTCTCGATGGATAATAGGAGACTGGCCGTGTTTGGGTTAATTTTGATCAGCGCACCGTTCCAATCACTAATTTCATTAAAGCTTGTTTTTTTTGTTGATTCTTGACGCTCAATCGCGGTGTGGGTCAGGGCCCTTGATGTTTTATATTGAAAGTATGAAATGTGTATGTTGATTGATCATCGCATCGTAATGTACAGTTGCAGCGAACACGGAAGCGGCGGCGAGAGCGGCGGCGGAGCGGGGCGGAGCCGCCGCCACCGCGTCGCTGCGCGCGGCGTTGGACCGGCACGCGGAGGCGCTGAGCGCGGCCGCCGCGCCGCAGGCCCCGCCCATGCACCAGCTCACCGGCGCGCTCAGAGAGGCGGCACAGAGGTATGTACAGTACATATATAGAGCGGCACCACCGCGTCGTGCGCGCGGCGCTGGACTGGCACGCGGAGACGCTGAGCGCGGCCGCACGCCCCGCCCCTGCACCAGCTCACCGGCGCGCTCAGAGAGGTATATCATTATTATTATAGAGGTATAGTTAATTATTCATGCTTGGACCTCAATAGAGTAAGCACGAATAATTAATGTTAGCGAGACGATAGTCAACGTCAAATATAACATACTAGCGCCTCGCCCCGGCTTCGTACAGGTAGCCCCGGTGACCCCCCCCCCCCTTCCCCCTCTTACCCCTCCCCCCTATGTCAATCTCATGTTTCTAAGCTACCTCCCCACCAATTTTCAGCCAAATCGGTTCGCCCGTTCTTGAGTTATAAGTGGTGTAACTAACACGACTTTGTTTTATATACTATATATAGATATGTCAAATAAAGTCACATATAAATAGCTTAAAACAAAACAAGCAATGTAAAAGTGTACGCTAGGTGATTGTACTAACATAACATAACCCGTCCTTACAGCGTCCTCGAGAAGGAGATGACGTGGTGGCGCGAGCAGGCGCGCTCAGTCGCCGTGCAGATGTCACGAGCGCATTCGCCCGCCACGCCCTCTATTGCCGATAGACAGGTACCTTTACATTTTGTTATTTTTTGGTATTGGCCAGAACTTTTTGATCGCTTTTTGAATGTCGCTTCTTTTCAGAGACCCCATCGTAGTTCTCCAAGGAATTGCATCCAAGAATCTTTGCCTTTTCTCCTACAAGTACTAAATATTGATAACTTTCACGCTTAAACATTCAAACCCCCTTCATTTCTCTATAATCCTTAGCAGCGTAATTTAGAGATTGCTTAGAGCTATGGAGACAGTATTTTTATTAATGCATTGTTCATCGGAGCACAGAGTTTTTTGTTATCATCGTATGTTATTATAGACTTAGATCCGTACTCCAGGACTATGCTTCATTGAGATCTGTCGAAACATATTAACATTGTCACGGTGCTGCCGTGGACAGGTAGGTAGTCTAGTTGGTAGAATCCTATCCTACCTGATAGAAGAGCTAGGAGTAGGTAGATAAACGAATAGGGTATTTTTATACATGTATTAACTTAGAATGCTAACAGGAAAATCACTTAAAGTTCGTTATATCACTTACGCCCGAATACTGAAACGCTACTCATCTGATCAAATTAGCTAAAGGCTATTTAATTATGACGTACACTTAAATATAAGTGGCATACTCAACTGCCTTTTAGTAGCATTGAGACCATGATTCGCTGAGAGCCCGTCAAATTTTCTTTAAATGGCAATATTATTACAAAAAGTTTGTTCCCTATTACATTTCTTGTTATTTTGGACTGAGAGTTTCGTTTTACGCAGTGAACACATCGAGCAACGCAGGCCTCCGTACCGGAGGGGAGACGCCTTAGAGCTGTCAACCGATACATATTTATTCAGAAATTTTTGGGGGGGGCTTCACGCACTCACTTACAGTTTAATGCACACTTTTGTAACCAGTCGTTCTATCGCTATAAACGCACACATCTATAAACAGCAACACATCAAAAATCTTTATACACACATAGATGCTTTCTGTGTACAAACATCATGTTATGTCACAAAATTGACAGTAACACCCGTTCTAGGGACTTCCAGCACTCAAGTCGATAAATTAATAGTATCGATAACTTTTTGGTAGGAACTTACTTTGCCTACTGTATATATTCTGTGCTACCATCAAGGGTCATTGAAGGGATTTAAGGGCGGCTAGGTATGGGGAGAAGATCTGAACGCTCTCTGTGAAGGAGGAGTTCCGGAGTTGTTATCGAGGATAACATACAGATCATTTTGTGGATCACTATGAAATTTTAGATTAGTAAAAGGTAGTAGTAGGCTGGAGAGAGAGGGGGTAAACGCGGAAACTTAGAGTATAGAGAAAAAATCAAGAAAATTTTGAGTACCCCCGGTACAACCACTAGCTCATGAGATGATTAGTTCTTGGGAAAATTTAATTAGAATTTTGTTCAAGGCATACAATAATTTCATAAAACTATGGGTCGGCAAGTCAAAAGAGACGAAAGGAAAGGAAAGGAACAAACGCTTTACTTAGCTGCCGTCATCCTTCTAACCTACATAATCCATGACGGTTCTGGCCACGAAATATACGATGTATTATATCTGTCAGTCACTGTTATTGTCAAAAACCAAAAATCATGATCCTAAGTGCCAAAAAACTACATTAGTCATTAAAATGTAAAATAGTTTTTTTTTAAAATTTCAGGCATAACTATCCCACGTCACATGGGATCCTAGTGTGGGATCACAACTATGTAGTTATGTGTTGGGTGTGTTAAGTTATGTTAATGTTAGACAATGGTAGGTAAAGTAATACTTAGCGCTTTATCTAGTGAACAGAATATCGCGTTGAAAAAATTATACCTAGCAATTTTTTTTTTAATTCTTTGGTCAATCAAAGAATAGGATTTGAATAGGAAAATCCCACGACACAGTACGGACACTCATGACACGACTTTTCTTGAAAATGAGTAAATGAGTTCAAACTGGGAAATGCTTTTGTTAATTTATCGTGATCACGTATCCCACAACCTAGGTAGGCATGCAACTTTTTACGAAAAACTATCACACCTCTAGATTTGTAATATCACATAGAAATTTAAATTCATGTCAAGATGTCGTTCCCCTCTGGCTATGCACAATTTCATTTGGGCATACGCGTTAGTAAAACTGTTTTCGCCCGATCATTAGGGCGAGCGAAGCGAGTCCTCTACTATCCCATGCAATTTTGTGGTACACTTAACGAAAAAATTATCCGTTGTAATTTAGCATAGTAATTTAAATTCATGTCTTTGTTTAAATATAAATAATCACGGAAAAAAAGCTTGCTAGCCCTCACCAAGCATGTTTTGCTTTTGCTAGTAATAAAATTGTATCATGATGGGCCGATTGCTCTGTCAGACTGAACCGATCGTGTGACGCATAGAGTAAAACAGTGTGACAGTGCTACAAATACTGAAATGCCGAATCGTTACATTTTCTGCTGTAAATCAAGGTCTGGAACATCGAATTTACGAAAAGATGGTGTTTTCTTTCACATTGTACCTAAGTGAATTTCATTATATATACATATATATTTATTTTTATTTTATTTTTTGATGCTAGACACAGTTCACACAAGATTATCCAGCCCCAAGCCAAGCACAGCTTGTGATATGGACTAGATAACTGATATCCCTAGTACAGTACATTACATAGATATTTATTTTGCATTAACATAGAAAATACCCAGAACACCCTGAACAAATATCTGAAGATCGTACAAATATTTGTTCTGAGGCGGGAATCAAACCCGCAACCTCCTGCGTCACAGGCGAACCTTCGTCCACCGCGCCACAGAGGTCGTTAACTTATGGCATAAAATGAATAATTTCAAATTAAAATCATAACAGTTACCTACCTTGTTACATACCAATACCTTCATGGTGATTGGATTAACGGTTAGAAAGTTAGGTTAGGCTAGGCTATGGCTCCCGAATAATATAAATCAAATTTCAATAGCTTGTAAAACATATTAAACGAGCATTTATTTTATCGATAAAAAATCTACTTTATTATTGAGGCACATCACTAATTTAGTAGTATTAAAGAAAACACGGGCAACTCACATACAGGAATTTTTTAGAAATAAAAAAAACTGTTAAATGAGCACAAAGCTATTTCAGTGTGCATTGAGGCTGTTATTGTTAGCAGTTGCTTATTTAATTAAAAAAAAATTAGGTTTACCAACACTCTACACATGTATGTCGGAGAGAGAAGTCATATGATGAATCTGGAGAATAGATCTACTGAGATTGAAGGCTTATAAACACCACGTGTACGGCTGCGAACAATCGTATTCTGCCATGTCGCGCCACCCAAACGAATGCGCCCGAGTCTTGTTTACGCAAAGACGCAAAGCGATCGATGCTCGAATATAAAAGGAGCGTACGAAAGCGCCAAAGCTCATTATTACATCGGCGTTGGCAGAGTGCACACGATTTAATCAACAAAATACAAAATCAAGTTCAAAGTCAGTTTGAATAAAATCTTAGTGAAACCTCTTTTGCACGATTCGATTTTTCTTTTTGTATTTTCCTCATTTGCACGAGACCCACTGGAAAGCACCTTAGTTGCCTTTTGCCGCTCGGAGGGATCTTGAGGATCCGACATGCATATATGAAGAGGTACAAACTATATACCTATCTTTAGCTACAGAAGAAACCAATGGGGGCTTTTCATTTTCGTTTTTTTTTTAAATTCAATTTGGCTCAATTGATGGCCCTGACTCAACTGTGGTTGTCAAAATCAACAAATGCATCGTACCTATGTTATTTTGTGTGATAGTAACAAAATACCACGAAAATATATCACTTCGTTGTTGACTTTTACATTTCACTTTATTTTTACAGTTAAGTACACAGCAGCGACATATATTTTCAAAGGTTTATAGATGATTTGGTATGGCCGTGAAAACCCCTCATTATAGGCAAACACAACGTGCAAAGATTGTACAGTAACCTCACAATGGGCGATCAACGATTTTTTTAAAGCATCTTTATTTACTTTTAACTGAAAAGAGTAAAGTTATTTAAGTATGATCAATATTGCCGATTTTGATAAAATTAACCACGTAGTTTTATTCTTATTATAAACTAGAAGCAACCCGCGATTTCACTCGCATAAGTTTTGATCCTATGGGAACATCTAAATAAAATTTAAAACTATTCCAGTGGTCCAGCTATCGCCGTTCTAAATTTCATCCAATCCTTAGAAAATTTAGCATTTATTATATTACAAACATACACACATACTCACGCCTGTTTCCCAGAGAAGTAGGCAGAGACCATGAATTTCCACTTGCTACGATCCTGGCATACCTGTTTTGCTTCATTCACTCACATCACATTCTTCATATATGCTCATTGGTTAAGGGCGCTCTTAGCCTGGCCATTCTCCAGATCGACCCTGATCTATTTTGACTGCCTACCTACCTAAGTAAGGCTTTTAATTTGGTTTTCCTTTTTTCTTTGAATCAGCTTCCACTTGTTCTCGAGGCACCACACAGGCGCTCCCCACCTAGTAGTAAGAAGGATCATCAAAAGAAAAACAGACCGTGTTTGTTGCCTGATTCTTCTAGGTCTGGTTGCGTTGGAACAGGAGTAAATGTAAATTTATTTTTTAAGACGATTCAAAATGATCCTTGTGATTTCAATGAATAAAATACTTTTGACTTGACTTGACTATTCTGAATACCTTCACCGAGGTCTCCCCCTTCCAACTGTCCCATTCATGCTCATCTTATGAACTAGTTTCGTTAATCTACTATCACTCATCCTTTATATATACCCAAACCATCCAAGCATACCTTTCTCAATCCTTGTCACTATACACGTGCTCTTTCATTTTACAATGCTCTCTTAACACACAGTTTCTTATTCTCTCTCAAAGTCCACCATACATACTTCTCAAACCTCTCATCTTCACTGCATTTATTCTACTTTCATGTTTATTCTGCCTTAGCAACATTCGCTACCACCAGATACATTAGTGTTGGCACTAACACCCCCCCATGCACATTCAGTCGTCGTGCCTTTTTGGATACGTTCCTGCTGATAATAAGGCGTTAAGTTCACTTGGTTTCCAGAATTTACACTCATTTAAATATCATCTTCATGCTTGCCATCTCTTGTAATCAAAGTTCTCAAATGTACAAACTTCTTGATGTTACACTTGTTGTTAATAGTAGTGTGATTTAATTGTATTTCTTTAAATATAGTTTCACATGACACTTACGTTGACATATCATATAATACAACTCTGCGAGGTACATTTAATCCTTTTACCACACTGGTTCTTTCACCATTGGTCACAGGCCACTTTCAGGGACACTATATCTCAAGTTGGTCACTGAACCAAGAAAGAGCCTGTGAGACGAAGTAGTAGTAGTTAGTAGTTACCGGTTAGTTAGTGGTTACATAGCCGTCAAATACGATACTCGTTAATGCCACATGTCACATGATGTCGAACGTGTTTAATAAATGGTATTTAGTAATCAAGGATATTAAGTAATCACCCACCTCTTGGCTTACTGACATTAAACGTTATATACATGTTTACGTCAGCAGAATACATCCTGACATGTACATTGATGTATTATACACATTTATATCTATTCTTTTGGTCACTTTTATGTCGCCCCTCTATCACACGCTTAAGTGGAGCTCGGTTTAAGAGTGGGCAGGGTAGTCGTAAGGGAATTGGCTTTCAGTACGAATAAATCAAGTAACTTGGGAGTGATTTTAGAGTAATGAATGACTAGTGTACTGAAGTGCAGTCGTAGTGAAGAGTGAATCAGTGTTATTGAATAAAATGTTCACGGGTTTTTTTTGTTAAACCGTTCAGTTTTATTATTTTACCCCGAACACTAACTCAAAAATTACAAAATCTAAGATGGCCACTTTTGTTTTTATACGGCTTAATTTAACTTGGTCAATTTTTATGCAATAAAGTTATAATAATTTAATTGAAATTCAGGTACATGTGAAAGGAAACACCATCTTCTTGTAAATTTGATGATCCAATCATTTTTTTACAGCATAAAACTGAACAACTCGGCATTTTTCTTGGAGCACTATCTCCCACGCGAGTCGATTCAGTCTGACAGAGCAATCGGCGACAGCTAGTTTTTTATAAGCTGTATGCCCTCGAGGGCATTAAATTTAGAGGGGAACTACAGCGGGGAATGCCTTTGATGGCGTCTCCATTCCGTGTTGCTCGATGAGTGAACATGATAATTTTTAATAAAATGTATCTACTAAATGGTAAAGAAACGTAAAATGTGTCTTGTCATTGTCAGTCAAGAAAAGCAAAGTTTGTTTTGTTGTGAAAATTATACCTAACAAAAGTAGTGCTTCGTACGTTCATTTTATTATATTCTGAAAATATGAATGAGATAACTAATACAAAGAAGAGAGATTATTGAGGTGTAATTAATACCCTCAGAAAAAGAAATACTTGTAGATATTGTAAAAGGGTAAGAATTCACAAAGACAAAAATTGGAATGAGAGCTACTAAAACTTAGAATTAATAGAATGCTTCAAAGAAAATAAATGTTAGCTGATAATATACAGTTGTTTGATTTGAACAGTTACCATTTAGTTAGGAATAAATAATACCAAGTTATAGGCTGTAAAATATGTATTTATTATAGTGTTTCGGATACCCGGGCACCCGGGCTGGTCGCTAGTTACATAGACGTATAAATAATACCTACCAGGTGACTTGATTTTTATATGAATGCAGTCCACAGCACCAATTATTCTAGGCATCCCAGCATTTCCATAAAACTCATGAGCGATACTGAGTTGCTCACTGGTGGTAGGCATTTTTATGTAGGTTCCCTTTAACTTTGCTATTTCTGTTGCCACTCTATGGACTATAAGGTGAACTGTTGGTTGTTCTACAGTAGTAGTAGAGCTTTTTTGTAAAAAAGTTAGTCCGGGGAAGTACTACCACCGTACCTATTTCTGCCGCAAAGCAGTAGCAATGCGAGCAGCATTGCTGTGTTCTGGTTTGAAGGGTATGGTTACCGGTGAAATTACAGGCACATGAGACTTTACATCTTTATGTCTCAGGGTGGCGGGCGCAGTGCAATGCCACATAGGGTGCGTCCTACGTGGACGTGAGAGCTATGTGATAGGTAATGTACTGTTCATAGGCAGACGGTACCGCTTAACATCAGGTGGGCTATCTGCTTGATCCGTCATACATACATACATACATACATAGACACACGCCTTTTTCCCCGAAGGGGTAGGCAGAGCCACAATAGGCCTCTTTTCACAGTGGGTTGGACCATCGTGGAATATAGACGTGACAAGTGGTGAGCTCATCGCCGCCATTGCTTCCCACGACTGACTCAGCTAACGCTTTCTTCCAGTAATAACACATTCCATAGTAAGCTACCAGCCAGGACAAATCTTATACCAACGAATCTTATCAAAAAGTCCGGGTAATCCCTTAGTCGGCTTTTACGACATCCACGGGAGGAGACGGAGGGGTCTATTCTTAGGCCGGACACACCACAATCCGTCATACAAAGTAGAATAAAAAAAAAACATGTAAAATGTCTCCAATGACCCTCTGGTGGTGCCGGTAGCAAAAAACCGAAGCGCTATCAATAATTGGTCCACTGCTTGTATCGCCCGGTTTCGCCTGGTCAGGGGCTGAATATGTTCCCCAAACAGAGAACACAAATTCAGCACAGTTTGTTTATCGAGGCGGATCCTTATTTTAAACCGCAGGTCGTCATATTTTGCAAATGCATCTAGCTTATCTTCGTTTCGCCGCCCGGTGGAAACCATTTCTTCGTCAGACAACGAGAATAGCAAAGATACCGACATTTTTAGTGCATAATAAAGTTGTTAGGTTAGGATTTTAGGAGAGGTCGTGAGTACTCTTATATTTGATGGCTACTTATAGAATTTGAGGCGTACTTACGCAGCTGTCAAATGCTAATCATCCTTTGAGAATACCGTTTTGAACATAAGTGGCGATTACAATCATACTCAAATCTGTCATGTTTAATTTTTAAGTGATGATCAAATTGACGTTTCAGTATACGAATTTTTAGGATAACGGCGTCTCAAACAGTTGAGACGATCTCAATTATTTAAGTAGCGTTTCAGTATTCGGGCGTTAGAGTCTTTAGTAGTTGATGTTGTATGATGCTGAAGGCAGAAAGCCAGAGTAGCAGGCAGAAGGCCAGAGTAGCAGGCAGAAGGCCAGACGGCTATGGGCCGGGGTTTGATTAAAGGTCTCAATCTCAGAAGTAGTAAATGTCTCAAAAGGTCACGCTTGTAGAAAAGAACACTTGGACAAGAGTGGAACGCGCGTAGTACGGAACCCAAGAACAGGTGTGGACTCTCCACGGTACTGTCCTGTGAGCTGTAGATCGGAACCACGTGGACTAGACGCCATGATGAAGAGCGCGTACCTCGTCTGCAAGGTAGTTCTGTGGCAGGCTGGTAGCAGCAGGTAGGGCTGGAGACAGCAGGTAGCTTGTGAGTCCGGTTGGTGGCTGTGAGGCCGCCAACCGTAAGGTTGGACCCGTAGAGTAGGACCCTGTAAAGATCACGTAGTTGTAGTGATAGCCTCTATGCTTCCCTCTGGTGCAGTTTAGTTGAAAGACTCGTCTAGGCGTAGCGACGTGACTCGCAGGGAGCAGGCAGTACGTGGCTTTCAACCTTGTAGGGCTTACAACAGAGATTAGGAGCTAGTTAGTCAGAAGGACAGACATAGTAGGTGTCTTAGAGAGCATTTAAGACGAACGCAGACGTCCCTAAGTGGACGTGCCTTTGATGCTAGAATTACAACATTAAGAAAATAAAGAGAAGAACATCAGATTATACAGTGCTAGCTAGAGTGTATTCTATTTAAATAAACTCACCAAAATTGGGCGTATAGTCAGAGTTTGTAGTGTTAATTTGCGCGTTGCTGGAGTTGAATGAATACGGACCCATGCGTGCGTTGGGTTTTATAGAGAGCCAAGTTGTCAACAATGTGTATGTGCGCGTGAGATGCGACTCTCATAGCTGGCTGTGTGCATGTATGAGTAATGATTGTCCGTTAGTTTTTGTCAACAACTTTCTATGTGTGAGTATCGAATGTTCTGGAAACATCTAAATAATTTTGTAATGTTACAACATGAAGTATTAATTAAACGAATCATTATGTTTGTTTGCAGCTGTTAACTTCATTATACTATAGATATTTATATGTCATCGAATTGTAATTTTAAGTGCGTGTAATTACAACCCCTACGAATCAACTTGCGGCTCCGCGAAATGCGACCCCCTTCCCGCCTCCCCGCGCCGCGTCCCGCGCGTGCCTTGCGCGCTCAGTACAGTATATCAGTTTTCTAGTACCCATAACACAAGCTCTGCTTAGCTTGGGGCTAGATAATGTTGTGTGAACTGTCCAGCATTATTTATTTATTAATCTAAGTAATGTGTTTACCTGCTGAATAGTATACAAATTTACGATTCATATTTTCTCTTGTCGAAGGAGGTACATAAAACGTGTCTTAGGAGGGCCAATTTAAAAAAATAAAGTTATTTATTAAAGTTTCACCAATCGCGTTTCTAGTCTATGATTTATTTAGATTACATCCTCAAGTAATTACTGTATTCACATCAATTTTGTAACCTTAAAGGTACAAGTTGGTAGCCGACTACACGCAACAGCAGCAAACGCCACGACACGTCGTTGCGTCCTGTCGCTGCAGTCGTGACTTCGAACCCGACTGCTGACGGCAGCAGCAGATGGAATCCAGTTGGTTCCGAGGGTTTTTGTAAAGAAATTCGCTCGACGTGTCGTTGCTCCGGCGCCAGCCGCACTACTGATCAGCGGTCGAGCGACACCGCGACACTGTCGTCTGCCGCTCGACGACGCGTCGCTAGCTTCATGTCGCTAACTACGGAGGGTATTTCATAGAAATACACAGAAACCAGTAGTGTAGCTGCGACACGTCGTTTGCTGCAGTTTCATGTCGTCCGCTGCCAACTTGTACCTTTATTGTTACCGTAACGCAACGAGTCTAAAATGTTAATATAGCGTCGTAATTCCCCCGTGTAGATGCAGGTGGCGCAGATCCAGTCGCTGATGAGCGGCGGCGACGTGAACGGCGCCTTCCAGCTGGCGCTGAGCGCGTCAGACCTGGCGCTCGTGATGTGCGCGTGCCGCGCGGCAGAGCCCGCGCACGTGTTCGGCCCGCCCTGCAAGCTGAAGCAGCATGTGCTGCTGTCGCTCGTGCAGCAGCTCGGCGCCGACATGCCGCGCGACACCGTCGTCAAGCACAGGTGAAACACGCGTTACAATGCATGCGACGATCACGCTATGTCCTTTGCAATGTTGTTTGCAAGCTCAACCATAAATGAAACTAAGTCGTTTTGCTTTTATAGTCGTTGCAATCTAGTCCTTACGAACCTAACCCGTTATGGCCACCCTTGCAATATTGTTTGGGTTATATTTTTGTGCAATAAAATATAAATTAATTCGTCGTATCTCTGATTATTTCTTGGGTATGCTGCTTTAAATATTAAAATAAGTTTTTTGTGAAAAATATATTTTACAATACAAACTTTTATAAAATTAGTGATTGTAACCATGTTAAATGAGTTATTGATTAAAATGAGTCTTAACACTGCCAGTCTAATATTATCCATCGAGGAGTTCCGTTGTCCACCTTCCGTCTCCATCATCAGATCAGCTCGATGTCACCATAATATTGCATTGTCATCGGAACTTGACATGTACGCTAAATTTCAGCTCAACCGGTTGAAGATAACTGCTTTAAAATTCAGTTGCAAGATTCCACCCGGACAAACATACATACATTGCAAGTTAAATAACAGCTTGTAATAAATACCTCGGCCTCTGTGGCGCGGCTGGCGATGGTTCGCCTGCGACGCAGAAGGTTGCGGGTTCGATTCCCGCCTCAGAATAAATATTTGTGCGATCTGCAGATATTTGTTCAGGGTGTTCTGGGTGTTTTCTATGTATAATAAAAAATATCTATGTATGTAATATATTGTATTAAGTATATCAGTTAACTAGTACCCATAACACAAGCTCTAGCTTAGCTTGGGGCTAGATAATGTTGTGTGAACTTGTCCAGCATTATTTATTTATTTATTATAAGATGTATAAATTGACGTGACTCAATGAGCTGGCTCCCCCCGCAGGTACCTGGAAGAGGCGGTGATGAACCTGGACACGTCGAACCCGGTGACGCGCGAGCACCTTCCCGCGGTGGTGCGCGAGCTGCAGAAGCAAATAGTGGGGTTCCTGACGGCGCATCCGCAGCACGCGCTCGCGAGACAGTTCCGCATGCTGCTCATGGCCACCGAGTCGCTGGTCAAGGGCGCCGCGTGACCGCCGCGCCTCACAGCGCGCCCACACTGACTATATAGTGACGAGTGAATGTATAGTACACAAGTGAAGTGACGCGCCCCCACTCTCTATAACTTAAAAGTAAAATTAAAATTGGGTATTAAGTACTTGATTGATAATGCCTGTAATGATTATGAAAGGTGACAAGCTCGAAAACCCCCTCTGAACTAGTTTGAGACTGTATCTCGACGGGCAGTGTGCCCCTCACTTAGACACCCACCAAGGCAAAGAACAAAAAAAAAGGTGTTATGTATGAGTACTGGACTAGTAGGTAGACAACTTAATAATGCTTGAGCTCTGCATACTTTGACGACCTTTGTAGCGCGTCGGACGAGTAGCCGGCTGAGATGCGAGAGGTTGCGCGTTCGATTCCCGCTGCGGGACAAATGTTTGTATGATCTTGTAAATATTTGTTCCGGGTCTTGGTGTATGGTACCATAGTACTCGTAGTTGCTGATACCACGACATAGGAAATCCTAGTGTGGGATCAGGACTATGTATGTGACTGTTGGGTGTTATCGTATGTATGTTACTAACAAAGTTTGCTCCTATTTAGGATATCATTATCTCATGAAACTCCATGTTATTGTACACATGATCAATACACTATTATCTAGATCAGAGGTTTGTCAGTTTCTTATAAAATGGAAAATAAAGATGTGTATGGAAATCTGATATTCATATTTTTTAGCTACGCCAATTTTTTTACAGATCGCATTTTAAGAGGCTTTTATAATGGCTTGGTCAATAAAATTAATCTTCTTCTTCGTGTCGTTGGTTTTCATAGATCATTAAATTATTATCGACCATAATTTAGCCACGTCGACAGCATTTTCAGTGGCTTCGCACAGGTCATTTAGGGTACATAAAATTAATACAATCCTAAGCAGCCATGCTAAGTTGATTCTATACAATTTAGTGAGAAACTGATAAACCACAGATTAAGATATTCCTTTCTAGATTTTGTCTACAATATTTAATTGGCTTTAGGGCCGATTTTTCAATTCCCAGATAAAATTATCTGTCAGATAAATGTTACCGCTATCATTTTATTTCATATGACTTTAGAAAAAGATGGTGATATAACTGACGGATAATTTTATCTAGAATTGAAAAATCGACCCTTAGTTAATTAATATCCAAATGAGGAACAAGCTTCGTTTTGTATGGAGCAGGTGAGCGGTACTATTCTCTTAGTTTTAGTTCTTAAGCAGACCTTCTCATAGCCGGCATTCCTGGTATTCAGTACGTTGAAGCAGTTCTGTAAGTTATAAAGATTGGGGCGCCTGTTGCGATGTGATTTAGAGTGAGTTCAGTGTTTTGTGACGTCCAATGCGATTGGAATGTATATCTACTATGTATGGTACTATACTATGGGCCCAAATACCACAACTAAACTACAACTGAATCGAGACTCAAACAAAGTTAATTTTTGTGGAAAATTTACAAAAAAAAAGTTTATTTTTCTTATTTAGGGTGGGATGCTCACGATTGTGGCGCGAAATTCATTGTTTTTTTTTTTTTTGCTCTTTACAGCTCATAAAAACTTATTCAGATAGCGAAAGTTGATTTCGCGAGAAATAGGAGACTTAACACACATATTTTAATTGATAGTATCTCATAAATATCATCAGTTTAGCTACGATACCACTAAACACAAAAAAAAAACACTGAAAATGTATTTAGGGGTTTCGTATTTTAACAAATTATATTTATAAGATACTATCAATTAAAACATGTTTCTTAAGCCTCCTAGTTCTCGCGAAATCAACTTTCGCTATCTGAAGAAGTGTTCATGAGCTGTAAAGAGCAAAAAACACAAAAAAAAAGAATTTCGCTCCTTAAGCGTGAACATCCACCTTAATTTTTACTGGATATTTGAGTTTAGTTGTGGTATCTGTATGTATAGCGATTGTTGCCAAATTAATCTGCGCAAAACTGCTATTTGAAATTATTAACGAAAAGCGACACGAAAACTCTCAGCAAATGTATGGAGATCAGAGATATATCGCAAGCGATCGAGTAACGCCATCCGCCGGTTATTTCCATATTGCTCAGCAATTTGGTTTCGCTTTTCGTTATCTGTATCCATTTGTCTATCAGGATATGTTTTGACAACGCACTTGTGCCCGAGTGTACATTATGTGCCTTTCTCTACAAAATGTATGCCACAAAAATCACTTTTAAGGTGGTTGCTTTCTCTCGTGGCGCGAATTTAATTTTTTTTCGTGTTTTTTGCTCATTACATCTTCTTCAGATAGCTAAAACTATGTTGCCGCAAATTATGTGACCTAACACACAAGTTTTAATTTATAGTATCACATAAATATCATTAGTTTAGCTACGATTGTGCTTCTACGATATTTACAGTGTTTTTTTGTTTCAAGCACATTCATAGCCAAACTAATGATATTTATGTTATACTATAAATTAAAACTTGTGTGATAGGTCACATAATTTGCGGCAACATAGTTTTAGCTATCCGAAGAGGTGTTGATGAGCTGTGATGAGCAAAAAACACGAAAAAAATTGAATTTCGCGCCACGAGCGAAAGCAACCACCTTAATGCATCTAGTGTACAGTAGTTGTGAGAAATATTGCGGCGTCGTGTTTTGTCGGCTGGGTTCGGGTTATCCTGTTATCTCTGCAGAGGGACTTGGCCGACAAAATACTAGAACATGGCGACGGAGCACGAAGTTTTGTTAGTAATAGAGCTTTTTTGTGAAAGGGTTAGTCCGGGGAAGTACTACCACCATACCTAATTCTGCCGCAAAGCAGTAGTGATCGTATTACTGTGTTCTGGGTTGGAGGGTAATAGGTGGCGGTGAAATTACAGGCACATGAGACTGTCCATCTTTATGTATCTGGGTGACAGGCACAGTGCAATGCCACATAGGGTGCGTGCTAGGTGGACGTGACCTATGAGGTAAGGCACTGTTCATAGGCAGAGGTTACCGCTTAACATGAGGTGGGCCATCTGATTGTTCCGTCATCTAAGGTTGTACTCGTATATAAAAAAAAACTCTCATTACTACTGTACACGGATAGATGGATTCGTGGTTTCGTCAGTAATTTGTGCTGCCTTTTAGTTCCTGGCGCTTATTATTGTTGGTTTGTTCATAAGTATGTGACTGGTCAATTAACATATGACTTTGTGACATTATTTGATAGTTATGTGATTTTATAACGCTGTGTAAATGAAAATGTATGAATAAATGACAGACAAGGGTTGCATCTTTCAGGCATCTTGCGTACATGGCTCACTACCTATCCGTAGAGGATATCCTCAGATCTTTGAGGAGATCCTACTAGGTAGATGCAAGTTTACATTATTTGGTACATATACTTAGCCACTTTTTGCTTGTTGTCGGGTAAGGTTAGCATATCCTCTAAAGGATTTAAACTGTTTCCCGTACTGCAATAATGTTCAGAGTTCTGGTGAGGTTAGGTATACTGAGATATAAAAACTTGTTACGGTGCTACTGGTTTATTTACGGTTACAATAAGTCTACCCGGGAAGTGACTATCGCGACGCAGTGCAGGACAATATATTAAAGGAGGTGGACAACGGCTGACCCAGATCCAAAATAAATGAACCTGGGCCCCTTCATGGGAGTAATTAGTACGGTTCTAAATGTTGGTTTTTGCCCATCTTTTCTAAAGAACTTGTATGTTTTAAGAAGTTGGGAAGCAAAAGTTGTGTTTCTAAATAATTAGATAAATCAACTCATTGCATTTGCGTGAAACAAAACGCAACAAGCTTCTTGACTTTCCCACAACTTCTATGCAAGAAATTAAATTAACTTTTTAATTATCATATCATACATTATTAATAGCCAAAAGTATCTCAACTGAACATTACATTAGACAAAAAAATTGGGTCAAACAACGTATGGGTAGTTGCCCATGTTCTTTGCTCACACAAGCATAGTTTTTTTAACCCTAAATAAAATCTCACACAAGCATTCTGAGCCCCCACACTGGGTATCGCACCTTATTTCTAACCGTGAAACTCATGTTTCTAGCCAAATCCATTTAAAAAACATCCAGCTAATAGCTTGTGTACACTTTTGGTACCAATTAAGGCGCGAGCCAGATAGAGAAGAGACGTAAGGCGAGAACGCGTCGCGGACAGGGCGGAGACGAGACACGGACGCAACTTTTGAAATTATATAAAAGAGACTGGGCGCAGTCGCGACGATAAACGTTGACTGTGCGAGCGAGCGAGACCCGCCCGGTAGGCATGCCACCCCGCGCCCCCTCCTCGCCCCCGCCGCGTCTGCGTCCCGTCTCTCCTGTGTGTTTTGAACAAAAGGCGCGGACGTAAAAGCATCGCGCCCGCGCCCCGTCTATTCTGTATGTTTTGCGTCGCGACGCTTCTATACATTTTGTATGAAAGGGACGCGGAAGAGACAAATGTCCGCGACGCGTCCTCGCCTTACGTCTCTTCTATCTGGCTCGCGCCTTAGATCAATTTCGAGTCTCGGAGACTTGCACAGCCCTGTGTACGAAAGTGTCGGAGATGTAACCCATAGCTCTTACATAGGCTTGGGTATGTGCTCGCACTAAAAGTTGAATCTCGAATTTATATTTCAGCCTGATTTTAATACAATTTGTCATTTTTACGAATATTCTCATGCCTCATTCAAGTTTTAACTTTTAGTACAAGTGGGCATACTCATTAACTAAATGTTGGGGATTAAATCCTTGTATAGTCTGTAGAAAAGTTGGCTTTGTGAAAGACTGTTAGAATGTTTGTATTTAAAGGTATACTGGAAAGTTAAGTGCTAGAGAGGCCTATACTCAGATGTGAGCTGATCTTTAAGGTTTCGTTGTAGGCTAATCAGATTCACGTTGGAATTCTTAAGATTTCATTGCATCTGACAGTTTGTTCTCCTGCAGATGATGTTGGAGGTATTGTTTCATAGTACTTTTATAGAATGCTGTACACAGTACTTGCTAAAATCAGAGCAATAGTACTTGCAAATCAGTGACATAACAAAAGGCTCTAACAAGTATGCTTAGTCTAGACTCTAGAATCAAATGAGATTAAACTTAGGCCCATATTCTAGAACTAATCTCAAACTGAATCGAGACTCGAGCATAGTTTTTTTGACACATTTCAATGAAAAACTGTCACATCTGTGCTCGAGTCTCGATTCACTCTTGAGCATAATTCTGGAATACGCGCCTTAAAATCATATAAATAAAAATATTCTATATTAAGATGGATGGTCCAAAAACTTTTTCCTTACAAACTTGTCGGTGACAGGATATGTATATAATTTCATCACTAGTGTTTTATTTTAAGCCAAAATTAACTAGAGTTATTAGAAATAATATATTTGAATACTATTAGTGTTAAAATGTGTGAATTTATGGAAAAAAAAAGCATTTTATTACTAGTATAATTAAAAATTTTTTTTTTGTAATAAATAAAACTAGGTAAAAAAACATTTTGTAATTACTTTTTACTTAAAATAAAACGCTAGTGATGAAATTGTGTATCTATATATTCTATAATCAACATTAGTTCCTCAAAGTTTTTTGGGAAACGGTTTTGGACCATCGACATGATGATTACTTTGGAAGATAAAAATATAATTATATTCATTCTTAGATACATTTTGTGATCCAATTACTGCAGAGACGGTTAAATTAACTTTGTTATTACAATTTAATTGTTTAGTTGAAATACTGTACAACTAATGTCCGCCTGCGGCTTCACTCGCGTTACTAGGATCTGTTTGAATATTTTCTCAGTTTTGTTTTTATTTGGCTAATATCATTTACTTTTAAATGGCTCACTAGTCTTCTTTAAAGGAGATGGGCAACCTCAGACCCAGGTCAAAAATAAATGAACCAGTACCCTTCATGGAAGTAACTATTTTTAGTAGTAGTAGAGCTTTCTTGTGAAAGAGTTTGTCCGGGGAAGTACTACCACCATACATATTTCTTCCGCAAAGCAGTAGTGCTCGCATTGCTGTGTTCCAGTTTGAAGGGTAAGGGTGCCGGTGAAATTACAGGCACATGAGACTTTTCATCTTTATGTCTCTGGGTGGCGGGCGCAGTGCAATGCCACATAGGGCGCGTCCTAGGTGGACGTGACCTATGAGGTAATGCACAGTTCATAGGCAGAGGTTACCGCTTAACATCAGGTGGGCCATTTGCTTGTTCCGTCATACTAGTAGTATAAAAAAAAAGGTAATTAATATGGTTCTAAATGTTGTTTTTTGTCCATATTTTCTAAAGAACTTGTATATTTTTAGAAGTTGGGAAGCAAAAGTTGTTTTTCTAAATAATTAGATGAATCAACTCATTGCATTTGCGTGAAACAAAATGCAACAATATTCATTACTTTCCCACAACTACTACGCAAGAAGTTATATTAGCTTTTTCATTATCTAATATATACATTTATTTACAGAAAGAATAATACAAGGTATGTACAAAATACATATGAAACAGTTGTGCTACCCGAAGACCGCTGCAAGCGATCTAAAGGTAGCTCAACTGATCCAGATCACTACCAGACGGAAGCGTCCCTAAGATGCTGGCTGCATTGTCATTATCTTAACATGTATTATCAATAACCAAAAGTATTTCAACTGTACGTTACGTTAGTCAAAAAAATTGGGTCAAACAATGTATGGGGAGTTGCCCATGTTCTTTAGGATGCTACAATGCAAGTCAAGTTTTATTTTTTATTTTTATTGAGTAGTATCGTCGTATGACTGATTTCAAATTGTTAACCTTTACTTACGTAGGTAGGTGTTAGTTTTAAATTGAGTAATTCGTTACTGTGTAGATGTAAAATGCTTTGATTCGTGATTACGGGTATACACATTGCACCCATTTTTGCTTCAAATTCATCCTATTGATTAAAACATCGTCGAAGTGTTTTTTTTTATTTTGTCTTCTTTCATCTTATTTCTCTGTAGTACGTGGCTAGTATTATCTAAGAAATATTTAAAATATAACATCTGATTTATAATGATACTATGTTTTATTTCATCACCAATAAAAAATTAAAAAACGGCCAAGTGCGAGCGAGACTCGCGTCCTGAGGGTTCCGTAATGTAAAAGCGTATCACAGAAAACCACTTGGAATCGGTGTTCAAACAACACCACAGAGAACACTATTCTACAAACACAAGTAATTAATTTTATAAAAATTCAAAAACCCTCAATGCAATGAAACGGCTGAACCGATATTGATCAAACATAGCTAAGAACACTCCCGACTAATTCACCTTTCAAACAAAAAAAACAAAATCAAAATCGGTTCATCCGTTCGGGAGCTACGATGCCACAGACAGACACGTCAAACTGATAACACACACCCCGTCCTTTTTGCGTCGGGGGTTAAAAACGGCAATCAGCACACCTAAAGGTTGCTAAAACAGAGGAAGTTTCGCACCAAGTTAAATCGTTTAATCCTGTTGAGGTAAGGAACTTAATAAATTAGACTAACCTATTTATAGGTACAGGTCTACAGCTTAACTGAGTCAGTCCCTGAGGTATGGGAGCGGTACGGGAGGGCTGTTTTCGTCTCTCAAATTATCAGATGACATGTGACAATGTTAATTCACTTCATTTTGACGTAACGAAAAACACCCCTCCCGTACCGCTCCCATACCTCGGGGACTGACTCAGTTAAGCGCTAGAACAGTAGTTATATTATTTGGGTATCGTATAATACATTCATAAACTCACGCCTATTTCCCGGAGGGGTAGGCAGAGACCACGGATTTCCACTTGCTACGATCCTGACACACCTCTTATGAAGTTGGATTAACGCTATTCATCACATCAGCTTTTCAATACGCATAGATAGCGCGTTCTACAAATTGGTAAGTATTGATTCGTAGTTCAATTCATTTCCATAAATCCTGTATGTTGCTTAGAAAGTTTATAAAGACTTGTGTTTAAACACCGCCCAAAAAAGTACTAAACGGTTACCAAAATGGATAAATAGGCACCAAATTATTTCATAAAATATTATGAAATACCTAAATCCTTTTTTTCGTATTATTGACTGCCATAAAAATATATGGACGCCTTTAAAATACACTTTAGACTAAATATTATATATTTAACCTAACTTAACAGAATTTGGTGACCGTTAATCCATCGTAATTTGGTAACCGTTTAGTACTTTTTTGGGCGGTGTTCATTTTATTTGGTGCCTAGGCTTAGAGTCTTAAAAATATTTTTGGTGACCGTCTAATTTATAACCGTTTATATATAGTCAATGGTATGCACAATACACCTTGGTCACAGTAAATAGCGGAGGGTAGAATGCCTCCAGTCATCTCTCGCATCGTTAGTAATATTCTACTACCCTCAAATAATTATATATAAACCGTCTGTCTATATCTCTGCGTGTTACTTGGGCTGCACAAAATGAATTCAAAGAAAGTAAACTCCGGAATTAAGCCTTTGAGAAGGTCCAAATCGTTGTGTTCTTTGAATGATGTGTATCATGTGACGGGTCGTAGTCAAGATTCAGGATATAGGTGAGTTTTGTAAACTGTCCTAGCATCACTATCATTTGAGTACATGCTCTGCCCGATCGATATTTTCTGGTCGAAGTCAGCAGTTTAGCAGCGCAATAGATTTTTGGAGCTCATCGTAAGGACACTAGCCCGGCTAAAGCGGGTGATCCATCGCGAGTAATACCGCTGGTACGCCAGCGAGCCAGAGGTATAGGCCGTCAATGGAGCACCTACCAAACCGCGGTTTTAAAATACCACGATTTGGCTCGTTGGCTCTTCGTGCATGCTTAAAATCTTAGACCGCGGTATATTAGTAGCAGTAGAGCTTTAGTAGGGGAAGTACTACCAACATACCTATTTCTGCCGCAATGCAGTAGTGCTTGCATTGCTGAGTTGCGGTTTGAAGGGTAAGGGTGCCTTTCATCATTCATGAGTCTTTTCATCTTTATGTCTCAGAGTGGGGGGCGCAGTGCAATGCCACATAGGGCGCATCCTAGATGGACGTGACCTATGAGGTAATGCACTGTTCATAGGCAGAGGTTACCGCTTAACATCAGGTGGGTCATCTGCTTGTACAGCCATCCAAGTAGTATAAAAAATAAAATAAAAAATGATCGAAAGTCGACTGTTTGGTACGCCAATGAATCACCAACGCGAGTCGACAATCCAACGAACCAGTAGTTCGCCGGCTCGCAAATGGATCACCCATTTAAGCTCCACCGGAAAGTACCTACCTACATGCATAGCTAGCTTATTTGAACCTATTTGATATCTATGAATAATGTAGTTCTGGTCACGCATGGCAAAAAAATGGGATTGACGGTTTCCTAGGAGGCTGATTCCATGTGATGCTTGACGTAACCTGATATTGGAATGAGCAGAGCAGGCCACAGTACAAATTACATATACTTACCTACTAAATACCTTTTCTGTATTTATTGTCGCTAGAGCTACCAAAAGCCGTACTGACAGCGATTCCTCCATGGAGGCAGCAGCTGTTTACGACTCTGACGTAGACAGGGCAGCCAAGCAGGACAGCGGGATGTGTGACAAGACCTTCGACGGAGAGTTACATGTGCTCGATCAGAAGATCGACCTGCTCAGTGGTAGGAACACGACCTCTTTGGCACTACTCTCGACACGAGCCGTAAACCACTACCTAGGTATACGTCATCATCAGACTGTACAAGTCAACTGCTGGACACAGACCTCCCCCTTAGAATGCCACGACGAAAATGGGGAGGGGTTTGTCATAATATCTACCACGGTTAGCGGATTGGTGATCGCAGAACCCGCAACCTCTCGGATCTCAGCCAGCTACTTGCCCACCGCCCCACAGCGGTTGTCAATTAGGTAGGTACCTATGTAGGTGCAGTATTTTGGGTAGGTTAACCTAACCTCTGATACGAACACGCGTATACCATGTCAGACACACACCAAGGCAGTCTTCCCAATCCCAATGGGTACATAATACCGGACCAACACCTGTACCCAGGACTTATGGACTCTATCGAACGTAGAGCTTTCAGGCTTATAGGTGAGCAACATTATGGTGGAGACTAAGATCTAGAGTCTCGAGCACCGCCGTAAGGTTTCATGCATTTCGATCTTCTATAGGTTACATTTCGGGGAATGCTCCCAGGAACTGCACGATCTGATCCCACCATCTCCTTCTCATCATAAGACAAGCAGGCGCACGGCTCAGTACCATCCTGACCTCATTAGTATACCGTCTATTCGCACAAAACGTTTCAGTTCTACCTTTATAATGCGAACTGCTAAGGAGTGGAATACACTACCGTCGTCTGTCTTTCCTGAAAACTATAATCTGGGTCTCTTCAAGGCTAGAGTGAATAGGTGCCTTCTAGACCTTTGTGCTCCATCATCTTCGGCCACAGGCTTACCAACAGGTGAGATCGTGGTCAAAAAAAAGTCTATCAATGTAAAAAAAAAGGGAAAAAAAAGACATAAGTAATGCTGTGCTTATCATTTGTACCTACCTTACATGCTCGTCTGCTTTAATTCTAGACATGTTTCTGGAGCAATGCCGGCTTCTGACCACTATGAAGGAGGAAATTCGCAAGTCCAGGGATATAGTAGAGAAAGCGGAGATCGAGCAGAATGAAATTATAAGCGAGCTTGTGAAGAAAGCTATTGGTCGCAGGTTAGTTCACCGTGCCTAAGCACAAAATAAATAATAGTACATCCAGGTAGGAAATTGATGAAAGGTAGGTATAGGACGATTGGCAAGATCGGTACTATTATTTATTCTGTGAGTTCGGTAAAAGATCTCAGTTCGGGCACAGAATAAATAATAGTACAAGGTGGCGCTGATAACAAGTCTTATTTCTTCAGTGGTTTTAGGCAGACTTCTATTAAGACCTCAGTTTTATTAAAACCTTTGGTTTTAGGTGCTATAAGTACGTAAGTAGAAAAAAAAACTATAAAAAACTGTAAATCACCAACTATACTAAAAATAGGTAGATCGTACACAATTTTTTTTATATTAAATAAATAAATAACGGCTTACTACCACTGTATTTCGTCGCTTTGCTGACGTTTCGAGACTGAAGTTCGGACGTTTCAGAAGCCTTTTCATCATGAGCACCGCCCGCGACCGCGATCGACGGTGGACCGGCGAATATATATGATTCCAAACCACGATAGTTTCAATTCTACAATATTTTAAATTCTCTATGTACACAATAATACACAAGTTCCTATATCATAAAATAGTTGAAACTATCGTGGTTTGGAATCATATATATTCGCCGGTCCACCGTCGATCGCGGTCGCGGGCGGTGCTCATGATGAAAAGGCTTCTGAAACGTCCGAACTTCAGTCTCGAAACGTCAGCAAAGCGACGAAATACAGTGGTAGTAAGCCGTTATTTATTTATTTAATATAAAAAAAATTGTGTACGATCTACCTATTTTTAGTATAGTTGGTGATTTACTAAATAGTAACTTACCTAGTTATTTTTATGTCTATTACAAAATGTTAGGAGCCGCGAGCCTGTAGTCTATATCTACATATATCTAGCGGAAGGAGAGAAAAATAGAAGAAGGCTATACCTATTATGTTTGTGTAACAGTGCGGTCCTTATCACCACAGTGAGGAGCCAGAAGATGATGCAGGGATGAACAGCAGCGCCAAGAGCCTGATGGATGCCATCGAGTCCAGCCAGGGCTCCGTCGACAGCGAGATACAGGAAGTCCTTGTCGGCTTTCTGCAAAGCGAGGTGCCTCCCCTACCTACCAGTGCCACAGGAGTCTAACATTTTGTACTTCTATTCAAATTCAATCTAATAATCATGTAACACAAAACAATGACGAAATTGTAGCGCATCGAGCGAGTAGCCAGCTGAGAAGCGAGAGGTTGCAGGTTAGATTCCCGTTGCGGTAAAAAAAATGGTAGGTATGATCTGCAAATATTTGTTCCGAGTCTGGGTGTTGGTACCATGGTACTCGTAGTTCCTGATATCCACAACACAGGGGATCCTAGTGTGGGGTCAGGATTATGTATGTGACTGTTGGGTGTTATGTTATGTTATATTATAATGCGACGTTGACAGCCTTGCAAGGCATAACAACATCCAATAGTCACTTTGATCCCCTTGGGTCGTAATTGTCAGGCATTACGAGCACCTTATGAGGTAATGTTAGGCACCACCCAACATTACCTCATAGGACACGTCCACCTATATATGGACGCACCCTATGCGGCATTGCATGCGCCCGCCACCCTGAGAACCATATTGTAAGATTTTTTATAACCTGTGTTTCACAAATAAAGATATTGAAATTGAAATTGAAATTGAGACATAAAGATTTAAAGTCCCATGTGCCTGTTATTTCACCGGCACCTATATCCTTCAAGCCGGGACAGCAATGCGAGCACTACTGCTTTACGGCAGAATTATATACTACAGGCAGCGCCCCGCGGTTTCACCCGGGTAATTCTCGATCCCGTGGGAATATCGGGATAAAAATGTGCCTATGTGTTATTCCGGGAGTCCAGTTATCTCCATTCCAAATTTCATCCAAATCCATCCAGTAGTTTTTACGTGAAAGAGTAACAAACATCCATCCATCCATCTATACTTACAAACTTTCGCATTTATAATATTAGTAGGAAGTAGGATAGGATTATAATATTAGTAGGATATTAGTAGGATAGGATAGGATAGGAATGGTGGATGGTGCAGGTAGTTACTTTTTACGAACTCACAAAAATGCTCTATTACGTAGGTACCACCAAACTCTACTAAGTAGTTTGTCCGCGTTTGTATCCAAAGGAGCTGAAGGAGCGAATGGTGCAAGCTACCGCCGAGTCTGTGAAGGATGTGATCGGCAGCTGCCTCTCCCGGGACATCTCTGCACTGTACCTTCCTATCCTGGAACACTCTCACAGGAGGTTGCTGCGTCACGTCGCCAGGGTCGTCGAAGGGGCTTTTACTGAACGTGAGTGCTCATAATTTTAACCTCAGCTATTTGTACTTTTACCCATTTATTCAGTGCCTCAGCCGAAAAATAAATTAATAAATATAAAAAATACCCCAACGCAATGAAAGGCTGAACCGATTTTGATAAAACATGTCTAAGAACCATTGCAAGAAATCCTGCCTTCAAATAAAAAAACCGCATTCAAATTGGTTCAACTGCCACAGACAGACACACACATATTAATAGCGGTCAAACTTCCTCTTTTTGCGTCGGGGTAACCCCAAAACGACGCAAAAAGAGGAAGTTCTTAACAGAAGAAAAAAAAAAAAAAAAAAAAAAAAAAAAAAAAAAAAAAAGAATTGTATTTACTAATAAATTGATTATTCCTTGATTATTATTCCTTGAAGAGGGTTGTCTGTGGTATCGAACGGATCCCAAGCGGAAGAACATATTTTGATTTAGTTTTTTTTAATTGAAAGTTTTTTTTTGTTCTTAGCTATGTTTGGTGTTTCCAGGATCTTCATCAGATCCTATTGTGTCCCGTACGACATGTAGGTAGTCACACTTGTTGTTGCAGTGGAAGAGTACTCCGGCGGCTTGGCGAAGTCCGTGTACAAGATCTCGAAGTCCCTCCACGGCGCCCTCGAGCGACACAGGGCCTTGCTGGAGGCCGCTGCTGATCCCAAGAAGAATCTCGTCAACACCCTCAAGTACACGGTTGAAGAGTAAGTTCTGTTACTCTTTTTGCCCAACTACGGCAAAGCCAAAAGTGAGGGTTATGTAACATAACCCTATACCTATGTCGAAATGGGCGAAGGTTCGCCTGCCACGCAGGAGGTTGCGGGTTCGATTCCCGCCTCGGAACAAATATTTGTACGATCTGCAGATATTTATTCAGAGTGTTCTGGATATTTTCTGTGTATAATAAAAAATATCTATCTATGTAATGTATTGTATTGTATATCGTTATCTAGTACCCATAACACAAGCTCTGCCTAGCTTGGGGCTAGATAATGTTGTGTGAACTGTCCAGCATTATTTATTTTTACTTTTTTTTTTAAATTATTTATTTATATTTATTATTATTTTATTAAGCGTTTATCTAAGAGGGGCTATTTCCTATCGTAGGTTGCTCAGCAAAGAAATGAAGCTATGGCGACAGAAGGTGCTGGACACCTTCAGTGCCATTCAGAAGCCCGTGGAGGAGTTTCCGGAGCCGCCCAACCTGGACTGCGTGCCCACTGGCCTTCCGCAGCCGGCTGACCCGGACACTAGTAATGTCATCGATCATTTGGTACATTTGCACCCTATTAGTAAAGCTCCCATTACATTATCCAATTTGCAGAGCGCTAGATTTAGTGCTGCAGTGCGATGTAAAACGAGCTCGCTCATTACCTACACTAGACTAGCTAGCGAATATAGCAAAGCTAGTTACTTTAACTTCCTTTCATTTCGGTAGTGATCGTCGGCCAACCCGCATCCTTCGAAGAGCGCTAAACGAATATGGCATCATCAAAACACCAGAAAGTTGGCATAGCTTTAGCAATGGTGTCGAGTTCGAGTATGATTATAAATCAAAAAAGTTTATATAATCCTTGTTTTTTATCCCAAAGAAATGGCATGTCTTTGTATAATTCTATTTTATTTAAGAGAACTTCCCTTTCCTTAGTCGATGGTTGGGTTGCGTCATTTAAAATACGTCCTCATGTTCGAGCGCACGCCGACTGACTGGCCGAGCATACTAGTGCTTAGCACGCTATGCTAGTCCGCTTACACCATGTAATTTAGTGCGCTAGCTAAGCTAGTGTACGAGATGCGCTAGTGCGGCAGAGTCCATGCGATCGCACTAGATTGGATCACACGTGTCTAACTGTCTTTACACAACAGGCGCTCTGCAAATTGACTAATAAAAATACTTCAATGTCTTCACGTCACCCTAGTAGGTACCTACCACACTACTAGTCTACCTTCCTACAGACATAGGACTCTGTGCAGCTGACACGAAGTTTGCCTTCGTCAATTTATTCTGTGCCTTCGTCTGAACTGTACCTAGAGTTTCTCACTTAGCTAAGTTGATTAAGTACCTACTGAAAATTTACTTGGATCCTTGGATCCCTTTCATCCAAATTACCAATCTCCGCAGAATTTGCAGGTCTTATTATCTCGGTCTTATTATTATCGGGTCTTAGTATTGTTCTATGGCAATGGAACCCAAGTCTGTGGACCCAAGGAACCCACCGATTTGTCTTTTTCACTTATGACATGTGTTTTATGATTGTATTGTTTACTGTAGCTGTGTAAGTTTTTATCTATAAGTATCTGTAATTAATTAGTGTAACGGCCCAGGCCGTTCAAGTTGTAAATAAATCGATAAATTAAATCCATCAAGCGAGAGTAGGAAACGCACCTAGGACTATGTTCCTTACAGGGAACGTCGTAAATGGGGCTACATAGCAATGGTTCCTTGGTTCCCTTTTACAAATTGGGGGCTCACACAAAGACAAAGATATTTCAATGCTTACATTTATATTCATTCAGATAGTAGCCCTTGAAATATCGAAACAGCTCGAGCGCGGTGACGTGAACAGTGCGTTCGAGCAGGCGCTCGGCGCCGCGGATCTGTCGCTGGTGATGACGGCGTGCCACGGCGCGACGGCGCACGGCTCCGCGTTCGCGCCGCACTGCCGCCTGCGCCAGCACGTGCTGCTCGCGCTGCTGCAGCAGCTCAGCACCGACATGCTGCACGACACGCAGCTCAAGTGCAGGTACTCCCGCACGTGATGATGGCGTGCCACGGGGCGACCTCAATTATCAGTAATATAAGCCATGGACGCCACTTTTCCTCTGTTCCATTATAATTGCAAAATAAACAATGAAAGCATAAATTGTTTTTAGAAGACCTTTAAGGTCGGTATCCATAAACATCTCCGTAATATTTTTAGCTCTAGGGTTGATGGCCCTCCCACTGGATGGGCCATCAACGGCGTGACGAAAAGTAGGTATCTACCTACATTATCATCCACAGCCTGACTTCACCCACTGCTGAGTATAGGCCTCTCTTTGCCTGTGCCATTCCTTACGGTCCCATGCCAGTCTCATCCAGGTTCGGCCCGCGACGCATGCGACATCGTCTGCCCATCTAGCTGCTGGACGACCAACGTTTCTGTACCCAGTTCTTGGACGCCATTCAGTTAGTGCCTTACTCCACCTATCATCACCTCTTCTTGCCTCTACCTACATAGGTATAGCAAAATAGGTTTGATCAGAACATTGTTTTTGGGCTTGCAGATATCTTGAAGATGCTATAATCAACCTGGACCCTGTGAACCCAGCCACCCGCGCTCACCTCCCGTTGGTCGTTGGTGAAGTTCGCAAGCATCTCTCGAAGTTCCTCGCTGCCTACCCCAGCCATGCAGCCTGCAGACGCATGTCTTTGATCATCATGGCTGCTGATAACTTGTTGAAATAACGAAGTTCATCTTAAATTTTGTTTACTTAATAAAGGTTTCACATAGCAAAGCTGTTTTTTGTGTTGGCAATGTAGGTATATTGTCGCAGTTCGCTCTGACTTGTGGAGAGAAATTCAATTTTTTGGTGTTTTAGTTCAATAGGTACCTACAGCTCATCAACGAAGGCGAAAGTTGGTTTTACAAATACAGACCTACAAGGATTATTTGGCACGTCTTGTGGCCGCCGCGCCGTTGCTTGTGGCGCTTTTAGATTTCAAGATGCGCTTATTCTTATTTCAGCCACGTACCAAATGATCCTTGTAGCACTTTAGTCAGTTACCCTAAGAGCATTGCAGGCCTCTGGATGTAGTCACCTACGAGTACGACGGAACCCTAAAAACCAGCTCTAAGATTATTTTCAGGTACAATATACGTAGGGCTTTCTAATTAGTCGATTAACATGAAATTTAGTTTTTCATCCAATCAAATGTGGTAAAGTATGCTTTTAAATTAATCAAAACGGCGCATAGAGAACATAGAAAACATCCGCCCATCGCTTGGCCCAGCCCACCCATCGGCCATCTGTCTGTCTGTGGGTCTTTTAAGTATCTGTCAAACAAACAAATCGTCAGTCAGGCAGACATCAAACAAATCACATCAAATATTATTTTTGTGGTCAAATATATTATTTTTTCGTGATATTTTCGACGTTACATGCTCAGTATTTTAATCGGCGAGTGATGTCATTTTAGAAAATAAAGAATTGACCTAATGTTTGCTTAGAAATTATCTAATAAAATTGTAACATCGGGTGTGTTAAAATGGCCTATAAATATTTTATGTCGTTACTTTTGACGGACTATTTGCTGGTGTCTTGCGCTTCGGCCCTACACATGCACAGCTTGGACTCCCAGGAGCGCGAGCTGGACGGCAGCTACCGCTCGCGAGACAGCGACCACTACGGAGACGGCGGCGCCGGCCACAACTATGAGTTCGACCACGAAGCTATTTTAGGTGCCCCCGTATTATTTACCTATACAGTCTGCCGATGGAACTTGGCCGAGCTGAAGTTGTTCGTTTCGTAGACTAATTAGTTCCTAGACAGCTAAATAGCTATCTTCAGCCCGGCCAAGATGTATCAGCACAACCGTACCTTTTGTTTATGTTTTTATGACGTCTTACGGCGCGCGGCGAGTGGTTTTGTAATGTTCTTTTTAGTTGTAGATAAGAAACACGATAGGAGTCGCGCGCGATGTCGCTGCTGCACGCTCTGTTATTGCTCGTGCCGTTTATTCTCGTGGTAACTTATTATTTTTCTATAGGAAGTGTTAGGGAAGCAGAGGAGTATGACAAGCTGACTCCTGAGGAATCAAAGCGGCGGCTGGCACTGCTACTGCCCAAAATGGACCTCAACGGAGACCAGGAGATTGACCGTCTGGAGCTCAAGAAATGGATCTTAAGGTCATTTGTGTGAGTATCAGGAAATAAAAATGTATCCTTAGGTGTTAACTTTGACCAATTATTTGGATGAAGTGCATGTTTTTTCCCACATTTTATCAATTTCAATTACTTTGCCCTATTGTCACAAATTAAATAATAGCTTATGTGTTGCTAAGAGCCAAGATTTTATTTTTATAATCGCTAAATGGCCTACGGAGGTCCTGGGTACTTATGAGGAAACTGATAAAATAATATAACTCCCACAGTGACACATATAGTCCTGATCCCACACTAGGATGTGGGTATCAGGATCCACAAGTACAAAAAAACCCAGACCTAGAAATATTAGCAGATTATACAAACATGTCTCTTGCATCTCAGCCGGCTACTCACCCGCCACGTCACAGAGGTCGTCATGAGGAAAATATATCAAAAAGTCCCTTTCTGGACATGCCTAGATTATGAATGACTTGTTCAGACTTATGGGTTCTAGCACGCAGGCTCGTGAACTCATTCACACAGTTGTGGTTGAATTTATTTTATGGTTGCTTTTGTTTATTATTTCACATTTTTATATTAGTTTTATGATTGCTTTTGCAATAATATCACATTTTTATTACCTATTTGTCACAGTTTGATTGTTATATGTATATTTCTTAAATTGTCTATGTGAGAGAATGTTTGTAAAAAATCAGTGAAAAGGTTTAACTAATGTCGATATTATAAAGGTAGCTGGAAATGAGTGGATGGAGGCGGTTCTAGACGGTCCGTCATGGCATTATATGGTGGATATAATAAGCGGGCACCATATGTTGAATATGGTTTTCAAGTAATTGAATAATATATTGCTATCTTGTATATAGTTCGGTGTCCCATGAAGCTTGCCGCGGTACCTGTGGTACATTGCTCAAGCATAAAACGAATCTGGGTCACCATACCAAGACTGTGTAGATTACTCAACAAGGAAAGATAATACTATAGACGTTTTCTATGATGAGCCGACTACGTTCCGAACTAAAATCTATAGGGTCTTGAACCCAACATCAACCTGATTGTTTGTAGGTCAATTTAACTCGAATAAAAAAAGCTAATAAATTTTATGCCTCAATGTATTTTTTGTTTTTGATACATATTTTTCCAGCATGGTCTCAAGATAAGTTAGTTTTTATACAGGATAATATTGTGTGTGTTTTGGTGTCGGTTTACTTACATGCCTGATAGTTGTAGTTAATCTTAGTCCGGGTATCCGCGATACAGGCTTGTCCTAGTGCGGTGCCCATTGTAAATTATCAATACACACTATTATTTGTAAATAAAAACATTTGTATCTGTATTGGTTGGTAGCGCATGACGATAGTGCCTTCCCAGCATGGAGGTATAATAGTAATGGAGTGAGTGCTAAAAATAGCATAGAGTGTTCCTTCTTACTCCTATCCTAGAAGATAGCTTGCTATCCTATGTTAGAGAGAAACAAATATATTGTCACACGACAGTCATCTTTCCGTTCCGTACCCTGAATTTTGGTATCATGCATATACATCTCCCTAGATTGTTACCATGAATGTACTAGTAATTTGACATTTGGCCTGGTACGACTACC
Source organism: Operophtera brumata (assembly GCA_932527175.1). Taxonomy (NCBI): domain Eukaryota; kingdom Metazoa; phylum Arthropoda; class Insecta; order Lepidoptera; family Geometridae; genus Operophtera; species Operophtera brumata. The sequence continues at coordinate 2,071,037 of OW052235.1, forward strand.
ACAAATAAGAACAGTTACATTTATGCTTGTCTCATTCCAACACATGAATTCATTCGTATAAAAGAATGAGACTGGTATAATCGCTAACGTTTCGTTTTTAGCCTTAGTTTCATGCCTTTAGTCCATATTCCTAGCTTCCCAGTGAGAACTGACGTTTATCAAACATGTAGTAATGTACTCTACCTTCGCGTCAAGATCGCAGTTCCCACACCTACGTTTATCGCGACCGTTTTTATTACCTAAGCTTCGTCGCAATAGACGGGCATCAATCAAAGATGAACGGTGCATACAATGAGGACCAATATTCAAGGGTGTAGCGAGGTACGGGCAGGGAGGGGCAGTTGCCCCCCCTTAGAAGAGCGGTCGTTCGCTGGTAAACTGTAATTCTGACGAGCTTCAAAGCTTGCGACGCTATAAGACCTAAGAAACTAACAGGCTTGAAGGCTGGCTTGTGAAATCCAACATTAAGGGATGTGTTTTTTTTTTTAAACAACAATCAGTTCAGTGTAACCTACACCTCTGTGGCGCGGGGGGCCAAGGTTGGCCTGCGACGCAGGAGGTTGCGGGTTCGATTCCCGCCTCGGAACAAATATTTGTGCGATCGCAGATATTTGTTCAGGGTGTTTTGGGTATTTTCTATGTATAATAAAAAATATCTATCTATGTATTATTAGTATATCAGTTATCTAGTACCCATAACACAAGCTCTGCTTAGCTTGGGGCTAGATAATGTTGTGTGAACTGTCCAGCATTATTTATTTATTTTATTTAATCTAGGATTTTCTTTGTCTGCCACCCCTATCTACAATCCTGGCTACGCCCTTGCCAATATTATGTGACCATTTAATAATAATAATAATTACCTATTTATAATCATTCATAATCTTTATTGCAACAATTATGGTACATAGTAGGTCTTATTGTTTTTTTTTAATGAAACGAATAGGTGAACTTGCATACGGCCCACCTGATGTGAAGTGGTCACCGTCGCTTATAGACACCAGCAACACCGGGAGTATAGTCGATGCGCTGCCTACCCTGAAGGAATTTATGTTTTTTTTTCTTGAAGCGACACATGTCGTAACCAAGCGGGAAAACCTCAGATGGAAGCTCATTCCATAGATTGTAGGTATGGGGAAGAAATGATCTCGAGAAACGAGTCGTACGAGAAACCCACGGCTCTATGATGTGTGGATGAGCTTTGTCACGAGCGGTGGTTAAAATCTCGATGCCGGGATGAGATCGAAAAGCTCCTCAGAATTATTCTAGAATAGGTGTCACACATTGAATCCATTTTAAATTGTTTTAAATTCAAATTCTTTATTTCAGGCTTACTGAGAAATGCACTAAACCTAAACAGTAAGCCCATATCAACATAAATACCTTAGAAACTAACATACACATAAAAACACTTTATTTATTACTTAATCTAACACACGTGTGATCGCCGACGCGTCGCGGCCCGGGGATCACGTGACAGGCGTCCCTTGAACCGCCGGAACTTCACCCCTTTCGGCCAGAAGTCAGGGCTCAAGTAAGTCTTCACATTTTCCGTAGGGCCCCTCACCATAAATGTGCTAAAGCTCACATTATGACAAACCAAACATTATTTATGATGATTGTTTTAGCAAGCTGTCCCAGGAAGAGGCGCAGGAGCGCATGTCGGAGGCGGACGACAACCGTGACGGCGTCGTCACGTGGCCGGAGTACTTGCAGGACGCGTTCGGAGTCGACAGCGAGGAGGACATCGCGCCGGATGACCAGGGGGACTCGGGAATGGTACGGTGGCCCCCACGAGGCGTGAGCACGGATTGAGCCGCCCCCACACTCTGGACACTGCATACAACCGCGGTTAAAAGCTGTCTTACATAAACTGTGCGCGACCAAAACAAAAGAACCCGCTAAAGAGGCATTCGCGAACTGCGGGTTTTTTGTATACAACTTGGTATGACGGATCAAGCAGATGGCCCACCTGATGTTAAGCGGTACCCTCTGCCTATTAACAGTGCATTATCTGATAATGCACTGTTCATAGGCAGAGGTAGAACTTTTTTGTGAAAGAGTTCGTCCGGGGAAGTAGTACCACCATACCTATTTCAGCCGCAAAGCAGTAGTGCTCGCATTGCTGTGTTCCGGTGTGAAGGGTAAGGGTGCCGGTGAAATTATAGGCGCATGAGACTTTTCACCTTTATGTCTCAGGGTGGCGGGCGCAGTGCAATGCCACATAGGGTGCGTCCTAGGTGGACGTGATCTATGAGGTAATGCACTGTTCATAGGCAGAGGTTACCGCTTAGCATCAGGTGGGCCATTTGCTTGTTCCATCATTCTAGTAGTACCTATACAAAAAAAAAAAACGCTAGTAAGAGGCATTTGCGAACTGCGGGGGTGGGGTGTGGGGACGCGGATTACGTGAGGCCGAGAGTGGTAATTCTGTATGTCAGTAGTATTTCAATAGTGTCTATGAATACCTCTCATGTCCGTGCTCACAACTCTTTGCACATCCACTTGGACTATAGTGCCATTATGTTGGCGTTGTTGTAACTTTCCCTTTACATGTATCCATCGGATGGGTTATGGGTTCGAATCCTAGTCATGCATCAATGTGACTCAATAAAATGTGTGGATATTAAATTTTCACAAACTGTGAAGGAAAAATCGTGAGGAAAGTGATGGCCTTGAATTAAAATTTCTGAGACATGTGAGAGACCCCTATGAGGCGTACTGAATCCATTCGCCACACTGGTTGCAAGGCCCTTTCCAGGAACCACCACATCTTAACCTGCTCTCTGGCCTAATGCCAGGGTTACCAAGAAAGAACCAGTGTAACACAGTGTAATCCAGACACCACACTGGCGCTTCCCACCTTGTAGTAAGAAGGATCATCAAATAAAGTGCGCGCCGTGTTTGTTGCCTGATTCTTCTAGGTTTGCTCGCGTTGGAACAGGAGTCAATTTAGTTCATAAGACGATTTGAAATAATCCTTGTGATTTCAATGAGTTCTTGTGGGTTCGATTCCCGCCTCGGAGCAAATAGTGTTCTGGGTATTTTCTTTGGATAAAAATATATATCTGTCTATGTAATGTATTGTATTAAGTATATCAGTTATCTTGTACCCATAACACAAGCTCTGCTTAGCTTGGGGCTAGATAATGTTGTGTGAACTGTCCGACATTATTTAATTATTATTTTGTTTTTTAATGAATAAAATATTATTGACTTTAACAAATACGAATAAACTGCTTTCTGTGATGATATTTCATTTGACTTTCATATTTACTTTATTTATTTAATGTTTTTCATCACTAAGGTAGCTGAGAAAAATAAGAGTATTGTAATGTAAACAGCTGTGCACTTCCACCTGTTCTAACAATGAAAAGCTGGTGGATAGAGTGAATTCATTTTGCGCAGTCATTTTGCTTTGCACCATCATTGAGTTAGGTCATAACTTAAGAGCAGGCTGCACGACATACTTTCCATACAAACGCTCGTGCTCAGCTCGTACGTGATTATGAAGTTGTTACAATTTCTTCGTTAGATGTTTTGAACAAATATGTATCTTGAAGAATGTATCTAGGTTAGTGGGGAAACAAATTTTTATATTTTTACCACTAAATTCAGTATAAGCCTAAAAATGTTTACCTGAACGTAATGTACTTATAAACTGTAAAAGTTAAAAAAAAGGCTTCCGGGAAACCTTGCCCATATTATGTAGATTCTAAATGACAGACATTTTTGTCACAAACTAGTAAGGTTTTCTCAAGAACAAGTTTTATGAATATTTTAAAGCTTACCCTGATTAGCGCAACGGGCCTGAATGTACTAGTTTATGACTTTCTGTTGACTTAAGTTATTTCTTCAGCTGTTGCAAGAGGAAAAGGCGATGTGGGCGGCTGCTGACAAAAATGGCGACGGGAAACTAGAATTTCAAGAGTTTGAGGTAAACATTATTTATTTTATTGTACAAGTATCTTTAGAGAATGTGTTTGTATTATCCGACTGTAATGTGTCCGTACTAAGAATATATCCCTCCGTCTCCTCCTGCGGATGTAATAGAAAATTACAAGGCTTATACCAGGCGATGAGCACTGAGTATTTAACACCATTTACTATCACCAACACGCCAGCCAAGCATGGTGATTATGACAAATCCTCCATTGAATCTATTTCTAGAACGACACAATATTTATTTCTAGCACAATATTTCATATAGCTGCCCGATACCAATGCTTCTTTTTAGGGTTCCGTAGTCAACAAGACAAGGAACCCTTATAGATTCGTCATGTCTGTCTGTCTGTCTGTCTGTCTGTCCGTGTATGTCACAGCCACTTTATTCCGAAACTATAAGAGCTATGCTGTTGAAACTTGGTAAGTAGATGTATTCTGTGAACCGCGTTAAGATTTTCACACAAAAATATAAAAAAAACAATAAATTTTTGTGGTTCCCCATACTTAAAAACGAAACTAAAAAAAAAACATCGAACCCGTTCGCGTGGGGTATCTATCAAAAATGATATTGAAGTTTCTAATATTTTTTTTTTCTAAATTGAATAGTTTGCGCGAGGACACTTCCAAAGTGTTAAAATGTGTGTCCCCGTAACTTCTAAAATAAGAGAATGATAAAACTAAAAAAAAAATATGATGTACATTACCATGTAAACTTCAAATGAAAATTGGTTTGAACGAGATCTAGCAAGTAGTTTTTTTTAATACACTTATTAAAACATCGATCAAAGTTACAACGAACTACAAGAACTTTTATATTATGTTACTTGCTGCTACGGAACCCTTCATGGGCAAGTCCGACTCGCACTTGGCCGCTTTTTTTTTTAAATGTATAGTCCTTCGGTTGACTGCGATTTCATCTGCTGGTAAAGTGGTAAGTGATGCGGCCGACGATGAAGCAAGAAGGTCTAGAAAGCTCCTTCATTTGCCTTAAAGAGAATCAATTTTTTCATTTTACTTTGGTTTTCTTAATGCGTCAATATGTTCCATAGAATTCTAAAAATGTTTATAAATCTAGAACAAAGTATAAGCATAGATATAATCCTGGATATCATCTACTCTAATATTATAAATAGGTAAAATTTGTTCCGATGTAGGGGTTAATCTAACAGGAAACTACATTATCAATAAGGCCTAGCCTATAAGCTATGTTTTATTAGCTTACGCGCGCGGCTATGCTCGCTTTGTGTATTTCCACTGAACAGTTAAGCCGATTTTAATAATATTTGGTATGTGGATGGATGTTGAGGAGGGGGGTGGGGGACTGTTTTTTATCCCAGCACCACGATTGCGAAGCCGCCGGCAAAAGGCTAGTAAGGAATATTTTAAAGCTACTAGCAAAATTCGTGATGCATTTTTTTTTGTACTGCTTTGAATGACGGCTCCCCTGATGTTAAGTGGTACCCTCTGCCTATGAACAGTGCAATCCCTCACTGGTCACGTCCACCTAGGACGCACCCCTGAGACAAAGATGAAAAGTCTCATGTGCCTGTAATTTGACCGGCTCCCTTACCCTACAAACCGGAACACAGCAATGCGAGCACTACTGCTTTGCGGCAGAAATAGGTATGGTGGTAGTACTTCCCCGGACGAACTCTTTCACAAAGAAGCTCTACTGCTACTAAAACATATAAACTCTTCGTTTGTATGGACATGGTGGCCAGGTGGGTCTGTGAAGTGCAGCCCTATGTAAACTTACCTTCATCCCCAGGTGTTCACGAACCCAGAAGAACACGAGTTGATGCATCCACTCCTGATCAAACAGACGCTGCGAGAGAAGGACAGCAATAACGACGGCAAGATAGACTTCAACGAATTTGTGGGCGATAGAGGTGAGATCCTACATTTCAATGGCTATTGCTGGTTAACGTCTCTTTAAGAGTTCATTTTTAGGGTTTTTTAGTATGACAAGGAACACTTATACGATCGTGCGTGCCGTGTCTGCCCCAGTCTGTCACAGAGTCATACATTTTCATATCAAGATGGGGTTGATCTACAAAATTTGAATTTTGTCATAACATCACATAAACACCACCGATCGCGTGCGAACTAAGTCATGTCCACCATCACATCACCATGGACTGGTTGTATCTCCCATCCGATTTTGACACCGAAAAATTGGCAGGCATTTTATCACGTCATCCGTCTATACTCCTAAGTGTATACACAGCGTCATAACTTTCACAATTAACAACTAAAAAAGGAAAATTTGTGTACAGAAAATAAAAAATTTAAGGGTAACCCCTCCTCACGTCGTGTGTTTTTTAGCGCACCTCTTGTGTGTTGTTGAAATGGTCTTGATTGAAGCAGTGTTTTCCTAGACCATTTTGTTATTAGCCATATCTGTGGCGTACCCTCAGCGAGATCCACCCCGCTAAAGTGGTTTAAAATGAGATGCCATAGACAAATTTAAACTTCCCATGTGGATCATGCATGGACGTATAACTAAAGTAACATGATATGGCTTAGCTGTTATCTAACGGTCATAAAGCATAAATGTAAAATAACCCCACCTCAACAATACAAATACTGATATATGTAATTTGTTAAAAAAATATGGGCGTATAATTTGATATCAAAATTGAAATCACTTTTGAAACTATTGTGGTTTCATATACTTTTCACTAATGTAGAGAATTTAGCGGTTCAGCCAAGTAAAATATTGTTTTATCACGAGAATAATCCTTCTCCATACTAGACTTTCACATTCTTAACAGGAATATTTTTTCATCAATATCAAAATCAATTCAAATCTTCAACGAAGAATTGTCATCTTTATGTGATAATTTGATAGTTTCAGGATGAGAAATTTTGAGATTTTAAAAGCAAGACGTTAAACATCTTATTTTAATCATACTGATTCTTCTCGGAAGACTTTAAATATGCTTAACTTGAATGTTTTTGTTATGTTAATTTCAAGATTGTTATGCTATGAATGAGTATCTATATATTCTTGAGTGTAGAAACATTTGCTTCATGAAAGAATCGTTATAATCTTGTTCACTTCAAGTATATAATTCTTAATGTAAATATACATTTATCAATTATTTTTAAATTAAGAATAATATTGTGTCTCTCGTTATATTTTTTTATTATTTTTCATCTAGTATCTAAAATTCTTAAAGGAAGAGTATTTATTTTTAAAACGAAAACACATTAATTTCTTGGATTAATACTCTTGTAGTTTCTTGATCTAATACTACAAAGTTTTGAATCAAGCATCTGATTCTTGGTTTTAGAATATATAATGTGAAAAAAAAATACTTAATGTAATAATTGTGTATTTCTTTGATTAAGAATAATGTTTAAAGTTAAGATAATATTGTCTCACTTTTAAACAATATTTTTAAGAATAATGGTATTGGTGGTTGAATTAAGGTGAATGCTCACGTTTGCGGCGCGAGATTCAAATTTTTTGGTGTTTTTTGCCCTTTACAGGTCATCAACACTTCTTCAGATGACGAATGTTGAGTTCGCGACCACTAGGAGACCTAACACACATGTATTCATTGATTGTATCTCAGAAATATCATCAGTTTAGCTACGATACCCCTAAACAAACAAAAACACTGTAAATATGTGTTTAGGGGTATCATAGCTAAACTGATGATATTTATGAGATACTATCAATTAAAACATGTGTGTTAAGTCTCCTAGTTGTCGCGAACTCAACTTTCGTTATCTGAAGAAGTGTTGATGAGCTGTAATGGGCAAAAAACACCAAAATATTTGAATTTCGCGCCGCAAGCGTGCGCATCCACCTTAAATATGGAGTGTCATTTTTTCCGTGTAGAAACGGGATATTTACCATGATTTATAAGTTTTGAGTTTCGCGATATTTCGGCGCAGTTGCATGCGCCGTGAAACATCAAAAATAATGGTAAATATCCCGTCTCTAGTGAAAAGTAAAATTGAAACAATTTGTGTGGATGTCATTCAACATTTAAATTCAATCCATTGATGAATGTGTTCAACCATTTGTATTGAACGAGGCGTGCGTCCGCATATCAATGAGTAAAACCGAGTACAGTAGTCTTGTAATTTGTCATTTCTTCTTTACAAGCAGCATCCGACCGCCGGCTTCACTCGCGTGGTGCAGTGCCGGGTGCATTTGTAGTTCGAGTTTTGTAGAAGAATCCTACTAATATTATAAACAAGCACTGCCCCGCGGTTTCACCCGCGTAAGTCTCGATCCCGTGGGAATATCTGGATAACAATTTGCCTATTGTGTTATTCCGGGAGTCCAGTTATCTCCATTCCAAATTTCATCCAAATCCATCCAGTAGTTTTTACGTGAAAGTGTAACAAACATCCATCCATCCATCCATAATAGAGTGTTTGTTACTTATTCACGCCGAAACGGCTGGACGGATTTAGATGAAATTTGGAATATAGATAACTGGACTATATTCCGGGAGAATAACACATAGAAAGAAAGAAAGATTATTTATTTATTTTACCACACGCACAACACACACGTAAAACAAGAACACAAAAACAAAAATCTACTAAGTATAGGTATAGGTACTACAAGATCAAGATAAATAAAAACTGTTATAACCTGATTGGTAAGATGATAGGTTGTGTGTGTTATGTGGAGTCAAACAGGTCCCTGTCTCAGAGTATGCTGCACCAGACCTAGGTTTAGTGCAGCGCTGGTTTTCAGACAGGGCCTAATTAAATGATGCCACGAACATCAATAAACCACATTGGGGGGAGGATAGGCAATAAATAAATATGTTAGTGCGTAAAAACAAATAAGTAGGTACAAAAATATTATTTGGCAACTGCAAAATAATGAGGCAGTAATTTAATTAATTGTCTGTGGGGTCCGGTACGGACATGGTAAGGAGGCCTGCAATGCTCTAAGTCTGTGGCAGAAAGTATCCTCCATGCCATAGACCCAAGACACAAACACGCAAACAGAAAAAGAAGAAGTAAATAAACCACATTTGGGGAAGGATAGGCAATAAATAAATAAATATGTTAGTGCATAATAACACATAGGCACATTTATATCCCCATATTCCCACGGGATCGATACCTATGCGGGCGGCGCTGCTAGTTTGAAGATAAAACTAACTACATTTGTATGAAGATGAAAAAGCAGTTAGTTTTTGAAGTTTTTATTTAACTTGACATTTAGTGTGGGACAAATCTTGAAACTGAATTTAAACCTCGACCGATTGAGCTGAAATTTTGCATACCTGTCAAGTTCCGATGACAATACAATATTATGGTGTCAGCGACCTGATCTGATGAAGGTGGACAACGGCACTCCTCGATGGGCAATAGGCTGGCCGTGTTTGGGATCATTCTGATCAGCGCACCGTTCCAAACACTAATTTAATAAAAGTATGTTTTAAAAAAAAAACCTGTGGTAGTTTGGACCCTTCGCTTCTTAAAGGTCAGTTTTTGACAGATTTTGGTAGACTGCCAAATGTTCAATGGTTTTAATTTCCAATAGGTAATTGTTTTTAATTTTGTTGACATTTTTATGATATAACCTTAGTAGGTAATTAAGTACACTTGATTGACATTTGTAATTAGTGCATGCTTAACTACTTATACATTTTTCCTCATCTGTATTATACAGGGTGTAACATAATATCCCTATAAGCCCGGGGAGGGGGTATTCTACACATCATGGCGAATAACTTTAGTTCTACGACTTTTTAAATTTCGAAGTTTTTCATTCATGAAGTGCCTCATAAAAATCCTGAAATTCCTCTACGAATTCCTGAAATTCCTCCAGAAAATTTACCTAACAGAACATGAGGCAGCCCCAGGCTAGGTACCCTAGCGTACCGTAACGTCCTCATGTTGTTTTACGTACGTTTTTGGAGGAATTTCAGGATTCTTACAAGGCATTTCATGAATTAAAAACTTCGAAATTTAAAAAGTCGTAGAATTAAAGTTATTCGCACTGATGTGTAGAATACCCCCTCCCCGGGCTTATAGGGATATTATGTTACACCCTGTATAATATACCAAATGAGCGATCTTCACCATACCTAATCTACAAACTAATGTAATTTACCTGGATTCACAAACAATAAATGATTTACGATTTATTTATGATTTATGATTTTCACTATTAACTGCATTTTCATAAACATTTTTAATAAGTTTCAAGATTTTTTTTTTTTTAAAACAAGCTTTTAGAAAATTTATGATCTGATTTTTTTAAATCAAAATGAGCCTAAGCACGGCAGTCTACTATTATCCATCAAGGAGTTCCGTCCTCCATCATCAGATCAGCTCGCTGTCACCATACCACTAATACCATAAATGTGAAAGTTAGGATGCTTGGATGTTTGTAATGTTTGTTACTCAATCACGCCGAAACGGCTGAACCGATTTCGATGAAATGTGGTACACAACTAGATTATGTTATGGATTGACCTATAGGCTACTTTTACCTGATAAAATGCGAGCGAAGCCGCAGGCGGACAAATTATAAAATCCTTGGGATAAACCGAAGCCTTTCTTGGTATGATGTTAAGCGATATCCTCTGCCTATAACCACAAAATGTAAAGTACTATAAAAATTCATTGCCTAGGACGCGCTCTATGCGGGGTCGCATGGCACCCGCTACCCTGGGACATCAATATGCAGTCTCAGGTACCTGTAATTTCACCGGCACCCATACCCTTCAAACCGGAACACCACAATGTGAGCACTACTGCTTTGCGACAGGTATAGTAGTACCTAGTACGTAACGATTTTACAAAGACGCTATATACTAAACTATAGATAAACTACATACGACTTAACCGTGGCTAAACCACGTTTATAACACTCCACGTGTTTATGTTCAGGAGTGCAGCAAGATAAGGAATGGCTGATCTCTGAAAAGGAGAAGTTTGATCGCGAGCTGGACATCAACGAGGACGGCATCCTCGATGACACCGAGATACACGCCTGGGTCATCCCTGACAATGAGTGAGTACACCGAGATACACGCCTGGGTCATCCCTGACAATGAGCGAGTACACCGAGATACACGCCTGGGTCATCCCTGACAATGAGTGAGTACACCGAGATACACGTCTGGGTCATCCCTGACAATGAGTGAGTACACCGAGATACACGCCTGGGTCATCCCTGACAATGAGTGAGTACACCGAGATACACCGATCATGTCTGCCGAAGAACCGACAACCGTTGGAGTAAACAAACAAGTTCTTGAGTGGAGAGCGCATCCAGGCAAACGTGGCTAGGTGGAGCGACGTCTTCGGGGTGGCTGGCAGAAACTGGATAAGGACAGCCGAAGACCTAGAGACCAGTACGCAAACTGCTCGCCACCGGCTGAGTAAGTGTTGTATCGGTTGAGTACGCCCGTCCATATTTGAAATGATGTGCTGCACAGAAGCCCAATCCTCGTAATAAAAAATAGTCAAATTAAAGTTCGGATCATGTTACGATCTAGTGTCGATGTCACAAACGTCAAAAATGGTATTCTGCACACCTGACAATACAACGCGGAATGTGATTATATCGAAATGTGACTGTTACTTGAAAGTTTCAAAGTTCTGAGAATTCTCTCTTTTACTCTTTACAATTATTATATAGCACTATCCTACTCTATAATATGGTCGCAAGAACCGAAAGTAGATTATATTGTTGTTATGAGGGAGCAGAATACCAATTTTTCAGTCAATTTACAATACAATCTCGTTTCGGTCAACTTGCAGTGTGGTTATAAAATAAGAGAATTGGGCTTCAGTTTGCTAGTTTTGCGCTCACTCTACGCAGTGTGCGCAAACAGTCGGCGGCGAACAGTTTGCCTACTTGGGGACGCAGCCTAAGTTGTATCAATTCTAGTAGCTAGGTCTCGGTTGTACATATTGCGTAGTAACAGCGATAATTCTACTTGCTAATCTGGTTTCGTCGTGACTTCAGTGCGTGACTTGAAATTAAAAAATACACCTCAAATTAAAGTTTTTATGTTAGTTCATAAAAACGTTTTTGCTTGCGATAAAATGTTCCGATTTCTCGATGTCACGTTTATTTTTGTCAATCTAACATGTGTGGTGGGTTCAAAGTGGTTCTTGGGTTTTCAGTAAATAGAATACATTTTATGTGGACTGGGTCTGAAAGTAGCATTGTGATTCTTAATCAGCCTCAGCCAGTGTAAAACAGCGCATGCGCTCGTCACTCTCAAACAAAATGACAAAACGTTTCCTATGAGATCCCTTTAGTAATATAACTTTTGAAACTTGAAACTATCATGGTTATGTACATAATTTTCACTCGTTTCGTTTCGTATGAGGTAGTGCTGGCCTCTGGTGTCGGAGTTTGTCAAGCCGCCCGAGGGCCTCTGACATGGCTTATCGACTGCTATTAATCAATAACAGCCGGGACCGATAGCTTAACGTGCCCTCCGAAGCACAGAGCGATGGAAATCCGCACATAACTTAGAAAAGTCATTGGTGCGGAGCCTAGGATCGAGCCCGGTATCGTTGGATTCTGAGTTGCACTATTGAACCGTTAGGCTACCATCGCTTTTTTACTTGAACGGTTTCACTAGAAACGGGATATTTACCATGATTTTTGAGTTTTAAATGTTTGCGATATTTCGGCACGGTTGCATGCGCCATGATCACGGGATCACCTTTAGTAATAGTTAGTTAGTAGTAGAGCTCTTTTGTGAGAGTTCGTCCAGGGAAGTATTACCATACCTATTTCTGCCTCAAAACAGTAGTGCTCGCATTGCTGTGTTACGGTTTGAAGGGAATGGGTGCCGGTGTTTTTATTTTATTTTTATACTACTTGAATGACGGAACAAGCAGATGGCCCACCTGATGTTAAGCGGTAACCCCTGCTTATGATCAGTGCATTACCTCATAGGTCACGTCCACGTAGGACGCGCCCTATGTGGCATTGCACTGCGCCCGCCATTCTGAGACATAAAGATGAAAAGTCTCATGTGCCTGTAATTTCACCGACACCCTTACCCTTCAAACCGGAACACAGCAATGCGAGCTCCTATTTCTGCTTTGCGGCAGAAATAGGTATGGTGGTAGTACTTCCCCGGACGAACTCTTTCACAAAAAAGCTCTACTACTACTAATTATAGGCACATGAGACTTTTCACCTTTATGTCTCAGGGTGGCGCGCGCAGTGCAATGCCACATAGGGCGCGTCCTAGGTGGACGTGACCTATGAGGTAATGCACTGTTCATAGGCAGAGGTTACCGCTTAACATCAGGTGGGCCATCTGCTTGATCCGTCATTAAAGTAGTATATCAAAAAATATAAAAAAAACACACCTCTTGCGGAAGCTGTCAACTCTGCTTTCCGCACACATGCCAGAGGCGCCATGAATTTACGCCTGAGCTCAAGGATTGTTTCGTTTCCACAGAGAGATAGCGACCGAGGAAGTGGACCACCTGTTTGCGTCCGCGGACGACGATCACAGCGACAGGCTCTCGTTCGACGAGATACTGGCGCACCACGAGGTGTTCGTGGGCAGCGAGGCCACCGACTACGGCGGGGACCTCATGGGGGACCACTTCGACGACGAGCTGTGAGGCCACGGGGGGCTAGACGTGTCGAGGAGGCCACGGAACTTGTACACCGACACTAGACAAATAGTGGCAACTTGTTACTTGAAAAGCCGACCCTTCTGCTTTGTTTCACTTATATTTAACAAAACAATCGACAACAGACAAATCGTTGTTGCTCCCAACGCGTTTGAAGGGGGAATGTTCCATGTTTTCCATCTTACACCGAAGACAGACTATCATCAAAGGGATGCATACATAAACCATAGACAAGAATTTAAATATGAGATGTTTTGTAAAATGTCAAGCGAAAGACAGCAGGAGACGGGGCTATAAGCTAATTTTCATTACGTGTGTAGCCCGACAGTTCTTTACGTCACATGTCACCCCTCCCGTGCCGCTGCCATACCTCAGGAGGCTACTAAGTTAAACGCTAGGCCTTTAAATGGATTTAGACCAAGGAAGCCAAATGGCATACATCCGTCTTCTAATTTGTTATGCTTTGTCTAAACCCATGTCCTGACTGCTAGGACTCCACACTATTCTCGAGTAAAGCCGCCTCCACGCTACATGATCGCGTGTCACTGATCACCGCACCGGCGTTGCGCGGACGAGCATAGTTATCAACAACTCTTCCTCACTAGTTTGCGTATCACCAATCATCGAAACGTATCATATCGGCGTGTCATCGTAGCCATGTACAGATCCACCAACTTATCTGTAGATTATAGAAAACTACACACATTTCATTCTACAGATAAGTTGTTGGATATATACATACTATTATTTGGGCGATCCGATCGTATTGTGATCATGTACTAGCTTTTGCACGCGGCTTCGCACGCGTTGTCGGGTGTAAAAAGTATCCATCCACAAACCAAATCCAAATAGCATCAAAATCCGCTCAACCGTTGACCCGATAGTCATTGTCCTGTCGAATGGTCTAGAGTTCATACAAGAAATATAAAAAAAGTACCTTCAGTTTTTCCCGAACTTTCCAAACCGGGAAACTTTTCAAATTTGTCTTTCTCTTAAACCCATTCGGTCTATTACAAACAACACAAAAATACGCACAAATCATACTATGATACGCCCACAATATGGCGGGTTTAGGGCGTATCATATTATCGCGATAATTTCGCGTTGATTTCACGACACGTGAAGGTCCATCCAAATGATATGAAGTGTGGACCTTCTGCACTATCCACCATCTCGAGACAACGTAAGAGCTTGATCGAGTGCCTGCGCTTGACTCTGCAACTATGTACATTATTAGGTCATAACGCTGTAACAAAAGATATCATGCGAGCTTCAAAAAATCTCCCATAGAGACAAATATATTGAGTTTTTAAGAAATTTTTGGAGTTCGCGTGAATAAGGCTTCTTCCATTTGGAGTTTAGTGTAGTAGGTCGATGTGCTAACATTTGGCCGGTCCTGGGGAGCTGGTGATTGGAGACCTCATCTCATGCTCTCAGGAGCCTAGGATTGGGTATTTTTTTAAGTTCAAAGTTGTTACATTTTGTATATAAATACGAATGAAACATCATCATGCATTGATAGCAAAACGCTATTCACTAATTTATAGATTCTATGATAATAGTATTTTCCATGTCAAATATTTTGTTCAACCTTTTTTGTGCTTGTTTGTCTGTACACGAATCTAAGCTTGCTGTATAATTAGATCCTTATTTCATTAAGTACGAATACCTATAATTTAAGTAGGTAGGAATTAGGAAAGAACTGATTTTTATCTCTGTAGATAGACAAATCTTCGAATATCGATATTAAATTGATGTATTTACTTAGTATCATTTCAGCACAGGATTCTGTCAGATACGTAGGACCTAGTCATGATACAAAATATACTGGATAATGTATTTGAAGGGTTTGTCACACTGAATGCGTTCTACATGCTGAGGTCTGTCAAAGCAATCATCATCTGTGAACATTGCTGTTTTTATATACATACACACTTTTTACCCGAAAGGGTAGACAGAGCCCAAATGGGCTCTTTTCACTTTGGGTTTGCACTATTGTGGGAAAACTTGGGAGTCCTAAACCGTGCTAAGCAGTATTTTACGCCGAATCAACGGCTGTTGCTTTACAAAGCACAAGCTAGGCCGCACGTTGAATACTGTTCCCATCTATGGCACGGGGCACCCAGGTACCAGCTACTTCGCTGTGACTCCCTACAGAGAAGAGCCATTAGAATCATCGGCGACCCCAAGCTCTCCAATACTCTAGAACCGCTTAGCCAGCGCAGAGCCATTGGATCGCTTCGCGTGTTCTACCGCCTAGAGGAGAGAGCATTCCCCGTTGTAGTCAACGGGGAATGCTCTGACGAGCTTTTCGATCTCATCCCCGCATCGAGATTTTACCATCGCTCTTCCCGGCACCGTGACAAAGCTCATCCACACATCATAGATCCCTGGGTTTCTCGTACGACTCGTTTCTCGAGATCATTTCTTCCCCATACCTATAAACTATGGAATGAGCTTCCATCTGAGGTTTTCCCGCTTGGTTACGATATGTGTAGCTTCAAGAAAAATGTTCATAAATTCCTTCAGGGTAGGCAGCGCATCGACAATACCCCCGGTGTTGCCGGTGTCTATAATCTGACCATGCGGGCACGTGGAAAGAAAGCAGAAGACAGGCAGGCGGCCAGGGAGAGAAGGGCTGCGGGCTGCCACATCGTCCGTACCACTGACCGGTTGCCATGCCCGGACCACTGACCGGTTGCCCTGCCCGGACCACTGATTGGTTACCCGGCACACATAATGCATTTGCTTTGACCAGATAGCAGGACGCTAAACGCATCCTTGTGACAAGTAAAAGGCACATTATCACTTGTATACAACAGTATTTATGGAAACTATAAATGCCTCGAATAAACGGTATGAAGATAGATAGGTGTGAATAGACATTCAAATGAATGATGCTTTTGTTATGTTTTAACACAGATATAAGTTCTTATAAATTCAAATAAATGTTACTAACTATTGTATTGTATTAAGGCGCTATAGGTTCAACGAACATTTTTGTGTGAGGCGCAGAAGGCGAGCACACGCTCTGATACTGTGTTTTTATGTATAAAAAAATTATATAAAAATGTCGTTCAAAGTTTTGTTTAATTTTGTTGATGAATTCACTAACTCAAATAATAACTAACATGTAACCAAATGTTTCAAAAATTAAAACGTGAGTTAAGTGAGTGAAAAATAGCATTTAAATTTTAAAAAGGAGGTATCTTTGTTATTTTTTTTTTCGAGTGAAGTAATTCAAATATTTTATTGAATTATTGATTTCACTAGATAAAAAGCTCAAGAATATCATATATTTTTTTCTTTATAGAAAACTATGAAAATTCTTATCAAAAACTTTAAAATTCAAGAGACATTTGAGAACCTATCGCGCCTTAAAATGCCATTGAGCGATCTTGAATCTAATAGATCCGTGCCATAGTCAATTTGAACTTCCTGTACTTATTAATAATTAATAGTTTTAGTAAATAGTTGTCTCGATAAATATATTATTTATTGTAAAAAGTTTTTTAATTTCATTTCAACTGCATTTAAGGGAGACTTAGGCCGAGGTAGGAAATGTAGGTATATGAGCATAGCCCACTACAAAAATGATCTCACACAAATTTACAATATTTTTTTATTCAATATAATAATCTTAATAAATCCAAAATATTTACACAATACAAAAACATACAATATGACCTCCTTCAGCGTCCTTTCGCTAGCGTGGTATAATGTGTGTGATTATTACAAATAGCCAAACTTGCAATACAACATGACTCTGTTTCCATATAAAGCCGACTACCCACTGCGGCGCAGGGTACGCTACGCACGTGTACTTTTATCACAATGTAGGTGAGATTATCTCGCCCGAAGCGATACACGAACACGCAAAACTTTTATGCGGGGTTTTTACGTGTCGGATCCGCGCAGATAACATGCGCAGCAGTGAGTGAGCGGCCTTAGGTTTTGAGCCTTTTCCACTATCGACAGATCAAGTGTCGCACCTACTTAAGCTGACAGATAATGTAAGAAAAGCTTCGCATAGGCATACATTAACTGTCGACGGTGGAAGGGCCCTTGGTTGTAAGATATTGCTTCAACAATTTTACCCAAAACTTCGTGATAGGAAACGGGAAATGCGATCCAAATATTTAACCAATATGGTACACAATTCAATGAATTTCCATAAATTATAAAGAAAAAGTTATAACAAAGGTATAACGTAAATCCTGTTATCAATACAATAACAAAATAAATATGATATTTGAATAAAAAGAAAATACTCAATGTTCGTAAAAAAAGTGTTTTTTTAGAAAGCGTCCGGACATGTTTCAGTTCATTGAGATGTTTCACGTTTCATATCGCTCGATATATTAACATTATGCTAAGGAAAAGTGACGCAAGCATTAAAAATTAAACTAATTTACGAATCCTCAGACTGCTATCACACATTTTAGGGCCGGTATCGACCAAACTGGGATGTGTAAAACAATATAAACTTGGTGACCTCGGTCATTTCTATTGCTTGATTTACACAGTCTCTTCTCTCCACTCTGGTGGACACCGATCCATAAAGTTATGAACATGATGTGGATATCTACAGGTGCGGTGGGTACTTAACATCTTGATGTAAAGCTTAGTGCCCACTAGCAACAAAGTATAACTAGTGGAAAATATTACTTAGCACAGCAGTAATTGTTAGACAATCAGAACAAAGATTTTATTTACAATGTTCAAAGCAATTACTCAACATTTACAACAAATGCTGCCAGTACCCACCATGAAGATGGCCGACGAGAACATCACATCAAATAATGCTAGAATAGACGATTCACTCGATTGCAATGTATTTAGAAAGGAAACCAAAGCAATCAACACTTCTTAAACCATGTAAGTTGTCTACTGAGGCATTATAAGAATATTCGCTCATCTTAAGCCAAAACCATCCATGGAATGCGATTTAACATTTTTTTAAACGTGACGATTACAGTCAAAGATATCTAAAAATATTATACAAATAATATACATAAAACGAACTTTACGTCCTTATAATTTGCATTTAAAATTATAATTTTCTAAATGAGACATGTGAACTTATCTTTTAAAAAATGTATTTGAACTAAAATATAAATTATAGCTTTACAGAACGCGCTACGTTACGGAGCGGTGACGTCAGCAATAAAAATATAAAATCAGTGAAAGAAAGACACAAACACATGAGAGTGAAACATTTTGTATGCAACACTATTTGTGGGTTCACACGCGCGCATACGTAGCATGTACGTAGATGATTTAATGGATTTTGTTAATTCGTGATCCTGATAGATGATTGCAGATATGTAGTGAACGTTATTTGATGAATAACTAAATTAATGAAAATTATTGTAAAGAAAGCGTTGAAACTAGAACCATTTCTGATAGTAACAACGATAAAGATGAACCTTACGAAGATGTAGCGACAGAGATTTGAAATGTTCGTATAGATAGAGTGATATAAACATAACTAAATGAACGTACAACGAAATGATCTCTAAATGCACCTTCACCAAAATTTTGACGTAACGAAGCCCGCGCGCCCCCGGACCATCTAAAGAGTAATCTAGCGACGCCGTACATATGTATAAACCGATTAAATCACGTTAAGGTCAATCTATTATATATGTTCATTATCAAACTAACGCGTTTGTATATATAATTATAACATAAGCTTGCAACGACACGTTACTGCTAAATAAACATAGAATCTCGTTAAGTAGTAAGTCAACTACGGGAAGTGCCAAATGCCTTTATCAGGATACAAACCAAGTTATATAATAATCTTTTACATATTTTATTACAATTACAAATAAGTTTTATAACTAGTTATCAATTTTATCATTAGCTTTTTTTTAATAATTATATTGTAATTGGTGACGATTGTGGACGTAGAAACAAGAGTGAGCAGGATGGAATTCAATAAATCTAGCTTATGTCGGACGATAAATCAAATAAAAAAGTGAAAAAGGTTGTAAAACTTGCGAAGCAATTTTATGTAACAGTTTATTGCTTAAATTCCGTTCCAACTAGAATAGTTACACTTTTCTAATTAAAACGAAACATTACATCAAGCAGAAGCTAAAATAAATAATACCGGTACAGGTATGTTTATAAAGAGATGAACTATCAGATGCATTAGCTCTGTTTTCATCAAACACTTCAACATTGAATCGGCATCCTACACATGTGATGACAGATTTCTATGTAGATTCTATAGATGTGTAGGATGTCACTTTAAATTAAGAAGTTGTTGCTGAAAACGAGAACTAAAGATCTCTCTTCTAAACTGTGCATGATTTTCTGTTGATAATGATGTTCGATTTTGATCTCTATATGTCTGGTTTCTAAGTCCACAGTGCCGTGTCGCGGAGCAGCGGCGTCGCGCCGCGGCCGGAGACGATGCCGATATTCTACAGTACATACCTCAACCTGCGCGCGCGCCATCACCGTGAAGCGATTGATTCTGAAATGTGCAAAACGAAAACCCGTCAAATCACTGATCCGCGGCACAAGAATAAAAAAAAACCGACATAACTAAAACTTCCGATGCTGTTGATCATAAAAAACTAGTCATTTTTGTATCAGTGCTTCATTCTATTCAATAACATCGTACATGCAAAAGAAGATATAATAAAACACGTGTAAATCAAAGTCAATAACCAATTAGTGTACCACAAGGCTTTACATCAGGGCCTCTCCTTATCCTTGTATGCATCACCATTCTTAATCTACTATAGACCTGAGGCGAATCGCAGCAGAGGGATCATAATACAAGTAGATGTGCATGTACAAGTGACCTTCGATCGCACCATCGTGGCGACACTCACAGGACACTGTCTCCTGAACAAACACCTCTTCAACATCGGAGCCACAGACAGCCCACTCTGCAGAGGGTGTCTGACCGAAGAAGAATCGGCTGCCCACGTAGTCCTGGAATGTTTGGGAGTAGCAGCTCAACGTAAACAAATCCTCAACAACCCGAGGTCACTCCGCCAAGCCTGCGAAGACCCCAGGAAACTTCTATGCTTCTGGACGGAGTTAGGCTAACTACCTAGTCAGACAACTCTCACGCATAATGGACCGCCCATAGAGTTCGAATGCGGAAAAAAGAGTTCTTTAACATTAACATTATCTCTATGCACTTCAAATCTCAAGAGTTTTGATAACATGGTGGATGGTGGAAACTAAATATTTCCCAAGAATCACCCAGGTGAACAAAGGTGAGCCGTTGTTAAAAATACTTTCTACGGTTCACCCAGGTGGTCTCAGGGAGGTGGACAGTGGGTAAGAACCGGATTCGACGATGATAGATACAACTGACCTGTTGTTTGGCGCGGCATCACTTGCAACAGGCGGAGGAGCGCGGCTGCTCCGCGTCCGCAAGCCGCCGCGCGCCCGCGCCGCCCGCCGCCGCGCCTGCTTCGCTCTTTGGTAACTTGTTCGCTGGAACACAGACAATATAAATGTAACAAATGCAAGAGAAAACAGTGCCATCAAACAAAAACGACCACACCCAAGTTTTTAGAGCCTGGCAATTAGAACTAGTGTCAGTGGCATACTTGAATGGAATGGATTGCCTGAGACGTTCGATGATCCGTTTCCATAAAGCTGAGAACAAACTTGGGACGCGTCTGTTAGGCTGACAGACGCGGCTTATTGATATCTAGCCAGTACATTTAATACTACACTGTGCAAACTATCGGTCGTAAGACGCGGACGTGACCTTGAGTCACCCTTGAGTGTTCAGACGTCCAAACAGAATCTAGCCGGCAGGATTCTGGCGTCGTTGTTCTCAGCTTAAGCGTACGCCTTAAGCCCAAAGACTTCTACTAAAACTGAGGTAGACGTGGTGTTCTCTACAAAATGACGTTTGAAGTAAAAGTATCTAAGCAAGCGAGCGCGAGATAGCAATATTCATTTGTCAACAATAGAGACAGAGATGGCATATTTTACGATGCAAGCCGATCGTAAACAACCACTCCCTCGCAGGTACTATGGAGCACTGAGAGCATGAATGCAGTAGTACATGGATTGAGTGCTAAAATAGCCACTAATTTTATAGAGTGTTCCTTCTTACTCCTATCCTAGAAGATAGCTTGCTATCCTATGTTAGAGAGAAACAAATATATTGTCACACGACAGTCGTCTTTCCGTTCCGTACCCTGAATTTTGGTATCATTCATATACATCTCCCTAGATTGTTACCATGAATGTACTAGTAATTTGACATTTGGCCTGGTACGAATAACACAAATAAGAACAGATAGATTTTTACTTGTCTCATTCCAACACATGAATACATTCATATAAAAGAATGAGACTGGTATAATCGAATCCGGTTTGTTTATAGCCTTATTTCCATGTAGTACATCTTCCTAGACTGAGAGTGAATGGTGTGAATTAGCTTCGTTTAGAAGATTCAAGATTTGGTGTGTATGCCTCGTCTACCTCAGTTTTAATAGAAGTCTTTGCATGAGCCACCTTTAACTCCACCACACGTTTATTGCTTCACCCTTATTGTCTCCATAGCTAGAGCTATATTGGCTTGAATCATAAACTCACCGATAGCTAGGAATATGTCGTTGACGTTCATAGCGGTCTTGGCACTCGTCTCCATGAACAGCAGTCCGTTTTCATCGGCGTACGCCTGGGCCTCCTCGAACTCCACCATGCGTTTGGCCGCGAGGTCGCTCTTGTTGCCCGCTAGTGCGATCACTATCGACGGCGACGCCTGCCGTTGGAGCTCCTTCACCCAGTTCTTGGCGCGACCGAATGTGTCCTGAAACGTAAAAGATTAATCTTAGATATTTTTACGATGAAAACAAGCATTTTAGATAAGCGTAAAAGACACTATGCCCAATCCAGTCTGTTATTTTGGCTATTAACTGGGAGGCAAATTGCTACAAAACTCAACTTGCAGCTTTTTTGAATAAGTTACTAGCTAGAAGATAACTTACGCTAGGTCTGACTCTGGTAAAGTAGATGTCACCGAAAACGTAAAAGTGTATTCAGTTCGCCTTGGTCATGTTCTGGACATTTATGTATGCCCACAGACCTACCTAACTACATGCAAGTTTAAAGTTGTTTTGTCAAATGGCTTGGTCAAGTAGTTTAGGTTTTAGTTGCGTCAGGAAATCAGTCAAATATATAAATAGATCTTCAAAGTTATTGGACTTTCATGAAATGTGAGTACTGGGTTCGAGAAAAAGATTTAGAGTTTTATAGGGTTTGTTTGTTAGTGTATCGCCCTTTTCTCTACCAACTAGTCTGACACACTACCTTGTTTCTAGATTAACTATTAAATAACAGTTAAAATGGGCATAAAAAGATTTCGTTTGCATTTAACGTAACTATGCGTAGAACCTACTTGAACCATGGAATCCAGGATGTTATGTTACAGCGATTATCGCTATCGGAACATATTTAATAACGAGTCATAATGAGTCATGCGAACTTCTAAGTCTAAACAATTTGATAACTGTTGAGAGGAAATCCCTCTGGGGTCAGGAACTCCCATTGTCAAGGTCTTCAATCCGGGTTAATTGTTATGAATGAGCGACTTCTTATCAAACCTACCGAGGTACTCGTGTGTCACCATTTGTAGAACAGGAAATTGTTCTTATCGATTTATGAGTTCCATATTTCATTTGTAATAGTTCAGTTCCCTTTGAAAGAGTTCGTCCTAGGAAGTTCTACATCAATTTTTTTTTTATACTAGATTCGTTTCGTTTCGTATGAGGTAGTGCTGGCCTCTGGTGTCGGAGTTTGTCAAGCCGCCCGAGGGCCTATATAGATGAATGACGGAACAAGCAGATGGCCCACCTGATGTTAAGCGGTAACCTCTGCCTATGAACAGTGCATTCTCACATAGGTCACGTCCACCTAGGACGCGCCCTATGTGGCATTGCACTGCGCCCGCCACCCTGAGACATAAAGATGAAAAGTCTCATGTGCCTGTAATTTCACCGGCACCCATACCCTTCAAACCGGAACACGGCAATGCAGATATTCTATTTCACGAAGTCCGTTTGTCTATTGTTGTCATAGTGCATGCACTGCACATGCACAGTTTTAGTGTGCGTAAGCTCAGGAGCAATTGGTCTCGACCGTGACGCGGTCCGGGTCTCTAGTGCTTATTGTGTTCACGTCAGCACCAAGTACCGTCAAGGTAAATAAGCGCAAATAAATGAAAATAAAAAAGCCAAAAGAGAGCGGACTTCCTGACATAGAACAACTGTACCTATTTCTCCGGCAAGCGGCCGGCTTATATTACTTTTTATTCCGAATTGATGGGTAGGGATGCCGGTGAAATTACAGCCACATGATAAATTTCATCTGTGTCTCAGGGTGGCGGGCGCAGTGCAATACCACGTCATAGGTAGATGTGTCTTACGAAGTTTTGCAGTTTTAACAGGCAGGGGTATGAATGACCTCTAAACATCAGATAGATGGACCACCAACATGCCACCCAGTACCGCAATGTAATCAGAAGACCAATTCTCGTAATTATTTTAAATCCACACTGAAATTTGATCGAATCGAGACTGTATTGTGAATTAACTTAATTTTTTTATTCCGCTCTGTTTCAATAACAATTGTCTACTTTCGTCTAAAGGCGACCTTGAAATGAATTATTATATCATTGCAAAGAGTGCAGAGACGCGCGTCTACGAGTATTATGATGCTAAAATTCTTGGAAAATGTTGAATCGGTCAAGCTTCGGTAACATTTCGATATAATCACAATCGCAAACCAACACCAAAAATAGCCCTCGTATAAAAAAACCGGTCAAGTGCAAGTCAGACTCGCGCACAAAGGGTTCCGTACCATTATCTACAAAAACGGCAAAAAAAACACGTTTATTGTATGGGAGCCCCCTTAAATATTTATTTTATTGTTTTTTTGTATTTGTTGTTATAACGGCAACATAAATAAATCATGTGTGAAAATTTCAACTGTCTTACTCTCACGGTTCATGAGATACAGCCTGGTGACAGGCGGACAGACAAGACAGACGGACAGCCGAGCCTCCAGCCGGGTCCCGTTTTACCCTTTGGGTACGGAACCCTAAAAATTATAACACGAGGCAACAAAGCCTTTCTCCAGTACCTAGTTTATACTCGTACAATAAAACAACACAATTTCCTCCGTGTTTGAACAAATAGAGCGGTTCCCCGCTATACATAGCTCACGCACAGATAATAGTGTTATCTGTGTCGGTGTCTGGCCGGAGCCCTTGAACTCGAAGACCCACCAGTACCACCAACCAATGTCCTATATCGACCTAGCGCGCGGCTATCAGTTGACAGGCTTATTTAGTAGGTGTGTTCCAATTTAGATCATACATAAATGAAGATCCTAGCCTCTTAGGTAGGTAGGTCCAATTTCCCTTCAAATTTAACTTTTTTTTTGTTTTTTTATTTCACCCGTCATAAGTGACGGGACCAGTAAATACCGGTTCCGGCTTTCAGTTCTACCTTTATAATGCAATCTGCTAAGGAGTGGAATACACTACTGTCGTCAGTCTTTCCTGAAAACTATAAACTGGGTCTCTTCAAGGCTAGAGTGAATAGGTGCCTTCTAGATCTTTGTGCTTCATCTTCGGCCACATAGTCACTTACCAACAGGTGAGATCGTGGTCAAATAAAGATCTATCAATGTTAAAAAAAAACCCTCTTTCTAAAACAATGCATTATATGGAACGTATCCTTCGTGACGTTGCAAATTTGCAATGCGCCCGTCACACAAGGCACAACAAGAGACATACCCTTCAAACCGTAACACAACAATGCGAGCACTACTGCTTTGCGGTAGAAATGGGTATGGTACAAGTACTTCCCCGGAAGAAAAAGCTCCTAGTTAATAATATTTACATCATTAAATTTTTGGCCTCAAACATTGGCGTACATGTAAATGTACTCATTCCAAAATCTTTGCTGGAGTTAGTTGATTTTTAACCCCCGACGCAAAAACGGGGTGTTATAAATTTGACGTGTCTGTGTGTGTGTGTGTGTGTGTGTGTGTGTGTGTGTGTGTGTGTGTGTGTGTGTGTGTGTGTGTGTCTGTCCGCTCGTAGCTCCCGAACGGATGAACCGATTGCTATTTTGGTTTTTGTTTGAAAGGTGAATTTGTCGGGAGTGTTCTTAGCTATGTTTGATCAAAATCGGTTCAGCCGTTTCAATGCGTTTAGGGTTTTTTTAATTTTTACAAAATTAATTACTTGTGTATTATAGAAGAGCATGGCTTGAAATGACGAACAAAGAAGTACCTTCATCAAATCACAGTGTTCCAATAGCCATGAATGATAGCAACTATTGTCGGAGTGAACAACACTTGATAATGTATACGGGGGCATTATACAATTACCTTTATCTGATAAGAGGAGTTTAGCAGACGCTAGGTACAAAGGGGCGTCGCACGCTGCTAGATAATGCTTTTTCTCTTTATGTTTTAAAATCTACTTTTATTTGGCGTTTTCCAGTACACAAATACTGTACTGATACAGTTACTCATGAAAGACTTCGTTCGGAAAAGAACTACCATCATACCAATTTCTGCCGCAAAGCAGTATTACTAGCATTTTTTTTTTTTTTTTTTTTTTTTTTTTTTTTAACATTGATAGACCTTTGTTTGACCACGATCACACCTGTTGGTAAGTGACGATGTGGCCGAAGATGAAGCACAAAGGTCTAGAAGGCACCTATTCACTCTTGACTTGAAGAGACCCAGATTATAGTTTTCAGGAAAGACAGACGACGGTAGTGTATTCCACTCCTTAGCAGTTCGCATTATAAAGGTAGAACTGAAACGTTTTGTGCGAATAGAAGGTATACCAATGAGGTAAGGATGGTACTGAGCCGTACGCCTGCTCGTCCTATGATGAAAAGGAGATGGTGGGATCAGATCGTGCAGATCCTGGGAGCATTCACCGAAATGTAACCTATAGAAGATCGCAAGGCATGCAACCTTACGGCGGTGCTCGAGACTCTGGATCTTAGTCTCCGCCATATGCTGCTCACCTATAAGCCTGAAAGCTCTACGTTCGATCGAGTCCAAGGCAGCAAGCTGGTGCTTGCATTGCTGTGTTCCGGTTGCCGGTGAAATTACAGGCACATGAAACTTTTAATTTGTATGTCTCATGGTAGCGGGCGCTGGGCAATGCCTCATAGGCTGCGTGCGTTCTAGGTGGACGTGACCTATGAGGTAATGCACTGTTCATAGGCAGAGGGTACCACTTAACATCAGGTTGGCCATCTGCATGACAGGTCACTCCAAATACAAATACAAATACAAATGTTTAGTATAATTATGTTGTTTGTTGTATGTATGTTTGTTTACTCCAAGTAGTATACAACAAAAAACATTGTAACGACAGCAGGAAGACGGCGGACGGAGGCGGATCGAGAGCGTGTGTCGTGGCAGTGTAAATCCTATGTCGGTGGACATCTCACTGGCTGATTCTGATGCCAGTTTTCGGTCCGAATGTACACAATCTTGCTGGACAAGTTTCGTTGGTATGTGTCTTGGCCAGAGGTCCTGGCTGTTAGCTTATTACTGGAAGGAAGCGTTAGTCGAGTTGGTTGTGGGTAAGCAATGGTGGCGATGAGCCCACCATTGGCCACGTCTATATTCCTCCGATTGTGCAACTCACGGTAAAGAGGCCCTTTGATGCCGTGCCTACCCCCTTCGTAGAAAAAGGAAGGCGCGTGTATAGATAATGAAATAGTTCGTAAAATCAGCGTATACCACTGAAGAACAAGTGCGATGACTTTTAGTTGAACAATGGCAGCATTAATCTCTAGATACTCGCTCAAAGTAAATAAATTATAAACATTTTTATCATCACACGATAATACGAGAGACGTGACTCGATAAAGTATGCTAATTATTCAAAACATTCTTTAAATTTTTCGGTAGATTTTTGTGTTTCAAATGCTAGTTTCGCTGTTGGTAGGTATCTACCGAAGTAATTTATTCATTCATTTAGACATGGATTTTCTTGAATGCTTTTTATAATGGCGTGGATCGTGAATATATTATGTCAAATGTGGTGCATCTTTTTTCTCCAAAATAAAGTTTTTTTTTTTTGTAAAGTCCAATAAATCTACAAAAAAATATAAAACACCTGCTCTTCTTTTAAAAACTTGAAAAAAACTACTTAAAATGTAACATATACATTTGCAAAGTACCCCTTGTTTTCCTAGTTACTATCATTTTTCTCGTAAATTATCAATGTTTTTATTTCCTTCAGTATATTAAATAACACAACGCCAAGACCAGGTTCTTTTTATTTTTGAAAATTAAATTCCTAATTATTTTTTAATTTAAAAAAGAACTCTCCAGCATTCATCTACACACCAAATATCATCAAAATGGTATCGAAATGGAGTTGAGTGGAACTGCACATAACGTGAGCGTACCCGCGCTCGGAAGCTAGCACAGCGTATCCTATAGCGCTCAGGCATAATGTATCTTCCTGTTAGTGAAATCATTTTCGGGACAAAAAATTACACAAAGTTACACACAAACTTTACCTCTATAAAAAAAAAATAAGACTAGCGGCCCGCTCGCGACGTCGTTCGCGTGGTTCCGGCGGTCTCCGGCGTACTGACGAATTTATTAATCAGGGGTAGTGTAGAATAGTGAAAGATTTAAAAAAAACAGTTGTTTTCCAACAAATTTTACCTGTATAGTATTAGTATAGATTAATCACTGGTATTTCGAATTATCTTTGCAATCTACATTCAATACCTTTGGACTACCCAATAGGCCGCGTTAGCCTTAGCACACGAACCGCCCCCATTGGTTTGATTGTCGTGCATTAGTGCGATCTTAATTATCAATTAAGTACGAGTAGTTTAGAAAGAAAGAAAGAAAGAAAGAAAGAATATATATTTATTTGTATACAAGAGCTACACAGAAACACAGAACACACTAAGAAGAAACAGATATGAAGGTACTAGGTGTAACTCAAGTAACAAAATGGTTCTGCCTCAGCATTGAGTTGGTTGTTTACTATTGAATCTAAACTGCAAACAAGTATCCATTTTCACATCAAAAAACAACCAACTTCAATCCTTTCAATAAAAAGTCTTATGCGTTTTTTTGTCCGTTTAATTAAGTCTAAAATCCAGTATTATCACCTAACTCCTCATTGATAAGGAGTGCTGTGGCTTTCATCATCAGCTCACGAGCATGATGATACTATGAATATGAACGACTATATACTATGAATACTATACTATGAACGAATATTTTGAAGATCGCAAATTGGTTGCTTTCAACTTAATTAATCTATAGGTTTTAGATCAAGATTTTAGGAATTTAAGATTATAACATTAGTTATTGTTACCTATATTTAAACTTCGCACATTTATGTTGTACGCTCGAAATGGGCAGGCTGTTGAAACTATTTACTATTAAACATCACCATGTACACAGCTGATCAATAAAGATATCTTTATACTACTGAATGACGGAACAAGCAGATGGCCCACCTGATGTTAAGCGGTAACCTCTGCCTATGAACAGTGCATTACCTCATAGGTCACGTCCACCTAGGACGCGCCCTATGTGGCATTGCACTGCGCCCGCCACCCTGAGACATAAGGATGAAAAGTCTCATGTGCCTGTAATTTCACCGGCAACCTTACCCTTCAAACCGGAACACAGCAATGCGAGCACTACTGCTTTGCGGCAGAAATAGGTATGGTGGTAGTACTTCCCCGGACGAACTCTTTCACAAAAAAGCTCTACTACTACTAAAAGTTACTATTCTTATTCTTATATGAGATGACGACTCCCAGACACAAACACCTGAATAACTTATGAAAAAATAATAAACACTGTATGTGCCATTACTTTTTGAGCATATCCTTCGATTTATCTGAGATTCCATCATCAGATCCTGACTTGGTGAACTTGGGTTGTATGGGTTTACTCCTGAGGTTTTTTTTTTTAAATTGTTTTACAATTTACAATTTACGGAGATGTCGGTGAACATACCGACGAACATAGAACCTCCCTCCATTGCTAAAGTCGGTTAGAAAATACGTAAAGTTACGAGAAATTCCTCAATGTACGTAAGTACTACTTTTTAGTAGCACTAAACAGCGTTTAAACACCGGCGACCTTTTCTGCCACTGACCATGTATACAGCCTAAATAATGACCTCAGTCGCGAGGTCGCCTACCGTTACCACAGCTACTGAACAAAGCAGCTGACTAACTCAATACCAATAGCAACTAGCCACGCTAAGTCAACGCTTAGCTAAGCGCTTTATCGCTTTAGCGCAACGGATAATAATGACCCGCCTTGACGAAATATGCTGGTCCTAAGATTATTGAATCTAAAATACATTATTTTCATCCTGTTGTACCACATTTCGAACATTAAAAAAATATTTCATTTTGTATTTCTCACAACTAAGCCTGGGCCCATAACCTGAAGTAAAAAGCGGCCAAGTGCGAGTCGGACTCGCCCATGAAGGGTTCCGTAGCAGCAAGTAACATAATATAAAAGTTCTTGGATGGTTTACGATTAATGACGTATTAAAAAAAACTACTTACTAGATCTCGTTCAAACCAATTTTCGGTGGAAGTTTACATGTTTAAATGTACATCATATTTTTTTTTTAGTTTTATCATTCTCTTATTTTGGAAGTTACGAGGGTGGGGACACACTTTTTACCACTTTGGAAGTATCTCTCGCGCAAATTATTCAGTTTGGAAAATAATTATACTAGAAACCTCAATATCCCCCACTCAATAGATACCCCACAAGTATGGATTTGATGAAAAAAAAAATTGAGTTTGCTGCTGGATCTGCAACCCCCCGCACCTACTAAGCCGACTACCCGCCGCGCCACAGAGATCGTCAAAACGAAGTGTGCTGGCAGCTAGATAAGTGGAAAAAGCGAAGCAGGCGGTCTTAAAACAAAAGACAGATTAAATTTAAAAAAAAAATGTGGTGCTAGGGCTATGAGACTGCGCTATGCTCAAACCGCAATGCACAGCAGCTCTGCGCCTGTAAGTAGTTAACTACGCCAATGCCTCAGCTGTTTCGCCTCTAAGCTGTGTGTGCCGCTCGTCAAGGAAAAATTTGCGTCACCCACGTTTTTCACGATTGTTAGTCCGAGTAGGTACCTAGTTAAATAGAAGAAGTACCTACCTAGTAATAAGTACGAGTTTGCTCATCTTTTCTGTGACATGTCATGCGGCTTCGCTAAACTAGGTGACGAGTAACATTACCACCTACTTCGTGAAATGGTCGTCTGAAATTTGTTGTCTTGCTTTTCATAAGGAAATGGTTAATGGAATTACAGAAATAAAATTACCGTGGCTTACGGACTTACGGTTTAGGCTGTGCGTTGACAGTCACTTAGTCAGTTAAGATAAATTTATTTGCTTGAACATAATGTACGAAAATAATACATAATACGAAAGGTAAGTTCCAATTATGTTCTACCTTATCTGGAATGCAAATTTCAAAAATACAAAAGAATGTTACAATTAAATACATCAAATTAAAATATTAAAGTCATAAGTAGCCCTAAAATCACAAAGTTACCTACACGAATATTGGAGTGCTTCTTTATTGTAATAACATTTCCTTATTAATAATTATTTCAAATTAGATTTAAATAAATTATTATTTAGGATTTTATACGTGTTTGGTATTTTATTGTAAATACGTGTTGCCAACTTGCCATGCAGACTACCACTCTTCTGTAACAATGCTGTTTTGTAGCCGGCTATAAATAGTATGTTGCCATCTCGTCTGTTTCGTCAGTCAAGCAACGATGTATAGATTTTGACTAGTTGAATGCCCGCGACTTTGTCCGCGTGTTCTTTTCCATACAAACTTAAACACCCCGCTGCACCCCTTTAGGGGTTGAATTTCTGGAATTCCTTTCTTAGTGCACCCCTAGACAATAAAAGGAACGTACCCTCCAAATTTCAGGTCTCTAGGATTTACGGGTTAGGCTGTGATTTGATAGTCAGTTAGTCACGCAACGATTTTATATATATTGATTATGTGTATATTGATTAGGCTTTATTTAAAATGAATAAGAATGTAAGTCCTTACAAAAATTACGAGAAACTGGTATACAATATAAAACCACACTTGTTTTTTTTTTTTTAATGTTATGTAAGCCATATTATCTATCTGTAACATGTGACAGTTCTATTCCGGTGACCTAGGACATACCCTCATCTCTCTATACGTTTTTAAAGTGGCTGCCCGACCAACCTTTAGGTTATACGCGGAAGCGCACTTCACCTGGCCGAGGCCAGGACCAGTTGTGGTAGGTCTTGCCGCCCAATCATAAGAAACTTACAATCCAGGTACTCATGCGAGTTGCTCGTGAACTTTGCTAAACACTACCATTTCTACAAAATGGTATCGGAGCGGTCATGGTCCCTCACCACCCGCACCCAGAAAGGGTGCTAGCATGCACCTACATGCGCCTACCCAGGTCCTGCAGCTGGGTGGCCGGATCCATGCCAGCTCACGACTCCACTTAAGGTAACACTCCAGGTAAGAACCGGAGATTACAACGCACCGTGGATAGGATCCCACACTGACCCCGCTAGTGCCCACCTTACAGCCCGTTGCCTTAGGCCTGTGAAGACACCAGCTAGTTGCGCGCGGCAACCACCAATGTATCAGGAAGACAACATGCCTAACCCCTGCAACTAGCCACATAGCCACCACGAAATCGAACCCAAGTCAGGACCCAAGTTTTACTCAGTAGGTGACTCCCCCTGACGCCCGTGTTACCCTAGTCCAAACAGCGGAACCCGTAGTTTCCGCTGCGAACCCTACTACTTGGGTCGTGTAGATAGATGCTCCCAGGAACTTCATGATCTGATCCCACCATCTCCTTTTCATCATAGGACGAGCAGGCGCACGGCTCAGTACCACCCTTACCTCATTAGTATATTATAATACGAACTTAGAAGGAGTGGAATACACTACTGTCGTCTGTCTTTCCTGAAAACTATAATCTGGATTTCTTCAAGCCTAGAGTGAATAAGTGCCTTCTAGACCTTTGTGCTCCATCTTCGGCCACATCGTCACTTACCAACAGGTGAAGGTCTTTAATAATCATAATCTCTATGCACTTCAAATCTGAAGAGTTTTGATAACAAGGTGGACGGTGGAAACGAAATATTTCCCCAGGATCACCCAGGTGAACAAAGGTTAGCCATTGTAAAAAATACTTTCTACGGACCAGGTGGTCTCAGGGAGGTGGACAGTGGGTAAGAACCGGTGAGATCGTGGTCAAACACAGGTAAATCAATGTTTAAAAAAAAACGGGACAACCATCCGACCGACCGATAAAGAACCAGTGACACAAAATGTTATTAAAACTAGTAAGTATGTTGTTACCTGATTAGTGATATCGTAGACGACGATGGCCGCTTGTGCTCCTCGGTAGTACATGGGCGCCAGGCTGTGGTACCTGCACACAATATGCATATCAGCCATTGTACATTGTAATAGCATGCTTGGATCGCGTGCTATTTCTAATTAGCCTTTGAGAGTTTTACTATACACTAGTGGAAATCCGCGACTTCGGCCGCGTGGGGTTTTTTCCTTACAAACTTCAACAACGAACAACAAACGAACGAATTTCTAGACATTAGGGGGTAAATTTCAGAAATTACTTTCTAAGTAAAAATAATTATTATATTATGTACCTACTTTATATAATTGATGTACTCAAGGTAGCACCAGCACAAACCTTTGTGATTTTTAGGTGATATTCGGGGGTGAAAATAATGTTAAAAAAAATTGATTGTAGAATAAATATTAAAAAAAAGGGCTCCCTAGATCACAAAAGGAATGTACTATCAGTGATATCAGCTACAAAAGCCCCTGCCCAGTTTCAAAACATTTTTCGCTTGCAACGATGACCTTAAACAAACCCAGCCTCTTTTTGTTGTTGTTTGTTTTTCCCTCCAAATATCAGGTCTCCAGGACTTACTGCTAAGGCTGTGCGTTGTCTGTCAGTGAGTCACGCAACGATTTTATATAAGTCAATTGATTTGTTATTACGCCGCTATAAATTTTAGCTATGTTTAATACAATGGCATCATTAGGTATTCTATCGGTATTCGAGACAGGTTCAATCATTTATAAGTGCATTCATTATTATTACGTTAACTTGAGTAACATTTTATTAATTAATATTATGCTCATAGTGTACCTAATACATAAAAAACAACTTACCTACAGTATTGGTTAATGTCAACAAGAAACCGGTTTCGAAGTTGAACTTGTTTCTAAAGAATTCAACCACGGCTATCCTCTGCATATCACTGTCATGAGAATACATATTGTCTTAGAGCGTGATTTTTCAGTAGTCTGGTTTTAGTTTATGAACTTATTTTTTATTTAAATCACAGTGACTAGAGGCTCATTGAGGTTCTGCCTAACCCTTCGGGGAAAAAGGCGTGTGCCTATGTATGTACCTAAGTAAGTAAAACTTTTATATTTCGGATGAATTTTGGGGTCATCATTTTTACATAGAGAAATTATTTATTTTATGTATATTTTGGGTAAGTTTGAAGTGAGGCGTGATTTTATAGTTCATAGTAATTTGTTTGTCAGAATGTAGGTACATTGTGTAAATTTTATAAATTATTCCCAGTTATCGGGTGCAAGCAAAGCCGCATAAGAAACAGCAAAAATTTTTTTTTTTTTTAAATGTGCTAATTAATCCAATTCAATTGAGACCCAACAAGCAAAATATTGAAAAAAAATTGGAGAGTATAAGGATAATTCAACTCAAAAGTTCGACGAAGTGTGCTTGGGAACCACGGAATCCTACTAATAAAATAAATAAATAAATAAATAAATAATGCTGGACAAATTCACACAACATTAATCCTACTAATATTATAAATGCGAAAGTTTGTGTGTGTGTGTGTGAGTGCGTTTGTTACTTCTTCACGCTGAAACGGCTGAATGGATTTGCATGAAATTAGGAATGGAGATAACTGGACTCCCGGAAAGACACATAGGCACATTTTTATCCCGAAATTCCCACGAGATCGAGACTTACGCGGAAGAAACCGCGAGGCGCTGCTAGTAAAAAATAAAAATAAAGCAGTAGCACACATTCTGGTGCTGGCTTGTTCTGGAATGGTATTGTGCCAGACTCTGAGACCTCATTGCACTGTGTGGTTGAATAACGCGGCCCTTGGGACATAGAAGGGCGCTACCTTGATAATGAAATACTCAATACATTATTATGAAAGCCCGCGACTTCGCCCGCTAGAAGTTTTTTCCATACAAATTTCAACACCCTGCCGCTCCCCCTGTGAGGGTGAAATTCCTTTCTTAGTGCACCCTTAGATCACACAAGGAATATACACTGCTTTCAGGTCTCTATGACTTACAAATTAGGCTGTCAGTCAGTAGGTCAGTCAGTCACAAAGCGATTGCAAATATGTATCTACTAAAATTCGTGCGTTCTCACAATCATTGAAACGGCAAAATGCATGCCTAGACTAGAAGATACATCATAAAGTATGTAGGAGGGAGGGCCCTTATGTCATACCATACCACGTATTGATTAGCGTGTGGTATGAATCAGCTAGTGACGTAGCTGCCAGCTTAAGTAATAGGCTTATATTATACATAGTTCCACTCATCACTGCGGCAGAATCCCAAGATAAAAGTCACTTCAAGCTAAATACTCAAGTCGCATCGACTGTGCATCGCATTATGGGATCGCCCAGCTCATGTTTCAAAGTTTTTTATAATTAGTAGGTCCTTTCAATTGTAAGGGAATCCGAATAACTTAATAAATACGGACAAGTATGAGTACCTCACGCCCTGAGGCTTCCGTGCTATTGTTTTGGAATACACTGCCTTAATTATACTGATTTTATAGAGCTTTGTCGTACCTTCACCATCCCATGCTAGGGGTAAAAGTCAAAATTCCTCAGTTTTAGACTTTTTTCCCTTTATTGATGTCACAAATCCAAGTGTTCCAAATTTCAGAATCGTGACGTTACTAGAAGTACCCTAGAGGCTTCTCATTTTGTCAACTTCCATGGAAAAAATAGATATCCATTGTCATTATTTTTAAGGTGGTTACTTTTCATACTAATGTATTTTTCCATTTATGGGCGAATAGAAAGAAAGAAAGAAAGAAAGAAAGAAAGAAAGAATATATATTTATTTGTATACAAGAGCTACACAGAAACACAGAACACACTAAGAAGAAACAGATATGAAGGTACTAGGTGTAGGTGTAGAGTATAATTTTACACTGAAACTACTGTTGTTGGCTTTTATATTGGTCATTAATTGCGGTAAATCATATTGGGTTGAAGAAAACATTGGAATAAAAAGAAAAACAACATCGAAATTACTTATAAGAACAAATTTTTTTTTTTTTTTTAGATGAGTTTTTGTCAGCTACATGCAGTTTTGTTTATCAAAATCTATTCCGCAATCAACGGACTGTATTTATGGATCCATCCATGGTGTCCATCCATGGTGTCCATCCAGCTTATATGTTTTGAAAAAATGCATAGATTGATTTGAAATCTATTTTTTGTACAGGAAGGCAGTTAGTGCAGTCACAGTACAAGACTGCTATGGTGATCCATAATTCGGGTCATTCCAACTTATCTTAGTTACCGAATCGGAACCATCGCACGACCGACTTTGAAACAGTGTGCTGAGTCTGGCTTTTTACCAACCATTTGGCACGGGTGTATGGTGTGGTGTAACACGCATTTTTGTATGGGAATATGATAAGCGCCCCTAGCGTACACTTTGAGAACTTATATTCTGAGTCCCAGCTGCCATGCTTACGATCATCGTCGTTACACTATACACCGATCGTATAAGCCGAGCCACGGCCGTCGTATCGCAAGCACTTACGTGCCGTTTTTAACGGTTTTTCATTTATTTCTGAGTCCGAGTGCCAAATTTGACAGCTTCACGCTTGGAATACGATGACACGACGGCGACGATGAGCGTTACGCTCAACACTTGTGTTTTTGGCGGTGAGAGGTGAGCGCTACACGGTAGTGTTTATTTTTCTGTGTAATTGTGGACTTTTGTGGGGTTCTTTGTTATTGAGAATGTCTGCGAGATATTTTCTTGCATAGATGTTGATGAAGAAGAACGGGCTCGTGAGCTACGGGAAATGCGAGACAGTCTTCGGGCATCCTTTGATCCTGTCGAAGATCTCCCGGAGACCGATTTTAGGAATACCGGCTGTCGAAAGAAGCCTTCGTATTCCTATGCGAAGAGCTGTGACAGCGTACCGACCGACCGACCAAAGGCCTAAGCAGCGTGTGAGCCTTGAAGTAAAAGTGAGTACCTATATTACTTTTGTCAATAATTTACCTCGTAGACAGAGTATAGAGGTACGCTCTACGATTTAACTGCTCTAGGCCTTATTTTGCTTGTAGATTGTGGTTTCTTTCTTTACCCCTGTCTCTGGTTCGTTTCAAAGACCTAGCGTGGTGAAAGATATAGATATAGGTGGTGTAGATGATACAAATTACCTACTTAGGTAGTTAATGCTCAAAAAACTAACTATATGTGCTATACAATATATAATAGAACCCAACCTGGAAGGGATTTCAACATACGGATACATAATTATGAAAACATACATGACGACCAGTGTAACTGTCTCATAATTAACAAAGTCTCCTCAACTAAGTACTTGGGAGTCATGTTAGATCAAAAAATCAAAAATCATTCCTAGAAAATTTTACTTTAGCAATGTTTATAACTTAGGTATGTATTTCTTGTTTCAGAAAATCACGAAGGACTCCGGAGAAAAGGTGGCCGTAAGCCTCACATCAGTCATCAAACCCTACGGATACAACTAGTAGAGGATAAGATATCATACAAATTCTAAATTCTTTGCATAAAAATAAACATCTGGTTGTCCAAAACGTGGTTTCATTGCGGATAGGTAGATACATAACTAAATCAAGAGAATATAGGACTACAATTATCTTACCCTTGGCTTGCATGTACCTGTACATAAGAGAATTGTGTATTCTTGTGAAACAACACCCAGAATACTTTATCTGATTGCTTCATAGCAATCAGATATACCTACCTAGTTGTAAAAAATGTTGAGCCTAGAAATCCATTTATACTTTATTTACCCAAACTTAAACTGCAGACTTATAAGAGAAATATATATAATAAATGTAAATGCCATACGGGTCTATAATAAAATACCAAATTCATGGATTTGCCATATCATATCAGTATATCAGTTATCTAGTACCCATAACACAAGCTCTGCTTAGCTTGGCGCTAGATAATGTTGTGTGAACTGTCCAGCATTATTTATTTATTTATGTTCTTATGTTTAAAAGCAAGCTAGCGAAAGAGGTGTTATAATTGTATTGTAACACCTCTTAGAAATAAGTTACCTGTATTCGAGCTAGTAAAATATTTTTATTCTTAGGTACCGGATGAAAAAAGTTAATGATCTCAGTAAGGTTAATGTAAGGTTTAAGGTATCTGCGATTATGATCATAGTGAAATAATATAGGCAACTTACCTGTCCTGTTACCCTGTGTAAATAAACAAGATCTAATTTCTTGGACTTGTCAGTTAGGTCGCTGCTACCATGACTTTACTAGATCTATATATATATATCTATATTTAGATTTATCTAGATGATTTTTGGTTTCGGGCCTTATATGAATGTGTTAACCAAAAATATTCTTAAAAAACAACACTTCTCCCAATGGCCTAAACTAGGGGGGAAATCATAAGTGATACTAGAAAGTTATGCGCTCCTGCCCAATACGAAAAATTCAGTCATTGAAATTACCACCAAAGTAAGTCAAAAGTATTTTATTCATTGAAATCACAAGGTAGGTACAATCACTCCACAAGCACAGAAGTTTACTGGGGTCTTCGCAGGCTTCTCGGGTTGTTGAGGATTTGTTTACGTTGAGCTGCTATTTCCACACATTCCAGGATTAAGTGGGCAGCCGATTCTTCTTCGGTCAGACACCCTCTGCAGAGTGGGCTGTATGTGGCTCCGATGTTGAAGAGGCGTTGAGACTGTGTCCTATGAGTTTCCCCACGAACCCACGATGGTGCGAAGGGTTATTCTTTGAAAGTTGAGCAGGCGACGTATCAGTTGTTGTAGGTAAGCCAAGCCAGCCGGTAGGGCAGCTCTTGACTGTATGCAGCCCGTGGTCCGTGCCCAGCGTTCATTGTGTTTATTAGTGCTGCGGAGCTGCATCCATGTTTGCACGAAGAGGTTTGTTACTTATAAATCTTTGAATACTTTTTTTGTTTGGAAATTAATGAAAATACTAGAATTTGACTACTACACCTTCTTCTTCTTCATAATGGCGAAAACCAACTTCAACTTCAACTTCAAAAATCAAAAAACAATTTGACTTTGACATCTTTACAGTGACAACTGACACATTCAACAATCAAATTCCATAGACAAATACCTTTTTATCAGTTTTAAATTCATTTCGACAACATATCATAGCCAATTTTGGCGTCTTCCGGTGTTATACGATCGTGTCCCTACGATGGGTGGTATACGACGGTGTTGAACCACTAAGACTCACTTATGTCCCACACACACCGGTGTATGGTGTAAGCGTAGTGTAAGTACGACGGACGATTGGTGTCATCGTGTGCAAAACTGCGACTCAGCACTCAGCCGTCACGTCACGGTGCTTGGAACAATCTCGTCAACCAAGTTCCCATAGAAATGGCTATTTGGGGCTGATAATAATAATGATTAGGAGAACCGACTACCCTAGACGGTACATATGTCCAGCATTAGACTGCATTAGTTAGATAGCATACCTCTCCTGGCCGGCGGTGTCCCAAATCTCGAACTTGACGGTGGTGTCATCGAGGCAGACGGTCTGCGTGAGGAAGGCGGCCCCGATGGTGCTCTCCTGGTACTCGTGGAACTGCCCCTTGACGAAGCGCAGCACCAGCGACGACTTGCCGACCGCCGACTCGCCCAGCAGCACCAGTTTGAACTGGCACACCTTGGTCTGAGGCGCTCCGTTCGGCCGCGCAGCCGCACCGCTCCTGTTTGTAGCCATCTCCTGGAAACAGACACAATTGTCAAACAAACACACCTTACGAGGAGTATACCGCGAGGAGTGGGCGCTCGAGCCCTCTGCATTAAAATGCAGTTTGCTCCTATTTTGGATATTATCTCATCAAACTCCATTCAATTTTGTATAGGTACATCATTAATACACTAATATCTTGACCCGTGGTTTGCCAGTTCCTTTTAAAATGATATGGTTTCCAAATCACACTGACTTAAAGATTTGTATGGAAAACTTATAACCCGTGCTAGTTTGATTCTATACAATTTAATGTGAAACTGACAAATCACAAATCTTGATACCATTCCCTAGGTTGCGTCCTTAAAATTAAATTGACTTGAATTAATTAATAACCAGATGACGAGCAAACTTCGTTTTGTATGGAGCAGCGAACTAGCACACTGTGGTTAACTCTTAGAACGATCTTGAGAATGCTAAAATTTAAAAATTTGCGCCAAATTTAATTAACTCTAGATCGCACTTATAATTACGTCCGATTTATTAATACGGGCCTACAGTTCATACACCAGTCAGTAGTTCAGTCTTTTTCAGCAATTGAAAAGTACTGAACGCGGATTTCTTTTGCACGTTTATAGTATTCTTAGATTTGAGAAGGGAAATAAATTATTTTTGGTCTGATGTAGAGGTCGACGACCCGTCAGGCGAATTGAAACGACCTTCTTTTGATCGCGTCGTTCCTCGGTTGGATGTGGCGATGTCATTCTTTTGTAGTTTCTTTGCATAAAATGTGTTTATTATATGAAAGATATGACGACACTCCTGTATGCGAGATGACAAGCGAGTTCTCGCGCTCTTGTACTTCAGAACTAATAATCTATATACTAATCTACATCTACAATAATATTATAAAGAGGAAAGATTTGTATTTTTGTGTATGTTTGTAATGATTAAACACAAAAACGAATGTGCCGATTTCAAAAATTCGTTCACCATTGGAAAGCTACATTCACCCGGAGTGACATAGGGTACCAGGGCGGATAGGAGGGGGGGGGCTGTTTATCATCCTGAAACTACACGTGCGAAGCCGGGACGAGTCGCTAGTTAATTATAAAGAGGAAAGATTTGATTGTTTGTTTGTTTGCATTGAATAGGCTCCGAAACTACAGAACCAATTTGAAAAAAATATTTCACTGTTGGGAGGCTACACTACTCGTATCCCCGGGTGACATAGAATATATTATATTTTCAAAAATTAGGGATCCTTCCTTACTAAAACTCCAATAATATAACCCAAGGTGTAAAAAAAATACCTAAAATAGGGAACGGGATACGGAGGGAGGGGGAACACTACCCGTGTAAAGCCGTCTAGTACTTGATAAGACATCATCAGCAGCATCCTCAAGACGTCCACTGCTGAACGAAGGCTCGCCCCATAGAAAGCAATAAGAGCCATTTAAATCAGGGGTTCCCAAGGTGGGCGACAACGCCCCCTTGTGGGCGCTGCAGGCGTAAAGGGGGGCGCTAAGAGACGCAGAAAAAAATGAGGGCGTCAAATCAGACACACTTTCGCATTTTAATAGTTATTAGTTTTCCTATATAGGTCATTTTCGTAGACAATAGACCGCGGACAATGTTTTAACAAGTTTTTATTAAATAACCCGATTTGTGCATGTTTAATCTCCGCTAATATAGCTCACAATAATTAATTTAATTTGAAGTTATAGTGGTTTTTAAGTAGGTGAAAAAATGGGGTCGCTAGTAAATAATTATAGGGGCGCTAAAATTTATTCTCAAAGTGGGCAGTAGACAAAATAAGTTTGGGAACCCCTGATTTAAATGGTTCCAGAAAGAATCAGGAGGAGAATGTGTCAGGACATAACTGGTCCTATAACTACTAACTTTGTGAGATTTAAACCTAGCTAAGTCAATTTAACTTGTTGATGTTTTCATTAGAAAATCTCGAACACAATTCAAGGACATCGCGAGATAATGGTTGCATCAGCTATGGAAATACAGACACTGTACTTAATGCTTTGAAGTAAATTTTAATGAAAATGGTAATACTGTCATTGTTTGTAGTCCATAGATGAACTTTAAGTACCTACTTTAATATGTTTTCGCCTGACGTCTGTAGTTTTGCAATATCTATTCAACAGTGTTGTTTTGAATCATATATTAAACTATAATATGGGTATCTATAGGGCAAGGCCCTCTATTCGTGTTTAGTCGTGTTTTCCGTTCCACCTTTATAATGCGAACTGCTAAGGAGTGGAATACACTACAGTCGTTTGTCTTTCATGAAAACTATAATCTGGGTCTCTTCAAGGCTAGAGTGACTAGGTGCCTTCTAGACCTTCGTGCTCCAACGACGGCCGCATCGTCACTTACCAACAGGTGAGATCGCGGTCAATCGAGGGTCTACCAAAGTTAAAAAAATAAAATAAAAAAAAAAACATATACAAATATTGAAAAAAACAAAAAGCTGTCCCATTGAATAATTTTGATATTCCCAGTGTCACTCTCAAATTGTGGAAATTAAAGCCGCAGTAGCCACAAATTAAGAAGAATTAAGACGAATCTAACGACACCTCTCAAGCTCAAGCAGGCCTTACATGTATCCTACCATGTTTTAGCAAATTAACTGATTTCATTTTATAAAATCCATCAAGCCGTTTAGGCTACAGAGTACCAAGGAACATACATACACTCATACACTCGAAAAACATAACCCTCCTTCTGGCGCAGTCGG
Organism: Operophtera brumata; assembly: GCA_932527175.1. Classification (NCBI taxonomy): domain Eukaryota; kingdom Metazoa; phylum Arthropoda; class Insecta; order Lepidoptera; family Geometridae; genus Operophtera; species Operophtera brumata. The sequence continues at coordinate 2,113,427 of OW052235.1, forward strand.
GTAACTAAATAGGTGAGTATTCTCATTTCAAGTAGAGTTGATAACAGACTCATGAATAACTTCTGAAAATCAATCAAGGTTCCCCCATTCTCAACATCGTGTTTTTTCGGATAAAAGACGCCTTACACTTCTTCAAAACATAAACTGGTTCATTGTTTAAAAAAGTTGGTTCATTGATTCAAAACAAAAGATACTTTTGTACCTTGATAAGTCTTATCTGATTACACACAATTTTTTTTTATGATTACCTTACTTTTGATCTATAAATTAAAACAAAACTAGAGCCAGACGAAACGAAAAAACAATCATTTCTCATTCATAACAAGTATTTAATTTTATAAAAACTAAAAAACCCTCAACGCAATGAAACGGCTGAACCGATTTTGATCAAACTCTAATATCTAATCAATAGCTAAGGACAATCCCGACAAATTCACCTTTCAAACAAAACAAAATACGAAATCGGTTCATCCGTTCGGGAGCTACGATGCCACAGAAAGACACACACATACACACACACACACAGACAAGTCAAACTTATAACACCCCATCGTTTTTGCGTGGGGGGTTAAAAACTAAAACACAGATCTTCATAAAATTTTGTAGATATAACAAAATAAGGCTATAATAGGTATGAAATTATATTTCGTTTTTGAAACAATGAACCAGAAAAAACTTGAGAGAGTTGAAACCTTATTCAGACAAAAAGTTTGGTGACGTACATGGGAACGTTAAGAGTTGGTTGTATAAAACCAAATTGGTCTAAATTATAGGTACTTCAATTGATGATGAGATGAATGAATGGAACATCCTGCATAGTCAAGAAGTACATAGCACCAAAGTCGATTTTGAACCCTATTGGGTGGAAATAGAGTAGTAGTAGTTGGTAATAGTAGTAGAGCTTTTTTGTGAAAGAGTTCATCCGGGGAAGTACTACCACCATACCTATTTCTGCCGCAAAGCAGTAGTACTCGCATTGCTGTGTTCCGGTTTGAAGGGTAAGGGTGCCGGTGAAATTACAGGCACATGAGACTTTTCATCTTTATGTCTCAGGGAGGCGGGCGCAGTGCAATGCCACATAGGTTGCGTAATACACTGTAATGTAATGCACTGTTCATAGGCAGAGGTTACCGCTTAACATCAGGTGGGCCTCTTGCTTGATCCGTCTTCCAAGTAGTATAAAAAAAAAATTAAAAAAAAAAAAAATATAGGTGTGCATTAGTACTGTAGACTGTACAATAAATAGTAAGATTTTTTATCAGCCCAATCCATCATCAGTCGTTCACACCAAGAGCTGCCATTTTTATCTGATTGACCTACTTAACCAACCTGTTTGTTTTAATTTACATCTAAAGATAAAGAAAATAAAGGGTTCAGCTTCAGTTATCATCTAAATGATTTGAGGGACGAGGGGGACGTGGGATTAGGGGGAGTAGCAGAGCCCCTGTGCCATCAGTCCATGCCGGAGATGTATGGTCAATAAAAAAAAAACGCCCTCTTTCCCCTCCCCGAAATCAGGTAGATAATACCTGAAAATTAACCAAAATAAATGATAAAATCTGTAAAACAGGTGCCTAAGATTTTTTGAACCGGAAGTTTATTTTTATGAAACAAAGGTACGCCAGAATCTAGCAATTGATATATGTAGACCAATTCAATTTAAGACAAGCAGTGGACCCTACAATAATGTGTAGTAATAGTGGCATTGCTATAATAGAAGTACATTTTAGACTTAAACCTAATATATAAACCTCATAAACCAAAGTTCTACAATTTCAATGAGGAAATTAGATAATTACCTACTTAGAATTCATTCCAGAATTTGAAACAAAGATTTAAACATTATTTTCCTTTTCAGATAAGATTATGTTTGTAAACATGATTTTGTAGTAAGATTAATAAAATATGTCGATGAGTTTGATTGATATATTTAAAATGTATTTTTAAAATTTTTAAGTATTTTTAAATATAAAATGTATTTTAAATATATCAATGTACTTGATGTTTTTGTTTACTGTTTAATTTGATTTATTCATAGCATTCATAAAAAAAACTTAGTACTAAGTTAGCACTAGGATGCTGACTGTACTGTATTATGTATAGTACAGTAATATCATAAATGTTGAAGTTACAATGTTTTGGATGTTTGTTACTCAATCACACCGAAACAGCTAACCCGATTTCGATGAACTTTGGTACACAGATAGATTATAACCTGGATTGAGCTAAAGGCTACTTTTTATCCTGGTAAAACGTGAGCGAAGCCACAGGCGGACACCAGTACACCATGCATGAATAAGCTAGACAACATCCGATTTGTTTTTCAAGTGGCATTAAACAAGGATGCCAACTCGAAAACTGTACATAACACTGACAAAGATGTTTACAAGATGGCATTCACAGTGTGCAGTTTATCAGTAAGTTTTGCAAAGTGGGACAACTTATTTCCATTTACCTACACCATACTTTTTTATTACTCACCGGCTAGAAGGCCAACAAAAACACAGTTAGATACCATGGGCAACTGATTCCAATCACAATATGCACAGAGGTCTGGCACACAGTTAATAACTTCTACAGATCTCGCCTTGAGGTCTGACAAAGGCTACTGCAGTAAACTCTAGCGGAAATGGTAAACAAGAACTATGTTATCAAGCGATTGTATCGCGAATCACAAAGAAACACCAAACCAACACCATATCGAACGTTTCGACGCGTTTTGGAGACCTACGATAATATTTTTTTATAATCTGCTTATCGGCTATACGCCGAAACGTGTCTGCAGCGGTGATGACTAACCGTATCTGTTCGTATGTCTCTGCTCTCGCCACTAAGACCCACCGTTTGACGCCCTCAATCCAATCAGCTGGATGTCATAAAACCACACAATGGATTATAGTTATAATACGTCTACAAGTCGCCTACGTAGACTGCCACTACATTTAATATCTTGTTTCGCGGGCACTGCCGACAATATTCGATAAAATTACGCATTTACTTGATTGTATGGATGTAAAAGACGTACCCTCCCTGTTATTAGATCTTCGTTTTACACTTTTTCTCAGGCGACAAATCCTCACGAGGTCGCCTTGTCACGGAATATAACATTAATTACACACTGTGATGAATAAAAATCATTGATCTATACGTTAAACTGGAAAATCTAGCAGAGAAACGCAAAATTACCACCATACCACGAACAACCCAGAACAAACATGGAAGCAGAGAGAGAACGAGACGGACGGACGAGAAATTTTCACAATAATTGACATTTGTCTATGACTATGATACTGTCATGATGATACGTCACTTTATAAAAAGTAATGCGCCCTTTAGACAGAACTAGATTATGAAGCTACCTAGTCAATGTCGCTACTAAGTTCACTAGTTAGCCAAGTGTAGGGGCACTTAGCCAGTCAGCCTCACTACCTAGTACCACTAACTAAATGTACGTAAAAACATACTTAGAAGCACAAAGTAGACAATGTTGAAAAAAAAAAAAGTGAAAAGCGTAGACAGAGTCTAAAGTGCGTTAGCATCGCGGAATAAGAACTAAAGCATGGAACTAAGGCTAAAAACGAAACGGTATCGATTATAACAGTCTCATTCTTTTATATGAATGTATTCATGTGTTGGAATGAGACAAGCATAAATCTATCTGTTCTTATTTGTGTAAGTCGTACCTGGCCAAATGTCAAATTACTAGTACATTCATGGTAACAATCTAGGGAGATGTATATGCATGATAACAAAATTCAGGGTACGGAACGGAAAAACGACTGTCGTGTGCCAATATATTTGTTTCTCTATAACATAGGATAGCAAGCTATCTTCTAGAATATGAGTAAGAAGGAACACTCTATGCTATTTTAGCACTCAATCCATGTACTACTACATTCATGGTTAGCATTTGTAGTCTAGTCTGTGGTATAGCTACCACGGTTTCTTCAGAGTTCCTTCCACAGATGTATGTGGTGTCAAAAACTACAGTGTAAAAAATACAATACCATACGTACCATACCTAGGAAGATGGACTATTATACCTCCATGTACCATACCAACCATGAATGTCAAGTACACAGAGTAGAGTACTCTGGTATCTGAAAAGCAAGTAGTGCAATACAAAAGGACACAGACTACTAGGATGCTAACGCATCAGACGAACATCTCGCGAACAAAAAAACTTACCGTAGAAAAGAACGAACTGTGGAACGATCAGACTATAGAAAAGGTTTTTTTTTTTTTTTTTTTCACAGACTATGTAGCAGCTTAAATACAGATCAATTTTAGCGACTTGGGTAGATGGCTTTTGGATCACACTTTGGATACAGATCTTTTGAGCATTACTTTCCAATGTATTCCCACCTTTCCTAAACTTTATTTATTGGGATTATAAGTTCTAAACAATAAAAGGCGTCGTATTTTAGTCATTTGTTTAATCTTTTGTTCATTAATTTAGTTTTATATTTATTAAATGCCTTCAGTTGCATGGCAGGCAATTCATTATTTGTCAAAATCTATAGTTGGACCACAGATAACTAACCACAATATTTTTTCCTCTGAGATTGTCGCCCATGCAAAAAGAAGTGAAAGTCAAAGACTACAATATATTACTGGGGAAGTTAGAAAAGTGAAGTGGTTAAAAGACTGAAAATAAACGAATTTTCTTCTTTATTGGAAAGCCTTGATTGAACATATTAACTTAGGTCTGTACCATACAGTTTAGATAAGGTTCAAAATGAAAATCACTCGATACAAAAAAGTACAGAAATACCTAAAATTTTACTACAATAATTTTGGTTTTCACGAACCATACCAAGTTCTTCTAGACGGCACATTTTGTTTCGCTGCTTTCAAAGTAAGTCTTACCATTGTTTTCCTTACTAACCGGCTGGAAAAACGTGGAGAAGACAGTTTTAATTACTGCTTGCTCAAACACAACCCTAAAAGATCCTTTTGTACTTTAATACATACAGAATGGATAGTAAGTTCCGCCGTAATGGCAGGCTGATCGATATCGTGGACGACGAGTGGCGCGCGGAGCAGCTTCCCCACGAAGACATCCTGGTGCCGCTGGAGGAGCTGCCGGACCCGGAGGCAGACAGCGCTGACTCGCATCTCACGCTGAAGGAACAGAGCATGTGTTGTAAAAGCCGACTAAGGGATTACACTAGTAATCAAATCAACACCCGTGTATATCTTAGTCCTTATCAGTACACTTTAAATGTTTGTCAATTCTATTTTTGAAAGAATTCACTGAGGGGGCACTGATCACTGAGTTTGGTAGCCGGTTCCAAGTGTGCACGATGCGATTATGCAATATGTGCATCCTCGGATTGCTGGTACTTGGCCCGCGTTGCAGCTTCAGCGAGTGTTCTATCTTATGTTCATGGTATATAGTGTCTGTGATAAATCTGGTATATACTGTAGTGGTTGTTTAGTATCTTGTAGATTATATAATAGTTCCCGCGTAGCCGATACTGCAATCACCAATATGTCTGCCAAGCACAGATGCAAGATTATGGGAAATGGTGGTTATTAAGCACTATAGACTGATGATGATGATTCTTCAGTTGTGTTGGCCTAATAGAGCCCTCCGTGGACGTTGTAATAGCCGATTAGTTAATGGATTACACCAGTGGATGAGTAGCAGCATCCAACAGGAAAACTGCAATCACTAATCTGCGTGCAAATTGGTGGTTTATGGGAAATCCAACCCATGTTTTGAATGTTGCCAGGTCCAGCACTTGACGCTGATGATGATGATTTTTTATTATAGCTCACAGAACTGATGACGAGTGGGGAATAAAGCTTCTCGAATGGGGACCATAAACCGGAAGACGTATTGGCTTGCGCAGACTCACTGGACCGTTGGAGACTGAATGGAGGCGTTCTTTGGAGATCTATGTTCAGCCGAAGTCTTCCAGCTGATGATATTTTCCCACAACTAATTTGATAGATTTATTTTACTCAACATTAGACCAGATGGTTTAGGCCGTTTCAGACTATTCATCATGGCATTCTATGGGGGAGGCCTATGCCTAGTAGTGGACTTCTGTAGGCTGATGATGATAATTGAATATTGGACACGCAACTTACTTCCTGCAATATGTTCTAGTTAATAATGCTGAAAGGAATGGATAGCTTTATAAGATACAACCAAATATCTTGGCAAATATCCCGTTCTGAAAATTATGGTTGTAAATATCAAAAGTTAAAAGTTATGATTTCAGAATTTTAACACTCAAAAATATACACGAATTGAGAAACTCCGCCATTTCTAACCGACTTATAAAAGGAGGAGGTTCTAAATTTGTGTTTTTATTCTTATTTTGGAGTCTGTTAATAAGTTTCACAGCTGTCTGAATATTAAGTGAATTAAAATTTGACAACCTCTATGGCGCCGCGGGCGAGTAGCCGGCTGAAACGCTAGAGGTTGCGGTTTTAATTCCCGCTGCAGGACAAATGTTTGTAAGATCTACAAATATTAGTTCTAGGTCTGGGTGTTGTGTTACCGTGGTCATCGTAGATCCTAAACAATCTCGCCCAAGACACAGGAGATCCTAGTCCCACACTATATCATGACTATATTGGTTGTTATGTTACTATAGTTTATTATTTATGTTACTATAGTTTATTATTTATGTTACTATAGTTTATTATTTATGTTACTATAGTTTATTATTTTTCAAGTGTAAACCACACTTCATGGATAACATTAAATTGGCGCTATAGCAGAGTTGAAAAAAAACAAAAAAAAATATTCAAAAAACAAATTCACAAATTTCGTCTCCAGCGTCATAGCTCGTTCTATTGCCGAATTGGTAAAGGCATCGCCGATCACAGGCGAGGGTTCGAGTCCCGCTGGAACGAAATTTTTGGGTTATATTTAATTTTATTGTTATGTTTATTATAACCAGTTATTTACATTGTTTTTATTTGCCTTTCAGGAGCAGATCAATGTAAGAGAACAGTTGCCTAAATATCTCAATGGACAAGCGAAACTCCTGACGACCCGCTGCATCATCATAGAAACTGAGAAAATTGCCAAAAAGACCCACGGAGCGCTCACTATACTCAAGCAATTCGGAATACATGAATGCGGGCACAAAGAGCCCATTTCTGGATCAAATTGTATCAGATCTATGATCACCAAGAGAAATGAGAAACATTACATTCTAGCGTCACAAGACAGAGACTTGCAAAACATATTACGAGAAAAAGCTGGTGTCCCACTTTTGTACCTTCACAACAAGTCACCAACACTAGAGAAACCATCTAAAGTCAGTTACGCTAAAGCCGGGCAGACCCTTGAAGCTGACCCTCACATTTTTATCAGTGAAACTCAGAATGAAGCTTTGAAAAGCATGAAAATAGCTTTAGGAGTGGAGGATACAGCAGAAAAAAAGAAAAGGCATATGAAAAAGAAGAAACCACATAACCCCAATCCTCTGTCTTGTAAAAAGAAAAAGAAAAAACCCGGTAATATTGGTAAAGTGCATCAGAAAGGGGCTACTGAAGGGGGTGCCAGAAAAAAGAAAAAATTGCCTAAATATTTGAAAGAGCAGCTGAAGGCATCTGTTGGTAATAGTATAGGTAATAAATAGTTTTAACCCTATATAGAGGTTTTTTTATGAAGCATCATGTCATGCCCTTATCAATACTAGATAGCCCAGTCAAATTAGACAAAAAAAATAGTGATTGAGGGATATCAATAAAATAAAATAAATAATGCTGGACAAGTTCACACAACATTATCTAGCCCCAAGCTAAGCCAGAGCTTACAAATACAATACAAATACAAATGTTTTATTTACAAAAAATAGTGGCTATTGATAATTCACAATGGGTACCGCACTAGGACAAGCCTGTATCGCGGATACCCGGACTAAGATTAACAAGAAAGTTTATTTATGCAGAAAAAACAATATGCGAGGCAAACATTGCAAAAACTAAATTTAAACAGTACTATAACAAAAATGGTAAATTTTTTTAAAAACTTTTTTGGAAAAAAGATTAATTGCGTGTTAGGGTGAGTGTGAGAAGGTGTATAGGTGGGTGTGGGCGGGTGAGCGCGTGTGTTAGGCACTCCTGCTACCACCAGTCTCATAAGAGTCTGGGTAGCACAGCTTGTGTTATGGGTACTAGTTAATTGATATACTTGATACAATACATTACGTAGATAGATATTTTTGTTATACATAGAAAATACCCAGAACACCCTGAAAAAATATCTGCAGATCGCACTAATATTTGTTCCGAGGCGGGAATCGAACCCGCAACCTCCTGCGTCGCAGGCGAACCATCGGCAGCCGCGCCACAGAGGTCGTCAAATCGTGGAGTTTTATTGGCATAGTTGTTCTTTGGTATTTAAAGAACAAAACACTAAAACATACTTTAAATAAATACTTGATTTGTCTAAATTGACTGTGCTAAAAAGGTAATTTACAGAGACTGAATACCTAAAGGTAAGTTATTAAGTATTGCATAAAAGAACTTGGGTAAGTTTTGTTGCTCTGACGAAGAAAAAAATATCTTCGTGTCACTCATGTTTGTTGTAATCGACAATCGGCCACTGAGCGTCACAGCTGCGTTTTATGAGTTGACAATTAATTGGATCAAAGATCGGGTTCCACTAGTCACTAGACCATCATACCATCAGCGCTCTCATTGAGGCATATAGCGCTAATCTGAGTCAGTCCCTGAGGTATTGGAGCGGTGTTTTCGTCACATTATGTCACATGTCATCTGATAATTTGAGAGACAACAGCACCCCTCCCGTACATATATATATCGCTCATGAGCGCTTGTTTTCAGGCTCCTAGCTCGCTGCTATAGATAAAAGCTGCGATCGGTAGTTCCCACGGCTGTGCATTAGAAACGGGCCTACTGATTTTGGGGTTGGGTCCACTCCCTAACAGTTAACGGATTATGATGATATTTGGTGTGTGGATGGATGCTGGGAAGGGGGGGGGACTTGGCAAATGCCTAGTTACAGGTCTAGTGCCTAACTTTGTCAGTCCCTGGGGTATGTGAGGGGTGTTTTCTTCACATTATGACACATGTCGTCTGATAATTTGAGAGACGAAAACACATCCCGTACCACTTCCATACTTCGGACTGACTCGGTTAAACGCTAGCGTTAACGTGTAATCATATGCCTCTATGAGAGCACTGATGGTATGATGGTCTAATGGGAAGGGTATTATTTATTCTGTGTGGCTCAGGGTAGCGGGCGCAGTGCAATGCCACATAGGGTGCGTCCAAGGTGGACGTGACCTATGTCACTCTATGTGGTAATGCGTTGTTAAAGGTAGAGGTTACCGCTTAACATCAGATGGGCCTCCTGATTGTACCGTCAAACAAGTAGTTAATCAAAAAAAAACTTTAATGTATGTTGAATAAGAATTTATTTAGGTTTGAATGGCCACATCAGCTTGAAGCGGTAGGCTCCGAAACAAAGGATATGCACAAGCGGGAGGTTGGACAAGTACACCGCATGGAAGTGCGTCAAGATGTCGTAGCACTCCTCTGGTCCGAACACCTCCTGACCGTCGGGAGAATCCTGCAAAATAGATAGAAATCAGAAAGTCAAATCGATATCTCTAATAGATAAAGATAATGGTATAATAAATAATAGATAATGGTTTAAGTTTCTAGTAAAAAAAACTACTCGAGGTGGGGTATGCCGCAAAATTACCAATCTTAGATTTGATTTTTACGTTTGTTTTCCTTGGTGCAGTTGGGTAGTACAGTCAGTGGCGTAACAATAGGGTGGCAGGGCTGGCAAAATGCCACGGGCCCCCGACCCAAGAGGTCCCCGGCCCAAGAGGCCGCGAGCTCAAAAAATTTTTTTTACATTGTACCTGAGTATTTTATTTTATTTGAAAAGTATTTTTTTATAAGCTCTGCATAAAATCCATACAGAGACAACTAAATTTTTTTAAATTTTCGAATTAGCCACGGGCCCACAACACCTTTTTTTTAAAATTTTCTAATTTGCCGCGGGCAATGGTTTGATGGTATTGTTACGCCACTGAGTACAGTTGACCGGACCACGTTTAAACAAAATTAACAGTAACAGACTTAATCAAGTACAATATTCAAATTATAAAAATGCATGGATACTGCATTGTAATTCTAACTCACTGTACCAGAAACACGATAGGACAATATTTTCTCGATAGAAAAAAAAAAAAAAACTAACGATTGGCTCTATTAATGGTGCATATTATTGGGTAAAAAAATAGATATATGAAATGAATATAACAAAGCCGGGGGTTTACTGTAGGGGTTTTGTAAAACTATTTATATTTTACGAGATATTCAATAAAAACAGAGTGATGCGTTTTTAGGGTTCCGTAACAAAATTACGGAACGCTTAAGGATTCGTCATGTCTGTCTGTCTGTCTGTCCGTGTATAACACAGCCACTTTTTTCCGAAACTATAAGAGCTATGCTGTTGAAACTTGGTAAGTAGATGTATTCTGTGACCCGCATTACAATTTTCACATAAAAATAGAAAAAAAACAATAATTTTTTGGGGTTCCTCATACTTAGAACTGAAACTCAACATTTTTTTTTTTTATCAAACCCTTACGTTTGGGGTATCTATGGATAGGTCTTTAAAAATGATATTGAGGTTTCTAATATCATTTTACATTACCATGTAAACTTCCAACGAAAATTGGTTTGAATGAGATCTAGTAAGTAGTTTTTTTTTAATACGGTATAAATCGTAAACCATCCAAGAACTTTTATAAGTATTATGTTACTTGCTGCTACGGAACCCTTCATGGGCGAGTCCGACTCACACTTGGCCGCTTTTTTTTGTTTGAAGATTTCTGCCTGGGGTTGGCGCAACCTTAACTCTACACTCTTTTAATTAATGGCTGTTAGATGTTTGATTAGATGGTATCTATTCCATCACCATGGGGATGGGCAGCGTCGTTCATGTTCAGTAGGTACCTATGTATTTTGTGCCAATATTACGACCACCAAATAGGTACCTACGCCTGCCCAGTGTGGGGCTAATCCTATTGCATTCTATGGAGGGGCCTCGTCCATAAGTTGACCTCTACCGTCTGATGATAATAATCCTATCAAACTTTGCTCGCCAACCTCTCTTGGCAAGCCTATACCACAGAATATATGTAGTACCACAGAATATATACAGTATAGCAGAATATGGCTATACCTACCTCAATAGTATGCCGTATCATGACCTCCTTGAAGTAAGACCACACAGCGGCAGGCGAGAGCCAATAGTAATACTTGAAGAAGAGATGCGTGTCGAGGTAGATCGTGATAAGACAGGCCAGTTCGAACGCGGAGAAGTCACGCTGGGCCGCGTAGTCGACGGTCTCGGTGAGGAGGCCGGTGAGGAAGGACTTCTCCGAGAGGTTGTAGTTGAGAACTATCTTCTTTTCGACAAGGAAGTCACCTGAAGCCGTAGAGAAATTCTTGAAGTTCTGACCAAAAGGTTTTTTTGTAGGTAACTAGTAGCATAGACTAACTAAAGTGGATTCCTAATATATGCAGATCATACAAACATTTGTTCCGCAGCGGGAATCGAACCCGCAACCTTTCGCATCTCAGCCGGTTACTCACCCGACGCGCTACAGAGGTCGTTTTAGTATAAGTATATTTTGTGGTGATGGTACTTTAACTACCAGGGCAGTGTAAAAGTAGGTATGTAAGTACCTCCACACTTTAGTTTGTTTGTACCTAGGTTGTAATTGTAGTAGGTACCAGGCGTGGCGCACTCCGCGCTTTAAGCCGGCTGTACACATTGGGCCTATGTGTTGGGCCAATGTGTAGAGAGCTACTTGGCGGTATGGTAAGCTAATTGGCCTAGTTGGCGCCAACATTGGCAGGCCAACCGAATAGTGTCGGTTTTTTGTGCACACATCAAAGGATCTTGGCGCGCTCCGCAAACAGCGTTCACACGTTGGCGTCTTGTTCAGTTCGTTGTTACTCTTTTGCGCCATTTCTTTTTAGTCACTACTCTACTTTGGTGCACATGTACGTAATAATTAAACGCACTGTATAAATAAATAGCCGCGGCTGCAAGAACTTCTACGTCCATCTGTCATCGAAGCGCCAATGCAGAATGATCAGTAAGCCAGTGTGTAAACAGCAACCTTGGGGATGCATAATTTTGGCCCGACATGTTGGCCCAACACCTTGGCCCAATGTGTAAAGCTGGCTTTAGGTATGAAGCTACAAGTACCTGGCGGGCTCGACTTGTCGAGTCAATCAATTCAGGGGGCTACCGCGTGCCAGCCGGATCGCACGTTAGGTACTTACTCACTCACGCGCCGCGTCCATTCGTCCGTCAACTAAAATATTGTACTTTCCTACTACTTATTATTTATTCTGTGGTAGTACGCGGGTATGCCTACTAACCTAAATACTTCTTCAGCCCATCAGCCTCGTCGGCATCGGAAGCTGCTATCATCTGAATAGCGTCCTCCGCCTTCATTATTGTCCCAATCAGCAGTCTAGGCCGCGCCTCTGTATCAGGCTTTATGAAAGGCGGTGCATCATTCGCCTTCAAAACAAATTAATATATGTTACTTACCATTCAAGCTGTCACGATTCGTGAATTACTCACCCATCCCCAGTCTCGTTGTATGTACCTACGAACCCACCAATTACCTATTTACCCAACTGATATGGCTTACCGATGTACCTGCGCAGAAGATGAATTTTTAAAGCGCGGGAATTTTCCTGTACCGCTATTGGTCGGCAGCTGCCGCCATGTTAGCGCGCGCCGAAGTGTAATTGTGCGGAGGAGCGTGACTTGCGAGTGAGACGGAACTAACAGCTGCAGTGTATTATGAACCTTATAATAGTGAACTGTAAGTTTTGAGCATTCTTTCGTTAATCTTCGGAGCCATACTGTCTTTTCTGCGCGAACGAAAATTCACGACGCGCCATATCAGTTGGGTACTACTGATACCTACCTACTTAGTTTTGTGTTTTCTCATATAAGTAAGTAAATGTAATTCTTATGTGAATTGGGAAATAAACATATCTTAAACCTGAACAACATCTTATTTGTAGCTGTGACTGTGGATTTTCCCACTCTTCAAAAATACGCGCACTCTCTAGGCGTAGTACGCCGTAGTACCTACCTATCCTATTAGTCTGTAATGCACTCTTAAATAGATACCTAAGTGTACATTCTGAAGGAAAACCTAGTCAGTACAGTTACCTAAACCGGCATGCACGCCCTAATGTATAGGTGTACCTCTATAAAGTATGCATGTCTGCAGAAACCTGGCGGTCCACGTCGAAACTTTTCATTAGGTACTGGTTCTTCTGATTACCACTGCACCGAACGGAACAGACCCAAATAAAGCGGAAAATTACTAAGAAGTAGGATATCAACTAGGATAGGACTAGGTAGGATGTGAAATTACAGGCACATGAGATTTTTCACCTTTGTCTCAGACTAGCGGGCGCAGTGCAATGCCACATAGGGCGTGACCTATGAGGTAATGCACTGTTCATAGGCAGAGGTTACCGCTTAACATCAGGTGGGCCATCTGCTTGATCCATCATTCAAGTAGCATACAAAATAAAAAAAAGGCACGTAAGGCACCTACCTTTAGAGAGAAAAGGTAGAAAGGAGCAGATATTTGAGTGGTCAGCTGGGTGTCCTCAGGTTTTAAGGGAAAGGGAAACAAAGGCGCGGAAGCTATCTTCTGGCAAACGGCCTCGGAGATTGTAGACGCCAGGCTGGTTGTAGGGTCGATATTTGTCTCCATTTTAACTTCTTGTTTTATGATCTCCATTTTATTAGGGTAGAAATACCTAATTATTTCAAGACTTGTCAAAAGAAGCAAATAATATAACTACAGACCGTTCACCGTAAGTTGGCACCTGCCATGGAGTATTTACAGGTGCCATCTTACGGTGAACGAGTTGTACCTGTAATATAAGTTTTATTCTTTGAGAGCATTTTATCACTCGCGTTGCATGACCATGCATGACAAAATCCTGTTATTGGACTAAAGGCAAGCTATCTTCTAGGATAGGAGTAAGAAGGAACACTCTATGCTATTTTAGCACTCAATCCATGTACTTACTACATTCATGGTTAATACCATGGAGGTATGTTAATACTTATAGTTATATTCTTTGATTGGATCTAATCAAAAACATGGACTCAAAGAGAATACAATAACTACGTAAGACATAGAGTCCGCGACAAAAACTACAATATATGGTCAGCGCCACGACTGAAGTTCGGTGACTGGAGCGCTAGTTTCTATGCGTAGCAAAAGTGCAAAAGCGAAACTCTACCTCTGTTATCCGTTAGTTCCTCAAAAGGCCGTCGGACTTCAGTCGTGACGCGTGCTATAGTATAAAAAACATTAGCACTCGAAAAAGTCCAGTCATACAGAATTTACAACATAGAGGTGTTAAAGGAAACAGGAAATCCGTGGTCTCATTTAGAAAATGTATGATCTTGTCTCTACTACTACTTACGTCGATAAAATATAGACTGCAATAAAACAAATAAATGCTGTTTCACGTATGTATGTAGTTTAATTTATCTTAGCTTACATATAAACCACAATTACAAAATGCAGTACACGAAACTTAGCGATCCCTTCTACGTTCTCTGACTGGACTGCGTTCCACAGTTTCACGATTTCTATCCGCAGGTATGTCCCAGTAACGACCTACACACTCTCTTCTAATGCTACTCCCTCTAATGTCCCAGCCATCATCTTTATTTGTAGAATCTTCGCTGCTACTGCTGCTGGAACTGCTGCTATCATCAGAGTCACTGCTATCAGAATCACTTTTCTCCTTTTCTTCCTTAACTTTATCCTTTTCAAAGTCTCTTTTCGACCTATCGTCTCTTTTAATTTGCTTGTATTCACCATTTATCTCCCAGCGTATTCCATCTTTATCTACTCTGCTCCTTTCTTCATACCTTTCCTCTTTGTCTCTGTCGCGTCTGTCATTCCTACCTTCTTTGCCTTTTCGGTCGCGTCTTCCATTATCTCTGTCATGTCTGTCGCGTATTTGATGATCTGTAATATCTCTTTCATCGTTCCTATCGCGTCTGCGTTCCTTCTTATCGCGTTTTGCGTCGTCTCTGTTCCTTCGTTCATCGTCTCTACCGTCCCTTTCTTTGTTCCGGCTTTCAACATGCCTTTCCTCTTCGTGATTATCGTGTCTACCTTCTCGATCGCGTTTTGCGTCAGCTTTCGAATTATTTTCTTTGTCAGGTCTTTCACCTCTGGCATTCCTTTTTTTGTCAGGTTTTTCTTTACTGGCATTAATTTCTTTGTCAGGTTTTTCACCTCTGGCATTCCTTTCTCTGTCAGGTTTTTCACTTCTGGTATTCTTTCCTTTTTCAGGTCTGTCGCCTCTGGCATTCCTGTCTCTGTCACGCCTTTCGTCACCTCTATCATTACTTCTACTGTCTTGGCCATCTCTTTCTTCCCTATTTCTTCCTTTGTCATGAGTTCCCTCATTTCTTTCGTCGTCTCTTGGTCTCATGGGCCTTTCTTCCCTATTTCTTTCTCTGTCACGACTCCCGTTATATCTTTCTTCGTCTCTCTGTCTCCTAGGACGTTCTTCATCATCGATCCGCCTATCTCTATCATCGCGCCTTCTGTCTTCATTCTGATTTCTTCTATCATTTCGTCTCGGCATTTGTGGAATAACAAAATTGTCTTTATCACGTTCGTGAGTTTGCTCATGTCTCCGTGCGTCTTTTCCGTAGTTATCGTAGAAGCCTTCATGGCCCCATCTCTCTGAATCTTTAGATTTGTCGGGTTCTTCTTCTGGGGTTTTAGGAGATTTGTTTCTCTTTTCCTTATTAGATTTCTTCTTTGTTTTACTTGAGTCTTCTTTGGGATCTGTAAATTACAACAAGTCGTTTGTACAAACTTATCTAACATTGGAGCTACAGTTTTAAATACTGTCTGTATCATTATCAGCTGGAGGCGTCCACTGCAGGAGATAGATCACCCCATATATATGCACACATAGCACATGAGCTTCATAGGGTGTCCTACAGTGCATCTTCTGGCCCATGGTCACTACTTTAAGCAAATTATGTTCTGGCTGCGCATTGCCATTTCAATAGCATAATAGCATTATTTGTTTACAAACCTTTGTGCTATATCTATGTAACATGTTTTAATAGTAAGTTTAAATGATAAATAAATTTTAAAAAAAAACTTTACACCATAATCAGCCCACAGAAGACTACTGCTGAACCTAGGCCTCCCACATAGAATGCCATGACCAACGATCTTAACACCGTTTCACCCACGATTTTCCTGCAACCTTTTAAATCTCTTTGATCCATCGAATCTTCCTCTTTTGCATCGTCCGGTTTGTGATTGTCACTCGAGAACCTTTATTCAAAAACGGTTATCAGTTCTGATAGCTATATGGCCTGCCCATTTCCAATTCAACTTGCTAATCCTGAACGTGATCTGGAATAAATAACTATTATGGAAAACGATCACATAATAGTCCCTCCGTAGACCAAGACATGTTCTTGGTGATCCCGATGACCCTATCACTACCGCTAATACGGTAGTGACGTCATCCAGTCAAGACAGAGACAACACTCTACCTTTGCACCGACCTCGCCGGCGAGGTCGACGAACCTTCTAAGTACCTTCTGTACCTTACGCCTAAACCGGTACAAGCATGTTCCGGGGCGTTTTGCCCGTTCCTCCCTAACCGGCAACAGCCCAAGCCAAGGTCCGTACTTAAGTGGTGCCCTTGTGCTAGTTGCCCCATCGTAACTTTGCAGGTTGAGCGCCATCTGCGCTCACCAAAAGCCCGGTAACGCAGTCATGACCCCAGGAGGTCAACTGCATATAAATCCATTCGAAAAAACAAAAAAATAAACGATTGCATTAGTTGTTGTCACATGTAATTCTTTAAATGCATTGTTACCGGAATCTTCCGAGTCGCTTGAGCTGCTGCTGGAACTAGAGTCGGAGCTGGAAGCACTGGCCAGGTTGATGTCAGCAGGCGGCGGAACATTCTGAATAAACAAGTTAATACATGTTATTATTATTTAAAATTATAGACGAGCAGCTTTCGCTAATGTGCCTATTCAGAGTGTTGAAATGTCTTAGTTTCACTCGCTGCACTGATTACACTTTAATGTTTTTTTTTTTTTTTTTTTTTTTTTTTTTTTAACATTAATAGACCTTTGTTTGACCACGATCTCACCTGTTGGTAAGTGACGATGTGGCCGAAGATGGAGCACAAAGGTCTAGAAGGCACCTATTCACTCTTGACTTGAAGAGACCCAGATTATAGTTTTCAGGAAAGACAGACGACGGCAGTGTGTTCCACTCCTTAGCAGTTCGCATTATATAGGTAGAACCGAAACGTTTTGTGCGAATAGAAGGTATACCAATGAGGTAAGGATGGTACTGAGCCGTACGCCTGCTCGTCCTATGATGAAAAGGAGATGGTGGGATCAGATCGTGCAGTTCCTGGGAGCATTCCCCGAAATGTAACCTATAGAAGATTGAAAGGCATGCAACCTTACGGCGGTGCTCGAGACTCTGGATCTTAGTCTCCGCCATATGTTGCACACCTATGAGCCTGAAAGCTCTACGTTCGATCGAGTCCAAGGCAGCAAGCTGGTATTTGGCCGAACCATCCCAAACATGGCAGCAGTACTCCATACCAGCCCGGACTTGTGCTTTATATAAACTAAGAAGCTG
This sequence comes from Operophtera brumata, assembly GCA_932527175.1. Taxonomy (NCBI): domain Eukaryota; kingdom Metazoa; phylum Arthropoda; class Insecta; order Lepidoptera; family Geometridae; genus Operophtera; species Operophtera brumata. The sequence goes on from OW052235.1 coordinate 2,131,156, forward strand.
TCCTGGTGTGAAGTAACGCTTTACCTTATTCAGGATGCCTAGCTTCATGGCAGCTGTTTTTGCCTTAGACTCGATGTAAGAGCCAAAGTTGAGAGTAGGCGTGAGCGAAACACCTAAGAGCTCGAGGTGATCTCCTATAGCTACAGGTACATCACGGAATACATGAACTTGGAGAAACGGACTTTTTTTCGCCGAGAAGAGACAAGCCTGCGTTTTAGAGGCATTGAACTTGACTAGATTGGCATCACCCCAGTCGGATACAGCCTTGAGAGTCAAATTCAGACGCTGCAGCATCTCATCTCTTAACCCCTGAATTTCATTCTGCCTACCTCGCGCAGTAGAAACATATCTCTCCACAACTGTGCTGTCGTCTGCATACCCAACGATACCGGGCATTAGCAGATCGTTAATGTGCAACAGAAACAGTGTGGCAGATAGCACTGACCCCTGAGGTACCCCGGCGTTAATAGCCAATTGATCCGACGAGCAGCCGTCAATAACTACTCGAATGGATCTTTCCCTCAGAAAGTCTGCGAGCCAGGAGCAGAGTTGAACTGGCAGTCCGTAGGCAGGAAGCTTGCCAATTAGGCTAGCGTGCCAAACCCTATCAAAGGCCTTCGAGACGTCTAATGAAATAGCTAGTGCTTCGCCGTATTTCTCGATGGCCTCACTCCAAATGTGCGTGGCATACACAAGAAGGTCCCCAGTAGACCGGTTTCGGCGAAATCCGTATTGGCGATCACTGAGGAGGTCGTTACCTTCGAGGTATGCAAGGAGCTTCCTATTCAGTATACGCTCCAGTGCACGCACGCTATTTAACAGTTTGTTCGTTCGCAACCAGTTATCCAATTTGTTTTTGAAAGCGTTTATTGATGTGGCAGTAACAACATCTTCAGGTAAATAATTCCAATTATGGACCACTCTGTTACTAAGGAAGTGCTGTGCAGTGTTTGTGTTGGATGGTCCACGTGATATTTTGCGACTATGCCCTCTCAACGACATTGAGCTTTCTTTTAAAATATAGATTTCATGAAATCAGGCTAATTGTAAGTGCCAGAGAGGATCTTGAAGGTCTCAATGAGGTCGCCACGCAGACGTCTTTCCTCTAGGGTAGTGAGGCGTAATGTTAGCTAACATAATGCGACGCAGGAGGTTGCGGGTTCGATTCCCGCCTCATAACAAATATTTGTACGATCTGTAGATATTTGTTCAGGGTTTTTTTTTTTTTTTAATTTATATTGCTTGAATGACGGAACAAGCAGATGGCCCAAATGATGTTAAGCGGTAACCTCTGCCTATGAACAGTGCATTACCTCGTAGGTTTTCGTCCACCTAGGACGCACCCTATGTGGCATTGCACTGCGCCTGCCACCCTGAGACATAAAGGTGAAAAGTCTCATGTGCCTGTAATTTCACCGGCACCCTTACCCTTCAAGCTGGCAAGCTGTCTGGGTATTTCTATGTTATAATAAAAAAATATCTATCTAGTTAATGTATTGTATTAAGTTTTTTTTTTTTTTTATGAAATAAATAGGCGAACTAGCATACGGCCCACCTGATGTGAAGTGGTCACCGTCGCTTATAGATACCGGCAACACCCAAGGTATTGTCGATGCGCTGCCTACCCTGAAGGAATTTATGAACATTTTTCTTGAAGCGACACATGTCGTAACCAAGCAGGAAAACCTCAGATGGAAGCTCATTCCATAGTTTGTAAGTATGGGGAAGAAATGATCTCGAGAAACGAGTCGTTCGAGAAACCCAGGGATCTATGATGTGCTGATGAGCCTTGTCACGGTGTCGGGAAGAGCGATGGTAAAATCTCGATGCCGGGATGAGATCGAAAAGCTCGTCGGAACATTCCCCGTTGTAAAGGCGGTAGAACACGCAAAGAGATCCGATGGCTCTGCGTTGGCTAAGCGGTTCTAGAGTATCAGAGAGTTTTGGATCTCCGATGATTCTAATGGCTCTTCTCTGTAGGGAATCAAAACGAAGCAGCTGGTACTTGGGTGCCCCATGCCATAGATGGGAACAGTATTCTACGTGCGGCCTAACTTGTGCTTTGTAAAGCAATAGCCGTTGATTCGGCGTAAAATACTGTTTAGCACGGTTTAGCACACCAAGCTTTTTGGAAGTCAGTGCAGCTTTTGCTTCGAGATGACTCCCATATTGGACCTCATTAGATATCTCGACCCCCAGAATCCCAATACTTGCCGAGATGGATAAGGGAATGTCTTGGAATCGCGGCGACACATCGAACGGGGCCTTCTTAGAACGCACAAACCTGTGTCTTCGTAGGGTTAAAGGTGACTAAGTACCCATAACACAAGCTCTGCTTAGCTTGGGGCTAGATAGTGTTGTGTAAATTGTCCAGCATTATTTATTTATTTATAATTTTTATATGAAAATTCAACAATATTTAATATGATTCTTGCATTGACATGTTAGAGTGTGTGAAGATGGTGAAGCTAGGAAGATTTTACCTAAGAAGATGGATAAATTATACCTCCATGGTGTGAAGCACTTAATTGTCTGTAGTTATTGTATACTCTTTGCTTAATTGTGTGAGGTTGCTAAAAAAAACTAACAAGAAAAATATACTATTCACTTTAATTTAATAAAAGACTATTTATTCTTCCCATGAATGTAGTACTACATGGATTGAGTGCTAAAATAGCATAGTGTTCCTTCTTACTCCTATGCTAGAAGATAGCTTGCTATCCTATGTTAGAGAGAAACAAATATATTGTCACACAAGTTGTTTTTCCGTTCCGTACCCTGAATTTTGGTATCATGCATATACATCTCCCTAGATTGTTACCATGAATGTACTAGTAATTTGACATTTGGCCTGGTACGATTAACACAAATAAGAACAGATAGATTTATGCTTGTCTCATTCCAACACATGAATACTTCATATAAAAGAATGAGACTGGTAGAATCAATACCGTTTCATTTTTAGCCTTAGTTCCATGCTTTAGTTCTTATTCCGAGATTCTTCCTAACATGACAGACCATCTGTCTGGCCAAGGCTACCTAAATATTATATGTTTATGGTGAAAGAGGCCCTTAACAAAACAGATGGAAAGAGTATATTTTATTTACCTTTGGCATTTGTTTCAAATGTTCTCTCAACTCATCAGTGAGGCCTCCAAGACCGATGGTGGTGAAGAAATTAATCGAAAACCTCGTATTTTTTGGATTATCCCTCGGGAACACCCCTAAGAAAGCACCCTGAAGAGTCCTGAAACAAAGAGGGAAGAAATTAACTTTACCAGCATAACAACTAACAGATATGGAACATTAATTAGGAACTTACGGATCTTTGAGTCGGTCATTCAGTTTCTTTAGCCCCATGTATTCAGCCAACTCTTGGAAGAGAATCTTGATGTAAATACGACTGGAGCTAGTTGTATCTTCCTCATTCAACCTGACACACTCAAGCACCTCCCAGCTTATTGAGTCCGTGAACAGGAGATGTGCAAAGAACTTGCTAACATTCCTCAGACGGTTAGTGTCTAATCTATGAGCGGTTCCGTAAGAATCTTTAAATATATCTTCAAAAGGTCCTATGAAAATTCGGTTCAAATTGCAAAAACGTTGTGCCAACAGACCATAGAACTTCTCATAAGTCCTCTGCTCCGCACAGCAGTCCAAAAACATGTGACAGAGCTCCACTTCTTGACCTGGCTTAAGTTGAAGTTTCATGAGTTTGTGAGCACATTCCTCGAAATCTAAACTGGAGTTGATCGTCAGATATATTGTCCTACGTAAAGCAACCAGGTTGGTTTCCGTATTGTCAATGATGGTCATTTCTTTCTGTTCTGTATCCTCCCCCTCTTCTTCATCATCGGATTCTTCGGAACCACTCTCTCCGGAACCTTCGTCAGATTCTGCGTCAGAACCAAGGATTTCCTTGCACAGTGTCTTGTATTTCTGCTCATTCTCTTCATACTTCTCATCATGCTTAAATACATCTGAAAACAAACTAGTCTGTTTAGTTTATGTGTGCTAATCTGTCATTAAATAAACAAACCAGGAAGAAACTAAGAGAACAGGGAGCAACCCCTGAAAGCAGTTTCAATCTCAATCCAATCCCAAACCAGTTCTCACAAAATTTAGCAATCTTGATCAAAATCGAGATTCAAATTGAAATCGTGCATGCAACCGACTTCGCGTGATGACTTTTGAAAGAACAACACAAAGTACCAACTAGTTACTTATTTTCCCAAATATCTTGGATTGTAGGATTTTGGATTTCGTTTAGTTCCTTAAAATTCCACCAGGTTCGCATCCAATCTTGTGGTAGGATTGGAATCAAGAGTACAAAAAAAAACAAAAAAAAAACAAAAAAAAAACTCGACATATGGCTTCGAACAAATAAATCTACCAAAACTAAGAGACAATATTTCGACTAAATTTTAAATTCTAATACTGTGACTTAGACACATCAGCGAAAGCTGCTCGTCTATAAATAAATAATAATAATAATAATAAATAGCACAATTAGACATCAAATCCCAAATTAGGATTGCGATCGAGTGTCAAGGGTAGCCACCCTGAATGGTGCAAGTTTACAATAATATCAGTTGAAGTAAAACAGCAATCAAAGAATGGTACCTTAGTTTTATCACTACATACATAGTTATATATCCATAGTCATTTTAATAACTATACTCCAAGTCATTTAGGATGCATAATCTGATTCAAAGCGGGGTTGATAAAATCTGCACTGCAGAAACCTTACATACATACATACATAAACTCACGCCTGTTTCCCGGAGGGGTAGGCAGAGACCATGGATTTCCACTTGCTACGATCCTGACACACCTCTTTTGCTTCATTCACTCTCATCACATTCTTCATACATGCTCGTCGGTTAAGGGTACTCTTGGCCTGGCCTTTTTCCAGAACGTCTCTGTTCTGGTCTGAATATGTTCGCTGAGGTCTTCCCCTTCCCACTGTCCCATTCACGCTCATCTTATGTACCCGTTTCGACAATCTACTATCGTCCATCCTTTCTAAATGCCCAAACCATCTAAGCATACCTTTCTCAATCCTGCAGAAACCATGATGTACTTTTAATTATTGTGATCAGTAATGACTTATTGTCAAGGAAGTTACAAAACAACAATACCTATGCAAGTAAGTTTTAATCAAAGAGTTCATTTTAGGTTAAGTCTAAGATGTTTGTTTAGTTTATATAAATACTTACTCAAGATATCCTGAGAGTCCGTTGCATCATCCAACATCAGCAGATGTGTGAACTGTTCTTCCTCTGGGACCAGCTCTAACTCCTCGAGCAGCGCCGGGTGGTCCTTAAACCCGTCCTTCCATACTTGGAACATTACCTCGATCATGTACTGAACCCTCTTGTCAACCTGACCCTCATGAAGAATGTTCCTTAACATCTCAAATATAGCGTTAACACCCTTAGACGATACTTCTGTAAGCTTTTGCCCAGATTCCTTCAAGAATGCTATGGCTACTTCCACTGAATCATCAGATGGGGTCTCTACTAACAGTGTTAGCAGTTCTAAAGCAAGAATCTCGTGGGCTACCCGTTGGTTCACTAAATGAGCTATGAATGAGGCAGCTGATATGCATATTGATTTATCATTTCTCTTGAAACCTCTTTTGAATTGGATCACTAATCTTTTTAGCAGCAATTCACCAATATTAGGGAAACGAGAGTTGACGGCAGCTACGAGGGCCGCATAAACATTAGTAAACGTTGGTGAAGCTGCTTGAGCTTGGATAACTGACCGACAGAGCAAACCCCTTCCTCTAACAATGTTTTCCTTCAGCAGCTGTTTGATTATGATGCCAATATTGCCAACGTTGATCTTGTTGATGTGGCCATGTATGGATTTCTTCAGGGCTTCCCAAGAAAGCCTTTGATACGCAATTGAGGATTTATCGGTGATTTGAGCTTGCATCATCCGCAAACGCGCGGGAGGAATGTACGCACCACCAGTTCTAGTATTGAGCATGTCCGTTTCCTTGGCCTTTCTGACAGGAGGCTCCGATTTAACTTCTTTTGGACGTTCATTCTGTTTTTCCAGTTTGACATTGGGAGATCTAGAATTTCTGCGTTTACGTCTAGAGTTTCTCTCGCGGATCTCTTCGGGTGTACGAGATCTAGAACGTGCTCTTTTTGACTTCTTTTCCCTGCGTTTATCGTCATCATCATCGGCATTGTCCTTCTTTCGTTTACTTTCCTTACTGGGCTCCATTTCTATATTTTACACTTGTTTGTATCACTGAAGTCAGTTAATTAGCTGAATTTACTTGAATTACTTGTACTTTTAGACAGTTTCTTGCGTTTTAGTGGTTAAATATATTACAAATCAAACAGAGAATGATCTTTAGAGAAAACGTAATGGAAAACACAGACTATTATTAGGATGCTACGCATATGGAAATTATAGGAAAACCATGGACTGAGTATACTAAGTCCATGTGGAAAACCAAAGGTTACAGTTCCCCCCTTATTACTTTCCTCTATGGGTTACAGGCACAGCACAGGCTACCTATAGTGTAGTTTTTGGATAATAGTCTATGTATCCATTGCCTTGCCTTGGCTGGCAGCCATTTTCATTTCGGTCGGTTTGATTCGTAGACACAGAAGTTTGATTGATTGGACGACAGAACAGCTTGACATGACTTGACGACATGGACATGCATGATAGCCCTTGCACACGTAGAGATCCACCAAGTTATCTGTAGAATGAAATGTATGTAGTTGATAGAAAAATGTAGGTAAACGGTTCTACAGATAAGTTGGTGGATCTATACGCCAATTCGACAAACGGACGATCAATTGTCACCTTAGGGGTGAGTCTGAGTTTTGCAAACACCATCGTAACGGTGAACGTAACACGATCGTACGTGTATAACATAATAACTAGCTATTAATCTGTGCCAAAAACGTCACAGATTAATGGCTAGATACTACGCAATACACGTACACTCGCCGTTACGATCATCGTTACGATGGTGTGTGTAAACTCGGACTTGCCCTCTGGTGTCACATTCATCTTCATTTTTTTGTTAATGTCTTTTTTGTTTTTATTTTTACAATTTCTTTTAATTAGAGAATTAAAAAAAGTCTGGCGCCAATATATAATCAAAGGTCTTATAGCATTGCTTGCACCCTCCGTACCGGATTGCTCGATGATGTCAAGTAATAATAATTATAATAGTAGTAATAGTATTAATAATATCAAGCGGAGGCTTGCAATGCTCTAAGTTAACAAGTTATAATCATAGACGTAGAATTTTTTCGCTAGTACATATACTAAATCTATGGTTATAATAAATTCTAGTAAAAGCACAGAATATATACAGTAAAAGTCAAGTAGCCAAGAGACTCAGTCATGTCATAACCTATAGGCCGGTCATATACGCTTTGATTATAACCTATAATAGGTTACGATGGTGGCAGAAAAGCCAAGGTTTTGAAGATAAAATCCACCATTCCGAAAAGACATGCAATATACTACACCACACATGTGCTCTTTATTTACGTTTAGCATTAATGTTTAGGTTTGACGACCTCAATGGCGCGGCAGGCGAAGGATGGCCTGCTATGCAAGAGGTTGCGGGTTCGATTCCCGCCTTGGAACAAATGTTTGTGAGATCACAGTTATTTGTTCAGGGTGTTCTGGTTATTTTCTAAGTATAATAAAAAATATCTATCTATGTAATATATTGTATTAAGTATATCAGTTATCTAGTACCCATAACACAAGCTCTGCTTGACTTGGGGCAAGATAATGTTGTGTGAACTGTACAGCATTATTTTATTTATTTATTTAGGTGGAGCACTCGTTGATCCTGACGCATGCCGCTCGAGCCATGTTGCATGTTGCGACCCTGTTCTCTCCTTAAAACTGCCGCTGAGGACTAACATGGGGATCCTCTCGTGGCTCACCTACGCTGCGCCAGCCTGGTATGCGCTGTGCTCAAAATCCAACAAGAGGCGACTGCAGAATTGCAGGCGCAGCAGAACATCAGGTGGACCATCAGTTTGATCTGTCATTTAAGTGTTTAAAAAAAAAACACTCTTTGGTCCGCGCCACGACTGTGAAGTCCGACCATAGATTTAGTATAAAAATTCTACGTCTATGAGTCCGAAGGCCTTTTTTTTTTTTTTTTTTATACTACTTGGATGACGGATCAAGCAAGAGACCCACCTGATGTTAAGCGGTAACCTCTGCCTATGAACAGTGCCTTACCTCATAGATCACGTCCACCTAGGACGCAACCTATGTGGCATTGCACTGCGCCCGCCACCCTGAGACATAAAGATGAAAAGTCTCATGTGCCTGTAATTTCACCGGCACCCTTACCCTTTAAACCGGAACACAGCAATGCGAGCACTACTGCTTTGCGGCAGAAATAGTATGGTGGTAGTACTTCCCCGGACGAACTCTTTCACAAAAAAGCTCTACTACTACTAGGCCTTTTGAGGAACTAACGGATAACAGAGGATTTTTTTTTTTTCGGAAAGATTTATATGCAGTTGACTGCCTGGGGCCATGACTGCTTTACCGGGCTTTTGGTGAACGCAGATGGCGCTCAACCTGTAAAGTTAGGTTTTGGGCAACGAGCACAAGGGCACCACTTAGGTACGAACCTCGGCTTGAGCTGTTGCCAGGTTGGGAGGATCGGACAGAACGCCCCGGAACATGCTTGTACCGGTTTAGGCGAAGGTACAGAAGGTACTTAGAAGGTTCTTCGATCTCGCCGACGAGGTCGGTGCAAAGGTGGAGTGTTTTCTCTGTCTTGACTGGATGACGTCACCACTGCATTAGCGGCAGTGATAGGGTCATCGGGATCACCAAGAACATGTCTTGGTCTACGGAGGGACTGGTCAGAGGGAGGCTCTGTGGGGTAGTCGGGGATGGAGGATATGAGAGGGTTGGTATGATTTATTGCCAGGTCATAATGCCGCCGGGAGGCGAGCTTCATGAAACTGGCAATCGACTCTAAATCTAGGTCGCGGTGGAGGTCTACGTTGCGTACGTACCAAGGCGAGCCAGTGGCCTTTCGCAAGAATCGGTTTTGGACAACTTGAAGCTTTTGGACATTTTTGGAATGAGCAAACACCACTGAGGCGTATGTCATGATGGGACGTATGCAAGTTTTGTAAAGTGTCACCTTATTTCTAGGGGACATTTTGCTCTTTTTGCACACAAGTGACGTGAGGTGACTGAGAACGAATTTAGCGTGGTTGCTAACCTTCTTGATGTGAGGGAGAAAGGACAAGCGACAATCAAGGATCACTCCCAAGTAACGGGCTGACTTAACCCAGGGAATGGGTTTGTCAAAGAGATAGACCGTTCTGGGTGAAGGTCGACCCCGCGAGAAGTACACTGCTGCACTTTTCGTTGGGTTAACCTCTATACGCCATTTACGGAACCATTCACCTAGTGCTGTGAGAGCGGTTTGCAGACGTATACACACCCGATTGGGGTTACAATCAGATGTGTACAGGGCTGTGTCATCCGCGAAAAGGGCGATTTCCACTTGATGGTGGGAGCGGGGCATATCACTGGTATACAGCGTGAATAGGAGAGGGGTGAGGATGGAGCCCTGAGGGACTCCAGCTCCGATGGGGTGCGGGTCTGAGAGCGTCCCTTCCACGCGATAGCGAAAGCTACGATTTTGGAGATAATCTCGTAGGATGAGCACGAGTCTATCTGGCACTCCGAATTTGGAAAGCTTGTAAATCAAGCCGTTGTGCCAGACTTTATCGAAGGCTTTCGCTACATCGAGGAAGATAGCTCCCGTACCCGCAGGCCAGGTATGATTGAATTTGGACAAGACGTGCTCCGTGATGCGGAGCACCTGTTGGGGACATGAGTGTCTGGCGCGGAAACCAAACTGCTCATTTGGTAGGAGCTTGAGCTCATTTACACAGGACCAGAGACGGTTGAGAATGAGACGCTCAATATATCTTCCCCAGGGAGCTGAGGAGACTAATGGGGCGGTAACTGGAGGGCTGAGCCTGATCTTTGCCCGGTTTACGAATACCAATGACATTGGCTTCTTTCCAGGCATTAGGGAAGGTGCAAGTGGACATAGCCGCATTGAAGATGCTAACTAGGAGGTATATGAGTGCAATAGAGAACTGCTTGAGTACTCTATTGCTGATGCCGTCGGCACCAGGGGCTTTCCTAGGATGAAGATCCTTGATAATCGAAAGTACCTCTGAGGCTTTAATCGGGGGGAGGGCTGGGGCGGAGGGGGGCTGAGAGATGAGCCTTTCGACTTCGCTGTTCACCGTATCGAGGTGAACAGGGTCTATTGGCTCAAGACTGGGAGAGCATTGGGCTTCGAGGGTCTCAGCCAGGCATTTGGCATTTTCATCGTCATCGAACGCGGGGGGTTGATTAGGACGGATGAGGGATAACAGAGGAAGATTTTCGCTTTTGCACTTGTGCGCATAGAAACTAGCGCTCCAGTCACCGGGCTTCAGTCGTGGCGCGGACTCTAGTTATTTTCCTGGTGTTTTTTTTTAAAGTTATTTTGGTCATTTTAACCAATGTAGCTCGTCTAAAGAGCACAAGTGTAATGAAATGAAGTCGTGACTTTTCAAATTGGTGGAAATTGTCTACCAATGTTTTAGTAATGACTCGACTTTGACGACTTGGAAGGAGTGTAACGATGCATATTATATTCAAAATACACTAACAAAATGAAAAATAACTTGAAAATGGCCATCGCGCAAGCCGTGTGGCACCAACTACAAAAAAAATAAAAGAAACATTTGTATTTGTTTTTTTTTTATACCAAATCAAATTGTCGACTCTTTCCGCCATTTTCGAAAAGAGACGTCGTCTTCTTTTATTTTATTTCTTTTCCTAGTGTTTTTTGAGTTATTTTGTGTAATCTTAGTGGCATTTTAACCAATGTAGCTCGTCTTTAGAGCACAAGTGTAGTGAAATGAAATGGAAGTGAATAACTAATGAAAAAACAAATATAGTCTTGCTTGTCAATGTCAAACTCATGTTTATTTAATTTTTTATAGAGGAACGTGCACAGAAGCCATTACCTAAGATAAGAAGAAGAGATAGAGGAACGTATCGTCGCATCGCATTTTCAAGTTTTCAGTGAGAAAGCTAAACGAAAACGAAAATTCTTTCTATCACTTCTATACCCTGGTTCAGAATTCGAGATATTTTTTGTAAACAAAGGGGATACCATAGCAAAAAAATAGGTATTAATAAGTTAGTTTATTAAATTAGGCCAATAAACAGGCTTGGCGTGTTATTCTAACTCAGATCTGATAAACTATAATGTAATCAATATTTTGTCGTATATATTTTTGAGTTATTTTGGTTATTAACAAAGTTATCAAGCAAAAATATATTTTTTAGTATAAAATATTTCATGTCACTTGGAACACTGCAGAGATTCTAAACAATTGGCTTTGTTTTGAAAGCCGTGTTAGAATAAAAAGAGTATATGCTTTTGATATTGATCTTTTTGTTCGGTGTAAATTCATTTTTCTGTTTTTTGAGCGTGTGACAACTGTCATTTTGTGAATAAAAACGAAATACAAGCTCAAGCTTAGCTTTTATTTATATCTACGTTTTTTCCTACCTACCAACTTGTTTTCATCATATTACTGCATTCCACATTGTAGCGCGCACTCTGCAAGCTATATAGTGGTGGGACATGTGTAGTCCCAACATAACAAGCCGGTCCCCATTTTGTAATTTCATTCGTTTCTCTTAATTTGCTATTTCGTTATTTTCTTGTTGCTGTTGTTTTTGTTAAGTTTTATTTAGCTGCGGAGATGGCACCCGGGCCTTTGTCGTCAGGTCCATCAGTGGCAAGTTCTGCGGAGATGGCACCCGGGCCTTCGTCGTCAGGTCCATCAGTGGCAAGTTCTGCGGAGATGGCACCCGGGCCTTTGTCGTCAGGTCCATCAGTGGCAAGTTCTGCGGAGATGGCACCCGGGCCTTCGTCGTCAGGTCCATCAGTGGCAAGTTCTGCGGAGATGTCACCCGGGCCTTCGTTGTCAGGTCCATCAGTGGCATGTTCTGCGGAGATGGCACCCGGACCTTCGTCGTCAGGTCCATCAGTGGCAAGTTCTACGGAGATGGCAACCGGGCCTTCGTCGTCAGGTCCATCAGTGGCAAGTTCTGCGGAGATGGCACCCGGGCCTTCGTCGTCAGGTCCATATCAGTGGCAAGTTCTGCGGAGATGGCACCCGGGCCTTCGTCGTCAGGTTAAAGAAAGGTAACGCCAGATAAATGGGCAGACTGTGTACCTACGTCATGCGATAAAAATAGAAGATGAAATGGTTAAATTAAATAACATAATTGATGGTGTTTCTGATAGATTTATTATTAACATCAATGATGAATCTGATTCTGATACTGAATCTAACAGCTCAGATATGACAGAGTAGCTGTGATCTTTGATTGTTTATAGACTTGATTGTGCTTCACGTCACAAATGCGTCGAAAAATATACCGGCCAACAGTTGGTACATACCGCGCGAGCGAACCTGCTTGGCGGATATTACAAAAATTTAATACAATTGTTAAGACGTAGGAGAAGCCGCGGGTCACTACTAGTAAAACATGATCCACGCAAAAAAATGTTTTTACCACTGGCTTGTCAGTGACATTTGTTTGTTTACAAAAAATATCTCGAATTCTGAACCAGGGTATAGTCTATTTTCATCATCTATAGTTCGAAGCGAACATTTTTATTTCGTACAGCACAATTTCAATTCACGGAGTAATAAACCAATGGTTACGTAAAAGCTAATCAGTCGATTATAGTACAGTAGGTAATCAAACGTTAGGGCGTGGTGAACAGCAAAATATTGTTAAACAGCCCTATAGGGTTTAAACAGTTAAGTTAAAATACTTGCATGGAGCAGGCTAACTGGTGCTAACAGTACCTCCTTACACTCCTAATCAATGTTGAATTCAAAGAGAAAGGTGTTAAAAACATGTTTTATTATCTGGTAGTATACATAGTACTAAACCTATTTTTAATGTTTTAAGTTTGTAGGTACATCATCACTTAGTATTATTTTTCAGAGAACTGTTGGAATGCTTGAGCTATCTTCAATCCAGTTTTTTTAGCGACACGATTATCAGCCCATGCAGAGTTTCTGATGAATGACTTGTCCAAGCCTATCTTAACATCAATGATGTAGGCTAAAAGTGTGCATAAATACACATTCTGTGACCCTGACAATTTACATTGTGTGTCAGGATCTTCAAAGGCACAGCTGTATGGGAACCACTCTGTCCACTTCGGTTCCCCAGGTTTAGCAGTAGCTTTAGAAGTATTTTTGTGGTGATGATAGTAATAAACATCTGCCATCACAGACAGTGATTTGGAAGTTTTCTCAGAAATCAACAAATCCCATAGCCTGGCCTCTTCCAGCCCGTACAGGCTGACAACTTTGAAAAACAAGGCCGGCAACTGCATGTCGTGCCATTCTATGTACTCCAAGCAGGTCACTCGCAAAATTGTTTTCGATGTGTCATCCTTCACAGTCAAAAACGCATAGATAGCTAGATAAAGAGCTTCATTAAGTTTTTCTTTGTTCATATTTCTAATGAAATGTTGGCTTATTCTCGGCAGTTCACGGTCGAGTGTTTGGGGGCACAGTTTCACATAATCGTCCCGAGTGTTCTGGCATTCAAATGAACTTGAAAACTGCATCTCGTCTTGAACAAATCTCCTCAAAATCAGTAGAGTGAAGTATGTCACATTTGCATTTAGAATCCTGTATTTTGTCCCATCGTAACCAGGCATCAAGTCATTGATCAAAGCTGTTATTTTAGACATGTATTTAGTGTTAGGAAGTGGATGTGACTTTATCGACCAGATTCTTAATGAAGGATTGCCTTCGAGTTGAAACATATGTTGTTTCTGATCTCCGAATAATCTTGCGTGCGTTAGAATATAAGTAAAAGCTTTATCAATGTTTTTTTCCCAATCTACCCATAGAGTGCCTGGTCTTCTTCCGGAGATGAGGTAGATCGCCTTAGCGCAGGCTAGGTAGTGTCCGAGGTCAAACTTTGAATTTTGTTGTATTATTTTTATGGCAGTAATGTTAGCAGATGTGCCGTTAATAACTCGGCCCAACGTTCGGTGCAAACGAAACTGAGTTATGTCATCGTTGCTCGGCTCGGCCTTACCGATGGCGGATAAAAACCAGCGTTTCTTGGTTTCGAGTGATTCCGAATTACGTCCTCGTTCTTGTCTAAGCTCATGTACATGTCGTACAACGTCCATTGTGAGTGTGATGTGAATCTTTTAGCTATGTATAATACCTACTTTATTTTCTCACTATTTCACCACACACACAAACAGCCCGCCAGCTATTCCAGGTTATGACAAAATTAAAGAATTTCTACATCAATCAATGCAACTGTTTTTTTAATTTGTTCTGCTAGTTAACAGTTACTGCTAAACAAAACTAATTTTTCACTAGTGTGGTGTTTTTGTCACAGAACAAATAAATAGTATAACCTTTGTATAAATAGTAGTTATCTGCGGTCCTGCGGTGCGCCACGAATGGTGGCGGGGATTACCCGAACACAGACTAATTATGAGACTTGTGTAGCAGCTGATGGTTCAATGACTCCATCAAGTCAAATCATTTGACTTCTTTTTAATGGCTTCTGAGGAATACTTTTAAATCATTTGATTGAGTCAAATGACGCGGTCAAATAATTAGCGCGGTGGGCGAAGGTTCGTCTGCGACGCAGGTTTCCGGGTTCGATTCCCGCCTCGGAACAAATATTTGTACGATCTGCACATATTTGTGTATTTTTTAAGTATAATAATAAATATCTAACTATGTAATGTATTTTTTACCTATCAGTTATCTAGTACCCATAACACAAGCTCTGCTTAGCTTGGGGCTAGGCTAGATAATGTTGTGTGAACTGTCCAGCATTACTTATTTCTATCTTATTTACATAGCTTAGAGCGAACCGGGCCGTGCACCAAACAACAGTTGTCCGGGCGCGAGTTTACTACCTATATAATTCATGAAAAGTTGTCCGGGCGCGAGTTTACTACCTATATAATTCATGAAAAGTTGTCCGGGCGCGAGTTTACTACCTATATAATTCATGAAAAGTTGTCCGGGCGCGAGTTTACTACCTATATAATTCATAAAAAGTTGTCCGGGCGCGAGTTTACTACCTACCTATATAATTCATGAAAAGTTGTCCGGGCGCGAGTTTACTACCTATATGATTCATGAAAAGTTGTCCGGGCGCGAGTTTACTATAGGTGTACCAGAATCTGATGGCAAAATAGGAAATTAAATTGTGTGGTAAGCAACACTGGGGAAACTGGATTAAACATCTTGATACTTTATACTTTCTATAGGTATATCAATCATATAACAAGTCATCATCATCATCATAATTTCAGCCGGAAGACGTCCACTGCTAAACATAGGCCTCCCCCATAGGTTTCCACCGTGAACGGTCCTGTGCAACTTGCATCCACCGGCCTTTGGCACTTAACAAGTACTTATTATGAATCATGATCATATTATTATCTATGTTATGTGAATGAATATTGCATCTATTTATAATTTTACGCATGAAAAATAAAAAATCAATCAATCAGTTATTTTATTTGTTTAGGTAAATAAGATCCTCATCCAGAACTAGAAAATGACTCAAAGTACACAATCTGCATTGGTTCTTCATCAGACGAAGAGGATGACGATGAAGATAAGGAGGTGTTTATAATTAATCGTTCTTCTTGCATCTCAACTAATCTGTCTTGTTCGATGTAATCATATTCAACTTTTAAACTATCCAGTTTGATCTTTTTCTTTCCACCTTTCCTCTTCTTCCCGGGCGTACAAAATACACCACCATTAGATCGGCTTTCTCCAATAATTCGTCGTATAGTAGTAACAGAAACCCCTGTGAACAAGGCGTAATAAAGCATACACTATAAAGAAATATAGTCATAATAAACTACCAAAACTAGTCTGTCCTACTCACCAGTCAACATTATAAACGCGCTTTAAAATCGAAGATTTTGGTTGATCTTCATCAGTTTCTTCGCAAATTTTTTGATAAACATTGTAAACAATAGTTCTTGCTTGAGATCGAAGTAGTTTTTTCGACATTTATACGAAATTTTGAAGTATTTTCAAGAAAACGACTCGTAAGCTCAGAGATTTTACACAACTCTTACTTTCACAAGACAGATGATAGTTTGGTATTGCCATATGAAAATCTTTATTTGTTTTTTATTTCTTATGCCATGAGATTCTGGTATACCTATACCTACCTATATAATTCATGAAAAGTTGTCCGTGCGCGAGTTTACTACCTATAAAATTCATGGAAAATTTAAGGAACTAGAATAGGTTAGATTTTTATCATAAAGATTACAAAATACAATAATTAAAACAATAGGATAAAATGTTATGTATGTGGCTTACCCATAGAATTATTTCATCGAAGTATAGGAAAGAACAAATGAAACAATATATTTATTAGTATTTGACTTTATTTAATACGACAATGAAACTACAAAAGTTGCCTGCACTTCGAACAGCTTTTTATACCTCACAAACTGAAGCACATTAATCAAAATAATAATAATCAAATCACATAAAAATAACTATAATAACACCATGATAGGAGATAGAAGTGACTAACAATACGCAAAGATTATATTAATAAACAAAAATATAATATTTGAAAGCTAAACCTTGCATCGCTATAGGTACATAATTTGTCTCGATCGTGAGATTCTAAAAGGCTACACAATAAAGGCAAATTGGTCAGAGGTTTTCACTTCTTCACCGAGAAACAAGCTAGTAACTTACACCTAGGTCCTTACTCATAGTAGCGTTAGTAACGAAGTAGAAGCAGGCAAGCTACTCGCCCCGCCGCGCCGCGCCAAGCAACGATACACCATCTCATAATACTATATACAATTATCATATAACGTTAAAACAGACCGAGAATGAATGGTAAAAATATACTATATAAAATATGGGATAAATCTCACTTGTTGAGCGACGGACCCGCGTCTAATTGGCATCGAACCTGTCGTCGCTCGTCCCCGCTTCATACATTGTGCTATTGATACCATACATACATTACATCTAGAGCAAAACATCACAGAAGCGGTTTGTGTCCAACACACCACACGACCGCCCGGCGTGCCACGACGCCGCAATCTACCGTTTAAAAAAATATAAAACGCTATGAAGGCAGTTTTATATGTTACACTTTATTGATATCATTCATGAGCCAATTGAAGAGTATCGAGGCACTTCCTGCTAACTAATAGTTCGTACCATTGTTTATCAGATTGAGATCATAAAAGGAAGTTTGATGAATGAACAACAAAATGTGTAGACTAATGTCGCGTCGCAACTCTTTGTGGATGACGTGAGGGTAGTCAGACAAGCCGCCATATTGTTTTCTTACAGTGACACAACGCCACAGTACAGAGGTGCCATGAGGTGCGAAGAGGTTGAAAGCAACGAGGAGGCATCACCGAGCAAGCAAATCCACCCGACACACCCTTACTAAAGTAATTGATAATGGACAGCCGAACGGCGATAACATGAAGATGAAATACGAACATGAGTAAACTTAAATTTAGATTATACCCTCCTAAAAATACTGTTGCGTATGATAAACATTAAAAATAATGATATAAGTCTATAACTAACGATTAGGGATATCATTCTCGAGCCACCTCGTCCTGCAAGCTTGCTTGTGAATCTGATACAATCCGAAACTTTATTTAGACGAGGATTCCATAAAAAATTAAATCAGTTTCGAGCTAGAACATTTTGTTCGAAGGGAAATTTTCGGCGTTGAGACATATAACTTTTAAAATAACTTTGAGATCACAAAAATGTTAATAGGCCATGAATATACATAATACCTAATACATATACATACTGCAAAGTTGCCAGAAACGTCTGAAATTCGTTATTTATGTCATAGGTAAGCACGATGGGACTTTGATATAACAAGCGCGGTCGTCGGAATCAACACTAATATTGTGAGGAAACAGTGTGCAGAAACATGTAGCCCATCACAATATTAGATACGTTACAACACCCGAGGCTCTACAGCCATTCTGTCGCCGCCGCGAAATCCTACAGTACAAATTTCCTACTGGACCAGCCAAACCCTTAAACCTAGCTTCATATGCCATTATGATTATCAACCAATACAACTATTAGAAGAAATCATGTTGCCATATGAATCCCATACATTCCGTGAGCTTCGATAACTAGTAATAAGGATTTCTTTTACAAATGTTTCGTCCGCTCTCAATTCCTTCCCTTGAATTATATCTGAAACTATGAGCTTGCTCGCAAGACTATTCTATTTCAACCCTCGTGGTGAAGTGGTTGAAGCATGGCAACACTGCACACGTCTGAAAGCCGCATTCGATATTTATTATCTCTCAAGAAAAATCTTTAAAGCAACCAACATAACAATAAATTAAGTAAATACAGAAAAGCCTTATACATTAAATTTTTAGAAGATACATAATTACTATTTTGTCTTAGAACATGAGATTTTTTGTCGCGTACCTTTTAAATTATGATCCAAACTGAACACACAAAATCATATAAAAAAATAAAATTAATATAGTGTAAGCTCATACAAGCCTTCGAATTTCAAACACTAAGCAGGCCAGGCAAGATTGGCTTCCTTATTCAATTTTGAATCAGACATACAAATTACAGCAGCCAGTGTTATTGATTTCTGTTCAGTATTTGAATTGACCTAGACCTAGTTCTTACGCACTGCGTTTTTGTGAAGCAGTTTTTGCTTGGTACTTCGCAGAAAAATAAGCGCACTGGCAGGACGCTTCTGCAAAAACGCAGTGGGTAAGTGGTATCGAATGCGTATTCGAATTTCAAAGCTTTCAATAATGTAGCGTTGTATGCGGCCTGGATAGAGGCCCTTTCAGCCGGGTGCAGTGTGGGGCTGCGCGGCGCTCTAGCCGGAGTTGGCCGCGCTCTCGACGCGCGCGCTCTTGTTCTGTCGCACCAGCTCGGCGCGTCGCTCCTGCAAGTTACAAGAAATGTAACTGTTAAAAGCTGAATTCATTTGGTACAATCACAGTTAGAGAAAACATGAGAGAATTAGTTGCTCGAATCTTGAGAGACTGAGAAATTGAGATTTTGAGTATGTGCTAGTCTGCTAGCCTGAATTCTGATAGACTTTAAAGTAACTCGCATATGTTTGACAAAGCCAGTATTAACCTTTTAAATGTTTTTTTTTCTGTGCTATTTGCTGTTAATCTTTTAAATTTATTGTACGTTTATAAATGCACGGCTATTGTTAGCTTTGGCTCTAACTCTCGACAAACTCTGTGGCGTGGCGCGGCGGGAGACGATTCGATTGCGACGCAGGAGGTTGCGGGTTCGATTCCCGCCTCGGAACAAATATTTGTGCGATCTGCAGATATTTGTTCAGGGTGTTCTGGGTATTTTCTATGTATAATAAAAAATATCTATGTAATGTATTGTATTAAGTCTATCAGTTAACTAGTACCCATAACACAAGCTCTGCTTAGCTTGGGGCTAGATAATGTTGTGTGACCTGTCCAGCATTATTTATTTATTTAACTAGAAGTGCATAATAAAGGGTATCTCGATGAACAAACACTTTTTATTACTTTATAAAAAATTACTACTTAGAATGACGGGTCAAGCCGATGGCCCACCTGATGTTAAGCGGTACCCTCTGCCTATGAACAGTGCATTACCTCATAGGTCACGTCCACCTAGGACGCACCCTATGTGGCATTGCACTGCACCCGCCACCCTGAGACATAAAGATGAAAAGTCTCATGTGCCTGTAATTTCACCGGCAACCATACCCTTAAAACCGGAACACGGCAATGCGAGCACTACTGCATTCCGGCAGAAATAATACCTAAGTCAATGCCATCAAAACTAACATTTGATGGGGGAACCACAGATATCACACCGTAGACATACAGAATTTATAGCTGAATTAAAAGTGCATGATGATGAGAACCGACCTCCTTCTTAACAAAGTCGAGTTTCTTCTGAATTTCCTGTTCCCTTTTGATGTCGGCCGCGCTCAGCTTGGACTCTATCTCCTTAGTGATCTCTTCTATCTTGGCCGTGGCGACCGAGCGAACTTCCTCCACTTTATTGCTCTAAGTTGATGAAAAATAATAATATGGTAAAAAATAAATAAAACAAAAATCATGATGATTAACATACGTGATAAAAAAAACAATAAATGCAGGTATGATATGCAAAACAAAAAAAAATAACCTAACCTTTATTGATCAAAAGAGAGTGGGGTCACCAGCGTTGTTGTACCAGGTCATTTTGTACAGCTGGTCACTACACTAGGTATGTACTAACGTGGTTGCGCAGCTTCTCCCTCTGCTCGGTCTCAATCTGCTGGCGACGCTGCGCGGCGAAGGTCAGCTTGTCCTGGATGGAGCACTCCAGCTGTCCAGTACAGCTGGTCACTACACTAGGTATGTACTAACGTGGTTGCGCAGCTTCTCCCTCTGCTCGGTCTCAATCTGCTGGCGACGCTGCGCGGCGAAGGTCAGCTTGTCCTGGATGGAGCACTCCAGCTGTCCAGTACAGCTGGTCACTACACTAGGTATGTACTAACGTGGTTGCGCAGCTTCTCCCTCTGCTCGCTCTCGATCTGCTGGCGACGCTGCGCGGCGAGGGTCAGCTTGTCCCGGGTGGAGCACTCCAGCTGTCCAGTACAGCTGGTCACTACACTAGGTATGTACTAACGTAGTTGCGCAGCTTCTCCCTCTGCTGGCGACGCTGCGCGGCGAGGGTCACAGCTTGTCCTGGATGGAGCACTCCAGCTGTCCAGTACAGCTCGTCACTACACTAGGTATGTACTAACGTGGTTGCGCAGCTTCTCCCTCTGCTCGGTCTCGATCTGCTGGCGGCGCTGCGCGGCGAGGGTCAGCTTGTCCTCGATGGAGCACTCCAGCTGTCCAGTACAGCTGGTCACTACACTAGGTATGTACTAACGTGATTGCGCAGCTTCTCCCTCTGCTCGCTCTCGATCTGCTGGCGGCGCTGCGCGGCGAGGGTCAGCTTGTCCTGGATGGAGCACTCCAGCTGTGCGAAGCGCTCCTGGTTGCCGGACCGCACCTTGCGGACTTGCTCCTCCTACACACAAGATAAACAGTCACTATGGCTGCTAAAGCCAGCCCAGCCCTATCCCAGGGCCCGCATTCCCGGATGAATCTCAGAGAGTTATCCGCCGTATCTCAGATAAAAACCTAATGATACTGGGGTAGATTCTCGGATAGCTTTCCGCCGTACCTATCTCAGATACAAACCTAATGATACTGGGGTAGATTCTCGGACAGCTTTCCACCGTATCTCAGATACAAACCTAATGATACTGGGGTAGAATCTGAGACGGCTGTCCGCCGTATCTCAGATACAAACCTAATGATACTGGGGTAGATTCTCGGACAGCTTTCCGCCGTATCTCAGATACAAACCTAATGATACTGGGGTAGAATCTGAGACGGCTTTCCGCCGTATCTCAGATACTAATGATACTTGGGTAGAATCTGAGACGACTTTCCGCCGTATTTCAGATAGAAAACTAACGTTAGCTAGAGGGTTAGATTAGCTGCAGATATCATCATTGCCAGATCAGGTTTCGGCACAGAATATATACAGTAGTTTCGGTAGTTAAATAACCTTTGGAAAAACACGTCTTCTTACTCCAAATTTATAGCGAGGTCCTACCACCAACAGAGTTATGACTACACTACAACACAGAATTCTGAAGACACCTACACAGACTTAAGTTCCGAAACCCGCCCTATAAGACTGCACGTAGCCTGTTAAATACAGACTTCAGTATAGCTGTAAAATGGAAGCAGGAATGGAAAGCCAAAGAACCATATTACATGGAAGCTACCATCAACCCCACTGCGAAACCTCCTGGCTTCTCATTGCCGAGAAGAGAATGGTGCCAGCTCAACATATTAGGAACCGGCTGCGCTCGCAGCCGAGCTTTCATGTATAAATGTTTCTGGAGAGAGTCACCAGCTTGCGATTGTGGAGCCTCAGTGCAGGACGTCGCGCACATCATCAAAGACTGTCCACTCACCAAATATGTCGGCAACCCAGCAGACTTGTTCGCCCCTTGAAAACGACGCTATCCAGTGGATACAGAAATTAAAAATACAACGCAAGGGAGCTCATCCACACATCATCGACACGTGGGTGTCTCGTACAGCTCGCTTTACGAGATCTTTTCTCCCCCATACGTGCAAGTTGTGGAATGGGCTCCCTCCTGAGGTGTTTCCGCTAAACTACAACATGAGCCGCTTTAAAAAAAAAGAAAAGAGTCCTTTAGGGCAGGCAACGCATTGGCAATGCCCCTGGTGTTGCAGATGTCAATAGGCGACGGTAACCGCTTACCATCAGGCGGGCCGTATGCAAGTTTGTCGAGCCATAACATAAAAAAAAATAGATTTATAGTATCTTGTGCGATTGTACAAGGCCATACGAATAAATAAATAAACGTACATGCACACGCAGACGCTCCAGCATCTTCTTGATGTTCTCATCGCGCTTGTCTGCGGCCGTGGTCAGCTTGTCCTCGATCGCCTTGTACACCTCAGCTGTCTGCTGCTCCAGGGTCAATCTGCATCAGAACAACAGGTAAGTTAACCTCTGTGGTCTAGTCCCGCGGGCGAGTAGCCGGTTCAGATGCGAAAGGTTGCGGGTTCGATTCCCGCTGCGGGATAAATGTTTGCAAGGATAAGACCGCCAATTGTACATTTTATTTTTAAATTAAAAGGTGTTGATTTTAACTTGTTTGTAAGGTGTACAATAAAGTATTTTCATTCATTCATTCATTCATTCACTTGACACATTTGGGCAAACATTTGATTTACTTTGTCAACTAAATAGTACCATGTACTGTTGTACATATTGTTGATTTTGCCTTGGAAAAATAACGCGTACATTAGCGCCAATACACCAAGTGAAGTGCCCCCATTACGTGTTACCATGTACTTCTGTTGGTATCTCCCACAAACATACCATTTTAGTAGTAGTAGAGCTTTTTTGTGAAAGAGTTCGTCCGGGGAAGTACTACCACCATATCTATTTATGCCGCAAAGCAGTAGTGCTCGCATTGCTGTGTTCCGGTTTGAAGGGTAAGGGTGCCGGTGAAACCACAGGCACATGAGACTTTTCATCTTTATGTCTCAGGGTGGCGCGCGCAGTGCAATGCCACATAGGGCGCGTCCTAGGTGGACGTGACCTATGAGGTAATGCACTGTTCATAGGCAGAGGTTACCGCTTAACATCAGGTGGGCCATCTGCTTGTTCCGTCATTCAAGTAGTATACAAAAAAAAACTTCGTTAGTTCGTTCGTCTGTTGTACATCATATAGTATAGCTCGGAGGACATGCTGGGAAACTTTCGTTAGTCTATTAAGTCTTTACTACCCCAGTAGCAAACTCCTAAATAAGGCATTATTTAGGATTGTTTTATTACTGGAAGAAAGCTATGCAGTGATGTGTCCGTCCTAAGAATAGACCCCTGCGTCTCGACCCGCGGATGAAGTAAAAGCCGACTGAGGGATTACGTAGTAGTAGAGCTGAGGGGGGCTGTTTTTCATCCTGAAACTACCCGTGCGAAGCCGGGACGAGTCGCTAGTATTCTATAAGTAAGATTTAAATAAATCTTTATTTTGTCTGCCTAAATCTCAGTTTCTAGTAAAATCAGAAGCTTGGATAGGATAGGTTGGATAGGTAACGGTGAAAATAATAGACAATAATGCAGATACAATAACCGCGCGGTCAGTACAATAACCTCCCTCGTCATGTAACTGAGATGTGATGTGAACCTATATTTGGCAGTGTCTGTGACTCACTGCAATTTACGCTATTCAAATCAAACGCTCTTCATGTACCGGTCATTTTTTGATAGGCCAATGAAACACTAATAATTTGACACACATCAGATGCGTGCGTGCGACTCTTTGACACATAAGGAAATAACAACAGAAAAATAATACTGTTATAATAAATAAATAAATAAATAATGCTGGACAGTTCACACAACATGATCTAGCCCCAAGCTAAGCAGGGCTTGTGTTATGGGTACTAGATAACTGATATACTTAATACAATATATTACATAGATAGATATTTTTTATTATGCATAGAAAAATACCCAGAACACCCTGAACAAATATCTGCGATCGCACAAATATTTGTTCCGAGGCGGGAATCGAACCCGCAACCTCCTGCGTCGCAGACAAACCTTCGCCCGCCGCGCCACAGAGGTCGTCATGTGATGTTATTTTATTAAAACCGGCCAAGTGCAAGTCGGACTCGAGCAAGAAGGGTTCCGTACCATTAGTTAATGGTACGGAACCCTTCGTGTTAGGAAAACGGCAAAAAAACCAGGTTTAAAAAAAATGCACGCAAAAAGTGGTCACCCATCCAAAAACTGACCCCGCAGAGCATCGCTTAACCTACATTTGGAGAAATCACGTTTGTTGTATGGGAGCCCCCTTAAATATGTATTTAATTCTGTTTTTTAGTATTTGTTGTTATAGCGGCAACAGAAATACATTATCTGTGAAAATTTAAACTGTCTAACTATCACGGTTCATGAGATACAGCCTGGTGACAGACGGACTGACAGACAGGCAGACAGACAGACAGCCGAGCCTTAGTAATAGGGTCCCGTTTTAGCCTTTAGGTACGGAACTCTAATAATGTAGGTACCTGGTCTTCTCGACACCCTCGAGATGATCCTTCAGCCGCCCCCGCAGTTCGCTGATGTAGGCCTCGCGTTTCTCCTCGTGCGTCTCCATCTTGGCGTCGAGCGCCTCCTTGGTGGCCACGATGAAGTTGTTGGTCTGTTCGCTGCGGATCTTGGACGCCTCCTCGATCTTGGCCATCTTCTGTGCGATCGCGGCCATCTTGCTCTGTTCTAAACTCTGTAAAAGACGAACTTAAGACGTGAGCACGAGCCTGCAGGAGCTAGCAAGAACGCCTTTCAGCATTATCTTGGCTTCTAATCTCTGTGGATAATATACTATTCTGCTATAGCATAAACTTTTTTTTTTAACTACGTGAGTTACGGTACAATCAAATTCAGTACATTACTGTGTTAACTAGCCCTACCAACCAAATTAAATTAAGAAAACTTGTGTCTTGGTTAATAGTACTTTCCCTTTTTTTACATCGAATTATGTACATGCTCATGTGTAGGTATAATAGAAAAAAAATAAAAAAAGAAGAATACAAATAAAACAGAAATTAAAATAACTCTAAGCAATTGAAAAAATTATAAAATTAGATTTAAACAAGATTGGAACTAAATAATTCAGGTGCATAATGCCCACCTGATGTTAAGCGGTAACCTCTGCCCTTAACAATGCATTACCTCATAGGTCACGTCCAACGAGGACGCGCCCTATCTATGAGGCATTGCACTGCACCCGCCACCCTGAGACATAAAGATGAAAAGTCTCATGTGCCTGTAATTTCACCGGCACCCATACCCTTCAAACCGGAACACAGCAATGCGAACACTACTGCTTTGCGGCAGAAATAGGTATGGTGGTAGTACTTCCCCGGGTGAACTCTTTCACAAAAAAGCACTACTACTACATTAGGTGCTTATTAGGTTCCTGCGGTAGTGTAGCGGTAATATTAAGAGTTGACGCCTCGCCCGACTGCAGTTTCGCGTCAATGAAAACACACGCTTTGCGCACCGCTCCACTACCGCAGGGATACAATTTTTGGTTCTAGGCCATACCGGTTTCCCAATGGTTTCTTTCAACGTTTGAGAGCAAATCTAAGCACTATAAGGTTTTGAATCGTCTTACTTATAAACTAAATGGACTCCTGTTCCAACACGACCAAACCTAGAAGAATCAGGCAACAAACACGGCGCGCGCTTTATTTGATGATCCGTCTTACTTCTAGTAGTACAGGCAAATTAGCAAAAAGTGTGGACCTAAGTCGAGTAGTCGTGGATTCTTGTGGAATAGTTAGATGACACGAATAGGAGCTTATCCCAGGTTTGCACCGTTTCTGGCGCATACTGCTGCTGTTTGCTGGACTGGAGTATGTAGACTTACGCGTCTTCTCTCCTCAGCTGCTTTAAGTTTCTCCTGGATCTCTTCAACGGAAGGCGTCTTCTCGACGGGCGAGTCGGCGCGGCGCGGCGCGGGCGCACCCACCGGCTCGGCGAGGATCACCTCGTAAGCGAGCCCGCCTTTCGACATCTCTTGGCACCTGATCTCAGTGGCTGTGGACAAGGGATGTCATGAGGACTAACGTCAAGACGGTTCTGCTTATGCGAACACTTGAGGCTCCTTAAAACAAATATCGTGAGCTATTCTGCTTATGCGAACACTTGAGGCTCCTTAAAACAAATATCGTGAGCTATTCTGCTTATGCGAACACTTGAGGCTCCTTAAAACAAATATCGTGAGCTATTCTGCTTATGCGAACACTTGAGGCTCCTTAAAACAAATATCGTGAGCTATTCTGCTTATGCGAACACTTGAGGCTCCTTAAAACAAATATCGTGAGCTATTCTGCTTATGCGAACACTTGAGGCTCCTTAAAACAAATATCGTGACCTACTCTGCTTATGCGAACACTTGAGGCTCCTTAAAACAAATATCGTGAGCTACTCTATGTTATGACTTTGTTCGAAATCGGTGGCTATACAATTCATATTTGACACGCGAAGTGTTGGGAACTTTGGACTGCTTAGAAGCACCAAAAGTCAGTAATGATTGCTGGTGAACAATAAGTGGAGTGGGTTGAGGAGTTCCAAAAACGGCATTCTGCAGTGTATGGCTGAAGGCTTATTATATAGCCCCATGTACAGATTTTGGATCTCTGTGCACCAGAGCGGGAACCGGAAATAATAGGTATTTTTTATTGTATTTGTATTTTTTATTGTTTATGTAGTACATATTTTAATTTTAATTTGACTGAATTGTTATATAACTTTTTAGTAATTTATGTTTTTTTTTGTCTGAAATAAAGAACATATTAATATTATATTATAATAAGACAGATTTGTTTTGGTTTTAGTATGCATAGTGAGGCTAGTGAAGCCGACAATATGAGACCTCATAAATCCTAACGAATTCCTACGTTCTACTGCTGCGTAGTTGCAATCTTCGTTAGACTTTTTAAACGTCTGGGTGAGCAATCAACCTGACCTGAAGGAAAGTACTTACCAATGCCTATGGACGTAGTTTCTGATGCCCACGACACAGGGAACCCTAGTGTGGGATCAGGACTATGTAAGTGACTGTTGTGTGTTATGTGGGGGTCTTATGTTATGGACGCCTGTAACACCGGAGGCATCAAACGCGCGTTGGCGATAACTAAAAATTTTAAAATGCCTTTTTGAAGAACCCCTTACTATAGTCTCTAGAGAAAACCTCGGCAGGGCAGATAATTCCACAACTTGAGTGATCTTTGCTCGCTTGCTAGGCATGCATGACGAACTATTTCCTGTGATACAACTTGTTACATAGCCGCTAAAGTTAAACTTCATAATTCTACAATCATAATCATGCACATTTTCCCAAATATGCTTGAAACTACAAAAATTTAAAAAACTCGCCTTGGCATCTCTGCGTTGATGTAATCACGTTATGTGGACACGCTCACATTCTCACGTTCGGCCATCATCACCTAGCTTGTAGGCCGCGGCAGTAATGTTATTACGTGAATGTAAGACAATAGCCAGCCAGATGGAACCAGCAATTACCTCATAATTGTTTTCGCCCTGATAAACACGCAATAAGAAGGTTAAAAGCTGTCGTATCGATACGAAAGAAGAATAACTATTTAATTATCCGTAAAAATTAACCGTATACCGATGTCGTTTCGATGTGGTTGCGGTTTCGATCATCGCCTGGGATATTACAAAAATCTTAGGTGAGATGTCTTAGATAGAAGTGTTCATCCGAGTTCCTTTGTCCACCTTCCATCTCTATAATCAGATCAGCTCGCTGTCACCATAATATTATATTGTCATCCAATACGAAGGTCTATGCAAAGTTCCAGAATTTTCCATCGTCAAAAAGTCTCTTAAATAGAGCCTTTCAGATTTCATTCCTGACAAACAAACAAGAACATAGAGGTAAAAGCGAAATAAAGAAAAGTGTATAAAAATAAAAACAAATTTGTTGTTATTTGTTCAAAAATACTTTTTCAAAACAAGCTTTTATTAAATTAGTAATCGGAACAGGGTGCTGATCAATATGAGCCCAAATCTTTAATTAATTAGAATCTTTAATTGCTAAGATTTGAGAACTTCGGGACAAAAAAGAACTAAATAAAAGCTTGTAAAAAATCAGGCATCCCTCACAGGCATGGATCTATTTTAATAAATACATTAATTATTCAACGGAGCAGAATATTCTGCAGACACCTTTCAAAACTCATTTAATTACAACCAGGAGGTCACTTCATTAAGGGTGGAATTTTTAAAACCCGAAGGGGATGCGATTCCTATATTCCACGATGGTGCAACCCACTGTGAAAAGAGGCCTATTGTGGCTCTGCCTACCTCTTCGGGGAAAAGGGCGTGTGTCTATGTATGTATGTATGAAGGGGATGCGAGGGGATGAATGGCCTGCGTAAATTAGCGTAATGCTCAAGGTCGGATAAACTTGGTGTCTGTCAGGAGGACGAAGGAATTCGGTAGTAATTATTCTAAGGGGTGACAAGGGTGGTTGGGCGACTGAACCCACCCCATATGCCCGGATGACTCATCAAGCTGATAGCATGCATTTTCAGTACCATGCATGACAAACAACAAAATTATTTAGGTGAGTCAATTTCCCCATCAATTTTCATGTGCTTTCCATTTGCAGATTGGGTTTGAAACTGCAAATGAAAGTCGAAACTTTGCACTCTGAATCATTCCTAATTTAGAGGACATTGTAGTTGTAGACTAGACAGACAAGATCTTTATCAAATGAAGTTTTTATTTATGAGAATACATACTCGTTGGCAAAACGTACAGTCTTGCCCCTAACATCCTGATACATCAGTTATTTGTTCGAAGCATCTGCAATTTAATTGAAAATGGCAATGCCAGTCTGCCAGCAACTGGGCAAGCTGCCAAAAGGACTTGGATCAGCAGGGGTGATAATGCCTGACTGTGAAGGGTTTTTAAATCTATGAATAGCTAGCTGTGTGCTTGGAGCGGATCGATAGGTTATGTTACCTAAGCCTGTGGCTATATTCCCTAGTTAGCTACTAGCCGTGTAACTATAACACTAGAATTATCCTTGGAACAGTAACAATGTCATCGTTTCCCATTGTTTATTTTAATATGTGTTTTTACTCCCAAATAAATAAACTTTTTAAACTTTAATGTTTTGTCTTTTGCATTGACAAGCAGTTACAAAATCCATCAAACGAGACAGAACACGGAGTACCCTCTATTCGTACTAAATGTTTCAGTTCTACCTTTACAATGCGAAAAAACTGCTAAGGATTGGAATACACTTTTAAGGAAGCAGTTTTAAGTAGCGCGGTTAGTTCGTTGGGGTCTTGCTTGTGCTGAAGCCGCATGTTATCATGATAAACGAAGGAAAAGTATGGATTTATCACTCTGATACGAATATTCGTCTCGATAGACGCAAATCAGCCGCCATCTTGACGTCGTACCAATAGCTTCAACATAAATGATCTTTACAATTTATGTATTTATTGCAGTTTTGCTGCTGCGTAGTAACGAGCCACTTTACATTTACAAGCGTAGTTTTTGGGTTTTATTTTATGGAGAGATACTTATAAGCAATGCAAAAGGGCCACGTGTACCATAAAACAACGTACTTGCGGGTCACAGACACAACTAGATTCACGTACGGGTACGGGCAACAATAACTCACTTATAAGGGGTGAAAGTAATACTTGACCCCATAAAGAAAGCACAAGCTCTCGTTCAAAGAAAAACCGGTCTCCAAGTTTCCCTGATGATACCGAGGACAGTGCGTGTTTTCACATTTCAGCAGAAAGCTTTTTGTTATCTCTTGTAAACTTTCCTTCGTTATATTTTACGAGTGTTATTTTTGAGAGCGTATCATTTTAATTTTGCTTGAAAATTGCGAGATCCGAGACAAAATAGTAACAGGATTCCACCTAGCTACCTGTAATTGTCTCATCGGATGGATATCTTGTAATGCGATGCCGATATGTTATCCGAACTTCTCTGCAAATTGGATTCAACGTTATGTCGTTATCCGTCTCCGTCAAGCCGATATATGTCGCTGACATGTCGCTGATATTATGTCTTCAATCCCTAGAAACTTACTAATGAATTTGACTTTCTTTGGCTGCTTCGTTCTTGGCTTCCCGACTGGTTTCTTAACGGGTGCTGACCGCCGGTGTGCTAGAAACAAATGATGACGTCAGCGGAGCACGGGCCCGCGACGCCGACCACTTACCAGGAGACGAACTGACCCAATAGCGTGAGAGATATGTAAAGATTACTAGGTATAATATGGACGCTACAGCACAGTAAGGCCTAGCGAGCTAAGACGACACATCTAAATTCGAAATACTCATAAGTCATAATAAGACTGACAAATTATTCTACAGGTGAGGCATGTAAACGAAAACCTATAAACAATGAGCCATAGCCGCAAGAGGGCAAACATTTCCCAAGGTCCATTCTTCGAGGACAATCCGAAAGCGATTACAGCGGTCAATTCGGACGGACTAACGTTTATTCGAAGACTATCAGAGTATTCCGGATCTGTCTACGTCAAGCGACCGGTCGCGTGCTCAAAGATATCGATTTGTGGCTGACTGGAATAAACATTTGAATTGGTAATGGTAAGTTACCATGTTCCAACCATGTGATAGTAATATTTTACCATAGAATGAGATTATATGAATGACAACGATTGTATTTATAAATGCATAGGTACAACGCAGTTACGATAAATAAATAAAAGTACTCCTGCACCAATTTGCTATTTATAAGCTTTTCTACCATACAGCAAACATCAATTTTATAAAAAAAAACTGAGCACCTTTTGAGCTATGAGGCCAAAGACAAACTTACAATAGGTATCTTGTAAGTTATGAGGCCACACAAACAGGCCAATTCAAATATCAAATTCAAATTCCATTACCAATTCAAATGTTTGTAAGTTATAATGCCAAAAGCTCACCAACAGCGCACTTTGAAAGAGAATTGTCATGTACTAGCTTGTTATGTTGAACCAAATATCGATTACCCAATGAGTGAGATTATTAGGATAGACTTCCATGATCAAATTAAATCCTTGTTTCAAACTTGGACAACTGTTGGGTCAAACTAATGGAACAAGGGTGGAGTCGTCAATAGTCATTAGATATTTCGAGTTCGACTCGTGTACGATCGTCTTTGGGGTAATAGTTGGGAGGTAATAACGCGACGGCACGACATCGCAAGATGAGAGGCCGGTACGTGAGCGGAATGCAGAGCCCTGGAGCCGGGCAGGGGAATGGGGAAAATTCCCCGCAAATACGGATAATCCCTCACGGCAACGCTCAGACCCGGTTTACACGGCGTACGATGCGGCGACCGTCGTTATTGAGAATTTAAAAACTTAAATAATTCTATGCAGCATATTCTATAATCCTACTTGAGCCGGGTTTATGACTTGTCGATTTGAATTTATGATCGCTAAGGGGGAACTACTGAGGGAATTTAACAGACGATGCCATTTCCAAATTGTTAAGATATAATAATATTTTACTGATGGATAATAAAATAAAAGATGGATGAACTGTGTGTCATGTCATCCAATGAGTAAGAAAAGAGTGAATACTGACTTGACGGCTCGTAGAGAGGAATAGAAGAAAATATGTGCCGAACTGTCGACCTACATAGTGTGGTGTGGGTCAGAAAGATGATACAGAATAAAAACCTTTCCTCATTATTGTTTCAGCAAAAGCACACCAGGAACGAAACATGCACAGTGAAGATAGATTGGTGATTGGTTCCGATTACGAATCCTGTCAGTAAATTACCACGCGGCTGATTGGGTCGTTACTTGAGTCAACACAAACAACATTAATTTAGGTGTGCGAGCCATAATTCACGATCAGGCGTTTCTATGTGTTGACTGAATAGAGCAATTTGTGTAGTGTAATTTACTCTCTCGCCTAACATAGCGAAGGCAAATCGCTGCGGTGAACCCATATTGCATTCCGCAAACTTGTAGGTTACGTAACCGCAAACAACTATAGCCCGAGGAAATGCAGGGTTCAACTCGAAATGTTTCCGTTTAATAGAGGGACACACAGTGGAAGAAATAACAGTGATTATGCTTAGTACTAACCGTCCTAAAACGTACGCTACGCACATAAAGGGCAGGCACCTATACATACAGGCACTCGAATCAATTAAATCACGTTACAAATAAACGGGGACTATCTTTGGAATTATTACAGTCTTGTACTTTCTGCATTGGCAGTTACGAATTCGATCGAAAGGAAAACACGATATAACTTTTCCAGCTTCTTACTTATCTCGCGTTTATTTGTAAGTTTCTAATGAAACTAGTGCAGTTATAAACAAAGAAGTTCTCAGTTTGGGCAGAACCTGGACACAAGATAATGATGCAAGCATCGTGTCAACCTAAACAGACCTAATAATTAACAAATCGTTTGCCAGAGATGGAAAAATAAACCTAATTCTATTTACTACGTTAGAGGACGTAGAAGCAAATAATATACTTTGATTACAATACAAAACGGATATCGATATCTGAAGGTCCAAGTGATTGCTGAACACGAATCTAATGTAAAAAAATAAAAACCACCGCCAAGCTGTCGCAAGAAAATGGCTTAGTTCAGTACTGTTTTAGCTAATATGCGTAGTATACCTAGTCTGCCTACTGTGGCAACATATTCAGCAGAACTTATCCAACGAAAACATGGAAATGATGTTCTATTATGCTGTGATAGTGTATTTCAATCAAACGAAAACTGAACTGTTGTCGAGATTTTCTAATATTACAATGAAGTCTGTTCTGAAAGGCTGTACAAAAGATGCCAGCAGCGTTGAGGAACCTTAACTTTAATTAATTCAATTAAAGTTATATAATAACTGGTAATCGAACATAAAGCGGGCAGTTTCGAAGAAAAGCTCGAGCCCCAGCCCCCTCTGGCGCCGCACGACATACCAACGTGAAAACTGATAAAATATTAAAGCAAGGCTTTAAGCCGGCGAAAGGGAGCAGAGAGCGAATTACTACCGCAGGGAATACGAACATTGACACGAAGCACTATTTTAAACGAATGCCGTGGCGAAGCTATGCAGAAACAGGGGAGACATTCATTGCAACGTCGAGAATATTCCAGAATAGCAGAGCGGAGATGCTTTAGTCGTCCGCTTTACGAGCTACCCTCATTAGCAAATGGATGATACGCATATTGCGGGCGCAGTCTCGTTTGAAGCTTTTCAAGCATATGTCATTTCAGAGCCGCATATAAAGGTTAAAATGTACTCTCTTGCAGTAGGTACTATGTTGAAAAAATTGTACCTAATAGGTGGTGCTATTCGTATCGGATTTCCAAGTTATAAACGAAGCTCTGTCGGCACGTACCTCACGCAAACATTGTTCGGACCTGCAATGCATCATTGTGACAAAGCCGTACACCAAAGTATCCAGACTAGTCCGGTTCGATTTTATCTCAAATTTTATGCAATCCTTACTGTGGTTGCAACTGTTCTAGAATTATTTTGAATAATTTAGGAACCTTAGAATGCTTTAATAATTTTGGATCTTTAGAATGCTGATAATACGAGTCATTTTCACGTGGAGGAATGTCGCAAACTGGAGGAGTAATATTATGTCCAGCAGTGGGAGGACTGCATACGGTCCGAAATGACAATGAGGACTTGAGGGCAGGATTTCTATGATGTAACATCATAATTGATTGACTTACAGAATATTGTCAAAACAATCATATGCCAAGCCAAGGCCAACCAACACAAGATTATTCTAATCTGGTGACGCTTCCCTTCATCCGAAGGGGTTTTAAACTTGTTGAGCCAATTAAATTTGGTTTCATAATCACCCCCTAAACAATTATATGATCTCCAGTCCCCCATGACTACAAATGGCGTGTCGGCTGTCGACTAATCCAAATACACTTGAAACGCGGAGGGCGTAAATTACAAGTATTAACCGACTTTATAATGCGGAATGGATTCAATGACAAATTGAGGGTTGTGTAATGTGTTCATAAACTAAACGAAAGTAGAAATAATGATAGGTACCAGACTCAACAAAAGTGATTGATTTGGTCCTTCCGGCGTTCCGGCCGATTTGAAAATTATGAGCAATGTCAAATATCAATAAAGGATTAGATATTACAGACAATTTCATCACAACACCAGTTAAGGAATAAAGTACGTGGAGCAATAATGTAATTTCACAGACACGCCTCGTAGTCGTGTCTCCCAAGGCTGAGTTTTACGATCTCCGTTTGGAGGATCATCGACTTTAATATCAAGAACTGCGGTAAAACGTTATGGTCTTCACGTTATACGTCTATTCGGTTCTAATAGTTACATAATTTTTCTTTCTTTAGCGACTCTTGAAGTAAATTAAATCTTTCGTCGCCAATTTTTTTTTAGTTTCAGAGCTTTATGCTTGTGGGATAAAGATGGTGGACACACTGAAAACCATTCACTTTGGTGCTAACTGCTAATGGTGACATAAAATAGGGGTATTTAAGGTGGATGCTCACGCCTGTACCGCGAAATTCAAAGTTTTTGGTGTGTTTGCCCATTACAGCTCATCAACTCTTCTTCAGATAGCGAAAGTTGATTTCGCGAGAACTAAGAGACTTAACACACATGTTTTAATTGATGTTATCTCATAAATATCATCAGTTTAGCTATGATACCCCGAAACAAATTTTTACAGTGTTTTTTTTTTGTTTAGGGTTATCGTAGCTAAACTGATGATATTTATGAGATACTTCAATTAAAATATGTGTGTTAAGTCTCCTAGTTCTCGCGAAATCTACTTTCGCTATCTGAAGAAGTGTTGATGCGCTGTAATGGGCAAAAAACACCAAAAACTTTGAAATTCACGGCACAAGTGAGCATCCGCCTTAAAAGTAAACCATAGGCTCGACTCATGACGATGGTATTTTCTTTTAGATGCATTAGCAAGATTCACCAGTTCTCAAGCCGTATTAGATAATGTAGTCGAATAGAAAACCTTCAGTATTTGTTGTATGTAGCTAGCTGTTGGTAGATAACTACATCTGTTTTCAGTACACCAAGTAATAAAAGACAAATAAAACTACTGAGACAAAATGGTGGACGAATCAGTGCCCTTATTCTTCATATACAAAATGGTGGGTAAGTATATTGCTCTGATAAACCAATCGTTCTAAAGCATGTCATCAACAGCAGATCGTGCAAGATCATCGCATTATTAATGATTTCCAACTATAAAGATAAAACTTCTCAAAAATAAATAATACTAGGTAGTAGGTACTTCGGATAAAATAGTAGGTACATGACTTATTATTTTTCCTGAACTTTACTCAGCTTGATGTTGCATAAGTCATCACTCATCAGCCTCTTTAGCAGTTGGCACCGAATCTGCCGATGCAGCGATCGCTGAGAATCATTCACAGATTCACAGACGATGCCGATAGATCACGTGCTGTGCTCACGTCAGATGGCTTCGGCACCGGCCGGCATCCCCGCCCATGGATCGCCGGCCGGCGAAAACAAAATGCTGACTCATTCAAGTTTCAAATTTAAGATATTCCAAGAAATGATGTCTCTTGCGAGATCTGATAAAGTGGAACCAAGCGTTCAACCAGACCATTAGATCATCGTATTACTTAGGTTACCCAATCGTAGAGGTTAGCTAAGACGTTGCTTGCAGATCTTCTTGCTCAAAATCTCAAAATCTCAAAATCCCCTACCTAATTCTCAATTTAATAATGGGAAAACACAATAGAAACTCGAAATTAAGAAAGATTTCAGTCAAAATAAGATATTTCGCATATCGGGTGTTCGTATCCTCGTGAGCAGCAGCGGCATCGCCGGTCGTTATCAAGTGCGCCGTAGCCGGCGTTTTTAAATGGCACTTCTTCAACCTGCTGGAAGCACGGGCGCCCTGCACGAGTGGCAGAAGCACTGCATCACCGAGTCCCTTACGAGTCCTATCAGCATGGTGATGACTTGGATTAACTATCTAACGAGTGTCTGAGTCGCGTCGCGGCCGGCGGACTGCGCGACTCTTGCCCGGAAACTGAACCGCGCCGGGGGGAGGAGGCCGCCCCGGGTCGATAGCAGAGCCCCGCACCGCACCCCCGCCCTGCGGACCCACCCCGACGACACCCCGAGAGCGCTACCTTCCCTAACTTGATAACCCACACGAAAAAATAAGCCCTACGAAATGGAAAAATAATGTCACTTCTACTACTTCTTCGAAGAAACGAGGTGACATGCCATCTCAAACGAGTATATCATAAAAGTTATCCTATGGACATCCCAAGCGGAGAGTCAGGGCTGAGGGGACAAAAAGAAGCAAGAAAAAGATACAATAAGATCAAGAAGAAGCAGACTTGAAGATGACGATACCGATGTAAAATTAAGAAATGATAGTGAATCGTTGCGAGTTTGGACAGAACAGAACCTAGCAACAGGCAGGAGTCCTATAGGGTTGAGAAAGAAGTACTAATTTAGGAGCCTCCCAGACTCGTGTGGGTCTCGGCGGACTTCTCGCTCATAAAAACGCCGAACTTTGGGGGGGAGGGAGGTTAGCGGGAGCCGCGTGGAGAGGGCGCGGCAGGGAGGCCCCATGCGGAGGTTCCACCGCCGTCTCGGCGCCGCCACCCGCAGCCAATTAACAGCCGGCAGAGTTTGTTTCGCCACTCAAATAGCTTCCGATTGATTTCCCGTAATAAAATCATCATTTATGGAGTAGCCTAGATAATACAGGATATCGAAATCCATAGAAAACACTGAAAAAACTAGCTATAGGATTTTCCCGATTCAAAAGCGGTGTGACGATCGTTGCGCGAGTTGCGAAGTTTGTTTGATGAATAGATTGTGAAAAGTTTAGGGGAAAAGAGGTGAAACAACAAGACTGCAGTGGTGATGGTGTCGTAACCCCGTGCACCGGTAGCAACGGCGGCCGTGGTGCCGTGGATCGATCCCGGCCAACAACCTCTAGATTCTAGACCGTCCCCCTGCGGTAATAACTGGGAATACCAGCTAGCTCGGTCGAAGCAAACGTGTAGCACTGTAGGCAGATAGGGGTTCAGCTTGGAAATACCGCCACGGAATTGACTAACCAGTTGCTGCCTTTCAGTCTGACTATTTTTGATAAGTTTGTTCACCAGGCTTCACTTGGTTAAAAGGTTAAGAATTTGCAATTTACACACTGCAAACATCCAAAGAAAAACAAGATTTCTCCAATGATTACACTACCAGTCAATTTGCGACACTCCATCAAAAAGCCATGAATCTCTAGCTACCCTCACAGACTGCACTCTATAGATCATATCGCCGCGATGATAAATTAGTTTCCTCGATAAAAGCTTGTCCGTGAGTCTTGGTGGTTGGCTAATAATAAACCTTAGAAATGTCAATTTAATTATTTATTTATAGGTAAATAACTTTTGATTTCATCAAATTGCAATACTAAAAAATGTAAAAAGTTATTCCTGCTTGCTATTTTTTGCTACTTATACTTATTGTCCAATATTTGCGAACTCGGTTAATCGTTTTAATAAAGGTTTAAAAATTTACGGTATAAAAGGCGCCCAACGCGGGGCAGCAAGATTAATATTTCTACTTCGCCGCATATTAAGTTTTTTTTACCCGCGTTTAATTTTAAGCCTTAGTTATGTAAATCTAAGTCCGTTACTAATAAACTTGGTGTTTTGTCTTTTGAATTGACTGGAAATTTCGAATTCGATCGAAAGGGTCAAAACACGGTTTAATAGGTTAAAGAACATATTTTGTACGTACTAAGTAATTATGGCAAATCGCCCATTGCATTCTATGGAGGCGGTCTCGTCCAACAGTGGACGTCTGAAGGCTGCTGATTGAGTATCGTATCGTCTATAATATATTAAACGGTACTCTAGATGCAGACCCTTGTGCAACCCCCCAAAGTAACAAGTACTTTCATAATGTTAGAAAGCGTCCTCAAATGAACCCTTCCTTTGGTCACATTATTGGTTAGGAAGGCTATTATTCCGCCATCAGCAAACCTGTGATTGCAACCAACACGGCATGTCGCGAAGATAATAATGGAGCTTTCCTGAAGGCAACAAGTTGAGTCACGTGTCGGATTTGGCAGGAATATAATTCGTAGCCAGCGGCGCGCGTTCACCGGCGAGGAACAGTATCGATTTGCTCTGTTCCAGGCCAGGCATTGCCTAACATCACAGACCTTTTTCGACGCAGCTACACCCCGCGAACCTAGATTCCGTCCCACAAGATATTTGCCCTGTCGAGCGAAGTTTGATTGGTGTCGCATAAATACGCGCGGAATAATGAAATGTGTAGGGTAGATGGGTACATTGTACGTGAGTTAAATAACTTGAGACGTTATTGTATGCGGGTAAAGTTGCTGCAAAGGATGAAATGGATTTTGAGTAGGCAAATAAGATTTATGGAACCAAAAATGACAGAGACAATTCCCAGTAGATTTATTATACGAAATAATAAGTTTCAAGGTTTATGTTTTTGCAATTGTTTGCAGGTTTTTGTTTTTCCCACCATCTCCTTTTCAACATAGGACGAGCAGGCGCACGGCTCGGTACCACCCTTACCTCATTAGTATACCCTCTATTCGTACTAAACGTTTCAGTTCTACCTTTATAATGAGAACTGCTAAGGAGTGGAATACACTACCGTCGTCTGTCTTTCCTGAAAACTATAATCTGGGTCTCTTCAAGGCTAGAGTGAATAGGTGCCTTCTAGACCTTTGTGCTCCATCTTCGGCCACATCGTCACTTACCAACAGGTGAGATCGTGGTCAAACAAAGGTCTATCATTGTTAAAAAAAAAAAAAAAAAAAATGGATATCACGTTCGACGAACTAGTATGGACGAGGTAAGTAAAAGAAACGGTAGGTACATAATATTTTTCGGAGACAAACATTTTACAAATCCTTGTTTTCAGACTACGGCAAAGCCAAAAAGCAGGATTATGTTTTTAGCAGTCTATGTATGTATGTTTGTATTTACGTATGTTCCACCGCCTAAACTACTTATCCGATTTTGATGAATAAGGCGTCAATAGATTCGACCAAAAAACAAAAACTAGTACCTATAATGTATGTAGTATATTTAGAAGTATACGACGTAGAACGTCGTTAGACGTAGTACGTGTACCACAAGTTTGTAATAAATCCTACTATATTATAAACGCGAAAGTTTGAAAGTATGGATGGATGGATGGATGGATGGATGGATGGATGGATGGATGGATGGATGGATGGATGGACGGATGGATGGATGGATGGATGGATGGATGGATGGATGGATGGATGGATGGATGGATGGATGGATGGATGGATGGATGGATGGATGGATGGATGGATGGATGGATGGATGGATGTTTGTTACTCTTTCACGTAAAAACTACTGGATGGATTTGGATGTTATTTGGAATGGAGATAACTGGACACCCGGAATAACACATAGGCACATTTTTATCCCGATATTCCCACGGGATCGAGACTTATGCGGGTGAAACCGCGGGGCACTGCTTGTAAAGTATATTTAAAATACCTACTATTTATGTAAATTGCCGTGGTGTGTCCTTCCGATGTCGTAAAAGCCGACTAAAGGATTACACCCGGGGATGGGCCGCAGCATCTACCGGAGTCCTCAAGACTAATACTGTCATCACAAATGCCAAGCGTGGTGATAATAACAAACCCCCCCCTGGGGGTAAGCCTCGTCCAGCATTGGACGTCTACGGGCTCATGCAGAATAACATCATTGACTGACGTGACGCGGACGACACAAATTCGAAATCTAAACATTAAATTATTTCAGGATGTTTATTTCCATACGAAAGTTTCAATGGTCGAGCGAGATACAACAGGAAAGTACCAGATTGCCGCCACATGGCCATTACTTACTAACCGCATTGTAAGAGGAATCTCAGCACATCTGCTGAAGAAACTTGAGAGATTCCGAAACGAATTCTTCGAGTAATTCTAGCATATTACTTGAAACTTTGTTATTACTTTTCAGGATGTTGGACTGTACCTACTAATTTTCTGAAGTGATTATGTCATGTTAGGAACCGACATCAGCGAGCATCGGAATTAAACACATTTCACTCCTAGTAAACCCTTTAGGACTTCGATCTTTAGGACCATGATGCATAGCATATTCATTTGAGCATACAATTTTTATAAGTCCTCATACAAATAACACTAGTAGGTAGTTCGCCCCGAACGTGACCTCGCATGATAGTCAGATAGTCATTTTACTTCGAACTTAAAGTCTCTTCACATAACCTACCTACCTACCTACATACCTACCAAGTTTCATCAAAATTGGATCAACGATTCTGCCGTTATCGTCGGACAAACACACACAAACAAACATACATACATACAAACGCCGATTCGTCCTAGTTAACTAAGAGAACTCGCTTCGCTCGTTCATTCTAACTGGGGACGTAGGTACTGCACCGCCCTGAATAGACAATCGTGTGTAGAACATCAATTCTGTATGAGTTTCAAAAAGAAGAGGGTCTATTTCGAGGGTAGAAAAATGAAATGAAATGAAATGAAAAACATTTATTTGGCACAAACAAACAAAACAAACAGAACAAACAGAATGCTAGGAAAAAGTAGGACAAAAAACAAAAAAATAAATAAAAAATAACAACCAAAAACATACAAAAACAGATACAAAAACATAATTTAGACACATTTTTTTTTTTTTTTTTTTTTTAGGGTAGATATAATAGTCACCCTTCTCTTGTACAACAACTTGTTTATTGCAGCCTATTCCGAGTCAGACTCAGACCCCTCTTTACTTTCGACTCCATTGATTAATAATACGGACAAACTAGGTACAAAACTCGGTTGCTGAAAATCCTTTTTTTATACTACTTGAATGACGGAACAAGCAGATGGCCCACCTGATGTTAAGCGGTAACCTCTGCCTATGAACAGTGCATTATCTCATAGATCACGTCCACCTAGGACGCACCCTATGTGGCATTGCACTGCGCTCGCCACCCTGAGACAATAAGATGAAAAGTCTCATGTGCCTGTAATTTCACCGGCACCCTTAACCCTTCAAACCGGAACACAGCAATGCGAGCACTACTGCTTTGCGGCAGAAATAGGTATGGTGGTAGTACTTCCCCGGACGAACTCTTTCACAAAAAATCTCTACTACTACTAGAGCTTTTTTTTTTTTTTTTTATGAAACTAATAGTCAAACTATCTTATATTCCAGACTTTCATCCCATATGGATATAAAATGGGCTCACGGACCCCGTTGCCGACAAAGCTGTAAAGAGAAATGACACACGCGTCTCCGATCGATCAAGGCCAGACGCCCCTACAACTTTTTTCATGTGTATTTTAGCAGATATTTGCTTTGAAACTACAAATGTTTCGTATATTTTATTAGGAAATATTCTAAGCACTTTGATTGAAACTACCAAGGTCAACATACTTGCAATAAGATCACGAGAACCAGAAAATAGTTTGAATTCAACGTTCAAGGGCAGTAAAACAAATAAAGGCCTAGCCAAAGATTTAAATAATAAATAAATAATGCTGGACAACACAACATTATCTAGCCCCAAGCTAAGCAAAGCTTGAGTTATGGGTACTAGATAACTGATATACTTAATACAATATATTACATAGATAGATATTTTTTATTAGACATAGAAAATACCCAGAACACCCTGAACAAATATATGCGATCGCACAAGTATTTGTTCCGAGGCGGGAATCGAACCCGCAACCTCCTGCGTCGCAGGCCAACCTTCGCCCGCCGTGCCACAGAGGTAGTTTAAAACATTGATAACACTTTATGCCCCTCTTAAGATCTCTCTACGCCCCTCTAGGGGGTACACCCCTCCGGTTGGGAAATCCTGGACTAGCACTTATAGGACAAAGGTCGAGATCAAAGGAAGCTACGTAATAAAGATTGACCGATGAGTCGATGGCAGCGGTAAACTGGAGCGCGGCCGCCAATGAGAAGCCACAAACCGCAATGTGTCGGTTCAACCAACGGATGAACCACTATCGAGAAGCCGTACTAGATTCGCGGTTAATTGCAAAGGCACATCAATAACTGCGCGTTACAATTATATTGTTTGACCACAGTTTACACGAGTGTTTGCAATTATCCTATTTGACGGATGAGAAGTTAACCCTGAATTTTTGTATAAACTGAATTCTCTTCTTCGTCGTGTCGATGGTGGATCTATGTTTTTTCTATTTCATATCTTGTTTTGCCAGAATTTTGGCACTTCTACGGCGTTGTCAGATGCAGTATGTGTCACTCAAGGTACAGGTGATGGAGCACATTGGGCGAGTCATTGGGTGTGCCATTGTTTGAGGATCTGTTCCGCGGCAAGGACAAGTTGTGGCTGAATTCTGACCGTGTTTCGGATTGTTCTAAGTAGGTATATCATTCCCGAATACTTATTTAGGACATTTCTGAAGTGATGAATTGCAGCAGATTTCTGTTTTTTGACGGATCAAGCTATGTACCCCGACCTCATAGGTCACGGCCACCTAGGACGCACCCTATGCGGTATTGCATGCACCCGCCAGCCACCATGAGACATAAGAGTCAAAAGACATAAAAGTATCATGTGCCTGTAATTTCACCGGCATCCATGCCATTCGAGCACTACTGACTTTGCGGCATAAATAGGTACCTACTGTGTAAACTGAGTTGTTACTTCCCCGGACGAACACTTTCACAAAAAAGCTTTTACTACTAAAATCTGCTGGGTAATCGTAATCAAAGGTTAGTTCACTATTTTTTATCGTGAAAATTTATCGATATCGTATTTTGGACTCTAGTCATCAACAACACCATTATCGACGGGAGGAGACGGGGGGGGGAGGGGTGTCTATTCGAAGCCGGTCGAACGGCATTCCAGCCCTTGGAAAATTATGTTTTTTTCGCTTCTACGAACTGTGTAGATTTTTAGTTTTTTTTTCGTTTTTTTTAGTGTAAACCACGAATTTTGTGTTACATTTAAATGTAATGTGTAGATTTTAATAAAAATGCGTATTTATAAGTGAAGCCTATAATAATAATAATAATAATTTCTCACCTTCTGTACATGGATGACCTCAAGCTTTTTGCACCAAAAAAACCGGAGCTGGTAGCTTTGTTGAATATCACACAGGTATTCAGCAACGCTATCAGTATGGAGTTTGGTGTAGATAAGTGTGCGGTCATGCAAGTACAGCGGGGGAAAGTTGTAAATTCCACGAACTTGCAGCTTTCTGAGACAATGTCACTCAGATCTCTCTCCGAAGTCGAAACCTACAAATACCTTGGTATGTCGGAGTCGTTAGGCATGGTAGATAGGGACATAAAGCAGTCGGTGAAGGAGCGTTTCTTTTGCCGCTTGACAAAAGTACTTAACAGTCTTTTGTCGGGTGGCAACAAGGTTCGCGCGTTTAACGGCTGGGTTATGCCTCTGCTCATATACACCTTCGGCATATTAAGGTGGACACAGACAGAGTTAGATGCCCTGGATTGTAGAGTTCGTCATCTATTAACGACCCATCGCATGCGACACCCTCGTTCGTCGGTTATGAGAATGTACATCCCGCGGAAGGATGGAGGTCGAGGCTTTTTAAATGCCAAGACTCTCCACAACCGCGAGGTGTGCAATCTCAGGGAGTACTTCCTCCATGCCGAGTACGGGATGCATCACGATGTCGTTGCAGTTGATAAGAACTTTACCCCGCTCTCCTTAGCAAAAGAGAACTGGCGTAAACCATCAG
Organism: Operophtera brumata; assembly: GCA_932527175.1. Lineage (NCBI taxonomy): Eukaryota > Metazoa > Arthropoda > Insecta > Lepidoptera > Geometridae > Operophtera > Operophtera brumata. The sequence continues at coordinate 2,175,229 of OW052235.1, forward strand.
CCCTGAGCACTCAGGAACGCAAGACCGTATGGGAGAGCAAGGAACTGCACGGGCGGTTTTACAAGGCCCTCACAGGGCCCGATGTAGATCTGCTCGCTTCAGTAAACTGGTTACGTTTCGGTGACCTCTTTGGGGAAACCGAGGGTTTTGTCTGTGCGATTATGGATGAGGTTATCAAGACGAACAACTATCGAAAGTACATCATGAAGGATGGGACGGTTGATATCTGTAGAGCATGTCACCGTCCCGGAGAATCCCTCAGGCATGTGCTTTCGGGTTGTTCGCATCTTGCTAACTCAGAGTATCTGCACAGACACAACCAAGTAGCCAGGATCATTCACCAGCAACTTGCCCTCCGATACGACCTTGTGGGACCTGAGGTGCCGTACTATAAGTACGTGCCTCAGCCGGTTCTTGAAAATGGCCGTGCCACGCTCTACTGGGACCGGTCTATCATCACGGATAGGACTATTGTTGCCAATAAGCCTGATATCGTGCTGGTAGACCGGTCGGAACGCCGGGCGATACTTGTTGATGTCACTATCCCGCATGATGCTAATCTCGTGAAGGCCGAGAAAGACAAGTTAAGCAAGTACCTTGACTTGGCTCACGAGATTACCGCCATGTGGGATGTGGATTCAACGATTATCGTCCCGATAGTCGTTTCAGTGAATGGACTGATTGCGAAGAGCTTCGACCAGTACCTTAAGAAGCTCTCGCTAAATAGTTGGATCAAGGGTCAGATTCAGAAGGCGGTACTCCTGGACTCGGCACGTATAGTCAGGAGGTTCCTCTCTCTGCAGCCCTAGCCCCCGACCGTTTGGGCCTCGCTCCGCGGTCGGTGGTTCCCCGTTTTGATTTATATTTTTTACTATAATGTTTTTTTACTATTTATTTTTTTGTAGATAGTATTGCTTTATGGTGAAAAATATATTTTTTTACGAGATTTTTAATAAATGAGTGATATAATAATAAATAAATAAATAAATAATAAATAATGCTGGACAGTTCACACAACATTATCTAGCCCCACGCTAAGCAGAGCTTGTGTTATGGGTACTAGATAACTGATATACTTAATACAATATATTGCATAGATAGATATGTTTTATTATACATAGAAAATACCCAGAACACCCTGAACAAATATCTGCGATCGCACAAATATTTGTTCCGAGGCGGGAATCGAACCCGCAACCTCCTGCGTCGCAGGCCAAGCTTCGCCCGCCGCGCCACAGAGGTCGTCATAATTATCTCTTCTCAGCGTCTTAAATAGTACAAAGTAAACAAGTGGTAGGTACTTTTATAGAAAACAACACTGCCATGATTTTGACAACTAAAATACAAACACTATCCGCTTCAGAGACATTTTTCACGTTTATTGGACATCATGGTCACACTAGTTACTTTTTAATTTTCACATTTCCAGTGCGTATCGGGATAACGTGCAGTGCAGATTATAATGATAGATACCTCATTCATTGGTGGAATAAAGAAACATACATACATACATACATTCATGAACTCTGAAAACAATACACTCCTTTTTTTGGGGCAGTCGTGTAAAAAGGAGTAGATAATAATAAGTAGATAGACAAATGAAGATCTCGGGCACATTCGTCAGATTCCTTTTTCGTCAGAATAAATTATAGGCTGTTTTTTTTCTGACGAAAACTGAGTTCTGGTCAGATTCCTTTTTCGTCAGTTATCACATCACACACACTAATATGATAAAGGCGAAAGTTTGTGTGTGTGTGTGTGTGTGTGTGTGTAGTGTGTTTGTTACTTCTTCACGCTGAAACGGCTGGACGGATTTGCATGAAATTTGGAATGAAGATAACTGGACTCCCGGAATAACACATAGGCACATTTTTATCCCGATATTCCCACGGGATCGAGACTTACGCGGGTGAAACCGCGGGGCGCTGCTAGTAAATTATAATAGGCTGTTTTAATACCCGCAGTTATAATATGCTGTTTTAAGGGGCTAGTCTGTGAAAACCCTTGAAAAGTGGTGTTTTGAAAAGCCTAGAACTTTCCAAATTTAGCTTTATTCTTAACAATATTTAGATCAGAAGAAAGAACACTTCAGGCTGAATAAAAATACGTTGGGGTTTTCTAAAGTTATTTCTAGATTTTGTGTAAATTGAAAAACTACCTACCCATTTTCACGAAATTGATCAAAATAGAGCATCTACATATGAGCCTAAATCTACGGAATTACAGCTATTTCTGAGAAATAAAACACTTTAGTATCATGTCTATACACATAGTTTTAAAAGTATGTTGGGGTTTTTAATCTTTTCATATAAAAGATGTGTAAAAACACGAAAACATTTTCAATTCGCCGTATCTACACGATTTCTACGCCATTTTCTGTCATTCCGTGGTTATCCACGGCGCTGGAAGGAAGGCCCTCGTTCACTTTTTTATTCACAGGTGAAAACGGACAACCGGTTACTTCGATATATCATTACAAAAACTTGTATTATTTTACTGAAAATTGTTGGTTTTCGTTGTTATAATTGTAATTCGGGTAATAAGAAACCAATGCAAATTCTTATTTATTTGAGGTTTGTGAAAATTTACCGGACTGACATGGTTTGACAGTTTAATCATACAGTCGTGAACACAAACCAATTCTAGAGATCCACCAACTTATCTGCAGAATGAAATGTATGTAGCTGATAGAAAAATGTAGGTAAATGGTTCTAGAGATAAGTTGGTGGATCTATACTTATAACATTGCAGGCCTCCGTAGTCGCTCGATGCAATTCTACGGTAGCATACTCACGAAGGAGTTTATATTGTGACCAAAAGAGTTTCGCTTAGCGATTTTCCTTAGAATATGCCTAGCTCTTTATACTAAGTGATTATCGTTTTTTTACAAAAATGTACTTGCTTATTTCCCGACTTACTAGTGAGAAACGATATGTTTTTTTTTTTTTTTATTTATACTATCATTCAATTTTTATCTATGTTTGACTGTTTGTTACTAATAATAATACTGGTACTTCAAATTTTGATATCGAAACAATAAATAAATAAATAATGCTGGACAGTTCGCACAACATTATCTAGCCCCAAGCTAAGCAGAGCTTGTGTTATGGGTACTAGATAACTGATATACTAAATACAATATATTACATAGATAGATACTTTGCTGATACAATGCTGCTATTCAAAAAATCTCCATTAAAGTCCATGCTTTATTGGAGGCGGAAGATGAATAAACTGGTCAAGTGCGAGTCGGACTCGCGTGTAGAGTGCTCCGTACAAGTATGCTACCATATAAATAACTCTGTCAACATAGTAACAACTAGACCAATGGAACTTAGTATAGTCCTCGATAAGTCCTCGGTGAAACGTAGCCACACATTTTGTACATATTTTCGTTTCCCGTCGGAATTTAAAAACGTATAGCACAAAGTAATTAATTTTGTAAAAATTTAAATAACCTCCAACGTTGAACGGCTGGACTGATTTTGATCAAACAAAGCTAAGAAAACTCCCCACAAAAACAATTAAAAAAAAAAAAACGGTTGATCCTTTCGGGAGCTACGATGGGACAGACACACAGACACGCCAAACTTATAACACCCTCTTCGTTTTTCGTCAGGGGTTAAAAATAAACGAATTCAGATTTTGGGTACCTACTAATTTTGGACGAAATTTATAATATAAAATACAAGCTAGGTATAGGTACCTACTGTCACCCGCGACTTAATTTGGACGCGTTATATTATTTGTAGTAGGTACAACTATAATAACTGGGTTATCTGTGACATACTAGTTCCTCATAGATAATCCAGTTGATCAATATTAATTTTATTGTAAGTTAGGTATGAGGTATGAGGTTGACGTGTTTGTATGAGCTTGATCATGTAACAAAAATGTATCCTAAATATAATCACCGTAACATATTATACGGTGGATATCTGAACAATTTTTTTTTATTATGTGGTACTAAATACTACACATATGAATAGTAACATCATACATTACATATACGGTGCTTAAGACTAGTGTTGATATTCTTTATTGCACTTAACTACTTCTGAAAACAAAGGAATCGAATCTTATCATCGTCGCTTCTTATCGTCGTGCTTGTACTATTATTTATTCTGTGTCATCGTCTTGCTTAGTAAACGAAAACTGTACGAAAAAGTAATCCTAGACATTACAATCGCATTATATCGTAGTTTAGTAGTAGTAGAGTTTTTTTTTGTGAAAGAGTTCGTTCAGGAATTTACTACCAACCACAACTACTACCAGTAGTATTTCTGCCGCAAAGCACTAGTGCTTGTATTACTGTGTTTTAGTATGAAAGGTATAGTTGCCGGTGAATGCAGTGCAATGCCACAAGGGGTGGACGTGACATATGAGGTAATGGATTATTAAAGGCAGACGTTACCGCTCATGATCAGGTGGGCCATCTGATTGTTCCACGTCATTCACGAAGATAAAAAGTGGGGGATTGGTGCCAGTCAGTCAGTGGGAGCTCAACAAACAGTGACTCACCAAAGCTGAAAAGTGGGTAGGTCGTGTGTGGCGAGTTATGCAAAGGCGATACTCGCGACGAAAAGTACGCATGTGAACGCTCTAGAAAATGCAAAATGGCTAAAACAAAGTAAATAAGTACCCAAAAGAAAAGTTTCTTCCAACTACTTAGTTATACCTAGTAATTTTGAACAAACTGAGGTGTGTATAACCTTTTTCCTTACAAATATTAGCTGTTAACCTACAAACGACACATAGGCCAGTCATCTTAAACATTCCAGGTCGTAAAAAAATTGCAAAGTTCGCACAGCTCTATCGAAGTTGCAAACTTGGTTTTACACAATTGGTATTTATCCTAACAACATCCCAAAAAAACAGAACCTTGCAACTTTTTGCGATCTTACACGATTTTTGTGTCTACGGTGACTGGCCTAACAAGACTGAAGGGGATTCTGAAAAAAAGGACTGGTTGCCTACAAGATAACAAAATCAGCAAATCAAATCTATGATTTTCAGGATTTTATAAATTGTGTCAATTCAAACAATACCTGTGTAAAGGTTCTGGAAACATGGGATTTTTATAATTATCGAGATCACGAATCACACACATGCTCCAGTTTTTTTACATCAAACGTACCTGAGAGAGATTTTGCTGTAAAAGTAGATAGGGAGGATTGAACCCCAAAATATAAACTAGTCACGGTGTTGAGTTAAAATCACAATATATTAACTAGTTTTTTTTAACACAAACATTGTTTTCTAGAAGCCGTACCAAAAGTTATGGCAAGATGTATAACTGCAGAAATAAAAGAAGAAATCATAATTAGTGCTATTTATACCAGAAAGTAGTAGTAGTAGAGCTTTTTTGTGAAAGAGTTCGTCCGGGGAAGTACTACCACCATACCTATTTCTGCCGCAAAGTAGTAGTGCTCGCATTGCTGTGTTCCGGTTTGAAGGTGCCGGTGAAATTACAGGCACATGAGACTTTTCATCTTTATGTCGCAGGGTGGCGGGCGCATTGCAATGCCACATAGGGTGCGTCCTAGGTGAACGTGTCCTATGAGGTAATGCACTGTTCATAGGCAGAGGTTACCGCTTAACATCAGGTGGGCCATCTGCTTGTTCCGTCATTCATTAGTTAAAAAAAAAAAAAAAAAAAAAAATAGGAGATACTTGTAGCAATATTTACCAACGTATAACTTCATCGTTAGGATGATTTAACTGACTGCTATAAAATAAGGTATACACCACTATTCCAAATACAACAAAAAAAACATGGATAGTCAGTATTCTATAAAGATTGACTCTATGCAAAAAAAAAGGTACAAAATAACAATTTCCAAAAATAACCATAAAAAAAGCGGCCAAGTGCGAGTCGGACTCGCCCATGAAGGGTTCCGTAGCAGCAAGTAACATAATATAAAAGTTCTTGGATGGATTACGATTAATGACGTATTCAAAAAAAACTACTTACTAGATCACATTTAAACCAATTTTGAGTGAATGTTTACATGGTAATGTACATCATATATTTTCTTTAGTTTTATAATTCTCTTATTTTAGAAGTTATGGGGGGGGGGGGGGGGCACACTTTTTACCACTTTGGAAGTGTCTCTCGCGCAAACTATTCAGTTTAGAAAAAAATTATATTAGAAACCTCAACATCATTTTTGAAGACCTATCCACAGATAACCCACATTGATGAAAAAATAAATTTGAGTTTCAGTTCTAAGTATGGGGAACCCCAAAAATAATTGTTTTTTTTTTAATTTTTGTGTAAAATTCTAAATGCGGTTCACTGAATACATCTACCTACCAAGTTTCAACAGTATAGCTCTTATAGTTTCGGAAAAAAAGGCTGTGACATACACGGACAGACAGACAGACAGACAGACATGACGAAAAATAAAAGATAAAGATAAAGATAAAGATAATTTATTTGCTTAAACATATGTACAAATTGATGGTATAAATATTAGTAGGACACAATATGAAAATCCAAAGGGAATCCATAAGGGTTCCTTGTCTTTGAGTATGGAACCCTAAAAATGGGAACATTTGGTCAAAACAATTTAATAGTGCATGCGCCATGGAAAGCTACCAAGTTATTATTTCTACGCGTCACGTGTCATCGTACAAAGTCAAAAACAAGTATTATATCCATAAATTTATTCGGATTTTGTCAAGAAAACAAAAGTTTAAATCTTTTTAATTCCATTCGAAAAAAAAACACTACGCAGATTAAATTTGTACCGAATATACTTGGAATAGTCATTTAATTTAAATTTTATTTGTGTTTAAATTCAAAAATACAAAGAATGTTAAAAGGTATCTTACTAATATTATAAACGTGAAAGTTTGTAAGTATGGATGGATGGAAGGATGGATGGATGGATGGATGTATCTTTGTTACTCTTTCACGTAAAAATTGCTTGATGGATTTGGATGAATCTTGGAACGGAGATAACTGGACTCCCGGAATAACATATAGGCACATTTTTATCCCGATATTCCCACGGAATCGAGACCTATGCGGAAAACACCGCAGGGCGCAGCAGCAATGCGAATACTTTTCATCCAATGTTTTATTTATCTTTGTTTCTGTGTGTGTGTGTGTGTGTGTGTGTGTGTGTGTGTGTGTGTGTATTTTTGTGTGGAATATTGTTTGTTGACTGTTACTACTACATCCATGTTGGTGACACAAATAAATGTTTTTCTTTCTTTATTTCTTTCTTTTCAATGTACCAGGCGAGCAGCAGAATGCAGGAGTAATTTGGTAACCGAATATCCTATCCTAATTACTCTTTCACGTAAAAACTACGGGATGGATTTGGATGAAATTTGGAATAAAGATAACTAGACTCGCGGAATAACACAGGCACATTTTTATCCCGATATTCCCACGGGATCGAGACTTACGCGGGTGAAACTTACTTCACCAGCGTAAGTCTAATAATACTAGCTTTATAATACTCCGCTACTTAATAATCCTGCGCAGACGAAGTCGCAGGTTACAGCTAGTAAAATTATAATTGAGTACTAAAGAAAAATATAATACACAAATAAAAAGATTCAAACATTTACAAGAGAGCGCCAATGTTTAGGTGAATAAAGGTGGTGGGTGTTTAGGGTGTTAAGGTGGTTTTGGCGCTAGGCACTAAGCACTTATGCGAACTGAAATGCACTTTGTTGCGTCCCAGCAAGGTTCGTTATTTTTTTTTCACGATGTGAGCCTTTTGTTCTTGCTATTATTTATTCTGTGGTCTTACTTACAGTTTTTTTTTCTCCCAGCTCAATAAAGTGTATAACTGAGTTAGTAGTTATGTTACCGCACATAAGATTAGTAAATCTTGAGCATATTCCGTTTGTTGAACACCATAACAAAATCCCTAGACATGCGAACAGTAACTATGTTACATACGGCGCACATGCTTAGGTAAAGCACGTTCTAAAATAATGTTACACTAAACAAGTATTATTTACTAAATAATAAAAAAGCATTAATGTTATCACGATATAATAAACACAGTTTTAAAGGGAATGATCGTAGCGATCGTACAGATCAAAATCATAACAGATAAATATTTACAAAGACATTGATCACTAATATAAGATAAAAAACTTTAGGCGCGAATATCTCGTAACAATATTTCTTGTAGTTACGGTTGTCGCAGACTACGTATTTGTACACTGATGGTAATAGCATAGCTCTCTCCATGCATAGCCCGCTGTGATACTTTGAGCTTTTGTGTGTGTGATAGTTAGCGATCACGTCTCAGTCACGTAAGTCATCTCTGGCAACACGCACTTATTAAGATGACTGAAATAAAGTCCTCGAGTGGCGACCAACAACCGGACGACGCAGTGTGGGAGGGGAACTTCCAATGTACCAAACTTTATAAAGGTCGCGGGAAGTCTGTGGACGGAGGCGGCTCAAGACCAGTCGTCGTGGCATTCTATGGAAATGTTATATTTCCAGCTGGGCGGATGATGATAATTAATAAAAATAAGGCAAGTAAATATAAACATGTTTGTTTTCCCCTAGGTAGGTACATACCTACTTATAACTCACTTTTTTTATTTTTTGTTGTGTCTAGCTATTGCGGATCAAGAGATACAGCGTTTGTCAAAATCACTTTTTTTGTATGGGGGCCCGCTTTAATTTTTAATATTAATAGAATAACAAACAATACGTCCAAACTTTATGACCCTAATTAATAATAAATAATAATAATAATGTTGGACATTTCATTATCTAGCCCCAAGCTAAGCAGAGCTTGTGTTATGGGTACTAGATAATTGATATACTTAATACAATATAATACATAGATAGATATTTTTTATTATACACAGAAAATACCCAGAACACCTGAACAAATATCTGCGATCGCACAAATATTTGTTCCGAGGCGGGAATCGAACCCGCAACCTCCTGCGTCGCAGGCCAACCTTCGCCCGCCGCACTACAGAGGTCTTCAACACAATTGATTTTAGGGTTTGAATTTCCTATAATCCTTTCATAAAGACGCCAAACCAATTCATGGCATGTTTCAAGAAGTAGGTACTATTATTTATTCTGTGGTTGTACATGGAAATTAGAATTTAGAAGCCGATAAATGTTTGAAAATGTCTTACTAGTCATGTCAAATGCAACGTCCTCGCCGCGCCGTTTTTTTATGCCAATTTGTGGTCAGTATGTTTCAATTACGTGAATTTCTTCCAACATAGTTTGTAGGTACCTATATAATTTATTTGTTTCTTTATCCGTCTTTCTGTACAAAATAACTCGAAAAACTGTTACTATTTTGACGAAATAGGATTAAATTAATAGTTTTAAATAATAAAATCACTGTATGAGCGTTTTTTTAAACAGCCCTACACGTGTAGGTTTTTTTTGTTTTTATTTATTTCATACACAATATATTTTACACATTTAATTAGGTATAATATTGTACCTTAAAAACCTCCAAAGGTTGACTAGGTACAATCGCCAAAAAGTAGGCGCACATACACATTCAAATTAATATAAACAAACAAGGTAGGTATATTAGTGGATGAAAGTTAATGGAAAAAAAAACATCAGCAGGAAGTTTGGCAGAATAGTGAGTTTTGAGGCGGAGAAAATGATCTAATTTGGGCCCTGCTGGGAAAAATCCTGATTCCCAAGATATTTTTCTGAGCAAGGTCCGTCGTTCAATACCGGTTTAAATTGGGTTGTATGGGTTTGTACGAGGTTTTAATTGATTCTTAAAGTTTAAGACTTGTATGAACTCTAGGGAGGTAGGGTAGGCTAAACCCTCTGTTTTTAGGAGTTGGAAGGGTTTTTTTAAAGGTTTGTAGGGCTTCTTAGGTTGTGAGAGTTTTTAGGGCGTTTTTGATTTAATTTTGTTTTTTTTGGTCCTGTATTTTTTGGTTATTTTTGTGGGTTTGTTCATTTAATGCCCATGTTCATTTGCGATTCGGTTATGATGGTTTTTATATACTAACTTTGCACCCATATTGGTACAGTTATTGAAGTTGTTGACCACTTTGTCTATTTGGGGTAAAATAAAACGAATAAAACTGTTATAAAATATAAAAACCTGAAGCACACAGCATAATATGTAAAACACAACATGTGCACAGAGATTTCTCAAGTATCCAGTAGTGGAACGCCTGGGACTTCGCCCGCGTGCAGTTTTTGCTATACAAACTTCAACATCCCGCTGCCTATGTGAATTTCAGGTCCTATGACCTAGGGTTTAGACTTCGCGTTGATAGTCAGTGACTGAGTCAGTCAGTCACGCAACGGTTGTATAGGTGGTATACATTGATTTTATTTTCACATTTATCTGATTACGTACAGAACAAAAATTCAATGAAGTAATTGACAAAACAAGTAATGTGTTTTCTACACAATTGTACGGTTGAGAGGTTTGTTTACCTAATTAGTTCCAAATCCCACCGCAAGGTGGAGGTCACAGGTAATGGAATAGTGTCAAAACTCGATGTGTCATTTTCACAGACCACTCTCTTAATACCCGCCGTGTAAATCGAGATAAGTCGTAGCAAGCATCCGAAAGCTCCCGGGTTACTCAACTCATCAAAGTAGAAGTAAACGCATCTTTATCGGTCAAAGAACTGTGATAAATATTTATTAGTCATCGTCAAGAAAAACAAAAGGTATTATCATAATTTATTACACAACGAGCACTGCGGTAGACATACAGACAGATAGCCTTTGACTGATAGCACAGTATAAATAATAGTACAAGTACTGATAAATAAATAATGCTGGACAGTTCACACAACATTATCTAGCCCCAAGCTAAGCAGAGCTTGTGTTATGGGTACTAGATAACTGATATACTTAATACAATATATTACACAGATAGATATTTTTTATTGTACATAGAAAATACCCAGAACACCCTGAACAAATATCTGCGATCGCACAAATATTTGTTCCGAGGCGGGAATCGAACCCGCAACCTCGTGCGTCGCAGCCCAAGCTCCGCCCGCCGCGCCACAGAGGTCGTCGGTGAGTTACAATGTTATAAGATTAGAATGATTCTTGTGATTTTTAAGCCCCGACGTGCCCCGACGCAAGAACGACGGAGTGTTATAAGTTTATACCAGATCGTATTCAGACCTGAGGCCGTAGACAAAGTAACAATCGAATAGCGATGTCGCTGTTAGAAAAGCCAAAAATGTATGAGATTGACGTATGCTATCGAAATGCCACTTGGTCTTTTGTATTGAATTACGACTGTAAAATGGAATCGCTTCGAAGCGAATGCCACTTGGCTAGGCCGGCTGATCGGAGACGTTCTGGAAAAAGGCCAGATCAAGAGTACCCTTAACCGACGAGCATGTATGAAGAATGTGATGAGAGTGAATGAAGCAAAAGTGGTGAGTCAGGATCGTAGCAAGTGGAAATCCGTGGTCTCTGCCTACCCCTCCGGGAGAAAGGCGTGAGTTTATGTATGTATGTTATAAGTTTGACGTGTGTGTGTGTGTCTGTCTGTGGCATCGTAGCTCCCGAACGGATGAACAGATTTAGTTTTTTTTTTGTTTGAAAGGTGAATTTGTCGGGAGTTTTCTTAGCTATGTTTGATTAAAATCGGTTCAGCCGTTACATTGCGTTGAGGGTTTTTTTAATTTTTACAAAATTTATTACTTGTAATGAATAAAAAACAGATTTTTATATACAGAAAGAATAAACCCAATACGAGCAGGAATATACGAATGAATCAGTTGAGCTATCTAAAGACCGTTGCAAACGATCTAATGATAGCGCAACTTGAGAAGGCGCATGCTGAATCCTGATGCTGGCACCTTTGGAAATTCGAACGTTGACAAATGAGTTCGATACATTGCCTGTTCACGAACTATTCCTTCAAATGTGTTCAATAATCAAACAGCAATGGACGGATAAAAATTAACAGAATTGTTTCTTTCATTCTGTTTCATTGTTCATGGGTTTGAGCGCTAAGCAATATTTCATCCTATAATCTAGGTACGTACACCAATACAATGAAAATGAAGTGTCTCTCTGTGATTTCAAAATAAAACTGCTTATTTATACTATGCCTAGTATAATATTATTTTTTCTGTGACGATGCTTAGTCATAAATTAACGTTTTTAGAAATTTTGTCTGTTTGTCTGAAAGTTTGTCTCGAATACGTGTCCCGCGTCTACTTCGACGTGAAGGCCGCAGAAGTGGTGTACATCAGATCTACGTGTCCCGCGTCTACTTCGACGTGAAGGCCGCAGAAGTGGTGGAGTACATCAGATCTACGTGTCCCGCGTCTACTTCGACGTGATGGCCGCTTCAGAGGTGGTGGAGTACATCAGCAAGAAAGTCGGACTGGGATTGAGGGTCATGAAGTTGGACTCTCGTCATAATGTGGGCTTTAGCTCATTTATGGTGAGGGTCCCCACGGAAGACCTACTTGAGCCCTGACTTCTGAACGAAAGGGGAGAAGTTCCGGCGGTTCAAGGGCCGTCTGTCACGTGATCCCCCGGACCGCGACGCGTCGGCGATCACACGTGTGTTAGATTAAGTTATAAATAAAGTGTTTTTATATATATGTTAGTTTCTAAGGTATTTATGTTTATATGGGCTTATTGTTTAGGTTTAGTACAATTCTCAATAAGCCTGAAAAGATTTTGAATTTGAATTTAAATAGGCTCTGTAACGGCTCAACGGATTTCAATTAAAATTTTACGGATTAAAACAGGAATTGTAACTTAAATTTTCGTGTATGTTCCATTTCGATTATTTTCGATATCTTGAGGTAGGGTTCAAAAGATATGAATGTACCGCGCGTACGAAGTCGCGGGCACAGCTAGTCAAAAATGCGGTAATGCCACTGCTGTCTTGAAAAAACAAATAAAATTACAGACAAGAAACAGACGTAGAAAAAGAATGCAAAGTTCGCTTACTTATAGTTACGTAGCGGGTTCGAATAAAGTGCATCTGAAAATGTACTAGTAATACTCGTGCCAAAATATCTCTTATAGGGTCACTAGCCTAGAAATACAGAGGCTTCGCCCTACGCTGGACGCAGTTATAAATAAATAATAAATAATGCTGGACAGTTTACACAACATTATCTAGCCCCAAGCTAAGCAGAGCTTGTGTTATGGGTACTAGATAACTGATATACTTAATACAATATATAACATAGATAGATATTATTTATTATACATAGAAAATAACCAGAACACCCTGAACAAATATCTGCAGATCGTACAAATATTTGTTCCGAGGTGGGAATCGAACCCGCAACCTCCTGCGTCGCAGGCGAACGTTCGTCCGCCGCGCCACAGAGGTCCTCAATAGTCATGCATGTATTCTACGCCAATATATACCAATATTTGGACCAACAGTCCCAATTCCAGCCAGTAGGCCTTTTTTTTGGCTACTTTAATTTCGGAACAAGCAGATGGCTCGCGGTAACCTCTGCCTTTAACAATGTATTACCTCATAGGTCACGTCCACGTAGGACGCACCCTATGCATTGCATTGAAAAGGCATTGCATTGCGCCCGCCACCCTAAGACATAAAGATGAAAAATCTCATGTGCCTTTAATTTCATACAAATTTTTACAAGTGTGTAAGGCCATTGCATGTAGGTATCTACTTTCATCAATACGTACTTCACCAAATAAAGTAAGTACATATTATAATAAGCATGAAATTGATTCTGTCGGTTATTCATTTTCAAAGCCGAGGCCTTATTAGGCGGTTCAATCTTCAGGGTGGTCAGGCCATTATGTGCTTCAGGCCATAACGTCTTTAGGTCGATTTTTTATCGATCTTACTTGACACTGTTAGATTGGTTCCATTGAATCTGTGAGTCCCGTTAGTTCTCGTACCGCTACACAGCCGCACTGTGCCTAGACACCAGGCTGTACTCTACAGAACATAGATTATTCACCCCAGCAGTTCAAGTCATGCGCACTGAACCTTTTAAAATGTTTTGGGTATCCTCCAATTCCGGTTCAACGGTTCCATACAAATGATATAGAGTCGTTAGTGGTATCAGGGATGATAAGAATTTATACTGAGAATAGATATAGCCATATATCGCATTAGTTGAGTAAGGTTAATATATCTAAATAAATAATAATAATAAATAAATAATGCTGGATAGTTTACACAACATTATCTAGCCCCAAGCTAAGCAGAGCTTGTGTTATGGGTACTAGATAATTTACTGATATACTTAATACAATATAATAACATAGATAGATATTTTTTATTATACATAGAAAATATCCAGAACACCCTGAACAAATATCTGCATATCGCACAAATATTTGTTCCGAGGCGGGAATCGAACCCGCAACCTCCGGCGTCGCAGGCGAACGTTCGCCCGCCCCGCCACAGAGGTCGTCATCTATAGACAGATAGTCCTAAAATAATTATAGATACAGAGGGCCCCTAGTGGACTTGTTGAGAAACTCATTAAAACCATAAATAAAAACAAATATCGACTCTCAATTCGATACGGGATACCGAACGCAAAACTTAGACAAACTTGTACTAAGTCCCTCTAGTTCCTACAGTTTTACACGCCGACCTGAGTATAATACCGGTATACCTAATGCGGTTTATTAATCCCGAGGTCAGACAAACGAGTCTCAAGGAAGACCATAAAAAGCTACTAAAAGCGCTACTAGCCCGAGATTTACAACGACAATAAAATTGAAATTAATCATGAAATCCAAGAGCTTGCGTCAATAAAGGCATACAATGTGGTACAACATCGGTAATACAGCCGAGTTTATAATATTCGGAAGTTCTCGATTGATAGTTTTTTTTTTAATGAAACTTATAGGCAAACTAGCTTACGTCTCACCCACCTGATGCTAAAGTGGTCACCGTCGCTTATAGACACCGGCAACCCGGGGGTATTGTCGATGCGCTGCCTGAAGGAATTTATGAACATTTTTCTTGAAACGACATATGAAACTCGTAACCAAGGGGGAAAACCTCAGATGGAAGCTCATTCCATAGTTTGTAGGTATGGGGAAGAAATGATCTCGAGAAACGAGTCGTACGAGAAACCCAGGGTTCTATGATGTGTGGATGAGCTTATGAGCTTGAGAATATGGAAGCAATCCTTTATTGCGATTGGCCTTGCGTTTTCCTTTACTTCTTCTGAAACTATATATCTTTTATTACAGCGAATAATAATTCGTTATGACATTGGAAATAGAAGAAACTTGGTAGAGACGTTCGTAATCAAGTTACGAGAACAGACGAAAACTAAAAGGGGACAAACGTAGCGAAAGTTTCGCGTCCCCAGCATTATATTATTAGTCCTTCATAGTTTCGGGAAGGCCACCGCCCGTTCCGTAAATAAAGCGAACATGGTGTCGGCCCCGCACTTCTACAGACCGCGGAGCGCGTCCGCAAAGCTATACAAGTTTGATGACCTGACCGACTGCGTTCAAGTTATTACTCACGTATATAAATTGACTTGAGCTACAATTCAAACTCCCGAGACACCGCAATGCATCTGTACAAATTTGCAATTTGGGGTAGCGAGCGGTTTGGGACGTGGGCGTGGAATGTGTCGCCCACGTCGCCTTTGCCTTTTCTGGACAACGCAAGAGCAGCTTTCATTACCTACTCATAATAAGCAACAACCTGGTTACCGACTGGATCGAGCTATAGAAAGCAGTGTAGGAGGGCAGTCTATTATTTTCATTGCAATTTCTCACGAAACTGAATTAATAAGTGGACTGACATGGCACGATGACAGCTTATAGTGGCAGTAAGTTGACTGATCGATAGCTCCTATGTGGGTGGACTAGTGCAAGGGTAAATATATAAAGTACTTATTATGCTGTTAAGGTGACTGCTCACGCTAGAGCCGCGAAATTATAATTTTTTGGTGTTTTTTGCCCATTACAGCTCATTGACACTTCTCCAGATAGCGAAAGTTGAGTTCGCGAGAACTAGGAGACTTAACACACATGTTTTAATTGATAGTGGTGTCGATTCTGTGCAGCATTCTCTAATTTTAAAGCGCGTTAAAGTTGTCGCGCGCCCTTTCTAATAGACTGAAATAAAAGAGACCGCGATAATTTTAATGCGGTTTAAAATTAGAGAATGCTGCACAGAATCGACACCAGTATCTCATAAATATCACCAGTTTAGCTACGATACCACCAAAACGAAAAAAAAAACACTGTAAAAAGTCGTAGCTAAACTGATGATATTTATGAGATACTATCAATTAAAACATAGTTCTCGCGAAATCAACTTTCGCTATCTGGAGAAGTGTTGATGAGCTGTAATGGGCAAAAAACACAAAAATAAAAGAATTTCGCGGCTCTAGCGTAAGCATTCACCTTGATATAATTCCGAGAACAGAATGAACTATTTTATGCACCATTTGAACTGAACAGGAAATAGTCACACATGCAACTCAACGGATATTATTGCTCTCTTAGCAACGTAGGGTTTGTTGGGATCGCATACAAAGCAGCAACAGAACCATCACAAATACACAATCAGTCTGTTCAGGCAACAACGTTACAAAAATCGTGCGTAATAGAGTCATTTGGTACATATTTTTTTTATACTACTTGATGACCGAACAAGCAGATGGCCCACCTGATGTTAAGCGGCAACCTCTGCCTATGAACAGTGCATTACCTCATAGGTCACGTCCACCTAGGACGCGCCCTATGTGACATTGCACTACGCCCACCACCCTGAGGCATAAAGATGAAAAGTCTGATGTGCCTGTAATTTCACCGGCACCCTCTTACCCTTCAAACCGGAACACAGTAATGCGAGCACTACTGCTTTGCGGCAGAAATAGGTAACATGTGTAGGGATTACAATCCCGCAACGGGATCACGCAGTCTGGCGGGATCCGCGCCATTTTTTGGCCTGTGGGATCCCGCACCAACCAAACGCGAATCCGCAGATCACACATGTTTAAAACTAGCGCTTATTCTGCAACTGTCACAACAGGCCCTGCAGAATCACAGACCTTCTAAGAAGCATAAGGGAGATAATACCATATTTAAACAATTGTGTAGAGAAGTATATAAAGCATTTCAAAATGAGCCAAACAAAATACCTTAGGCTAAGGCACTTCAGAAGGTTATCTACCAGGTAACTTGGCTTGACTGATTATATTTATTACAACTAATAAAAATAACATAGTTATTATTTATATCTAGTACAATATAATACAGTTATTAGTAACAAAACCATTGTTATTTAGTTAGGTACCTATTTTTAACCCCCGACGCAAAAACGACGGGGTGTTATAAGTTTGACGTGTCTGTGTGTGTGTGTGTGTGTGTGTGTCTGTGTCTGTCTGTCGCATCGTCGCTCCCGAACGGATGAACCGATTTAGTTTTTTTGTTTTGTTTGAAAGGTGAATTTGTCGGGAGTGTTCTTAACTTCTTAGCTATTAGCTATGTCTGAACAAAATCAGTTCAGCAGTTTCATTGAGTTGAGGGTTTTTTAATTTTTATAAAATTAATTACATGTATATCTATTAAAAGTTGATTTGTTAAAATTCGATATTTCGGCAAAACGAGTTGTTTTAATGTAGGTTCCCGCGGTAATCCCGCACTTCAATGATGATTAAGCTCAGGGATTGCAATCACTAAACAAGTCAATCTCCTGAAAATTGTACAGCTAAAACACGAGCCAGAGAGAACTTTCACGTCTTCATTTACGTAGCCATGTTTACCGAACAATATCATTGTTCACGCCGCTCCACGAACATCGTTCAATATTGACCGTAGGGGAGGCGGATTCTTTTCATTGTGTTGATAATACAGGACACAATGTAGCCGAGCACATCGATTTAAAAGTTCCGCATCGAAACGGCCCATTAAGCGGCGTGGTTCGGAAATTACATCGCCCTGGTATTGTATTGGAATTTACGTAGAGCACTTAAGGGCGATTGCTCTTCACTCCAGTTGCCCAAGCTTTTAATCAACGCTGCCTCCCCCAGAGGCAGTGTTGCCAACTCAGTGGAATTTCCACTAGTTCTGGTGGTTTAGACCATCCTTTTAGCGAGTAAATATTGGATTTAGTGGCTAGTAGATTTTTCTAGTGTCTTTGATTGCTTCAGTTAGTGGTAAGGCACTACAACAACCACTAATCACTCACTAGTACAATTTTAACGAAAATACTCAGTTATATATGAATATATAAATAAATGATTGAATAAGGGTACATTTTTTTGTTGTGTAGGCAGCACAACAGAACTAAGTAAAATTGATTTAAGGGAATTCCCTTGATTAGTTAGTCAATTTCTTAAACAATTTTGATTATGGACTTTATTTATATGGGAACTGGGTAAAGTTTGATTTGTTTTAAAGTTTTTTTGTCTATGGTTTTCCGCCAACGTTTAGTGGTTTTCTAGTGGTTTGCGAGACCGATGGTTTTAGTGGTTTTCGGTGGGCCATGAGGCCACATTTGGTGGGTTCGTAAAAATAAAATTGGCAACACTGCCCAGAGGCTGGGGACCTCTTAGCGTCAATTTAATAACGTTTCAGATTGAACGGTAAATTCAAAATTAATTGGAGGCGATTGGATTTGGCATCTATTGGTTAGTAGCTCAACACTGCTAATAACCAGACAGACAGTTTAAATAAGCAATAAAGTCATATTTACACAAGGACATTCTCCTTTATATCATGATGATCCCACGGTAAAGAGGCCCGTTGAGGCTCTGCCTACCCCTTCGGGGAAAAAGGCGTGTGTCTATGTGTAGATACGTATGATCATTTTAGAAGCTAATAGCGACTCGCCCCGGCTTCGCACGGGTAGTTTCAGTATGAAAAACAGTCCCCCCCCCTAACCCCCCACCCCGGTAGCCTATGTCACTCAGGGTGAATGTAGTTTTCCAATGGTGAAAGAATTTTTAAAATCGGCACATTCGTTTTTGAATATATTCATCACAAACATACACACACACACACAAAAATACAAATCTTTCCTCTTTATAATATTAGTGTAGATTTCATTATGGTCACTTGGATGAGACAAAAGAAAAAATAACATATTACGGGCGATTAATCGAAAACAAAGGGAATGTGTGGAAATTACGCTCTCTTTAGACAATCTTTGTTGTATAAAAAGTACTTTGTCTTTATAATACATAGGTAATTCCGTGATATACTGTTTAAGTAAGCCATTATTTATTTACTAAGATTTTATTAAAAGCAGATGTCGAGTGTCTTTAAAAACCGCAGGAAATAAAACAAAAACGCAAAAAGGCCATAACGCGAGTATGTACAAGAGAAAAAGAATAAATGTAATAAACTCAGGCGAAGAATCGTCTGTGGGAATAAAGCCGCGGAAGAGATGCGAAGTCCATGAGTCATCCAACGGCTCCATACGACCTTGGTATAACCGTCGGGTTCCAAGATGACACACCTCCGGACAAACAACACTTTCTTGTCTGACTTGTTTAACCGTCGCAAAAGATAAACGGAGAGGAAGGCATCGCGATAATAATTAAAAAAAAAAAAAAACTTTCAGACACACAGATCCATAATTTGGTTAGTACACAAAAATACAGCACTTATGAAAATATTATTAATACCTACAGTAACACAGTTCAATTTTTATTTAAACAACTGGGCAAAATGCACTCAGATATATGTGTAATTGGCCATAACTGAATGCATCTTGGTCCAGTGCTGAGTGAGGTGGGAATCTGATATAACCCAACTAACAATTAACTCGATATAACTTCGTCAAGTTTTCTCGTCCCCTTACCACAGTGCCTGAAGACAAAAGTCTTTAACCAGTGCGTCCTACTGTTATGACTTACGGAGCTGAAACGTGGACAATCACGGTAGGACGGGTCCATAAACTGAGTCGCTCAGCGAGCTATGGAAAGGGCTATGCTTGGAGTCTCTCTGAGGGATAAGATTCGAAACGAAGTTATCCGACAGAGAACCAAAGTTCTAGACATAGCCCAGAGGATTAGCAAGCTGACGTGGCAGTGGACCGGTCATGTCTGCAGAAGAACCGATAACCGGTGGAGTAAAGACCGCGCCTTGGCAAACGTAGTTTAGGCACAGATTACATATATAGTTACTACATAAGTATAGGGCACCCTCTGGCTAGGTGGAGCGACGACTTGCGCGGGGTGGCTGCTATAAACTGGATGAGGAGAGCCGAAGACCGGGCTCAGTGGCGCGCCATGGGAGAGACCTATGTCCAGCAGTGGACTGCAGTAGGTTGATGATAATGATGATATAACCCAGTGTTGGGTCAAACAACCATTTGACACGGTCGTAAGTTCGATCGATCGCTACACCAACGTATTTTCCAGAACAAAGCTAAAACTTTACGTTCAAATGATTAGCGCGATACGAAATACGCATAACGTAACAGTTTTGGTTTTAGTTTGAAAGAAAGAAAGAATATATATTTATTTGTATACAAGAGCTACACAGAAACACAGAACACACTAAGAAGAAACAGATATGAAGGTACTAGGTGTAACTCAAGTAACAAAATGGTTCTGCCTCAGCATGAGTTAGTTGACAGCAAACTAGCAACCAACGCTGGTCTTCCGGCAGAACCACTTGTTGGCGTTACGGCTAACCACTCGCAACGACTATACACACAACTAACATAAAGAAAACTAATAATAAGAATAAGGTAAAGAAAAGTAAGGTATGCTCAAATTTCAAAAAACCACAGACATAATTTTAGTATAGGTAAGAAAGATTTTTACCTACCTACCTGGTACCTGTTTGGTACCTATTATAATTCAAAATTAGATTGGGGCCCGTTTACAGCCACCAACCGTTGCGCGTTGGACAAAGTATTGGGTATGCGAGGTGTGACATCATTGATGATGACGGTTACAAACTAGGTACCATTGACAAGGTTACAGCAGCCGTTGGATTCTCCAATTGTTTTCACGATATTGCAGGTTCATGCATAGACACATATTATAGATAGACCCTCGTTGACCGCGAGCACGAAGGTCTAGAAGGCATCTATTCACAAGAGACCCATATTATAATTTCCAGGAAAGACAGACGACGGTAACGAGTTGCATTCCTTAGCAGTTTGCAATAGAAAGGTGTAACCGAAATGCTTAGTGCGAGTTGCGGGTATACTGATGAGATAAATACGATATAGGTCCATGACCTTGACATGCTATCCTGATCGAGGAGACCCCATAAAGGCTATGTAGAATAAAAAAGCTGGATGTTTTAACGAGAAAAAAAAACGAGCGACTTTATAGCTTTCGATCCTACGTTTGGGTGGAAGGAGCCATTGCTTTTCTAGTCTAGATGATAAAATAAACATCTACACTCATCTTTCCCAATATAAAAAATTGAATCCTATTCAAGCAAGGATCCCTTTTGAGTTATGCTAGCGTCAACGGTTCATAATGTTCAGTAATAGCGCGATACCATTTTTAGGGTTCCGTACCCAAAGGGTAAAACGGGACCCTATTACTAAGACTCCGCTGTCCGTCCGTACGTGTGTCACCAGACTGTATCTCATGAACCGTGTTAGTTAGACAGTTGAAATTTTCCCATCAATAACGTTAATTCGCAAAAACGTTACATTCGAATGCTTCAAACATTTAGGCGACATTTTTTCAAAAAGCGCGATTGGGCCCCTGGACACCAACAAAGGGTAAGATAGTCGTACATAGTGATGATAACTAAACAAACAACCATCGTCATTTAATTAGGCCATCACCATCATCATCATCAATTCAATTAATCAATTTAATTTAATGAAATTTTTGATTTTTAAAAAATATGTACATTTATGACTGTTTTGTGTTTTTATATAATAGTTTTATTGAATTTTATAATTGACAAACATGTGAACTAAGTACTAAATTTCTGGTATTTATTTGTATGAATTTATCAGTATGCACCTATACCTATGACCTAAATGCTTTATAAACCTACTTGACATGAAACAATAATCCGTTATAAATAAATAAACTATAACTATCAACATCTTCAGCCATTAGGCGTCCACTGCTTGAACAAGGCCTGTAAAGTTGAACTGTGAATAACTCTTAACGTATGGTTATACAATAACATTAAAAAAGTAGTCCGACATGGACGACCTCTGTGGAGCGGCCGGCGAATGTACGCCTGCGAAGCGGGAGGTTGCGGGTTCAATTCCCGCCTCGGAACAAATATTTGTACGATCTGCAGATATTTGTTCAGGGTGTTCTGGGTATTATCTATGTATAGTAAAAATATATATCTATGTAATGTATTGTATTAAGTATATCAGTTATCTAGTACCCATAACACAAGCACTGCTTAGCTTGGGGCTAGATAATGTTGTGTGAACTGTCCAGCATTATTTATTAATATAAGTCAACATCTCAAACTGATATAGGTAAATGGCCAGTATTCAAATAAAATATTTACCTACCACTAATAACTTAACAATTTGCAATTTAAATAGAAAATTCTCAAAGTTCTTGTTGTTATTCTTAATTCTAAATGCAGCTAGCATCTTAGGGACACTTCTGTCTGGTAGTGATTTGGACCAGTTGAGCAAGCTTTAGATCGTTTGCAACGGTCTTCAGATAGCAGTTTAGTTTCATTTGTATTTTATTTTATGGTTTTTTGTCAAATATGAACGAGAACATAAGAATAAAGAAATACTACCTACCTATAAATAGGATAACAATAGAACATATGGAGGCCTTTACTATTATAGAGCACACTGATTCAGTAAAATGGCAAAATTAGATACTTAATCAACAAAAAATAATGTTCTGAACTCCCGTTCATGTTTTTGGGAGTAGTAGTAGTAGAGCTTTTTTGTGTAAGAGTTCGTCCGGGGAAGGACATACCTATTTCTGCCGCAAAGCAGTAGTGCTCGCATTGCTGTGTTCCGGTTTGAAGGGTAAGGGTGCCGGTGAAATTACAGGCACATGAGACGTTTCACCTTTATGTCTCAGGGTGGCGGGCGCAGTGCAATGCCACATAGGGCGCGTCCTAGGTGGACGTGACCTATGAGGTAATGAACTGTTCATAGGCAGAGGTTACCGCTTAACATCAGGTGGGCCATCGGCTTGTTCCGTCATTCTAGTAGTATAAAAAAAAAAAAAAAAAAATTTTTCACCCTGTACCTACCTTTATACTGGTTATCACACATACAAAACCAAATAAATAAATCTGTAGAAAGGCTATTATCAAAATAATAAGGTACCTAATCCTTAAAGCAACAATACTTAGTGGTTATTATTTATTTCTCATGGTTTTTCACTTTGTGATTTTAGGGCTAATTTAAATTTGATGTACCTATTTAATTCTGACATTCTTTTTTATTTTTGTAATTTGCATGCTAGATAAGGTAGAACATAATTGGAACTTACCTACTTATTTTTAAGACCTATATGGCATTATGTTCAAGCAAATAAATATTTACCTTTTTTCTATGTGAAGAAATGGTTCTCTTTATATTTAAGTAGCTGGTGGTACCCTAAAATATGCATATAATTTTCTAATTTGTTTATGAAATATTGGAAAAATATTAGGTAGGTAGGTACTTTGTTTGAAAATACTAACTCCCACATATTAGACGTAGGAGCAAATGTACTATGGTACTCCAAAAGACCAGAGTTAGTCACGCTGGGCCTAGTAGTGGATTTAGAACCTACCCACCTATGTATTAAAATTAAATAAAAAATGGAAAAAAAAAAAAAAACGTGGTGGTTAGATTTGAACCATGGCGTTTGATATATTATTTATGATTTTAGACATAGGTAAATTGTTAGTTTGATAGCTTTGAAACTGAAAAATAAAATATTAAGTTAGAAGTGAACAAATGAAAATAAAGAATAAACTTACATTTGGTTTCAACTTCCATTGTTCGGCTTTGAAAACAAAGAGTTCTATGAATTTCAGGGGCGCAGGAGCACAACTGCTTGGCAAGGAATATGAGCAGATTCTAGGACGAATGATTTCACAAAATAAAATAACTTCGGTAAGTCCGTTATAAACCAATCAATTCGAATTTCTACAGCACCAAAAAAGAGCGAACGAGCAGTTTTCAGAGAATCTGTTTTGCTTGTTGTAACAATTGTATGTAACTTGGTTTGGTTGGTCGTTGTTTGATCTTTGTTCGATTTATGTGTCAAACGGTAAAATGCAGACATGCGATTGGCTAAAATCAAATTTGCCGGTCTCGAGTTCGATTCGGTTCATAGATCTAGGAAGCTGCGTTCAAGTTGTTCAAGTATTTTCAATGAATAAACATAATCTTTGATTTCACAAAATAATTAGAAATTATCAAAATGAATTACGAAAAAAAATGCGACGCCGCCTAGGATGTGATATTGGGTACCTAAAAATTGGACAAGCCGATAATGTACAACATGATTATGCACGGCCTGGAATTGTTTTTGAAATATCATGCTGTGCAAAACGTGTCTTACGAAACTGGCAGTACATTAGCGACACATTATGATTTTGCACGGCCTGATTTGATTTTACGAAACCACCAGTTGCTGTCTAAACAATGCCTCATTTTCCTCTTTTTTATTTGGCTTTTTTTTCGGTAAAAATTTAGTATCGTATGGCAAGAGGAGAGGGGTGATGGGGGAGGGGTTTTAGCATCTCTCCCCTGGCCCCACTTCCATTAAAAGGTAATGCTTCAATCCTCCGATATTACATAGGCTTATGGGTATTCAGAGGCCCAAGTCTTAGTTTTGCAAACACCATCGTAACAATGACCCTACCCGACCCGTATAACCAACCCCAGTACCCTATACAGGTGTCGGTTCTGGTTCACTGTGGGCCCTAAAAAGCCACGCTTGCCTTCGGCTCGCTCGCAGCACACGTGGTGATTCAGTGGTTAGAAACAATTTTAATTAATTTCTCGAAAAATGTGCATTACCTTTTAATAATCGGGGACACAACCAGCTTTAACCCCTTTTATCCCCATACAACTGCTAAACGATACTAGAACAAATCTGAAAAAACCAGTATATTCTGTAAAAAAACAAGAAAACACAATTTATTTGTAATGGTCAGCCCTAAATTCGTTGAATATATTTGAAATGTACAGTGCAAACGAAGCTTGACTCCTTCGTGTTGACCAGTGGAAGGCTATAGTCCAGTCAAGTTGAACATAATAAGTGGGTCGTGCTTGCAAAAGTTCGGGTCACGCTGATTTTTTTATATATTGTTAGGACTTTAACCAACATAAAAAGACCAGATTTGCAATTTTCCAAGTGCTGTGCGTTCGGCAGTGTGCTCAAAAAACCATGAAATTTTGGGGTTTTTATTCAGTTTTTGCTCAATATCTTGGTGAAGGAAAGGTCTGACCGGTACAGTTACTGTGAATACTTTTAAAGAAAACTAAATTTTCTAAAATTTCACACTAGCGCAAGCTCTATAGAGCCATTGGTTCCCAAGATACAGTTCTCCAAAAATAGGCAATTTTTACCTAAAAGTGTTTTTTTTTTAAATGTTCACTTATTTTGTGATATATCTTCTAAAATACACACCTCACGTCAAATATTATAGGATATGAAGTTGTAGTAAATTTAATTAATTTTCATTTGAGACTAATCCGGTACCTGTAGGCATAGCGGTTCTCTTAAAAATGGCAGATAGCCAACAACAGTCATAAGTGGATTTTGGGGTGGTAATGCAAATAAACTGTTCTCACGTCTTTTTATGGTTTTATTTATCAAACAGTTAAAATTTACTGATTAAAATTACTCAAAAAAGATAACTAATATAGTTCATGCAGGTAAGGCAAAACATAAAAGGCATGAATTTGCCAAATTATGTCTTCTTTTTATCCTAGATGGCCCGGGCTTGGGCTCGCACGAAGATGGTGTCTTGATGGCCGTGATGGACATTGGGAGAGGCACCCAGTCTGTAATCGGGTCATCTTCATCGTCCGAGCATTTCAGCTCCACATCCGGGATATTAATACACAATTTGCCACCGCATGACTGGCAGAGGACTGAGCAGTGGAGCCCAGCCTTTCTGCACAAGCAGCTCCCAGAGCACCCTTTCTTGCATATACATGAAATTTTTCGCAGAAGGGCAGGATGTGCGGGATCCATGGTGGTGGGGATGGGGGTCAGTCCCTGTTAAGACAGCTTCCACTCCCAATCAGTAGGATTTAAGTTGAATCTCCGCCACTTTTGCACAGAAGGCGTCGACATCTTCAGCGTGACCCGAACTTTTGCAAGCACGGATGTACATCTTGACTGGACTACTAGGGATTGGGTAGACTTTCGGCCAATCACAAAGTGGTCACGAAAACCGGGCCGTACATAATCACCATGTGACAATTTTGAACATCTGATTTTTCCACTGGCTTCTAATGATCGGGATGCACATAATCAGGATGTACATTATCAGGGCGTGCATTATCATGTTGTATATTAATGTCTCCCTGTGTTAGTCAAAAGATGGCGTTATTGTAAATGTTTCCACTGGTTCAGACAACTTGATCGTTTTGTACCTTTTTGGTAGGTACTCGGACTTTCGGAGGCCTTCAACCTTGTACTAATATTTATTCTGTGCTTCAACACTCCAGGGAACGTTCTATGTTACTAAGCCATTTTCCAATAACGGCCACGGCCATTCGAGGAACCTATTAACAGTTAGCAGATAACATAGAAACTAGCGCCGCGCTGCAGCCACTAACTTCTTTGGTGAAAAGGATTCTACTCATAAAATAACACCCAGCAGTCTCATACATAGTCCATCCCACACTGTGCCACAGAATAACTAATAGTTCAAGTACTGTGCTGTGTTTATCAGGTAATACAAGTACCATGGTGGTACCACAACACCCAAACCCGGAACAAATATTTACAGATCATACAAATGTTTGACCCGCAGCGGGAATCGAACCAAAATCTTGCATGTCAGCCAACTACTCGCCCGCAGAGGTCATAGCCGCGATTGTATCCTGTGGGGTCATCATGGGTCATCAACCTGTAAAATTCCACTGTTGGACAGCCTGGGACAATACAGGAATTACACAAATTGAAAAACATTTTAGACATCCTACAAATATAATATTGGCCACTTGGAAAAAAATATTCGTTGGTCTCGACTTAAAAATAAAAATAACTAAAACGTACAAATCATAGAAGCTTCTAATATGTTATATTATACAGACACCAATAAAAATAGCTTACTCTACACAGAATGATAGTCTGCGCGGAGAATAGACGTGGGAGATGAGGGCGCTGCAGTGCATACATAATAACAGTATGCACTGCTAGCAATTTTGTTAGCAATCACTGTCTCGTCATTGCACCTCCACTACAAGATCTTGGTCAATCACAAATTAATGATGAAAGCATAGCTGGGTTTAGTTATTTTAAATTAAAAACGGCTAATTATCACTATTTTTCGTAACTATGACGAAAAATATAGGTTTAGTTATGATGAGAAAATCTATAATCTTTAACTATGTTAGTTCTGTTTTTCACCACGTCCATATAAGTGTCTCTCAGGGCTTTTATGTGTCTTAACATCTCCTGTTAATGTTATTGCTAGGTTGACTTTTTTTTAAATGTTTGGTTAACACAAATTACTCTACGAATTAAACGCTTAACGATTTAAGTGCTTGTAAAACAGATTAAGTACAAATCTTCTGAACATCGCAGATTTTGTTTAGTTTCGCCTAATCACAGTAAGGCGAAATTAAAATGCTACAAGAATAATTATAAAACTTGTACCTCTATAAAAATGGTCATTAGTCTTGGAAATCATCGATAAAATCACATAATTCATTATTTTAAATTATTATGTACAAATGCATTAAATTTTTCTCTTTTTGTCGTTGATAGAGAGAGAGAGCTAGTATAAAACAGAAATGGATGCAAAATGTATACATTAATATGGTAATTATTGTACTAAACTACGAAACATATTCACAACTGGATACACAAAAATCATAAAGATAAAGAAAATATATTAAGGGATTTCAATAAATAATATTCTAACATCTACATGACTGTAAAGTGTGGCTACAAATGTAGTAACATACAATAATGGAAAATGTATTGAGTATTACAATAAATTAATAAAATTAATTTAATAAGGTACTTGTCTACATGGCCAGGAAAATTATCACTACCTACCATATCAAGCACCATGGTGTATACCATGAGTACCTACTATATTGGGGCATTGTCGACTATAAATACCTAGTGCAATAAAAATTATAAATTTTCCTGGTCATGTGGCTATACATGTATTATACAATTATCTAGAAAATATAAGGTCACTGTGATCATTGGTTAGGAAGTGGTGGACAAACTGCGCTTTCTTCTTGTCTATGACTTGTTTGTTGATGCGCGACTGAGGCTCTTGCACATGATTATGATTGTCTCTGAGAAAAATTGCGCCAAAGAGTGTCGAAAGAGTTTTCGCGTCAAGGCCGTTTTCCGCGCTGTGTTGCAACGCCTCTTGCAAAAACTCGCATAGATATAGAAAAACATTCTTTCTGAATTCAGGCAGCTCCATAATAATCTGCTTGCATTGTAAATAGTTAGCGGAATTCCGTAAACACACTGACTGTAGATTGTAAGGAATGATTGGGTCGGTTGTGCTTTCTAACAACAGTAGCAATGCCTCGGCCACAGAATGAATGCTACCAGGAATAGGATCGACTGAACCGTTGTCCAACCAATCCCTGATCTGCAAAATCTCAGAGTGGAAGCCCGGCTGTTCAAATAAATTAGGCTGCTTCAAACCATGCAGATATATATGGTCTACCAAGTACCAAACCTCTTTTGGTATTGAGTAAGTGGACTGATTAGAAACACACTGGTCTCTTTTGTTTTCCAATTCAATCAACTTCCCGACTGGAACCTCCTTCACAGGCATGTTTAAGTTGACCAGTACTTCAATTGAACAGCCAAAGCAACTCCTTTGATAGGTTCCATTGATTGTGATGAAAATATCTTTGCCCCCTGAGAGATGAAGAACAAGGATATCATACAGTTTGTCCGACCCAGCATTCATTTTGCAGGCTGAGGTTTTATTAATTAATACTTTGAGTTGTATTTCACATTCCTCCTCAGCACAGATACATTTTTTATAGGGTTCTACAATCAGCCATTCCTTGCAGAAACTTGATTCATCTAACTTCTTTATGAACTCAAACTCAACAGGCAGTTTTCCAATATTTTTGATAGTGATAGTCCTGACTTGCAACTCCAAGTACCGTACAGTTCCAAAATCTATTTCAGTCAAATCAACCTTCACTTGAGGTATCTGTTCATTCTCTAATTTATCTAGATGTTTTATCACTTCCTCATAAATCTTTCGGTATTTTTCCTCATCAATCACTTTGATGGATGACCTGAATAATGCTGACACCGGCTTATGATCGCTGATGTTGAGTGTCGGATGGCTTCTGTATGCCAACTGTGCGATGCTTTCCCCTTTCCAGAATATCCTATCACACCAAGCCGGAGCTCTGTTTTTCTCACTGGAATCCCAGTTATCAGTGCCCGGGTCATATTTATAGGTGGGTTTAAATGATATGGGGCCCTCGAAGTACCCTGCAAATACATTGTTTAACTTATGCTGTTGTTTCAGCTGATCCCATTCTAGGACTGGTCCGAAGTTATTGTTATCAACCATTTTCTTGACTGAAGTTGGGTCTAATTCTGTGATGCGGTAGTTAAGGTCTCCTAACCAGTAGATATGGTCATGGTCCTTTATGGCCTTGGATGGTTGGTTGATTTGGGCAAACCTTGTTCTACTGCAGATGTCTCTGAAGTCCTGGTTTCGTCTCTCGTACTCTTCCACATGTGCAGCCAAGTGCGAGTTGACAAAGCACAGTGATGTGCTGTGAAGGTCGAACCTTATGGACACCCCTCCTTTGTTGCCCATCTTTCCCATAATACCTGTTCCGACTGTGTCACAAACGATGTTCCTTACATGAGGCATATGCTTGGCCTTGATGAGAACTATCAGTAACATTCCTACGAGCCTCACCTTTTCAACTTTGACATACTTAGCTCTGGAATCCACATTACTCAACACAGCACTATACCATTCATCTTCTCTGTTTGTTTGATCAAATAGGAAGGTCTCCTTTGACAGGTCCAGTTCCTGAAAGCCCACAGCATATATGTCAGGTGGCTCCTTGTCAGTACTCAGCCATCCCTTGAGAGGGATCACAGGAGGCTTGTCATTCACATTCCAGGTGCCACAGAATATTGAGAAGTTCTTTGTGTATGTGTAGTCAAGTTCTCTATCTGACATCTTGTGTTTGATTATGCTCTCCCTGATAGCGAGCGGCGCCGAGCCGTGCGTGTGCGCGACGCCGCTCCTCGGCACAACCATACTCTGGGCAATGACATCATCATCATTCTTCCTGTTGTATTTTTTCATCCAGACAAACTCAGGCTGAGTTGGCATTTTGTTCACAGCTTCTAATCCTCGAAACAGTTCGTCTACGAAGCTGTCGACGCGCGGCGTCATCTGTATCTCGAACTTGTACTTGTCGCTGTGGGACTGCAGGTTCAGGTAGAGCACCGCCTCGGGGTCGCTCGGCTTGTTGTCGATCTCGCATTTGAACGTGTTATCGATCGGCAGCACTATTTCTATCGACAGGTCCGTGAAGGACTTAGGTGGGCAGCTGGACGTGCTCAAACAGAACACGGCTTTTTCATCCCCAAACTCGACGATCGCCAGCAACCTGTCCTTCTTTACCCATTCAGGATGTAGCACTTTGGCATCGTTCAAGAATGCAATGACGTGTTCACTAGACAGGAACTTTTCCTGTACAACGGCTTTAATCTCGTCGTGGTTCATTTTGTATCATTTACAATTCAATCACTAAAAGAATCCAATCAAAATCAATCAACATCGTTCACGTAAAAATTGTTGACATTTTGCTAATTCGCTTCTTCTTCTTCTCTTCTATTTCGCACACCAGCCAGACAGTTTTATCTGACTGACAGACAATATGCCTTGTCAGAAAACAAATTTCGTTCAAAAAACCAATGTTTGTAATGTATGTTTTTTTAGTACTTGATTGCTTATTGTACAGATTATCACAAGAAAGGAAGCTCATAAAAGAAAGTTAGTTCCTCCATGCCGAAGGAGGCTTTTACCGTGCCGTGCATTGCAGATTGATAATCCAAGGATAATTTCTCAATGGATATCACGGTTAGACGCGGTTAGATGATTTGACTCAAAGTTAGTTCAATCAAAGTCAATTGTCACCAAAATATGACTTTTGTCATGTTGGAACTTTGTGAAATCTTCCAAAGTTTTGGTTTCGATTTCGTTTGATTTCTTCTAGCTAGAACATATTTCGCCATTATTCTATTGATTTATCTATAAAAGTGAACTCATGTGGCCATTGTTAGCTCCCAGATAGCTTAAGATAACTTCTATGCGCGAGTAGAGCAGTTAGTTTTGATGCTATAGGCCGAGATGTCGAAAAAAAGATGCAATGGCTTACTGGCCAGGGTTGATTTTCCTCTCTACACGCTCCAGACCCTCACGAATAGGCATGTTCTCGTGGCTGGAGGCGGTGGAGCATCCAACACGGGCGTCGCTAATGGATTTGTAAGTATTTGCGTTTCTTTATAACAAAGAAACTAGTTCATGTTATTTGCTTCGGAGTACGTGTCAGCTGCTTTAAACGCAACGAAAGTCGATTGTATATCGATATCTTTCGTATCCTAGAGTGAGGAATTAAATTGTGACGTATTTTTGTAGGAAATATTCGAGTTGTCGCACAATGGGACGAGATTTGTTGCTGAGGAGGTGATGCGGCACGAAACTGGCCCTAATGTGGTGATGACATGCTCCGTGAAGAGTCAGCAGAACCGGACGTACCTGGCGGCGGGGCAGGAGAGCCACTGCCAGCTGTACAAAGTGAACATCCGGATGGTGGATGCGGCCGAGATGCGGAGAGGCAGCTTTAGAGCTGAGAATGGGCTGGTGCGGAAGAGACGTCGCACTGTCTCCGAAAACGATAATATATCAAAGAAAGACAGCAACAGCAACACAACGGAAAAGAGAATATCATTTGAAATCAGGCCTAGTGATAGTGTGCAGACCGACTTTAGGTAAACATCATTATTAATGTTAATACAAATTACTTATATAATCTAATTAAATATTTCTATCGAGTTGCAAAAGAAGTCAGTAGGTTATCTATATGTTCCAAGCAATTAAAATTAAACTAGTTTAACCAGTTTTAATATAACTTAAACTAAAAGATAGTTTAAGAAGCACTAAATGAATTAATGGTATCATCTTAAACCAATAAGTAGTCATGCACATCCTGTTCATTACATAGACTTTCTATGTATGCAAAACATAGACTTTCTATGTATGCAAAACATAGACTTTCTATGTATGCAAAACATAGACTTTCTATTTATGCAAAACATTCACCATACAATGGACAAATGTTTGTATGATCAGCAAATATTTGTTCCGAGTCTAGGTCTAGGTCTAAGTCTAGGTAGCATGGTGCTCGTATTCCTGATACTCACAACGCTGGGAATCCTAGTGTGGGATTAAGGCTAGGTACGTAAATACTGAAAAAATATTATGACTGGATAAAAACCAGTTATGGTAACATAAAAAATGTGCAATCATAATAATATAGATAGGTAGTCTGAACACCCTATATTGCTTGTAGGCTTTTGTTATACAGATTGTTTGTACTTTCCAGCAACGACCCGCTCCAGAGAGTTGTCAGAATCAGTCACAGCTGCAAGCTGATGGCTACGGGAGGAATTGACACTAAAGTCAGAATATGGAATTTTCCCAAGATGGAACTGCTGTTTGAGCTGGACGGACATACTAAAGAGGTATGCTGATTGTTGCTGATGAGGAATCTGGTCTTATCACTCAGATAATGTGATACATAATTATGTCTTTCTATTTATTTTTATTTTTATCGACATTCTTGACGTAACATAGCACCCAACAGTCACACACATAGTCCTGACCCCACACTAGGATTCCCTGTGTCGTGGGTATCAGAAACTATGAGTACCATGGGGTACCATTACATCTATACCCGGAACAAATATTTGCAGATCTTACAAACATATGTCTCACAGCGGGAATCGACCCTGCAACCTTTCACATCTCAGCCAGCTACTCACCCGACGCGCTACAGAGGTTGTCAGAAGAACGAAGAAAGAAGAAGTTGATTAGAAGTATAATATTATTAATTCAGATTTAGAATTATAATTTTTTTTGGTTGGTCCATTGTCGTAAACATACCCTTCTTATGGACCAAAGACACTTTAAAGGTCTTAGGAAGTCGATGGATGGAGGTGGCTTGAGACTGTTAGTCGTGCTGATGGGGGAGGCCTATGTCCAGCAGTGGATTCTGTAGGCTGATGATGATACTTATTGCATGTATACAACAATAGGGTTTGGGCACAGATTAGATAATATATGGGCATAGGTGGATGTGACCTATGGGTAATGCATTGTTATAGACTGAAGCATGCAGAGGTTACTGCTTAACACCGTGGGCCATCAGCTTACACAGTCAATCATTTTATACAGCAAAATAAAAAAAAATGCTGTACAGTTCACACAACATTATGACGACCTCTGTGGCGCGGCGGGCGAAGCTCGGCCTGCGATGCTGGAGGTTGCGGGTTCGATTCCCGCACTCGGAACAAATATTTGTGCGATCGCAGATATTTGTTCAGGGTGTTCTGGGTATTTTCTATGTATAATAAAAAATATCTATCTATGTAATATATTGTATTAAGTATATCAGTTATCTAGTACCCATACCACAAGCTCTGCTTAGCTTGGGGCTAGATAATGTTGTGTGAACTGTCCAGCATTATTTATTATTTATTATTATTTATTATTATGTAGCCCCAAGCTAAGCAGAGCTTGTGTTATGGGTACTAGATAACTGATATCTATATATATAAAACAAAGTCGTGTTAGTTACACCACTTATAACTCGAGAACAGGTGAACCTATTTGGCTGAAAATTGGTGGGGAGGTAGCTTAGAACCAGGAGATTGATATAGGGGGGAGGGGTAACCGGGGGCTACCCGTGCGAAGTCGGGGCGTGTCGCTAGTACTTAATACAATATACATTACATAGATAGATATTTTTTATTTTCCAGAGATAATACCCAGAACTCCCTGTACAAATATCTGCAGATCGTACAAATATTTGTTTTTGTTGTTTGTTTGATTTGAATATTTGTTTTGTGTGTAATGTGTGTAACATAAGTAATCATATAACATTGTTGAAAAACTTATATACTACAGCCAGTGCAAATACCTTCTGCGTAGCTACCTATCAACTTAATTGTGTCTTGATTTTTGATTACTGGAAACATAAACTTCATCATGACCTGTTAAAAGCATATCCTGTTAATAGATAAATGGCTATATCATGATATATATTTGACCATGGTCAAAGTGATGGAGAACCGAAGAGGTTTTAAGTATTCCTACCATCATTACTGATTTTTCCTCGATCATGCAATGACGGCTGAATCAATTTTGATGAAGTTTGTTAGATTATGACGTGGATTGAGACACCAGCCAGTACACGTCCACTGCTGGACGAAGGCTCCCCTATAGAATAGAGAATAGGTGGGGCTCTTGCCATAATCACCATGTTTTTCAGGCAGATAGGTGATTGCCACTGGTTGCCATTGGTATTAAGTACTCAGATGGATGCTGCTGCCCATCTCCTTGCGTAATCCGTTAGTCGCCTTTTACGTCATCCACGGGAGGAGGTTTAGATAAGAGCTTTTTTGTCAAAGAAGTTCAGGGAAGTAACTTCTACCACCATACGTGCAAGTTGTGGAATGGGCTCCCTCCTGAGGTGTTTCCGGAAAATTACAACATGAGCCACTTTAAAAAGAATGTAAAAAGAGTCCTTCAGGGCAAGCAACGCATTGGCAATGCCCCTGGTATTGCAGATGTCAATAGGCGACGGTAACGGCTTACCATCAGGCAGGCAGTATGCTAGTTTGCCGAGCCATAACATAAAAAAAAAACTATTTCTGTACTACTGTAATGCTCGCATTGCTGTGTTCTGGTTTGAAGGGAAAATACAGGCACATGAGACATTACATCTTTATGGCTCAGGGTGGTGCAGTGCAATGCCATATAGGGTGCTCAGGTGGGTCATCTGCTTGTACAGCTGTTAAAAAAAAAGTTGAAAGAGTCGTATTCTTAGGCAGAGACCACAACGTAGGAATGAGTTTTTTTTTTTTATTCTCCTGTTTTTCTTGTAATCTGCCTTTCCGGGCATTGAGCAAGAGTTCTGTGCTTCTTTCGTGCTTGACATGAATGGTATACGCCCAGTGGCATATCCATGACTCTAATTCAGTACATATTCTTTTAGATACTAGATGAGGTCTTGAGGGGCTCTCCTCTTTATCCTTCTGAAAGTTGTGGACTTTTTCATGAGACTGTTTGCAAGCTGGTTAGGGTGTTGCTCCATTCGTTTGGCATATAGGCTATAGGATTGAGGTATAGGCTACTGAGACATGAGAGACCTTGGGATCTGTTTCGCTCGTAGCGACTTGTATCGTAAGTGATGGGGTCGCGCAAGATAGTTTGTATGGCCACGCTTGACGCGACCAAGGGTGTGCCGCGTGGGACAGCTCGGTGTGTTATGGCCCTAACGTTTTTTGTTCTCTTTTTGTATGGATCAGCGTCATGTTCTCGCGGCACCACACAGGCGCTTCCAACCTAGTAGTGGATCATCAAATATAGCCAAGCCGAGTTTGTTGCCTGATTCTTCTGGGTTTGGTTGCGTTGGAACAGGAGTATTAGTTTATGAGACGATTCAAAATGATTCTTGTTATACTCGTATCAATGAATAAAATACTTTTGGATTTGGCTACTTTTTAACCCCCGTCGCAAAAACGACGGGGTGTTATAAGTTTGACGTGTCTGTGTGTGTGTCGGTCTGTGGCATCGTAGCTCCCGAACGTATGAACCGTTTTTTTTTTTTTTTTTTGTTTGAATGTTTAATTAGTCGGGAGTTTTCTTAGCTATGTTTGATAAAAATCGGTACAGCCATTTCATTGCGTTGAGGGTTTTTTTTTAATTTTTACAAAATGAATTACTTGTTTTCTACGCAAACAGAGCCGCGGGCCTTAGAGCATTGCAGGCCTCCGATGGCCGCGGGCAGACCCTCGTAATAAATACGGTGTTCTCTTTCAGCTGGATGATCTGGACTTCAGCCCGTGTGACTCGCGGCTGGTGAGCATCGGCAAGGACGGAGTGGCCAACATCTGGGCCACCACCAAGAAACAAGAGCCGCTCTTGAAAATAACCTGCCAGCCGCCCAATGGCACCAAATACCTGTTTCGGAGATGCAGGTATTCTTACTGAAATACGTTTTTAACCCCCGACGCAAAGACGACGGGGTGTTGTAAGTTTGACGTGTCTCTGTGTGTGTGTGTGTGTGTGTGTGTGTGTCACGGTCACAAAGGTCACGTCCACCTAGGACGCGCCCTATGTGGCAATGCACCGCGCCCGTCACCCTGAGACAAAGATGAAAAGTCTCATGTCCCTGTAATTTCACCTGCAACCATACCCTTCAAACCGGAACACAGCAATGCGAGCACTACTGCTTTGTGGCAGAAATAGGTGGTAGTATTTCCCCGGACGAACTCTTTCACAAAAAAGCTCTACTACTACTAAACTACCGCTTTTAAGATATCGCTCTTACTAACGCTTTCAGGGTAATTTTTGTCATCCATTATAAATGTTGATTTCAGATTCGCTGCAATCGAAGATCAGAAGGACGCATACCGCATGTTCACGATCGCGAACCCCCTCACGCGCTCCGGGAAGCAGAAAGGCTTGATCCAGCAGTGGAGCCCTACGGACGGGTCCCTCGCGCGGACGGTCGTCGCCAGCGAGTCGCTGTCGGCGCTGGCGGTCCGCGACGACGGACGGTTCGTCGGTGTCGGGACCATGTTCAGCGGCTCCGTTGATGTCTATGTCGCTTTCAGCTTACAGGTAAGCTTCAGCTTAGTAGTAGTAGAGCTTTTTTGTGAAAGAGTTCGTCCGGGGAAGTACTGCCACCATACCTATTTCTGCCGCAAAGCAGTACTGCTCGCAATGCTGTGTTCCGGTTTGAAGGGTAAGGGTGCCGGTGAAATTACAGGCACATGAGACTTTATGTCTCAGGGTGGCGGGCGCAATGCAATGCCACATAGGGTGGGTCCTAGATGGGCGTGACCTATGAGGTAATGCACTGTTCATAGCCAGAGGGTACCACTTAACATCAGGTGGGCCATCTGCTTGTTCCGTCATTCAAGTAGTATAAAAAAAAGCGTTCTCGACATTGTTCCAAGTGCGACTAACGTACGGATGTGTCAGCAGACTCAGTTGAGTAGGACCAGCCCAGAAAGTTTGTCACTCGTCTTCCTCTTTTGAAACTGTCATTGGTGAGATGTCAGATGTTACACATCATATGCGGCTACTGTAAGGCTCGCTCGTTTTTAGGGTTCCGTAAAAAAACTACGGAACCCTTATAGATTCGTCATGTCTGTCTGTCTGTCTGTCCGTGTATGTCACAGCCTTTTTTTTCCGAAACTATAAGGTTGAAACTTGGTAGGTAGATGTATTCTGTGAACCGCATTAAGATTTATACACAAAAATAAAAATAAAAACAATTATTTTTGGGGTTCCCCATACTTAGAACTGAAACTCAAATTTTTTTTTCATCAAACCTATACGTGTGGGGTTTCTATGGATAGGTCTTCAAAAATGATGTCGAGGTTTCTAATATCATTTTTTTCTAAACTGAATAGTTTGCGCGAGAGACACTTCCAAAGTGGTAAAAAGTGTCCCCCCCCCCCCCCCGTAACTTCTAAAATAAGAGAAGGATTAAACTAAAAAAAAAAATTATGTACATTACCATATAAACTTTCACTCAAAATTGGTTTGAACGAGATCTAGTAAGTAGTTTTTTTTTTTTGTGGTTCCCCATACTTAGAACTGAAACTCAATTTTTTTTTTCATCAAACCTATTCTTGTGGTCTATCTATGGATAGGTCTTCAAAAATGATATTGAGGTTTTTAATATCATTTTTTTCTAAACTGAATAGTTTGCGCGAGAGACACTTCCAAAGTGGTAAAAAGTATATATAATCTACATTACCATGTAATCTTTCACTCAAAATTGGTTTGAACGAGATCTAGTTAGTAGTTTTTTTTTAATACGTCATTAATCGTATTCCATCCAAGAACTTTTATATTATGTTACTTGCTGCTACGGAACCCTTCATGGGCGAGTCCGACACGCACTTGGCCGCTTTTTTTGTTACTGGACCGATTGCTTTCAAAGTTGGTATTCATGAGTCACTGTGATCACCGACTACAAATCAGTTGTCAATAATGAACAAGCAATTAATTTTGTAAAAATTTAAACCCCCAACGCTGAACGGCTGAACCGATTTTGATCAAACAAAGCTAAGAACACTCCCGACATATACACCTTTCAAACAAAGAAAAAAAACGATATCGGTTCGTCCTTTCGGGAGCTACGATACACACACACACACACACACAAATACACGTCAAACTTACAACACCCCTTCGTTTTTCATCGGGGGTTAAAAAGAAAGATTGAAAGAATATTAATTTATTTTACCCCACGACACAAAACACACAAAAAACATGAAAACAAAAACAAAAATCTATTAAGTATAGGTACTACAAGATCAGTAGGTAAGATAAATCTTAGAAAAACAAAAATAATTATAAAAACTCCTACAAACTCAAACTTTGGTAGGTATGTACGTTGATAGGTTATGTGTGTTGTGTGGGGTCAAACAGGTCCCTGTCTCAGAATGTCCGTAGGTTGTAATGAGCTTCGTAATAGTAATGTTGCGTCATTCCATAGCGAGTGCTGCACGTGCAGAACGCGCACATGATGTTCGTGACGGGGCTGGAGTTCCTGCCGGTGCGCGGCTTCGGGCCTCCCGTCACCGCGCGCTCCGAGGCCGCGCTGCTCAGCATCTCCGTCGACAACTGTCTGTGCGTCCACTCGCTGCCCTACCGGAGTGAGTACTACAACCAGACTACAGGTCTAGTTCCTGCCGGTGCGCGGCTTCGGGCCTCCCGTCACCGCGCGCTCCGAGGCCGCGCTGCTCAGCATCTCCGTCGACAACTGTCTGTGCGTCCACTCGCTGCCCTACCGGAGTGAGTACTACAACCAGACTACAGGTCTAGTTCCTGCCGGTGCGCGGCTTCGGACCTCCCGTCACCGCGCGCTCAGAGGCCGCGCTGCTCAGCATCTCCGTCGACAACTGTCTGTGCGTCCACTCGCTGCCCTACCGGAGTGAGTACTACAACCAGACTACAGGTCTAGTTCCTGCCGGTGCGCGGCTTCGGGCCTCCCGTCACCGCGCGCTCCGAGGCCGCGCTGCTCAGCATCTCCGTCGACAACTGTCTGTGCGTCCACTCGCTGCCCTACCGGAGTGAGTACTACAACCAGACTACAGGTCTAGTTCCTGCCGGTGCGCGGCTTCGGGCCTCCCGTCACCGCGCGCTCCGAGGCCGCGCTGCTCAGCATCTCCGTCGACAACTGTCTGTGCGTCCACTCGCTGCCCTACCGGAGTGAGTACTACAACCAGACTACAGGTCTAGTTCCTGCCGGTGCGCGGCTTCGGACCTCCCGTCACCGCGCGCTCAGAGGCCGCGCTGCTCAGCATCTCCGTCGACAACTGTCTGTGCGTCCACTCGCTGCCCTACCGGAGTGAGTACTACAACCAGACTACAGGTCTAGTTCCTGCCGGTGCGCGGCTTCGGACCTCCCGTCACCGCGCGCTCAGAGGCCGCGCTGCTCAGCATCTCCGTCGACAACTGTCTGTGCGTCCACTCGCTGCCCTACCGGAGTGAGTACTACAACCAGACTACAGGTCTAGTTCCTGCCGGTGCGCGGCTTCGGACCTCCCGTCACCGCGCGCTCAGAGGCCGCGCTGCTCAGCATCTCCGTCGACAACTGTCTGTGCGTCCACTCGCTGCCCTACCGGAGTGAGTACTACAACCAGACTACAGGTCTAGTTCCTGCCGGTGCGCGGCTTCGGACCTCCCGTCACCGCGCGCTCAGAGGCCGCGCTGCTCAGCATCTCCGTCGACAACTGTCTGTGCGTCCACTCGCTGCCCTACCGGAGTGAGTACTACAACCAGACTACAGGTCTAGTTCCTGCCGGTGCGCGGCTTCGGACCTCCCGTCACCGCGCGCTCAGAGGCCGCGCTGCTCAGCATCTCCGTCGACAACTGTCTGTGCGTCCACTCGCTGCCCTACCGGAGTGAGTACTACAACCAGACTACAGGTCTAGTTCCTGCCGGTGCGCGGCTTCGGGCCTCCTGTCACGGCGCGCTCCGAGGCCGCGCTGCTCAGCATCTCCGTCGACAACTGTCTGTGCGTCCACTCGCTGCCTTACCGGAGTGAGTACTACAACCAGACTACAGGTCTAGTTCCTGCCGGTGCGCGGCTTCGGGCCTCCCGTCACGGCGCGCTCCGAGTCCGCGCTGCTCAGCATCTCCGTCGACAACTGTCTGTGCGTCCACTCGCTGCCCTACCGGAGTGAGTACTGCAACCAGACTACAGGTCTAGTTCCTGTCTGTGCGTCCACTCGCTGCCCTACCGGAGTGAGTACTACAACCAGACTACAGGTCTAGTTCCTGCCTGTGCGTCCACTCGCTGCCCTACCGGAGTGAGTACTACAACCAGACTACAGGTCTAGTTCCTGTCTGTGCGTCCACTCGCTGCCCTACCGGAGTGAGTACTACAACCAGACTACAGGTCTAGTTCCTGCCTGTGCGTCCACTCGCTGCCCTACCGGAGTGAATACTACAACCAGACTACAGGTCTAGTTCCTGCCTGTGCGTCCACTCGCTGCCCTACCGGAGTGAGTACTACAACCAGACTACAGGTCTAGTTCCTGTCTGTGCGTCCACTCGCTGCCCTACCGGAGTGAGTACTACAACCAGACTACAGGTCTAGTTCCTGCCTGTGCGTCCACTCGCTGCCCTACCGGAGTGAGTACTACAACCAGACTACAGGTCTAGTTCCTGTCTGTGCGTCCACTCGCTGCTCTACCGGAGTGAGTACTACAACCAGACTACAG
Source organism: Operophtera brumata (assembly GCA_932527175.1). NCBI lineage: Eukaryota > Metazoa > Arthropoda > Insecta > Lepidoptera > Geometridae > Operophtera > Operophtera brumata. The sequence goes on from OW052235.1 coordinate 2,216,338, forward strand.
GTCTAGTTCCTGCCTGTGCGTCCACTCGCTGCCCTACCGGAGTGAGTATTACAACCAGACTACAGGTCTAGTTTTTTTTTTTTTTTTTTAATATTACTTGGATGACGGAACAAGCAAGAGGCCCACCTGATGTTAAGCGGTAACCTCTGCCTATGAACAGTGCAATACCTCAAAGGTCACGTCCACCTAGGACGCACCCTATGTGGCATTGCACTGCGCCCGCCACCCTGAGACATAAAGATGAAAAGTCTCATGTGCCTGTAATTTCACCGGCACCCTTACCCTTCAAACCGGAACACAGCAATGCGAGCACTACTGTTTTGCGGCAGAAATAGGTATGGTGGTAGTACTTCCCCGGACGAACTCTTTCACAAAAAAGCTTTACTACTACAAAAACTACTAGTTCCTGCCTGTGCGTCCACTCGCTGCCCTACCGGAGTGAGTACTACAACCAGACTACAGGTCTAGTTCCTGCCTGTGCGTCCACTCGCTGCCCTACCGGAGTGAGTACTACAACCAGACTACAGGTCTAGTTCCTGCCTGTGCATCCACTCGCTGCCCTACCGGAGTGAGTACTACAACCAGACTACAGGTCTAGTTCCTGCCTGTGCATCCACTCGCTGCCCTACCGGAGTGAGTACTACAACCAGACTACAGGTCTAGTTCCTGTCTGTGCGTCCACTCGCTGCTCTACCGGAGTGAGTACTACAACCAGACTACAGGTCTAGTTCCTGCCTGTGCGTCCACTTGCTGCTCTACCGGAGTGAGTACTACAACCAGACTACAGGTCTAGTTCCTGTCTGTGCGTCCACTCGCTGCCCTACCGGAGTGAGTACTACAACCAGACTACAGGTCTAGTTCCTGCCGGTGCGCGGCTTCGGGCCTCCTGTCACGGCGCGCTCCGAGGCCGCGCTGCTCAGCATCTCCGTCGACAACTGTCTGTGCGTCCACTCGCTGCCTTACCGGAGTGAGTACTACAACCAGACTACAGGTCTAGTTCCTGCCGGTGCGCGGCTTCGGGCCTCCCGTCACGGCGCGCTCCGAGTCCGCGCTGCTCAGCATCTCCGTCGACAACTGTCTGTGCGTCCACTCGCTGCCCTACCGGAGTGAGTACTGCAACCAGACTACAGGTCTAGTTCCTGTCTGTGCGTCCACTCGCTGCCCTACCGGAGTGAGTACTACAACCAGACTACAGGTCTAGTTCCTGCCTGTGCGTCCACTCGCTGCCCTACCGGAGTGAGTACTACAACCAGACTACAGGTCTAGTTCCTGTCTGTGCGTCCACTCGCTGCCCTACCGGAGTGAGTACTACAACCAGACTACAGGTCTAGTTCCTGCCTGTGCGTCCACTCGCTGCCCTACCGGAGTGAATACTACAACCAGACTACAGGTCTAGTTCCTGCCTGTGCGTCCACTCGCTGCCCTACCGGAGTGAGTACTACAACCAGACTACAGGTCTAGTTCCTGTCTGTGCGTCCACTCGCTGCCCTACCGGAGTGAGTACTACAACCAGACTACAGGTCTAGTTCCTGCCTGTGCGTCCACTCGCTGCCCTACCGGAGTGAGTACTACAACCAGACTACAGGTCTAGTTCCTGTCTGTGCGTCCACTCGCTGCTCTACCGGAGTGAGTACTACAACCAGACTACAGGTCTAGTTCCTGCCTGTGCGTCCACTCGCTGCCCTACCGGAGTGAGTACTACAACCAGACTACAGGTCTAGTTTTTTTTTTTTTTTTTTAATATTACTTGGATGACGGAACAAGCAAGAGGCCCACCTGATGTTAAGCGGTAACCTCTGCCTATGAACAGTGCAATACCTCAAAGGTCACGTCCACCTAGGACGCACCCTATGTGGCATTGCACTGCGCCCGCCACCCTGAGACATAAAGATGAAAAGTCTCATGTGCCTGTAATTTCACCGGCACCCTTACCCTTCAAACCGGAACACAGCAATGCGAGCACTACTGTTTTGCGGCAGAAATAGGTATGGTGGTAGTACTTCCCCGGACGAACTCTTTCACAAAAAAGCTTTACTACTACAAAAACTACTAGTTCCTGCCTGTGCGTCCACTCGCTGCCCTACCGGAGTGAGTACTACAACCAGACTACAGGTCTAGTTCCTGCCTGTGCGTCCACTCGCTGCCCTACCGGAGTGAGTACTACAACCAGACTACAGGTCTAGTTCCTGCCTGTGCATCCACTCGCTGCCCTACCGGAGTGAGTACTACAACCAGACTACAGGTCTAGTTCCTGCCTGTGCATCCACTCGCTGCCCTACCGGAGTGAGTACTACAACCAGACTACAGGTCTAGTTCCTGTCTGTGCGTCCACTCGCTGCTCTACCGGAGTGAGTACTACAACCAGACTACAGGTCTAGTTCCTGCCTGTGCGTCCACTTGCTGCTCTACCGGAGTGAGTACTACAACCAGACTACAGGTCTAGTTCCTGTCTGTGCGTCCACTCGCTGCCCTACCGGAGTGAGTACTACAACCAGACTACAGGTCTAGTTCCTGCCTGTGCGTCCACTCGCTGCCCTACCGGAGTGAGTACTACAACCAGACTACAGGTCTAGTTCCTGCATGTGCGTCCACTCGCTGCCCTACCGGAGTGAGTACTACAACCAGACTACAGGTCTAGTTCCTGTCTGTGCGTCCACTCGCTGCCCTACCGGAGTGAGTACTACAACCAGACTACAGGTCTAGTTCCTGCCTGTGCGTCCACTCGCTGCCCTACCGGAGTGAGTACTACAACCAGACTACAGGTCTAGTTCCTGCCTGTGCGTCCACTCGCTGCCCTACCGGAGTGAGTACCGTCGGCGACCAGACTGCAGGTCTAACGCTTAACTGAGTCAGTCCCTGAGGTATGGGAGCGGTACAGGAGGGCTGTTTTCGTCTCAAATTATCAGATGACATGTGACATAATGTAAACGAAAACACCCCTCCCGTACCGCTCCCATACCTCAGGGACTGACTCGGTTAAGCGCTAGACCTGTGCTTACCATGATACCCAACGGTCACGTACATTGTCTTTATCCCACACTAGGATCCCTTGTGTCTTACAAATATGTCTCTCGTAGCGGGAATCGAACCCGCAACCTCTGGCATCTCAGCTGGCTGCTCGGCCGCCGCGCTACAGAGGTCGCCTGTGTGGTGAAGGGATTCAATGTACCTACATAACTCTTTTAGGAAACCCATTTTATCGTCGACTTTAATATCCCTCGGGGATAACGTCTCGGATAAAATGGCTTGTTTTATGCCCTCGTTGTACAGTGTAGTATATTGTCCGTTGTGTTGTTCACAGGTACTGTCCCTGCCTGGGTTGCCATACTTCTTATTATCTTCGTATTATTCTGTACATTCACACTATGTTCATATCTAGGCATTTAATTTATTTATATTGTATATCCTATTAAATGAATATTTTCCTATAAGCGTCGGGGTTATGTTAGTATAAAATTATTATGAATTAGGCAAATGTATATTAGGCTCATAATACAATATTATTTGTATGTATAAATAGGTTGTAATTCGAATTAAATGAAGTGCAATGTTGATTCTATCAATTATTTTATTCATAAAATTGTGTGTTGCCTTTATCGATGCTAGGTACCATGATTATCTATTTCCCATGGATTGCATAAAATTTGTGATCGGAATCATGTGCTGATCAAAATGAGCCCATTTTTATCTTAGACATGATAAAGCTACTGTCTATCAATTAAATAAATAAATAAATAATGCTGGACAGTTCACACAACATTATCTAGCCCCAAGCTAAGCAGAGCTTGTGTTATGGGTACTAGATACCTGATATACTTAATACAATATATTACATAGATATATATTTTTTATTATACAGAAAATACCCAGAACACCCTGAACAAATATCTGCGATCGCACAAATATTTGTTCAGAGGCGGGAATCGAACCCGCAACCTCCTGCGTCACAGACTAAGCTTCGCCCGCCGCGCCATAGAGGTCGTTGTTTTATAAAGTAAAACTAATGGGAAAAAAATAACACTAGTTTTAAGTTTAGTTTTTTAGTTTTTTTTTAGTTAAATTTACTATCAGTAAGTCTGTTGGGAAGAAAATTAACAGTAGTTCAACTGGTAAGCCTACTCGGTAAACCTACTGGGAATAGCCCCTAAATACGGCCAGTCTATTATTATCCATTGAGAAGTTCCGTTGTCCACCTTCAGTCTCCATCATCAGATCAGCTCGCTGTCACCATAATATTATATTGTCGTCAGAACTTGGCAGGTATGCAAAATTTGAGCTCAATCGGTCGAGTACTCGAGGCTAACTGGTTCAAAATTCAGTTTCAAGATTTGTCCCACACTAACAGGTCAAGTTAAATAAAAGCTTGTAAAAAGGGTCAGGCCAGACTTCCCCGCACGGACCAGCAATATTTTATCCTAACTATAAAATAACTCCCAACAGTCACCACACTAGGATCCCGTGTTGTGGGTATCATGTAGCGTTGCCAGACGTCCCGTATTTCAGGTATAATTTTAAACGTCCCGCCGGGACAGACTCTGTCCCGTATTTCAACATTATTTTTACATTCGACGGCTAGGCTAGCTGCGCGCATGCGCGGATCAAAAAAAACTGGCAACCCTAGTATCATGGTACAACACACGGATTCAAAACAAATATTTGCAGATCATACAAACATATTCGATGACCTCTGTGGCGCGGCGGGCGAAAGTTCGCCTGCGACGCAGGAGGTTGCGGGTTCGATTCCCGCCTCGGAACAAAATATTTGTACGATCTGCAGATGTTTTTTCAGGGTGTTCTGGGTATTTTCTATGTAGAATAAAAATATCTATCTATGTAATGTATATCTAGTACCCATAACTCAAGCTCTGCTTAGCTTGGGCACAGATAAAATAATACTATACTACTATACTAACACCATAGACGTAGAATTTTCGTACTAGATCTATGACTAATTCTAGCCTGTACAAAGAAAAAAACAGATGCGCCTGATGCGCGTCATGTAAAAAGAACGCTGGCGGTCATACTTCTTTATACGTTCCAGCGTTCTTTTTACATGACGCGTACTATTCTAGGCTTAGGGCTAGATAATGTTGTGTCAACTGTATTAAAAAAAAAACCCGCAGCCTGAATCGAACCCGCAACCCCAAGGTTACTTCACTTAAGGTTAAGGTTAAGGTCACTTTAGCTCTGAAACATCATTCACTAGAGAATATCAATTTGAATAGTTCTGTAAATAGCCGGGAGCGGGCGCTTGGAAGCAATCTTTTTCGCTCTAGCGAACGATGTTTCCCAGATACGGTAAAATACCATTTTATGATGTAAAAGCCGACAAGGATGAGACAAGGGGTTAGGCAGCAGCATCCACCTGAGTACTCCGCCTGCTATGCGTGGTGATTATGGAAAATCCCCCTTCACTTTCTATGGGCAATGCCTCGTCCAGCGTTGGACGTCTACCTGCTAATTATGAGTAAATCCAGCACACTAGGATTAGGATTTTATTTCTACCGCAAAGCAGTAGTGCTCGCATTGCTGTGTTCCGGTTTGAAGGGTAAGGGTGCCGGTGAAATTACAGGCACATGAGACTTTTCATCTTTATGTCTCAGGGTGGCGGGCGCAGTGCAATTCCACATAGGGCGCATCCTAGGTGGACGTGACCTATGAGGTAATGCACTGTTCATAGGCAGTGGTTACCACTTAAGGTGAATGCTCACGCTTGCAGCGCGAAATCCAAATCTTTTAGTGTTTTTTGCCCATTACAGCTTATCGACACTTCAACAGATAGCGAAAGATGAGTTCGAAAAATATACCACTTGAATGACGGACCAAGCAGATGGCCCACCTGAGGTGAATGCTCACGCTTGCGGCGCGAAATTCAATTTTTTTCGTGTTTTTTGCCCATCACAACTCATCAACACTAAAGTTGAGTTCGCGAGAACTAGGAGACTTAACACAATGTTTTAATTGATAGTATCTCATAATATCATCAGTTTAGTTGGTTTAGGGGTATCCCTAAACCAACAAAAACACTGTAAAAATGTGTTTAGGGGTTTAGTGTTGAAAAAAAAAAAAAAAAAAAACGCTCCGCAAGCGTGAGCATCCACCTCAGGTGGGCCATCTGCTTGGTCCGTCAATCAAGTGGTATATTTTTTTTATAGTAAATGCAGCGCACTATGAGTAAATAAAAAATTGATAATTTTCAATAACATTTACTTAATTACTTACATCAAAACAAATAACATACACTGATCACCTCGGCAAGTTGCATTCATGATTAGACCGACTAGAACCCTATCCAAATGTACGTACATATAATACAATATGGAAATCGAGGAAAGACCAGACTTAAACATAAATATATATAAACGAAAATGGAAGAACTCATTTGGCGCAAAATATGGATCAGCTACATATATTTCAACTTGCAAAAAATAATAAACGGCTTCTGACCATTCAATGGCGGCTATGAACAGTAATGTTAGCTTATGGATATTGAGATCATGTGCACGTGCAGAATGCTGGCTCATCAGGCTACAATACAATTCAACTGGCAATGTCGCCAGCAACCTGACCGTGCTTAATTTAACAAACCAATTCACTCTGTACATTTCCACATTTGCGCCAACTTAACGTAACTCATTTCTGGCTTTTTCATGTCTACATCAGGACGGACAATAACTCCAATTCAATGAATAACTCACATAAACTCTTGCTATCTATAAAAAAAAACTAGGTACAATTAAATGGAAGCCTAACATCAGGGGGCCAAAGGCCAACATAAAAACTATAGACATTTTAAGAATAACCAAACAAATATGATATATATTTAATAAAATCATATAATAAAATAGTAACGGATTTGGCCTCGCAAACTATTAATACATTTAGCAGTACCTATGTCATAGTAAAAGCTAAAAGTAATTCTAGCACAAAACTTGAAGACTCAATCGAGATTGCATGTTTATAGGACCATCCGTAAATTTTCGGTTTATTTACATATAAAATACTTGTCTATCCCATATAATAATATATTTATATAAAAATATGGCAAAAATGTAAAGATTTAGTCGGACAAAACTTGTATATTTCATGGTCCCTGATTAAATACTGTATATTTTTACAAGCAACTAACATACTGTTGTTCCAAGACAAAATATTATTACAATGTTTTTTTTTAAGACCTTAATATTCTAATTTTCACTAGAAACGGGATATTTACCATGATTTTTGAGTTTTATATGTTCCCGATATTTCGGCACAGTTGCATGCGCCATGATCACGGTAAAAAATGGTAAATATCCCGTTTCTAGTGAAAATTATGTACATAACCATGATAGTTTCAAAAGTTACTTAATATTCTAGTAAAAAAGCCTCATGATTCAATCACATCTGGATAGTTAAGCTTGTTAATAATTGTATTGATATTTTAATAGTGTATTTTAATATATAAAATGGTTGTTGTATATGCTAAAGGCACACGTCTGTGTCGGTCAAAACAATCGTTGAGTTATAAACGATATGCATCACATACACCTATACTAAGATTACATTTATAATAAATGGCACATTAAATATGTAGCATTCGATTCATTCATATCTATAAAAATTGAACATTTACCAATATAACGTCATAATTATGTTTAACATAGTTAATATATTCTTTGCTCTAGCATCACATCAGTACAGTTTTCCTTAGAAAGTATAAAATTAACTACTATGTTGATTAATAATATTCTTTTTCAGGTATATCACATCATATACAACAATAAACAAATCATACTATGTTTCATGTGAACTGCAGTACACATCTCCATTTTATTCATCTCCTTTGGTACAATTTACATGCACTGACATTTTGTTCGAAATGAACAATGGCAATTGCTTAGAGCAACATAATTATACAATGAATAGCCATCCGACGCACGAGTGGGATATTACTGCTCAGAAAGCGAAATATTTTGAATATTTCAACATTATGTATGTCCTAGACTAAATTTACCACTCACAAACAGCTCTAATTTATCTTGCTATAGAAATATAATATATACCTACTATATTTTGTGGACAAAATAGCGGCGATTTTGTACAATACTCTCTAAATTTAGAGCGGGCAGAAATTGTCGCTGTCTCTTGTATTTAAATATATTAGAAAAGAACAGAGATATTTTAAGCGCGGTATAAATTTAGAGAATGCTGCACAGGATTAGTATATTAAATTTGTAAATGTTATTTTTCCAAAACGCTGTTTGTTTGATTGTATTGGCCAACTTGTGAACGGATTGATTCTTAGCAGGCCTAAATCACGTAATTTTTTAAATAATATAGCTAATATATTATAAACCACATTTTTGACATTTATATATTTTAATACATTTAAATGTTATTCTATCTTACTATATAAAATTATTTTTCTCCTGAATATCCACAGAGCTTGTCTTTTACTAAGACTCGTCCCGACCCGAGCTACTCGATACAACATAAATACGAAGCTATACTATTTACAAATTCGATAAAAAAAATACATCTCAATTTTTATAATTATTTTCTATTTAATTTCTTCTAATTTCAGACTAAAATACATGCGTTTTATATTATGTACAGATCTTTTAAAACCAATCCTAGCCATTATTATGTATAAAAATTGACTCAATTGTAATTTTTTATAAATACATCATAGTAAAGTCGTTGTCAACAAGATAGCGATTTTTAATTAGTATAAATTTTAAACTGTAGTTGCACATACATGTCAGTCTCACAGGGTTCGCGATGATTTCAACTGTACATAATATAAATGTCCGTGTTATTTGCCCTAGATACGGACATAAATGATGAACAAATTAAAGAAACACTTTCAGTCAATAAAACACCGCACAGTCGCACTTTATATGGAGATTATATCGTTCTAAACATATGGTATACAGCTACGTATATAAATAGCGACATCCATTAACAATTCACATAAAAACTGCGTGTATTTGAGCCCTCGACACGTCACCTAAATGCATTCAGACAGGTGCCTAGTCCGAACGCGACGCTCGCAACGCACCGCGCGACATTACACTGGAAACAGAAACAACATCCATTAAGCGAGTTAGTGAAAGCGACACGCAGCTCCGCGCGACAAACATACACGCGGCACAAACCGGCAGTTATTATAAGAATGATTAATGAACAAATTGCTCCGTATAGTACTCCATGTACATACCCTGGTCGAAGGTGCTCGGGTTGATGTACGACAGCAGGTCCTGGTCACTCATGTCTGTGAGGCGCTGCACGGGCGCCGTCATCTCCTGCGACACCGCCTGGGACACCGCCTGCGACACCGCCTGCGACACCGCCTGCGTCACGGCCTGCGACACGGCCTGCGACATCGCCACCAGGGGAGTCTCACCACCCTGAGGCTCGGCAGGGGGCGTCGACTGCTCACTGTTCATACCGGCCTGGCTCGCGCTCTCGGTCGTCAGGATGTTCGCCGTGTTGATCGCCGAGGTCACCAGCGCGTTCATCGTCGTGTCAGACGTCAGGATCTCCGCCGCGGCGTTCAAGATCATGGACTTGACGGCGGCGGGCGGCGTCTTCACCGACGTCATCTGAACCTGGTCCGCCATCATCATGAGCTCGTCCTGCTGCGCGCACTGCCCGGGCGGCAGCACGATGCGACTTCCCGCGTCGCAGAGCATGCTCGGAGACACTTGCGGGTCCAGGATCACGTCCGGGGAGATGGCCGAAGCCGGCATGGGAGGTAGAAGCTCGGGAACCGAGTTCCTCCCCGCTACCGCTGCATTGGGGGACAGCAACACATCAGATGCGTGGGAGGCTGATGACGGGGAGGAAGCGCCTCCGGATAGATGGTCGTCCACTCGAGAGTTGACCAGCTCATCCAGCTTAGCGGCGTCGGAGGGCAGCATCGCGTTCACGGTGGCCTTCATGGCGTCCTCGACCAGCGCCTCCATGTGCGCGCTCTGCCGCGCCAGCCGCCGCTCCAGCTGCGTTTGCTCCATTTCTAGTTTAGTGATCGCTCCGAAGGGGTTGAAGACGTCCTGGGGCTGCTGGCCGAAGCCCATGAGTCTCCGCGGCGGCGCGGGCGGCATGCCGGCGTCCGTGATCATCAACTCGGGGTTCATCGCCTTCATCTCGGTCGCGAGCGCCTCCATGTTCGACTTGGAGGATATGAGCTGCCTCATCGGCTCCATGATGGTGGGGTAGATGGGGCCGGCGCTCTCGTCCGTGTTGAAGATGGCCGCGGTGACAGACTCCACCATCTTGTCGGTCTGCACCTGGTTCTGGATGGCTTGCAGCTGCTGCGTGAAGGACGCGAGGGGGGAGGGTGGCTCGCTCTGGCCGGGCGTGGGGGGCGACATCTTCATGGAGTCGTAGCCTCCGACGAAGCCGACCTGGAACAGAAAACAATGATCTGTTAATATAAGACAAAGCAGAGCAGACCAAGAAGATACTCTATGTGATTCAGAGGCATACGTTTTAAATGCGCGAATCACCACGTTAGGCAGGCGGATTGGTGATCGCTGTGTTGATGTTGAGTACCTTCTCAGGTAGATGCTGCTGCCCATCCCTTGGTGTAATGCCTTAGTCGGCTTTTACGACATCCACAGGTGGTGACGGAAGGTTCCATTCCGGGTTATTTGACCGGATACACCACTACCATTCTGATTTCAAAGTCCTAACGTGTTCTTACCTGGCTCGATCCATCCCTCGACAGTGATTCAGTCTTGAGTCTCAAGTCCACGACTTGGAGCTCGTCCTTGAGGAGCGAGTGTCCGGGAGAGGTCGGCCCGTCTCGGCTGCACTCGCTGTGCTCTACCGAGGAGTGCTGGCTCGACTCGTCAGCAAGCTGGAATCATACAAACAACGGTCAGAAAATGTCGATATCAAAAAGTCTGAACTCTTAACAGAATCGCCGTGACTGACAGACGTCCACTGTTGGATGGGGGGCGATTTGCCATAATCACCACGCTTGGTAGGCGGATTGGTGTTTAATACTCGGGTGGATACTACTGCCCATCACGTGGTGTAATCCCCTTAGACGGCTTTTATGACATACCACGGCAAGGCCGAACACACGACAAAAACGGCGGAATACCGCAATGTAATCTTGCTAAATTGGCGCAGGTTTGAAAAGAACAGATTTACAATTTCAGGGAGGCATAAGCTTCAGCAGGGAAATTGCCAGTTCCTGATAAGTCATCGTAGACGTCCAGTGCTGTACATAGGCTACTCCCATAGAACGCCACGAAGGCCTGGAGCCGCCTACGTCCACAGACTTCCTGCGACTGTTAATATGTCATCGTTCCATCGAGTGACGACCTCTGTGAAACGGCTGAGATGCGAGAGGTTAGATTCCCGTTGCGGGACAAATGTTTGTATGATCTTCAAGTATTAAGTTCCCGTTCCGGTTGTGAGGTATCATGGCAATAGCCACGACACAGGGGATCCTAGTGTGGAATCCAACTGATACGAAATAACGTGAATGGCTGGGTTTTGCTTTTGGTAATAACGTCCAACATAAGCGCGATCGGGGCCCACGACTATGCGTGTGACTGTTGGGTGTGAGAGTGGAGAGAGTCTCACCTCACTCTTGAGTCCTTGCGGCTCGTGGTCCGGCGCGAGGAGCGAGGGCCGGCGCGGCGGCAGCGCTGGCGGAGGCATCATGCCGCCCCACATCACCAGCGGGCGCGCCTCCTCCGCGCCCGTGCCTGCGCGGAGAGAGCGGTCAGCGCGGGCGGGGCAGCCACGTGGCACCTGACTACCTACGTGCCTGCCCCGCTCGCATACCCCACTTTAACTGCCGTCCTAATATTACATGCTCTTGTGTTTCTGATCATGATTTAGATTTTATCTGGCACTTTTTTTTTTTTTTTGCTACAATTTTTAACCTTTTCCAACCGTTTGTATTGAAATGTTGTAGACATGTGTAATTCTGATGACAATGCAATATTGTGGTCACAGCGTACCGATTTAATGATGGAATCGAAAGGTAGACAACGGAAAACCTAGATGGATAATAGTAAACTGGCAGTGTTTGGTCGTTTGAATCAGCTCACTATTCCTAATAACATTATTTAATGTATATTTTCACGTATACATAAGTACCCACTACGTAAAAATTAGGTGCCACAATTTTTGATAATTTCTTATAATGAAGAAACGCGCGGTGCATGTCGCACTCGCACGTTAACTCTATTTAAAATGAGATTAAAATTAAGATTATCAAACGAAGAGCAAATAATCATAATAATTATTAGGTAGCATCATAAAAATTAAGTGATAGTTACACCGATTTAAAGGTTCGAAAGATTATCAAATAAAGCCAAGCCGTGTTTGTTGCCTGATTCTTCTAGGTTTGGTCGCGTTGGCACAGGAGTCAATTTAGTTTAAAAGACGGTTCAAAACGACCTATGTGATTTTAATAAAAATAAAATAGGTACTTTTGACCTTTGAGTAACTTTGTTTGCGAACTATTCTATCAATATCGAGCAGTTAAAGTGGAATTCTGAAACACAATAACTAACAACAAAGGGCTGTAAAAGGCACGGATATAACTATCTAGGTGATGTAGGGAGGGGTCTGTGTAGTCTGTACCTAAAACATTAGTGTAAGTGTCACTGAAAAGTCAGCTCTGTGTTATGTAAAATAGAGTTCATTCCGCCTGTCTGAAAAAATCACTGTTACAACATATTTATAAAACTTTGTTGTGTTCATTTGTTATGTATTAAGGAGGATAAGTGTTCATTTTTTGTTGTGTCTGAGTGAGTGAATGATTAACAGTCAGATTCATAACAATTTTCTTTAAATATTAAAAATATATTAAACATTTTGATACTTATTGGAATATATTTAGAATATTTTAAAAGATATTACAGGATCATCAAAAAACGTTTGGAAGAGCAAATTACTAATTTAAAAGACGACTGAAATAATCTTTGTTATTTCAATAATGATTTGATTAATTCTAGTAATTTATACAATATCTAAGTATAAGTATTATAATACTTATACTTCGTAATAATACAAATAATCTCAAGATGAAAGCTCTATTTGGTCCTAAATGTTGGTGAGTGTACGAGAGTGTACGAGAAGGCGTGTGCGTGTGCGTGTGTCAGTACCGTGCGGGCGCGGTCTGCGGGCGCAGCGGGCGACGCGCGGCGCTACCTACACAGACCTAGCTTGAACAAGGGAAAAAAAGAAAGAATACGCCGTTTACGCATCAGTCATTTCTTCCAAAAACAAATTGTTTTTCAAAATATATGTACAACAACAACACTGCGTTATTAGTCGGATTCATGCGAACACCTTTATTTGCAAATTAATTTGAAATATAAATGATAATAAAAAATTCCATTACACAAACTTTAAAAAAAAAACCGTGTCTTAATTCCACATGGTACGGTTGATGTTAACAGCTGGTTGTACCCAATACCGTTCGATCAAGGCCCGAAACATACTAGCGCACGTCGTTTCGGACGGCGTTAGCCAATTAGTTTATCTTTTAGTTTAGTCTATGTCGACCAATCATGAAACTTGTAACGAATATCAAACCAATCAAAGAAGTTAAATAAAAACAAAGTTTGAATCCGTATAGAAATATCCAGCAAACCGATATTTGTCGGACGTCCGAGCGCTCAAGGTCACGTCCGCGACTTATTACTTATACTACAGACAATGGTAGCGATTTGAAGTTGCATTCTCTAAAGCTAAGTAAATGTATCGCCATCCTTTTCTTTTGTATATAAAAAGCAAAGGACAAGGATTCTATTTTTAGTTTTAACTTTAGAGAATACAATCTCAAATCGTTACCAATGTCTCGCGCTCGTATGAAGGGTATTTAGACTCGCAAAGGGATGTTCCCGTTCAAAGTACTCCACAGCATGTGGTTTTCAATATATATTTTTTTTGATTAAATAGCACCATCGCCTCCATAACTTCGGGACTTTCAGGATGAAAAGTGACACATGCTGCTGTATTTTCAGTTAAAAGATAGTATGTATCAGGTTGAACTGCGCTGACATTAATTTGCAAGTAAAGGTGCCGATGTTAGTGACATAGAAGCGTTATATAAGAAAATAAAGCAACATATTGGGTTATTTCACATTTTAATGATATAAATATTGATAAGTTCAAATAATAAGCATAATCACGAACAACAATAATACCTCCAGCACCAGTAAATTTAAAATTCGGCAAAGTGCGTGTCATGCTCGCGCACAGAGAGTTCCGTCTGTACAATAGAAAAGTTCCCAAGAAAAAGTTTTTTTTTATACTACTTTGTATGACGGGTCAAGCAGATGACCTAATGTTAAGTGGTACCCTTTGCCTATGAACAGTGCATTATCACATAGGTCACGTCCACCTAGGACGCGCCCTATGTTGCATTGCACTGCGCCCGCCACCCTGAGACATAAAGATGAAAAGTCTCATGTGCCTGTAATTAGTTACATTCAAAGCTTTGAATAGAAAGTATTATGAGCATTTTGTCTGTTTAATTAAGTCTGAAATTCAGTATTAACTCCTAACCAATAAGGAGTTCTATCAGCTCACAAGCATGAGATGATGACTCCCAGGGATTCCATCATCACATCCTGATGACTTGATAAATATGGGACCACCTCGGGAGTATACACCCATTCAAACAGTATGAGGTAATGCACTGGTTATACGCATAAGTTACCGCTTAACATCAGGTGGGCCATCTGCTTGTTCCGTCATTAAAGTAGTTTTTTTTTTTTTTTTAAATTGGTTCACAATCACTTGTGACGCAGATGTCGCTGCACAATTTTTTTTTAAATAACATAACACTTGCTACGTTTTTGCATATTTTTTGCAATTTTCATGAAGCGCTAGAGGGTGACAGGCAGACGGACGGACAGACAACAGAGCGAGAGCTAGGGTCCAGTTTCCCCTTTGGAGTACGGACCCCTAAAAAGCATGAATAATTAGTTATGGTAGGGTTCGAATTTTAGTTTTCTGGTCTGAATTCAATAAGTACAATGAAATTAAAGTTCATTGTCAGATGATTAACGAAGATAAATATTGATTGATGCTAATTATCTATCAATATTTACTTTATTCGATAAAGTATTGAGTCAAGCCGTATTGCAGAACCACAGACAGTTCACCGTAAGTTGGCACCTGCCATGGAGTATTTACAGGTGCCATCTTACGGTGAACGAGCCAGACCGTTCACCGTAACTTGGCACCTGCCATGGAGTATTTACAGGTGCCATCTTACGGTGAACGAGCTGAAAACTCAAACTGAATCGAGACTCAAGCTTACATTTTAATTGAGAACTGACAAAATAACATACATTTGTTTAGTCTCGCTCGGTTCAGTTTCATTTGAATTCATCAATCACTCAAACATCAGTTTACAACAATTTTTAAAAGACTGAACTGTCTTTTATAAATTGTATAATATGAATATGTGTCGAAAATATAGAAACATGTAATAAAGCTTTAAAACTATACAAAATAATAGTAATAAAAGTATAACTAAACAATTATTAGGAATAAGTAAATATAAAAACTTTTGTGAATCTTAACATTAATTTTATAAAAACGGGAATTTTTCACGAACCGTTTTATCGGTGTCAACACCGACATTGTTTCGACTCGTTCCGAGTCTTTTTCAAGGTGAGTGAACGCAACGCACTCCCTCCGCGTCCCGTTTAGCACTAATCCGCTCCGTGCGAGCTGCTGCCCGCTCGGCTCGTCTAGTGGGGCGCGCGGGTAGGAATATAGCTTGTGTTTTAAAAATGTCGTTGCTGACACCGATATAACGGTACGTGAAAAATTCCCGTTTTTATAAAATTAATTTTAAGAAAATATAAATAATTATAACCTTATGGTCAATGTGAAACCGACCATACCAACAGCAATTTTGTATAATTTTCCACTGTTTTATGGACAAGCGACACAGAGATGTTAGTGTATGACAACATGCTAATACTAACGAAATGGTACATGAGGGACGTCATCAAATGATAGGGCGAATACGTTTTTATTGCCAACATAAGACTTCGATAAAACAATTTACGGTAAGTACCTGATTGCGGTTCAAAAGGAGACAATTATTTTTGGGTCCACTATATTTAGAACATTGTGGCGTCTAGTAATAACACGCATGTTGATTTGTTCCCTAAAATCTCTAGATTATGGTGGTACATTAGTTATACCACATCTAACGGGAATAAAAAGAAATACGACATTAAAACATGAATATGATGCGTCTCATTACTTACGCCACAAAAATGAGCTGGGCCAATTTTCCAAACAAAAATAATCACGATACTCGGCCATCTTCGGCCACATCGTCACCAACAGGAGAAATCGTGATCAAACAAAGGTATATCAAAGTAAAAAAAAAAAAACTTTACGTAGCACGAGTATAGGTCGCGCTTCGAGTAATGAGCGCTGACCTTCAATGCGCAGTAGTAATTTTTTGGGTCTGAATAGCGAATGCGTGAATTTAAACATGCGCAGTCAACCCCACCACTTTCGCCGAGCGCTCATTACTCGTTGCGCGACCTATACGATCTATGCAAAGAACAGTCATATTTGGCGATAAAAATGTATCCCCAAGACATAGCATCCCAACAAATAGTATGTAGATAAAAGCAAGTGTGTAGTCAGCGTATCTTACCTAGAGCGTGGTGCCTGGTGGCGTGCAGCGGGCCGGTCTCGTGCGCCGCCGGCGTGTAGTAGAAGGCGTGCGGCTCGGAGGCCTTGCCAGCCGAACGCACGAACACCTGCACGCACACCGCCTCGCTGATGTCGCCGCGGCAGTACGCCGGCACGCAACACACTAGGTGAGTCTGCGGGCGAACGGAACGTCAGAACTGCGCCACACGATACTAACGATAGCCAACTGACTACCTGACTCTTGGAGCCCGATTAAATCCACCACGACGCGCTCGTGTCGCCTCCTTCAGGGACTTAACTTTGAATTTTCAACCACTTCGGAGTAAGAGAGAAAACGCTAATATTATTAACCTTGACGTTTACCTAGGTAAAAAACAATTTGTAATCATCTCAACTTCAATATAAAATAATTATCGAGAAAGCTGTGAATAAACCTTGTAATTAACACAATAATTATGTCAAGGCAACTGTCAACGTAATTATCAACGATTCTCCTGTCATTTATTTTGACACAGATTCATCGATTTATATCTAAAATCCCCGTTACATACATAAATGTATGAATATCACCATACCTGCTGAAGGAACTCTTTATCAGGAACGACCTCTTCCTCCCAGGTGGAGCGTCCGTCCTGTCGTTGGCAGAACACCACCCTGGTCTCTTTTAGGAAATTCTTGCCAAGGAGATACAGCTCCAAGCCTCCTGTAGCTGGACAGGAGACGAGGGACTTTCGGCAGACTTCGGGAACTCCGGGGGGTTGAGCTGAAATTAGTTTGGGGATCAGAAGTGCGCCTTGATACTTGTTTGCTTTTCTATACTATTTGACCTATTTCAACAATAATAGTATAAGTTCCCGATTTTTGGTGGATATTGGGAAAGGATTTGGATTTAGGAAGCTTTTGATACGGTTCTGTACAATAGGCTGTGGGTCAAATTGAGACATTGGTATCGTTGCCAGTGAAACCAGGTATGTTGGGCGGGGGCATTGTCCGATGCAAATGGTATGGTACGGGGTGCAGCAGGGCAGAATAACATCTCCTTTGTTATTCAACCCGTATGTTAATGACCTCATTGGTTATCTCAGCAGTACTTATTCGGGTTGTTTTGTGGATGGAGTTTACGTCAAAAACATCAGTTATGCGGACGATATTGTGCTGCTGGGACCAGTGGGTCCGTCGTCAGTGGGAGCCGTCCGCAAACTATTCTCAATTTGGGAGGCATACGCGGCGGAACATGGAAGCTATAACCCCAGGATGTTCAACAGGATGAAATGGATAGATGGATTCAGAATTGTGATGATAGTAAAACGGGCCACAAGGTTTTTATTTTCAGGCCTAAAATTTAGATAATCGAAATATTTCAAAGGCAAGTGCATGGCAAACGTCGAAGAGTATTTATACCCTGGCTAAATAGTATCCTTCCTTCTATAGAGCAGACAAGATGCCGAAGTCTAAGACGCACAGAAAATGCCTGGATGCGCTGTTGGGCTATGAAAAACTGGATGTAGGGTCAACTTCCGGTCGCACTTATACGTAAACTCATAATGCGTATTTTATCGGATGAGAAAAGGCTGTCGCCTTCGATAAAGGAACTAACGCGGAAAAGATACAGAAGACGAGCACGCGGCAGACCACGGCGAAAATGGAGAGATGAACTATACTCCTATAAGAGAGACTATGGCCAACAAAGGCACTCAATAAAGAGGTGTGGGTTAAAGAAGAGATTGCATTGCCAAGCAGTGGGATGATTTTTTAAAATAATTGAGATCGAGTAATAAAATAAAATGAAATTATTGTAATTTTATTAATAAAAATTATAATTGAAAATTCCTTTAATGTAAGTATTCATTTAAAGAATAATAGCATCTACCATCAGGCATTTTTAACCTCCGACGCAAAAACGAAGGGGTGTTATAAGTTTGACGGGTGTGTGTGTGTGTGTGTGTGTGTGTGTGTATGTGTGTGTGTATGTGTCTGTCTGTCCCATCGTAGCTCCCGAACGGATGAACCGCGTTCGTTTTTTTTTTTGTTTGAAAGGTGAATTTTTCTTGCTTGATTTTAGCTATGTTTGATCAAAATCGTTTCAGCCGTTTCATTGCGTTGAGGGTTTTTCTAATTTTTACAAAATTAATTACTTGTTTGTAATTTAATGTTAAACAAATTTCCAGTTAGACTTGTAAGATCTTCTGGCAGATTGTTGAAAATGTTATTCTTCATGTAATAGGCCTGAGTTTGTGTCATTTTTATAGGCTCATCAAAAAAAACTCACTGCAAATGATCTGAGTGGAGCAGACTTGCAGCGTCTCCGACTCGCCGGCCGCGTTCACGATGTCCGCTCGGAACACCATGCGACAACGCGTAGACTTCTTCTTCCCTCGCGACACGTGGAGTCCGCTCGAGCTGCCGCCGACGCTCTCGCCGAACCGATGCTCCACGTCCACATTACGCTCCTGTAAGTAGACTCTACTCTTAACTAAAAGAAGAAACGGCAATTGAAGAACCATAAATAAATACATAATGCTGGACAAGTTCACACAACGTTATCTAGGCCCAAGCACAGATAAAACCAAGCTAAACCAGAGCTTGTGTTATGGGTACTAGATAACTGATATACTTAATATAATACATTACATAGATAGATATTTTTTATTATGCATAGAAAACACCCAGAACACCCTGAACATATATCTGCAGAACGCACAAATATTTGTTCCGAGGCGGGAATCGTACCCGCAACCTCCTGCGTCGCAGGCGAACCATCGCCAGCCGCGCCACAGAGGTCGTCAAAGATACCATAGAACCAGACCAGACCATGGTCTAGAACAGATGGCAAGTAGAACACTGCTTTTAACATCAAAGTCTACATAAAGTCGATTCGGCCAATAGCTTTGAGTTAGGACATAATTATAAAGCATTAGAGCTGTTATTGTGTCGTATATTTCGATAAGAATGGATCAATCAGGAACTACTCGATTTGAACACCTTTACCCGGACTTGTTAGTAACATTTGTTGGTACAAGATTTGTCCTGGCTGCTAACTCATTAAGGAATAACTTTTGAAACTATCATGGTTATGTACATAATTTTCACTAGACACGGGATATTTACCATGATTTTTGAGTTTAAAATGTTCCCGATATTTCGGCACAGTTGCATGCGCCATGATCACGCACGGGAGAACAAAAATCATGGTAAATATCCTAAGGAAAGTAAAATCATTAAGGAATGTATTATTTAATGGATGAAAGTGTTAGCCTAGTCAGACATGGGCCGCAATGACGGCGATAAGATCACCACTTGTCACGTCTATATTCCTACGATGGTGCAAACCAACGGTGAAGAGACCTACCCTTTCGGGAAAAAAGGCTTGTGTGTATGAAAACCTTTATAATTTGCGTTCCACCTGCTAAAGAAGTTACAGCAACAGGTGACGAACCTTGAGTATCCCAACACAGTCGCAGGTGACCTGCCAGTTCTTGCTGGGCTCGAGATCTATCTCGATGACCACCGTGCCGTCGTCCTTGCGCTCCTTGCACGGCGTGGAGTTCTTCCCCGCGACGCGACATGCCTGGTAGAACATGTGAGGTGCCACACGCCCCGTGTCCGTGCCGATGAATACCTGCAATGTTTACATGTAATGATGTTTAAGTAGTAGTAGAGCTTTTTTGTGAAAGAGTTCGTCCGGGGAAGTACTACCACCATAGTAGCGTAACAATAGGGTGGCAGGGCTGGCAAAATGCCACTGGCCCCCGACCCAAGAGGGCCCCGGCCCAAGAGGCCGCAAGCTCAAAAATATTTTTTTACATTGTACCTGAGTGTTTTATTTTATTTGTAAAGTATATTTTTATAAGTTCTGCTTAAAATCCAAAGTGAAACAATTTTTTTTTTTAAATTTTCGAATTTGCCACGGTCCCCATATGGTCCCCGTGGCAAATTCGAAAATTTTAAAAAATTTAGTTGTGGCCTGTGGGCCCGTGGCAAATTCGAAAATTTCAAAAAAATTGCTGTAGGCAGGTTGCAAATTCGAAAATTTCAAAAAAATTGTTGTCTCACTTTTCATACCTACGTGCGTCCATACCTATTTCTGCCGCAAAGCAGTAGTGCTCGCATTGCTGTGTTCCGGTTTGAAGGGTAAGGGTGCCGGTGAAATTACAGGCACATGAGACTTTTCATCTTTATGTCTCATGGTGGCGGGCGCAGTGCAATGCCACATAGGGCGCGTCCTAGGTGGACGTGACCTATGAGTTAATGCACTGTTCATAGGCAGAGGTTACCGCTTAACATCAGGTGGGCCATCTGCTTGTTCAGTCACTCAAGTAGGATAAAAAAAAAATGTCTTTGAGCGATATGGAGACAACAATAAATCAGTGATAAAAATGTAGACCAATACAAGTGATAACCTAGTCAGATTATCTCGCAATGTTATATTGAATGATGAGTGTACCTGTAATACAGCTGGTTTATCGTAACCAACTAATTTGACTATTGGGAATGATGAGTGTACCTGTAATACAGCTGGTTTATCATATCCAACTAATTTGACTATTGGGAATGATGAGTGTACCTGTAATACAGCTGGTTTATCGTAACCAACTAATTTGACTATTGGGAATGATGAGTGTACCTGTAATACAGCTGGTTTATCGTAACCAACTAATTTGACTATTGGGAATGATGAGTGTACCTGTAATACAGCTGGTTTATCGTAACCAACTAATTTGACTATTGGGAATGATGAGTGTACCTGTAATACATCTGGTTTATCGTAACCAACTAATTTGACTATTGGGAATGATGAGTGTACCTGTAATACAGCTGGTTTATCGTAACCAACTAATTTGACTATTGAGAATGATGAGTGTACCTGTAATACAGCTGGTTTATCGTAACCAACTAATTTGACTATTGAGAATGATGAGTGTACCTGTAATACAGCTGGTTTATCATATCCAACTAATTTGACTATTGAGAATGATGAGTGTACCTGTAATACAGCTGGTTTATCGTAACCAACTAATTTGACTATTGAGAATGATGAGTGTACCTGTAATACAGCTGGTTTATCATATCCAACTAATTTGACTATTGAGAATGATGAGTGTACCTGTAATACAGCTGGTTTATCATATCCAACTAATTTGACTATTGAGAATGATGAGTGTACCTGTAATACAGCTGGTTTATCGTAACCAACTAATTTGACTATTGAGAATGATGAGTGTACCTGTAATACAGCTGGTTTATCATATCCAACTAATTTGACTATTGAGAATGATGAGTGTACCTGTAATACAGCTGGTTTATCATATCCAACTAATTTGACTATTGAGAATGATGAGTGTACCTGTAATACAGCTGGTTTATCGTAACCAACTAATTTGACTATTGAGAATGATGAGTGTACCTGTAATACAGCTGGTTTATCATATCCAACTAATTTGACTATTGAGAATGATGAAGTGTACCTGTAATACAGCTGGTTTATCATATCCAACTAATTTGACTATTGAGAATGATGAGTGTACCTGTAATACAGCTGGTTTATCATATCCAACTAATTTGACTATTGAGAATGATGAGTGTACCTGTAATACAGCTGGTTTATCATATCCAACTAATTTGACTATTGAGAATGATGAGTGTACCTGTAATACAGCTGGTTTATCATATCCAACTAATTTGACTATTGAGAATGATGAGTGTACCTGTAATACAGCTGGTTTATCATATCCAACTAATTTGACTATTGAGAATGATGAGTGTACCTGTAATACAGCTGGTTTATCGTAACCAACTAATTTGACTATTGAGAATGATGAGTGTACCTGTAATACAGCTGGTTTATCATATCCAACTAATTTGACTATTGAGAATGATGAGTGTACCTGTAATACAGCTGGTTTATCATATCCAACTAATTTGACTATTGAGAATGATGAGTGTACCTGTAATACAGCTGGTTTATCATATCCAACTAATTTGACTATTGGGAATGATGAGTGTACCTGTAATACAGCTGGTTTATCATATCCAACTAATTTGACTATTGAGAATGATGAGTGTACCTGTAATACAGCTGGTTTATCATATCCAACTAATTTGACTATTGAGAATGATGAGTGTACCTGTAATACAGCTGGTCTATCATATCCAACTAATTTGACTATTGGGAATGATGATTGTACCTGTAATACAGCTGGTTTATCATATCCAACTAATTTGACTATTGAGAATGATGAGTGTACCTGTAATACAGCTGGTTTATCATATCCAACTAATTTGACTATTGGGAATGATGAGTGTACCTGTAATACAGCTGGTTTATCATATCCAACTAATTTGACTATTGAGAATGATGAGTGTACCTGTAATACAGCTGGTTTATCGTAACCAACTAATTTGACTATTGGGAATGATGAGTGTACCTGTAATACAGCTGGTTTATCATAACCAACTAATTTGACTATTGGGAATCCATTCCCTGAATTGTCCTTGACAGCGCCGCGACTGCCTTCAGTCTGATACCTGCAATTAAAAGCAACTTTTAGCTTGGAGACAGTCTATTCTAATATTATAAAGAGGTACTTTGTGATACGTAGGTCGTAAATAAGGTTCACCATCGTCATGAGTTTGCAAAAACCTTTACGTCCGTGTGTCATACGACATTTTTCAATACAAGTTGTGTGAGAAAACACACTCGTGTGAAGTACAGCTGTATGGTCCCGTCTGGATGAAAGCATGAAACTTGACATGCATGTAACTTTTACATATATGTAGAAGTAGGAACATTTTTTTTTTTTTTTTTTTATACTACTTGAATGACGGAACTAGCAAGAGGCCCACCTGATGTTAAGCGGTAACCTCTGCCTATGAACAGTGCATTACTTCATTGGTCACGTCCACCTAGGACGCACCCTATGTGGCATTGCACTGCGCCCGCCACCCTGAGACATAGATGAAAAGTCTCATGTGCCTGTAATTTCACCGGCACCCTTACCCTTCAAACCGGAACACAGCAATGTGAGCACTACTGCTTTGCGGCAGAAATAGGTATGGTGGTAGTACTTCCCCGGACGAACTCTTTCACAAAAAAGCTCTACTACTACTAAACCCCCGAACATGTTGATAAATTATTTTTTAACCCACTTCCCCCCAATGTTGTGTCCCCAATGGGGGTTTATTAAATTTATAATGCAAACTGTGAAAGCTACGAGAACACTATCAACAACTGTTTACTATAAATGTTTTACTATAAAAACTTTCGTGAATCATATCAATTATTTTATAAAAACGGGAATTTTTCACGTACCGTTATATCGACGATGCAAGCACCGACATTGTTTCGACTAGTTTCGAGAGTCTTTTTTAAGGTGAGTGAACGCGACGCACTACCAAATAACTAATATGTTCTTCAATAAATTATTTACAATACTGTCTTTGGATGTATGTTGATAGTACTTATACTCGTTGTTTTCAAAATAATCTAACCTTCATTGGTGTAAATACAGGGATTCAAGCAGTTTATTAAAACTATAGTGTACTAAACTTACTATAGCCGTATAGTGTGGCGTAGTGTGGGCGGGACTGTTTTTTATCCCCGACACCACGAGTGCGAAGACGCGGGCAAAAGACTAGTAATTTTATAAATCAATGTTCAAACAATGTTGATAAACTTGTGTCATCATCATCATCATCAAGCTTCTGCAGTCCACTGCTGGACATAGGTCTCTCCCATGGCGCGCCACTGAGCCCGGTATTCGGCTCTCCTCATCCAGTTTCTGCCAGTCACCCCGCGCTAGTCGTCGCTCCAATAGCCAGAGGGTGCCCTACACTACGTTTGCCAAGACGCGGTCTCCACTCAAGAACTCGTTTACTCCACCGGTTATCGGTTCTTCTGCAGACATGACCGGCCCTCTGCCACTTCAGCTTGCAAATCCTCTGGGCTATGTCTAGAACTTTGGTTATCTGTCGGATAACCTCGTTTCGGATCTTATCCCTCAGAGAGACTCCAAGCATAGCCCTCTCCATAGCTCGCTGACTTGTGTCGTATCTATGTAAAATGATATTTCATTTCATTTAATTGATTCATTTCTTTTTTGACATATTACATGTGCTTACAAGTCAATTTAACAAAGTAAGTATACCTTGCTCTATGTTGCGTTTCCGGTTGGCAAAGGATTTGTAGCTCCACCGTTCCATCTTTCGATCTGTAGGTGATGGGCGCCGCTAGTCCCGGGGGCCCAGACGATGACATAAGCTGTCTTCGTCTGACCATCGCTTGTGCCAGCTTGCCGCCATACTTCCCCGCCAGCTTCCCGCCGAGCTTGCCCCCCGTGCCGAGCTTCCCTGCGCTCGCGTACTTGTTGGCGAGCTTGCCCCCGCTTCCGAGCTTGCCACACGATCTGTACGGGTCCTGAAACCTCTTCCCCGTCGTTTCGTTGACATTTGGACTAGATATGCTGCATCCCGCTCTGATCCTGTAATTGAAATGTAATAGACACGTAAGTTTTTTTTGTGCAGTATCATTTGTGTTTTCAATGCATTCATCAGTACCTGCCTGATTTATCGTAATCAGTTCATTGAGTCAGGTGATCATAAAAGTACTTAAGATAAATATTAAAAAAAAAAAAAAGTCACCAGTCATGACGACACGAGGCAAAAATCCACAGGAAATACAATCTGACAGACCACAATAATGACTTTGTTGTTTAACCGTGCTACTAGGTATTAATCAACGCGGGTCTTCCTTTACTTCCTCCGTGTTTTGTCTCTTTCGATCTTATTTGAAACTGCCTGTCAATGCAAAAGACAAAACACTGTGTAACCATTCCAAGGATAATTATAATTTTATAGTAGCACGGTTTATATACAAATTGTAATAGTGTGAGTGAGTACACATTAAAGATGATGATAAAATATCATGAGGACGATGTATATACTTATAATTATGATGCTGTGCAAATTGTTATAGACAATTACGTGCGGTGAGCATGCGAATCCAGCACATTAATGACCATGATGTGGCAAATCATGACTACCTTACGATATAACCATTCAGATATGCTCAGAGAGGTAATACAGAAAAACTCTTTGTTTATAATTCTATAACTGTTAGATTAGAGTTATTTTCGTAACAAAAAGGCATTGATTTGAGTCATAAAAAATGACTTGAATAATAAGCAAGGACGTTAAAAGAAGTTAAAAGATGTTTATGGAAAAATAATATAGTTCAACGTACACAGGGACAGGTAGCACCGGCGGGGGTGCGAGTGCCGGCGGGGGTGCGAGTGCCGGCGACAGCGCGTCAGGCGGCGCGAGTGAGGGTGCGGGAGCGGGAGCGGGCGCGGTAGCGGAGGCGGCTGGTTGCGCGAAAGCGTACGCATCATTAGCGTCGTCACACTCTAACTTTACCGCCACCTCGCTCTCGCGCCGCTGCCGCTTTGTTTCCGGGTGCTCCCAGTCGGACTCCAATGTTTCGGAAAATCTGTACACATGCCGGACTTTGAATTAGAAATTTTGAATGGTACCTTACCTACCCAAGCGACTAGTTGCCAAATCAAACAGACACGATCTAAACGTAACTAAAACTGGAAGCAGGGCTACGAAAGGAAGTAAATTAATTAAGATAGGTAAAGAATCTAATAAATTACTGTTTTTTGCTAAGCCGATTAAGGTTTAAGGCGAATGTTGGCTGGAAAACACTACTGAAACAGCACACCGGACAAAATACATAACATAACATACATAATGCAGTTCACAGAACATTAACTAGTCCCAAGCTAAGCAGAGCCTGTGTTATGGGTACTAGATTACTGATATACTTAATACAATATATTACATAGATAGATATTTTTATTATACATAGAAAATACCCAGAACACCCTGAACAAACATCTGCAGACCGCACAAATATTTGTTCCGAGGCGGGAATAGAACCCGTAACCTCCTGCGTCGCAGGCGAACCTACGCCCGCCGCGCCACAGAGGTCGTCACAAAAGGTTTAGTTCCCAGACTGCTACTACTTCGTGTCACCGGTTCTTTCTTAGTCACCCTGTGTTAGGTCAGAGACCAATCCAGTTATGGTGGCCCTGAAAAGGGCATAATGACCAATGATATAAACACCAGGGTGGTGAAAGGAATCAGTGTGCCTTGTCTTGCTTTCTCTCCTTTCATGCATTTTTGACATATTATTGGAACGCCCGGAACTTCGTCTATATTCGTGGAGTTTTTTCCATACAAACTTCAACATCCCGCTGCACCCCTTTAGGGAATGAATTTTGGAAATTCCTTTCTAAGTGCAGCCCTAGACCACAAACGGAATGTACCCACCGAATTTCAGGTCTCTAGGTCTTAGTTTAGGCTGTGCTTTTGAATAGTTCCTAGTAGATCCCTAAGTATGACTTCAAACTATTGGTTCTGGACTTCGTCTAGGACGGTAGATGAATTAGGTAGACGATTCGTTTCCATTAAACTTCATTGTTTTCCTATGAGTACCTAAGTTTCTTTATTATTTCATGATAATTAAATGTCATCGAATCGCTCTCTCATTTATTGCTTAGATTAGTCCCATAGAACAATACGCGGCGCCAGTGTTGCTCTACAATTTTTTTTTTTTTTTTTTTTTATACCACTTGAATGACGGAACAAGCCGGTGGCCCACCTGATGTTAAGCAGTAACCTCTGCCTATGAACAGTGCATTACCTCATAGGTCACGTCCACCTAGGACGCGCCCTATGTGGCATTGCACTGCGCCCGCCACCCTGAGACATAAAGATGTAAAGTCTCATGTGCCTGTAATTTCACCGGCACCCTTACCCTTCAAACCGGAACACAGCAATGTGAGCACTACAGCTTTGCGGCAGAAATAGGCATGGTGGTAGTACTTCCCCGGACGAACTCTTTCACAAAAAAGCTCTACTACTACTAAAACGTACATACGTCGTACGTTATCAATAATTATCATTTTTATACAATTATTAATTGTATAGGTATCGACATACATTAAAATTGTTATAATGTATTAATTGTGATGTAAATTTTGTGATGAACCTACTTATGGATTGATGTTTTATTTTATTTTTGACTTGTAACCGTTTTCGTTATTAATAAATTACTATGACTATGAGTATGTACGTGTACCCCCACGATGTAAATAAATAATATAGGTATCTGTAATTGTGAACCGTCCAAGTATTACCTACCTAAATGTTTTCACGAATTGTAATAATAACTGACCTTTGTTTATTAATAGCTCCATTCAGCGACTGCCGTGTCGGTGTCGTACAGAAACATTTAAACAGCGAGATGTTTTCCGAAAATACCTCCATGGATCCGGTTGTATGGGCAGTGGTGGGCAAAGCCTACTCGGACAGGTTGCCGAGATACGCGATTACAAACTCATTTTTTAGCACCTTTTTTTCCGAGCGAGGTACTGACGCACGTGGGATTATGTTTTAACTTATGAATAATGATAAATAGTCCAGTTGGCAGGCGGTTTCAGATGGAAAAAGGTAAAAAGTTAATAAATTCATTCCACCATTATTCGGGTAACAGAAGAAATAAGGTGGAAATAAGGTGGTCTTCTTCAGGCATTTTTTAGCAAAATTAAAAAAATGCTTTTTTTTTCGAAGCACCATGTCTCGGTAATCTATCAACTTACAACCATGTTTGAATAATCAAAATTATACTAAATATAACGTTCAACAAAAAAGTATTTAGTATTTTTGCCGTAGGATGTAAGGGAAAAAAGTTATTGAGAAAAAACCGGAGGAAGGTCGAAATTTTTGCAGTTTTTCCCCCCCACCCCTTTTCGCACAGGGTCCTCGAGGTCCAAAACTTGAGAAAATGTTAATTAACCATCCCTGAACAACATCCCGAAGTTTCATTAACTTGTGACCTTTTTCCACCTAACCACAGAATATAATATGACCTAACCCCATGTTTTGCGTTCTGACGACTGTACTAAAAACAGGAAACGATACCCGGAACCTATCCAATACAAACCCTATTTCCCTAGCCCTTTCATAAAAAAAACCGTGAATGAAATCTCATTATTTCTTACTAACTGCGAACCCGGCCTCGCTCGGGGTAAGCATTAACTTGTAGGGTTAATACTATTGTTACGAGCTAGGGTTCAGGATAAAATAAACTCTTAAAACACCGGTGAACAAATTAACACTTTTTAATAAAATAATCCAAAAAGCACAAATTCACACTTCCGTTAACCGCACTATTCAAAATTATCACTCTCACCACTTTACTTGCACTATACTACGCTGTTCTAAATTATCCCTCTCAGGTCTCTTGATTACTTCACACACTTAGCTAGTAGTCAACTGCTCTCCACGAATGAATTTACGACTTTATATACGAGCGTCTTAGAGTCTCGAATATTCTAACAATTACGAGCAATCTGTAGAAACGTCTACCATAGTCTAGAACTATCGGGAACTATATCTATCCTGCTCTAACAACAGGATAGCAGGGTCTTGCTACACTTCTCTGACACATCCTTACTCTATGGGTAGAGCCACAGGTTCAGCTACTCGTCAATAGATGGCGTTAAATGTGTTGCCGAATGACTTTATCTGTGGTGCCATATTCATTCTGTGTTGGCGCGTAACATTGCCCCCTCCTTAGACGTGCTCGTCCCGAGCATCGTTAGACCCATAATATCGCGCCAATCTATCTACATGTACAATCTTAGGTGTACCTCGCAGCCCCTTCTGAATTCGGTACGTGACATCGTTAATCCTGGTCACAACACGGTATGGTCCGTCCCATTTTGCTTGCAATTTGGGAGATTTTCCTTTACTGCGTACCGGATTATGCAACCACACTAGCGAGCCTTCGACAAATCCCAGGTTGTTCAACTTACGGTCGTAACGGGTCTTCATCTTTTCCGACACTTGTTGGCTGGATTGTCTAACGTGTTCATATACGTCATTCATTTTATTACGCAGGTCTCTTGCATAATCCGTTATGGTGCTCGGAGAATCTGGTGGAGTCCCAGTTATCAGGTCTGCTGGCAACCGTAGTTCTCGACCAAAGTTTGCATAGGCAGGAGTGACAGTTGTACTCTCGTGAACTGCACTTCGGTATGACAGCAGAAATGGTTGAATGTGCTTGTCCCAATCATTTTGTTTGCTTCCCAACACTTTGGCCAAGTATCTCTCCAACGTTTGGTTGAATCTTTCCACCATTCCATCAGATTGGGGGTGATAAGCGGTAGTTCTTGTTTTATGAGCACCCATTACTCGACATGTTTCCTGGAATACCTGAGACTCAAAATTCCTGCCTTGATCGCTGTGAATTTCCAGGGGCACTCCAAATCGACAAAAGACTTCATGGACTAATTTATCTGCTACTGTCGAAGCTTCTTGATTAGGAATCGCGAAAACTTCCGGCCACTTAGTAAAGTAATCCATGACAACCATGAAGTACTTGTTCCCATTTTCACTCACTGGGAATGGTCCTGCAACGTCCAGTGCTATCCGTTCCCATGGCGCCCCGACGTTGTATAGCTTTAATGCTCCTCTGCTGCGTGTGTGAGGACCTTTCACTGCTGCACAACTAGTGCATTTCCGGCACCAATCTTCCACATCATCTCTGCAATGGATCCAATAAAATCGTTCCCGTATCTTTAACAGTGTCCTTTTTACTCCCATATGTCCTCCAGAACATCCTTCATGATAAAGTTGCAGAACGTCAGGTACCTTGATTTTAGGAACAACCATTTGCAGATGACAGTGATCTCCTCGAGCATTTTCCCATTTGCGGCACAAAACTTCATCGTGGATAATCAGACTGTCCCATTGTGCCCAATAGCTCTTTGTTGTTGTACTCATCCCAGCAACATCACTCCACTTGGGCTTTGAGGTACCAGCTATAATCCACTCAACTATTGGTTTGATATCCGTGTCATCTCGCTGAGCTTGTTTCAGGGTTTCCTTCCATTCATCACTTAGATCCGTTTTCAACATCCTGACGGGTACTGCTTCTCTGGTCTCTTGTTTGACACAATTTTTACAGTTATCCGGGCAAGGTCTTCTTGATAGCGCATCTGCGTTACCATGTGATCTTCCACTACGATGCTCAGTTTCGAAGTCAAATTCCTGTAGCTGTTCAATCCATCTTG
This sequence comes from Operophtera brumata, assembly GCA_932527175.1. Taxonomy (NCBI): domain Eukaryota; kingdom Metazoa; phylum Arthropoda; class Insecta; order Lepidoptera; family Geometridae; genus Operophtera; species Operophtera brumata. The sequence continues at coordinate 2,247,126 of OW052235.1, forward strand.
CCACTTGCCCCTCCGGATTCTTGAATTGTAGCAGCCACTTCAATGCAGCATGGTCGGTTCGCAGATGAAATTTGCGTCCAAGCAGATATTTACTGAAATGCTGCAGGGTCTTCACTACTGCTAACAGCTCCCTTCTTGTGACACAGTAGTTTCTTTCCGGTTTGGATAAGGCTTTACTGAAGTAAGCTATCACCACCTCTTGATCACCTTTGCGTTGGGATAATACACCGCCGATGCCAGTATTACTCGCGTCTGTGTCTATGATGAACTCGTTCTCGATGTCAGGAAAGCCAAGAATAGGCGTGTCACACAGACGCTTCTTCAATTCCCGGAAAGCAGTGTCACACTCTTTATCCCAGCAAAATTGTCGCTTCTCCTCGGTGAGCTTGTGCAAAGGTTTGGCAACATCAGCAAAGTTTTTCACGAACCGTCGGTAATACGAGCATAATCCTAAAAATGCTCTCACCTCTGTCTTGTCTTTTGGAGTCGGCCAACCTTTGACAGCGATGACTTTTTCTGGGTCAGTTTGTACACCATCCTGCGAAATAACATGTCCCAGAAAGCTCACCTGTCGTTTGAAGAATGTGCACTTTTTCGGACTTAATTTTAGATTGGCTCCGCGTATTTTGGCCAGCACGCGTTCTAGATTTTGAAGATGATCTTCAAACGTTCGCCCCACAATGATAATGTCATCCAAATAGACAAGACAGGCTTCTCCAATCAATCCGGTAAGTACTAGCTCCATCAATCTTTCAAACGTTGCAGGCGCATTGCATAATCCAAAAGGCATTACCCTGAATTGCCAGAGACCCTTGCCAGTAGAAAACGCTGTTTTTTCCTTGTCCTTTGGATCTATTTCCACTTGCCAGTAGCCACTTTTCAAGTCTAGGGTTGTAAACCACTTCATTCCCGTCAGTGTATCTAATGTGTCGTCAATCCTCGGTAGTGGGTAACTGTCCTTCTTGGTCACTGCATTTAGTCGACGATAATCTACACAAAAACGCAAGCTGCCATCCTTCTTTTTAACAAGCACTACAGGAGAACACCATGGACTTGATGAAGATTCAATCACGCTATCTTTTATCATTCCTTCAATCATGGTCTCCACTTCCTTCTCTCTTGCAACAGGTAATCTCCTTGGTCGTTGACGGATAGGTGGCTCATTACCAGTATTTATTGTGTGTTGAACTAGCCCAGTCTTTCCAATGTCAGCATCATTTGAAGAGAAAATATCAGCGTACCGAAGCAACATCTTCTTAGCTTTTGCCATTTCTTCCACAGAAAGATCCTTGTGACAATCTTCAAGAAATGATGACACGTTGTATTTACTAGTTAGTTTATTGCCACTGGACAATTCCTGGCATTTTCGCATCCAGGCTACTTCTTCGCAGGTGCCTATTAACATTCCCTTTTTGATGTGATGTTCCTTATTACTTGGGTTCAATATTCGTACTGCTGAATTATCTGTGGTCCTCACTAGAGTACGTGCCATAATCCATGGTAGGTCATTGTCCGTTCTTTCTATTAGGACACATCGATTTTGTCCAGAAACTTGCAGCAACCTTACTGGTACAATGGTTTCTGATCTGGGAGGAAGAACCATTTTCTGAAGGCAGTAAACCTTTTCAGACACTCCACCTTCCATAAAGATTTCCTCTGTCCTGCACTTTAAAATTCCTTGGTTCACGTCTATCTCACATTGATGTTTTCGCATAAAATCCAATCCCAGGATGCAGTCATCAACTATGTCGGCAACAATGACTTTATGCTGGAAAGTTCTCTCACCCAGCTTCATCTCCACCTGCTTCTCGCCTCGGACGGCTATGTGCTGACCGGTTGCTGTCAGGAGCTGAATATGGTCATGGTTACAGACGAAGTCCCCAGAAAAGCGATTTGCAAGTTGAGAACTGACCACTGTACGAGAAGCACCAGTATCCAAAGTTATCTTACAGGGTGTTCCATTGATTTGGCCTTCGATAATCAGGCTATTCCCGTCATGGGCCTGTGAGATTGAAATTCTTGGGGCTTTTTTAAAACCGGCCAGCACTCGCCCCGCAGTCCTGGCGTTTACTCGTTTCCCTGCTGGTTGTGGGTGGAGGCAACCACCCGGTCTTCCTGAGATCGATCTTTCCTTTCAATCGACCGTTTGGGGCAACTGGACCTTAGATGACCCTTTTCACCACACTCATAGCATCTAGGGCTAAATTTTGGACGACTTTCACGGTTAGGGGTTGCTACCATTTCCCTGATGCGGTGCGCTCGATGGTCCTGACGCACGGCCTCCACCTCCAATGCATGGGCCAAAGCATTCTTCAAAGATTCGTGGTGCCCGAGTCTCACAGCAGCCCTTACTTCAAGGTCACGTATTCCATCGACAAAGGCCTGGACTAAATTACCGTCGATGAGTGCCGGTGACGATTGATATGCCTTTCGAACCAGCTTTTCTATTTCAAGAGCCCACTGCTGTAGGCTCTCGGAATGACGCTGCGCTCTGTCCTTTAATTGAGCACGGAACACGTGCTCCAGATGTGCATCACCATAGCGGGATTCCAATGCTTCGAGCAGCTGTTCGTAGGTAACTTCCTTTCCGAGGGCCTCTAAAATGGTAAGCGCCTGGTCACGAAGGCCTAGAGTAAGGGCAGTCATGGCCTGCGCTGTGGTCCATCCGTTGGCCTTGACCACGGCCTCAAACTGGATCTTGTAGGCTGACCACGAAGAGCTTCCATCAAACGGCGGCACCTTGAAGCCTCGGACTGTAGGTGTAGCAACCACTGAAGCCACGTTCCCATCTCCAGACTTCAGCACACCCAGAGCCTTTTTAACATCGGCGATCTGGGTTTCAGCGTTGGAGATGCGACTCTCTTGGTTTTGTACCTGGTCTTTTACATCCCGGAGTTCTTTCCCCATAGTCACGTGCAGGTCCTTTATGAAACGAGTCTGTTCCTCCTTATCACGGCGCAGATGCTCCTCAAGGCGTTGAGCCTGCTCCTCCTGCCGACGAGTCTGCTCCTCCTGCCGACGAGTCTGCTCCTCTTTATCACGGCGCAGCTGCTCCTCAATGCGTTTAGCCTGCTCCTCCTGCCGACGGGCCTGCTCCTGAAGCATTGCCATTAAAGCAGCAAAATCAATTGAAGCGGGAGCTTGGACCGCTGATGGTGGTGAAACCCCGGATGATCCAGCAGCTGGCTCCACCATTGGGTCAGGAATCTGGCGACGCACTTGTGATGGTGAACCTTCAAGTCGCCTGACATCCATTTCCAACTGCCGTTGACTGCGCGTCCTGATACCTTCCGTATCGTCCTTTGGAAGCACCGGCATTATTTTATCCCGACTTCTGACACCAATTTGTTACGAGCTAGGGTTCAGGATAAAATAAACTCTTAAAACACCGGTGAACAAATTAACACTTTTTAATAAAATAATCCAAAAAGCACAAATTCACACTTCCGTTAACCGCACTATTCAAAATTATCACTCTCACCACTTTACTTGCACTATACTACGCTGTTCTAAATTATCCCTCTCAGGTCTCTTGATTACTTCACACACTTAGCTAGTAGTCAACTGCTCTCCACGAATGAATTTACGACTTTATATACGAGCGTCTTAGAGTCTCGAATATTCTAACAATTACGAGCAATCTGTAGAAACGTCTACCATAGTCTAGAACTATCGGGAACTATATCTATCCTGCTCTAACAACAGGATAGCAGGGTCTTGCTACACTTCTCTGACACATCCTTACTCTATGGGTAGAGCCACAGGTTCAGCTACTCGTCAATAGATGGCGTTAAATGTGTTGCCGAATGACTTTATCTGTGGTGCCATATTCATTCTGTGTTGGCGCGTAACACTATGTTTAGAACATGCTTCATCGAATATTATTCAAAGAGAATAAATAAAGTAGATATTGTTCCGAGCAACCTACTCATATTCATAAAGTAAAATAAGTCTAGGTATATCTTCCCTTCAAAAGTGAGCAAGGTTTTTCACTTCCCGCGGCCCGAGTGCAGAGCGGGGCTGCGTTCAGTCGGTAATTACGGCCAATTATTAGAATTCATAATATAACGGTATTACCACTGGTCTATACGATATTCAAGATTCATGACCTATAAATAATCTCTAAAGTTTTGGCTCTTGCACGAAGCGCGTGCCCCCTATCTCCTCATCATTCATATTCGTACACCACATCGCCTATCTGAAGATAAGGCTGATAATACATGCGTAGAACACTGCGTACTAGATCGACAGATAAGGTACGTGCGCTAACTGTGCTAGCTCATCTGTTTGTGGTGTGGACTGTGCTATCTGACAGCTAATCGCTGCACAAGGTCAGATGGCCAAGAATCCGAGGATTGTTACGTACAATATACTAGAATGAGGAGTCATAGTGATTGATTCAGATTATTACTGATAGAGACTGTTGGGACAGATGAGTGAGTTTTACCCAAAATATAAGTCCGATCGGCTGTTTTCGTTTGCGCAGTAAAGCGCAGACTGATATCCGACGGTAGCCGACCGTATAGTTATAGCTCAGACCCGCTGTAATAGCGCTAACCCGCTCACATCTAAAAGTCGACCGGCCGCAATTTTGCCACGAAATCGATTAACCAATAACAGCGCAAGATTTTAGCGCGCCATTGCTATTGGTTGAAAGAAGGTTCCCGCGGTATAGAAATTGGTCTACGCAGGTACATCGGGGCGACTTATATTTTGAGTATAACTGTAAGTACATATTTCGTTTTTGTTTTCGAATAAATAAATAAATAATGCTGGACAGTTCACACAACATTATCTAGCCCCAAGCTAAGCAGAGCTTGTGTTATGGGTACTAGATAACTGATATACTTAATACAATATATAGATATTACATAGATAGATATTTTTTATTATATATAGAAAATACCCAGAATACCCTGAACAAATATCTGCGATCGCACAAATATTTGTTCCGAGGCGGGAATCGAACCCGCAACCTCCTGCGTCGCAGGCCAAGCTTCGCCCGCCGCACCAGAGAGGTCGTCAAAGTTTTTTTCTTCTTTTTTTTAACATTGATAGACTTTGTTTGACCACCATCTCACCTGTTGGTAAGTGACGATGTGGCCGAAAATGGAGCACAAAGGTCTAGAAGCGATATCCTTTATCGAAGTCTAGAAGGCACTTATTCACTTCAGCCATGAACATACACAGATCATAGTTTTCAGGGAAAACAGACGACGGTAGTGTATTCCACTTCCACTCCTTAGCAGTTCGCATTATAAAGGTTTTACTTGAACGTATCATAGACAAATACGTTACCTACACCTTTTCTTTCTCTTTCGCTACATGCATGCTAATGTCTAGTTTACACGCTCTAAGTAGACAGTAGTGTTGCTAATTCTTTTACCGAGCGCCCGCTAGGTTCTACTGCCAATACCATTATATCAATAAAAGTGACGAGCCTTGGGCTACAAGACCCTCTCTTATGAGATTGGTTATCTTTAGGTACATGACAGGAAGTTCTGCTAAAACCACTGGTCGTATGGCATATCGAAGAAAAAAAGAGTATACAGGGCGTAAAAATAAAATGAAGTCTCCTCTCAGCAAAATATCCTATCTGCAATATTTAAGGCACCCTTTCCCTTCATGTCGCATAGTCATGGGACGCCCAGGAGGCCAATTCTCGGATTGTAGAGATTATCTCTAAATTAGAGATAATGTCGAAGCATGAATGTCTGCAAAAAATGTCACGAAAATGTCACAATAACCATCAAATCGTATTCGATTTGAATGATTTTGGTCGACTTATGTCTATTTGTGACATCACGAGAATAGCAAATTAAGATTTTATTAGAAATTCGCCATCTTTTTTCGGCATATGTCTAATTCGACTTAATCGAGAATTGCCCTCCTGGTCGTATGGCATATCGAAGAAAAAAGAGTATACAGGGCGTAAAAATAAAATGAAGTCTCCTCTCAGCAAAATATCCTATCTACTATATTTAAGGCACCCTTTCCCTTCATGTCGCATAGTCTTGGGACGCCCTGTATATACATTACATATATGAATTATTATAATGAAGCTGCGCAATGCGTAATTTATCGCCCAAGAATACTTGTAACTATCCACATGTATAATAATGAAAGTTGTAGAAGATGGGTCGCAGAGAGTTTTACATAATAAATCGTTCCAGGTGTTTTTTTTATCGAGTAACAAGAAATAAACAAGACAATAATAATTATTCGCTGATCCATGACAAGATTGGATTATGTAACTGGAACTCGTTTTATATTGATATGCAATTATGTGACGAATTGTACTTAGTTACCTACCTGTCTATCAAATTCTGAAAAGGCAACGAATTAGCTCAGGGCGAAGGAAGTTGTAAAGGGGGCGCCGAAAAGGTCGGTTGTTTGGTAATAGTTTGAGATCCCTTGGTCCATGCTGTGTCTCTTTAGAGTTTATGTTTTGACTATACTTGTTAGCTACTGATTAATAATAATGTGCGTTATATACTTTTGAGCGCAGACAAATCACAAAAGCACACTGGAAACATACGTTTTTATATACACATTCGGTTAGATGCAGTTACGCCCAGTTTTCTTGCAAACTCTACATTGGAAATGACACTATTTTTAGCAATTGAGCAAGATTTTAGCCTAATTGTAAGCATAAAAATACGTGCATGTTACAATAGATAGAATTCTACCGAATTGTATGTACCTGTTTGCTGCGTCCGGTCCGAGACCGCTGTCGTTACTATTCTCGCACGGCTCCGGCGGCCGCAGCGAGTGTGTGTGCGCGTAGTGGGCTAGTTTACCGAACTTGCCCAGGTGTGCGAACTTCCCCGGATGCGCCAGTTTACCCGGATGCGCAAGTTTACCCGGATGCGGCATTTTAACCGCGTGCGCAATCTTCCCCGGGTGCACTCGCTTATGTGGCGCGCGCATCACTTTCCTGTGCACGCGCGCGCTCATTGTCGGAGCCGTAGACATTGTCATTCTCATGCCTGCCGACAAACAGAAAAATGTTTTTTAGATCGATAAAAGTTCGCTAACTTAATGTTTTTAATAAATTTTGTTTATAATTTTGGATTCACTGAACTACACTATAATTACTGATTAACTACTACTTGAATATTTCAATATATCTGTCCTAAACAAGACAGCATCCTTATCAAACTAACAACAAAACAGCGAGCGCCATGCCGAAGGTCAAAGTACAAGATCTAAGATTTCATAACATCAAAAATGTATCATTATGTAATCCTCCATATTCGTCCGTACGGAAGCCGTCATAATTGTAATTCCCTGCGTCGTAAGGTCATGACTCAACGTTTAAAGATCGCAATCTCTGTTTTATAGGCCGAGTGCCATAACGCGTAGGCCATAAACCGAGACGCGACTGCGATACATAAACACTGAATTAGAACATCGGTACACACGGGCGAAATCATCTAAACAGTGTGTTCGCAAATGGAAAATGTTGCGATCAACATAGAAAATTATTGCCAGTCGACGGTAAGGTGCAGCAGCACTGAATATTTTAAACAAATTGAGATAGCTGGTGAGACGAGCGGGATCTGTCACAAATAAACCTTGCAAAGCAACACACAAACCTTGGCCAAGAATAGTAGTTAGTTTAGTTACCTACCTACATAAAGACTATCCAGAAAAGACTGTCTTAGTACATATTAAGGTCAATTTGTTTTTAAAGCCCATTACTAAAGCTAGATTTACGATGGAAGACATTCTTCAAAATGATGAACCTGAATACGTTGGAACAGGAGTAAATGTAAATTAATTTTTTAGGACGATTCAAAATGATCCTTGTGATTTCAATGAATAAAATACTTTTGACTTTGACTAATGATATACCAGGAGTCTAAGAGACTTGTATCAAACACAGAAAATGACTATAAAATAGAAAATGCACGCCTTGGAATAGTGATACGAATCACTGACGCCACTACACAAGTTATTACGACAAGTGTAAAGCAATCGTTAGCAGTTAGAACATTATTGCCAAGGTACATAAAATAATTTATACCAGCAGTAAATTCTGTTTGATTTGATGATAAACACGCATTCGGAATAACTATGTTTTGATAATGTAATCGTGCATTTGTATATGGTATGTTTATACTCTGCTTTTACACATAGTTTGCATTTTGGGCTAACTAAGTTTGCAGCGTAACGACTCTGTCTTACAGCATTCAATCTATCTCACGGATATCGATATATAAAAAGATTCTACGTAGATAATTGTTTAGAAAACTACATAGTATATTTCATTAAAATTACCTATTTCACAAGCTTTATATTAACTTGCAATGTATGTCCGGGTGGAATATGTTTCTCCGGGTGGAATCTTGGAACTGAATTTTAAAGCAGTTATCCTCAACCGATTGAACTGAAATTTGGCATACCTGTCAAGTTCCGATGACAATACAATATTATGGTGACAACGAGCTGATATGATCATGGAGACGGTACTCCTAGATGGATAATAGTAGACTGACGGTGCTTAGGCTCATTTTGATCAGAACACTGTTACGATCACAAATTTTATAAAATCTTATATTTGATAAATATATTTTTCACAAAAAACTTATTATTAGTTTGCATATCTTCAAGTGACTCTACAAATCAGTTGCTAGGTGCTAATACACAATTCTTGTAGAGCTTTAAGGAAACAATAAACGTAGCCAGTAAATCTTGACCTTGCCGCTCATGCTTAATCTCCGGACTACGTTTAATATTCGTTTTGAATTTATAGCTAATTTATACATACATACATACATACATACATAGACACACGCCTTTTTCCCCGAAGGGGTAGGCAGAGCCACAATAGGCCTCTTTTCACAGTGGGTTGCACCATCGTGGAATATAGACGTGACAAGTGGTGAGCTCATCGCCGTCATTGCTTCCCACGCCTGACTCAGCTAACGCTTTCTTCCAGTAATAACACATTCCATAATAAGCTACCAGCCAGGACAAATCTATAATCTATAGCGTCTATATATCTAATTTATAGCGTTCTTTATTTATGAGTAACGCAGAGCTCTGAATCTTTGTTCAATGTAATTAAATTGATACCTAGTACTACGTGTTTGGTAAATTTATGTAAGTTAGTTTTGGTATTTAATGATTTAGCTCAGTTACGTGACAATACCTCCTCCTCCCTCTGTGGCGCGACGGACGAAGTTTGGCCTGCGACGCAAGAGGTTGCGGGTTGGATTCCCGCCTCGGAACAAATATTAGTGCGATCGCAGATATTTGTTCAGGGTGTTCTGGGTATTTTCTATGTATAATAAAAAATATCTATCTATGTAATATATTGTATTAAGTATATCAGTTATCTAGTACCCATAACACAAGCTCTGCTTAGCTTGGGGCTAGATAATGTTGTGTGAACTGTCCAGTATTATTTATTTATTTATTCATTTATTTAATACAAGCACAACAAGGACATTAGGGTTTACGCAACAGAAATCTAGCAAGAGATAGAGGACGAACCAAATGCACAAGGTTACTTTCGAGACGGCAAGAGAGAATAATAGACTATCCTTACTGAACGAATACTAGTACAGGTACTTACTTTGATCAAATCGAAAATGTCTGAAGATCCAGGATACATGAGTGTATGTAGAGAGGTATTGTCGTACTAACGTGACGAGCGTTTTACAAGAATTGTATAAGAAACAAGGACACAAAGAAGGTATTCTCAGGATAGTAGCAAACAAGATTATTTTACGGAAAACATTACAAGGATTTAAACATTTTAAACATTCACTAAAGTTGAAAATACGTCACGCACGTTGCCTATTCACTGGCGAATTGCAAAATGTTATAAAATGTAGAATCCCTTGTGGTTTTTCGACAGGTTCCATTCCCACCGGTTTGCGGGTGACAATCACTTTGAAGAGCGAATTGGTTGGGCTTTTTGAATTGATTATAAGGCCACGCACTATCGTCAATAGTCCAGCGGGAGACGCTAGAGGCAAAATAATAATTACTACGGAAAGGTATGATTTCGAAAACCCACGGCCGAAGACTGCAGCGGCAAAGTGCCTGGCACTGCCAGCAGATTCCATGGAAAGTAGAACAGCGCGGCGAGTCCGTGATTATGCTTTGACTCGTACGGTTTGCAGCTTCGACGCAAAGCTGGCGCTGCCGGCCTTACGAATCATGAGAGAATGACGCTGGTTCTAGGAAGTGCATTGTGAATTATTAATACGTTTTTAATTCGCTTTCATAAAATTAATATTTCGCTTTTTTTTATGCTACTTGGAATGACGTGTCAAGCAGATTGCCCACCTGATGTTAAGTGGTACCCTCTGCCTATAAACAGTGCATTAATTACCTCATAGGTCACGTCCACCTAGAACGCACCCTATGTGGCATTGCACCGCGCCCGGAAACATAAAGATGAAAAGTATCATGTGCCTGTAATTTCACCGGCACCCTTACCCTTCAAACAGGAACACAGCAATGCGAGCACTACTGCTTTGCGGCAGAAATAGGTATGGTGGTAGTACTTGATGATGAATACGTATATTCTTAGAGCATAAGTTCTTGGGCCATGGAACGAGCTATGACGCTGGAGACGCACTATCAACTCGGCTAAGTGCCGATGAATGCTATTATAAATAGATGATTATTATATAATAGTTTCCGTTACTAAAGTGCAGTGATTTCTTTAAACACGGTTATTTAGGTTCCTGTATTTTTTAAAGCTTTATATTAACTTGCTATGTATCTCCAGGTGGAATCTTGTAACTAAATTTTAAAGCAGTTATCCTCAACCGATTGAGCTGAAATTTGGCATACCTGTCAAGTTCCGATGACAATGGAATATTATAGGTCCGGATGGAATCTTGCAAATTAACCGATTGGGATGATATTTTGCATACCTATTTTGCTCTAGTAGTAGTAGAGCTTTTTTAGTAGTAGTAGAGCTTTTTTGTGAAAGAGTTCGTCCGGGGAAGTTCTACCACCATACCTATTTCTGCCGCAAAGCAGTAGTGCTCGCATTGCTGTGTTCCGGTTTGAAGGGTAAGGGTGCCGGTGAAATTACAGGCACATGAGACTTTTCATCTTTATGTCTCAGGGTGGCGGGCGCAGTGCAATGCAACATATGGTGCGTCCTAGGTGGACGTGACCTATGAGGTAAGGCACTGTTCATAGGCAGAGGTTACCGCTTAACATCAGATGGGCCATCTGCTTGTTCCGTCATTCAGTAGAATAAAAAAAAAACTGTCAAGTTCCGATGACAATGCAATATTATGGTAACAGCGAGCTGATCTGATGACGGAGACGGAAGGTGGATAACGGAACTCCTCGATGGATAATAGTAGACTGACCGTGTTTAGGCTCATTTTGATCAGCACACGGTTACGATCCCTTATTTTGTAAAAGCATGTATTGAAAAATATATTTTTCACAAAAAAACTTATTGCAAAACAAACTGTAAGTACTGCAATGCAAAAAACTCAATTGTTTCAGTGAGCACATTTTCACAAGAACATTTTGCCAGACAGTCGAGGATCGATAGCATCGACAGCCCATCAAGGAGCATTATTGAGTGCACACGCGTAGGTGTGTACGAGTTATAAAGTGGAGGGCCGAGTTCGTTACCCTGCGGCACCCGCCCGCGCCGGCCGTCGAGACGCGACCCGCGATACCGACGGTTATCGGTCGACGTTTAGTAGCTGCGGCGAAAGTCCATCGTTCCACCTGCTTATTGCTGTTGTATATTATACAACCACAAGTAAGAGCAGGTGCAACTATCATATGATATTATCAGCATTCTGCTGGCTGAATGAGTATGGTTACAACCATAGTATGATTCTTTAAATTGCGACCGTAAACACCAACGTCGTCAATAGCTTCGTATTTTCATCAGTAATTTATCTATGTACAGTATGTGTTTGTTGTCATTTGAAAATCTTTGAAAAACTCTGCATTAACTCTCTAGATTTAGAATTTTGGATGTGTATTTAGCTATAGCTCCTACCTAACTGATATGTATGTGTATCTACATTATCATTATCTACTTGAAGAATCCCATTGCTGAACATGGGCTTCCTTCATAAAATGCGACGACGAATGATCTTGAGCCGCCTCCATCCACCGCTTTCCTGCTACCTCTATAATGGCTTTGCGCTCCTTCGAAAGGGGGGCATTCCTCTTCTGCGTCGTCCGGTTTGTGGTCGTCACTCGAGAACCTTTCTTCCCCAACGGTTATCAGTTCGGACTTCGGACGCAGTTTTGCAAGCTATATGGCCTGCCCATTGCCATTTCAATTTGATAATTCTGAGAGCTATGTCGTTGATCTTGGTTTTTCTACGAAAATGCTCATTCCGGATTATATCTATCACGTAGTGAAACTCCGAGCCTAGCTCTCCCCATAGCCCGCTGCGTATCTTTGATCTTTCTTATGCGGACAATAGTTAGTGGTCACGTCTCAGTGCCGTAAGGGCAACACGCACTGATTATAGACTTTCGTCTGGCCGTGGTATGTCCGGCCCAAGAATAGACCCCTTCATCTCCTCCCGTGGATGTCGTAAAAGCCGACTTAGTGATTACGCGGGCTTGTTTGTAAGATTCGTTGGTATTTGTTTTTTCCTGGCTGCTAAGCTTATTTAAGGAATGTGTTATTACTGGAAGAAAGCCTTAGCGGAGTCAGTCGTGGAATGCGATGGCGGCGATGAGCTCACCACTTGTCACGTCTATTTACCACGATGGTGCAACCCACAGTGGAAAAGACGCCCATTTGAGGCTCTGCCTACCCTTTCGGGGAAAAAGGCGTGTGTCTATGTATGTATGTATGTCTTTTCGTCTTGTATTTATGTATGTATCTACATGCAAAGAGCATGGCAGACCACGTGAGACATTTAAATACATTATTTATTTGTGTCTAATTTGCATACGCCTGTATGCTAAACAAAACAAAAGTATGTCATGCGTACAACAACATTTTAGGTTGTGTGTTTCAATTTGGAGTCTAATCCGTTTTTAATTAGATTCTTCGGAAGCTGAGCCGACGTAAGCAAACGCGATTATACAAAATGAACGTTCAATAGATTTAAAATATCAATCTATATGTAAATTTCAATCATCAGTATGCTCGGCGAGCAACGTTTTCCAATACAAAGCTCGTCAGTTTATCAAAGTTGTTTATTGAGAAGTGGACGGCTTGGGTTACTGACCGTACCTACTTACGGTCTAACTAAAGCAAATAAATACTGGAGCGGATGTTTGCCCTTACAAAAATATGATAGAAAACGAAGAAATAATAAATAGCGATCGTGCCGCTGAAATCATAACAAACACGAGTGAGATAACAGATAGCATAGGTAGGTACCTATGTCGTAACGTGAACTAGTTAAAGAAAAGGAGATAACACGTGACAAACAAACAACTCGCTCGCTTATTATTGATCAGAGGAATTAAAATAACGTAGGATTCAAAATACTGTATTTGGGTCGGGCGTCTTATCACTGTTTGTGGAAATATTTCGGTCAAGAAAACATTTCAATGCAACTACCTGAACTTGAGTCGAAACTCGGATGGAATATTCTCGTAACTTATTTAAAAGCAAACTGAAAGTTGAGCGAATCGAGACTGGATTGTGAGTTGACTGAAAATGTATCTTCTGCTCTCTCATAATAACATCGCAGGGTGGCGGGCGCAGTGCAATGCCAATGCAATGGTGCGCCCTAGGTGGACGTGACCTATGAGGTAATGCTCTGAAGCCCAATTCTCGTAATAAAAAATAGTCAAATTAAAGTTCGGATCATGTTTCGATCTATTGTCGATGTCACAAACGTCAAAAATGGTATTCTGCTCACGTGACAATACAACGCGGAATATGATTATATCGAAATGTGACTGTAACTTGAATGTTTCAAAGTTCTGAGAATTCTCTCTTTCACTCTTTACAATTATTATATAGCACTATCCTACTCTAATATATGGTCGCAAGAACCGAAAAAAGATTATATTGTTGTTATGAGGGAGCAAAATACAAATTTTTCAGTCAATTTACAATACAATCTCGTTTCGGTCAACTTGCAGTGTGGTTATAAAATAAATAAGAGAATTGGGCTTCTGTTCATAGGCAGAGGTTACCGCTTAACATCAGGTGGGCCATCTGCTTGATCCGTCATTCAAGTAGTACAAAAAAAAAAACATCATCATAATAACGATTAGGTCTAATACCACAAAACAACTAATACTTGATCAACTTTCAGACTTAATTTTGTTTGGCGCTGGCTTTATTAAAATTTGCATGATAATACATTTCAGTAGATATAAGTTTTGTTTGACGCTAATTTCTTCGACAGACTAAACTTTACAATATTGCTTACATTTACTTCAATGCTACCTTCAATCTCAATAGGTACCACGTAATCAATACAATAATGAATACTTACCCCCTTATTCATAATCATTTTATAAACCTATTATAGTTAGCTTCTGTTTTATTAGCTCTGAAGCCCAATTCTCTTATTTATTTTAAAGGCACACTGCAAGTTGACCGAATCGAGATTGTATTGAGAATTGACTGAAATATTGGTATTCTGCTCCCTCATAATAACAGTATTATCTACTTTCGATCTTGCGACCATATATTAGAGTAGGATAGTGCTATATAATAATTAAGAGAGAATTCTCAGAACTTTGAAACATTCAAGTTACAGTCACATTTCGATATAATCACACCAACGCGGACGTTGTATTGTCAGGTGAGCAGAATAGGTACCATTTTTGACGTTTGTGACATCAACACTAAGATCGTAACACGATCTGAACTTTAATTTGACTATTTTTTATTACGAGAATTGGGTTTCTGATGTAAAATAACCTAAGCTATGTTAGCTATCAAAGGTTTAAAATTGGATGCATCAGTATTGATCCCAGAAATTAATTTAATTATGACTATTGGGGCTAGGCTATATAAATACAAGACAAGACAAAGATACAAGATAGATCCAAGACTCAGTTATATTTTAATCTGTGACCAGGTTAACCAAACAAATTAAATAATAATTTGCATACATTAGACACCACCTGCACCCACACTGTCGATATATTTTACATAATCTTTTTGACCCCCATAATTATTTATTCATTTCTTAAAGCTGGCATTGGGACATATGCATGAGAACAAGCTTTAACTATCCCAAAGTTGGGTTGTTCTCATCTCTATAGCTCCGGTGCCCGTGACACACAGACAGACGGACAGACACCGGAGTGAGACCCTGTCTTGGAACCTATATACGATCACAGAACGTTGGAACGGGTTTCATTCGGACGAGTTGGGACTTACGGTCCTAAGTTTAAAAAGTTTTTGAGATATTACAATAGTCAATACACTAATATTTTTAAAATTTAAAGTAGGTTTTTTCTTGATTATGGATTAAATTAGTACAGTCATCTTTCTACATCTGAAAACTTGAGGCCGGCGAAGAGAGCAATGTCGTCGGCGAAGCGAAGGTTTGTCAACCGGTCCAACCTTAATCCCCCAACTTTGATGTCCCTATTTTCCCCAGCCTGTTGCGAGATTTGTAACAGATTCTATGTCCCCATACAAAAAAAAATACGAACCAGAGGGCCAATTCTCGGATTCTAGACATTGAAATAGAATATAGATGTTTGTCGAGAAATAGGAAGAGGTAGTCAAGAATATTATTATAATAATTACATGCTGATTGAAATGTGTATTAAGCCGCATCTTTTGCATGTTATCCTAACATTTGTTCTTAAGGCGCTATAGGGCCAACGAAAATTTTTATGTCAGGATGTGAAGCACGCGGGGTCGCCCCGCCCACTGAGCGGGACGCAGGATGCGCCGAGTTCAATGACCCGAATTCTATCGGCGGGTAAGAGCGTTTTCACACTTTCCGATCCGATATCCTTATCGGAACACGTTTCCATAAATTTTGTCGGTATCTGATATTGGAGACCGATAAAATGTATGAAAATTACGGCCGATAACGGTATCGCATCGGATAGTGTGGAAACTCTCTAAGGCGCCTTGCTATTATTTTCGCACATACGGTCATAAAGTAGTACAATATGCGCACAAAAAATAATAAGTTTTAGTGCTAGTAATAAATAAATAATAAAGAATTTTTACGTAAGTTTTTTTATTATTTCTGTTGGATATTTGGATAATCACATTACCTATAAAAATGGATCGTAAGGAAGGTATCTAATTGTGGCAGAAAATCAGATGTTCCATAAATAAATAAGTACCTCATGATTCGATCCTAAGAAATTACCTCTCCGTCTCCTCCAGTGGATGTGTGCAGTGGTCTGTCCGACCTAAGACTAGGCCCTCCGACTCTTTCTGAGGAAGAGTGCAGAGGTGTGTGTCCGGCCTAAGAAATTACCTCTCCGTCTACTCCAGTGGATGTGTGCAGTGGTCTGTCCGACCTAAGAGTAGGCCCTCCGTCTCTTTCTGAGGAAGAGTGCAGAGGTGTGTGTCCAGCCTAAGAAATTACCTCTCCGTCTCCTCCAGTGGATGTGTGCAGTGGTCTGTCCGACCTAAGAGTAGGCCCTCCGTCTCTTTCTGAGGAAGAGTGCAGAGGTGTGTGTCCGGCCTAAGAAATTACCTCTACGTCTACTCCAGTGGATGTGTGCAGTGGTCTGTCCGACCTAAGAGTAGGCCCTCCGTCTCTTTCTGAGGAAGAGTGCAGAGGTGTGTGTCCAGCCTAAGAAATTACCTCTCCGTCTCCTCCAGTGGATGTGTGCAGTGGTCTGTCCGACCTAACAGTATACCCTCCGTCTCTTCCCGTGGAAGAGTGTCGTGGTGTGTGTCTAGCTTAAAAAATTACCTCTCCGTCTCCTCCAGTGGATGTTTACAGTGGTCTGTCCGAACAAAGAGTAGCCCCTCCGTCTCTTCCCGTGGAAGAGTGTCGTGGTGTGTCTGGCCTAAAAAATTACCTCTCCGTCTCCTCCAGTGGATGTTTACAGTGGTCTGTCCGACCTAACAGTATACCCTCTATCTCTTCCCGTGGAAGAGTGTCGTGGTGTCTGGCCTAAAAAATTACCTCTCCGTCTCCTCCAGTGGATGTTTACAGTGGTCTGTCCGAACAAAGAGTAGCACCTACGTCTCTTCCTGTGAAAGAATGCCGTGATGTGTTTCCGGCCTCAGAAAATACTTCTCCGTCTCCTCACGTGGATGTGTGAAGTGGTATGTCCGTCCTAAGAGTTACCCTCCGGTTTTTCCTATGGAAGAGTGCTGTGGTGTTTGTCGGGCCTAAGAAGATACCTGTGCGTCACCTCACGTGGATGTGTGCAATGGTCTGTCTGGCCCTCCATTAGTTCCCGTGGAAGAGTGCCGTGATGTGTGTCCGCCCTAAGAAAATACCTGTCCGTCTCCTCAAGTGGATGTGTGAAATGGTATGTCTTGCCTAAGAGTAACCCTCCGTTTTTTCCTATGGAAGAGTGCTGTGGTGTTTGTCCGGCCTAAGAAAATACCTGTGCGTCACCTCACGTGGATGTGTGCAGTGGTCTGTCTGGCCTAAGGGAAGACTCTCCGTGTCTTTCCATGAAAGTGTGCCGAGGTGTGTGTCCGGCCTAAGAAAATACCTGTCCGTCACCTCACGTGGATGTGTACAGTGGTCTGTCTGGCCTAAGGGAAGACCCTTCGTGTCTTCCCGTGGAAGAGTGTCGTGGTGTGTGTCCGACCTAAGAAAATACCTGTGCGTCACCTCACGTGGATGTGTGCAGTGGTCTGTCTTGCCTAAGAGTAGACCCTCCGTCTGTTCCCGTGGAATAGTGCCGTGATGTGTGTCCGGCCTAAGAAAATACCTGTCCGTCTCCTTCCGTGGATGCATTGAGCATCACATCAATCTACAAATTCTACCTATATCATTCTACAATTTTCAATGTAATAACTAATCATTTTGATTTCTAGCACAGATAATGTATGGTAGTAAATGTGTTACTACCATACATAACATACATACCATACCACCATCCAAAGGGCGTCGACGATTTTGGCATAGTCGTCAGCCGCCATTTACTTTTATTTTTAAGTTAGAGGCGCACTTTAAAAAAATTACATTTTCTAGAGGGTACGGGTCATTCGCAAAACATCCACTTCTCATAATGTACACCGCACTTTTCAAACTATTTTTTTTTCAATAAAGCTGGATATGGGTTACTGGCTCACTGACTCATTGACATCGTTATTCTCCTAGAAGGAGTCGTTTTAGTGATGGGTCATGTTCTAGGAAAGTGTTTAGTCCGTCTGTAAAATCTGTCATTTCAAAAATCCAAGCTGACCAAAACCTTTCTTCGAAATGGTGACCGATCGGATCCGTTCAAACGACGCATCCTACTGTTTTTTGGGAAAGATAGAAGAAAAAAATAAAAAAAATAAAAAAATAGATTACTGCTCTAAAATGGGTTTTTCAAACAGACTTGTCCGACTAGACTTTGGTGAATTAAAGTTTTTTACTAAAGTTAACACTCGAAAATTTGGTTTATATTGAAATGTTGTAAGCATCTTGGTGTATATAGGGTGCAAAATCACAACTTTTTTAAAAACCATGATGGCGCATGGCGGATTGTTTGGTGGTCATTTTGTAGAATCGTAAAGTTTTCAATTTTCAAATTGAAAAAAGAGACTGTGGGCAACACCGGCGCTTGATGACTAGTAAAGGGCTATCGTGTGGGAGAACAAGTGGTGTTGCCTGGTGGAAATTGCAACTTTTTTACTTTTCGTTACATTTTACTTGTATTTATATTTTACTTTTAAAACCAAGAAGTAAAAATGTAATCATATGAAAAAAGTAAAAAGTCTAAAATAAAAAAACTCAAAAAAAATAAAATTGAAGTCATTTTATGAAAAGTCCAGTGTACATATTGCGAATAAAGGAGATGTCCAGAAGTGGTATAATATTCTGAGAAAATTTCAGAAGTTATGATATATATCTAAAAAAAGCTTATTTATTGGGCTACTCGATTATATAAATTTTATATATTATAAAACCTCCGTTTCCGAGAAAATAATAAAATTGTTCTTGAAGGGAAAACATAATGAAACAAACATGCCAAAACCACACGTGTGTAATAAATAAATAAATAAATAATGCTGGACAGTTCACATAACACATTTCACATTTTTTATCTAGCCCCAAGCTAAGCAGAGCTTGTGTTATGTGTACTAGATAACTGATATACTTAATACAATATATTACATAGATAGATATTTTTTATTATACATAAAAATACCCAGAACACCCTAAACAAATATCTGCGATCGCACATAAAATAAATATGCTATTTCGTCTTCTTCTGCCTGTGCCCAAAGATATGATGACTAAAATATTCTTCTTGAATGGAATACGTGCTAACACACAATTTACAATAAATTTATCTGTGCCCTGAGCTACCTGAAAAATACATATGTTTATAAGGAGGCGAGGAATGTAGGTACCTATGCATATTGCTAAAGGTACTATTATCATTACAGGCAGCTCCTATCTATTAGTGAACTCTACAACAGTGTAGGTAGGTATCTACTTAGAATGTATCCTGAACCTACACAGAACAGATAAACTAATAAGTGAAGTATTAGTAATAACGTGACAACATGGAACGAAGGTAGGATAGTCGTATGAAAAGTACTTTGTGGTTGTCTGTCTGCGGCCTGTCTCGCTAGCTAGAGAGCATCAAAATTCCTTAGTCTGCCTGCCAAAGAGCGTCAAGTTCACCTTTTGGGAGTGTTACAAGTACTAACTTTATTTTGAAAAAAAAACAACATTTGAATCAAGTTTAAAAAAACTGAGGTACATTTATTATTTTTCATTAGCTGCAAAATAGCCAAATAATTAATGCCCTTTCTCCGTAAATAACTATTATGTTGCTTAGAATTTCTAGTTATTTTTATACCGGCCTTCATATATATTTTTTGGACATCTCCTTTAGTCTATTTAAGCAAAAAAATTGAGTGTATATTTTGCGAAGTGGAGGTTATGCGAAGTGGTCATATTGAGAATAAGTGCGATGTACATTACAAGAAGTGGACGTTTTGCGAATGAGTTGTATCCTCTAGCCATAGCACAATAACTAGTGGGTCGATGGTGCGTGAGGTGCTGCAGCTGGCGTACAGTTTTCCTTTGCCGCTTACTCGCGTGTATGCACAAACCTCTACAAACCCCTGCAAACCCTACCAACACTACAAACCCCTACAAAATCCTACAAACCCTACAAACTCCTTCCAACGCCTACGAACCTCTATAAATCTACTTTGATTTTGACCCTTAACCTTGACCTTGACCTGTACCTGTACCTGTACCTGTACCTGTACCTGTACCTGTACCTGTAATTATACCTGTACCTGAACATGCTCCTGCACTAATTAATACGAATGTCGCCTCTTCGTTTATCTCACTCACTCGACCATCGTTCCACTCAGTGGAATCGTTCCACTTCGTGTCACGCTGGTCTCGTTAGCTCGATAAGCTACAGCAAAGTTAATTTGAAGAGAGAAAACTAACGTAATATTCGTAATCAGCACCCACAAATTACTTGAAAACGACACCCATATTAGTTTTTTCTGATCTTACCATTTTATAGGGTTACCAGCTTACCTACTAACTTACCCACGTAACCAAAAAATTTAAGTAATATTCGTAATCAGCAACTACAAATTACTCAAAAACGACACCCATATTAGTTTTTTCTTATATTACCTTTACGCAGGGTTGCCAGGTTACCTTCCTACTCACTTACATACGTACCTGACTGCAAATTTGATGATTTATTCGCAATCGAACGTTACTATCGTTTTTTTCAGTCTCTCGATTATACAAGCACCGTTTCCTCCCAGGGTTACCAACAATATACAAATTTATATAGTCAAAGGTTATTTTTAAGGGCTTCCTTCATAATACCACATACATTTTATTATCAAAAACTTAACTATTTATATATATTTGGAGAAAATCTAAGAAATTGCCCTAAAAACGGGGAAAATATTTCCACCTGGCAACACCACTTGTCCTCCCACACAACAGCCCTATACAAGTCATCAAGCTAAGTGTTGCACACAGTCTCTTTTTTTCAATTTGTAAATTTTATATTCCACCATTTAACAAAATGGCCGCCACACCATCTGCCATCTTGGTTTTGAAAAAAGTTAGGATTTTCGTATATTCACCGAGATGCTGGCAACATTTCTGTATAAACAAAATTTTCGAGAGTTAACTTTGGTAAAAGACTTTAATTAACCAAAGTCTAGTCGGACAAGTCTGTTTAAAAAAGCCATTATAGAGCAGCCTTCTATTTTTTTTTGTTTGTAACATTTTTCTTTAATCTTTCCCATAAAACAGTTGGACGCGTCGTTTGAACGGATCCGATCGGTCACTGTTTCA
The DNA here is from genome assembly GCA_932527175.1 of Operophtera brumata. Classification (NCBI taxonomy): domain Eukaryota; kingdom Metazoa; phylum Arthropoda; class Insecta; order Lepidoptera; family Geometridae; genus Operophtera; species Operophtera brumata. The sequence goes on from OW052235.1 coordinate 2,268,506, forward strand.
AAGAACTGTTTTGGTCAGGACCAAAAGTGCGGTGTACATTATGAAAAGTGGACGTTTTGCGAATAAGCCGTATCCTCTAGCCATTTATGTACAGTTTTCAAAGTGCGCCACTAACTTGAAAATAAAACTAAATGGTGGCTGACGACTATGCCAAAATCGTCGACGCCCTTTGGATGGTGGTAGCCGGTAACACATTTACTACCATACATTTTCTGTCCTAGTAATCAAAATGTAGTTAACATTGAAAATCGTATCCTAATGCAATAGGTGGAATTAGTACATTGATGTGATGCTCATTGCATCCACGGGAGGAGACGTAGAGGTTTTTTTTTGGCTGGAAACACCACAGCCCTCTTCCATGGGAAAAAACGGAGGGTTAATCTTAGGCTGGACATACCACTTCACACATCCACTTGAGGAGACGGAGAGGTTATTTCTTAGGCCAGACAAACACCACAACACTCTTCCATAGGAAAAAACGGAGGGTTACTCTTAGGCCGGACATACCACTTCACACATCCACTTGAGGAGACGGAGAGGTATTTTCTTAGGCCGGACACACATCACGGCACTCTTCCACGGGAACAGACGGAGGGTCTACTCCTAGGCCAGATAGACCACTGCATACATCCACGTGAGGTGACGCACAGGTATTTTCTTAGGCTGGACAAACAACACAGCACTCTTCCATAGGAAAAAACGGAGGGTTACTCTTAGGCCGGACATACCACGTTACATATCCACGTGAGGTGACGGACAGGTATTTTCTTAGGCCGGACACACATCACGGCACTCTTCCACGGGAACAGACGGAGGGTCTACTCCTAGGCCAGATAGACCATTGCACACATCCACGTGAGGTGACGCACAGGTATTTTCTTAGGCTGGACAAACAACACAGCACTCTTCCATAGGAAAAAACGGAGGGTTACTCTTAGGCCGGACATACCACTTCACACATCCACTTGAGGAGACGGAGAGGTATTTTCTTAGGCCAGACAAACACCACAATACTCTTCCATAGGAAAAAACGGAGGGTTACTCTTAGTCCGGACATACCACTTCACACATCCACTTGAGGAGACGGAGAGGTATTTTCTTTGGCCAGACAAACACCACAGCACTCTTCCATAGGAAAAAACGGAGGGTTACTCTCAGGCCGGACATACCACTTCACACATCCACTTGAGGAGACGGAGAGGTATTTTCTTTGGCCAGACAAACACCACAGCACTCTTCCATAGGAAAAAACGGAGGGTTACTCTTAGGCCGGACATACCACTTCACACATCCACTTGAGGAGACGGAGAGGTATTTTCTTAGGCCAGACAAACACCACAATACTCTTCCATAGGAAAAAACGGAGGGTTACTCTTAGGCCGGACATACCACTTCACACATCCACTTGAGGAGACGGAGAGGTATTTTCTTTGGCCAGACAAACACCACAGCACTCTTCCATAGGAGAAAACGGAGGGTTACTCTTAGGCCAGACATACCACTTCACACATCCACTTGAGGAGACGGAGAGGTATTTTCTTAGGCCAGACAAACACCACAACACTCTTCCATAGGAAAAAACGGAGGGTTACTCTTAGGCCAGACATACCACTTCACACATCCACTTGAGGAGACGGAGAGGTATTTTCTTAGGCCGGACACACATCACGGCACTCTTCCACGGGGACAGACGGAGGGTCTACTCCTAGGCCAGATAGACCACTTCACACATCCACGTGAGGTGACGCACAGGTATTTTCTTAGGCTGGACAAACAACACAGCACTCTTCCATAGGAAAAAACGGAGGGTTACTCTTAGGCCGGACATACCACTTCACACATCCACTTGAGGAGACGGAGAGGTATTTTCTTAGGCCAGACAAACACCACAATACTCTTCCATAGGAAAAAACGGAGGGTTACTCTTAGGCCGGACATACCACTTCACACATCCACTTGAGGAGACGGAGAGGTATTTTCTTTGGCCAGACAAACACCACAGCACTCTTCCATAGGAGAAAACGGAGGGTTACTCTTAGGCCAGACATACCACTTCACACATCCACTTGAGGAGACGGAGAGGTATTTTCTTAGGCCAGACAAACACCACAACACTCTTCCATAGGAAAAAACGGAGGGTTACTCTTAGGCCAGACATACCACTTCACACATCCACTTGAGGAGACGGAGAGGTATTTTCTTAGGCCGGACACACATCACGGCACTCTTCCACGGGAACAGACGGAGGGTCTACTCCTAGGCCAGATAGACCACTTCACACATCCACGTGAGGTGACGCACAGGTATTTTCTTAGGCTGGACAAACAACACAGCACTCTTCCATAGGAAAAAACGGAGGGTTACTCTTAGGCCGGACATACCACGTTACATATCCACGTGAGGTGACGGACAGGTATTTTCTTAGGCCGGACAAACACCACAATACTCTTCCATAGGAAAAAACGGAGGGTTACTCTTAGGCCGGACATACCACTTCACACATCCACTTGAGGAGACGGAGAGGTATTTTCTTAGGCCAGACAAACACCACAATACTCTTCCATAGGAAAAAACGGAGGGTTACTCTTAGGCCGGACATACCACTTCACACATCCACTTGAGGAGACGGAGAGGTATTTTCTTTGGCCAGACAAACACCACAGCACTCTTCCATAGGAAAAAACGGAGGGTTACTCTTAGGCCAGACATACCACTTCACACATCCACTTGAGGAGACGGAGAGGTATTTTCTTAGGCCAGACAAACACCACAACACTCTTCCATAGGAAAAAACGGAGGGTTACTCTTAGGCCAGACATACCACTTCACACATCCACTTGAGGAGACGGAGAGGTATTTTCTTAGGCCGGACACACATCACGGCACTCTTCCACGGGAACAGACGGAGGGTCTACTCCTAGGCCAGATAGACCACTTCACACATCCACGTGAGGTGACGCACAGGTATTTTCTTAGGCTGGACAAACAACACAGCACTCTTCCATAGGAAAAAACGGAGGGTTACTCTTAGGCCAGACATACCACGTTACATATCCACGTGAGGTGACGGACAGGTATTTTCTTAGGCCGGACAAACACCACAATACTCTTCCATAGGAAAAAACGGAGGGTTACTCTTAGGCCGGACATACCACTTCACACATCCACTTGAGGAGACGGAGAGGTATTTTCTTTGGCCAGACAAACACCACAGCACTCTTCCATAGGAAAAAACGGAGGGTTACTCTTAGGCCGGACATACCACTTCACACATCCACTTGAGGAGACGGAGAGGTATTTTCTTAGGCCAGAAAAACACCACAACACTCTTCCATTGGAAAAAACGGAGGGTTACTCTTAGGCCAGACATACCACTTCACACATCCACTTGAGGAGACGGAGAGGTATTTTCTTAGGCCAGACAAACACCACAGCTCTCTTCCACGGGAAGAAACGGAGGGTCAACTCTTTGGTCAGACAGACCACAGCACATCCCACATCCACTAGAGGGGACGGAGAGGTAATTTCTTTGGCCAGATCTCTACTCCTACTTGGTATGTAGCTATCTAAAGTAACAGTATGAAGTCAGAGTTTATTTGCAAAACAAATCGGATAATGTATTTGTTTACCTAGGTTTACTTTTACTTACCTTTGTCACAGAATAAATAATAGTACAAGTACCTATGTTGGCTCTTTTCATAATTATGATTTGCGAGTAGCCTGACTTGATAGTTTCCATTTCATCCGTAGTCACGTGACCGATGGCGGGAAAATTGACACAGATCCTGCCTCGATGCGGTCTGCGACCGGTCTGAGCAAGCCGAGCGCACGCTCTGGTACTTATATTTGTGTTTAAAAAATTATATAAAAAAATCCCTTTTAGTTTTGCTAAATTTTGTTATTGACTTCACTAATTTAAATAAAAATGAACATGACACCAAGTGTTTCATAAGTTAAAACGTGAAAGAAGTAAGTCAAAAACATGATTTCAATTTTAAAAAGGTGGTATCTTTGTGTTTTTTTTTTATTGAGTAAAGTAATTCAAATAGTGTATTGAATTAATGATTTCACTAGATAAAATGATCAAGAATATCATATATTTTTTTCTTCATAGAAAACTATAAGAATTCTTATCAAAAACTTTAAAATTCTAGACACATTTGAGAACCTATGGCGTCTTAATGTCGGGCGCTTGCTCGCCGTAGTAGTTGTAAAATATTCCATGTCATTTGTTATCGCTCGTGTGTTGTATTGTAAGAGAACCTAGTATTTAGACAAACCTAACATAGGTTTTAAGATACTACTAACCAAAATATATTTAGATCAGTTTGTATGATAAATAAATAAATAATAATAATAATTTGAAAAGGTGACCTAAAACAATCAAATAAAGAAATTATATTCTATTCTAATGATGATGAATATAATGAAGTATGCATTGGAATTAATAATTAACGAACTACGACGGACAAGCAAGAACCTTGCTATCTAGTATTTACCTCTCCGTGACCCAGATCAAAGAGATTTCATTAGCATTTTTGTATTTATTACTGTTGGTGAAGAGAAACAGATAAGTAAGTATGCTATTCATCAAATCCTAGACAAAACAGCATAAGGTCTGAATAAAACTTGAATAAGAAACAAATAGTTATTGAATTTAAATGTAACCCAAAAATTTCGTTCCAGCGGGACTCGAACCCGCAATATCATTTTTTTTTTTTTTTTTTTTAACATTGATAGGCCTTTGTTTGGCCACGATCTCACCTGTTGGTAGGTGACGATGTGGCCGAAGATGGAGCACAAAGGTCTAGAAGGAACCTATTCACTCTAACCTCGCCTGTGATCGGCGATGCCTTTACCAATTCGGCCATAGAACGAGCTATGACGCTGAAGACGAAATTTCATCGCGAATTGGTAAAGGCATCGCCGATCACAGGCGAGGTTGCGGGTTCGAGTCCCGCTGGAACGAAATTTTTGGGTTACATTTAAATTTAATGTTATCCATAAAGTGTGGTTTACACTTGAAAAATAATAAACTAAAATAGTTTTTGGTTTAAATACTAACTAAAACTATACAATGGCTTCGTGGAATTAACGTTTCTAATCAAATCGATACAAAAGTACAACAAATACACGCGGACACCTTGAGTTTGGGCAGCTAAAATGCTGCCAGCAAAGGAAGGTACGGCAATAGAATCTATATATACAGTGGTGGCCATATAATTAAGAACGCTGATATAAAGGGAAGATTTTTTCCAACTAAGATGCAAAACTAATTGTATGCATTTGTTTTTATTTCTCTCGGTATCGTAAAACATTTCCATATTACCACTGTATTCATTGATACACATGATTGGCTAAAAATCAATAGGCAAACTTTTTACACTACTTTTAAACAAAGTATTCCTTATTACTGGCTGGTCACGTAATTAAGAACGCTAAGTAGTTTATACCTTTATTCAAATTTAAATAGAGAACACTCAGTCGATTTGTTACTGTTTGTATAATTTTGGCGCCATTACGTGCTGCAAAAGATTAAAGGAGATTGCTTCTTTAGAAAAAGCAATGGGAAAAATAAAAGTTGTGATAAATCTACAAGGGAAGTTATAATAAAACTTCGCCGGAAGAATTGGTCTTATAAAAAGATAGCCGACCATCTGCAATGTTCAAAAACTATGGTTTTCCACGCTGTAAAGCATTTTGCTACGTATCAAACTACTTCGAATGTTCCACGTGTACCTAAACAGAGAAAAACAACTCCTCGAGATGACCGAAACATCGTTCGTATGGCAAAACAAAATCCTTTTAAAGGGTCCAATGAGCTTAGAAAAGAATATTTTGGTGAAAACAACCCTTCAGCAATCTCAGCACGCACTATTCGAAGACGTTTGGTAGAAGAAAAATTGCACGGTAGGATAGCAAGAAAGGTACCCATGTTAAAACTTTGCAACAGGCAAGCCCGGCTTGCATTTGCGAGAAAGTATGAAAACTGGACTGTGCAACAGTGGAAAAATGTACTTTTTTCTGACGAGACGAAAATAAACAGAGTATGTTCTGATGGAAAACGATATGTACCAGCATTCGACCCAAAGTACACGAAAGTTACATTAAAGCACGGTGGTGGAAATGTGAAAATTTGGGGTTGCTTTTCTGGACATGGTGTAGGACCTGTAAAGTTGATAGAAGGTAACATGGATCAGTTCCAATACAAAAATATACTGGAAGAAACAATGTTACCATACGCTGAAGACGTTCTACCGGTCATTTGGACATTCCAGCATGACAATGATCCAAAGCACACTGCACGCACCGTAAAGGAATTTCTTACAGCGCAATTAGTTTCTTTCTTAGACTGGCCTGCTAACAGTCCAGATCTAAACCCAATAGAGAATCTGTGGTTTGAAGTAAAGAAAAAGGTTTCAAATACAAAGTGTGGAAATTTAAGAGAGCTGTATGACGTTTTTTTAGAAGAATGGAACTCTATTTCTCTTGCGAAATGTCAAAAATTAATAGAGTCAATGCCTCGCCGGTGTAAAGCTGTAATTAAAAGCCGTGGATATGCTATTAACTATTAATTTTAGTTAAATATTTATTAAATTTCTTTTTATGTTTCCTGTGCTACATAATATTGTGATTTTTTAAATCTAAGTGTCATACTAAACAATTCCCGAACAGTTAAATAAATCGTTCTTAATTATTTGTCCAGTTTCAGTACTATTTGAATGTGTTACTTTGATAAAATCAATAAAATGTGCAAAAAATAGTTAGCGATTTCATAATTTATTCTTTAAGTCAGGTTGCTCTATTAATGTGACTATTATATAACATAACTAGTTGCTTCTCAGAAGGTACACATCTCTGTGTATGATACGATTTAAATAAAAAACTTCTAGAACTTCAAATCGTTCTTAATTATATGACCACAACTGTATATAAAACAAAGTCGTGTTAGTTACACCACTTATAACTCAAGAACGGGTGAACCGATTTGGCTGAAAATTGGTGGGGAGGTAGCTTAGAACCAGGAGATTGACATAGGGGGAAAGGGTAGGAGGAGGGGGGGGGGGTTTCACCGGGGGCTACCCGTGCGAAGCCGGGGCGAGTCGCTAGTATAGAATATAGAAGAATAGAAGGAACATAGAATAGAATATATATTTATTTGTATACATGAGCTACACAGAAACACATAATAAACTAAGAAGAAACAAATGTGAAAGTACGAGGTGTAACTCAAGTAGCAGAAAAAACTATCATGGGCGTGTGCGCATGCATGGGATAGGGATCAGTTCCGTAGCCGTTTTTAACACCCGATGCAAAAACGACGGGGTGTAAACATAATTAATCTATGTATAGTGCAAGGTATCTTTCCAGATATACTAAAACTGACAATTGTCAAACCTTTATTTAAAAAGGGGCTTAAAGAGGATATCAGCAACTACAGGCCGGTAGCGTTGATTCCGGTTTTTTCTAAAGTCGTTGAAAAGGTTATTCACAGAAAACTATACGATTACTTCGAGGACAGTAAAATCCTTAGCAAATTTCAATATGGATTTAGGAAAAATATGTCAATTAACAGGGCAATTTATGATTATCTGTATAAGGTAATGACAAGTAGAGACAGAAAGAAAACAGCTATGGCCCTGTACATGGATATGACTAAGGCTTTTGACCATGTTCACCACGATACACTCCTGCGCAAACTGGATATATATGGAGTGAGAGGCACCGCTAATCAATTAATTAAATCATACCTTAATAACAGGACCCAGGTCACGCAAATTAACAAGATTTGTTCAAAAACACATACCGACACTGGTTACGTATCAGACGTTAGGAATGTATCTCACGGTGTTCCTCAAGGTAGCGTGTTAGGTCCTCTTCTATTTTTAATTTACATTAATGACTTACCACAAGCTACTAACCATCCTATGACATTGTTTGCCGATGATAGTACCATTTTATTTGTAAATGATAAATCGCATAATTTTGAATATGAAATAAATTGTACTTTGACCTCTGTAATTACATGGCTGACATTGAATAATCTGAACATAAACTTGACGAAGACATATATAATGAATTTCAGACAAAGAAATAATATTAATATTGACATGAATATAAACTACTTGGGTATAAAGATAAATGAAGTTAACAGTACAAAATTTTTGGGACTCACTATAGATAATGAACTAAATTGGAAACTGCATATTGACAATATTTGTAATAGATTGCATCAGTTCGCGTACGCTCTTTTCAAACTGAGTCGAGTAACGAACATGTCTGCAGTTATTACAGCCTATCATGGCCATGTAGCGTCAATCCTACGTTACGGCACAATATTTTGGGGTAACTCAACAGCAAAGCTGAGAATTTTTAGGGCACAAAAGCGTTGTGTCAGAGCCATTTGTGGTCTTAAAAGGAGGGACTCGTGTAAGTCCCATTTTATTAGACTAAATTTTCTAACACTGCCTGCACTATACATAAGCGAGGTTGCTGTTTTTGTCAAAAGCAACCCGGAGCTATTTGAATGGTTTGCAGTTGGAAGCCGCCTAGAGGGTAAATTACGCAATGTCTCATGTCGAACACAGCTATTACGCAAAAGTATTTTCTGCATGGCGCCTATAATCTTCAATAAGATACCATTATCTGTTCGATCATTGTCAAGTTTAAATGTATTTAAGCGCAAACTTAATGACATTTTGGTTGAAAAAGCTTATTATACTGTAGATGAGTTTTTGTGTGACACCAGTATTTCAACTTAATTTCTAGGTAGGTAGGTATTATACAAATAATTTCTGAGTATTTCAGACTCGACATGTGTGAATTTTATTTTTATTTTTAATTAGTTACTTTTATTTGTTGACATGTTTGATTATCTTTAGTAAGTAGGAAACTGAGTAGATTGTTAAATTTTTTTGAAATTCGTGCATGCTCTTAATTATAAATTTGCCGATCTGTTTGTATAAATTGGCCAATTCGACTTATCTGTATAATGTTTGTACGCTGAAAAGCAGAATCTAGCGATCTTACCTACAACCGAACATCTAATGCATTTTGTATTGTACCTAGATTCATAAACAAATAAATGATTTATGATTTATGATTTTGTTATAAGTTTGACGTGTCTCTCTCTGTGTGTGTGTGTGTCTGTCTGTGGCATCGTAGCTACCGAACGGATGAACCAATTAATTTTTTTTTGTTTGGAAGGTGAATTTGTCGGGAGTGTTCTTAGCTATGTTTGATCAAAATCGGTTCAGCCGTTTCATTGCGTTGAGGGCTTTTTAATTATTACAAAATTAATTACTTGTTATAAATGAATAATGGATCGCCAGCGAAAAAAAATTTGTTTAAACCCTGAATAAACCATTAAATATTGGCCAAGAACATGACAATTCTACGCTCCGGCGGCGCATCCTTACAGGCCCAAGGTAACTGTGCTGTTGATTATAATAACCTTCGGACAGTAAAATTATTATTTATTGAGTTTATTTGATATAAATGCTTGCTTCGCCAGATAAAGTGGATCAACAAAACGTGGAGTATCAAGTGTCGCTTGAAGGCGAGAATGTATGCTACAAAGGATTGAGAATGTAGAACTAAATGGTGCTTGATCTTGTTTTTGCTTTAACTCTTTCAAGTAGATCTAGCTAATCTTTTGTTGACTGGCCATGGACATGTGTTTGTCACTTCAGCCTTGAGTAATGTGCTTCTTTAGCAACGTAAAATGATACTTAATCTTTCATTTTGGATCGATTTAGATTGGTTTCCTTGGCGTTAGACGCGAGTAAAAATACTACATCAGCTAAAAAAAAACGTAACGCACTCGAACGTAAATAGAGAAAATGACGAACGGAAAACGGAGATACAATAGACCGGGAAAATAAGCCCAATTCTCTTAATTATTTTAAAACCACACTGAAAGTTTACTAAATTGAGACTGTTTTATGGCTAATGGGCTGTAAATTTGTAATCTGATCCCCCATAATAACAATTGAGTCTACTTTCGATTCATGGAGACCATAGATTAGGGAAGGATAGTGCTATATATCATTCGAAGAGTGAAATAGAGAAGCTAATTTTCAATAAAACTTTGAAACGTTCAAGGTTTGGTAACACTTCGGTATAATCTACATTTCCATGTTGTGCTGTCAGTTGAGGAGAATACCATTTGTGACATTTATGACATCGACACTAGATCGGAGCATGATTAGAACTTTATTTTGACGCTCTGGCTCAGGCTTTTGGGCTTCAGTTGCTTATCACCCCTGGGCAAGGTTGGAAAATAAAGTTTTTTTTTTAAAATGAACAAAACACTGCTTTAATTCTGCATGTTTAAAATCAATTTCTATTATATGTTTTTTGTAGTGATTAAACACGCAATTTGCAATTTAATTAAAGTTTTTTTAACACGATTATAATAGACTGGTCTGTATGTTTGTAGGTATGTAAAGGAATCTTTGATCGTGATTTTCCCCGCACTTCAAAACGTCGGAAGAACAATAAATATTTTATCAAATACAATTTGATATGAAATACATAGGTTTTTTATGTTTTGAAACATGTTTTAAACAAGTATGCATTTTCCCAGTGTTTTTAACTCATGTTTTAAACATTTCCAACCACCCCTGGGGTGCGGTACAGTAAAGAGCGTCATTTTAGTGGATGCAGCTCAGATTAAGGAGGCCTGCGGGCAGGCTGACCCTCAGTCGTTAACCCTCGATTAGTATGCGATTAGGGGCTCGTTACACGCGCATTATGATAACAATGCGCACTATTAATATTGTATTAATTTATCAACCGGTGACCGATAGCGGGCGCTGGTGACGCGCTAAGCTGCTATTTAGGTCCACTACTGCGTTTATGTTTTCATTGTAATTATTATTCGTGCTTCGATTATTTATTTCATTCAATGAATTTGAGATAGCATTTGTTGATGAGTTCATTCGATCTATACGTTGTTATGATAATATGATATTATGTGCTAATTGGTCATCAAGATATAAATTTATTGATTTTTCACTCTAGAAAGGTTAGCTTTGCTTGAACACGTCAGGAAAAAATATTCGGACGAGATGGGACGAAAAATAATATTTCTAAAATAGATTAATAAATAGATTTATTTCACAAAAAAGCTCTACTAACGATTCCTTTTGGCTTTACAAAATCATAAAATAACTGAAGTAACAAGAACGTCCAGAAAATTTTGTAAATAATACAAACAGATTATGTAGTCTGGCGTACACAAGATAATTAGGGCACACGACTGCGCCGTAATCTTTTTGTGTGACTGTCCGTCCTTGTCCAAAGTCCAAGAGGAAAACCCAAACTGGACACGGACTTAGGTGAGTGCGCAAGCTCACTACGAAGCTTCAAAACAATATTTAAAGGAGTGAGCCAATCAGTTTTTTAGCATAAACAATTAAGCAGGATACCAAGTTTTTTGTATGAAATAAGTTTATTTACGGAATCGCCTTCAACGAGCGAACTAAGAGCCGGCGCTCACAGCCGGCATAGCATGGCATGGTAATAACTAATCAAGTACTTTTGTATCTTATTTCAATGAGTTTCAGAATTCATGTTACTTTATTTCGATACCATGATGCCGCGAAATGACGCGACGCGCCGCGGGATGCTGCGGCATGTCGTGTCATGCCGTTTCATTCCACGGGTTGCTGCGGCGCGCCATTGCATCCCGCGAGACGTATGGGTCACTTTATGTCGAGGAATTATGATTGCTAAGCTAGTTGAAATAAGGTTGAAACTTGTGCAGAGTGGCTGGGTTATCAGCAGGATGCCACGGCATGCCACGGGATGCCGCAGCACAACCTGCCATGCCATGGCGCCGCGCCGGCCCTACCCTAAAAAAACTAAAGTAAAATTGTATGTGCGGTTACTCGTGTTGACAAGAAATTTAGATATTTTTTATGTTTTCCTGTAAAAGTAGCAATCCCTCAGGAATAAATAATAATAATATTTATTGTGGAACCACCTCGGGGTCAGTCTCTATACACCAGCAAAAGAACCATCAAAATCGGATAACAACTGGCGGAGATATCGAGTAACATACACAACAAATCAGACGAATTAAGAACCTCCTTCTATTTTTGAAGTCGGTTAAAAATAAGCTGCGGTTTTGGCACTAGTTATAATAATTGATGGTCGCTTTAACCCGAACTATCTTTTGCTCAACCGGAATAATATCATCATACTTGATGCTCACTTTTGTATTTACACAAATATACACATGAGTTAAATGTTGTATCGCTGCCAAAAATCGCCCGAGCACCCTAACTAAATGCACTCTACAACTAGAGCTGAGAGCCAAACCAACTCCAAATGGCCGCGAGTACTGCTAATATTATAATTTACAAACACATTCTGGATTGGATGGATGAATCCACACAAGAAATCCAAAAATAAGTTGTGAAAAATATTTTTTTCAATACAAGCTTTTATAAAATTAGTGATCGTAACAGTGTGCTGATCAAAATGAGCCTAAACACGGCCAGTCTACTATTATCCATCGAGGAGTTCCGTTGTCCACGTTGTCTTCATCATCAGATCAACTCGCTGTCACCATCATATTGTACTGTCATCGGAACTTGACAGGTATACCAAATTTCAGCGCAATCGGTCGAGGATAACTGCTTTAAAATTCAGTTGCAAGATTTTACCCGGATTCCACCCAGACAAACATACATACATACAAGTTAAATAAAAGCTTGTAAAAAGACAACACGACTCAAATATTAGTAAACTTAGAAGTAAAGATGTCAAGTTACGACGTACAAAAGTGGTTGAGCGTACAACAATAAATTAATTATTTAAAAATTAAAAAACCCTCAACGCAATGAAACGGCTGAACCGATTTTGATCAAACATAGCTAAGACCACTCCCAACAAATTCACATTAAAAAAAAAAAAAAAAACGGTTCATCCGTTCGAGAGCTACGATGCGACAGACAGACAGACAGACAGACACGTCAAACTTATAACACCCCGTCGTTTTTGCGTCGGGGGTTAAAAAGCACAGCTTCAGATCAACATAAAGAAAGAAAATGGAGGACAACACAGTAAAAAAAATTGTTGTCTCATTATTCCAATACAATTTGCCATAGATAGGTAAGTAAGCTTTTGAACTTGGAGCAACATTACTCGTATACAAACAGTTGAACGAATTTAACTGCCTTCGCATAGAAAACGCAGTAAAAACGCCGTAAAGATAACAGTAATAGTATTTTTATGGTGTCATTATTACTGTTGATACTCGTAATAGTATAAATAATAATAAATAACAGACGAACTCAATTTTTCGGACTAAAATGGTTAACGTTAGGTGATGATTTATTTACTTAAGTGCTTTCTGGTTTTGTTAGAAGTAGAGCTTTTTTGTGAAAGAAATCGACCGGGGAAGTACTATCACCATAACTACTTCTGCCGCAAAGCAGTAGTGCTCGCATTGCTGTGTTCCGGTTTGATGGTGCCGGTGAAATTACAGGCACATGAGACTTTTCTTCTTTATGTCTCAGAGTGGCAGGCAGTGGTGGACGTGACCTATGAGGCAAGGGAGGTGGGCCATCTGCTTGTTCCTTCATTCAGAGTAGACAGTTAACAACAAAATTGCGTTTCGACCATTTGACGAATACAGGTAGGGCCAATCAGAGAATTTACATAACAAGTAATTAGTTTTGTAAAAATTTAAAAACCCTCAACGCAATGAAACGGCTGAACTGATTTTGATCAAACATAACACACCAGACAAATACAAAATCAAAAAAAAAAGAGCTACGATGCCACAGACACACACCACATACACACACACACACACACACACACACACACAGACACGTCAAACTAAAAAATAAAATAAAAAACAAGCATCTAATTTTTTTTATAATCGTGTCTATGTAACAAATATGTAAATAGAAACATCCGGTTTTCTGCGACTATTTAAACTGGGTTTTTATGACTTGACGGAGACTCTTCTCTTGACGAGTTGACTAATTTTATTAAAAGAATCCATTATATGAAGAAGAAGAAACATCTGAGCCCGATATATTCGTCGGACGTCCGTGCGCTCAAGGTCACCGCCGCGCAGGTGACGTCCGCGTCTTATTACTTATGGTGTGCACGCGCTGGAGGCCAATTCTCGGATTGTAGAGATTATCTCTAAATTAGAGATAATGTCGAAGCATGAATGTCTAAAAAAAATTTCACGAAAATGTCACAATAACCATCAAATCGTATTCGATTTGAATGATTTTGGTCGACTTATGTCTATTTGTGACATCACGAGAATAGCAAATTAATATTTAATTCGACATTCGCCATCTTTTTTCGATATATGTCGAATTTGACTTAATCTCTAAAGCACGAGAATTGCCCTCCTGGTGTATTTTAATTGATCAGCTATGGTATTCGGGGTACCGTGAGTTGAGCCAATTCACATCATATTTTGTGTCATCTAATTCACGCGTTGCGCGATACGCGTTACACGCCGAACTTTACCGAGTGCAGATTTCTTACTGCGCAAATCGTGAATATTCACGTGAGGCTTCACGCGGCCCCGAATACCACGGCTGGCATAAAGTAAGTCTGTTAGCCGCGACCATCGGACGCATCCAATAATATTTTTCAAGGTTTATATTTATCGTCACCATCATTATGAGAAAATGCTAGATTGATTCTAACCTTTGAATCAAGAGAACGGACGAATCACACTGTCTCTCTCCGTCTCTGCTACTATCTCACAAACTAGAACAGCATTTATTGTAATAAATCTTCGTTGCAGTACTGTATTCTGTAAATACTTGTTCAGAAAACTTGGAAGGTCGTCTGGATAAGATTGAAAGGTTTCCCAAGAAATACAATTAATGTGAGTGTCCAAAGAGCCTTTCTAAAGATATCAACAGGTGTTGTGAAACATTATTTATTTAAGGGACCTACATCAAGTAGGTACCTACTTCGTCGAAAAGACCGAATTCGATGCTGTCACTTTAATTATAAGTTTTGGTTTTTTATTTCGTGTATTTGAAGGTCAGTTAATGCCTAATTTTCATCTTTATGTCTCAGGGTGGCGGGCGCAGTGCAATGCCACATAGGGCGCGTCCTAGGTGGACGTGACCTATGAGGTAATGCACTGTTCATAGGCAGAAGTTACCGCTTAACATCAGGTGGGCCATCTGCTAGTTCCGTCATTCAAGTAGTCATCATTGTCTTGCCTTTTCCCAAATTATTTGAGGTCGGCGCAGTACGTCTTTTTCTTCCATTCTCCCCTGTCAGCCGTCACCTTATCATTCACTCCCTTCTCATTCATATCATCTCTCACGCAATCCATCCATCTTTTCTCAGGTCGTCCTCTTCCTTTCCATCCACTAACATTAATATTCATAACTTTCTTAGTTACATGCGTTTCATCCCTCCTCATAACATGCCCATACCAAGCTAAACGATTTAGCCTAAAAAGTAACGAAAGTAGTATTAAAAAAAAAACGATTCTAGCTTATAGGTATGTATGTATATATTTTTGTACGAGCGAAGCGAATTCTCCGATTCAACTTGGAGGAATCGGCGTTTCTACGTAATTATGTATGAAATTTAGTGCGTAGATAACATTGGTAAATTTGTAAGTAAGGTTATGAGCTATATCGGTCGGGGGTTGTTGAGATATTGGGGTCCAAATGGGGTAAAAATAATAAAAATAAGACAGAGTGCTGTCATATGAAAGCGCTTTGCTTCGACATTTCAAAAGTATTTTTAATAATTTCAAGTTTTAACCACTGGTTACTTAAATAACGTCTTAATTAACGTCTTGGCAAATTAACGAGTTCTTTAAGTTAAGATCACAAAAATAAACTAGGTGCCATTCAATCACATCAAATCTATGTTAGTTGTTTTTCTTCTCTGTTTGTGTGTACAATAAAGAATAAGGAATAAAGAATTTATGTAGTAAAAGAAAAATACAATTAAATTCCTCGGTAGGTATTAATTATTCAAACTTCATGGATACAGAGTAAAAATAATCAACATTGATAAGCGTACGGCTGGTACGTAATAAACAGCTGATTTCGTATGTAAACGTTACAGTCGAACAAAAGAAACAACACACAATGCGATACCGGGTATCGACCGACACTGCATTACATATTGTTACGTATCGTAAGTACATAGACTAGACTGTAGGAGTCATTGAACTCGGGCATTTGGAGTTTTGTTTACTTTTGCATTATGTCAGACTTTAGAGATGAGCGATAGGAAGTTGGGACACCTTGACGATTCAAGAGCGAACATTAGTTTTATTTTTTTATACTCTGACACTTAGAGTCAACCATTCATAAGTTTGCATACACTCGAACTATCCAATAACATGATTTTAACATTATCAGTATTTCAAAGTAATTTAAAGCATACGACAGAAAGTTCTATCAAATAAGTAACAAAGTCGACTAAAACTACTGGGTACCTCAAGGGATGCGTCTAGGTCCACTCTTTTATCTAGCTACTAGACACACAGCAATATATCAGCTCGGAAAGAAAAAGGCGATCAATAATTGCAAAGTTTTCGAATTTTAAGAGGCAGACAACAACTAAACTCCGTCTCTATCTAACTCAATAAAGTTCAGGTAAGTTAGACAGTGACCCGACAGAACAGCGCTCGCGCTACGAAAAGTGAACGAAAATCACGAATAATTTGTTACTCTTATTAATTAGATCAATGTACATTGATAGGTAATAGAGATATTAACGTTATAAGCTCATTGTAGAGGTAAGTTCAACGTTTTTTTGTTGAGAAAATTTCTCGAAACCTCTTTTTGGGCTTTACGCAAATATAGGGTAGGTTATTTCTTATTTTAATTCAGTGTATTTACTCCCATAGAGTAGGTATAGTTTCAGATATAGCTGATATCAATAGGTATAGGTACAGAGTTGAACAATCGCCTTTGTCAAATGCGGAGTGCACCAGATCGCGACGTCTCGTGAAGTCGTGACGCACTTGCAGACGCCTTTCCCCCTGAGAGTACGGCCTCCCCCTACAGTCACTTTGCAGCACTTAGCGTGGCTAGTAATGTGACCAGACTTATACATCGATGTCGATAAAACTACCAGTCATTTCATCAAGAATTCAGAGTCTATAAACCGACACTGGAAGAAAATCTTGTCAGGTAGGTATATTGCACTCCAGGAATTCTGAACGAAGTAGGTACAGTACCATGAAACTTATGCGCCTTGGCAGTCTTCATTCGTGTCCAACTTCTTCATTTGTAATCATATTACTGTTTCAAAAACACGAAACATTAGTAGTAGTAGTAGAGCTTTTTGTGAAAGAGTTCGTCCGGGGAAGTAATACCAACATACCCATTTCTGCCGCAAAGCAGTAGTGCTCGCATTGCTGTGTTCCGGTTTGAAGGGTAAGGGTGCCGGTGAAATTACAGGCACATGCAGCACATGAGACTTTTCGTCTTTATGTCTCAGGGTGGCGGGCGCAGTGCAATGTCACATAGGGTGCGTCCTAGGTGGACGTGACCTATGAGGTATCGCACTGTGCATAGGCAGAGGTTACCGCTTAACATCAGGTGGGCTATCTGCTTGTTCCGTCATTCAAGTAGTATAAAAAAATAAAAATAAACGAAGATCGAAGAATAACAAAAAACAACACTAACAAGAATGCCGAGGTGCATTGACTTTCGTCGTGTTAACTGTTTCAGGCGCAACAAATTTAGGGGAGAAAACAAAGTTAGGGGGGAAAACAAAGTTAGGGGGGAAAACAACGTTAGGGGAGAAAACAAAGTTAGGGGGGAAAACAAAGTTAGGGGGGGAAACAAACTTAGGGGGGAAACAAAGTTAGGGGAGAAAACAAAGTTAGGGGGGAAAACAAAGTTAGGGGAGAAAACAAAGTTAGGGGGGAAAACAACGTTAGGGGGGGAAACAAAGGTAGCCCCCATTCGTTAGGGGAGGCCTAGGACTAGACATACACAGCAGTGAAATTCATCCGGCTGAAGATACTGACGCAAATGAAGTTGAGTGTAAAAATACAGTTGAAAACATGAGGCTAGATTTCTTTCACATTCTAGAATTCTAGATCCCAATAATAGGTAGTTTGTTGACAATCTTGCCTTCAACTTACTGACGGCAGCTATTTACATACAAAATATTTATCTAGCAACATAGGCGCAGGCTCACAGCTGGCAATAATGAATATTAAAGTTATAGAGCCGTCCTTCGCTGATTACTTTACAATTCAAATCTAATTTAATTAAAATATTCATGTCAATTTCTTACGCATTGAATTACAATTCAAAAATGCATCTTAAATCGTGGGACAAGAGTATAAAACTGTTCGCTAAGCGGTGACCGAGATGCAACTGGACAGCCCAGACCGGGTGAAAGGAGAATTTCCCATGCTTGAATTGATAACCATGTCAAGCAACATATGCTGACACATGACACATCGTAAACTATTTGAAAATAGTTATCAGTTTATTGCAAAATGTAGGTTATCGAAATAAATTCGGACACGAAAACCTTGGGGGCACAACACTAGTCAACGCGAGGACACGGTCGTAAAACGAGGCAAAATGACCACGAGCAATCGATGCCGGATGGTCAGTCTTCAGTTTCGGACAGTTTGATAAGGATTTCAGGTGGATTGAGCACTTTGTTGTCAGGGGTTTTTAATACGAAGTCTTCTATTGATCCAGGATTCGAGGAGGAAAAAGACGGAACACTCAATTAACAATTAGGATAATTTAGCTTTCATTCTTTTTGTTTCACAAACCTTGATCTATTATTCATATAATATAATCATTTAACCTGATTAAAGTAATTTTAATATTTAACAGAATTATAACACAAGTAAATGGAAAACCACAGAGACCATACATACATACATACATACATACATTAGTTAATTTGACTTGTCTAAGCACATGTAATATGTCAAAGGATATGAATAAATGATATGAAATGAAATAGGCTCACGCCTTTTTCCCCGGAGGAGTAGGCACAGTGTGTTGCACCATCGTGGAATATAGACCACAATTAAGTAAATTCCTTTTAGAGTCTATTATCAGACTTATAAGGAATCATCGCACTAAGTTTGTTTTTTCTTTGAAATACAAAAATCAATAATCGATCAAATATGAGGTAAAAACAACAGAAGTAGTAGTAGTTTTTAGTAGTAGTCGAGCTTTTTTGTGAAAGAGTTCGTCCGGGGAAGTACTACCACCATACCTATTTCTGCCGCAAAGCAGTAGTGCTCGCATTGCTGTGTTCCGGTTTGAAGGGTAAGGGTGCCGGTGAAATTACAGGCACATGAGACTTTTCATCTTTATGTCTCAGGGTGGCGGGCGCAGTGCAATGCCACATAGGGTGCGTCCTAGGTGGACGTGACCTATGAGGTAATGCACTGTTCATAGGCAGAGGTTACCGCTTAACATCAGGTGGGCCATCTGCTTGATCCGTCATTCAGTAGTATAAAAAAAAAAAAAACAGAAGGTTAATAATCCACAGAGCGATGTTGCGAGTTACGTAAACTAATTGAATAACATGTAGGAAGTTGTAAGAACTACATCAAAGACACACACTTCAAACAGTTTTTTGCAGAACAATGAATATTTATCATAATGAATAAAACAGGTTCTTGTGAATAAACTTTATATTCAACCTTGTATAGTGGAACCTGAAAATTAGATTATGTAAAACTATACCTTGTGTGTCAGAGAGAGCACTTTGTTTATATTTTGCGGAAGAAAAAATATGCGTTGATTTTAAACTCTGATACAAACTCGAAACAAGACTGGTTTAAAACAATAACAAGGTCTCAAGTTGAAGGATTTAAGAGGCAGACAACAGCTAAACTCCGTTACTATCTAACCTGGTAAAGTACAGGTAAGTTATAAAGTGACAGAACAGCGCTCGCGCTCAATGTACGCTGGATAGGTAATATATATATATATATAGATGTTTACGTTATAAGCGCATTGTAGAGGTAAGCTCACGATTTTTTATCGTGAAAATATTATGAAGCGTGTCCTACTCTACGCGCTTTGAGAACGCATCAACACATCGATAGCAAAAATATCGGGAGCTACAAGTTATTCAGAGACTGATGGTAGATGTGAGGCTTCGATACTGCGGCGGGCGAAGCTTGGCCTGCGACGCAGGAGGTTGCGGGTTCAATTCCCGCCTCGGAACAAATATTTGTGCGATCGCAGATATTTGGTAAGGGTGTTCTGGGATTTTCTATGTATAATAAAAAATATCAATCTATGCAATACGAGTATATTGTATTAAGTATATCAGTTATCTAGTACCTATAACACAAGCTCTGCTTAGCTTGAGGCTAGATAATGTTGTGTAAACTGTCCAGCATTATTTATTTTTTAATACTGAGCATATTGTGCCCGCGACTTAGTTCGCGCGGTACGTTCATATCTTGCAAATACCTGCAAGATATCGGATCAAAATGGAACTTAAAATTCCTGCTTTAAACCGTAAAATTTTCATGTAATCTTTTGAACTGTTTCGGAGCCTAGTCGAGATAAACTTTCAGACAGACAGTCAAAAGTTCTAAAAACTAACATTTATGACTAGGCATGGTAAGAACTTAAGAAGTTTTCATTTAAGTTTTGTAATCACAGACAGGCACTTCAATGTGATTTAATTATAATTTAATTATAATTCATTTATTCAGACAACATGATCCAATTTATAATTAATAAACAATACTTAAAACTAAATACCCACATACATATATTAATTATTAATAATTAATATTATTATTGTATAATATATTGATTTGAATTGATTGATTAATATTGCTCAAAACTATCAAGAGGAAGGTCGCCACTGGACACGGCCGGCCGGCACTCACTCGAGCCCCACTTGAACATTAGCAACAGGATCGGGGAGGGGGCGCCACAACTCCACAAGTGTTTGCTCGGCCCCACCCTCGCCACCTGTTGCCAGGGGAGCTTTATCGCTGTATTCAGTGTCAGTAAAGTTGAAATGTAATGTTTTGCAATACATTATTAACGGTCTGTTGTTTTTTACACACTTGTAGTAGTAGAGCTTTTTTGTGAAAGAGTTCGTCCGGGTAAGTACTACCACCATACCTATTTCTGCCGCAAAGCAGCAGTGCTCGCATTGTTGTGTTCCGGTTTGAAGGGTATGGGTGCCGGTGAAATTGCAGGCACATGAGACTTTTATCTTAATGTCTCAGGGTGGCGGGCACAGTGCAATGCCGCATAGTGCGCGTCCTAGGTGGGCGTGACCTGTGGGATAATGCACTGTTCATAGGCAGAGGGTACCGCGTAACATCAGGTGGGCCATCTGCTTGTTCCGTCATTCTAAGTTATATTAAAAAAAAACTTTTCTTTAATTGCAAGCTTTATATTAACTTGCAATGTATGTCCGGGTGGAATATGTTTGTCCGGGTGGAATCTTGCAATGGAGACGGAAGGTGGATAACGGAAAACCTTGATGGATAATAGTAGGCTGGCCGTGTTTAGGCTCATTTTGATCAGCACACGGTTACGAAAACTAATTTGATAAAAACTTGTATTGAAAATATATTTTTCACAAAAAACTTATCTTTATGTTACGATCGAATTTTCAAGCACTTCCTGGTATCCGATTGAGCTACAATTTGGTACACCTGTTAAGTTTCTATGACAAATCAATATAATGGTGACAGCGAGCTTTTTTTTTTTTTTTTTTTTTACTACTTGGATGACGGATCAAGCAACAGGCCCACCTGATGTTAAGCGGTAACCTCTGCCTATGAACAGTGCATTACCTCATAGATCACGTCCACCTAGGACGCAACCTATGTGGCATTGCACTGCGCCCGCCACCCTGAGACATCTGAGACATAAAGATGAAAAGTCTCATGTGCCTGTAATTTCACCGGCACCCTTACCCTTCAAACTGGAACACAGCAATGCGAGCACTACTGCTTTGCGGCAGAAATAGGTATGGTGGTAGTACTTCCCCGGACGAACTCTTTCACAAAAAAGCTCTACTACTACAAAAACTGATCTGATCTGATGATGTAAACGGAAGGTAGACAATGTGGACAACGGAACTCCTCGATGGTTAATAGTAAACTGGCAGTGTTTGGACTCATTTTGATCAGCTCACGGTTCTGCTTTTCTCCATCACTATTATCAGCCGGATGTACATTTCTTTCTTTGAAAAGGAAGATAAAATAAAAGCTTATTTATATTGTTCAAGAGAGATAAAAGAAAAACTTAAGGTTATCAAAATAATATCATATTTTTTTTAATTGAAATGTTTATATTTTTGTATCTTCTAGTACTTGTACTATTATTTATTCTGTGCTTCTACACGTGTTACGCAATCTGAATAATTAACAAAATTTAGTTATGAGCATCTGAAGGTCACTTTACGAGGTGATTTTGACTATTTGTATGCGTGAAATTAGTGCAAATATTTTTATCGTTACATAAGTAAATTAATTTCACGCCTCCTGTATTTCACTAACAAAATCGACAATGGGTCCATCAGGAATTATAAAGTTGCCTAAAAATGATAAGGGATCGAACATGACGATCAAAGTCCACAGGATCATTTTCAAGGGATCGAACAGGAACTACCCGGAATCAAGGATCTTACACAATCTTTTCTTTTTTTTTAACATTGATAGACCTTTTTTTGACCACGATCTCACCCGTTGGTAAGCGACGATGTGGCCGAAGATGGAGCACTAAGGTCTAGAAGGCACCTATTCACTCTAGACTTGAAGAGACCCAGATTATAGTTTTCAGGAAAAACAGACGACGGTAGTGTATTCCACTCTAGCAGTTCGCATTATAAAGGTAGAACTGAAACTTTTGGGCGAATAGAAAGTATACTAGGTTTAAAAGTCATTCAACTAAATAAAAGCGTAATACCAAGTCTTTGGCTGTTCATTCATCAACTAGAAATCAAATGTGACACACCTTTCATCATCATCATCATCCTCTATCCATCCTCTGCCGAGTATAGGCCTCCTCCATTATTTGCCGCCCACCTTTCTTATTGTGAAACCCTTGAAATTGTTTGGTGTACTTCTTCGAGACCTTCGTGGGATGCTAGATGCTACTGAACCAGTTAGTTTTCCCAACGGATCCGGTCCTTTAGAATGTGGTCCGCTTTAACCGGATGCCAGACATGGCGATTCCATGTTCAGAGATGCGAGTGCTAATGGGTCTTGAAAACCGGCTTTTGAGTGCTTATTATGTATATTGAATTTTCTCTGATAGTTGATTAGACCCATCGTTTATAGGCTGAACAATAACAGTAAGCTTTAAGCGACCTTTGAACTATTCAATTCAGAATATAAACCCTTTATAGGGCATGCACGTCAATAGATACAATAATTTAGATACTTTCCTCCAAAAATATTCAAAATTTAATGATTACTATCATAAATATCATCAGTTTACTCGCAATTCGCACTAAGCGTTTTGGTTCCACCTTTGTAATGCGAACAGGTAAGGAATGGAACGAGTTACCGTCGTCTCTCTTTTCTGAAAACTATAATATGGGATCTCTTTAAGGCTAGAGTGAATAGGTGCCTTCTAGACCTTTATGCTCCAACGTCGGCCGCATCGTCACTTACAAACAGGTGAGATCGCAGTCAAACGAGGGTCGTAGTTAAAAAAATATGTAGGTACTGTATTAAATTATTATAACGAACTATTACTTATTATATTTGTTTTACGCTGTTTGAAATAGCCGTTTAATTGTACGGCTAGTCCTTTCATTGAACAACGCCATTCAACCCCATGTTTTTTTTTACGTAGAAAGGCTAATAAAATAGAAAAAAACCTAATCCTACCTAGGGTTGCAAATAGAAAAAAAACTAAATGTTTTTTTTCAAATTCATGAAAAAAAACATGAAATAAAACCTGGCACCATTGTTTTTTTTCTAAATAAGGTTTTTTTTCAAACCAACAAATAATACGACAATAGCGGTTTTTCATGGTTTATTTACCTAAGTAACTTAAAACTAATCAAGATTAATTAATTAGGTACGTACATTTTATGTATGTTGTAACAAAATTATTCTAAAAAACTATCAGCATCACTGCTGCTAGTTCTAAAGTCCATAACTGTTCCTCCTTCTGGTTCTTCTGGTATAGATTCTCTAGATCTGGTAAGTTTTTCAGACTGCAGTTTTAAGTTGTGAGCTATATATACAAGTTTACCAGCTCTTTCATTTGTAAGCCTATTCCTTTTTTTTCGAGGAGAGGCGGTGGTGTTGCCAACAGTAAATGGCGATAACTACCATTACAGGTTTCATTAATGTTATTTTTATAAAACCAGAATATAAGTTGTTAACATAAAGTCTAAAACTATCGTTTAAAAGTATTAAATGCTAAACAAATGAGAGATTCTGTACTTATGAAAAAAAACATATTCCAGAAAAAAAAACTGTTTTTTTTCACGGTTTTTTTCAGGTTTTTTTCAAGCCAGAAAAAAAACCGTTTTTTTGCAACCCTAATCCTACCGGGCGACTACAATCTCAAGGTAATAATAATATTATCTGATTTCTCTATGTCCCAAAAAATTTGATGTAGTGAAGGGTACTATTAATTATTCTGTGGTGAAGGACGAATGTTCAATGAAAGGGCTGGCACGCCTATTTCAACCAGAAAAGTTTAAAATTAAAAATACAATGTTTCTGAACTAAACAAATGCCAAAAACCTCTTTGAACACATTCTAATTCTGATATATAATGTTGGGCGCATGTTTCTCGAAGGCGTTCAAATCGATTCAAGTCCAGTCCTTAATTAGAGACAATTAAGTCTGAAGTTGTTATGTGATCGAGTGCACTGACCGACTGAATGACGTGCGATTGGACCTCGCCTCTCTCTTAACTGACGAGACAGACGTCACGTGAAAACCCCGCCGTACATTTTTTGCCCCTCTATTTTTTAAGAATTAATTAATTATTTTTAAATTGCAATATAATACGTAAATCGGTCCAATTCTTACCTGAAGTTATTTTTACATTTATTATGTAGAGACCGGGTGTTTTTATAGAATTTATTTTTGTCTTGACAGTTATATTTTTTCCTGGAAACATTCGTGTGCCCTTTTCAATTATGTTTTATGATGGTGGTAGGTAAAGAAGTTGAACAATTAAAACAAAAAAACGGTCAAATGCGTGCTGGGCCACGCGCAATGTAAGGTTAGAAGGGGCTCTTTCCTGTTTTACACAACTAACAACTTCATCTAAGTAATTTTCAATGGAATTTATACGAAATTTTCCTTTTTAACTCTCCATGTACATTATATAACATGTTCGACTATTACTTGTTAACTTGTAAAGCCTAATTAGCTGTCATCGTTTTCCTTTTAACTTCATTATATTACTGCCGTGATTTTTTTCATAATATATACAAAAACAACCGTTTAGCTGATTCTTGACTCCAAACATTTCGCAAACGATCGAAAAATGCTTTTTACACACCCACAATATTTTTGAACGATCTATTCAACACCATAGGATAAAGGAGGGAAAACATATCCCCACTTTTAAGTGTAGGGGTGGTACCAGTTTTTTTTAACCCCCGACGCATAAAAGTCTGGGTGTTATAAGTTTGACGTGTCTGTGTGTGTGTGTCTGTCTGTGGGATCGTAGCTCCCGAACGGATGAACCGATTTAGTTTTTGTTTTGTTTGAAAGAAAAATTTGTCGGGAGTGTTCTTAGCTATGTTTGATCAAAATCGGTTCAGCTGTTTCATTGCGTAGAGAGTTTTTTTAATTTTTACAAAATTAATTACTTATTTATAGATTTTGTTTTCCCTTTTTGGCGGCTTGATTAATATGTATACCCATGCTAGTATAGTATTATTTTATCTGTGCCCATGCCAAATTACAGCTTTACTAAGATTCGGAGCCGGGTACTCGCCCGCCGCGAAATTTAAATGTCAGTGAGTCAGTATCATTTTGAAAAACCGCCTACCTTTTACAAATTTTATAATAAAAATTGTGACGTCTATATCGCAAAGGTAAACAGGTCCGGGCGAAGTAGGTACCTACATTTTCACTAAAGAACTTTAGGACCGATATAGCTTGCGTAAAATCTTATAAATAACTTAATACCTATCAGAACATTTTTCCTTATTTTGAACAGGCACCGCAAAAAACTCAAAATAAAAACACGTTTCACACTTTATTCAAATCTATTTTGGTGCGGACGGACACGAACACGTTGTTCCAACGTTTGGAGCGTACTTGGCAAAGTTGGGTGTCCGTCAAGTTGGCAGCATTACCATGGAATTTGGTGGTTTCAACTATGCCATAAAACTGTGACGAAATAGTGATAAATAGTGACACAAAGCAGATAAATAGTGAAAATGTAGTTTGTGTGATATTTAGGTCAGGCCGCACCAAGAACAGCTAGCTAGCTGTTCGTGTTGTGATGATTTATACACCAAAAAAACTGTGACAAAATGGGGTCATCTGCATGCAAAGTTTCAATAATAGTGATTTAATAGAAGCAGAGTTATTATAGCCTATTGCTAATATGACGCTTTGGTTCCGGAGAAACGGCAGCGAGTTTTGAATCTATGGAGTATGCCAAAAAACTGTGACAGAAATAAAGACTAATATTTAAAACAAAAACTACAGATCCACCAACTTATCAGTAGAATGAAATGTATGTAGTTTTCTATCATCTACATACATTTCATTCTACAGATAAGTTGGTGGATCAGTAATTTGATTCGTCCTTTCATTCAGCCGAAAAAATCATGTAAACTTGTATTATTTAAACTTTGAATGCAACTTTGTCACTATTTCGTCACAGTTGTTTGGTATATCAATCATCACGATACGTGCAGCCGTTCTAAATCAACCATCACGATACGTGCAGCCGTTCTAAATCAACCATCACGATACGTGCAGCCGTTCTATATCAACCATCACGATACGTGCAGCCGTTCTATATCAACCATCACGATACGTGCAGCCGTTCTATATCAACCATCACGATACGTGCAACCGTTCTATATCAACCATCACGATACGTGCAGCCCTTTCAATATCAACCATCACGATACGTGCAGCCGTTCTATATCAACCATCACGATACGTGCAGCCGTTCTATATCAACCATCACGATACGTGCAGCCGTTCTATATCAACCATCACGATACGTGCAGCCGTTCTATATCAACCATCACGATACGTGCAGCCGTTCTATATCAACCATCACGATACGTGCAGCCCTTTCAATATCAACCATCACGATACGTGCAGCCGTTCTATATCAACCATCACGATACGTGCAGCCGTTCTATATCAACCATCACAATACGTGCAACCGTTCTTGATGAGGCTGCCTACACAGCCTCAGTGGATGAGCTAAATATCTCCTAAACTACAGTGTCACTATTTTTCTGCTTTGTGTCACTATTTATCACTATTTTGTCCCAGTTTTTAGCATAGTCGAAACCACCAAATTCCATGGTGAGGCTGCCAACTTGACGGACACCTTACTTGGTAGAAAATGCTCAAAGATGAAGTGTATTTCTTAACAGTATAGGATCCTGTACAAATTAATAGAGAGCTTTAATCGTTCATGACGACCTCTGTGGCGCGGCGGGCGAAGGTTGGCCTGCGACGCAGGAGGTTGCGGGTTCGATTCCTGCTTGGAACAAATATTTGTGCGATTGCAGATAATTTGTTCAGGGTGTTCTGGGTATTTTCTATGCATAATAAAAAATATCTATCTATGTAACATAGTGTATTAAGTATATCAGTTATCTAGTACCCATAACACAAGCTCTGCTTAAATTGGGGCTAGATAATGTTGTGTGAACTGTCCAGCATTACTTATTATTTATTTATTTTTTATTTTTATCGTTCGATCGTTTAGTTCAAAATGATCCTTGTGATAACAATGAATAAAACACTTTTAACTTTGACTTTGACTTTTGGTTTGTTTGAAGTGATGATAATAATCGAATCATCTTTTGGGCAATTTAATTCAATGTCGGGATAAAAAATTAAATAAGTCAATGCAATAGTTAATTAAATAAATGGTTACAGTGTTATATAAATGTAGAGACGTTATGTAACAAATTAAAGACGTAATAGCGATTTGCATATTGCGGATTATTTTTTTTTTTTTTTTCTTTTTTTATACTACTTGGATGACGGAACAAGCAAGAGGCCCACCTGATGTTAAGCGGTAACCTCTGCCTATGAACAGTGCACTACCTCGATAGGTCACGTCCTAGGACGCACCCTATGTGGCATTGCACTGCGCCCGCCATCCTGAGACGCAAAGATGAAAAGTCTCATGTGCCTGTAATTTCACCGACACCCTTACCCTTCAAACCGGAACACAGCAATGCGAGCACTACTGCTTTGCGGCAGAAATAGGTGGTAGTACTTCCCCGGACGAACTCTTTCACAAAACGTAGAAAACGCTCAAAAGTGGTGATCCTTTACAAATTAATGGAGATCTTTCCGTCCCTGACGATCGTTCACAGTTCTATCGTTGAGTTGTTTGAAGTGATGATAATATTGAAATCAACTTTTGGGCAATTCAATTCAATGTCAGGTTGTAAACATAAATAGTCAATGCAATAGTTAATTAAATAAATGGTTGCAGTGTTATATAAATTTAGAGACGTTATGTAACAAATTAAAGACGTAAAAGCGATTTGCATATTGCGGATTAGTGATGCGATTCGACCGCGTATCGATTAAACTAAACGATTATGAATATTAATGGAGGTTGCTAGTGAAGTGCTTGCTATGGTCACAGATAAAATAATACTATACTCATGAATGTAGTAGTACATGGATTGAGTGCTAAAATAGCATAGAGTGTTCCTTCTTACTCCTATCCTAGAAGATAGCTTGCTATCCTATGTTAGAGAGAAACAAATATACAGGGTGTAACATAATATCCGTATAAGCCCGGGGAGTGGGTATTCTACATATCATGGCGAATAACTTTAGTTCTACGACTTTTTAAATTTCGAAGTTTTTAATTCATGAAGTGCCTCGTATAAATCCTGAAATTCCTCTAGAAATTCCTGAAATTCCTCCAAAAATGTACCTAACAGAACATGAGGCAGCCCCACGCAAGGTACCCTAGCGTACCGTAACGTCCTCATGTTGTTTTACGTACGTTTTTAGAGGAATTTCAGGATTCTTACGAGGCATTTCATGAATGAATAACTTCGAAATTTAAAAAGTCGTAGAATTAAAGTTATTCACCATGATGTGTAGAATACCCCCTACCCGGGCGTATAGGGATATTATGTTACACCCTGTATTGTCACACGACAGTCGTTTTTCCGTTCCGTACCCTGAATTTTGGTATCATGCATATACATCTCCCTAGATTGTTACCATGAATGTACTAGTAATTTGACATTTGGCCTGGTACGACTTACACAAATAAGAACAGATAGATTTATGCTTGTCTCATTCCAACACATGAATACATTCATATAAAAGAATGAGACTGGTATATTCGATACCGTTTCGTTTTTAGCCTTAGTTCCATGCTTTAGTTCTTATTCCGAGACTATACTATGGTTTAAATTACATACAGTCAAAGAGAATTTAATACTCTAAGATTACAGTGGTCTACCTACGACACTTTGATAGTCTATAGATTATCTAGCAACGACACTTGCTGTCTTCTAGGTACTGATGCCATTTTGTTTACAAAATTAGACTCAAAATTAGACTCAAGACTCTTGTTAGAATCTCATTGTAACTCAATCAAGCCGTGCGCCTCCGGCTAAGCCGATTTCTATAAAATTTGGTACATAATGAACCTGATGATACCTGATTACACATACTCAGGCCACCCTAAGCTATATTTTAGTTTGGTACCATGCGGATGTCTTATATTCCGATGTGGTTAATGTAACATCATGAGTAAATAAAAAAAAAACTAGTTTCTTCATCAAACCTCTACATAGCTAAACTAAATATGATAAACTAATATGAAATAGCAGTTGTCAATGTTTCGATCTAATTTCGGGCTTTGAACAGAAGGTTTCTAATGAAACACCTGTAGATGGCTCCCATCGGCGCTATAGCCGAGTTGATAGTGCCCACAAATTTCATCTTCTGCGTCATAGCTCGTTCTATGGCCGAATTGGTAAAGGCATCGCCGATCACAGGCGAGGTTGCGGGTTCGAGTCACGCTTGAACGAAATTTTCGGGTTACATTTTTTAATGTTATCCATAAAGTGTAGTTTACACTTGAAAAATAATAAACTCTACATAGCTCTTTAGAGGCATACGACATTTATGTAATTCCGAGTATTTATGTACGTATTTGTAGATAAGGAGAGGAGATAAAATGCTTTCAATAGAATCGCTAGCCACGTCACTACAGCGTGACCAACTCACTCACCATGTAATTGGCCAAATGAATTCTATAGTCAAATGAAACCTAAAATATGAGTGGATACGGTCGATTATTAGATGTGTCTTGTCTCGTGGTAATTACTGTGGGTTTTCCTCAACTGACCGAAGGTGATCAAGGGTTGTGCCTGCGTCATACTCGTAGAACACACGATTCGACCAACCCTCTTTTTCTGCGGAACTTTTAAATTTCCCTGAATGACTCATGGACTGATTCCTTGCACAGAATAAGTAATAGTACAAGTATTCCTTGCAGACTGCGAAGATTAGTGTGACCCACTCCTAATTTACCAAAGCCAAAAAATCCCAATTATGGGTCTTCTGATCATCCCTGAAGTAACTGATGGGCTTTAAATTATTTAGAAGTGATTGAAATCTCCAAAGTCCATCCTTAGATGTCTACATAAATTTACATGTTCTATGTCAATCTGCTTCACATAATAATAAAAATAAATAATATTTAAAAAAAAAAAAAAACACGCTTTTATAGCTAACCGAACTAAAAAATAGAAAATAATTTTCAATTTCAAAGTGTTTATATTACAGTAGTAGAATCGAACAATCAATCAGTTTTAGTAATCAAGTAGTAGTAGAGCTTTTTTGTGAAAGAGTTCGTCCGGGGAAGTACTACCACCATACCTATTTCTGCTGCAAAGCAGTAGTGCTCGCATTGCTGTGTTCCGGTTTGAAGGGTAAGGGTGCCGGTGAAATTACACGCACATGAGACTTTTCATCTTTATGTCTCAGGGTGGCGGGCGCATTGCAATGCCAGATAGGGTGCGTCCTGGGTGAACGTGTCCTATGAGGTAATGCACCGTTCATAGGCAGAGGTTATCGCTTAACATCAGGTGGGCCATCTGCTTGTTCCGTGATTCAGTAGTAAAAAAAAAAAAAATAAAGTTTTTTTTTTATTTATTATTTATATTTCATTTTTAAGTTCGATTTATCTCTCTAACTTTCTCTCTCTCTCTCTATGCATACAATATATTGTATAAATTCCTATGCTGCTCATAGACCTACCAAGTAAGTTATACCAGGTGAGCAGCAGGCTGCAGGAGTAGTTTGTTTGTTCTTGCTTTCACGCTAAAGCTACTACAGACAGATATACAAATATGAAATCCGGCAATAAAACCTTAGGAGGATAACGCGAGTGAAACCGCGGGCGACAGCTAGTAATACAAAAGCTAGCCTTGGCACAGAATAAATAATAGTACAAGCCTTGGTCAATTCCTGACGTTGAGCGAGATCAGTGGTAGCTTAGTGTATGAGAAACTCGTACTTAGTGAGATTTATATAAAGAATATCCGTACAGGATATCCCCGAGGGAAACAGGGGGGGAGGTGAACTACAGGAAATCTTCAGGTAATTAGTGTGCTGTGTTTACTGAGACATTCAAGGAATCAGGAATGGAGGATGTTTTTGACCAATTGCTTCAAGATAAAATGGGAGTAGAGCCCATTACCATTGGTAGGAGTTTAGGAAGGTTTTTGCGATAGAGAGATGAAAATGAGAAAATGGAAAAACTTTGAAGAAACTTAGACATTTAAGTAATTACTTTTGAGAGCGAGCGGTATGAATATAGGCAGACTACCTATACCAGATTCAATGTTCTGAGGTTCGTTTCGTTTCGTTTCGTATGAGGTAGTGCTGGCCTCTGGTGTCGGTGTCAAGCCGCCCGAGGGCCTCTGACATGGCTTATCGACTGCTATTAATCAATAACAGCCGGGACCGACAGCTTAACGTGCCCTCCGAAGCACAGAGCGATGGAAATCCGCACATAACTTTAAAAATTCATTGGTGCGGAGCCTAGGATCGAACCCGGTATCGTTGGATTCTGGGTTGCAGTATTGAACCGTTAGGCTACCATCGCTATAGGCACCATCGTTCTGAGGTTCTTTTTTTTTGTTACTTTTGGTTTTCTTTTTCGTGTCATTGGTTCTATTTCGGCCACCCTGGTTTAGATAAGGGAGTTCTTGGTCGCAGTCTGTTACAGACTGATTGATTCTTAGAACACTAAATCTGATGTACACTAAAATGCATTTGTGACGTTTGTTACTGAATAAATTACTACAACTATTACAGAGTTCCAGACTGCCCAAGGTTGGTCGTTCCCTGAGGTATGCATTCGCACACCGGCTGCGCAAGTCGGCGAGGTCCGTTTATAGAAGGGGTCCCTC
This sequence comes from Operophtera brumata, assembly GCA_932527175.1. Lineage (NCBI taxonomy): Eukaryota > Metazoa > Arthropoda > Insecta > Lepidoptera > Geometridae > Operophtera > Operophtera brumata. Next base: position 2,301,098 of record OW052235.1, read on the forward strand.
GGTCTACAACAGGCTGCCGGACACGATTAAGGACGCAAATTCCACAATAGTTTTTAAAATTCGACTGAAGAGATGGCTTCTAGACAGTATTTTTTATTCTGTACCGGAGTTCTACGAATTGCCAATTATTAAGGTTGGTCGTTCCCTGAGGTATGCATTCGCACACCGGCTGCGCAAGTCGGCGAGGTCCGTTTATAGAATGGGTCCCTCGGTCTACAACAGGCTGCCGGACACGATTAAGGACGCAAATTCCACAATAGTTTTTAAAATTCGACTGAAGAGATGGCTTCTAGACATTATTTTTTATTCTGTACCGGAGTTCTACGAATTGCCAATTATTAAGGTTGGTCGTTCCCTGAGGTATGCATTGGCACACCGGCTGCGCAAGTCGGCGAGGTCCGTTTATAGAATGGGTCCCTCGGTCTACAACAGGCTGCCGGACACGATTAAGGATGCAAATTCCACAATCGTTTTTAAAAATCGACTGAAGAAATGGCTTCTAGACAGTATTTTTTATTCTGTACCGGAGTTCTACGAATTGCCAATTATTTAAATTATATCAAATACTATTAATTTTATGCTATTCTTATTATATTTATATTAATTTTTAATTTATATTATTCTTATTAAGTCAATATATGAATTTTTATATTGACCTTTTCTGACCTGTAACTTGGCGTTATCAATAAATGATTTGTATTTGTATTTGTATTTGTATTTGTATTTGTCTGGACCAAAAGGTCAGGAGGTGAAGGACTTACCTACTTTGCCCGAGATCAAGTCTCATTTCCGACGGGGAACTTGCGCTTATATGAGACGTTTCGTAAACGGCTCATGTGTCTGTAATAACTTTTGAAACTGCTTCTTAGTCGACTACCACAGCCTTTTTTTTTTGTATACTACTTGAATGACGGAACAAGCAGATGGCCCACCTGATGTTAAGCGGTAACCTCTGCCTATGAACAGTGCATTACCTTATAGGTCACGTCCCACTAGGACGCGCCCTATGTGGCATTGAACTGCGCCTGCCACCCTGAGACATAAAGATGAAAGTCTCATGTGCCTGTAATTTCACCGGCACCCTTACCCTTCAAACCGGAACAAAGCAATGCGAGCACTACTGCTTTGCGGCAAAAATAGGTATGGTGGTAGTACTTCCCCGGACGAACTCTTTCACAAAAAAGCTCTACTACTCTAAAAAAACTAGAGTACCTACTTATAGTAAAAGTAGGTATTTCAAAGACCACAGTCTGGTCAAATCGACGGTATAAGCGCGAAATGCGTCGACACTTTTTAAGTAAACAACGAAAATAATCGCGATTCGTGCGTTCTACAAGTAGGTGAGATCGTGGTCAAACAAAGGTCTATTAATGTTAAAAAAAAAAAAAAAAAAAAAAAAACTGCCCATAAGCGACGCCTGACCTGAGAGCTGGCTCTTATCTGGCTCAACGCATTGGTATTACCATTCAGCGTGGCAGTGCAGCCAGTACCTTAGACGCTTCTGTCTGGTAGTGATTTGAGTCAGTTGAGATATCTTTAGATCGTTTGCAACGGTCTCAAGAAGCTTAAGATAGCTTTGTATTTTTATCATTTTGTATTACATAGTTGTCTAGTGTTCTTTTATTAATTTTGTGTATAGGTCACATTATTCTACCTATAAATAAAGATTTATTTATTTATACAACTAGTACGGCCTGGGCCAGTTACACTAATTTATAGGTTATAATTTATGCACACTTATTTTAACAGAATACCTACATAATACATTAAAGATTGGCACAGAGAAAAACAATCAAAAAATAATTAAACAAATAACAAAATCAATCAAAAAACACATGTCATACTTAGTTCAGTAAAAAAAGTCAAAAATTAATAAATCAATCGAATTTTAACTGATGGGTATCCTATATAGGATTATGACAGTTACTTCGACCTATTTGTGAATCTGGTTTAAATAAAATAAACACTGAATTTAAAATGTCTTATTATTTCACTGATATATAATTCACAAACTTGATAGGTGGGTAATGTTAAACAATACGACTTAATTAGGACGCGGTGGAGTGACGACTGGCGTAAGTACATACATGTACTAGCCTCGTAAAGTTAAACTGCAAGTATGCAATTTCATAAGTGTGCGTAATGACGCTACAGAATAAAATGACAAAAAATTTATAATAATACCTAAACAATAACAATAAAAGCAAGCAATACATATATGTCAAGATGTCCGACATCCCTCTCACACATTCACCTCGCAAAACCTCAAGCACTCCGACAGGATCACCTTCCATCCATCCGCAAAGTGTACTAATACAAGATGTACTTGTATTAGCTGTAGTATTAAAATACGTTATATTTTTTGTTTTAACTTGTAAAATTTGTGATTAACATATAAGTGGCACAATGTCAATGTAACTTGCAATAAGCTTTTGTGAAAATATTTTGTTCAATACAAGCTTTTATAAAATTAGTGGTCGTAACCATGTGCTGATCAAAATGAGCGTAAACACGGCCAGTCTACTGTTATCCATCGAGGAGTCCCGTCTCCATCGTCAGATCAGCTCGCTGTCACCATCATATTTTATTGTCATCGGAACATGACAGGCATGCCAAATTTCAGCTCAATCGGTTGAGGATAAATTCAGTTGCAAGATTCCACCCGGACATTGATATTAATACATTGCAAGTTAAATAAAAGCTTGTAAAAACATAAACGGCAGATCAAATTCTGAGTGTGATGTATTTATGACACATATTTGGCCTGGGGGGGTAACCATGAGCTCTTATAGCGATTCAAATCAAAATCTATTCAGTTGAAAATATCGGTTCGTCGTTGACGTTCCTCATCGTTCAATAACTTGAATTGCAGAAGTCTATAGACCCTCTGCGTTTGTGCCTTTAAATACACTTGCTGACATCACGGAGCCGATATTTTGTACTGAATAGTTTTTGAACTGAATCGCTATTAGAGCTCATGGTTACCCCCCTGGTCACAGTATAGAGTGACCTTTATATTGTATGCTCGTGGCAGCAAGTCACTGTTTATTTATTTTCACACTGACCGATAATATTGAGATGGCCTCAATCGTTTTAGTCATTATACGTAGTCTGAATAACATATTTGTGGAAGTATTGACGATCATGAGTAATCTAAAGATAAATTGGGACGTTGTTCTGTGCCAGACTTTCAAAGATAGAGCATTGATTTAAAATTATGAGCTACTTGTAGATAGGTAAGATCACATAGATAAGTACTCTGTTTCAACTGGTTAGAAAAGAGAAACCGATGTTAAAATAAATATTAAAAGGTTTTTATCAGGGGCTTAATCCTGAAATCAACAAACAGTGAACGACGAGTATGACGTAACGGATTAAATGTTAAACCCGATACAGAAGGAAACAAAGTTAGTTTATTATTTTTCAAGTGTAAACCACACTTTATGGATGACATTAAATTTAAATGTAAGCCAAAAATTGGTAAAGGCATTGCCGATCACAGGCAAGGTTGCGGGTTCGAGTCCCGCTGGAACGGAATTTTTGGGTTACATTTAAATTTAAGGAAACAAAGTTAATAGTTAACCGGAAGATTAGATTTACTTGCACTTGGCATGTATAACTTATCTATCTTGTGTGTATTTACTTTTTTCGGTGTATACTATGTTGGTGACTCTAATAAATAAATATAAATATAAATATAATACTCATGTAGTTTGCAGCTAGGTGTACTCAGAAAAATCACAAACTAACGAGAACCAATTGGTTTCGTCACCTTCGTGTAGCTGTTCTCAACAAATGTATTTAACAATGTTTTGTTTTTATTTATAAAACTACCTGAATTGAATACCCGTGCTTTGCTACGCATCATATCACAAAAAAACTAAAACGTTGTCGCCCCTTTTTGAAAAATCCTGAATGCCTATTCTTTTATTCTGTGTTTTTAACCCCCGACGCAAAAACGACGGGGTGTTATAAGTTTGACGTGTCTGTGTGTGTGTATGTCTGTCTGTCGCCTCGTAGCTCCCGAACTGATGAATCGATTTAGTTTTTTTTTTGTTTGAAAGGTGAATTTGTCGGGAATGTTATTAGCTATGTTTGATCAAAATCGGTTCAGCCGTTTCATTGCGTAGAGGTTTTTTTTTAATTTTTACAAAATTAATTCCTTGTAAGTACACATACTAAGTTTCAAGCATAAGGCACAATACGATAAAAAGTTCCCATACAAACTTTAACCCATTTAACCCGCTTTTGGAGGTGGCTCGGGGAAAAAATATTTTACCCTTTTATGATTTGTATTGAAACATACTTATGCAAAGTTACAAGCTTGCAAGTTCTTGAAATACTGTTTTTCATACAATGGTCTACCCCCCTTTTCACCCCCTTAGGGGTTGAATTTACATAAACCCCTTCTAAGTGGGTGGTTTTGCCATAAATGGAAGCTATGCTCCAAGTTTCAGCTTTCTAGGTCCAGTGGTTTGAACTCGGCGATGATGAATCAGTCAGTCAGTCAGTTTAATCTCTTATATAGGTATAGATAAAGTCTACCACAAATAAAATAATACTATACCGTATACTAAATTGCATATTTTGGAAAACGAAAACCCTCAAAATTAACTGATTCTCACCATGTCATATCCAATCAAAACATCAATTTACTATCAAGCTGTTCTGAGTTTTATTTGGAGCATAGCATGTATTAGAATTGTCCGGAATCAAAAGCAGTTATTATAATTGTCCGGAATCAAAAGCAGTTATTATAATTGTCCGGAATCAAAAGCAGTTATTATAATTCTCCGGAATCAAAAGCAGTTATTATAATTGTCCGGAATCAAAAGCAGTTATTATAATTGTCCGGAATCAAAAGCAGTTATTATAATTGTCCGGAATCAAAGGCCTAATAATTAGGTTACCTAATTATTAACCGTTTAAAAAAAAAGGAGTATTTCGTATGTATTTTTTTATTCCTCATATCTCCGTCATTTATAAACCGATTTGTTTTTTTATTTTTATTTGAAAGGATATTCTTACAGATTGGTCCCATCAAAATCTGGTTCTGATGATGGGATCTAACGCAACAATTTTATATTATTGATTTAATTGGCTGTAGAATGGTCGCTATTAATAGGCAAGGTCACAGAATAAATAATAGTACAAGGAAGGTATACTTCCTGTTGCACTAAGTGCACTTTGACCAGTCTCTCGTATAAACTAACCGCTTAGCGAGTATTACACCCACACCAGCCGGAACAGACACTGACCAATGAGACGCGTTTCAAGCAATTTCATTGGTGATATCCTCAGAAGAAGAACTAAAGCATGGAACTAAGGCTAAAAACGAACCGGTATCGATTATACCAGTCTCATTCTTTTATATGAATGTATTCATGCGTTGGAATGAGACAAGCATATATCTATCTGTTTTTATTTGTGTAACTCGTACCAGGCCAAATGTCAAACTAGGTACCAATTACTACTACATTCATGGTACCAATCTAGGGAGATGTACATTCATGTTACCAATATTCATGGTACGGAACGGAAAAACGACTGTCGTGTGACAATATATTTGTTTCTCTCTAACATAGGATAGCAAGCTATCTTCTAGGATAGGAGTAAGAAGGAACACTCTATGCTATTTTAGCACTCAATCCATGTAGTACTTTATTCATGGTGGTTTCTGAAGGTCGCCCTGGAAGCGTTTGACGTGTAAATTCCTCATAAAACTAGTAATTTGCATTATAAATATATAGCGGTGTATGACGTCATTCTGCGATGAGCCGGACTGCACTGCCGGATTATTCGCGCGTGATTCATCATCGGCCCACAGATGTCTAAAGCTGGACATAGGCCTCTTAATGCCATGACAAACAGTCGTGAGCCGCCTCCATCCACCGACATCATGCGACCTCTATCATGTCGTTGGTCAATGCCCCCACCTATAGACGCGAATTCGAATGTTATTTCTACTATGATTTACATGAAATTAATAGTAATTCAAAGAATCACTTACGAATTTACCCGATGACGAAAGACCCCTAACCCGAAAAATTTACTGTTGCCAACCTCGTTAAGTTATGGTACCGTGGTACTCGTAGTTTCTGATACCCACGACACAGAGGGGCTCCTAGTGTGGGATCAGGTTGGGTTTTATGTTATTATTATGTCGTAAATAAAAAGAAAACATTGTATAGTGTAGTACAGACCATCATCCAATGGAAACCTTATTATACAAGCTAAGTAATTGAGTCCACAACTGAATCAAATTGCCGGTTTTCAATATCTTTTTTTTTTTTAACTTTGATAAACCTTTGTTTGTTCTCGATCTCACCTGTTGGTAAGCGACGATGTGGCCGAAGTTTTTTTTTCTTTATTTTTTTGAAGGAGTTTTGTTACTGTGGCCGAAGATGGAGCACAAAGGTCCAGAAGGCACCTATTCACTCTAGCCTTGAAGAAATTAATACATAATGAGGGTATTTAGAGATTTGCGATAGATACTCACATTGAGAGTCTGCATTCACTCTTTTGAAACTCGAGCGGCTTAAATCCACGGTCACAATAACAGTCTTAGAGGTTCGAGATCACACAAGGGCTATGTTACGGAGCCTGTCCATTCACGACGGTGGCTAAATATAAACTGACGGCGAGACTAGAAGGAAATGAAACAAACACCATTACTTATACAAATTTAATTGTAGATTATTACGCGAAAACCGCAACGGTGACGTCGGCTCGCCATTAGTGGATTTTAATATACCTACGTTTTATGGATCGAACAGGAACTACTCGTTTTTAGGGTTCCGTAAAAAAAATGGCAACAAACCGAGCCCTTATGGTTTCGTCATGTCTGTCTGTCTGTCTGTTTGTCAGTCCGTATGTCACAGCCACTTTTTTCCGAAACTATAAGAACTATGCTGTTGAAACTTGGTAAGTAGATGTATTCTGAGAACAGCATTAAGATTTTCACACAAAAATAGAAAAAAAAAACAATAAATTTTTGGGGGTTCCCCATACTTAGAACTGAAACTCAATTTATTTATTTTCATCAAACCCATACGTTTGGGTTATCTTTGGATAGGTCTTCAAAAATGATATTGAGGTTTCTAATATATTTTTTATCTAAACTGAATAGTTTGCGCGAGAGACACTTCCAAAGTGGTAAAATATGTGTCCCCCCCTGTAACTTCTAAAATAAGAGAATGATAAAACTAAAAAAATATATGATGTACAAATGGCAACAAACGGAACCCTTATGGATTCGTCATGTCTGTCTGTCTGTCTGTCCGTCCGTATGTCACAGCCACTTTTTTCCGAAACTATAAGAACTATGCTGTTGAAACTTGGTAAGTAGATGTATTCTGAGAACAGCATTAAGATTTTCACACAAAAATAGAAAAAAAAAACAATAAATTTTTGGGGGTTCCCCATACTTAGAACTGAAACTCAATTTATTTATTTTCATCAAACCCATACGTTTGGGTTATCTTTGGATAGGTCTTCAAAAATGATATTGAGGTTTCTAATATATTTTTTATCTAAACTGAATAGTTTGCGCGAGAGACACTTCCAAAGTGGTAAAATATGTGTCCCCCCCTGTAACTTCTAAAATAAGAGAATGATAAAACTAAAAAAATATATGATGTACAAATGGCAACAAACGGAACCCTTATGGATTCGTCATGTCTGTCTGTCTGTCTGTCCGTCCGTATGTCACAGCCACTTTTTTCCGAAACTATAAGAACTATGCTGTTGAAACTTGGTAAGTAGATGTATTCTGTGAACCGCATTAAGAATTTCACACAAAAATAGAAAAAAAACAATAATTTTTTGGGGTTCCCCATACTTAGAACTGAAACTCAATTTATTTATTTTCATCAAACCCATACGTTTGGGTTATCTTTGGGTAGGTCTTCAAAAATTATATTGAGGTTTCTAATATTTTTTTTTCTTAACTGAATATTTTGCTCGAGAGACACTTTCAAAGTGGTAAAATATGTCCCCCCCCCCTGTAACTTCTAAAATAAGAGAATGATAAAACTAAAAAAAAATATGATGTACACTTGTATGCTTACTTCCTACTATGCTCACTTTACGTATGCTTACTTCCGTGTAAACTTCCACCGAAAATTGGATTGAACGCGATCTAGTACAGTATATTACAGTATATTTTAATACAGTATTATTAAAACATCGATCAAAGTTACAACTAACTACAAGAACTTTTATATTATGTTACTCGCTGCTACGGAACCGTTCATACACGAGTCCGACTCGCACTTGCCGCTTTTTTCCTGGAAGGAATGTGTGCTGGCCGGGCTAGCGGTCCCTTGCTATTCTTTTCAATTAGGATAATGCGGCGATATTGGTTGCGGTGCACGAGTAATAGGAGGATTAGAGTTTTTTTCTTAATTGAAGAAATAGAGCAGGATATTTCTATAGGCGTTTGAGGCAATAAAAGATCCCAAACCGCAATAAAGACCTCTCCTTGAAATAATTACTTCCCATAAACGGATTATCCAAATAATAAAAAAAAAATAAGGGTTGATTTTTATCTATAGATGACTTGACACAAGAAATTAATTTTGTAAAAATTAAAAAAACCCCCAACGCTGAACGGCTGAACCGATTTTGATCAAACAAAGCTAAGAACATTCCCGACAAATACACCTTTTAAACAACAAAAAAAAACGAAATCGGTTCATCCGTTCGGGAGCTACGATGGGACAGACAGACAGATACACACACACACACAGACACGTCAAACTTATAACACCCCGTCGTTTTTCGTTGGGGGTTAAAAATAAATGTCTTAACACAGTCAAAAGTTATTGATACTTTTGACATGAAAAAAAACAAAGTTTCTGTGATTTACACAAAAAACAATAAAAAAAAACGACTTCTTCCAAACTCCTTGAGCGATTTTAATGATTCTTTCAAAATATCAAAATAAATTTATGAGTTTATAAAAAATAAGTTAGATTTTCGAAAACTATCATTTACTTGGGGCAATTATTGTTTTTCGTGATTTTCTCAGTTAGCGAGCGCTATTATATCACTTTCTAACTTGCCTGATCTTTAATGACTCAGATAATGACAGAATTTGGCGTAACTAATCACCTTAATCGAAGAAATGGAGCAGGTTTTTTAATTATAAGCAATTAAGTGTATCAAGTAAAGTCGTACACCTGTCCATCACCGTGAGGTATGAAATGTTTCATACCTGTCAATTTTAAATGAGGTACCGTGACGTGAAATTAATAGTAGATTATGCACTATTCCAAGACGAAGACAGGCTTTATTCCAGAGGAGCATACTCGTATGCTACTTTTCACACCATCTGCGAGACAATACAAATTCACTGAAAATCACAGCACCAAACACCGTCTTTTGTTTCACATTCTTTGTAAAATACGCGTCATGTAAAAAGATCGCTGGAACCTAGGAAGATGGACTAAAGGCAAAATACTAGTCCGCTTCGCTCGCTTTTTACCAGGATAAATTGTAGCATATAGCTTAATCCAGGTTGCCTGGAAGAAATCGCTTTCAGCGATAAGGCCGCCCAATCTATCTATCTATCTATCTTAATCCAGGTCATAATCTATCTTACCCGGACTTGTTTGTAAGATTGGTTTCATGGCTGGAACGTATGAAGAAGTATGACCGCCAGCGTTCTTTTTACATGAAGTAGTACACTCTTGGTCTGTGTTCTTTGTAAACCTTGTAAACGTACCTTTTTCATTTTATTCGAGTTCTGTTTATGGTGGCCAGTTCGATTTTCGAACAAACCTCTTTACAATGCCATATGGGCTTTTTTTACTAAGAGTTTTCCACGAGTTTCTACACGAATTTGACGTTCCAAATTCAAATCACTTTATTCCCTAGGGAAATTCATACAACTTTATATCCCTTGGGAGATAATGCTTTACTTTACGTTGAGGTTGCATGATATGTAAGTGGACATTGTAGAGCAGGTGGTGTGAAAAAATATTTGGTTAGGTACTCTCTTGAATAAAAAATTCTATAAGTACCTAAAAAAGAATGTGCACGCAAATAAAGTGCGGATGCGAAGGATCATGTTACACGATTAGGTTCTTATAACTCGCTAACCTACCTACCTGCTACATAGACCGCCTCATAATATTTTATAAATAGGTAGTTATATACGTCAGTGAACGCAATAAGTTCAAATATTTTTCAACCCAAGTTTTTATATTCTCCCTTTAAACCGTACCTTTATCTTTCCTCAAACACCCAGCACTTTTTTGGTTTTATGTCAAGTTAATCACCTGTCATTGGCAAACTCTTGTGGCACCACTACCGGTCCGCTGAACACGCCAAAAAAAGAAGAAGAAGAAGAGGCTGAAGTTCCGAACGTTTTAGTTCATTTATGAAATTAGTGATTGGAACCGTAGCTGATCAAAATGAGCTCAAACACTGTCAGGCTACTATTAATCATCGAGGAGTTCCGTTGTCCACCGTCCCCATCATCAGATCAGCTCACTGTCACCATAATATTGTATTGTGGTATGGAAAAGGCCTTCCATGTATCCTACCATGTTTTAGCAAATAAACTGATTTCATGTCATTTCAAAACTTCAGCTCAATGATGGTTGGCACTGACTAAAAAATCTGTTGCAAGATCTGTCCCCTACAGTGGTGTACTATTATTTATTCTGTGCCCACAGACACAAAGCAAGTAAAAAAAAGCTTGTAAAAAATATGTAATTTAATAATTAACATAAGTGCTCAATTTTGGTGTATTTTGCAGTGACATAAAGTATATCGTATGTATATTGACGACCTCTGTGGCGCGGCGGGCGAAGCTCGGCCTGCGACGCAGGAGGTGGCGGGTTCGATTCCCGCACTCTGAACTAATATTTGTGCGATCGTAGATATTTGTTTAGGGTGTTCTGGGTATTTTCTATGTATAATAAAAAATATCTATCTATGTAATATATCGTCACTGGAAAGGCAAAATCGCTTATCTCCATATGGTCAACTTTACAGTAGAGCATTTTTAAACTTTTATTTTTTGAAAAAAATTCATAACTTCCTTCTCCTTTCATTGATTTTGGATTAACCAAGACACATTGAAAGCTTGATTTTTTTACCATTTGAACGTGCTGAGAGTTATCGAGATATCTCTTTAGTTGGGGAGATAAGTGGCGCTTCAGCAACTTTTACTCCGAACCTTAAAAATTTAGAGCAAGGAAAAATCGCTGATATCCAAAAAATCATAAGCCCACAAAATGTTCATATAGCTAAACTACCATGAGGTTGTACTTATTAAACCTGTAATATTTGCTAACCATCCCTGAGTTTACTGTTATCACTCAGTACTTTATGCCTAAGTACCCACCACACCGTCATACAAAGGTAACAAAAAATGCTTAAAGTAAGTATCTATCCTGGCTCAATTTTACTAAATGACTAAAGCTACTTTTTCATATCTAAACTTGTAGTAATAAAATACTAAATGACATGCATTTCAATATAAAAACTGTCGTGATTTCTTAGGAACCAAATGTTTGCATACAGAAAACGACATTTTAACTGAACGCTAATTTAATTTAAGATTACCTAATATGCTAAAGCGAAATTGATGCAGAGAGGAATCAGTTATAGAAGAAACCAACTAGGAAGGCGAAACCAGCAAGCTATTTTGAGGTGAGGACCATGCTGGAGGACCAGAAAAGGGGTTCATTTGACCACATTCTGAACTTTAATCGTTAAGATAATATTAATTATGCAGTTGAATTAAAAAATATAAGATTTTTATTAAATATTTTATTTCAGTAATATTTTAATGAGAACAACAATTATAGTCGAGCCAAGTAGGTTTTTTTTAATAATCTTGACTTGTCTCTATAATATCTATAATAATATATAATTGTCTATATAAACTAATGAAATAAATCTGGAATGGATTGGCATACAATAATGTTTTTTGTTAATGTTGATTCTTTTAATAGCTTTCATGTTTTTCTAGTAATGTTTTTTAAAGTGAATATTTCAGTTAAGAGGCATATCAAGATTGTTTCCTGTTAAATGGGTACTTACATGGCTTATCTAATAGAATATATTTTTTGACATAGTAATACTAAATAACAAGTACGATTTAAGTGTTTAAATAGAGTGATGATTAACTTCCATATATTCAGAACTTTCTTATTCATTGTCTAATGTGTTGTTTTTAAAACTCCCAAAGATTTTTGCGTGGTCTTCTTTCTTTTTCTATTTCTTTAATCATTCATCTCATCTTCGATATCTGTATCTTCGAGGCTATCCTTTATGTTTTCAGAGATCTGCATTCTTTTATATTCCTTGTGATAACATTCAGGAATTATTCCCATAGAGCACATTTTTATGACGTCCTGATACTTCTATGAAGATATAGGAAGACTAGTCTTATATGCTCGTTTTGGTTCTACCTTCTTTGACTTCAAAATTGTTATCTCTTCCTCTTTGGCATCTGTGCTCATTGAGAATTTAACAAATATGTTTTCTGGATTAGACTTTTTAATGGTTACGACACGCAGTTGACTAATTTTTCCAGAAATATTTTTAAAATATTTACCGAGAGCAACATCCCACGCTAAGAAGTCTTTGTGAGTCAAAACGTTAACATTATAAGGCCTTGGTTGTTTTCTCGCCATTGAAAAATCCATAGGCCATTGTGAAGGTGTCCAAATTGAAGTGTTTTTTGTGTTTTTCTCGATTACAGCATGCATGGAATCAACGGGCATGTATGTATGCCCAGACAATAAATAGTTAACCTGGATTGTGGACAAGTTTTCACAACTTTGTAATATTTTGTGAAGGCAGGCTAAAACGGTTTTATTCCTATTTTGGCCTGGACAGCAGTCACTGTAAAGCAGCAGATGTTTTACGGAACCTCTACCATCCACAATCTGCACATACTTCTGTAGTATGGTGCATACTTCGTTTGCACCTCTTTTGCCCTCTGTCTCTGGCCAAGTAAAACAAAATCCGTCTCTAGTACCGCTTTCATAAAATGTTAAATTAAATACACTTACTTTCCTGTAATAAAACAGAAGTAAGCTTGAACTGCATGGTATATTTAAAACTTTTTGCAAATCAAACGATGCACATAATGTTGACTTGTCTTTAAGATGTATATTTTGGTGTTGTAAAAATCTTTCATTTGTTTCTTCCTTATTTTTTAAATGCGTTGTATATTCTTCTTCGTTGATTGTTTTATTTTCATACTTCAGACATTTAATGCATTTATCTTTCCGAGGAATATGAAAGCCAATGTTAAATTCTTTTGTAAATACGATCCTAAAATCTTTTTCGCCCACAAATGACTTTTCATCTTTACACTTTGTCTGTTTATAAATGTGGTAAAGATTAGTTACATTCTTGTATTCTCGCGGCAAAAAACACCTAGTACAATTTTTCCGCCAATAATGTGATGGAACAGAGGGTAAGTTGGTAATGTATTCTCTTAAGTCCGCTAATAATTCTTCTGAGGTTTTGTTAGCTGGTGTAGAATGACCTCGAAGATCTGCTTTACCCAGACCAAAGCCTGCATTTCTGATGGTATAGTTTATATACCGTTGTTTCACATCAAGAGTGCTCAGTAAAAACTTCAAACAAACTTCTCTATGTCCTTCACCTTCATTTATAAAATATTTGTAAGAATATTCTCTCCGACTTGAACCCTTTGCACGCTTCCTAGTCACTGTATTTCTTTTCGTGTTTGATACAAGCCAATCTTTTTTTCCCTGTGAACCAAGACTCCAATAAAAATTAAAAACAGACAATCTCTTGTCTTCGGTTATATTGAAGGATTGACTTTTATAAAAAAAATTGCCATATATTTTCCTTTTTTCGTTTTATATGCCTCTCCCTGGTTTCTGTTACTTTTCCTTTCTTCTTTCTTATTTTTCCTCTTTTTTTTTTTCCTTAGGTCAATTGGTTCTTCTGTAGTATCCTACTTTGTTTTTGTTTTTTTGTAGTCTTCTTAGTTTTCTATATGACAGTTCTTGTACTTTAATTTTCAGTGTCTGTTGAGTCTGTTTCCGAAGTTCCTACCCAAGAACTCGAGCTCCAGGAAAAATCTTCTTCATCGGATAAGAAATCATTTTTTTTTTCATGCTCCCTTTTTTTTCTTTTATCATTTTTGGGAGTGTCATCAGATTCAAGTACTTCCTGTATTGTATTTTCAGGTTGCTGGACGTCTGTTTGTTCTTTTTAGATGTTCTTCGCGAGTTTTTTTGGCGTTTTGGCTTGTTTTATAATTTTCACATCTAGTACCTGGATTTGCTTATTGTGAGGAATTATGTTTTCTTTTGTAGATTGTCGGCGATTATTTAAAAAGTCTTTCGTTTTAAGATTTTTTTTAGGTTTTTCTAAATTTTCGGGGAAATATTCTTCTCGGTGTAATCTTTTTGAAGGCAAAACTTTTTCTGTTGATCTAATGGGTGGCGAGTGAAGAGTTTTCAGTGTGCTTGTATTCTCTTTTACAATAACCGTGTGTTCTGGATCAATTACGCAAAAGGATTTGTTTTTTCCACGAGTAGTCAAGGTTTTGTTAGTAGTTAGTTAGGTGTATAACGGGGTCCATGTAGGAATCTTCTTCTTCTTTTATATTTATTTCATCAAAACAATCAGTTTTGGTCGAATATACTGCTTCATAATCTTTAGTATTTGCATGTCTAAGAGGAACTACGTAGAAATCTTCTTTTGAAATTTTCTGTTCGTTTATATCCAAGCTTTCGTTACAATATTGTGAAGGTTAACTATGACTGAATTCCGTTATAAAGGTATACTTTCAGCGTCAAATTAACTATCGTCACTTCGTTTGAAACAAAATGGACACTTCAAAATGTCTTATCTACCTTAAACTAAAATATAAGGAAACGTAAAAATTACTGAAATACATTATTATGCTCTTATCAGCCGGCTATTTTGACTAAACTACATCTTTGTCGAACTAACGCAAACGGCTATTTCGCTGAAGCGCCGTAGTTTCATATTTGAGAGTAAGGTAAAGTTGCTGATGTGCTATAGGATATTAGACAAGCAACCAGAATAATCGCTAAAGTGTTTTTTATGCTCCAAGTAAGTGACGGAAAAATAACTGAAGCAACATAGGTGTGAAAAAGGCGGTTTTAAGCGTCGTTCAGACAAAAGAACTCTAAAATATTGTCAATTTTTGTTTCGCTGAACCACCAAAAAAATGCTTCGATTGCATTCAAACCGTGACCATTCGACGCGTAAAAATCCGCTGATTCCAAATATATATATAACTCAATTTGGCCAAAATGGCGCTTCAGCGACTTTTCCTTTCCAGTGACGATATTGTATTAAGTATATCAGTTATCTAGTACCCATAACACAAGCTCTGCATAGCTTGGGGCTAGATAATGTTGTGTGAACTGTCCAGCATTATTATTATTATATATATATATATATATCAGTACATCTGTACAGTTATGACTTGAAGATTCCACAGGACTTCGACTGGGAGTTTCACAATCCCTGACAAAAGGTAGTGTAAATGAATCAACAATGCATTTTTTTTAGAGCGATTTGTTTCTTAATTTACTTGTGGCTTCTGATGCCTCTTGCTTCATTAAATCTGAATTTTATGCTTTCGCCCCCGGTATAAAAAATCCGCGTCTTTATCAATACCAAATAACACAAGGAATTAACGTGATACCTACGGCATTATTATGCCGTATCGTTCGTAAACAGATTTGCCGCTAGCTTTGTTTACTCGGATAACTTTGGCTACTTGGTGTTTATCTGTAAAGATGACCCGACCCGAGGATATATGCGTGCTAGAGTCCGCTCAGCACTGGGAAACCGGCAGCAAATGCTTCAATTTTAAAAGTCAGTGTGCCAGTAATAGTTCTCTGTACGTCAGTGCTATCGTGTCGCGCGACTCGTGGACTCAACACGCTGTGGGAACGTGGCTTGCCGTTATTTCTAGAATCTTATTCGAAGGAACTGAGAGTCAATCGATATTTCGACACAATCAAGGACGGCCCTGAGCTGGCGAAACCACAACCATAAATCGTACTTTGAATATTTTAATTTGTTGTTTAGGTTGTTCGTTCCAAATCCCCTGGTCATCGAACTTGATGTGCGTAATACTTACTTGACTAGCTTAGAACACAAGCAAAAACTAATACAAAAATGTATCAAACAGGAATTTTATATTGATTAAGTCTTGGGAATTTTGTGTCTTAGCTATTTATTGTTTTTTTTTTTTTAAATTGTATTACGTAGTTCTTACACAGATGAGAACGGACGGAATAGTAGATTGTATCATAAGGGAGCAACATAATATTTTTACGGCGAGGGCGCTTTTTTGAATCCAGAGCGAAGTGAGGGATTCTAGAGTAGAATCCCGAGCGTAGCGAGGGATTCTTTAGTAGAATCCTGAACGTAGCGAGGGATTCAAAGTACGTCGCCCGAGCCAAAAATATATGTTGTGCCCGTGTGATACACTCTGCTTTTCATCACCCACTATGAGAAAATAAAAGGCGCCTCATATGTTATTGTAATATTATTATTTAATAAAACAAATGGTTGTTTTTTTGTGTTTTTGTGTTTTTTTTGTTGTTTGTGTTTTTGTGTTTTTTTTGGGTGTTTTTTTTGTGTTTTGTGTGTTTTGTGCTTTTTGTGTTTTTTTTGTGTTTTTTTTGTATTGTGTTTTTTGTGTTGTGTTTTTTTGTGTGTTTTATGTTTTTTGTGTTTTTTTTGTGTTTTTTTTTTTTTTGTGTTTTGTGTTTTTTATGTGTTTTGTATTTTTTGTGTTTTTTTTTGTGTTTTTGTGTTTTTTTTTTGTTTTGTATTTTGTGTTTTTTGTGTGTCTTGTGTTTTTTTTGTGTTTTTGTGTTTTTTTGTGTTTTTGTGTTTTTTTTTGTGTTTTGTGTTTTTTGTGTGTTTTGGGTTTTTTTGTTTTGGGTTTTGGGCCGTCGTACCAGCCAGTATTTATTCAAACAATATTTGCGTTCGAATTATTTGGCGCTGGTTCCAAATTCAATAAGTGCGCCGCAATTATCTTTGCCGCGCACTTTTTGAATTAGGAACTTAATAAGTGCGCCGCAAAACTCATTACTGCCCGCTAAAAGTTTCTCATAGAAAACACCATCGTTGGGTGCACTTAAAGGCGAACCCAGTCGTCCTTTTCGAATAGATGGGATGAAAAAGATATTGCATTTGGCCTCCTCTTTATACCAGAAGTATTTTTTCTCGTAATAGAAAAGGCTCTTTCTAGGGTTCCGTACCGAAATGAAGCCAACAGGACCGTCTACCTGGTAGATAGAAGTTCATAGTCGAATCTGCCTTCATTTCTAGAAATTCTTGTTGGTCATCTTCTGGCAATTGCAGAACATTAACCACAAATGGATTTCCGGTCATGTGCCATAATGGTGATTCTGAATTAAGGCGCGATAGGTTCTCAAATGTCTCTAGAATTTTAAAGTTTTTGATAAGAATTTTCATAGTTTTCTATGAAGAAAAAAATATATGATATTCTTGAGCTTTTTATCTAGTGAAATCAATAATTCAATACAATATTTGAATTACTTCACTCGAAAAAATAGCAAATATACCTCCTTTTTAAAATTTAAATGATATTTTTCACTCACTTCTCTCACGTTTTAATTTTTGAAACATTTAGTTACATGTTAGTTATTATTTGAGTTAGTGAATTCATCAACAAAATTAAACAAAACTTTGAACGACATTTTTATATAATTTTTTTATACATAAAAACACGGTATCAGAGCGTGCGCTCGCCTTCTTCGCCTCATACAAAAATGTTCGTTGAACCTATAGCGCCTTAACATCTCTGTAATATCGGTGTAATTCGGTTTGCAACGCTCCCAAATGAGCTGATATATCAGTTTTCATATCTTCGTGGTGTGACTAGACTAGGTGGCGTGACTAAATCTGTGTGTGAAAATCATAAACAATGATAGGCAAATTAAATTAAAATATCCGAACACTTCATGCCCCCCTTAAGATGCTTCATGCCCCAGTAGGGGGTCACGCCCCACCGGTTGGGAAGTCCTGGTCTACCACATTGTTCTATTACGAAGGCTACGCCACCGCCGCGCCGCCGACCGTCCGTCTATCTGTCTGTCTGGATTCTGTGAAAGGGCATCCTGGCAGCAGTAAGTGCAGTACCGCGTCTTGGCAAACGTAGTGTTGGGCGCCCTCTCGCTAGGTGGAGCGATGACTTGCGCGGGGTGGCTGCTAGAAACTGGATGAGGAGAGCCGAAGACCGGGCTCAGTGGCGCGCCTTGGGAGAGACATTATGTCCAGCAGTGGACTGCAGTAGGTTGATGATTTGATGTGTGATGTGCAGCAGTAAGAACAGATAAATAGCTGTACCTACTCCTGTGCTTAAAATTTAAATTACTTTAAATCCACACTGTAAGTTGCCGAATCAAGATTAAATTGAGAATTGACAGTTTTTTATTATTCTGTTCCCCTATAAAACCTAATAACAATTTATTTCGTCTACTTTCAATTTATGGCGATGGAATGATTTATGAATCATTGAAGTGACGTATCTTGGGTTTTTTGGGACTGAACCCTTTTTCATTTGTTTTTAGCCAAAATTCTCGGATAAACTTCAAGGCGTTACAAGACGTTCAAGTTTCTCATTTCGATATTTCGGTATAATCACATTTCCGTGTTGTATTGCCAGTTGAAGATAATACCATTTGTGACATTTACGATCATCCGCATTGTATTTTGACTATTACAAGCTTTTATTTAAATAACAATGTATGTTTGTCTAGGTGGAATACGGGTGGAATCTTGCAACTGAATTTTAAAGCAGTTATCCTCAACCGATTGAGCTGAAATTTGACATAACTGTCAAGTTCTGATGACAATACAATATGATGGTGACAGCGAGCTGATTTGTTGATGGAGATGGAAGGTGGACAACGAAACTCCTCGATGGATAATAGTAGACTGGCGTGTTTAGGCTTATTTTAATCAGCACACGGTTACGATCACTCATTTTATAAAAGCTTGTATTGAAAGTATTTCACAAAAAAACTTTTGGGCCTCACTACTTACGTTATCTGATCTAAATGGATTTAAATCACATCAACAAACCGGCTATGGAATGAGACCAAGATTACCTATAGTACGCGTCATGTAAAAAGAACGCTGGCGGTCAAGCTTCTACAGGCGTTCCAGCGTTCTTTTTACATGACGCGTTTTGCATTCGGCACACTCGTCTGACGCCCAGCTTTACTTACTATTAGAAGATAATTCTTTGGAGTTACCTGTAAGCAAATGGAAGAAATTTTTATAAACGGGAAGAATCAATTTTACTATAAAAAAACAGCCGGTCGATGCTTACATATATTTAACGATACGTGAAAATTACCCGTTTTTATAAAATAATTGGGAAGAATCAAGGTAACGAGAAGAAAACAATTTCCAAAATGAACTAAAATTCAAAGTAAAACCCACATACGGTTTTTAAAAAAACGGTCAATAAACTATGTAAGTATATTTGATTTGCGCACCGAGGGTTGTTCTAATCAACAGGCAACTTTTTATTAAATTGTGGCGTTCATGTGGCCTATTTTTATTATTATACATTTATTTACAGAAAGAATAATACAACAACTAGACGAAGGTATGTACAAAATTTAAAAAAAAAACATATGAAACAGTTGTGCTACCTGAAGACCGCTGCTAACGATCTAAAGATCAAAGCTCAACTTATCCAAATCACTACCACTATTATTATTATATTTTATTTTGATACCGTGTCCAACAAGGATAATAAAATGTATGCTAATAGTAGTAAGAACGAAAGATTTGGCCTGATTATTACTCTCTATTATCTAAAGTAGCTCTCGTCTCGTCGTACTTCGACCTCCCCCATCAAATTGAAACTATCGTGGTTGGGAATCATATTAAAAGATAAACGGCTAATTACCACTATTATTCGTCACTTTGCTGACGTTTCGAGACTGAGTTCAGAAGCCTCTTCATCATGAGCACCGCCCGCGACCGCGTTCGACGGTGGACCAGCGAATACGTGAACGTAAGTGACGAATAATAGTGGTAATTAGCCGTTTATCTCTTAATATGTCCCCCATCAAACACAATAAATAAATTACATAAATAATGCTGGACAAGTTCACACAACATTATCTAGCCCCAAACTAAGCCAGAGCTTGTGTTATGGGTACTAGTTAACTGATATACTTAATACAATATATTACATAGATAGATATTTTTTATTATACATAGAAAACACCCAGAACACCCAGAACAAATATCTGCAGATCGCACAAATATTTGTTCCGAGGCGGGAATCGAACCCGCAACCTCCTTCGTCGCAGGCAAACCATCGCCAGCCGCGCCACTGATGGGGGGGATTTGCCATAATCAGCATGCTTGGCAGGCGGATTTGTGATCGCAGTAATGGTGTTGATTAAGTGGATGCTGCTGCCCATGACTGCCGCTGGTGTAATCAGCTTGGCACATTTTATCTTGATTTCCATTAGGTTTATTAAATTAAGATATTTTTATTTTCCTGTTATAAAATCAGGAATTGTGTTTAGGAAGATGGCGCTGGGAATACTACTCAGTTTTATAAATTTTGCAGTTGCCAACGGTTTCACTACCTATTTTTTAATTAAAGTCATACAAAATGATGAATTTGAATATCGCCATTCGGACGAAGCCTTGCTGCATGCACGGCGGAGGTAGTAGATGCGAGCCAGTTACACAACCTGCCACGTGGGCGTGCCACGTGTTGAGGTGATGCACGTAATACAACGCATATTATGCGCTGCTGTAAAGCCGGCTGTACACATTGGGCCAAGGTGTTGGGCCAACATGTCGGGCCAAAATGATGCATCCCCGAGGTTGCTGTTTACACATTGGCTTACTGATCATTCTGCATTGGCGCTTCGATGAAAGATGGACGTAGAAGTTCTTGCAGCCGCGGCTATTTATTTATACAGTGCGTTTAATTATTACGTACATGTGCACCAAAGTAGAGTGACTAAAAAAGAAATGGCGCAAAGGAGTAACAACGCACTGAACAAGACGCCAACGTGTGAACGCTGTTTGCGGAGCGCGCCAAGATCCTTTGATGTGTGCACAAAAAACCGACACTATTCGGTTGGCCTGCCAATGTTGGCGCCAACTAGACCAATTAGCTTAGCATACCGCCAAGTAGCTCTCTACACATTGGCCCAATGTGTACAGCCGGCTTAACAATGTAAACAACGCCAATGATACAGTTAACGTGCTCAGTAAGAACTCTTGTAAGTCAATCGCTGCTGGGAAGGGTGGAAGGCTGGAGGGTGGATAGGGACCTGATCACCTCGGACCACAATGCCATATCTTTTTTGTAGCGCTTAGAGAAGGCCTTAGAACCTTTACAGGCCATCTCAACACGTCAATAGAACACCACAGAATATATACGCCCTGCACAGAATCATCTGAGCATGTTTACTGAAATTATATTCTGCTCTCTGTTGATACAAAAGATTATGCAGGATTATCGATGTCTCGCTCATTATTAACTTTTGTTTGTACAAGCTTTGCATTTTCAGAGAGAATATTATTCATCTTTCATCATGGGTCTATTGCTATTTTTTCTCTATTCCAGCAGGGGTTCCCAAAGGGGGCGATAACGCCCCCTTGTGGGCGCTGCAGGCCTAAAGGGGGGCGGTAAGAGACCCAGAAAAAAAAATGGGGGCGTCAAAACTTTTTTTTTTTTTACATTGATAGACCTTTATTTGACCACGATCTCACCTGTTGGTAAGTGACGATGTGGCCGAAGATGAAGCACAAAGGTCTAGAAGGCACCTATTTACTCTTGACTTGAAGAGACCCAGATTATAGTTTTCAGGAAAGACAGACGACGGTAGTGTATTCCACTCCTTAGCAGTTCGCATCAGACAGACTTTGGCATTTTAATAGTTATTAGTATTCCTAGATAGGTTATATTCGTAGATAGACCGCAATAGACCGCGGGCAATCATGTTTTAACAAGTTTTTGTTAAAAAACCCGATTTGTGCATGTTTAATTTAAAGTTATAGTCATAGACGTAGAATTTTCGCTAACTAGATCTATGGTTATAGTCATAGACGTAGAATTTCAAACTAGATCTATGGTTATAGTCATAGACGTAGAATTTTCGCTAACTAGATCTATGGTCATAATCATAGACGAAGAATTTTCTCTAACTAGATCTATGGTTATAGTCATAGACGTAGAATTTCATACTAGATCTATGGTTATAGTCATAGACGTAGAATTTTCGCTAACTAGATCTATGGTTATAGTCATAGACGTAGAATTTTCGCTAACTAGATCTATGGTTATAGTCATAGACGTAGAATTTTCGCTAACTAGATCTATGGTTATAGTCATAGACGTAGAATTTTCGCCAACTAGATCTATGGTTATAGTCATAGACGTAGAACTTTCATACTAGATCTATGGTTATAGCGGTTTATGATTATTTATATAAGTTTATATTATTTATTATTGACAAGTATTTGAAAAAATGTGGGCAGTGAAGTATATAAGTTTGGGAACCCCCTATTAAAATCTCTTGCAGTGAAACTATACGGTAGCGCGGCACATGTTCTGTGCTCACAAATAATTTACATGTGCACGCTGAAATTGTCACATCACAACCTATCGTCTCTGAGCGTGTTTGCTTTAGCTATTTTCGTTAAAAAATCATGTGTTATCATATTTATAAACACGTAACGCATTAAGTATTACCGCAGATTATTCAACAGTTAGTATCCACGCGGTAGTAGAGTCGCGCGCTCAGACGTATTCGTCAAGGCCAGCCGATAAACTCGCGATTAGATAAAAATAACCAGCAAAAATCCAATACAAGACGTATTTTTGGTTTGATGTGAAATTGTTAAGAGATGAGGATCATGTCAGATTGTACTTGGCCTGGACTGGCGAATGATAGGTAGGCAAGAGTACTTGTAATATTATTTATTCTGTGGTATTGAGTCCTGCAATAGAATGGCCGCAAATGATTTTTACAAGCTTTTGTATGTATGTTTGTCTGGGTGGAATCTTGCAACTGAATTTTAAAGTTGATTTTGTTCCTCAAGCCGATTGAGATGATATTTTGCATACCTGTCATGTTCCAATGACAATGCAATGTTATGGTGACAGCGAGCTGATCTGATGATGAAGACAGCTTGGAAGGTGGACAACGGAATTCTTCGAGGGATAATAGTAGACTGACCGTGCTTAGGCTCATCTTGATCAGCACGCGGTAACGATCACTAATTTTATAAACGCTTGTATTGAAAAAAATGTTTTCACAAAAACTTATATTATCTGTTATATTATAATTTTTGACGTGTAAATAAGTTATGAATAAATTACTATGAATGAATATAAATGACCCGCCTTATGGCGCGCTTATGACCCGTGGTCAAATGGCACTTTGCACTAAAGCTTATGATCGCTCACTACTGTTACAATGTATTGTTTTTTTAGGCCAGGTTGCATACGACAGCGGCTATCCTCTGAACTCTGAACTGCGGGTATCTCTCAAAGGGACTCCTGCAGGAATCATTTCAAAGACTTGGGTATATTGACTGTTCCGGCCCTTTATGTACAGGTACTTTTAGGATTTTTGGCTAAATACAGGCATGAGTATGAAACGGAACAGGAATGGGAAGAACGAATCAGGAGTAGAACCAGAAATATTCAAAACAAAATAACTCCTAGACTTAACATCATGAAACACTGCGCTAGATATCAAGCTGTGAAAATTTTTAACAGCTTGCCTTTGGATATCAAAGGGGAGCTCCATAGGAAAATAGTTTTCAAAAATAGATTAAAGGCTTTCTTATTGGAAAAGTGTCCATATACGCTCGCTGAACTTGACTTATAATTTATCTTTAACTATGTATTTGAATAATAATACCATCACCATGTTCTGACGTAATTATAATGAGCCACACATGTCCATCACTCCACATCTTGTATTGTATTGTTTTTATTTGATTTATATAATTGTAAATGTGTTTTTTTTTTAAAGTTTTGTCATTTTTTTTATTTTTTATTTAATTATTAATTATTATTGACATTATGATTTTATGAATGATAATAATTACTACCCCTACTTTATATGTGAACTTTCCGACACAATGTTTTTTTGTATATCTGGAAATAAATGAATTGAATTGAATTGAATTGAACATCACTATCATGAGGATATTTTCTTGTTTTTTTAGAGTGTGATTTTTAATTAGTCTGGTTTTAGTTTTCGAACTTATTTTGTATACAGTATCAAGCTAACCTGTTATAACCAATTTGTTATCTATTTATACGGCATTAGATACGGATGGCTGTGCACAAGCGAGAACATAGATAATATTTTTTTTATTTTTTATTATGTGCTTCTTGGAATGGCGGATGAAGCAGATGGCCCACCTGATGTTAAGCAGTACCCTCTACCCTCTGCCTATGAACAGTGCATTATCACATAGGTCAACCAAGTACGAGCCCTATGTGGCATTGCACTGCGCCCGTCACCCTGAGACATAAAGATGGAAAGTCTCATGTGCCTGTAATTTCATCGGCAGCCATACCCTTCAGACCGGAACACAGCAATGCGAGCACTACTGCTTTGCGGCAGAAATTGTGGTAGTACTTCCCCGGACGAACTCTTTCACAAATAAGCTCTACTACTAACAAAATGAAGTAAAGTATAGAGTATATATATTATATATAGCATAGAGAATAATATAATATTTAGGTATAGTGTTGTGGTGTGTCCGGCCTAAGAATAGACCCCTCCGTCTCTCCTCCCGTGGATGTCTTAAAAGTCGACCAAGAGATTACACCAGGGTATGAGTAGCAGAGCAGCATCCACCGACCTGAGTACTGAACACCAATACTGCGATCCCCAATCCGCCTGCCAAGCGTGCTAAATCATAGTTGAAAAAATAAATAAATCATAAATTAATAAAATAATAATAATTAATAAATCATCATCATCATCAAATCATCATCATATTGTATTTTATGGGAGGCCTCGTCCAGCAGTGGACGTAATAAAGGCTGATTATGATGTACATATAACGGGTCATAGCCTATTTGACAACGTAATATGATAACATCCAACTGAACAATATGAACTGTCTGCTCTCTTCTTTATATTACAGCCCCCTTATTCGCTATGACCACACACGTGACATAACGTGGCTCGTTAAGATATCTGCGTGTAGTCATGGTTCAGGATACATTATGAAGTCTCGCATTATTGGCAAGGAATCATCTATGTCATACCGAATAAGGGCCCTTGTCTAGCGCGTCCCAGACAGAGGTGTAACGAAAACACCCCTCCCGTACCGCTCCCATACCTCAGGGACTGACTCAGTTAAGCGCTAGACCTGTACTTACCTACATAGACACGCCTTTTTAGGGTTCCGTAGCCAAATGGCAACAAACGGATCCCTTATGGATTCGTCATGCCTGTCTGTCTGTAAGTCACATAGGCACTTTTTTCCGAAACAATAAGAACTATGCTGTTGAAACTAGGTAAGTAGATGTATTCTGTGAACCGCATTAAGAATTTCACACAAAAATAAAATAAAAAAACAATATCTATGGATAGGTCTTCAAAAATGATATTGAGGTTTCTAATATTTTTTTTCTAAACTGAATAGTTTGCGCGAGAGACACTTCCAAAGTGCGTAAAATGTGTGTCCCTGTAACTTCTAAAATAAGAGAATGATAAAACTAAAAAAAAAATATGATGTACATTACCATGTAAACTTCCACTGAAAATTGGTTTGAACGAGATCGAGTAAGCAGTTTTTTTATAATACACTATTATTAAAACATCTATCAAGTAACAACGAACTACAAGAACTTTTATATTATGTTACTTGCTGCTACGGAATCCTTCATGTGCGAGACCGACTCGCACTTGACCGCTTTTTTTCGAAGGGGTTTTGCAGAGCCTCAATTTTCCTCGTGACAGTGCGTCGCATAATAAGATTTTGTAGGAATATAGAAGTGACATAGGCCACAACTAACTTCTACCTACTACGAAAATAATTAATGAACAATTAGCTATCCAAAAAAGTGCAAGCGATCGACGATCAAGGGACAATCAAACAAACAATTCGAAGTCTCGAAGTGCTTTGTTTGTTCTTTTACTCGTAAACAAACTACTATTAAATTTAATTACACTCTTCACGGTACACCTCTTTCACGAGTAGATACAATCCGAGATTTAGGTGTATCTTTTGATACCAAACTACTCTTTGACATCCATATCGATAGCTTAGTAAATAGGGCATCCAGAGCACTTGGTTTCGTTTTGCGAATGTCGTCTGAATTCTCTGAAATAAAGACGTTTAAAATTTTGTATTGTGCATTTGTACGCAGTCTATTGGAATACGCCTCTCCAGTGTGGAACCCTTGCTACGACGTCTATACCGCAAGGCTTGAAGGCATTCAGAAAAGGTTTTTGCGGTATTTGCAGTTTCGTGCTAAAGTTTTCCTTCCCGACTATCTGACGAGATGTCGTAAGTTTCACTTCCTCCCCCTATATGAAAGAAGGAATATTTCTGATCTATCCTTCCTCTTCGGCATAGGGAATGGCTCTGTGGACTGTCCTGAGCTACTGGAACTGTTGGGATTGCGCACTAGCGGAACAGCGTTGAGGAACCCTAACTTGCTGTACGTACCGCGTGTCAGAACGAACTACCGTCAGAACTCTTTTATTATCAGAGCATGTAATTCGTTCAACACATTGGCGAAAGTGAATGTCGATGTTGATATTTTCAACACCTCTGTGGTTAAGTTAAAACGTTTGCTTAGTGATAATTTCTTTTTGGGCTGCAATGTGTCTAGTCAGCGTAGTGTGTAGGTACTTATTTATTTATTTTTATCTAAATTCAACTCAACAATGTAACTATGTAAGTATTATTATTGTTTAATATCTGTGTAAGTATTTATTATTGTTTAATATCTTTATGGTTTATTTTTATTTTGTCGTCTACTGATTTTTAGTTCTAGTTTATCCATTTAGTAGTTTATTTGTAGAAACTTATAATTAGCCTTCTGGTTTTAACATGTTTAAACATGTTATTTTATATATAATTACCATAGTTTGTGTTTAGCTGTTAGTTTCTCTAAAATTGTAAAAATAAAAATAAATAAAAATAAAATAAACAATTATGCACATATACACTTGGAAACTGTAGAAAATTGATAGAAAGTAACAAATTCAACTTTCTACAAATTTAATTTGTTTTATTTACTATCTTTAACACAAGCTAAGCTACTAGGTATTCTGTGTATTAACGTTCACAGATACGAGTAGGTTCTAGATCTACGTTATTACCTGCCTACAACACTCGTCTCCATCATACATTATTACATAGGTACATAGATACATACACGCCTTTTCCCCTGACGTACCACATCAAGCACTTGCACATCGTGAGAATATAGACGTGACAAGTGGTGAGGTCATCGCCGCCATTGCTTCCCATGACTGACTTGGCCAACGCTTTCTTCCATTAATAAGCATAAGCAGCCAGGAGTTATGTTATACCAACGAATCTGACACTCTGAACTTTTTAAATTAATTATAGTTCGGTCTGTCCCCCTTTTTGCAAAGGTGGGACAGATCGAACTTTTTTGTCCCAACTGTCACCAGACAGAGCAGGGTGACACAAATGGGAATAATTCGTATGGGAGTTTTTAGGGGGTGAGGAGGGGGGAGGAGGGTTTGAATGGATCTGGCTAGGTCACATCACTGGGAAAAAACGATTTTCCGAAGAATACGCGTTTTTGCAATAATCTGCGAGGTCAGTTTTTGGAGTTTCTCGAATAACTACCATAGGTTGCACCAGATATTAAATAATGATTTTGCAACATTGACTGTAATGTTGACACTCAGTGACGTAGACAGTTCACTTGTAATGTAAGTAGACACAGCGCTAACTAAACAGCAGCAGAACGTACCAGTTATAACTGGAAACGAAACCATACATACATAGACACACGCCTTTTTCCCCGAAGGGGGGTAGGCAGAGCCTCAATGGGCCTCTTTTCACAGTGGGTTGCACCATCGTGGAATATAGACGTGACAAGTGGTGAGCTCATCGCCGCCATTGCTTTCCACGACTGACTCGGCTAACGCTTTCTTCCAGTAATAACACATTCCATAATAAGCTAGCAGCCAGGACAAATCTTATACCAACGAATCTTATCAGCAAGTCCGGGTAATCCCTTAGTCGGCTTTTACGACATCCACGGGAGGAGCAGGAGGGGTCTATTCTTAGGCCGGACACACCACGGTAATTATAATATATTGTATATTGAAGAATACTAAAGGGGAGTCTTCAAAATCCAGTTCAACTTAAATAGTACAAGTGTGTAATGTTGGTGATTACCGCTGAGGCGCTATTGAGGTCTTAAGTGAGCTGAGGACGGTAATTATTAATACACACGTGTATCATACGACGTTTTTCAACACTCTTGTGAAGAAAATAATAATAAAACAAAAATACACACTCTGTGTAAATGTTCAACTGTCTCTATAACTCACTAGTGAATAATAGCAATGAAAAAGTCACAGTTGGATTACAGATGTAAAACAGAAATACACACTCTGTGTAAATGTTTAACTGTTTCTATAACTAACTAGTGAATAATAGCAATGAATAAGTCACAGTTTGATTACAGGTGTCATTATGTGCTAAATTGCGGTGAAATTAGAGCCACTTTATGAGCAAGTGTGTTGAAAAGTATCTTATTCATTGAAATCTGGAGGATAATTTGGATAATTATTTATTCTGTGCCGCGACTTCTTCGGTTTTCGAAACAAACATCAACATCAACTTAGCAACCCTTCTTCTTCGTGTCGTCGACAAAACCAAAATAAAATCCTCCCAAAAGGAACTCCAGCGACTCACGCACGACTTAGGTATGCAGATGTTCTAGACTCTAGAACAGCCGTACTCAAAGTGTGTTCCGCGGAACCATATAGGCGTGATACCATTGCAGGGGTTCCGCAAGAAAAAACTCTCTCTGGTCGACCGTTCTGAACCTACGAGACTTCAACTGTCCTCTGTCAAACCAGCTATCAACAAATTGATGAAAAATAAAAAACAATTTCATACCTTCCATTGGTACTTTTATTATTATTTAATAACAGGATATTTTATAAAGAATACACTTTCAAAAACTATTGTTTTATTATAGGGTTCCATCAAGTATTTCGCTTTTCAAAAGGGTTCCGTCACCAAAAAATATTGAGAACCGCTGCTCTAAAACATCTGCATAAGTTGAATACATAGGTAGTGCTAATAAAATAAATAAATAAATAAATAAATAATGCTGGACAGTTCACACAACATTATCTAGCCCCAAGCTAAGCCAGAGCTTGTGTTATGGGTACTAGAGTAACTGATATACTTAATATAATACATTACATAGATAGATATTTTTATTATGCATAGAAAACACCCAGAACACCCTGAACAAATATCTGCAGAACGCACAAATTATTTGTTCCGAGGCGGGAATCGAACCCGCAACCTCCAGCGTCGCAGGCGAACCATCGCCAGCCGCGCCACAAAGGTCGTCGAATGCTAATGCTAGGTACTATCATATTTATAACTAATAACCCCAAGGGTAGTACAATAAAATACTGCTGGGTTCATATGGCAACCGCACCCAGCAACCCCAGTTATCTGATCATGATTAGGCGATGCTCGCAGAGTTCTACGCCTGCGCGTGCGATAGCTTGATTCACCACAAGGTCAAGGCTGATTAGAATGCGGCGTTAACGCTTGTTTTACAACAGACTGCAGAAACACTAGTCGTCCCTCTCGGATACACTGTTCACAGTGTATTCATCGATTAACATGAGAGGTGTGATCAATGAGCGAGCGCAGCCTTGCCAGTGCTGCCACCTTAGGGCTTTCGGAGCTAGATCTAGCGCTTTTTTGGGACACTTAGCGCTGAAACTTTAATTTTAACTCCTAGGTGAATGTATAGCGCTTTTCTAGGACAGACCAAACTCAGAAAAACACGTCGCATTCTAGGCAAAAAGTAGGAAGTAAGCAGCAACACCGCAATTCGTTTAGCTTCCGTTCCGTTCCTTAGGTTTAGGTTAGGGTCATTATAGGTACTTATTAATATTTAGACCAGAGAATATTGAGATTTAAGATGATAAATACAATTTGTATTGAAACAAATAAAAACTTCTTACTACTATGTATTTTTTTTGTTCATGCTAGCTAGCGGATTCTAGCGCTATATTGTTTATGCAATCTAGCGGAATCTAACGCTATTTTCAAGAATTTCAAGCACTTTTCGCGCTGATGGGCCTCAGAGAGGCGGCAGCACTGGCCTTGCCAGTGTCCATCATAGACCAGAGACGTCCGCATTCTTGGCTGAAAATAATTCATTATCGGAGTTTGATGTTGGCGCGATACATCATCTGCGACATGACAACGAAGTTACTTGATTAACGTAGCAATCAACGTAATGCGCAAAGCGTTACTTAACTAACTTTGAGTTAACTTCAAGATGAATCACTCCTGTAAACAATTAGGTATTTATTGTTTGAATGATGACCAAACTTTGATACTGCCACAGATAATAGTAGTATAGTAGTTAGTAGTAGTAGAGCTTTTTTGTGAAAGAGTTCGTCCGGGGAGGTACTACCACCATACCTATTTCTGCCGCAAAGCAGTAGTGCTCGCATTGCTGTGTTCCGGTTTGAAGGGTAAGGGTGCCGGTGAAATTACAGGCACATGAGACTTTTCATCTTTATGTCTCAGGGTGGCGGGCGCAGTGCAATGCCACATAGGGTGCGTCCTTGGTGGACGTGACCTATGAGGTAATGCACTGTTCATAGGCAGAGGTTACCGCTTAACATCAGGTGGGCCTCTTGCTTGTTCCGTCATCCAAGTAGTATAAAAAAAAAAAAAAAAGAAAAAAAAAAAAAAAAAATACTATACTATAATTTCGCCAACCAGTATGATTCGGAGTTAATTTACTGTGCCATGGTTGAGTTAGATCTTAGCCTAGAAATATACAAATTTAAAACTTTAAATAAACGGAATACAATAACCGGAACAATTTCTTAAATGTGTGGAAATATACAAATTTAAAACTTTAAATAAACGGAATACAATAAACGGAACATTTTCTTAAATGTGTGAGACCGACCTCAAAACATAGATATTCAAGTCGAGCATAAATATTCATTAAAAAATAGGTTCCTTAAAATCGGGAAAATAACGTAAAGGAACACAAAAAAAAGAATTGAGAATCTCCTTCTTTTTGAAGTCTTTTAAAATGGTTGGCGCAGTTAGACCTAAGTGAAATTTTATTTTTCGTCACCCGATCGTTTAATTTCTTTGGTGTTCCGCTATGTCACAGTTGATGTAGAGTTAATTTTTGCTGAGGGGTGAGTCTGAGTTTTGCAAACACCATCGTAACGGTGAACGTAACGTAACGTTGTAATAAATATATAAAACCGCAATATTTTGTTAAGGAAGTTAAATTATAGCTATTACAACGTAAAATATTTTACTGTAAAAATAGTTTTGAATCGATACCTACAATACGATTATCATCATCATCATCATCAGTCGGTTCTCGGTTCACGTCCACTGCTGTTCAGCGTGCACGCTCTTTTCCCACCCCGTTCAATAGAATAAGACGGGCTCAACCCCGCAATCAGAGGGGCAAGTCCGAGTTTACACACACCATCGTAACGATGGTCGTAACGGCGAGTGTACGTGTATAACATGTATAACATAATAACTAGCTATTAATCTGTGCCAAAAACGTCACAGATTAATGGCTAGTTACTACGCAATACACGTACACTCGCCGTTACGATAATCGTTACGATGGTGTGTGTAAACTCGGACTTGCCCCTCTGATTGCGGGGTTGAGCCCGTCTTATTCTATTGAACGGGGTGGGAAAAGAGCGTGCACGCTGAACAGCAGTGGACGTGAACCGAGAACCGACTGATGATGATAATGATGATCGTATTGTAGGTATCGACTCAAAACTATTTTTACAGTAAAATATTTTACATGGTAATAGCTATAATTTAACTTCCTTAACAAACATACATACATACATAGACACACGCCTTTTTCCCCGAAGGGGTAGGCAGAACCTCAAATGGGTCTCTTTTCACAGTG
Organism: Operophtera brumata; assembly: GCA_932527175.1. Classification (NCBI taxonomy): domain Eukaryota; kingdom Metazoa; phylum Arthropoda; class Insecta; order Lepidoptera; family Geometridae; genus Operophtera; species Operophtera brumata. The sequence goes on from OW052235.1 coordinate 2,333,310, forward strand.
GGTTGCACCATCGTGGAATATAGGTGTGACAAGCGGTGAGCTCATCGCCGCCATTGCTTCCCACGACTGACTCTGCTAACGCTTTCTTCCAGTAATAACACATTCCTTAAATAAGCCAGCAGCCAGGACAAATCTTATACCAACGAATCCCACAAACAAGTCCGGGCTGATATTGCGGTTTTGTATATTTATTACAAGCTTTATATTATCTTGCAATGTTTGTCCGGGTGGAATCTTGCAACTAAATTTTAAAGCAGTTATCCTCAATCGATTGAGCTGAAATTTGGCATACCTGTCAAGTTCCGATGACAATACAATATGATGGTGACAGCGAGCTGATCTGATGATGGAGACAGGAGGTGGACAGGGAAATCCTCGATGGATAATAGTAGACTGGCCGTGTTTAGGCTCATTTTGATCAGCACACGGTTACGATCACTAATTTTATAAAAGCTTGTATTGATAAATATATTATTCAAAACTTATTTTGAGTAGCTTTTAAATACCAACAGCGGTTTGTCGTGTTTTGTCGGGCTATTCCCAGTAGTTTTACCGAGTAGTCTTACCATTTGAACTACTGGTAATTTTCTTCCCAACAGACTTACTGATAGTAGACTTTCTCGTGGCATCGGCGCGTGTCATCGATGACATAAGACACTGAAACGTGGCCGCTAACTATTGCCGGCAAAGGAAAGCTCAAAGTTGCGCAGCGGGCTATGGAGAGAGCTATACTCGGAGTTTCACAGCATCCAAAATGAAGAGATCCGTAGAAGGACCAAGAACACCGACATAGCTCTCTCTTGTATACTTTATATCGGACTAGTGTAATGCCCGTGACTTCATCCGCGTGTACTTTTCCATACAAACTTAAACACCCCGCTGCACCCCCTTAGGGGTTGAATTTCTAGAATTCCATTCTTAGTGCACTCCTAGGCCACAAAAGGAACGTACCCTCCAAATTTCAGGTCTCTAGGACTTATGGTTTAGTCTGTTCGTTGATAGTCAGTCAGTCAGTCAGTCACGCAACGATTTTATATATATTGATGAGTCGGATCTCTGAGTAGGAACATGATGGTTAATTTACACCTAATTAAGTTATGTTATCCGATGACGTTAGCCTGTGCCATCGATCGTTAACATGTTAGCAGCATCTTAACATTACGTCACAGTATTTATGTGACTAGTCAAACATTTTACTGAACTATGGAAGTGACCTCGTGGCTAGACGAACTATTTCGAAGAACTAAATTTTGAACCCCCGACTAAAAAACGACGGGGTGTTATAACTTTGACGCGCGTGTGTGTGTGTGTGTGTGTCTGTATGTGGCAGTGGCATAACAAAGGGTGGCAGGGCTGGCAAAATGCCACGGGCCCATGACCCAAGAGGGCCCCCCCCGGCCCAAGAGGCCGCGAGCTCAAAAATATTTTTTTACATTGTACCCGAGTGTTTTATTTTATTTGAAAAGTATATTTTTATAAGTTCTGCTTAAAATCCAAAGTGAGACAACTAAATTTTTAAAACAATTCAAATTTGCCACGCACGGCCCCACAACTAAATTTTTTTAAATTTTCGAATTTGCTACGGGCCCCAGGTGGTTTAGTTACGTCACTGGTCTGTGGCATCGTAGCTCCCGAACGGATGAACCGGTTTCGTTTTTTTTTTGTTTGAAATGTAATTTTGTCGGGAGTTTTCTCAGAGCTTATGTTTGATCAAAATCGGTTCAGCCGTTTCATTGCGTTGAGGGTTTTTTTAATTTTTACAAAATTAATTAGTTGTTTATTTATCAACCCATTGCTTCGGTCAACGACACTTCATTCACGATGGACCTAAATTGCTTATCTTATCTGTGGCTTCCCTTTCAGGCATCTAATTAAAGGGTGCAAACTATTCAAAGTAGTCGCACGATAACATTCAATTTGATTCAGTCTCAGGGAAGACCTATAAGGCAGAACCAGATATAAGCAAGTACCTATCTAAACTAACTATCAATACAGATTTCACAATAGATACTACATTCTTTTTTTTAACACGCTTTTATTAGCTTGGGTTGTATCTATGTATGTATGTATGTATGTATGTAACGGAATCTTTGAGCATTTTTAATTTTTTGATTTTAACTGTTTGTGTTTAATTAATTAATTGTGTGTTTAATAATATCTAATTAATAATCTTTTAATCAATAATGTGTTTGTAAACTGTAATTTGCTTAACCTAGAATGGTGAAATAGAATGGTGCTGTGTATAAATGTTTTAAGAAACTCTTCAACCCTATTTAGCAAATAAATGATTTGATTTGATTTGATTTAATTTTCACCAATTTCCACAAGTCTAATTAATTTGAATCTTTGCGTATAATTAGATAACAGTTTCCCGTTATCCTTATTAGGACCGCCAGGATTAATAAATTCTTTGATAGATCCTCTGTAGTGAAAAATGAGATTGCGAAATGATTTGTGAGAAATTTCAATACCACATGTCAACAAATAACTAATTGATAAATCGAACTAAAAAATGAAAAATAAATATTAGTTTAAAAAAACTAAAAAAAACACGCTTTTAATTCTGAATTGAATTCTTCTGTTAATAACTTAAACTTTATTATAATTTTATTTTGAGGTTATAAATTCTGATTGATTGTTCGATCTTTTACTAGTGTAATAAACTCTTTGAAATTGAAAATTATTTTCTATTTTTTAGTTCGGTTAGCTATAAAAGCGTGTTTTTTTTAGTTTTTTTAAACTATTATTTATTTATATACTACTTAGTATGACCGAACAAGCAGATCCCACCTGATGATAAGCGATATCCTCTGCCTATGATCAGTGCGTTATCACATGGGTCACGTCCACCTAGGACGCGCCCTATGTGGTACTGCACTGCGCCCGCCACCCGAAGACATAAAGATGAAAAGTCTCGTGTGCCTGTAATTTCACCGGCAACCATACCCTTCAAACCGGAACACAGCAATGCGAGCACTACTGCTTTGCGGCAGAAATACGGACGAACTCTTTCACAAAAAAGCTCTACTACTACTAAATCCTTTTATGGCACTGTCCATTATAGACACCATAATTTCAACAACATAAATTATTAATTTAAACAAAAAACAAATACCCATGCAAAATATTGATGACGTCATTAATGCCCCCACAATGGGAATATTATTAAGAACTACCGCTCGAAATGATTGTTTTAATCTAAAGTACCCGTATACCAAACGGCTATCCTGTACCTACATCGATTTGCGGTTTTCTATCAATAAATAAATAAATAATGCTGGACAGTTCACACAACATTATCTAGCCCCAAGCTAAGCAGAGCTTGTGTTATGGTTACTAGACAACTGATATACTTAATACAATACATACTTACATACATTACATAGATAGATATTTTTTATTATACATAGACAATACCCAGAACACCTTGAACAAATATCTGCAGATCGCACAAATATTTATTCCGAGGCGGGAATCGAACCCGCGACCTCCTGCGTCGCAGGCCAACCTTCGCCGCCGCCACAGAGGTCGTGATGATGATGATGATGATGATCCCTGGTACTTTATAAAACAATAACCAGTATAACATCCAATTGTTGACCTCCCGTTTCTAGGAATTTGAACGACGTTGTAGGTCTAACTTTTCGAAACGACAAGTACGTTCATTTTATGTGGATATACTAACGTACATAGATATTTTTTCGAAAGACATAATGTAACCTACCTAAATCGCGTGTATTCGCGAGTGCTCAGTTCGGGGCGAACAACTAGTGATAGTTCATAGTTCGTTTATTAATAAAAATAATTAGTTACAGGTCAAAATAAACAATATTAACAAAAAAGAACATAGTTAGAGTACATAAATTAATTAAAATGACAATGTGATATTAGTGGGATTTCACCACATGTCACGTCTATTTCCCACGATGGTGCAACTCACAGTTAAAAGAGACCCATTTGAGGCTCTGTCTACCTAGTCCATATGTACTCGTATGTGATATTAATCAGTCATTTTGAAATTATGTTATAAAAACTGTTTTTAACTGTACCAATTTTTTTAATTTAATTCTATTTCCATATCATATATCTAATTTCAATTTCATTAATTCAAGTTTTTTTATTTCTATACATTAATATGTTCATCTCCTCGATCGATTGTTTTCAAACCTGCGCAAAATATATGAAATTCAATAATAAAATGTCATTAACCCCTTGTCGTCAGATGCAGTTATACACACGTTATACACGTAAGGAAACTAGTCCATCAGTCAATGTGCGTCGCGTGCGCAGTGCGCATATCACGTCTCTGTAATCAGAGCACAGTGCGCGGGCGCGCCGCTTTGACCTTTGATATCAGCGAGCTGATAACGCGCAGATAGCTCGACGGTTCGCTCCACTACAAACCGTCTTATTTCAATTGACACTTTGCTAGGAGACTTATAATTTCTGAGTGTCCTAAGCAGCGTCGCAGCCGAGCTTTCATGCATAAATGCGGCTGGAGAGAGTCACCAGCTTGTGGAGCCTCAGTGTAGGACGTCGCGCACATCATCATGGACTGTCCACTCACCAAATATGTCGGCAACCCAGCAGACTTGTTCGCCCTTCAAAACGACGCTATCCAATGGATACAGAAATTAAAAATAGAATTATAGTCTCTTGTGCGATTGTATAAGGCCATACGAATTAAAAAGCGAATAAGGGGGCTGAGTCTACAAATGTAACACGCAAGTACGCAACCACACCGGTGTGTGGTACACTGTACACTAAACGGGTAAAATTGACACTTGGTTTTATATGGAATAAAACCAGTCAAGTGCGAGTCGGACACGCGTGGAGGAGGGTTCCGTACGTCATTTTCTCTTTATGAATGTTTTCCGTTTCTCGTGGATGTAGGATTTTCGTTTAGGTTTGTAGGCCTAGTAGTCTCGGGGGGGGTCCATTTTCATGTACATTCGTTAATATATTTTAAACCATGTATTTTAGACTATAGAAACAAAAAAGTATTCCCCCTAACGAGCCCTTTCATTCCATATGTGACATGACTCAAATAACTATAGGCTATTTTTTATCCTGGTAAAAGGCGAGCGGAACCGCGGGCGTACACTACAATATCTAGGCCAGTGGTAGAATGATTCTATACAGTTTGATGGGAAACTAACAAACCACATGTTTAGATGTTCTCTGTATTGTGTCTCCAAAATTTAATATCCAAATTAGGAGAAAACTTTGGGTTGTATGGAGCGAGCAAGAGGAAAAAGTATTGAGCAAAATTTAAAAATAAATAGTTAGTCGCGTCTTTATGTAATAACATCACATGTTTTATCATTGCTAATTATAAATCAGATGGAAGTCACATTTTTAGCACGTTTATTTATTCAATGATAGTCACTTACAAGCAATCGTAGTTGACAAATTAAACAATATACATACACGGCACACCCACATACCACATTACAACTTTTTTTGTATGATTTTTACCCATATACACTCACAGCTCCATCTCTTGCCAGTTCATCCTGCTTTGAGCAGTTTGTACCCATCGCTTCCCAGCTATTGCAACGATGTCGTCTCTCCAGCGACGGACGGGCCGGCCGCGTTCTCTTTCCGTCGCGGGGCCACCAGTGCAAGACTCTCAGCTTTATAAGACACTGACAAACCACGGGTCTAGATACTGTATTTATCATTTTTTGCGTTTTTTAACTACCGTCGTCTGTCTTTCCTGAAAACTATAATCTGGGTCTCATCAAGGCTAGACCTAGACCTTTGTGCTCCATCTTCGGCCACATCGTCACTTACCAACAGGTGAGATCGTGGCCAAACAAAGGTCTATCAATGTTAAAAAAAAAAGGAAAAAAACATGGATTTTGATACCCAAAATAGGAGCAAATTTCGCTTGCATACAGAAGGGCCCCAGCGCCCTAGGAGTACAATCCTCTTAGAGGCCGTCAAGATTCAAATAGGCTTCTCTTAAACGTATTTTTAGCAAAATCTACACAGTCTATGAACAAAAACATACGTATGTTAATCTTCATCATATTTGAAAGGGCTTGATAGAGCCCAAAACACGATTCCAATAATTTTCTCTATAAAAAAATGATCTTACCTCTACACTGCGCTTATAACTTACATTGATCAAATGAATACGAGTAATATTAATATTATTTTAGAGGGCATAGTAGATTTATATTTTCGACTACGCAGCAAATATTTGTTTAAATACTGTTTTTGTTCACTTTTCGTTGCGCGAGCGCTATTCTGTCAAATAAGTCATAAGTGCTCACTATTTTATAAGACCAAATTGTAACACTTATTTATGCAAATAAATATCTTGTATCTTGTATCTTGTACTTTCTAACTTACCTGAACTTTTACTGAGTTTGATAAATAAATAAATAATGCTGGACAGTTCACACAACATTATCTGGCCCCAAGCCAAGCAGAGCTTGTGTTATGGGTACTAGATAACTGATATACTTAATACAATATATTACATAGATAGATATTTTTTATTATACATAGAAAATACCCAGAACACCCTGAACAAATATCTGCGAACGCACAAATATTTGTTCCGAGGCGGGAATCAAACCCGTGATAGTGATAGTGACGGAATTTAGCTGTTGTGTGCCTTTTAACCACTACATTCTCACATAACTTTGTAATTACTGGCACTGTCAATTCCAAATTTTCACATTGTTTTTTAGGGTTCCGTCTCAGAAGTAATTAATAGTTAAAGTACAGAAAGCTCACTCCGAAATAAATAAATAAATAATAAATAAATAGCGACTCTTGTTACGACGCTATAAAGTGGAATTCAGCTCCCACAGCGCTGCGTGCCTAATATTATATTAATTCACCTACACGGCGCCTCTCTTTTTATCGCGTAACTCTTATCCCTTCACGCGACACGTGTAACGTTAGGGTTGTCGCCATGGCCGCGGTAGAATCCAACCGGGACCCCGTGCCCCGTGACCCTGTCAAGTGTTAGTGCATCTCTAAACCACTCGTCAGATGGTGAGTGGTTTGATGATGCACTAGCATTAAGGTGAAGGAAGTCGGTATGTCGTTGGGTGCTAGCCAACGGAGAGCCCGACAGACCCCCTCAGCTCTCCCTGAGCTGATGGACATGCGTTATGCATTTAAACATCGTAAAAAAAAAAATTAAAAAAAACGGCCAAGTGCGAGTCGGACTCGCCCATGAAGGGTTCCGTTGCAGCAAGTAACATAATATAAAAGTTCTTGTAGTTTGTTGTAACTTTGATCGATGTTTAATATTGTATTAAAAAAAACTTCTTACTAGATCTCGTTCAAAACAATTTTCAGTGGAAGTTTACATGGTAGTACATCATATTTTTTTTTAGTTTTAACGTTCTCTTATTTTAGAAGTTACGGGGGGGGGGGGGGGGGGGACACACACACATTTTACCACTTTGGAAGTGTCTCTCGCGCAAACTATTCAGTTTAGGAAAAAATTATATTAGAAACCTCAATATAATTTTTAAAGACCTATCCATAGACACCCCACACGTATGGGTTTGAAGAAAAAAAAATGAGTTTTGTGTTCTAAGTATGGGGAATCCCAATAATTTATTGTTTTATTTCTAATTTTGTGTGAAAATCTTAATGCGGTTCACAGAATACATCTACTTACAAAGTTTCAACAGCATAGCTCTTATAGTTTCGGAATAAAATGGCTGTGACATACACGGACAGACAGACAGACAGACATGACGAATCTATAAGGGTTCCTTGTCTTGTTGACTACGGAACCCTAAAAAGGGTTGTCTCCATAACGCGGGTGAAGCCACGGGCGGCGACACCTAGTCCCACTAATATCATAAATGTCAAACTTATGATGAAACGGCTAAACCGATCTCGGTGAAATTTGGTATACAGGTAGATTATGACCTAGAATGAGCTATAGGCTACTTTTTATCGTGAAATGCGAGCGAAGCCGCGGGCAGACACTAGTTAGATATAAATAAATACTACTACTTACTACTATTTACTAGGTAAATTATTATTATTATTATTTATTTATTTATCATACAAACTGATCTAAATATATTTTGGTTAGTAGTATCTTAAAACCTTCGTAGGTTTAAATGATAATATTTGGTAACTATCGGTTTTTGTGACTTCACTATGACAAAATTAATTACTGTATTGACTGAGTATATAATGACATTAGTGCATTGATTTTTGAAAATTACCTAATTAATGATTATTTCCTTTCTCAAAGAAGTAAACTATTAGTTTGACTACAGGAACAAAATAAAATTAGTTTTTATGAATTGATTACAACATGACTACTCAAAGACTATTATAATAACTCTGTGCTCGTAAACTAGTAAAGCCTGCCCAAGCTGAGATATTCCTTGTAATTTTACTATTGTTTATGCAACTATGTGGAATATTTCTTAAGTATTTCCATACCCAAGAAAACTTGAAGGATCTTTCCAACGATAATCCATACATCTCTAGGGCAGCTAGTATAGTATTATTTCATCTGTGAGGGCAAAAAACTTTTACTGTTGAACGAACTGAATACAAAATGTGGATTCAAATTGGTTTCACAATAGCATATAGTGTATAGCTTATAACTAACTATAAGATAACTGTGAATCCTAGATTAATAAAATAAAATAAAATGTTTTCATGACTTTGCTAGCTTCACCAATGTACACCATTCAAAACTTCTGCATGATAGTGCAAATAAACCGGGTCTGACTATGCACAGACAGACAAATGGCCAGACCAACCTAAATATAAGGGTTTGTTATCTGACTTCGGAAACCTAAAAATTGATGAAAATTCATTGCGCATAAATTGAGCAACCAGTTGAAAATCAGATTGACATTAAAATAAGTAAGATGTAAGATGGAATCCTGACTTCCACCGCAAATTACTTTTCTCTTCATTTTTCAATTCAAATTCAATAAATAAATGAATATTATTAATTCATGGAGATAGGATCAATGGTTTGAAAGCTATGCTCGGACAAACATACATACACACATACTAAAGCCAAGACACACATACGTCCAAGTTTACTCTGAGAACTCGTTACAATTTTTTTGGCTTAAGATACACTTTGAGGAAGGGCATAATAAATCCCAGAAACTCGAGTCTGGTGTTTTTACTCGAAACAAGTACCTATACGTGAGTTAATACCAGTCTTTCAATTTATTACAGGTACTTGTTCTTGAGAACTAGGAAAAATCTGTTAATCAAGAGTCACTAGGTAGGCTTAGGTTTTTTAACAAAAAAGTTTTGTGTTTTACTAACTGAAATAAAAGCGTCAGGAAAATCTTAATTCTTTAAATTCTTACGCATACCTTGTTAACTTTGTTTTGTTTTGTATTTTTTATTTTCGTACCTTTTTTATATATATTCTCATTATACCTATGCATATCATTTGTAAATTTAACTTTCGTTATTAATATTCAGGTTGTTATATTGGTACACCTTTGTCTGTCAAAAATTATAAAAAAATTAAAATTTAAAACCGTTATTGGCATTAAGATTAGTTTGTAAGTATTTGTTGTATTATATTAAGAGCTGTGGTTTTTATTCAATAAATAAATAATAAAATAAATAAATATCGGTTAAAGTGATTTTTTCCTCGGCATTGACTATTTGTTTGATGAGGTTATTATAAATAATTACAGCATTTATTAGTTTGACCGCAGCGATGCATCAGATTGCTAGAAGCTGACCTTACCTCTCGCCCCATTCCCGTGGCTGACCGGAGCTCCGTTTACTTTGATCGGCCTCCCGTCTGCAGTACATTTTAACAGCATACTTCCAACATAAGTTCACTTATCCATTGAATCGAACATTGTAAGTACTTCAAAAGAAACTGTTCCAGAAAACAAAACAATAAAGTTTATACACTGATAGTTATTTTCTCATTCGCGCCAACTGATTGGACGAGTTAAATGACGTCAAAAGACAACTTGAAACCACTCGTCTCGTAAGAGCACAAAAGGTATGAATAACACAAGCCACAAACTTCACGTGGTTATTACACAACACAATAGACACAGCTAGTCTAATATTATTTAGAAACACAAGTTTTCAAGCCTTCCTAAACGTTCACCCTACTTATTTATCAACAAACTAGTTGAGTCTACACACGCGCGCGATACAATCAACAGGCTGGCTGGATGGCTAACTGAATGAATGAAACGAAACACTAAACAGCCAGCTTCGTGCGCGATTTGTGAGATCGCGAATTAATTTGCATTGTTTGGTTTGAGTGAGACCTCGAGCGAGAAGGATAGCCAACAAGACAGTACAAAATTAATGGAATCAACAAAAGCGAAGTTCGCGAGGAATGTATGGTTCTATCGGTCTCTTCTTACATCAGTATATGCTTTGATTTCATAGGTCATGGCTGTACGATTGTAAGATAAAAACTGTGATCAAATAACAACATATGATATAATTAGTTTTACACCGAACCATTATGCAAAATTTGAGCAAGTCTATGAAAAAATCACTAGAAAGAGTGCTAGAAAGAAAAGGACAGACAGACAGACTACATAAAAGTTTTGTTTTATAAAGTTGTCTTGCTTGATTTGACGCTCGAATATCTAAAAATGTTGCCAACACTTAAAAATATTTTAACCCATTAACCCCCCTATTAGCATTCACACAAGCTATTATGTAGGTGAATTCAAAACCATGATTCAAAAACAGAAACGCGTGGTCTAGGCCCTCTGGGCATCGATTTTGGAATGTCAGCGGAGCGGGAAAATATAAATCACTGATGATGACCTTAGTTAGAGCATTGCATTGCAGGCCTCGGTTCCGTGTTGCTCAAGGCTGATGACAAAAAGATATAGGTACTCGACACAGCTTCCATAGAACTTAGAATACATTTTATTAATTAATAGATGTAACGCTTTAGATTTGTATGAATCTGCTAACTTTCTCTGTTTTTTGTGTAATGAATTTGTCATTTGTCTTTACAAATGTTATCACATGGAGGTATAATAGTAATGGAGTGAGTGCTAAAATAGCATAGAGTGTTCGTTCCTTCTTACTCCTATCCTAGAAGATAGCTTGCTATCCTATGTTAGAGAGAAACAAATATATTGTCACACGACAGTCGTTTTTCCGTTCCGTACCCTGAATATTGGCACCATGCTGACATCTTCCTAGATTGTTACCATGAATGTAGTAGTAGTTTGACATTTAGCCTTGTACGACTTACACAAATAAGAACAGATAGATATATGCTTGTCTCATTCCAACACATGAATATATACCTATAAAAGAATGAGACTGGTATAATCGATACCGTTTCGTTTTAAGCCTTAGTTCCATGCCTTTAGTCCATCTTCCTAGTGTTATCACTTCGTAATAACTTTTTACATATTTTATATTATCTTCTCTAACTACAGCATAAAACAAATCCTCACTCTCCGTTCATATCTCGTAGTAGTCTGTGACTCTGACTACGTTACAATAATTACAGGTTGCATGGAAGAAATCACTTTCAGAGATAAGGCCGCCTATTGTACTGTAGTTATCTTATCCTAGTTTTTTGTAATAAGGCCCTTATCTTTTTGGTGTACAATAAAGTGTTAATCTATCTATGTAACTATCTATCTATGATCGTAGATCGTTCGTAGATGGAATATATACTATATTGAAACCACAGATGAAGTTCTTCTTCCGAGTTTGAGACCATCCTAGTAGTCTGTGGAAGAGACCTAGAGACATGCGTATTCCTAGTAGTCTGTGCTAGAGACCCACCAAAAACTACAAAACAATCATGAATGTAGAGTTCTTGTTCCGAGAAAACAGTATATACTGATAGATTGATAGATACCCATAGATTTAGTATGTACAAAAATTATACGTCTATGTATAAACATGATGTATACATGTATATGTATGTGTCTATGTATGTCTATGTATTGTATATATCCACCACAAACGAAAAATACATTTTAGAACTTTTAAAAAAGTACCGTACCGAGGGCCTTGACTACTATAATATATACATATGTTCGTAACGTGCAAAGAAAGAAGTATATACTATATAGTAACACAGGGATACATAGCTACAGACAGACCTACAGTAGAATATGCACTGCATTGCATAAAAGGTACGGAGTCCTGCAATGCTCTAAGGCACATTAATAGTCTGTGGCACTAAGCAAAAAAGTTATCAAGAATCTCAATGTCTTTACTTTAGTTACCTATATTCTTTGATCTCAACTCAACTCTACTAGTCAATGCAATGGGGACTCTTGAAGATGAAACCCAAGTTTTGAGGGAGAAAAATATAGAACTAGTTGATAAAGTACAGCTCTGGAAGATGTTTGTCGCACAACGGGACAGCGTGAAGCTAGATCTGATGAAGGAGCTGAATGAAATAAGGCTAACCGCTAAACCTTGCCGTAAGAAAATTGACTTTGCGTATCACATTTGTATCCCATTTCCTCGACCTCTATGGCGTGGCGGGCGAAGGTTGGCATGCGACGCAGGAGGTCGCGGGTTCGATTCCCGCCTCGGAATAAATATTTGTGCGATCGCAGATATTTGTTCTGGATGTTCTGGGTATTTTCTATGTATAATAAAAAATATCTATCTATGTAATATATTGTATTAAGGTTATATATTTTACTAATACATTAATGTATAACTACTTCTTCTGTGCCATAAGATGCCAAGACGTTCCCAAGCGTAGAGCGAGAATCAGAGGGGCAAGTCCGAGTTTACACACACCATCGTAACGATGATCGTAACGGCGAGTGTACGTGTATTGCGTAGTAACTAGCCATTAATCTGTGACGTTTTTGGCACAGATTAATAGCTAGTTATTATGTTATACACGTACGATCGTGTTACGTTCACCGTTACGATGGTGTTTGGAAAACTCAGACTCACCCCTCAGAGGGGCAAGTCCGAGTTTACACACACCATCGTAACGATGATCGTAACGGCGAGTGTACGTGTATTGCGTAGTAACTAGCCATTAATCTGTGACGTTTTTGGCACAGATAAATAGCTAGTTATTATGTTATACACGTACGATCGTGTTACGTTCACCGTTACGATGACGTTTGCAAAACTCAGACTCACCCCTCAGTTCCCAAGGCAGTACACAGACACAGACTAAGAGTACAACGCAAGTGCCATCTTACGGTGAACGAGCTGTATGGTACAATTATTAGTGTAGGTAGATGGAGTATATTTTATTTATTACTCTTTCCACTACTATTATCTCTTAGATTAATAGTCTGTGACGTTTGTTTGCCGGTTCGCTTTCGCTCCAACCAAGCCGTCCCGGTGGCTGTTGGTTGGTTAGTTGTCCCGCCGGCCGCCGCCGCCATTTTGATTTTACTTTTGTAAAGAATAGTGACGCTACGCTGTGATCCGTAATTTAGTTACATTCTGTGCTGAAATTATTGAAAATGGGTAAAAAAGACAAAAAGGGAGACGCCTCCGATGGATCAAGCGTGGAAGAAGAATATGTTGTGGAAAAAGTTCTTGACAAACGCACTGTTAAAGGAAAGGTAATGGTTATGTTTCGCTTTTAGTTTTTCTGATCTCTGTACTGCGTCGAACGTATGTTTCATGATAATCCTCTTTATGATTTTCTGATTTGTTTAATAAAACCATATCCTAATCCATTGCGTAGTCTCGCCTGTTTTGCTAATAGCATCTAAGGTGTAGATAGCTTAAGATTAAGCTAAGCAGGTACCTACCGGTGAAAATGTTCAATTATAAACTAGAGTAGGTACCTACCGGTGAAAATGTTCAATTATAAACTAGTGTCTACACGGAATGCGGACTTCCAAACAAATTCAAAAATTACCAGACCGGTCCATCTAGACCATCCTTGTTTTTTCCTATTTATGACCCACTAGCTGTCTCCCGCGGTTTCACTCGCGTTATTTGCCCTTCAGATCAGGTATTGATCTATCTATATACCCATCAAACTTTATCAAAATTGGTCTAGTTGTTTTAGCGTGAAAGCAAGACTATCAAACAAAATTGGTCTTTCAATTCAATTCAATTCAATTTATTTATTTCAGACATTGTCCATATTTTGTTAGTCGCGCTTATGATAATGTTAGTAGAGAGACACATTTACAATTAAAAAAAATATAATAATTAAATAAACACATTTTTCGCAAACCCATTTTTTTTTTTTTTTTTTTTTTTTTTTTTTTCGTCTGCCTGGTGTACCATACCACCACCATATAATTCCAGTATTGAAGATATCCAGTATCCGATAACCCAACTACTCTTGCAGCCTGCTGCTCTCCTGGTACATTGGATAAATTCCTGATACCCGGAACTGGAAAATCAATAGTGAATAGTGGTCTCCCTCCATTTCACACTTCTAGAGACTGATTTTCCAGATAAAAGTATCATATACCTAGCTCAACCATAAAAGTATCATGTCATATCATGTAGTAGGTACATAGTGTAATTTGGTACACTATGTACCAAATTTCACCCAAATCGGTTCAGCTGTTTTGGTGTGATACAATTACCCAAACTCTTGCATTTATAATATTAATGTGATTTTGGATGGTTGTATGCAATGGTTTTTCACCTGAGCCTATTATTGTACTTTCCTGCCGCCAGCAAACGTGTGGAATGATTGCAGATTCAGTACCTGCTGAAGTGGAAAGGCTACAAGGAAGAGGAGAGTACATGGGAGCCCGTGGACAACTTGGACTGTGAGGAACTCATTCGGACCTACGAGGAAAACAGGAAGGAGAAGGAAAAGGAGGAGGTGAGAGCTAATTTCTAGCTACCTTTAACAAGTACTTATAGCCGTTTTTTACGAAATTTGGTACACAGATAGACATAGATTACTTTGGTGCTTATTACCCAATAGGTACTTATTTTTGTTTGATTGTATGTTTTTTATTTTTGTTCTAGCTACTGCTAAATTAACATATTGTTATTGTTTGTATCATTCAGATACACGTCTGCTGTTTTTGTTGTTCTCTTGGTTAGAAAAAGGCTCTAAAGGAAGATCAGCGCAGGTTGCTTACAACCTGCATATGCTGAGTTAGAGACCTTTTTGTAACTGCAAATCTAACTATCATCTTTTTGTATTTTCATGTTTTATTTTGTTTATATCTGTGTTGCTACAAATAACAATAATTCTATTCTATTCTACCTGGATTGAGCTTTAAGCTACTTTGTATCCTGGTAAAACACGAGCGAAGCCGCGGGTTGACATTAGTATAAAAAAAAGGCAAATACTCATCAACTGTGTTACCCAATAGACACTCATCAAAATATCAAGAACTATAAAGCAAAAAAAAAACTAACTTTCTATAAACTAGATCAGAATACCAATTTTCTGTCAATTCACAATTCAGTCACGATTTGGTCAACTTTCAGTGTGGTTTAAATATAAAGATGAGTTGTCTTTCTGGTACAATGCGCGTCATGTAAAAAGAACGCTGGCGGTCATACTTCTTCATACGTTCCAGCGTTCTTTTTACATGACGCGTACTATAACCATGCTAGGGAAGCTGCAGGCTGATGCTAGTCTTTTAACAATCCTCTTCTCAATGAAGCAGCCGAAAAAGAAGCCAGAAGAGCGAAGCAAGAAGCGTGCGCGCGAGTCTAGCATTGAGACCAACAACTCGGGACGCAAGGGGCGAGGCACGAGCGTGTCGTCTGACGACGTGCGGGAGAGCAAGCGTGAACGGAAGGACGAGAAGAACAAGACTGGCTTCGACAAGGGACTCAAGGCCGAGAAGATCATTGGTATGTTATTTACTTGACGAGAATTAAAGACTACTACTTCGATCCACCGGTTCTTTCTCGGTCACAGGGTGTGTTGGATCAGAGACAAGATGGAAGTATTAGGGCCAAGAAAAGGGCCTTCAGTGATAAAACCAGTGCGGTGAAAGAATATTGCGCAATTTTTATTAATTGTTTTTATTCTACCAAGCTGGCGAACAAGCTTACGGCCCACATGTTGGTAAGCGGTTACCGTAGCCTATGGACGCCTGCAATACCAGAGTCGTTTACTGTAGTCGCTTAGGAAAACCTCAGCAGGGAGATCATTCCACAACCTGAGCGTTCGCGGGAGGAAGTCCTTCTGAAACCGCATCCCCCTGGCTCTAAGGTGTGCGGATGAATCCTCTGCCGATGGCGAGTAGTGCGGTGTACAAAGGCATACTGTAAAGGCTCCTTTCATATAATATTTATTCAGAGTCTGGGTGTTATGTTAGGTCCAGATACGCACGACACGGAATCCTAGTGTGGGATCAGGACTAAGTATGTGTTATGCACGATATTCTGTTGAAATGAAAACACATGAAATCTCTATTTATTTATCTCAGTTTAAATAACTTAGTTTTCTCTTCTTTTTTAGGTGCATCAGATGCCACGGGTGATCTCATGTTCTTGATAAAATGGACAGATTCAGATGAAGCAGAGTTGGTCCCAGCTAAAATAGCCAATGTCAAATGTCCACAGCAGGTGAGTTGACTATAATGTTAGATAATGACCCAAACTACCTTGGCTTAGCGAGCGAGAGGGGCGGCGGTGCCGCATTCCACTATGTGGATGGAATAGAAGGAGTACCATTCAAAGTACTTTGGAGTCGATCACTCCTATAAGCCTTAATTATGAGTTCACATATGAGGAACAACTTCACAAACTTGGATTAACTACCCTTCAGCAACATAGAGATCGTGGAGACCTAATAGAGACCTTCAAGATCCTAAACAACCACTATAGTATACCAGATTTATCACAGACACTATATACTATGAGCAATAATATAGGACTCGGAGGACACTCACTGAAGCTGCAATGTGGGCCAAGTACCAGTGTTGTGCGCACTTGGAACCGGCTAACAGACTCAGTGATCAGTGCCCCCTCAGTGAATTCTTTCAAAACTAGACTTTACAAACATTTAAAGTGCACTGGTAAGGACTAAGATATATACACACATCAGCTCTGAGAGCTGCCTGTGTTTTATAAATAAATAAATAAAAATAAACAAATGAATAATTCCTGCCTTTAAATCCGTATGATTATGCCTCGATTCATCAGAGGACGGCTTCGTCTGTCCACTGATCCTTGTTGCCTTGCTGTATTTGTCATTAATAACATATTGTGTTGTCGCCAGGTAATAGCGTTCTACGAAGAACGGCTAACGTGGCACGCGCCGGCTGACGCCGCAGAGTAATTCGTTTATAAGATAAGAGTTAAATTGTAAGTACAGTAAGAAAGTTATGGGTGATCCAAAATCTCAGGGCTATCCGAGCTCGAGTTTACAAGTGTGTGTAACCAGTGGCGCGATTACGTTACTCTGTTGCTATCGGTTTCAATGCGGAGACACACTGCTTATTTATCCCGCTAGATGGCGCATTATCGCTGGTGTTTTTTCGTAGCCAAACAGGTCTATCAAAGTAAAAAAAAAAACTGTCAAAAGTGTCAAATATCAGTGGATAATTTTAGTAAATCAACATTAAATAATAGTCTGGTATAAAACATGCCTCTGTGTAGTGCATTTCAGTGTAAAAATAAAGGTACACACCATTTCCTTTCTGATGAGAAATATACAAGACCACTAAATGACAAGCACCAGCGATGGTGAACCATCTGAGATTAGTTTTGCCCGTTTGTTTTCCGTGGTGCAGTTGCCTGTGGCTCCCCATTGAAATGACGTTCTTGCGATCTTCCTAATTTATGCAGTCTAGTTGCAATCAAGCATTGTAGGTAAACTGCGTAAATCGCAAGAGCCTCCTTGAAACTGATAGCAACAGAGTTACGTAGTCATCTAGCAGTAAATGTTTATTTAGGTTATTTCATACAACAAGTGTATGTTTCTACAATCTATTCCATTATTAGAGACTTGACTTTTCTGTATTGTACAGGGAAATGATAATTCACATTTGTTGTTCATCCACTTTTTATGTAAGTAATGTTAAACTTGCAGATTGCATGGATGGATACATCGATTGTGGAAGTGCTGTCGATTCTGTCCAGTTCTCAGTTAAACTGCACTTTAATTATAACCTTGAAATAATAGGGCTCCACAATCATTTTAGCGCATTATAACTTTAGAGAACGCTCCACACAATCGGCACTAGTGATTTAGGAAGTATTTATTTCATTGTATTATACATATGGATACATTTTTCTTAATCCTAAAAGTGGAAAGTGTGAACTCTTATAATATTCATCTTTGTGTGCAATTGGTAGAAAAATCTTAATTATTGACAATACCTGCGATCACAGGACTACTGTGATCATAAACTTTTCAAGTATTTTTGTTTTTGACAGCTTCTGTTTTGACTTAGTGTTTGTAAGAAAATACTGAATTTGTCTCATTAAATAATATAAATAAAACAATTTTGGTAAAAGATAATAATTGTTTTATTGCATTATATCAAAGTACTTAAACAATAAATACCTTCCTCATGTACAAACTAGATTAATAAAACCGTTTTCCCCCCGAAGGGTAGAAAACGAATATTTAGGTTTAAGCCGTAGCTTGACCCACTTGTGAGATTACCTCCTTGAATTTTGCGCGATTGCAGTGTGTTTCCTACCTCTATTGTCTATGTATGATCACGTGACTCGGCTGCGGGTCGACGCCGACATCGCTGGCTAGTTGGATGTTCGTCAGTACTCTCACAAGCCGGCAAGGAATGCAAAATTTAGTGGGTCAAGCTACGGCTTAAACCTAAATATTCGTTTTCTACCCTTCGGGGGGAAAACGGTTTTATTTAGGTGTTAGAGCCTTCGCTTGACCCACTTGTGAGAGGTGTTTATATTCTGCCGGCGATGGCAAGGCGTACTGTGATTATATCTACGAGGTAGGTATATATACGCATCGACGTAAATAAAATGAATGGACGGGCCTTAGGGAACGATAGTTTTGAAGCTTCTAAACAGACCTAGCTAGTATACTTCGCTTTAGTCAGTCTTTGTCACGGCAACGAGTGACAGCTATGCTGAAAAATACCAAAATTAGATACCTTGGTGATACAATGCCTTCCTGTGCTTTTCTGCAAGTGCAAACAACACAAGAAATACAAATAAAGCTTCAGGCATCGCATTTCATTCGTAAGTAAAGGTTTTGTAATATAATTTTCATCAATTGATAAAAAACTTATAAATTGTCGTGTAGTAGGAAAACTACATAAGTAACACATTTTGCGAAATAGACTTTATTGCATGGTTATGATGGCCCATACATGTCGATGGACACGTCTTGCTCTAGAGGACGAGCGACAAGGAGGACTACGCCCCAGGACATTATCTCAATGTTCCCCACTCTGAATGAAAGTTAACAGACACAAGTTTATACTCGTAGATAGTTTTAATTTTAGTCGACATACCTTTTTCTTTTTGATACTTAGAATTATTGTGTTCCACAAATTGATTTCATTTTGTTGATTTTATAAGCAATAGTCGTATGATAAGTTTGTTATGTCACTTACTTTGAATTTAAAAGTCTGCTAAAATAATGTAGGTGTTTCAGTATTTTTCTAATATTCAGTCTTGATAAAAAAAAATGATTACGACTGAAGACGACCTCTGTGGCGCGGCGGGCGAACGTTCGCCTGCGACGCAGGAGGTTGCGGGTTCGATTCCCGCCTCGGAACAAATACTTGTGCGATCCGCAGATATTTGTCCAGGGTGTTCTGGGTATTTTCTATATATAATAAAAAATATCTATCTATGTTAATATTGTATTAAGTGTATCAGTTGTCTAGTACCCATAACACAAGCTCTGCTTAGCTTGGGGCTAGATAATGTTGTGTGAACTGTCCAGATATATTTATTTATTAATATAAGTTGGTTTTATTTTAAAATGTATTTTAATATTATTTTTAATCTATACCCATGGATAGGATTGTCATATTCAAATAAGTAAATAATAGATCATTTCATGATTTCACTATTATGGGAAAATTAAATAATGGCACTTATCATTAGCTTTTTGAACCTCAGTGGAGATCATTGACGAAGGAAAACTAAACAATTGACATGCAAAAATAAATAACTGCATCAATTATTCAAAACTTTGGCGAGGGAAAAATACATAGTCGTTTTTTTTTTCTCTTAATCAAAAGAACTAAAATGTATTATCATTAAATTCAAAAATAGATACAGTACCAATCTATAACTTATCAAAACACGGACTGCAAAAAAAGTTACGATAAAAAAGTTATTGCCATTTTTGACGCAATAAAACAGTAAATCGCGTTTTTCTCGCGATTTTGGTTCTGTTGTTGTTATTACTTATTTAGTTTTCCAACTACAGCGACGAAATATTTGACAAGACTTCACGCATGACGGATGGTCCGGTACAGACTGCAAAAAAATCTGATGCCTAAGGGGTATCGTATTGATTTAGAATTGTAATTTGCATTATTTACGTCAAAACATTGCTAAGCACGTCGCTTTAGGTAATTGCATATAATATGTAATGGCATGTTAATTAACCTTATAGCTTTCCAAAAGAAATCTAAGGTAAACAAAAATGGATAGAAGTCATAAGACGAGCAAGAACAGACGACTTTTGGAAGTGGAATACATTTTCCCGTATTTGCTCTGATAATTTTCTACACAATGAATTTAATACGCCAAAAAACGGTTAGTAGTAGTAGAGCTTTTTTGTGAAAGAGTTCGTCCGGGGAAGTACTACCACCATACCTGTTTCTGCCGCAAAGCAGTAGTGCTCGCATTGCTGTGTTCCGGTTTGAAGGGTAAGGGTGCCGATGAAATTACGGCCACATGGGACTTTTCATCTTTATGTTTCAGGGTGGCGGGCGCAGTGGAATGCCATATAGAGCGCGTCCTAGGTGGACGTGACCTGAGGTAATGCACTGTTCATAGGCAGAGGGTACCACTTAACATCAGGTGGGCCATCTTCTTGATCTGTCATTCCAAGTAGTATAAAAAAACTCATTGTGCAAAAGTCTTAAAACTGCACTCTGCAGTTTCTTAAATACTGGAATTTTTATACATTTATGTTTCCGTACGATTTTTATGATATTTTCTTAGTTTATTGAGTGATGAAAAATATATTTTTCACAAATTGATTGAGCTGAAGACCTTAGGTGGACTTGCTTTTCTATTGATTTATATTGTGTATGTTTGAGAGCTGAAAAATAGATACGTAACTACATAAAACAGATGGGAACCATGTATTTTTGTAAAAGCTTCATTCAATAATTGCATTTTTTCGGCGATTTTTTGTACTATAAACCTACTGAAAGAACTTTAGAAAACACATTGCATCTGTTAAAGTATTAAGTATTAAAAAAAATACAGTTTTTAAGAAGTTCAATAATTTAATTTCACCTAGTTTATTTACAAGACCGCCAGGAGTGGCGCTATAGAGAAGAGGCCTTTACTCAGCAGTGGCTGGATAGATAGATAGATAGATAGTTTATTTGTTGACCGTACCCTAAATCCGAATTGTCTTATTTTTCACGGACGTTTTGTATGGGTAAGGCCAGTCCATTTATTTTACTTTGGTCGAAGTATATACGTACCTCGAGGTAGGTATAGGTTAGGTATACATAGGAACTAATTTTCACTAGAAACGGGATATTTACCATGATTTTTGAGTTTTATATGTTCCCGATATTTCGGCACAGTTGCATGCGCCATGATCACGGGAGAACTGACTAAAGTCTTTGCGAGTAGATGTTATTGGCAGATATATCGATCTACCCTCTTTCTCACTCTGGTAGTGGTATCGTTCGTAATAAAAGAGTGAGAAAGAGGGTAGATCGATATATCTGCCAATAACATCTACTCGCAAAGACTTTAGTCAGTTCTCCCGTGATCATGGCGCATGCAACTGTGCCGAAATATCGGGAACATATAAAACTCAAAAATCATGGTAAATATCCCGTTTCTAGTGAAAATTATGTACATAACCATGATAGTTTCAAAAGTTACATAGGAACTAGGTAATAGGCTTATATGAAATAACCAAAATGTATTACAAAATTTCGATAATAGGTACAATGTACGAAATGACTTGCCTTCCTTTTGGTTTAGCGGCAGCTCCCTATATATTTGCAAAAATCACTAATTGAGTTGCTAATTTTTTCAGGGAGAGGGGAATCGAGAGTTATTGTTTATTTAGACGGCTTCCTTCTATTACATTCCGATCCAGACATTTTAGACCAACAAAATCAGTTTGTTCAAAAGCACTTGCTGCAAATGGGATGGTGCATAAACTACCGTTCGTTCATACAACGTTGGTTCGTGTCGTTTTTACAATTATAAAACATGAATGTGACATAAATGTAATAAATAATTGATTAATTTGATAGTACCTATTGACATAATTATATTGTTTTCATTTTTAAATTTGTATACCTATTAAATATTTGCACGCTAGCAGTAACTAGTAAAAATATGTGAAACTAAATATCTATTAAGAACATTGTAATTACCATATTTTTAAGCGAATAAATGAATAACTAACTAACTAACTAACTACCAAAAGACCTCCGTGCCATCATGAGCAGTCGAGTATCTGGGACTCCTTTGGAACACCGAACAAAACATCAAACGGTTATCAGAGCAAAAATCCAGAACTGTACTGTGCTGTTAAAAAGTTTCCTGGACAACCAATGGTGGACGTGGTGGCTTGCAAAAGTTTTGTTGGGGAACATGAACTTCGCAAGAAGAATATATACAGTCGTCGAACGCAGATGGCAGCAAACTATCAATGAACCAGAAACATAAAAGATTTTCGTTACCAGTCAACGTATCAGAGAACCTGAGATGGTAGCTAAAACACATCTCTTATTCATCTCCGATCCTCCAACCAGAAGCAACGGTGTTCATAACAACCGATGCTGCGACAATAGGGTTGGGCGCTACAGTAGGAAAGGAAAGGTTGAGTGGTCTCTGGAACAAGAGGAAATGGAACTGGCACAGTAATCAAAGGGAGCTGTAGGCGGTACAGAAAGTTCTCAAAAGAAAAGGACTACAGTTACGGGGTCAAACCATAATGGTTCAATCAGACAACAGATTGGTTGTAGCTTATATTACCAAACAAGGAGGCACCAAATCCGTACACCTCCTTCTTACAACTCACAGAATCCTAGAGCTTGCCAGCCGATACCAAATAAACTTGGTAGTACGGTATCTGCCCGGAAGGTACAACGACACCGCAGATGGCCTATCACGGTCGAAGGAACTGACTGAGTGGACGTTGAGTCAGGAAATCCTTCAAGTTATTTTCAAGAAGATGGGGACACCAGAAGTGGATTTATTTGCGAGTGTACGGTCCGCCATTGTCCACAGATATGTAAGCGAGGACGCCAGAGATCGAGAATGCCTATTTTTAGACGCTTTCAGTCGGTACTGGGACTTCAGTCTCGGTTGGCTGTTTCGCCCACCAGCACTAATACCACGAGTCCTGAGACACTTAACTAGACAGGACATTCTGGAAAGCAGAATTGAGGCAGAGAACTCTGTGTCGCCCATTCAAGATTCCCAACCTACAGAAGAATCTGATCGATCTCAGAACCGGAAGGCCACCTCCAGTGATAAAATAAATATGTTTGTAGGTTTGGAAGATACAGGCTGGTCCCACTTTGTATAATCCTGGTCAAAGGAGAACCGTAGCATTCTGGAATCCTCATGGTGTAATTCAACCTTGAAAACATACAGCTCAGCCTGGATACGTTGGAAATCCTGGGCAAAAGATAATAATGTCCAAATTAACAACCCAAATCCTGAAGATGTTGCGAAGTATATTAGTTTCCTTCACAAGGAAGTTAAACTGGCGTCAAGTTCTATTGCATTACATAAATCGGTGGTCACCACGTTTGCTAATCCTGAGAATAGCGACAAGCTAAGTAATCACCCACTGGTGAAGCGAATATTGAAAGCTGTATTTGCGAGCAGACCACCGCCTCCAGGTTTGCCACCTGATAGACCATTTAAATAGCTATGATGTCGATTTCAATAGCCTGTTTCAGGTATCTCGTTATTTATCCGCGTTGCTGCTTCTATCTTTTGGGCGTAGAATACATGATTTAATCCTTCTGGACATTGGTCCTGACTATTTAGAGGAACATGTAGATCATATGTTATTCTGGCCCCTTTTCGGTTCAAAGACCGATTCGGCTAATTTCAGGCAGTCAGGATGGAGACTGGCTAGAAATAGAATTCATAAATTGGATGTGGTATTTTGGATACTTAAATTAATAAATGTCGGCAAAGTCCGACGTGCTAATAGAACTTCCCGATCGTTTGTTACCACCAGAAACCAGGTGAAGGCTGCATCACGATCGGTTATTGCAGGATGGATTCGAAACTTGTTCAAGTCCGCAGATATCGTAGCTTCACCTGTCAGTTTTAGAGCGGCAGTAAATTCCGATAATTGGTCCAACAGAAACTTCAATTCAGTTCCACAAAAAAGGCCACAACTAAATCAATTTTGTCTCAGTGAATCATTCACACCTATATAGGTGAAAAAATATAATATTAACATTTATAGCGCGAGGGGCGTTAAACATTTGTTTATTTTTAGTTTCTCTTTTATAAGCCCTTGAGACATAAAGATTGTTAAATAACAAAGTTTTGTAATACATTTTGGTTATTTCATATAAGCCTATTACCTAGTTCCTATGTAACTTTTGAAACTATCATGGTTATGTACATAATTTTCACTAGAAACGGGATATTTACCATGATTTTTGAGTTTTATATGTTCCCGATATTTCGGCACAGTTGCATGCGCCATGATCACGGGAGAACTGACTAAAGTCTTTGCGAGTAGATGTTATTGGCAGATATATCGATCTACCCTCTTTCTCACTCTTTTATTACGAACGATACCACTACCAGAGTGAGAAAGAGGGTAGATCGATATATCTGCCAATAACATCTACTCGCAAAGACTTTAGTCAGTTCTCCCGTGATCATGGCGCATGCAACTGTGCCGAAATATCGGGAACATATAAAACTCAAAAATCATGGTAAATATCCCGTTTCTAGTGAAAATTATGTACATAACCATGATAGTTTCAAAAGTTACATAGGAACTAGGTAATAGGCTTATATGAAATAACCAAAATGTATTACAAAACTTTGTTATTTAACAATCTTTATGTCTCAAGGGCTTATAAAAGAGAAACTAAAAATAAACAAATGTTTAACGCCCCTCGCGCTATAAATGTTAATATTATATTTTTTCACCTATATAGGTGTGAATGATTCACTGAGACAAAATTGATTTAGTTGTGGCCTTTTTTGTGGAACTGAATTGAAGTTTCTGTTGGACCAATTATCGGAATTTACTGCCGCTCTAAAACTGCCAGGTGAAGCTACGATATCTGCGGACTTGAACAAGTTTCGAATCCATCCTGCAATAACCGATCGTGATGCAGCCTTCACCTGGTTTCTGGTGGTAACAAACGATCGGGAAGTTCTATTAGCACGTCGGACTTTGCCGACATTTATTAATTTAAGTATCCAAAATACCACATCCAATTTATGAATTCTATTTCTAGCCAGTCTCCATCCTGACTGCCTGAAATTAGCCGAATCGGTCTTTGAACCGAAAAGGGGCCAGAATAACATATGATCTACATGTTCCTCTAAATAGTCAGGACCAATGTCCAGAAGGATTAAATCATGTATTCTACGCCCAAAAGATAGAAGCAGCAACGCGGATAAATAACGAGATACCTGAAACAGGCTATTGAAATCGACATCATAGCTATTTAAATGGTCTATCAGGTGGCAAACCTGGAGGCGGTGGTCTGCTCGCAAATACAGCTTTCAATATTCGCTTCACCAGTGGGTGATTACTTAGCTTGTCGCTATTCTCAGGATTAGCAAACGTGGTGACCACCGATTTATGTAATGCAATAGAACTTGACGCCAGTTTAACTTCCTTGTGAAGGAAACTAATATACTTCGCAACATCTTCAGGATTTGGGTTGTTAATTTGGACATTATTATCTTTTGCCCAGGATTTCCAACGTATCCAGGCTGAGCTGTATGTTTTCAAGGTTGAATTACACCATGAGGATTCCAGAATGCTACGGTTCTCCTTTGACCAGGATTATACAAAGTGGGACCAGCCTGTATCTTCCAAACCTACAAACATATTTATTTTATCACTGGAGGTGGCCTTCCGGTTCTGAGATCGATCAGATTCTTCTGTAGGTTGGGAATCTTGAATGGGCGACACAGAGTTCTCTGCCTCAATTCTGCTTTCCAGAATGTCCTGTCTAGTTAAGTGTCTCAGGACTCGTGGTATTAGTGCTGGTGGGCGAAACAGCCAACCGAGACTGAAGTCCCAGTACCGACTGAAAGCGTCTAAAAATAGGCATTCTCGATCTCTGGCGTCCTCGCTTACATATCTGTGGACAATGGCGGACCGTACACTCGCAAATAAATCCACTTCTGGTGTCCCCATCTTCTTGAAAATAACTTGAAGGATTTCCTGACTCAACGTCCACTCAGTCAGTTCCTTCGACCGTGATAGGCCATCTGCGGTGTCGTTGTACCTTCCGGGCAGATACCGTACTACCAAGTTTATTTGGTATCGGCTGGCAAGCTCTAGGATTCTGTGAGTTGTAAGAAGGAGGTGTAAGGATTTGGTGCCTCCTTGTTTGGTAATATAAGCTACAACCAATCTGTTGTCTGATTGAACCATTATGGTTTGACCCCGTAACTGTAGTCCTTTTCTTTTGAGAACTTTCTGTACCGCCTACAGCTCCCTTTGATTACTGTGCCAGTTCCATTTCCTCTTGTTCCAGAGACCACTCAACCTTTCCTTTCCTACTGTAGCGCCCAACCCTATTGTCGCAGCATCGGTTGTTATGAACACCGTTGCTTCTGGTTGGAGGATCGGAGATGAATAAGAGATGTGTTTTAGCTACCATCTCAGGTTCTCTGATACGTTGACTGGTAACGAAAATCTTTTATGTTTCTGGTTCATTGATAGTTTGCTGCCATCTGCGTTCGACGACTGTATATATTCTTCTTGCGAAGTTCATGTTCCCCAACAAAACTTTTGCAAGCCACCACGTCCACCATTGGTTGTCCAGGAAACTTTTTAACAGCACAGTACAGTTCTGGATTTTTGCTCTGATAACCGTTTGATGTTTTGTTCGGTGTTCCAAAGGAGTCCCAGATACTCGACTGCTCATGATGGCACGGAGGTCTTTTGGTAGTTAGTTAGTTAGTTAGTTATTCATTTATTCGCTTAAAAATATGGTAATTACAATGTTCTTAATAGATATTTAGTTTCACATATTTTTACTAGTTACTGCTAGCGTGCAAATATTTAATAGGTATACAAATTTAAAAATGAAAACAATATAATTATGTCAATAGGTACTATCAAATTAATCAATTATTTATTACATTTATGTCACATTCATGTTTTATAATTGTAAAAACGACACGAACCAACGTTGTATGAACGAACGGTAGTTTATGCACCATCCCATTTGCAGCAAGTGCTTTTGAACAAACTGATTTTGTTGGTCTAAAATGTCTGGATCGGAATGTAATAGAAGGAAGCCGTCTAAATAAACAATAACTCTCGATTCCCCTCTCCCTGAAAAAATTAGCAACTCAATTAGTGATTTTTGCAAATATATAGGGAGCTGCCGCTAAACCAAAAGGAAGGCAAGTCATTTCGTACATTGGATATTGAAATATGCCTGTGATAAATCTATTTTAATCATGTAATCAAGATTATTTAGACATAGAGGAGTTCTATGGTGGTTTATCAACCGGAATTTTGGGGGCCGGAGGTAATTGTTGAGAACTCTTAGGTTAAAAATGGGCCTATTAGAACCATCAGGGTTTTACCTTAAAAACAATGGAGAGAGAAAGCCTGATTCGCTCGAGCACTTAACAATTGCCTTACAGGCTAGCATTTTATGAATTTTCACTGCCATATGTGAGGAAAATTTTACCAAAAGCCGGTTGCTGTTGAGTACCTTGATAAAACTGAAATTATAGATTTCGGAGCGCCAAAAGAGTTCCAAGCTTCAAGATGTTTGCTTACCTGCCCCGCTTCAAAGTTATTAATCTCTTTAGGGCTTGGTTTTACCCTCATATCTAGGTTTTTTGTTACCAAACGTGGAACCTGTGTCAAAGGAAGCTTTCTTCGTTTGGCCGTGGGCTGGGATTCGGTAATTTGGCCTTCTGTCGTTGAACCGCTTGTAATTCTGGCTCCTTTCACGGTTTGTTACAGTTTTGTTATGCAGCTTAGATTTATTAACGGCATTAAGATACTTTCTGATAGGTGGGAAAAAACTTGTGGATCCCTGTTTTAGCAGAGCTTCTTTCGCGATTCCTATTTTACTTTCAGATTCTTTAGCACCTATCGGTAGCAAAATGGAAGAAGTGGTCTTCTATGGGTTCTGCTGCCTGTAATTCAGCAGGTTCCTCTACCTCCTGTCCATCTAGACTGTCAGAGCGTAGATGATCTGCCTTATGCGTTAACAGGTCAGTTTGATGCCTAGACAAAACTACATGTTGTTCCAACAATCTGTTTTGCTGATCCGTAAAAGTTTCAAGACCTTTTCTAACGGCGGCTTGGAACGGTTCCAGACTATGAAACCTCTTCCTTGCATTCCCGGTCGTGAATGCTGATGAGACAACTGACGGGGACGATGGCTCGACAGAAGTTGTCGGAGCTTCAGCTCGAGTATTAAGCGTTGCTGAAGCTGCCTGGCGTGAAAGTAGATGACTTTTAATATCCGACAGGTTTCGCATGAACCCGCTATAATCATCAGTAGGACGAATTTTCTTCATCATGGCAAGTGGTGAATATATGAGAGCCCTGCCAAGTGGCCAATTGAGAAGTATTCTTTTGATCAATCTGTACTTGCGTACACTTAACGAAGTTAGAGAACTTTTGCCAGGAGGACCGTTGGAATTGCAAACTAAAGTCGGTTCTCATCATCGGATGATATTTTGTCACCAAACAGATCTTAGTACGAAGTTTCGCTGACCTCCCAGGACTTCCAGTCTTGAGGGTAACATTTATCCAGGATGTCTATAACATTCTTATAGAACTGCTCTTGCTCGGGAGGAGGGTCCCACTTGGCTACCTCGCCGAGTGTTGTAGGACCCATGATCAAAAAGATACCACAGTTAAGTCACTGGGGCCAAGAGATTTTTAAATCTAGAAAGTTCCGATTTGACGGCCGCTTAGCCGACATGACAGCTTTCTCACGATGTTCGCCTGAGTGCTAACCCTTAAGTCGGCTATGCAGTCGACAGCGCAGCCGACAGTGCGGCTATACAGACGACAGCGCGGTGACGCAGCCGACAGTGCGGCTTTACAGACGACAGCGCAGTGACGCAGCCGACAGTGCGGCTATACAGACGACAGCGCGGTGACGCAGCCGACAGTGCGGCTGTACAGACGACAGCGCGGTGACGCAGCCGACAGTGCGGCTATGCAGACGACAGCGTGGTGACGCAGCCGACAGGGCGGCTATGCAGCTGACAGTGTCAGCTACTTTTAAATGGTAATTTCTACAGCGAGTCTGCCGTCCAGAGAGCGGGCATTCGCACAAGCGTTGAATTGCACACGCTTTGTATGTAACGAATCTGCCGTCTGTAGAGCGGGCATTCGTACAGAGCACTGACCTTCACACATGTTCCAGAGGGAGACATGTGTAGTTTTTTTTTTTTTATTATGACCTCTGTAAACAGAATAAACTAACGTTTTGATATATTACGCCAATCTATAAAAATATTCAAACTGTAAAAATTTAAAATATTTATAACCTATCTGACACTGCACTGTCAAAATTCAAAGACGTACTAACGAACATCCAACTAGCCAGCGATGTCGGCGTCGACCCGCAGCCGAGTCACGTGATCATACATAGACAATAGAGGTAGGAAACACACTGCAATCGCGCAAAATTCAAGGAGGTAATCTCACAAGTGGGTCAAGCGAAGGCTCTAACACCTAAATAAAATATGTTTTCAACACACTTGCTCATAAAGTGGCTCTAATTTCACCGCAATTAGGCACATGAAACATGTGATCAAACTTTTTCATTGCTATTATTCACAAGTGAGTTATAGAGACAGTTGAACATTTACAGTGTTTTTTTTTCACAAGTGTGTTGAAAGACGTATGATACACGTGTGTATTGATGATTACCGCCCTCGGCTCTCTTAACACCCTCGGGTCACAATGGCGCCTCAGCGGTAATCACCAACATTACACACTTGTACCATAATGTAGTATTATAAAGTGAGATAAAACATTCTTGAGTACAGATTATAAATTTAACAGAAATTATACAAAATAATTGGTATCTAAAAATAATCTCAATAGAAAATCACTCTTCCAGTTATCAAATCATTCTTTGTCACAGCTGACCATGCCTAGCTACTATCTCACGAAATTCGTCTCATACTAATTCCAAATGAGAATCAATCTTAATTTAATATGGAGCGGGCAGCGGTACACTTAGTAGTAGTAGAGCTTTTTTGTGAAAGAGTTAGTCCGGGGAAGTACTACCACCATACCTTTTTCTGCCGCAAAGCAGTAGTGCTCGCATTGCTGTGTTCCGGTTTGAAGGGTAAGGGTGCCGGTGAAATTACAGGCACATGACACTTTTCACCTTTATGTCTCAGGGTGGCGGGCGCAGTGCAATGCCACATAGGGTGCGTCCTAGGTGGACGTGACCTATGAGGTAATGCACTGTTCATAGGCAGAGGTTACCGCTTAACATCAGGTGGGCCATCTGCTAGTTCCGACATTCTAGTAGTATAAAAAACAAAACAAAAAAACAATTGAGAATCAAACTTAGTTTAATATGGAGCGGGCAGCGGTACACTTCCCTTAATTTTTGACAAATACGTATAATATATTTTATTATCCCATCCATATCCATAAGTGCAGTCATTCATAGCCTAAAGAATAAATGCAATACTATGCTTAATACTAGTTGTATGTGAATAAATAGACGGTGGTACTGCACAGTGTACCGAGAGTTTTTTATTACTAATCATTACAGGTCGCGCAACGAGTTATGAGCGCTGACCTTCATTGCGCAGTAGTAATTTTTTGGGTCTGTTTAGCGGGGGGAGGGAGGCGCGACGGAAGAGGAGGCCAGCGCCGGCGCGTATTGGTTGATCAGTCGCCTTCCGTACCGCGCGCCCCGCACTCGCGTCTCGCGCTCCATAGATACAGACGCGCACACATGTTTTTGATACTTAGTTAATATATACTGTTTTCTTCGTTTCGTTGTGGGAAAAATGCCGAAAAAAATGTGTTAACTAGGCAAGCCAGAAAAATGGTTTATGACATGAATTGTTTTATTAAAAAGAAGACAGATGAAAGAGAAAGAGTTCGTCCGGGGAAGTACTACCACCATACCTATTTCTGCCGCAAAGCAGTAGTGCTCACATTGCTGTGTTCCGGTTTGAAGGGTGAGGATGCCGGTGAAATTAGAGGCACATGAGACTTTTCATCTTTATGTCTCAGGGTGGCGGGCGCAGTGCAATGCCACATAGGGCGCGTCCTAGTTGGATGTGACCTATGAGGTAATTCACTGTTCATAGGCAGAGGTTACCGCTTAACATCAGGTGGGCCATCTGCTTGTTCAGTCATTCAAGGAAAATAAAAAAAAAAAGATGAAATTACGATAATTAAAAACTGGTAAAAAACGCCCTATGTTTGCGTAAGGACAGATTCTCAAAAAGACAGATTCTTAACAGTAGGAGCAACTATTGTATTGCAGAAAAACTTGAAAACAACCATTCAAAGTTTACATCAGATTGAAAATAGACAACAAGTGCTGCTAATAAATCCATATTGACTGAAATTTGGAATAAGTTAGATTGGATCAGGGAAGAGGCTGCAGAAGCTAGTAAAAAAAATGAAAATAAAATACAAAAGATAAATTTAGGTACATTCCGTTTGCGCCTTATTTGCAAAAAAAGTTCAGCAGGCTTGCGTGCATAGCCTGCTGAACTTTTTTTACAAACAATCAATTTTATGAACAACAAACAATATCACAACGAATAGATCAACGATCATTCTCCATCGTTTGCAAGCCTTACTACGTGACATTGGCAAACTAGTGGCAACACCACTCCAAGCCATTCATTCAAAATTGAATTGAAATGCTGTGCGCGAATGTACACTTGCGCAATCAACCCCACCACTTTCGCCGAAGCTCATAACTCGTTGCGCGAGCTATACTAATTAACACGTTTGCGTTAACTCTAATTTATATGGCATATTTGCATATATATTTGAATAGCATGACTTAGAAATATAATGCAGTAGTGATATATTTACCCGGACTTGTTGATAAGATTCGTTGGTATAAGATATGTCCTGGTTGCTAGATAATTGTAGAATGTGTTATTACTGGAAGACAGTGTTAGTTGAGTCAGTCGTGGGAAGCAATGACGGCGATGAGCTCACCACTTGTCACGTCTATATCCCACGATGGTGCAACCCACAGTGAAAAGAGGCCCATTGAGGCTCTGCCTACCCCTTCGGGGAAAGAGGCGTGTGTCTATGTATGTATGTATGTATGATATAAACAGCGCCCCTAGCGGGAGGTATCAGAAACGATCTGAATAAAATCAAAGTTAACGCGTACATGACAGTATCAGTAAAACACTCCACATCTCCTGGAGCGCCTCATCAGTTCGCGTCCCCTCACGCTTGGCACTTGTAGTCCAGCTTGCTCAGGCCGTTGCTGGAAAGAGGAGAATGAGTTTGTCAGTTCAAACGGTGAACTATGGCGTCAATTCTGAAGCACCATTCTATACACTTACATTGATAGACCTTTGTTTGACCACGATCTCACCTGTTGGTAAGTGACGATGTGGCCGAAGATGGAGCACAAAGGTCTAGAAGGCACCTATTCACTCTTGACTTGAAGAGACACAGATTATAGTTTTAAGGAAAGACAGACGACGGTAGTTTATTCCACTCCTTAGCAGTTCGCATTATAAAGGTAGAACTCTGAAACGTTTTGTGCGAATAGAAGGTATACTAATGAGGTAAGGATGGTACTGAGCCGTACGCCTGCTGGTCCTATGATGAAAATGAGATGGTGGAATAATAATATTTGACATCTTTTATAACATGTATTTCAAGTATTTTTTTTTTTTACTTTGGGATCAGATCGTGCAGTTCCTGGGAGCATTCCCCGAAATGTAACCTATAGAACAGTGTTTTTCAACCTGTGGGTCGCGACACCCTGGGGGGTCGCGAAGCTTCTGTAGTGGGGTCGCCAGAGGTTGAGAGAACTTTAGTAAAAAAACAAAAAAAAATAAAAAGATTGATTTATTAAGTAAGAGAATTTTGACAAAAGGATATACTCATAAACATTTGTATGTAATATATTAACAAAAAATAAAATCCTAAGACTCATGTTAATGCGAAGGATGTGCTTGTTTTTGATTAACCAATTTCTCACGGTTGTGGAATATTTTTTCATACCATAGGGGTCGATCATGAAAAAGGTTGAAAAACACTGCTATAGAAGATCGAAAGGCACGCGACCTTACAGCGGTGCTCGAGACTGGATCTTAGTCTCCGCCATATGTTGCTCACCTATAAGCCTGAAAGCTCTGCGTTCGATCGAGTCAAGGCATCAAGCTCATGCCACTATCTCTGATTGCACTAAAAATTTGTATCCTTTTCTAAAGCTCAATATTTCACACTAAGATGGCAGCGGGCCTCGGCGCACCCTTTCGTGCACAAGCGATACTATGTATCTTGATGAAAATAAAGTTTATTTTGGCTACGCTACCGTCTCGTTGTATTGAGCCTTAGGTTAATTTTAAACTTTATCTTCATTACCAAATAACATAGTATCGCTTGAGCACGAGCGGTTGACAAATGGTCTGAAATGGAAAGGATGCTGATATTTTTTGATCTGCTTTAGTTGAGAGAATGTGCATCAGAATCTACATAATACTCTTGTAAATATCTAATAAATAGATAACACAATAAATAACCCAACAGTCATTTACATAGTCCTAATCCCTCACTAGGATCCCACGTGTCGTGGATATCAGGAACTAGTAGTGGAGTTTTGTTAGTAGTAGAGCTTTTCTGTAAAAAAAGTCGTCCGGGGAAGTACTACCTATTTCTGCAGCAAAGCAGTAGTGCACGCATTGCTGTGTTCCGGTTTGAAGGGTATGGGTGCCGGTGAAATTACAGGCACATGAGACTTTTCATCTTTATGTCTCAGGGTGGCGGGCGCAGTGCAATGCCACATAGGGTGCGTCCTAGGTGGACCTGACCTATGTGATAATGCACTGTTCATAGGCAGAGGGTACCGTTTAACATCAGTTGGGCCGTCTGCTTGTTCCGTCATTCGAGTCACCTGAGTTGCGCGACATGCCCCGGCGTGGGCTGGATGAGCGGCGCGAGGCGCTCCGTGAACCGCTGCAGGTTGCGCTCCAACTCACGCTGGTACTCGCGCTGGTCGCTGCCTATCAGGTTCTTGTTCTTGCGAAGTGCGTCATGGCATCTGTAACATCATACACACAATCATGAAAAAAAAAACAACCAAACATGTTGCTTTAGTTTTAGTACGCAGTTCGCCCCCTTGAAAAAACTTTTTTTTTTACGCCCTGTTGATCTACTGTGTCTTGTGTATCAGGAACTACGAGTACCATGACACCAGAACCGGAGCAAATATTTGCAAATTTTTTTTTTGTACCGCATCGAGAATCGGACTCGCACGCTCTCGCTCAGCCGGTACTCGCCCGTCGCACCACAGAGCTCGTTTTATTTGGAACGCCGAAACAAAACTATAAGTAAAAAATACAATACAAATACAAATACAAATGTTTATTTCATTAACTTAAAGTCTACAATTTAACAGGGTTTGGAGTCTCCTTTTAAACAAAAAATATGCTTGTGTTAGGAGATACCGCTCTTCTATATCCTTCGTTTTTTTTTTTTTTTTTTTTTTAGTAGTATTTTTACATAAACATAACAATAAACATTTTTAGCAACAAAACAGAGACAACAAACAGACAGCGCAGAGAAAAAGAAAATGGAAAAAATAAATGGTGGATATGCGAAGGCGAAATTTGCGTACGAAAATCTCCTATTAGGAGTATCCTTAGCTTCCTAGAGACAGATTTTGTCGCCATCTCCATATTGGTATTTTGGTAAATGCAAACTAAATGATAAATTCCCGATAATAACATGGATATCATCAAAACAAGCCGTTTTATTGCCCGGTTTGGTCGCATTAGAACATAGAATAGAATAGAAAATTTATTTATTAAGACAACAAGAGTCCAACTTTTTAGTA
Organism: Operophtera brumata; assembly: GCA_932527175.1. NCBI lineage: Eukaryota > Metazoa > Arthropoda > Insecta > Lepidoptera > Geometridae > Operophtera > Operophtera brumata. The sequence goes on from OW052235.1 coordinate 2,368,604, forward strand.
ACACGACTTAAAACTAGGTTAGTACTTAATAATTAACAATGATTTAGTCCTCTGGACGAGCTTCCGAACCAGAGGACAATCGAAACGATCAGAGAACGCGCTTAGGATGCATTGGTTTATTCACATGAATAATTCAAACTGATCCTTGTGATTAAAATGACTAAAATACCTTTTGGCTTTGACATTAATATTACAAGTGTGAGCTTACTTTTTGGAGAAGTCTTTGAAAGCGAGTCGCAGCTTGTTCGTGAGTCTGGTCGGCGGCTGCGTCCCCTCGGCTACCGGCGCCAGGAACACCTGCACATCAGATTGAAGGTTATTCACGGGTTTGTCACAGCCTGTGGGGCACTGTCGGCGGGGGACAAGGTTAATTAAGACTGTCGCTGGTTGACGGTGGTGCCGATACAGCAAGTTCAAGTAGTAGTAAGAGCTTTTTTGTGAAAGAGTTCGTCCGGGGAAGAACTACCACTGTCTATGCCGCGCAGCTCCGGAACACAGTTTCCGGACGCAATGACAGATGTCAAAAAAGTCAACCAATGGGAAGCCGGAAAAAGGACGCTATGAATCAAGCTAGGGAGTCGGTCGACGAACATTACTGGTATTTTCACTGTCAAAATTGTAATCTATAAAGAATTCTAATAAACTATTTTAAACCTTCAATTTATTTCAAGTTTGTTCCCTATCACGAACAAAATTGGCGACCGTGACAGGACACGACTTGCTAACAATTGCAAGTCCGTGCATAATCACAAGCGAAGAGAATAAGCCGCGCCGCGCCGTGAGACAATTGGAGCGGCGAAGCGAAGACCAACGGATCCAGGGGGTCAAATCACGTACCTGCCTGCTGCCTACCTATCTCGTGAGGCGCATTTGGAGGTGCCTGCCTACGTCATAGAGCCACCTACTCAGCGGTGGATGCCTACAGATGTGGATACCTGGACACCGACCTACGTGCATTTGCCCACCATCGTAATGTGAGCCCGTTCCTATCAGTCTTCCTAGTTCTCTCCTCTTCTATCTGTGTTAATGCTCAGTGTTCATTTCGTATAATGTTTTAGGTGATTTTTCTAAATCATATCTAGGTAGTTTACAGATACCTAGGTACCCCCAAGTGCAAGTGACAGTGCCTACGGATTTAGCGCTAAGCATTTTGCCTAATCATCCTCAGGTAATTTGCAAGCTGAAGCCTTTCCACACATAAACATTGTGTTGTCACTGTAAGTTTCGTCGAAACTACATACCTACCGACAGAGCACTTATACTTACAAGCATTTTGTCTAAAATTAGAATTTCACCTAGCGATTTTGCAAACACCCAATCGAGCACAACCATAAATCTAAATGTTAATTTAATTTCGTCTATTTACTTGCTAAGGCTAACATAGACAGCAATTATCCCTAGTATTTTACTAAGTGTCAACTCAAATCTACTTATCAAAGTGACTAAAATAAATATTCTCCTCCATCCTTCGCTACACGCTTACCACGGTCAGCTGTTTAGTTGTTCTGACGTTGATTTCAGCGAAAGATCTATTGAGTGCAACGGCCTGGCATGCGCCTACATACTGCGTGACCTTGCATGCTTGCACCGCTTAGCTGACTGCCCGTTTCTCTGACAAGAAGCCGGACCTCGCCTGCGTGCTGGACTACGAAACGAGGAGCGTATCGTATACCTTTTTGGCTAATTTACTTGTTGTTTTGGGGTACTTCATCGCAATGACTTCAGATATGAATCTCAAAGATCTAACTGCAAAGCGTGGGTCCATCAAAGGACGCGTTACTAAATTCAAAGTGTACTTAGATTTATTAGTAACTTTCGAAAGCATTTCTTCTGTTGAAGTTAGTAAGCTTGCGATGAAGTTATCTAGAATGGAAGCGTTACTCATTGAGTTTGACGAGTTGCAGAGCAGAATAGAGGTACTAAATGAGCCTAATCAAGACACTGAATTAGCTACTCGTGACTTGGTAGAAAATGAATTCGATACTTGCATTTCTATTGCCCAAGATTTTATTAAAACGCACAGCTCACCCTCCCAGCAGGAAGAAGGTAATGTTTCAAGCTGTTCTCATTCAAATGACTGTCATCATCATGAGCATGAGGGCTTAAATTTAGGTTTCAAATTGCCTACTATAAATATACCTAAATTTGATGGCACTTACTACAAATGGTTAGAATTCAAGGAAATATATTCTTCTTTAATCCATGACAATCTAAGAATCAAAAATATTCACAAATTCTACTATCTTAGCTCCTATTTGGAGGGTGAAGCGGCTCGAGTACTTAGCAACCTTGAAGTATCTGATGGAAACTACCATGAAGCTTGGTCACTCCTCTGCAACCGCTATGATAACAAACGACAACTAATAAACAATCATTTAAAGTCCCTATTCAGCATCGAGTCTGTTCGTGAAACTGACAAGTCTCTCAGATTCATCATAGATCATGTTACAAAAAATCTACGTGCCCTCAGCACGTTAGGACTACCCACTGACAAGTGGGATATCCTAATCATTTATAACCTATCGGCAAAGTTAGACAACAGTACTATTTTCAAATGGGAAGAACACAGAAATAACTTACCTGAAATACCTACACTCAATGACTTCTTCTCGTTTTTGAAAAATCGTGCAGACGTTTTAGAAACTGTAAATCGTAACAAAACTGACAGACCAGCGGCCAACAAACAAGGTCCGCCATACACAAACCAACCCAAGACACAATCTAGAGCACTTGTTGCTGCGTCTAAGGAAACTACTCCTTCTCGATCAACTTTTGAGTGTGTTGTGTGCACAGGCAAACATCGCATTTATGACTGCACCACATTCAAGTCTAAGAGTCCTGAAGATAGAATCTCCACTGCGGCATCCTTGAAATTGTGTCCCAATTGTTTGAGACCAGGCCACGATATACAAGCTTGCAAGCTCCCTGGTTCTTGTCGCTCATGCAAGCAAAGGCATAACTCTTTGCTACATTTGCCCAATACAGCTTCTTCTACCCCTAGCCCATCTACTACATCTATTGCTATGTCTGCTTTGACGGCACCTGAAATTTTATTATGCACTGCCAAGGTGCGACTAACTAATCCTAACACTAATGAAACCATTAGTGTTCGAGCGTTACTAGACAGCGGAAGCCAATCGTCCTTTATCACAGAAAGTGTAAAGCAAAGACTCAACTTAACTTCTCAGCCATCAAATGTCAGTATCGTCACTATTGGTAACAGCCCCCTAAAGCTAAGCCCAGAACGCTGTGCTATCCAACTTCAATCCAATACAACATCCTTCCAAGTTACAATGATCTGCCTAGTGTTGAAAACTATAACGGATGACTTACCTAAGCATTCTTTTGACATTAGATCACTAAACCTAAAGGAATTCGAACTTGCAGACCCCAGCTTCAAAGAACCATCCCCTATTGACATGCTTATCGGCTCTGACCTGTTTTGGGATTTGATAGGTCCTAAACAGCATTCCCTAGGGTCAAATAACCCTAAACTTCGGAGCTCTAAGCTTGGATGGCTCATCGCAGGTCCTGTGCCTAATCAGAGTCGAACTCCACCTAATAAGCCTACAATTTGTAATTTTCTTCGAAATGAAGATAATCCTACTGACATCCAGCAGGAGCTATCCAAATTCTGGGACCTAGAAAATGTCCCCCAGATCCAGCCTCAATCAGAGGAACAACAGCTTTGTGAAAAACTCTTTCTCTCCAATACTCACCGAGAAAGTGATGGCCGCTTTTGTGTAGGTATTCCACTGAAAGATGGACTAGATTGTCTGGGTGAATCCTACTTCATAGCTCGAAAAAGGTTTTTCAATCTTGAAACCCGCTTCCGAAAAAATCCAGAGCTAAAGGGAATGTACTCAGACTTCATTCATGAGTACGCCGATCTTGGTCACCTCTCAGAGTCTACGGAGCCTAAACCCCCTAACTCCTTCTTTCTTCCTCACCATCCAGTCATGCGATTAAAAAGTGAATCTACAAAACTCAGAGTAGTCTTCAATGCTTCTGAAGCCACTACATCGGGCTTATCGGTCAACGACCTCCAAATGGTAGGCCCGTCAATCCAGGATTCTTTGTTTAACATCCTTCTGCGATTTCGTCAGTACCGCTATGCTCTAACTGGAGATATAGAAAAGATGTACAGACAGGCAAACGTGAGAGAGTCTGATCGTAACTTACAGCTCATACTATGGCGTGACAATGAGAATGAAAATTTGCGCACTCTAAGGCTCAATACGATCACCTACGGCTTTGCTAGTTCCAGTTTTCTCAGCACCAGATGTATTTGGCAGATTGGTGAAGAATGTGACAACCCTAGAGTCAAAACTATTATACAAATGGATTTTTACTGCGATGATTTACTGACAGGTGCAGATACCGAAGAAGAGCTACGTCTGATTCAGGGCTCTGTCTCCGATGAATTGGCTAAAGGCTGCTTTCCACTCAGAAAATATCGCTCTAACTTACCTAATCTCCTACCTCACGACTCTATCAACCATGATGAATCCAATCTAATTATCAGCAATGCTACAAGTATCCTGGGCATTGGCTGGTCCCCTAAAACCGATGAGATTCACTTTCCTCTCGACTATTCACCAGACACTATTTTCACAAAGAGAGGAATGTTGTCTTCAACCTTTAAAATTTTTGACCCGCTTGGCTTGTTGTCCATTTGCACTATTAGGGCTAAAATTCTACTACAAAAACTGTGGACAGAAAAAATCAAGTGGGATGAAGCGGTTCCGTATTCCATCCAAGTTTCTTGGCAAAGATTCAGCCAGCAACTTAATACTTTATCGTCTCTACATATCCCAAGACAAGTTCTAGCCGAGAACACAAGCTATATTGAACTTCATTGTTTTTGTGACGCTTCACAGCTAGCCTATGGAAGTTGTATCTACCTCAGATCTTTGGGCAGGGATGGCAACGTGCAAGTTAGCTTATTGTGTGCCAAAGCACGTGTAGCTCCTATCAAAGCTTGCACGATCCCTCGCTTAGAGCTCTGTGGTACTCTCCTAGGTGCTGAATTAAGTTCAGCCGTCATAAAGGCCCTAAGACTTGACATAAAGCGCTGCGTTTTTTGGACTGACTCCAGTGTAGTACTAGGCTGGCTAAAATCACCTAATAAAACAAAAACTTTTGTAGCTAACAGAGTGGCCGCCATACTCGAGCTTACGGATCCCGCAGCTTGGCGCCACGTTCCTACTGCTGAAAACCCCGCAGACCTTGCTTCACGAGGGGTGGACCCCCAAGAAGTCAAAGACGCGAATCTATGGTGGCATGGGCCGTCCTTCCTCAAACAGCCAGAGTCGTCTTGGCCAGTCATGTCAGCCGAAAAGATAAAGGACTTACCTGAATTAAAAGCGATGCCCGCTTTGGTGGCGGAGGATGAACCTTCGGTACCTAACCTCAACTTCCAAAAATATTCCAAATTGTCTACTCTACAAAGAGTCTATGCCCAGATTTTTAGATTTTCGCACAATTGTAAAAATCCCAATGATAAGCTAACGGGAACACTAGAAGTTCATGAACTAGAAAGGTCCATGGATGTTCTCACTAAAATAGCTCAAAATGAATCTTTTTCTAAAGAGATAAATTCTCTACAATCAAAGAAATCTCTCAAAACAAGTACTCATCTCTGCTCGTTGAATCCATTCATCGACGCTTCAGGCATTCTTCGTGTTGGAGGCCGTATTGACACCTCTGCCTACCCTTATGAAAAAAGACATCCTATTGTTTTGAAGTCTGATCACTACCTAACTAAACTAATTTTTCAATCAGAACATGCACGTCTCTTGCATGCTGGACCCCAACTTTTACTTGCCTCTATCCGAGAGCGCTATTGGCCTATCGGAGGTCGAAAGCTAGCTAGAGACGTCGCACGAAACTGTGTCGTCTGTCGCCGCTTCAAAGGCGACACGATGACTAACATAATGGGAAACTTACCTTCTGATCGAGTAGAGCCTGACTTTCCTTTCAGTACTGTTGGCACTGACTTTGCCGGTCCTTTCCTAATAACAGATCGCAAGGGTCGAGGGTGCAAGATAACAAAATGCTATCTTTGCATCTTCGTATGCTTTAGGTATAAGTGCCTACACCTAGAAGTGGTAAGCGAACTAACCAAAGATGCCTTCATACTAACATTAAAACGATTTATTGCTCGTAGAGGAATGCCTAAGCTAATTCACTGTGACAATGGTCGAAATTTTGTAGCTGCCGCTAAAGAAATTGGCAACTTTCTACTGGCTAATAGTAACTCTATCTGTGACTTTGCTGCATGCCGTGGCATTGAGTTTCGCTTCTCGCCAGTATACGCTCCAAATTTCAACGGTCTGTCAGAGGCCGGCGTCAAATCAGCAAAGTTTCACCTTAAAAGAACTCTAGGTCAATCTCACCTAACGTTTGAGGAACTGACCTCAGTATTTACACAGATAGAAGCTATCCTGAATAGCCGACCTCTATGTCCTTTGAGCCCGTCACCCAACGACTTCCAGTCCCTTACCCCCGCTCACTTTCTGATCGGTAGACAAATGATGGCAATCCCTTCAACAAGCTACCTGGACTCCAGCACACACCGCCTCGATCGGTTCCAGCGGCTAGAGCAAGCCAAGCAGCACTTCTGGCGGAGATGGTCTTCAGAATACGTCGCTGAGCTACAACAGAGGACTAAGTGGCAAGTGAAGTGCAGAGAGCTCAAACTCGATGACCTAGTCCTAATAAAGGAAGTCAACGTCCCGCCGCTATGCTGGCGCCTTGGCAGAGTCAGTCGGCTCTACATTGGCTCCGATCAGATTCCTAGAGTAGCGGACATAGCTACAGCCAATGGCACTATAAAGCGAGCACTCAACCGCCTGGTTCTACTGCCTACTTCCGATAGCAATGAATCTTGAAAGAAGCTCTAGATCTTTCAACGGCCGGGAAGATGTCTATGCCGCGCAGCTCCGGAACACAGTTTCCGGACGCAATGACAGATGTCAAAAAAGTCAACCAATGGGAAGCCGGAAAAAGGACGCTATGAATCAAGCTAGGGAGTCGGTCGACGAACATTACTGGTATTTTCACTGTCAAAATTGTAATCTATAAAGAATTCTAATAAACTATTTTAAACCTTCAATTTATTTCAAGTTTGTTCCCTATCACGAACAACCACCATACCTATTTCTGCCGCAAAGCAGTAGTGCTGGCATTGCTGTGTTCCAGTTTGAAGGGTAAGGGTGCCGGTGAAATTACAGGCACATGAGACTTTTTATCTTTATGCCTCAGGGTGGCAGGCGCAGTGCAATGCCACAGGGTGCGTCCTAGGTGAACGTGTCCTATGAGGTAATGAACTGTTCATAGGCAGAGGTTACCGCTTAACATCAGGTGGGCCATCTGCTTGTTCCGTCATACTGTAACAGTTCTAATACATCTTAATTCCTTTAAATAAACTGATCCATCAATAACCAATCTTATTAGAATTATTAAACCTAATGAACACACTAATTATTTCGAATCAATACTTGTTCTAAATTATCTCAGATCTAGTTACGACTTCACACCATCTATTTCCAAACTAATTACCTAACTCAAGAAATTTTATAAATGCCGCGCGCATGTTTGAATGTCTAGGAGTCCGGCATGTTGGTCGGCCTGTAGCGTGACGTTGGAACTGAGGACGGGGGAAGGTGACCTTGGCGATTGCATTGCGCGCGGTGATATTAACTTTTTGCCACTAACAGTATAACCTCACTTGCTCGAGACTTTCATAATACTGTACAATAGTTAAATTCTGTGCGAAGATAAAACCCCAAATTGGGTGAGTGTTGCATTGTGTGTTCTAGTTTAGTACCTATATTCTGGTGAGTACATTGACATGTAGTGCAGAGAACTTTAGTTGCCTATGCTATTTTACCATCAGTTGCACTGACCATTTTACACTACATTAAATGATCACAACAACTTCTAGTGCTCATGGTTTAATATCTATCACTCTTTAAAAAATACAACTTTATACTGTACCTATTTAAGTCTAGTTTTATTCTTATACAATGTAATACTGTTTGACTGCCTCATCATCGATCATTACTATCTGCCTGTAGCCACTGCGCTTACGGTTAAAGAAAGGGATGTCGCAGTCAAACAGGGGAACCGGATTTTTCATAACATGTCTGGATGGGGATTCCAGGGTTTCTCCTTCCGGTTCATCTTTATTGCTACACTGCTGCTCTGGGTGACTACACTAGTCCGGCTGACTACGAGAAGGACGGAATTACCGGACCTGGCTGACCACTAGAAGGACGGAATTACCCGATACGGCTGACCACTCAGAAGGCGGAATTACCCGATACGGCTGACCACTCAGAAGGCGGAATTACCCGACTACCCCAAGGACATTGGACTCGTGCCGCCGGCGTCCCCTTCCTTCAGCTAAGGCCAGTGTACCTACTCTATTGGTTTTGCAACGTTTTTCGGAACGGATAACTTACCCCTGAGATTTTCCCGTATGTCTCATTATTGTCTTACTTAAGTTCACCTTATTGAGTATACCTTGTTTTTATGCAAACCGTTGTTTATTTAGCAGCCTCATCTGTACTTGTCCATCTTTTAGGCAGGTAGGCTTAAATAGACTTAAGACGTAGACACAAATAGACTTGTTTCAATACAAGTAGTAAAAAAAAAAAAAAAACAGCCCTGCACTACCATCTGCAACATCTTGGGGTCTGTCTTGTCTGTCAGTCCCTGTCTGTGAGCATGTAGATGATAGCTCGGTACCTGCGCGAGCTCCAGCGGTCCCTGGTTGACGGTGGTGCCGATGCAGCCTTGCACCACCATCTGCAACATCTTTGGGTTTGTCTGTCTGTCAGTCCCTGTCTGTGAGCATGTAGATGATAGCTCGGTACCTGCGCGAGCTCCAGCTGTCCCTGGTTGACGGCTGTGCCGATGCAGCCCTGCACCACCATCTGCAACATCTTGGGGTCTGTCTGTCTGTCAGTCCCTGTCTGTGAGCATGTAGATGATAGCTCGGTACCTGCGCGAGCTCCAGCGGTCCCTGGTTGACGGTGGTGCCGATGCAGCCCTGCACCACCATCTGCAACATTTTGGGGTCTGTCTGTCTGTCAGTCCCTGTCTGTGAGCATGTAGATGATAGCTCGGTACCTGCGCGAGCTCCAGCGGTCCCTGGTTGACGGTGGTGCCGATGCAGCCCTGCACCACCATTTGCAACATCTTGGGGTCTGTCTGTCTGTCAGTCCCTGTCTGTGAGCATGTAGATGATAGCTCGGTACCTGCGCGAGCTCCAGCTGTCCCTGGTTGACGGTTGTGCCGATGCAGCCCTGCACCACCATCTGCAACATCTTGGGGTCTGTCTGTCTGTCAGTCCCTGTCTGTGAGCATGTAGATGATAGCTCGGTACCTGCGCGAGCTCCAGCGGTCCCTGGTTGACGGTGGTGCCGATGCAGCCCTGCACCACCATCTGCAACATCTTTGGGTTTGTCTGTCTGTCAGTCCCTGTCTGTGAGCATGTAGATGATAGCTCGGTACCTGCGCGAGCTCCAGCGGTCCCTGGTTGACGGTGGTGCCGATGCAGCCTTGCACCACCATCTGCAACATCTTTGGGTTTGTCTGTCTGTCAGTCCCTGTCTGTGAGCATGTAGATGATAGCTCGGTACCTGCGCGAGCTCCAGCGGTCCCTGGTTGACGGTGGTGCCGATGCAGCCTTGCACCACCATCTGCAACATCTTGGGGTCCGCTGGCTCCTGCCCCGTCGCCGCTCCCAGCTCACCAGTCTCAATAATAAAGAAACATTTCGTAAGCAACTACTGGATCATTCAAGAGGTGGGCGTCATTGTTATAATATGTAATTTGCACACAATTAATGTAACTTGTTCTGAATAAATAACTTTTAGGTTACATACATTACTAAAATGGCTGACTTTTTAACCGACTTCAATAAAAAAGAGGAGGTTCAATTCGTGTTTTTTTAACCCTCGACGCAAAAACGACGGGGTGTTATAAGTTTGACGTCTCTCTCTGTGTTTGTGTGTGTGCGCGTGTGTGTGTGTGTCTGTCTGTGGCATCGTAGCTCCCGAACGGATGAACAGATTTAGTTTTTTATTGTATTGTTTGAAAGGTGAGTTTGTCGGGAGGGTTCTTAGCTATGTTTGATCATAATCGGTTCAGCCGTTTCATTGCGTTGAGGGTTTTTTGAATTTTTACAAAATTAATTACCTGCTTTAAAGTCTATTAAAAAAAGCTAATGGCGCCGGTGAAAGTAAACAAAACATTTTGGATTTGGATTTTTGTAGATGACATAAGCGATCGACAAACGCCGGCAAGTGCAACCCTATTCCCGCACATTTTCTGAGCGTGTTCGCTAGCACAATTCGTTGGCGTTCGAATATGCGGTTGTGTATGTACAAACGGCCTGTTAATCATAGATTGACCTCTGTGGCGCGGCGGGCGAAGGTTAGCCTGCGACGCAGGAGGTTGCGGGTTCGATTCCCGCCTCGGAACAAATATTTGTGCGTTCGTAGATATTTTGTTCTGCGTATTTTCTATGTGTAATAAATAAAAAATAATAAATAAATAATGCTGGACACAGTTCACACAACATTATCTAGCCCCAAGCTAAGCAGAGCTTGTGTTATGGGCACTAGATAACTGATATACTTAATACAATATAATACATAGATAGATATTTTTTATTATACATAGAAAATACCCAGAACACCCTGAAAAAATATCTGCGATCGCACAAATATTTGTTCCGAGGCGGGAATCGAACCCGCAACCTCCTGCGTCGCAGACCAACCTTGGCCCGCCGCGCCACAGAGGTCGTCAAAAATATCAATCTATGCAATATATTTTATTTATTATTTACAGAATGAATAATAGAACTAAAACAAGGTATGTACAAAAATACTTAAATATAGAAAAGAAAAAAAAAAGAAGCTATCACAATAAATTTGGTTCATAGGGCAAGGTGGCAAGAGCACTGGCTGCATTCCCACGTTGAATGGCCAAATAAATTCTTTGCGCCAGGAAGGAGCCAGCCCTCTTGTCACCAGCGGCGTCGATGAGCAATATATTGTATTTAAGTATATCAGTTATCTAGTACCCATAACACAAGCTCTGCTTAGCTTGGGGCTAGATAATGTTGTGTGGACTGTCCAGCAATATTTATTTATTATTTATTTATTTATATTTCAGTATTACCTTCTTTTGTATGTCTTCTATAGCAACTTCTATCGGCGATAAAATTATTTGAGTTCGCTGCACCACCTGGAAATAAAGACGTATTTGAATTCATACCGTGTACCGTTGTCAAGCAGGTCTGTACATACAGACTGTTGTGTATCGGCCCTTATAATATCTATGGGTAAATATAGACAACAAAAATGAAACTATCATGGTTATGTACATACTTTTCACTAGAAACGGGATATCGGGAAAAATCAAAACTTAAAAATCATGGTAAATATACCGTTTATAGTAAAAAGTATATATACACAAGTTAAGAAATGTAATCTAGGATTTGGATTTGAAAAGGATAATGTTTTTTATTCCGTTTTAGATTCATTGCTAAGTTTCCGTCACATTATAATATAAAGAGCGGCCAAGTGCGAGCAGGACTCGCCCATGAAGGGTTCCGTAGCAGCAAGTAACATAATGTTACGCGCCAACACAGAATGAATATGGCACCACAGATAAAGTTAATCGACAACAAATTTAGAGCCTCGTAACGCCATCTATTGACGAGTAGCTGAACCTGTGGCTCTACCCATAGAGTAAAGATGTGTCAGAGAAGTGTGGCGGGAGCCCGTTATCCTGTTGTTAGAGCAGGATAGATATAGTTCCCGATAGTTCTAGACTATGGTAGACGTTTCTACAGATTGCTCGTAATTGTTAGAATATTTGAGACTCTAAGACGCTCGTATATAAAGTCGTAAATTCATTCGTGGAGATCAGTTGACTACTAGCTAAGTGTGTGAAGTAATCAAGAGACCTGAGAGGGATAATTTAGAACAGCGTAGTATAGTGCAAGTAAAGTGGTGAGAGTGATAATTTTGAATAGTGCGGTAACGGAAGTGTGAATTTGTGCTTTTTGGATTATTTTATTAAAAAGTGTTAATTTGTTCACCGGTGTTTTAAGAGTTTATTTTATCCTGAACCCTAGCTCGTAACAAATTGGTGTCAGAAGTCGGGATAAAATAATGCCGGTACTTCCAAAGGACGATACGGAAGGTATCAGGACGCGCAGTCAACGGCAGTTGGAAATGGATGTCAGGCGACTTGAAGGTTCACCATCACAAGTGCGTCGCCAGATTCCTGACCCAATGGTGGAGCCAGCTGCTGGATCATCCGGGGTTTCACCACCATAAGCGGTCCAAGCTCCCGCTTCAATTGATTTTGCTGCTTTAATGGCAATGCTTCAGGAGCAGGCCCGTCGGCAGGAGGAGCAGGCCCGTCGGCAGAAGGAGCAGGCTCAACGCCTTGAGGAGCATCTGCGCCGTGATAAAGAGGAGCAGGCTCAACGCCTTGAGGAGCATCTGCGCCGTGATAAAGAGGAGCAGACTCGTCGGCAGGAGGAGCAGGTTCAACGCCTTGAGGAGCTACTGCGCCGCGATAAAGAGGAACAGACTCGCCTCATAAGGGACCTGTACGTGACTATTGGGAAAGAACTCCGGGATGTAAAAGACCAAGTACAAAACCAAGAGAGTCGCATCTCCAAAGCTGAAACCCAGATCGCCGATGTTAGAAAGGCTCTGGGTGTGCTGAAGTCTGGAGATGGGAACGTGGCTTCAGTGGTTGCTACACCTACAGTCCGAGGCTTCAAGGTGCCGCCGTTTGATGGAAGCTCTTCGTGGTCAGCCTAAAAGATCCAGTTTGAGGCCGTGGTCAAGGCCAACGGATGGACCACAGCGCAGGCTATGACTGCCCTTACTCTAGGCCTTCGTGACCAGGCGCTTACCATTTTAGAGGCCCTCGGAAAGGAAGTCACCTACGAACAGCTGCTCGAAGCATTGGAATCCCGCTATGGTGATGCACATCTGGAGCACGTGTTCCGCGCTCAATTAAAGGAGAGAGCGCAGCGTCACTCTGAGAACCTACAGCAGTGGGCTCTCGAAATAGAAAAGCTGGTTCGAAAGGCATATCAATCGTCACCTGCACTCATCGACGGTAATTTAGTCCAAGCCTTTGTCGATGGAATACGTGACCTTGAAGTACGGGCTGCTGTGAGACTTGGGCACCACGAATCTTTGAAGAACGCTTTGGCGCATGCATTGGAGGTGGAGGCCGTACGTCAGGACCATCGAGTGCACCGCATCAGGGAAATGGTGGCATCTCCTAACCGTGACAACCGTCCGAAATTTAGCCCTAGATGCTACGTGTGTGGGGAAAAGGGTCATCTAAGGTCTAGTTGCCCCAAACGGGTAATCGAAAGGAAAGTTCGATCTCAGGAAGACCGGGTGGTTGCCTCCACCTACAACCAGCAGGGAAACGAATAAACGCCAGTACTGCGGGGCGAGTGCTGGCCGGTTTTAGAAGAGCCCCAAGAATTTTGATCTCACAAGACCATGATGGTAACGCGGATGCGCTACCAGGAAGACCTGGTCCGGATATGGGACGGACCATACCGTGTTGTGACCAGGATTAAAGATGTCACGTACCGAATTCAGAAGGGGCTGCGAGGTACACCTAAGATTGTACATGTAGATAGATTGGCGCGATATTATGGGTCTAACGATGCTCGGGACGAGCATGTGTAAGGAGGGGGCAATGTTACGCGCCAACACAGAATGAATATGGCACCACAGATAAAGTTAATCGGCAACAAATTTAGAGCCTCGTAACGCCATCTATTGACAAGTAGCTGAACCTGTGGCTCTACCCATAGAGTAAAGATGTGTCAGAGAAGTGTGGCGGGAGCCTGTTATCCTGTTGTTAGAGCAGGATAGATATAGTTCCCGATAGTTCTAGACTATGGTAGACGTTTCTACAGATTGCTCGTAATTGTTAGAATATTCGAGACTCTAAGACGCTCGTATATAAAGTCGTAAATTCATTCGTGGAGATCAGTTGACTACTAGCTAAGTGTGTGAAGTAATCAAGAGACCTGAGAGGGATAATTTAGAACAGCGTAGTATAGTGCAAGTAAAGTGGTGAGAGTGATAATTTTGAATAGTGCGGTAACGGAAGTGTGAATTTGTGCTTTTTGGATTATTTTATTAAAAAGTGTTAATTTGTTCACCGGTGTTTTAAGAGTTTATTTTATCCTGAACCCTAGCTCGTAACAATAATATAAAAGTTCTTGGATGGATTACGAAATATGACGTATTAAAAAAAAACTACTTACTAGATCTCGTTCAAACCAATTTTGAGTGAAAGTTTACATGGTAATGTACATCATATATTTTTTTTAGTTATATCATTCTCTTATTTTAGAAGTTACGGAGGGGGGGGGGCACACTTTTTACCACTTTGAAAGTGTCTCTCGCGCAAACTATTCAGTTTAGAAAAAAATGATATTAGAAATCTCAATATCATTTTTGAAGACCTATCCATAGATACCCGACACGTATGGGTATGATGGAAAAAAGTTTTTTGAGTTTCAGTTCTAAGTATGGGGAACCCCAAAAATAAAAAACTACTTAATAGATCTCGTTCAAACCAATTTTGAGTGAAAGTTTACATGGTAATGTACATCATATATTTTTTTTAAATCTTTTTTTTTTTCTCTTATTTTAGAAGTTACGGGGGGGGGGGGGGGCACACTTTTTACCACTTTGGAAGTTTCCCTCGCGCAAACTATTGAGTTTAGAAAAAAAAAAATAGAAACCTTAATATCATTTTTAAAGACCTATCCATAGACGTATGGGTATGATGAAAAAAAGTTTTTTGAGTTTCAGTTCTAAGTATGGGAATCCCCAACAATTTATTGTTTTTTTTCTATTTTTGTTTGAAAATCTTTTTGCGGTTCACATAGTACATCTACTTACCAAGTTTCAACAGCATAGCTCTTATAGTTTCGGAAAAAAGTGGATGTGACATACTCGGACAGACAGACAGACAGACATGACGAATCCATAAAGTTAAGTGTTTACCTGTATCCTAGTTTTGACGTATGGGAAGTGGTGTGCCACGGTGAGGATGGTCTTCCGCTTGCACTGGTCCGCGATGTCGCCGTGCGCGCGCCCGTCAGCCGTGAACGGCGTCGCGTACATGAACCGCTCTGCAACGAGGGAACAGTCACCCGTGTTAGCGACGCAACGCAACCAATCAATCAATCAATCAATCAATACTTTTATTTCAGGCTTAATGGAAAATGTACTAAACCTAAACAATAAGCCCATAGCAATAAATACCTTAAAACTAACATACATATATAAAATACTTTATTTTAGTGCACACGTTTAGACAGCGACGTATGACGCAACTCCGCAGTGTCTCGTGTCAGGCGTCCGAAGAACCTCCTGAACTTGACACCCTTCGGCCAGAACTCTCCATTCATGAAGGTAGATAGACGGTCAGTCGGCACCCTCACCATAAAGGAAATAAAATTGACGTTATGGCGAGATTCCAACTGCTCGACCCTAATGGTTAGCCATGTCTTCTGCTTGAGGTACTCCACCACCGCTTCGCAACGCAACGCAACGCTGAACGAGGCCCGTGCCAAGGCTGAAGGGACAGAGCCTGATCGTCAATTTGCAATATCTGTACCTAGATCAATTAGTTCAATTTATTATTGATGTGTTATTTATGAGTATATCAAGCGTAGAGTGTGCTGCCTTATGTTTTTTTTTTTGATATATTACTTGAATGACGGAACAAGCAGATGGCCCACCTGATGTTAAGCGGTAACATCTGCCTATGAACAGTGCATTACCTCATAGGTCACGTCCCACTAGGACGCGCCCCATGTGGCATTGCATTCTCTCTATCATCTTACTTTTGACTGCCTACCTAAGGTTTTTAAGTTAGTTTTTCTTTTTTTCTTTGAATCAGCTTCCACTTGTTCTCGAGGCACCACACAGGCGCTCCCCACCTAGTAGTAAGAAGGATCATCAAAAGAAAACAGACCATGTTTGTTGCCCGATTCTTCTAGGTCTGGTTGCGTTGGAACAGGAGTAAATGTCAATTTATTTTTTAAGACGATTCTAAATGTGCCTAGTGATTTCATTAAAAAAAAAAAAAAACTGACTTTGAATGCAGCGCATTCTACGTGCGTCTAGCGCGTGTGATAGATACATGCGAACACATACATAAACACATCTGGGTCTCTTCAAAGCTAGATCGAATAGGTGCCTTCTAGACCTTTGTGCCCCATCTTCGGCCACATAGTCACAAACAGGTGAGATCGTGGTCAAAGGACTATCACAGTTTTAAAAAAAAAAACACGCGTTTTTACCCGAAAAACCGGGAAAACCTTACTTTTTACCGGCTTACATTGAGCCGCTGCGGCTCAATGGACCTCTTTTCACCGTGGGTTGCACATTTTTATAATAGTTTCATATACATACTGGTTACAAAGTTAAAAAGTCATTGATACTGTTTGCGAAATATGTTTACTTACATGAACTATTTTTTGCAACCTATTTCTCAAACGGGAGTTACAATTATAATGCAAGACGTGCAATATGGGATAGGTTTGGGAATTACTGGCCCGCATGGTGGTTCACCGGCCCATACTACCAAACGTGTTTTTTTTTTCTAACATTGATAGGCTTTTGTTTGACCACGATCTCACCTATTGGTAAGTGACGATGTGGCCGAAGATGGAGCACAAAGGTCTAGAAGGCACCTATTCACTCTAGACTTGAAGAGACCCAGGTTATAGTTTTCAGGAAAGACAGACGACGGTAGTGTATTCCACTCCTTAGCAGTTCGCATCGAAACAAAACGTTTTGTGCGAATAGAAGGTATACTAATGAGGTAAAGATGGCACTGAGCCTATCGTCCTATGGTGAAAAGGAGATGGTGGGATCAGATCGTGCTGTTCCTGGGAGCATTCCCCGAAATGTAACCTATAGAAGTTTTGAGGCCCAATGGGGTCCAACCCTAATCCGTGTGACCCTCCAACTAGCGTAGTCCGCTTGTCCGTGATCTGTGCAGTGACTCACTGATGTTGTAGTTCCTCTCGTAGTGCGTGGTGCGCTTGCGCAGCTCGTGAGGCTCGAAGTAGGGCTCCACGTACGTGATCTGTAAGTACGCCTTGTCGGGGTCCAGCGTGCTCGTGTCCACGATGTTGGAGTCCTTTATGATCACCACGTTCTCTGTTCCGTAGCGCTGCCCGTAGAAGTTCTGGAAAGTCGTTACAAGATGGTATATGAGTACACAATGCCTGAAGACGAAAGTCTTCAATCAGTGTGTCCTACCCGTAATGACCTACAGTGCCGAGACGTGGACACTCACGGTGCGCCTGGTCCATCAGTTCAAGGTCGCTCAGCGTCCTATGGAATGAGCTATGCTCGGAGTTTCTTTCAGGGATAAAATCCGTAACGAAGTTATCCGACAGAGCATCGACATAGCTCAGAGAATTAGCAAGCTGAAATGGCAATGGGCTGGGCATATATGCCGAAGAACCGACAACCGCTGGGGTAAACGTGTTCTAGAGTGGAGACCACGTCTTGGTAAACGTAGTGTGGGGCGCCCCCTGGCGAGGTGGAGCGACGATCTGCGTAAGGCGGCTAGTAGAAAGTGGATGGGAAGAGCTGGAAATCGGTCTGAAAGGCGAGCATTGGGAGAGGCCTATGTCCAGCAGACGTGTTAACGCTTTCGAGAAAGGTTGGAGACGGATGCTGCGAATCCCCTGGACAGCCCGAAGGACGAACGTGTCAATACTCAAGGAACTCAAGATAACTACTAGGCTTTATTCCATTTGCCTCCAGCGAGTCCTTGAGTATTTTGGTCATATAACACGGAAAGGCAGTGACAACTTAGAGAAACTGATTATTACGGGAAAAATTGAGGGGAAGAGGCCACGAGGCCGTAGCCCATTACGTTGGTCAGACCAGATCCGCACCACTCTCGATTCGAAATTCCACGAAGCAGTGCAGCTCGCTGGCAACAGATCTCATTGGCGCAACATCGTCCAGCAGAAGGTGATCCATGGAGGGGGTCACGACCCTCAGCATTGAGGAATACGACGGGAGGAGGAGGCGGATGTCCAGCACTGGACTGATACAGGCTGATGATGATATGAGTACATACACAAACAGTGATTTCAAACGATTTTTTGCTATGTGAATGTATGACGGAACAAACATGACCCACCTGATATTAAGGGGTAACCTCAGCCTATAACAATGGATTACCTGACAGGTCAGTTTATAAGTTATTTGTTTTTAAGCGATTCCAAAAAAAAAACTTCAGATTTCGCTACTGTTCTTATTTATCACCTAGTGTCCAGGATATTCAGGATACCAGGATAAAAAGTAACCTGGAAAATCCTATAAGTAAATGGAAATCCTGTGGTCAAGTAATAAACAAACACAAACTTTCTTAAATTTAATTGTAACCCAAAAATTACGTTCCAGCGGGACTCGAACCCGCATCCTCGCCTGTGTTCGGCGATGACTTTACCAATTTGTCCATAGAACGAGCTAGGACGCTGGAGATCAAATTTGTGGGCACTATGATATATGTAAATTTTTATTGTTTATAATACACTAGGGACTCGTCCCGGCTTCGCACGGGTAGCCCCCGGTGAAAAGCAGCCCCCCCGACCCCCCTTCTATGTGCTTCTCCTGGTTCTAAGCTACCTCCCCACCAATTTTCAGCCAAATCGGTTCAGCCGTTCTTGAGTTATAAGTGGAGTAACCAACACGACTTTGTTTTATTATTATATATATATAGATGTAGAATAGGATTTGTTTGTATTTTTTGCAACAAATATTTATCACACAACAGTCACGTACACCTAGTGTATGAAATATGATATGTCGAGTGGATGCCAGGTGTTGCAGCGCGTTACCTCCAGCCTGCTGAAGATCTCAGGCAGCTTGGTGAGCGCGTGCTCCTTGTACACGAACTCCTCGCGGTCCAGGTCTCCGAAGCGCGCGCCGTAGAACGACACGCGGAAGTACGAGCCGAACACGCGCTTGCCGTGCAGCTGCTCGATGCGAGTGAACGCTTCGTTCAGTTTACTGCAAGTGTTGCATATATATATGTTAATTCAACTTTAGTAAAATTAGTCAGTCTTCTTCTTTCGTATGATGTCTAAAGCCCTTCTCCCATTACGATACGCACTGGCGATTCATGTATCCTGCAAGTCTCGGAGACTTGCAGGATACCTTCAGGATATTTGAATCGCTGTGCGTATCGTAATGGGAGAAGGGCCTAACTCAAACCCATTTTGACCAACAGGTTGTCACACCCACGGCTTTGTCTGAGCAGGTCATAAAATATTCCATCGTACAGGAGTAACGAGGCCATGTGGCATGATTAAGAGACGGACACCACAGTCGCATTGCGTGGCGGACACTTCGATCATACTCCACTTGTTGAGATGACACCTCCAGCGGCAGACTTAAGGGCGCAGTTTGTTAAAGGTCTTCCACACTGGCCAGGGTAGTTGGTGACCTAGTTCCTCTACAGGTGTTATATAGCCAGGTGGAGGGGCTTCTTTAATGTCCATAGGTCGAGACAAGCCTCGACGAGGTCGATTTAATAGCATTAATCAGTGTTACCTGTGAATGTTGGCTAGTTTCTGAAGTGTTACCTGTGAATGTTGGCTAGTTTCTGAAGTGTTACCTGTGAATGTTGGCTAGTTTCTTGTAGTCTCGGTGCTGCTCCGCGATGGGTATGAGCACCTTGTACACATCGTTGACCGTCTCGTACATGCCGGCGGTCATCAGCTCGCTCGCCGCGTGCTCCAAAAGTGCCTGTAATCATGAGTTACACTACTAGTAGTTCGCTGCGAACTCGACTTGAAAATGTGAAGTAAAAGTTGAATTCTCAAATATTTTCCCTTTAAAATAACACATGACTTGACCTGGGGTTATTGCGTAGTAGACTGACGTTTGATTTCGAAGTAGTACCTGTAGTACCTGTAGCTCCTGGTGCGTCAGGTGATGATGCAGTGCATCCGCGCAGGACTCGTCCAGCGCGTTGTGCGTCACGTGGTGCAGCAGCGCGGCGCCGCGGCCGCCCGCCGCGACCTGCCGCCGTGGATCAGTATGAGGTACCTGTAGCTCCTGGTGCGTGAGGTGATGATGCAGTGCATCCGCGCAGGACTCGTCCAGCGCGTTGTGCGTCACGTGCTGCAGCAGCGCGGCGCCGCGCCCGCCCGCCGCGACCTGCCGCCGTGGATCAGTATGAGGTACCTGTAGCTCCTGGTGCGTGAGGTGATGATGCAGTGCATCCGCGCAGGACTCGTCCAGCGCGTTGTGCGTCACGTGCTGCAGCAGCGCGGCGCCGCGCCCGCCCGCCGCGACCTGCTCCGCGACGAGCGCGGCGCCGTGGATCAGGCACATGCCGGCCTCCGTGTGGTTGGAGCGCTGGAAACATATTATTATTATTTATTATTAAGCCTTTATTTCCATAACTTAAAACTTATTTTTTATACATAATTAAAACACACAAATTAGGTACATTAAAAGTCAGGCCCCATTTTGGGTATAGGCCTCCTCCAACTGTCTCCACTTGTCCCTTTGTTGAGCGCTTTCTATCCAGTCCTCGCCTGCCACTTTCCGGATCTCATCAGTCCATCTTTCTTTGGGTCTACCTCTAGATCTTCTGCCGTTTGGGCCCGCTCAAGAGGTAACGCGTTTCGTCCATATATTGTCAGCAGTGCGAGCTATGTGCCCCGCCCATTTACATCTCTCATATTATATACGACATAGCTCTCAGAATCAGCACTTTACAGTGGCAATGGGCACGCCACACAGCTCGCAGAACTGACAACGATATGGATATAATGGTTCTCGAGTGGCGACCAAACCGGACGATGCAGTGCCCTCTGTGCTCCTCTCGATGGACCAAGGACATTTTAAGCGTCGCTGGGAGCCGGTGGATGGAGGTAGCGCAAGACTGTTCGTCATGGCATTGTAAGGGGCTGGCCTATGTCCAGAAGTAAACGTCTACAGGCTGTAGCTCCTGGTAAAAAAATATTATACATAAAATATAAAATCTTTCCAATTTTGATTGTTTTATTATTCGACTCCCTAGCGACTTGATAACGTCAGATTTCCGTGTTTGTGGCCAGGGGATTGGCGGTTGAAACCACCTGGCTAGGGCCCGCCCACCTGTGGACGTGTCGATGCGTACCTCCATGTTTCTGCGCCATGTTGTTGAGCCACGTGAGCCGCAGGTCAGGGCTGTGCTGGTAGCCGCGCGCGATGCGGTGCATCAGGTCCAGCAGCATCTCAGGGTCCTGCTGGAACTCCTTCATCTTCACCGTGTCCGAGAGGATCATGTGGAGGTGTCGATGCGTACCTCCATGTGTTTTTGCGCCATGTTGTTGAGCCACGTGAGCCGCAGGTCCGGGCTGTGCTGGTAGCCGCGCGCGATGCGGTGCATCAGGTCCAGCTGTGGACGTGTCGATGCGTACCTCCATGTGTTTCTGCGCTATGTTGTTGAGCCACGTGAGCCGTAGGTCCGGGCTGTGCTGGTAGCCGCGCGCGATGCGGTGCATCAGGTCCAGCTGTGGACGTGTCGATGCGTACCTCCATGTGTTTCTGCGCCATGTTGTTGAGCCACGTGAGCCGCAGGTCCGGGCTGTGCTGGTAGCCGCGCGCGATGCGGTGCATCAGGTCCAGCAGCATCTCAGGGTCCTGCTGGAACTCCTTCATCTTCACCGTGTCCGACAGGATCATGTGGAGGTTGAACACCAAATCCTTCACCTGCAAGTCCATTTTATAAAAAGTTAAACCCTACAAACTATTTTTAGTATTCTATTAAAATAGGAAGAAGTAATTAATTTTGTGAAAATTTAGTCCACCTATCGTCACCTCGTCGTGCCAGGTACTCCTCCGTCCTGCCCAACTCCATTTTAGTTCCGTTATACGATTCCCAACATCTTTGAGCTTCGTTCGACTTTGGTAACCCTTAAGTTAGCGTTACGCCTGTCATTGTCATGAGTAATGTGTTTCAGTGTGCTTGTTGTGGGTAGAGCGTAAGATAGTAAGATGTGTTACTTGTTCCGGGAAGGTGGTGGTCAGCAGGTCGCCGTCGCGCTCGGCGTACAGCAGGATGGTCTTGAGCGCGCGGCGCAGCGCCTCCTCGCTGAACGTGGCCGCCGTGCCCACCAGCGCCGACAGCGACATCGTCACTTGCATCTTCACGCGGCTGAAGTTCTGCAATAATACAAAAATATAAATTTATGAAAAATATATTTTACTGTACAAGCTTTTATAAAATTAGTGATCGTAACCGCGTGCTGATCAAAATGAGCCTAAACACGGCCAGTCTACTATATTATCCCTCGAGGAGTTCCGTTGTCCACCTTCCATGCTGTCTTCATCATCAGATCAGCTCGCTGTCACCATAATATTGCATTGTCATCGGAACTTGACAGGTATGCAAAATATCACCTCAATCGGTTGATGATAACTGCTTTAAAATTCAGTTGCAAGATTCCACCCGGACATACATACATAGATAGAAAGATTGAAAATACTTTATTGCACACCATTAAACAAAACAATTTACAAATAATAAAACTAACTATGTTGTTCATACATTGCAAGTTAAATAAAAGCTTGTACAAGATATGAATCTTGTAAAAATTAAAAAAAACCCCAACGCAATGAAACGGCTGAACCGATTTTGATCAAACAAAACTAAGAAATCTCCCGAAAAATACACCTTTCAAACAAACAAAAAAAAAACTAAATCGGTTCATCCGTTCGGGAGCTACGATGGGACAGACAGACACACACAAACACACACACACACAGACACGTCAAACTAATAACACCCCTTCGTTTTTCGTCGGGGGTTAAAAATACGGCTATCCGCCAGTTATGTAGCACGCCAAGCAAGCCCAGCGCAGTCACATGGAGCTCAGGAAAGTACCAAACGTGAAACACAAGTACAACCACAGTTTGTTATCATCTAAACAATCTGATTTTATAGTACGCTTTTTTAGAAAGTTTATATTTTTTAGCACTTTGGTATAACAGAACAAAGAGATGGCCCACCTGATGTTAAGCGGTACCCTCTGTCTATGAACAGTGCATTACCACATGGGTCACGTCCACCTAGGACGCACCCTATGTGGCATTGCACTGCGGCCGCCACGCTGAGACAAAGATAAAAAGCCTCATGTCACTTGGGATTTTGTTATTAATAAATAAATAATCCTGGACAGTATACACAACATTATCTAGCCCCAAGCTAAGCAGAGCTTGTGTTATGGGTACTAGACAACTGATATACTTAATACAATATAATACATGGATAGATATTTTTTATTATACATAGAAAATACCCAGAACACCCTGAACAAATATCTGCAGGTCCTGTAAACGATTTCCCAACTCTATTGAGCCTAATAGAGGGCACAGCGAGCCCCGTGAGTACGTACGTTCCCGACAGTGAAGTGTTGCCGCATGAGCGCGTAGAGCGCGGCGGCGGCGTGCGCGCGCGTGTGGTGCGACAGCGCGCCGCAGTGCCGCAGCAGCACGCGGCACACCGCGGACTCCTCGCCGCAGCACGCGCAGCCCAACTGCAACCAGAGCCACATCACATAAAGAACCACAACTAAATAAGATTATCGTGCTAACATATTTTCAAAACAAGATTTTATTAATTTAGTGATCGTAACCATGTGCTGATCAAAATGAGCCTAAACACGGCCGGTCTACTATTATCTCTCGAAGAGTTCCGTTGTCCACCTTCCGTCTCCATCATCAGATAAGCTCGCTGTCTTGTACCTTGTGGATGAGCGCGCGCAGGCTCGCGAACATGTGCTGCAGCACGGCGACGCTCTGGTTCCTCTGCAGCGCGTGCAGTAGCACCTGCAGCGCGCTGCTGCACACGCTCGCGCCGCACTCCAAGTTACTGCACGACTGTAACACACAAACACAGGCTGTTCATACAAACGGAATGGTTTTAACATACAAGAACATACAAGGTGTTGATCTGTATCTAAAAGCGTCATATTTAAGTAAATCTACGCGAAATCCTGGTCAATAAATCTGTATTTATTTCAATCCATCTACAACGTCGACGGCTGGACACAGAGGGAAATTATAGACTACTAAAAATTTGATTTTGTATGTTTACTTATAGAAGAATGTGTGTACCTAGGCAAACCTTAGAGCTTTTTAATTGACTTGTTAGGAAACAATTTAGCATGTAAAATATGTACAAATAATTTGTATTAGTATAGTTAAGTCTTAAATCAATAAAATCCTCCATCCCATACATCCCAACGAGCCATGGAGCGCAGTATATTAGGAGTTAAAACTATCAGACCGTGTGAAGAACAGTATACTACGCTCCAAAACACAAACCGCTGACGTTGGTCCGAAAGCAGCCAGCCTGAAGTGGAACTGGGCTGGACACGTTTACCGCACCGTGTCACATGGCGCCGCGTGTGTGATTGCAGGGTCCCCTCCATGGGACAAAGAAGCGGAGGTATTAGCGGAAATGTATTTTCGAAAAAAGGATTGGCAGGCGCAAGGAGATCACCTAGCGCCAAGGAAGTACGCCTTTTTAGAAAACAGGCCCACGATGTTGCCCTACAGCATTGGGCTGAAGAATTGGGGTCTGCCCAGTTTGGTCGGTGGACTATTGACGATGTACTTCCGGTGTTAGATGAGTGGGTACACCGGAAGCACGGCGTCCTGACTTAAAGACTTGTGCAGATGCTATCCGGACATGGATGTTTTGGACGGTATCTGCACAAAGTAGCTCGCAGGGAGGTAAGCCCAATCTGCCATCACTGCAGTGACGTTGAGGATGCGGCGCAACAAACACTTGAAGTGTGCAGCGCCTGGGCGTCACAGCGGCAATTGCTGGAAGCAGTGATAGGGCAGGATCTCTCGCTCTCTAGCGTGGTTAAATCCATGCTTGACAGTGACAGATCCTGGGAGGCTATGGTCTCCTTCTGCGAGGAGGTCATGTCGCTGAAGGAGGCTGCGGAGCGGGTCAGGGAGGAGGACCCTCAAGCTGACATACTCCGCCGTAGGAGGATCGGAAGAAGGCGGCGGCAATTCAACCGCCTTCTTCTGCTCGATGGTGGCCAGCCAGTTTCAGGTGCGGGGAGCCCCAATCTGGCATTGCACTGGTCTCCTACACCGGGGAATATCCTTCGTATTCCAGGATATTCCCCTCCCCCACATGGGGGGGACCGAGGGGTTCGCTTTATGCGAACAATCACCGACAGGGCCGCGGTAGAATCCAACCGGGACCCCGTGACCCTGTCAAGTGTTAGTGCATCTCTAAACCACTCGTCAGGTGGTGAGTGGTTTGGTGATGCACTGGCATTAAGGTGAAGGAAGGAATATCGATGGGTTTTTAGTCGGTATGTCGTTGGGTGTTAGCCAACGGAGAGCCCGACAGACCCCCTCAGCTCATGTTCCTTAAAGTTGTTGAGAGGGTGTTGTACAGAATCAACACCATTGCGTAGTTGTATCTCACCTGAACAATAGTCTCCAACGAGTGCAGCAATGTGAGCGAGACCTCAGCGGCGAGTGCGGCGGAGAGGGCGGCCGCGGGGCGCGGGGTGCCACCCCCCTCCCCGCGCGCGCCCGCTCCGCCCCCCGCCGGGCCCCGCACCCACTCCTTGCGCCAGCGCTCGCGTCTCGCGCCGTTACCCACACCGCCGCTCCCGCCAGCACCTAAAACAATAAAATTAATGATTTACAGACAAAATTCTACTTGACTCGTACACAGAACAACCAACCAACAAATATTATTTACATTTGGTTACTAGTTAACTAAGTATAACTACTACTTATAGTTACTAATAAGTTATAATAGTTAACACTAGTGGTTCGACCCGAACTGATGACACTTCTCGAATACACGTGATTTAGGTTCATAATTTACCTTTCTAACCGAAACTTATCCTACGATAGTATTATTTTATCTGTGCCTCAGATAAACACACATACAAACGCCGATTCGTGCAAGTAAATTCAGAGAGCTCGCTTCACGCTGCTATGCTCTGGGCTCGTATTCTATAATGCTGAGATCAGCGCATTCTTGCCTTCAGCAGTGAGTCAAACCCAACAACCTTTCAGTCTCGGTTTGACATCCGAACAGCACGGTTGTGCCGGGCCCTCGCTAATCTTTGTCATAAGTCGTCCTTACTTAAAATATATTTTCTTTATAAACGTGTGTCCCATAACAGCTCGTTTAATAAAAGCTGGTTAAGGTGGATGCTATCGCTTGAAGCGCGAAATTATTATTTTTTGGTGTTTTTTACCCATTACAGCTCATCAACACTTGTTCAGATAGTGAAAGTTGAGTTCTCGAGAACTGAGAGACTTAACACACATGTTTTAATTGATAGTATCTCATAAATATCATCAGTTTAGCTACAATCCCCCTAAACACATGTTACAGTGTTTATTATTGTTTAAGGGTATCGTAGCTAAACTGATGATATTTATGAGATACTATCAATTAAAATATGTGTAATATGTTGGTTGTTCTCTTAGTTCTCGCGAACTCAACTTTCGCTATCTGAAGAAGTGTTGATGAGCTGTAATGGGCAAAAAACACCAAAAAGTTTGAATTTCGCGCCACAAGCCTGAGCTTTCACCTTAAACAGAGTTTGGGAGCCAAATATTAAGTTTCGTACCTTTGCGACGCATTATGAAGTCCGACCGAGCGGAGCCTTGTCCCAATATAACGTCTTCCAGCTTGGACTTGATGTCGGTGGTCTTACGCACGTTTTGCTGAGTACACTTCATTATTTCCTTCTGACCCTGCAAATACAATACTACTTAGTTCACGGTACAACAAGTAATTAATTTTGTAAAAATTAAATAACCCTCAACGCAATGAAATGGCTGATATGATTTTGATCAAACATAGCTAAGAACAATCCCGACAAATTCACAAATCAAACAAAAAAAAAAAACTAATTTTCATCCGTTCGGGAGCTACGATGCCACAGACAAACACACAGGCACACACACACACGCACACACACACGCATACACACAGAAACGTCAAACTTATAACACCCCGTCGTTTTTGCGTCGGGGGTCAAAAAGGCAATAAAATATAGAACGGCATCCGGAAAGGCGCCATTTTGTATCGCTCTCTCACGTTTCATGAAGTAAAAGAAAGAGGCTCAGGTTTTGTGGAATTTTAACCAATTTAACTTAATATCATAAGTTTATTGAAATTAAGTAGAATAACTTTTTGGATGGATATTGTCCACCAAAGTTTTTGTAAAACTACCACCGCTTTACAAGAACAAGAATTTACCGAGACTTTGACAGTATAACATTGCAAATTACTTATAATGCATTGCATTTATTAAAATGCTGGATTCTATAAAATGTACAAGGCATGCGGTGACAATTAAGAACAAAAATCTTGCATGCAAAATGGCGTCTGTCCATTTCTATCGTCGTTGAAAGCTACTATCCTATATGGGAAGTGACCTTGTACTCCTGGCACTTGAAGCACAGCTCGATAAGGGCCAGCAAGGCCAGCAGCCTGGGCGCCGGCAGCTCGGTGACGCAGGCGCTCAGCGCGCCACGGTCCGTTCACTTCAGCACCCACACGAGGCACATCAGCAGGTTGCGGCTGGTCTCAGTGTTGAACTGACCCTGTACTCCTGGCACTTGAAGCACAGCTCGATGAGGGCCAGCAAGGCCAGCAGCCTGGGCGCCGGCAGCTCGGTGACGCAGGCACTCAGCGCGCCGCGGTCCGTCCACTTCAGCACCCACACGAGGCACATCAGCAGGTTGCGGCTGGTCTCAGTGTTGAACTGACCTTGTACTCCTGGCACTTGAAGCACAGCTCGATGAGGGCCAGCAAGGCCAGCAGCCTGGGCGCCGGCAGCTCGGTGACGCAGGCACTCAGCGCGCTGCGGTCCGTCCACTTCAGCACCCACACGAGGCACATCAGCAGGTTGCGGCTGGTCTCACTGTTGAACTGACCTTGTACTCCTGGCACTTGAAGCACAGCTCGATGAGGGCCAGCAAGGCCAGCAGCCTGGGCGCCGGCAGCTCGGTGACGCAGGCGCTCAGCGCGCCGCGGTCCGTCCACTTCAGCACCCACACGAGGCACATCAGCAGGTTGCGGCTGGTCTCACTGTTGAACGGAGGACGGCCGTTCTGAAAATTAAAGGATTAAGTCATCATTCCATTTTTATATGGGGTGTCCAGCTTATGAATAGACCCCTCCGTTTCCTCCCGTGGATGTCGCACGAGCCGACAAAGGGATGGGCTACACCTCCACCTGAGTACTTAACACCAATTTTGCGATCGCCTCCTCACCCGGCAAGCGCGGTGATTATGGCAAATCTCTCCATTGCATTCTATAAGGGAGGCTTCGTATAGCGTGGACTAAATGCTAATTTTAGGTTAATTATCACACCACGATTGTGCAACCCATGGTGAAAAGAAGCCCATTGAGGCTCTATCTAACCTTTCGGAGGACAAGGTGTGTGTATGTATTATCACCTACTATTACCATTACCTGTTTGAAATCTCCTTGAGGTGTTGACGCTGTATAGAAGCTTCCAAGATGTCCCAACTCGCTGTCCAGAGCCAAGATTTCTGAAAATATGTTACTGGTTTTTAGAACCTAAATTAAAACATACACCTTCGTTGGACCTCAATCTCCCCTTAGTAAGTGACGTTGCGGCGAACGTTCGAGCACGAAGGAAAGACAGACGACGATAGGGTGTTCCACTCCATAGCTGTTCGCCTTATAAAGGAAAAGTTAAGTAAGAATGACGCGTAAATGTACTGAGCCGTGCGCCAGATTGTCCTTTGATGGGATGGATATGGTGGGATTGTGTAGTTCCTGGCAGAAAATTTCCTGCATAGATGAAAAATATCACAATTCTGCAATCAAAAAATATATATATAAAATCGCTACGAAGCTGACTATCAACACACATTCCAAACAGTCCTAGGAACCTGGTTGGAGGGTACATTCTTTTTGAGGTGCACTACAAAAGGAATTTCTGAAATTCAACAATCCCTTATCTGTCCATACGTGTTTAAAGTGGTTGCCCGACCAACCTTTTGGTTATACGCGGAAACGCACTTTACCTGGCCGAGCCCAGGAACAGTTGCGGTAGGTCTTGCCGCCCAATCATAAGAAACTTACAATCCGGGTACTCATGCGAGTTGCTCGTGAACTTTGCAGAACACTACCATTTGCTCAAAATGGTTTTGAAGCGATCATGGTCGCTTACCACCCGCACCCAGAAATGGTGCTAGCTACAACCTCAGCTAGGGGCGTTAGGGAAGCTAACTACCATTTTTCCGATGCTGTAAAAAGCGCGCTCACTTCTCGACACAGATACATGTGCCTACCCAGGTCCTGCAGCTGGGTGGCCGGATCCATGCCAGCTCACGACTCCACTTACTATCCAGGTAAGTACCGGAGATAACAACGCACCGTTAGGATTGTTGCTTATAGGTGCAGCAGGGACATCCCTCCAACCTCCCATGGTCCTACCAACCTTACGGTTATACGGACCGAAACTGCGAGAGATGCGCCACCCAAGTGCGGTTCATCTCTCTACAAATGTTTACCTAAACGCTGTTCCGCCACTCTCCCCATTCTGGGGCATGGTCATACACAATAAGTTCTTTGTGAAAAATATATTTTTCAATACAAGCTTTTACAAAATTAGTGATTGTAAGCGTGTGCTGATCAAAATTAGCCTAAACACGGTCAGTCTATTATCCCTCGAGGAGTTCAGTTGTCCACCTTCCGTCTCCATCATCAGATCAGCTCGCTGTTACAATTATATTGCGTTGTCATCGGAACTTGACAGATATGCAAAATATCATCCCAATCGGTTGAGGATAACTGCTTTAAAATTTAGTTGCAAGATTCCACCTTGACCTGTAACCATAATATTGCATTGTCATCGGAACTTGACAGGTATGCCAAATTTCAGCTCAATCGGTTGTGGATAACTGCTTTAAAATTTAGTTGCATGATTCCACCTGGTCATACATTGCAAGTTAATATAAAGCTTGTAAAAACGTACTTCATCGCCGGGCTGTCCGACTCCGTACCGTTCCGTGCTCCCTCCCTTCTCGGAGCTAATATAAATAAAGTAGCAATACAGTAAGCAATAATAGGTGCAGCAGGGGCAGCAGTGATGTACCTTTGTTAGTGTTGAACCCGCGGTACAGCTGCGGCATGGCGTCTAGCACGACGCCCAGCAGCGGGAGGTACAGCGCGGCGACTCGCGCCTTCTGCTCGGGGTCGCCGAGCCGCGGGTCCGCGTCGTGCGCCGTTAGCAGGGACAGCACGGCGTTCACAGCGGCGCATTGGAGGATCGGACTCCTGTTACAAATTATATAATCAGCGTCAGCCGTTACACGTCCACTGCTGGTAGAGGCCTCTAAAATGCAATGGGGGGTTTCACAATCACCACGCTTGGCAGGCTTGGTATTGAGTACTCATGTGGATGCTGCTGCTCAGCAGCTGGTGTAGTTCCTTAGTCGGCTTTTTACGACATCCACGGCAGGAGTTGAGGAGTCCTATTCTCAGGCCGAGACCACCACGCCCATCGGTACTTCAACTGGTAAATTCTGAAAGCTTCTGGTCTGCGGTACAAGAGAATAGTCTCTGGCTCCCCGGCACAAAGCAATAATCACTACCCTTCTCCTCTATACAAATACACAAACACGAACACCCACTCACAGGAACACTAACTGGCCCTCCCAGGCACAAACAAACATTTTAAACAAACATTTGCAAACAGAACAAATATTTACAGATCATACAAACATTTGACCCGCAGCGGCAGACGAATACTCACTGCCCTTCCCCCCTCACACAAACAACCTATCTCTCCCACTCATACACACACACACACACACACACACACACACACACATACTCACTGCATTTCTAGCGCGTTTGTGAGCTCCGTGAGCAGCAGGCCGGCGAGGTAGTGCCGCGACCTGAAGTCGTGCCCGAGCTGGTGGTGGTGCGTGCTGGAGTGCGAGGAGGGCGCGGGGGACACGGCGCCCTCCTACCACTCACAAACACACACACACACACACACACACACATACTCACTGCATTTCTAGCGCGTTGGTGAGCTCCGTGAGCAGCAGGCCGGCGAGGTAGTGCCGCGACCTGAACTCGTGCCCGAGCTGATGGTGGTGCGTGCTGGAGTGCGAGGCAAGCGAGTGGGAGGAGGGCGCGGGGGACACGGCGCCCGCGACCACCCCCCAGTTGGGCAGGTTCAAGGACACGTAGTGCTCGTGAGAGCACACTATGCGCAGGAACGCCAGCTGGAATAT